>OZ022556.1:81821588-84321588 GCA_963991005.1 Barypeithes pellucidus
AATTATGGATACGTACAACAGTAAAAAGTGAAATTTTATGAGTGAAAAAATAGGTTGGTGCGCACGGTTTACCGGTCTTATTTTTAAAGGTTGCTCGTCGGTTGTCTTGGGCACAATGTTGTCGCCGTCATATAGGCAACCCCGCCGTATTGGTGCAGGTTTGGTTGCCAACCAAAGACGACCGGCCAGAATCGAAATAAGTCGTAGCGATGTAACGATATTAAAAATCTGTCGATACGTGGACAATAGATATCAAAATCAATTCTAAAAGTTGCTTTTCAGTGATGGCCACAAGACCTTCTTTTATGCGAGAAAATATATTGTTTATTTCCCAGTAAAGAAGTTCTTAATGTGCCAAAATGTTGCCGTGTAATCAATTTCATCAAGGGCGAAGTAGGGTCCTGTTCGCCGGTTAAAGTAAATAGTTTTATCAGTCGGCATTGCGCATGACATCTGACGATCAGCTTTGTTGACATGCGCGAGGCCATAGTTGAAGTGAACTTTTATGGACCCATTATTCTCATTAAAAAGTCAGTTTTCTTTAAAATCAATACGGGAGCGAATATTTGACCACATCACAATTTACATGGGAAATCCCATGTGTCCTGTTCCGACGCACCACCGGGTATATCTGTAAAATAATTTCCTTTAATAACACAGTTGTGTTTTTTTTTAGTGCCGACAGTTTGTCGAAATGGTTAATGGCTCAGATATAGAAGTATGCCACAGAAAGTGTGGCACAGGAGTTCTTACCTCGCCAAGACCTGAAAGTCCTGTACAAACGTCCGTAATACAGTCGACTAAAGGCTTTAGTAGTAATAAGAGTAGTAATAAGCCTACCGTAAGTACCGAAAAGTTTTTCTACGAAATTGTTTTCTCTCTCGCTTTCTAAATCCTCTAGTCCTTCTGTGAATGTTAATATTTTGACTAGAATATTGCTACTGGCTTCTACTTCGTTATCATCATCGCCATCACCGTCGATTTCATTATGTGTTTAACTTGTAAACAAGTTTTTTTGGATAATCCCGGGCGCGTTAAGCAAACTCGTCATCATTTAGTAAAATCAATAAAACACTGTCTAAACCACAATTATCTTTAATATACACATAGATTCAGAAGTTTTGCATCACTCTGTAATTACGTCATGGTGAAAATAGACTAAATATTAGTTCATTGATAAGTTTAAAATAAAAATCGGTGAGTTTTATAAATTTTTATTTTACCACAACATTTTAAACCTTCCAATGAAAAAAACTTAACAAAAGTAAAATTTATTTATATTCTATAATTTGTGAAATTTAAAATAATATAGCTTCTAATAAAGTGTATTTCCTCCTGTGGCCTCAATGCAACCTTGAAGACGACGCCGCATGCTGTGCGTAAAGTTTGCAATCCGTTCTTGTGGAATAGCCTGCCATTCCTCAGTAGCAGCAACCACAAGCTCCTGGAGAGTTCTAGGAGGACTTCTTCTAACGCGAACTGCCCTAGAGAGCATGTCCCAAGCATGCTCTGTCTGGTTCATATCAGGGGACAAAGCAGGTCACTCCAAGCGATTGATTCCCTCACTTTCTAGGTATTCATCCACAGCTCTAGTACGATGGGTCCGGGCATTGCCGTCCATAAACACAAAATTGTTACCAACAGCCCCTCTCCACGATCTAACATAAGGATGTAGAATATCCCTAATGTACCTGTCGCCAGTCATTGTGCCTTGAACGTGGAATAACTCAGTACGCCCGTCAGTCATAATATCTGCCCAAAACATGGCGCTTCCTCCCGCGAATGCAGGCAAAGGGCGAGCATGGGCAAGTTGAGCGGCTCTTGTTGGTTCTCTCCAAACACGAATCCGGCAACTATCGTTTACCAGACAAATCCTGGTCTCGTCGGAAAATAGGACAGAATTCCAAAATTCTTCTGGTAAGCGAACGTGCGTTTCAGCCCACTTCAGTCGACGAACTCGTTGGTCATATTGTAGTTAGGGAACTCTTACTGGTCGCCGACATCTTAAACCGGATTCAAGAATTCGTCATCTTAGTATAGAGACGGATACACGACCTCCAATTGCATGCGTAACATCTTCTGAAGTTGTGGGACTGGCATAGTACGATTTCTCCGAATTGTTAACGTAATATAGCGGTTCTGCTGTTCGTGAGTAACACGCCTTCTACCACTCTTCGTGGTCTGTCTCGCACAGAATTGGCCTCTAGATAGCGATTCCATATACGAGAGACATCACTTTGAAAAACCCCTATTCTTTCAGCTACAAATCTTTGGGAATGACCTTCTTCAACGAAAGCTCCTATTCTTGCACGATCAATTTCGGATATAACTCGGCGATTCATTTTTACACACTGAACCGAAATATTTAACTGGCCAGCGCCAACAAAATACAACACTGAAAATGTTATCGCAAACAAATTTCTTGATAATAATTTTTTTTGCTACAAAAAATGGTATCGTTTTAACTGATAAACATAAATAAACATTTAGAAAGAAAAAATTATTCCTGAAATCATCTTAACATGCCAAAATCAGAGTGATGCAAATCTTTTGAATCTATGTGTATTTAAAAAGAAAGGGGAGAGAGTAAAATCTTTACATAAAATCAAAGATCACAAGATAGGACATGTTTCGACCTTAGGGATTGCCATCGTAAGGTAAAAGTATCTAAGATTCAAGGAAATAAATATTAATAATAAGTAATTTTAGGTAGAGGAAATGAATCAGACCAACGTCTCTCATAACGGTAATTGTAACAGTACTACTACAGTAATAGAGAACGATGATGACCAAATGGATGTAGACAATTCAGAAGACAGTCCTACTGGACAAAATTATCTGAATGGAGAGAATTGCCCGAATATTACAGATTGCCCCAATATACAGGTAAAATGTTTTCTCTTGACTGAAGAATATGTTAACTATAATAATTGTTTGGTTTGTTTTTAATTTTTACTGTTAAATGAAAGCTATGTAAAGATTTGCCGTGTTTTTAGTAACAATACCTAATAACAAGAAAATGTTTAAATTATTAATATGTTTAGCCTTCTGTTGTATTTGTGTTGTGGTTTATTCGCGTACAAAATCGAAATTAGCTGACACTATGGCAACATCAAAAGCAAAAAGTAAAACGTATAAAAACTAAACTTAAAAAAAATTAAATTAAAAATCTAAGGCAAACAAACTAACTTTGTAATTTCTGAAATAATAAATGAAGTTTTAAATATACCAATTAACTTATTATCAAAGTTGCCTAACATCTAGCAGGGTTGCCAACATTTTATTTTCATGGATATCCCGATAAGCTTGTAAAAAAATATTTTTAAAATTGCTTTATCTTCCATACGCTTTATCCAAACTTAATCAAGTTAGTCTGGTTTTACAGATAATTTTACACTTATTAAATCCGTCTGTGGTCGCGATCGCTAGTTCACACTGCGTCTGCTAGAGGGCGCTGATTACACAAGATTAGGTTTTTTTAGAATTTTCTTGCTAGTAAATAGCTAAATTAAAAAAAAAAAACAGAATCATGGGTAAGCTGCACAATCTGGAAGACGCAGAGTGAACTAGTGATCACGGCCACAGCCGGATTTAATACATGTAAAATTATCTGTCAAACCAGACTTAGTTGATTAAATTTGGTTAAAGGGTATGGAAGATAAAGTAATTTGAAAAATATTTGTTTATAAGCATCCCCCACCCTTATTATCGACGATACGAAAAAAGTCGTAACGAACAAACTATCGCAAAAACTATTGATCTTTTTATATAGTTTATTAAATGAACATCTTAAAAGCTATAATTCAAAGAAATTTGAATTTTAAATTATATCAGACTAATTCCAACCCCTTTTGGAAATATTTTCAATCAATTTTTCTTGGTCGATTTAGTCAATGAAATTTTTTTTCCAAAGATAATCTCGCACCTCGCCGACCTTAGTGGGACACCCTGTACAATAAGAAATTTTTAATTAATTGAATAAAATTGAAACAAACATTTTGATTATTGAATGTTACTATTTACCTGGATGGAAAGCGGAATATCGCTTTCCATCCGGTAAATGTCACTTTACACCTGGATAAATGTTAAAGTTAAAAATATGTTCCTTTCAAACTTATAAAAAGTCTGAAATGTCAACGTTACATGGTTGTAAATAAATACATTTCCAGGATTGTCAAAATGGAAAAGAATGCCAAAACGAAATGGAAGATTCATGTAAAAACGGCAAAGAGTCGTTAAATGGATACCAGAATGGAAATACCCATTTCGAAACTAGTACAGAACCGGAAGGCAACTGCTGTGATAATGACGAAGATGACGACATGGGTGAGCGTGAGTTATATTGATTTATATTTTTCACTTTATAGCCGAAAGTTCTTGCTTTCGGAGCTGATTGAATACGAATAGCAAATAAGCAATACAGTGGTACCTCGAAATACGAGTTTAAAGCATTTTTTCCCATTGAAATTAATTGAAATGCCATTAGTCCGTTCCAGCTCCAAAAATGCTAGCCCCAGTTGTTTTTGTTACGTGTTTTTAAATAAGAAAAATATATTTATAAATGACAAATATTGTATAAAAACATAATAACTTATACACAACTTAAATGCTACTGTATGCTTAATTTTAGTCACTGCTTTCGCCGGATTCAAAGAAAAACTCTCCAAGGAGGTTTGTTTCTTCCTCCCTTTCAAAATGCTGCGGAAATGAGTTAGGCAAGTGTCATTAAATAGCTCCGATGCACGACCAGTTACAACTTTTTCGGGGTGTTTCTTTTCCGCGAACTGTGAAACTCTCTCCCACATTCTCAAGATCTCTTTTATCTCACTTGTAGAGATCGCGTCGCAGCTGACCGTTCCTCGTATCTCAAATGTCGGTCGTATTTCAAAACAAAACTTCGCTCGCTCGACAGCTCGTATCTCAAATAACTCGTATGTTAGGGCACTCATATCTCGAGGTACCACTGTACTTCATTTTTGGAATTATTGATTGATATAATTTAAGAGTATAGTTTGTTCTTGATATTTTAAAATATTGTAAGTAGTAAAATTTAAAAACCATAAAAAATATATACAGGGTAAAAAAATAAAAGAATTATATAGCTATAGCGTTGCAAAAATCCGTCTTCTTTTGTCAGAGTCTATCCTTACTAACGAGCCGTGATACGGCGAAACGCGTCTATAAATTCTATATTTGTGGTTTAGACTGACCTTTATTTCCTTTGTTTTACCTGAACCACTGTGAAAATGGACCACTTCTTGAACCTACAGACGGGGTGTTATGGAAATTACTTATTATATTTAAATGGGCGACTCCTTGGGTGTTCTAGAGAAAGCATACATACTTTTTTTTAAATCGAATATCTAAATACTTAGATAAGAACCCCTTACATTACTCAATGTGCTGCCGCGTGAAACGCCATGCACATCTGTTTTCAGTTAACAAGTGTATGTAGGTCAGTAGGTTAGCAGCGATGCCAGACCACAACGTGTGCCTCGACCTTAGTCGCTGGAAACCGTTGCTTAAACGCTTCAGTCTCTTTGATGCGCAAAAGTTGTTGTATACTGCTGAAAAAATAAAAACCGTAGCCCAAAATTTTAGATTTTTACAAATATTTTGAAAGCCCCTGTATTTATTTCTGATTTTTTTGCGGCATATTATTGGGCGCATAATTACGCAACTTTGCCCCAATTTAACCGACTTCGTATCTCTCCGTTTCCGTAATCCCAATGGCGAAGGCCGAATTTGTAACAAACCCTGTATGTGTATATTAATCTGTTAAACACATATTATAATAAATTTGTTTTATTCTATCTTTTGTAAAGTTGTGAAAATGGCGATTGCGATACTTTACCTGGGCAGACAAATATCTCCGTACAAGAACTATTGAATTCTATTTGCCATTTTTGTCCTAGATGTGGAACCTCCCGTATGTAGAAAATCATGTTCAAAGCCAGCAGTAGAAAGAATATTAGAATTCGGTAAAGAATTATATAGTATGAGTCAAAGGTTAAAAACAGACAAAACTGCCAAACAACATAATCAACAAATGCTAGAGGTAAGTAAAGTAAAAAGAATCTAGAAATTTTACAGCCGTATTCACTGAAGAGTTTTATTTTAAATAAAACCCTTTCTACATTGACAATAAGGGACAGGCTACACAACATGGAATACTTTCTATGTAGTCCAACCTCGTGGTTTAATCGAAATTTGTACATTGGAAGTGCCGTTTAGATAAACTTCATTTTATATATTATTTTTTGTGCACAACTTGACAACGTTGGATCTTGTGGTAACACACGAATGATTTTGATGTGGTGCTAAAGTTGTTATTGCCAAACCCATAAATAAAACGGAAGATATTTTAATTATTTTATGGTTAATGTTATGTGAGTTTTAGGCTTTGTAAATTTTTTAGTGCTTGTTCAAATTTAACAGGGTAAAATATGGAATGTGACGGTAAACAAACATTACGTGCAGATCACGGCGATCCTGTACTATTGCTATAATATCATCTATCCATCGTCTCCTGGGGAGGCAGAGCTTAAAAGATGATGTAGAAGAAGAAGAATTATTATTAGACTACTTTGACTGTGAATTTATGTCACCTTAGCAGAAGTGATTTTCTCACAATCAAAGCGGTCCGGTTGGCCTAATTCTTGATTTATCAACAAGACAACTTTGATTTGTGAGTAAATAGTTTCTGACAATGTGATTAGTGTCTGTAAGTGGTCTGGTTAGTTAATCGTTGTTTTCCGGCAATCCGACAATATGTAACTTGATTGTAAATCTAAGTAAACTTTAGCAAATATGAGTACAACATTTATTTAGGTAATTACCTTAAGTAGAAATAGAACAATTTAAAAAAAAAAATCAGTAACCAGTTAGAAACTTGTCCACAACCGAACATGCGCAGAACGAAATTTGTAACCGGTTGAAAAGTTCACTCTGCCAACGAACCTGATGAAAAATAAATATTTTTTAATAAATTTTATTGATATTTTAGGATGCATTTAGTTTATTAGCATATTCGAATCCATGGGCGAGTCCCGTAGGATGGCAATTAGAACCTACACAAAGGGAGGCAGTATGTGCACAATTAAATTCGGCTATTTTAGGTAAGTTTTTGTTTTGTTTCTTTTATATGGTAAATATAGAATCTTGAAATAAGAAAAAGTTAGCCTTGTTTAAAGTGTTCTTTTCGGTACGAAAATATAGTAAGAGACGTGAATTTTTCATGTCCCGAAACCGAACAAACCACAAGGTAAGATATCAAGGTTGTCTGGTACGCGCAGTGACGCAAATTTGACTTCAATAAGCCACGCCTCCTTGCGCGCGCCATCTTATTGTTGATATTTTCGTCTGAAGATCGAAGTAACGCAACTGGAGAGTTATTCGACCACGCCTTTTTACGTGATATCATACCTTGTGTTATTGTATGATGCATTTAATCTAAGGTTGAAACTTTGACTTGTTAAGTTTTCGAGGAGTGGGTAGGTCAGCTGAAAAATCCAATGCTATATTACTAATAAAAAAATTTTACAGACAACTTTCAGTCCTTACTAAAATAAACTATTTGCCTGTAGAAACGACTATAATATCTTACTACATTAGAAAGCATAAAACAATGTATCGCCAGTCACGTGTCCCCAGTCACTAATTTCTTACTTTACCCTTTTATATTTCACGTCATTTTACTAAAGTTACTTTTATACAGTGTGTTATGGGAATGACGTATTATATTTAAATGGGTGACTCCTTGGGTGTCCTAGAGAAGCGCTACATATATTTTTTTTTAAATCGACCGTTTTAAAAGTGGGGTAATAAACACTCTTACTCACAGGTCAGTCCGCGCTACTGTACAACATTTCACCCAGAGCCAATGGCAATGTTGCCAAACTTAATGTAAAACTGAAATTCCATATAAAATTATAAAAATAAAGTATTTTCTACCTACTTGTATTTATCCTTATACCTAAAGAGCGAGGAAATCCAGGCACAAACACAATCAGTTTTTTTCTCTTTCATGGGAACACTCCTGGAAACACTTTATGTACACACAGTAATAGTGAAACAGAACCGATAGTTAGCTTTTGAAAATACAAATACAGATTATTACAGATTATTAGATTTTATTACACGCGATGAAATTTGACATCCAGAAGAAACGCGTCAATAAAAACAATATTCAAAGATTATTTATGGACGGGCAAGATACACGCGTAAACCGAAAAAACAGAGCGGATTGCTGAGAGTGTGTTCGTGAGGGACGAGACACAACGTATCCGGCAGTTGGTCTTCAACTAACAGACGCAAGCGTGCGGCGCTATATGAAACTACTTCGCTCAGCCGATGTAAGACGTCAAGAGGTCATTGGCATTTGACTTAGTGACGTACGTGGCTATTACTATTTCATATGTTTTTTCGGGTTGTTTAAAACATAGTCCGTCGTAAATGTTCTTCAATTAATTGTACAAGAGGATATTACAGAATGGAAAAGTGTTTAAATTATTTTATTTTGTCTAAAGAGTTTAAGGTGTACGTATGACAACACCGGCCAGAATTCCTTGATTGCTTACATGTATCTCGGTGCCACACCGGTGTTTTTCTGGTTTGACGTCAGGTCACTTTTACCGCTGAATGAAAGCGCCATTTATGGCTATTTTTGTTCAATTTGTCTTTATCTCAGGAATTGCCGGTTTAAATATAATACGTCATTTTCATAACACCCTGTATATAAATAATTTACACTCCTACTACAATTTGTATTGAAAATATAATGTTCAAAGATCAACAGTTTAGTTTCTCTAACGCAATTATTAACCAGACGTTCCGTCCCCGCAGCTGCATGTATCGCCGGTCACGGCAGAAATTGCTTATAAATAACGCCACTAGAGGTCGGCCTAATAGTTTTACAAATATGACGGTATGTGTTTGAATTTGTGTAAAGCGTGCGCCTGTTTAGGTAAGTTGTATCGCCGGTCACAGGGTTAACTCATACCTAGTAGGCTTAATTAAGGGAAAAATACTACATGAAGTCATTCTCTTGAGTACACATACTCATTTCAGTCTAAAAGAAGTTTAAGAAATAGCTTGTATTAGCTGTTATCCACGAATTTGTGCATTTTTGTATCGCCGCCATGAAAATGTTACCGGAGATACATCGATGTGACGGTTTGTTATCCGAAGCTATATACAATATTTTTTTATTAGCCATTTATAAACCATTAAGGAAAAATATATTTTGATGTGCAAGTTTCGTTTACACCTTAGGTAGATTAAAAATATGACTATTTTCTGAGTATTTTAACATTCTATAAGGAACATTCCAAAACTTTAAGCCAATATAAGACCGGGCTGTTATAAATAATGGGAAAATGGTTATAGTGACTGATTAAAATAACTCAGTTCAAAATATTTGCATTATATGATTCAGAAGAGTAAAATTAGCCATGTGACGGGCGTTAAATTATTAAAAAATCGATGCTATACGAAAATAAACCAAGATCTTTGTGACGATGATCTTTTGCTCGGACATATATAATTCTTCTAATTAGATACTATAAGAAACCTATTAAAAAATTAACAGGTGTTTTTGAATTCCGATTTACTGAAAGTTGCCTGTAAAAAAATGTTTACCCTAATAATGGTTAATTTTTTTGTTTTTACTATGAAATGGGTAGAAAATAACCTTTTATTATGCCTTTTCTAGAATTTTGTTTTATAATTTGTTAAAATACTTTTTTATAAATAAAACTCGACGCCTATATTTTATTTTTCAGAATCAAATAATAAACCTCGTAAACCGCCCTTAGAGGTAGCAATGGCCCACGCCCACGAACTATCCCGTCTCATGTCTCACCACGGCCTCGGCTCGTGCGCCTTCGCGTCCGTCTCGGACATCATCGACCAGAACCAGTGACCCGGGAGTGGCGCCCTACGAGGCTACTTTTACGGTCGGTAAAAGAGAGTCGACCCGCCACAGTCTAAGCGATTGCCACACTGACGGTTATGTATGCGGATTGTTTAGAATGTGAATACGGCGACTTTTATTTGACCAAAAGGGGGGGGGGGGGTGTCTTTAAGGAGGCGACGTCTCGCTGCTCCCTACCTCGTGGGGCCCCTTCGAAGAAAATCAATTCGCTAACTGCCATTCTCTGACGAAAGGGGCCTTGTTCCCCCCTTGGGTAAAGTATTACGGGTGTTGGAGGAATGAATATTAATGTATTGAGTACGACATCCGATTTGTATATTTAAACACTAGTTATGCAACGATTACTGTTCCCTGTGGGACACCAATCCCTACTGACTCCGTGTCACTTAAAATATTTGCCTACGCCGGGAAGGTAACATAAAATTTTTGCTACAATAATTGATTTTTAAAAAACTTAACACACACAAAATGTAACTATTATTAGTACATATATCTATACACTAAACAGTTTTTCAATTAAAACCCCGTTTTATGTTTATAATGACAAGTTAAAAATAAAAAACTCTGTTTTATTTGGCGCTAATAATATTTTGATAACAGCGAACGAACCTAAACAAATTTTAGAAAAATTGACGATGAATATCAATATTTAAATGTTACCGGCCAATTCAGAAACCACATATTATGTAGCCTTTGTATCTTCTAACAGAGATATACGTTAGTGTAGCGTTAGTTAACTTTTTCTATTATGACTATTATTTTACCAGTCTAAACAGTGGCGTACTCATACATGAACCTTGGAGGGGGATAGAGAGAAAATGTTGTTTCAAAAAAGAGAGCGAGGTCATCAATGGTTTCTTCAGTTGATACAATATTTATAAAAAAAAACCTAGTCCATGGCGGGGGGGATATATCCCTATATTCCCCTCCGTAAGTACGCCACTGAGTCTAAACTAATACATTAATATTTACTCCTCTAACATCTAGTAATTTTACTATGAGCCTCCGATCTTTTGCTGGGTTACGTCGTAGATACTTTTTTAAGTGCACTCAGCTAGTTTGCGCGCTTTTGAGAGTTTTATAAGGTTAAGAGTGAAAATATGGTATGTAATTGATCAGAAAAATTTAAAAATAAAGTCTAACTACCAAGATTTGAACACACCACGCCTTTAGAAATTTTTCGACTATTTTTGCGTCAGTTGCTTACAGATTTTCACTTTTAGATAGTACTTGCACCTGAACATTCAATATCTTGTAGGTATTTTACCAAGGAATATGCGAACACACTGTATGTACAGGTATCTCTATCTACTGTTAGCTTAAGCAATATGGAAACATAAGTTGACATATTTTCATAAACAAATGTTTATACGGGCCTCCAAAGTACATAGTTATTTTACAATGTACGGGGTGTTTACAGAATAACCACCCCAAAATTATATACAATGTGTCCACGGATAGAGTTCAGAAGAGGAAAAACATTTTGTAGATTTAGAAGAAAAAGTCATTATTCATAAAAATGTCTGCTTGTGTCGAAACTGCAATTTCTAATACCAAATTTACGATTACTATACAGGGTTAGTCAGAAATAACATTTTTAATTTTTTGGATTTTGTTTAAAACAGATTTACGTAAAAACAAACAAGTATTGTTGCTTTCTTATTAAAATATAATTTTATATCTGGCCGAATAACTATTTTGTTGTAAGAAAACTATTTTTTATTTGTATTTTTATTATTACATGTCATATTTCTTTAATCCATTCAATTATAAATTATAAAATATTAAAATAAATAAAGTTCTATTCAAACGTGGTACCACCGAGTTCAGCGCATAGTTCAACTCGATATCTGAATTCCCGATAACAGTTCCTAATTTGCTGTATTTGGATATTTACATTTACTTCTCTTATTTTTTCTTTCAAGAGATCCAAGTTATTATTGAAATTAGTTTTATACACATGTTGCTTCAGATATCCCCACAAATGAAAGTCCATAATTGTGAGATCGGGACTCCTAGGTGGCCACACATTTGGACCATACCTTCCAATCCATTTATTCCTAAACTGATGATTTAGCCAATCACGAAATCGTGGAATGAGCTGGACAGCCGTTTTGTTGAAAGTGTAATTTTATTCGATCAGCTAAAGGTATATCTTGCAAATGATCATAAAAAAAAGTGTTCAGAAGATGCAAATAAGTGTGTTGATTTAAATTGTTTTCAATAAAATATGGTCCAATTATTCCATTGTAAGAAATAGCACACCACACGTTACAGTTACAGCATCATCTTCATCATACTTTTCCTTCTCTCTGTTTTTTATTCAAAACACTACCAGTTCTCATGAATTTCATTACAATTTTTTTTAATCCCACGTCCGTGAGAGGAACATCAGGCCATATCTCATGGAAGAACTGCCATATAGCTTTTCTCATGTCCTAAACCATAACTTTGGACAATATAAGTTCTTTGTTCTAACGTAAGAATTTTCTGTTTTCACTATTATGCAGATTTATGAGAAAAGTATGACACAACTGTCGATAATTTGAAACACACAAAGAGACTAAACATTTTGATTTACTTAGAACAGGCTACTAGATATTTTATTATTTTAGTATTAGCTGTGAAATTAACCACTTTGAAAAAATGTTTATTAGGTTTTTTGCACAATTAGTGAAATAAATCACTGGGTTGAAAATATTTTCATAAAATTAAAAAAAAAAAACGAAATCGAAAAAACTGAAAATGTTATTTCTGTCTAACCCTGTATAGTAATCGTATATTTGGTATTAGAAATTGTAGTTTCGACACAAGCAGACGTTTTTATGAAGCATGACGTTTTCTTCTAAATCTACAAATAAAAAAGTTTTTCCTCTTCCGAACTCTATCTGTGGACACATTGTATATATTTTTAAATTAAAAAACATTAGTTATTCTAATGATTTCAATAAAAATTTACACTTCGTGCAGTTTGAGATGTCTTGGATCATCATTGGTAAAATACTTGGTAATAAAATTTGTAAATTAGGATCTGTGGTACGTTTTAGAAACAAAGATTTTGTGCTTTTGTGGTTTGTGGTCAAGATGTTAAGCTTTTAATATTGTTAGAGATAGAAATTAATGTAAGGTTTGGATAATCGCGCACCTTAGATATATATGAAAGATTTTATTGATAAGAGATGTCTATGATATTTTTAAGAGTTTAAAATATTTTATATTTAATGAGCTAAAAGCCATATTACTAATACTATATTAATGCTATATTTTATCGAATTTAGAGCACAAATTGCCCAGAGCTTTTAAGCATTCAGCTTTTGGCGTGCCTAAATTTGAAAATATGAAGCTTATTCTTTGAATAATATATTCATATGATAAATTCAATAAAAAAGGAGAGTTTTTGTATGTTCTAATATGCTTCATCGTCCAGCCTTATCCATACCCGGCACTGTAGCTTCAGGTTTGTCTTATAACTTTTTAGAAATAATTTTTAAAGATAGTTTCCACAGTAAGTAAAAAAAAAAGTCAATAGGTTTGTTCCAAAGCCCTATTTTTGTATCGTTCTAGAACCGTCACGAAACGGCTGGGATCGATTTTGTGCGCAGGCGTTAATTTTGCACCGTTTGTTGCCGATGCACAAGGGACGCCAGGTTGGTACGTTTTTATGACCATTCTCTGTAAAAATCACAGCTGATCCTGATCGCCTATATGACTAGGAAAGAAGATTAGTTAATTATCATAAATCATAACGCTACTTTTGTTGCTTAATTTCTTCGTCTAAACTTGAGTATTGCCTTTTGTCGTTCCGTTTTGTTGTATTTAATAATTATGGAAGAGAATAACGTCAATAACGTGTTTAATGGTAAGAATATCTTGTAGATTTGGGAACCTGATTCTATAAATTTAATAAGAATAAGTTAAATAATCAGAATATTAAAGAGGGGTTAAGCAACAACTCCTACAAAACAAAGGAACTGCATGAATGCCAGGAATAGAAAAACAACTGTTAAAATTCTTACGGTGCAAGTCGGTACAAACGGTTCCTGCTCTTGTCCATGTATCGTTTTCACCGTTCAGGAACTGGTTTGCGAACGATCACAAATTTGGCTGGAACACCAACGGGTTTGTCGGGTTTGTTCGTCGGTTGGAATCACTTTCAACTACTACGCATGTGCGTGACCGTATATTGTACGATTTTTAGGATGGTTGGAACGAACCTATATCACACAATAAATCAACTGCACAGTTTAGCAAGGCTCATGCTAGTAGAAATGTTTCAAGTTTGAAGGGATCACGTTTAATATTTCAATAAGAAATGTTTATGATTAACCGCCTATTATTGGATTTATACGATTCTTTATATTACAAAAAGAAATTATAATTTTATTTTTTTTTTAATTTTTCACATTAACAAACTAGTTTTTGCGATTTCTAAAAAAAGTTTTTTTAGTTGTGTCGTTTTTGAAGCATTAAAGCATCAATAAAAATACAAAGAGCATGGTATAAATTCCGCATTTAAGTTAATAATCGTAATCGGACGATTATTTGGGTCATGATCGTAATCGCAATAAACATCGCTCTAAAAATAATAATACTGACTATAGATATGGCTAATTATTGAAGCATACTGGAACAATTTAACCGCTGTATGGAATTTTAGGCCAAGAAACAGGACATAGAATATAACCACAACTTGGTTGTTCATTATAATCAGGCCTAGAGATTTAACGCTTTCAAAAAAAAAAAAAAAAAAAAACAGGAAAAATTGGAAAAAAAAACAAGGAAAGTTTATTTAGCCGAAGCCAAAACAAAAACACTTTAAGACATTTCCTAGTTTATAAGAAAAGATTTTCCGATTTTTCTGGAAAAGAAGTGGTTTTTTCCGACACACAATTATGCCGGAAACTATGTCTCTAATTGGGCCACAATGAATACTGCTCTTAACATTCAACAGGTTTAGAAGTCCGTTTTTTCTCCACGATGGTGATAATATGTATTTTAAATAAAAATAAGCTTCATTTTATGGAATGGGTAGCCTAAAAGGCTGTTTCAAGTTTCGCCGTCATATAAATATTTTTTTAAATATTTTGGAAGAGTTTACTTTTTTAATGTAGCAAACTTGATAGAAATTTTAAAATATTTTTAATTTAAATTCACTTATAATGTATTTTTGATATTATCATATATCATAATACCGAATTAAATGTTCTAAAGGTGCATCGTTTTTAGTTGGTAAGGATATAATACTATTATAGTTGCGAAACCACTTAAGTTTGGGAAATAAAGTTAGGGTAAAGAATTTACTGTGTGTCGTTAGAGAAACGTTTAGGTGTAAGTACATGAAAAATAGAGGTTACTGTTATGTATATGATGTCATCAGACAGTTTTTGCAAACACGCTAGACAAATTTTTAAAACTTAATTATCTCTTCAAGACTACACACGTAAATGTGTTAAGACGTCAGTGTTGCCAATTAGCGTGATTTTCATTGCCTTGTGTGTAATTTTTGTGCAGTCCAAGGTGTGTGTAATTTGCGTGAAATTTGAAAGCCACCAGCTTGAGTTTCGGCAACTTTGAAATTAAATATAAGTATTTGGTTTACGTTTCGGTTTATTGTACTAACCCATCGTCAGGACTTGTACAATTATCACTTATACTAATTTTAGTTACATTTCTATTTTTGTTTGAATTAAAAAGTTCACGTCCAATGAATAAAAATTCAACATCAAACAAAAATAAAAAATGTAACCAAAATTAGTGTAAATGAGAATTGTACAAGTTCTTGTTTAGTACAATAAACCGAAACGTAACCCGAATACTTGAATTTCATTTCAAAGTGACCGAAACCGGACCGGGCTACCTATAATTTGAGAAAACGGTCAAGAAAATAAAATAGTAGTTATTACTTTCAGTTTTGGCGCCTTTTTTTAAAAATCAAAGCCCAACAGTACCTGTGAACATGCTTTCCACATAATAGTAAATGGTGTGTATTTGTATGACTAAAAACGTGTCATTTGTCCAGCTAATTGTGTAATTTTAGAAATTCAGATTGGCAACACTGTAAGACGTACACTCACGGCCAAAATAATCGATCCACGCAATATTTGGATGGATTTTGATCGTGAATAAGTGTTTTATTATAATTCCTATTTTTATTATTCTTGTTTTTATATTGTTGGTAAATTTATCGAAAATCTCGCACGTATGTAAAATTTTAAGATACGTCAATAATATTAGTGCTGTGATCGCTCGAGCGAAAAACCGCTTGAGTACTCGGTTACGGAAATAACCGACATCGCTCGATTATTAAAAAACTGCTCGAGTTATAAATTCAAGCGAAAATCGGCGCCAGTTACTTATTACCTTTCACTCGATACCCGAGCTTTGCTTGACGCCGACGGAAATGTGCTGCTTGGTAGGGTGATCGCTCGAGGTAAAAAAAAACTGCTCGTATAATCGAGCAGGTTTTCGCTCGATAGGAACTTTTTATTTTGTCAAGGGACATTTTCATTTTTGGTTCATTTCGATAATTTTTGTAGCAGTTGCGATTTTTTTTTAAAGAATCAAACTCGTTTTAAGAAAATCGAATTAATTTCCAAACTAACAACAAAAGCTTGAACATAAAATTACGAGAAGGGCGTGATTGAAATGAAAACCAACTTTAAAAAAAGCATAGACCTCAGTAACTGTCGTTCCCCCACGGGCACGAGTGACAACTGCAATACGCCTTGGCATACCTTCGATAAGGTTATGTATACAATTTGCTGTCATTCTTCAACAAGAGCTGCACTGAGGTCGTGTAAATTTGCAGGAGCAGGTATCAGATGTCGTGGGAATCCATTCATTTTTGGGACATCGACACCTCGTCTAACTACTCGTGAGTAATTCTCGCAACATAAGGTGGAGCATTCTCCAGCATCAGCACAAAATTTACTCCAATAACAACTCGCACATGTGCGAGATTTTCGATAAATTTACCTACAATATAAAAAAAGAATGATAAATATCGGAATTAAAATAAAACAATTATTAATATCAAAATCCATCCAAATTTGAATGGATCTATTATTTTGACGGTGAGTGTGTCTCGTATTAAAGAGAATATACTTTTCTTTCCACCTAGCCGAAAATCCTGTTTCAGGAGCCGGCCGTGTTTGTAAAAAATCTCCAATATTGTGATAAAACCTTATTTAGAGAGTGAGTCAGTTAATTTTTCTTTAGCTAATTGTGTTTTTGTATTTTCTGACATTTCGTGTATATAGAAATATTTTTTTATGTTTGTACATACATACAGGCAAGAAATTATATCAATCGAGTTTTTAACTCTTACTTTGTTAATCATTTAGTTCTTTGAATTTGGGCGTTTAAATTTATGAAGTTATATCGAAAAAATAATAATTATAAGGTGTTTTTATTTAACGTAGACCTATACCATTTTTTTAGTGATGAAACAAAATGTAAATAAATTATAAAATATGTTATAATTTATCAGTAATAAAAGATAATGTATTTAAACCCGTCATTTTATTTCAATTAACTATCACAATCAGGTTAAGATCATATCCGTGTGTCGTATAATATGTACGGGGTTTCCCACTAAGAATGGCTCTCGGCCGTATCTCTGAAAGTGTTAGTCGTATGGGTTGCGGAAAAATTTTTTAATATGAAAAGTGATCATAAGAAATTGCCGGAAATTATTTTCAAGTTTCTCAGTCGAGCGCTAGAGGGCGCAACCGTAACGGTAAATCCGTAAAGCTTAGTTTTTTCAAAAGTTGCCGCGTTAAGGTATATTGAAAATAGCATTTTCGTATACTTTAAGGTTTTATGAAGAAAATTTACTTATAACATATTTTTGTCACTTTTAAAATAAAGTGGTGGGGGAAGGTTGAACATTATTTTAAATAAATGCCTACAACTCCGGATTGGCTCAACAGAATTTAGTTAACTTTGTTTTGTTAAAAAGAGGTTCCCTTACTCTATACTTTACTGTATAAACTATGACAATATGACTTTTAAAGTAGGCGCTAGAGGGAGCTATTTTACAACTTAACAAACATTGCGCATTTTTTCAAAAATTTTAAATACAACAGTATATTTAATTTTACTTCATCACAAAGATTAATAAAAGCCTAAAAAACTGGCGAAAACCACAACTTGATATCTTTTTTCAAACCGGAGATATTAACAAGAAGAAAAATAACCACGGAAAAATATGATTATATTTAAGTTTCAACGGTACAAGTTTTTTCAAAAGTCAAATAGGCCTTGGAAAAACAAAATCTAATTTAAAATTAGGTGCTTTCACGTCAAAGTTTTTATTTGACTTTTGAAAAAACCTGTACCGTTGAAACTTAAATATAATCATATTTTTCCGTGGTTATTTTTCTTCTTGTTAATATCTCCGGTTTGAAAAAAGATATCAAGTTGTGGTTTTCGCCAGTTTTTTAGGCTTTTATTAATCTTTGTGATGAAGTAAAATTAAATATACTGTTGTATTTAAAATTTTTGAAAAAATGCGCAATGTTTGTTAAGTTGTAAAATAGCTCCCTCTAGCGCCTACTTTAAAAGTAATATTGTCATAGTTTATACAGTAAAGTATAGAGTAAGGGAACCTCTTTTTAACAAAACAAAGTTCACTAAATTCTGTTGAGCCAATCCGGAGTTGTAGGCATTTATTTAAAATAATGTTCAACCTTCCCCCACCACTTTATTTTAAAAGTGACAAAAATATGTTATAAGTAAATTTTCTTCATAAAACCTTAAAGTATACGAAAATGCTATTTTCAATATACCTTAACGCGGCAACTTTTGAAAAAACTAAGCTTTACGGATTTACCGTTACGGTTGCGCCCTCTAGCGCTCGACTGAGAAACTTGAAAATAATTTCCAGCAATTTCTTATGATCACTTTTCATATTAAAAAATTTTTCCGCAAGCCATACGACTAACACTTTCAGAGATACGGCCGATAAAGAAACCGCTCGATGAAAGTTTAGATTTCGAGTTAGTGGAACTTTATTTTGGCTACTCTCTGTACACAATATCGTACATCAGCCAGAATTATCGTAGCATCTGAAAGTCTATTCTTGATTTGGGAGAACGATCATATGGAGAGAAGTGATTCTTCCTCTCTGGTTTCCGCAGAGAAAGATAGAGAATGGAATAATCACTTCTCTCGAAACGGAGAACCTTAATCTATTACGAAATATAAATCCCATTTATTGCGAAAACAAGACGCGGCTGGCAACACTGATCTTATGATACCCATGGTTTTATAATAAACACTCGTTGACAGATTGACACAAGTTTACAGAAATGACTTGTAGATATTGACATTTGACGTAATGGGGAGGTTCAGTGAGCTCTATTCCTGTTGGTGACGGGATAACCAAACACATGTTGCCTTCTATACATTTGAGGGAACACGGAATTAACATGGCCAGTTAATAATTAGCGACATCCTTCTTGCGTACCCGTTAAATTATTCCCTGTTTAAAACAAAGTTAACACCTAATAAAGGTCTTAACAGGGATATTATGTGGAAGATTACCAAATCGAGCCGTTTTCGTAACAGGCCAACTCAACAAATTGTGGAAACAATACGAAATTTTGATATTATTTTGCATTTTATGACATGACGAACTTTATTTTCTCACTTCCGGTTTAACCGGACATGACCTCAACCTTGGATTATTAAATTAAACACCCAGTATAGTTTTGGCTATATCGGTTCAGAACACCATTCCAAATTCATCGACACCTCATACGTCACTGACACTTTAAATAATTATTCTTTTTTCAACTAAATTGCTATAACTCCCTAAAATGGTTTACTTCTAAGCGAAATTATGGCGAATTTTAAATTTGTAATTACATTTGTGTTAGGATTATGATCACCGACCTCTAACTATATCCGTACTCCGTACAGCTTATGGGAGGCGCAGTACAAAGTTAAATTTTATTAGTGAAAAAATGGGTTGGTCCACACGGTTTAGCGGTCATATTTTTAAAGGTTGCTCGTCGGTTGTCTTGCGCACAATATGTTGTCGCCGTCATATAGGCAACCCCGCCGCATTGGTTGCCTAACAACGTGAACCAACGGCGACCGTCCATAACCGAAATCAGTCGTAGCGATATAACGATATTAAAAATCTATCGATACGTGGACAATAGATATCAAAATTAGTGATGGCCACAAAGCCTTCTTTTATGCGAGAAAATAGATTGTTTAGTTTCCAGTAAAGAAAGTCTTGATGTGTCAAAATATCATATTCATTAAGGGTGAAGTACGGTCCTGTTCGGCGGTTTAGGTAAGTAGTTTATCAGTCGACATTGCGCATGACATCTGACGCAACGAATACTTATAACCAGGAAGAAGACAAACTGCCGTGTTAAATAATCGAAGCAGGCATGATACGGCGATATCCATTATGCCTGGCGCGCACGTGCTTTTCAAATGTCACTTTTGTCCAAATTTTTATTACTGTCAATATTTTAAAGTGACATTCAAGCAAAGAAAACATCAAAACCCTTTTATTTGGTTTACTAAGTAGAGAAAATTAAATATTAGGATTTTGACATCGGTTTTCAGCTGTAAATATTGCTTTAAAATTGTCCTTACATACTTTTATATTATTATTGAACTAGTAACGAAACTAGAAATAAAGAATTCAGAGATTGAAGGTTGTAATTAGTTTTATTAAAAAATAGGAAATAAACAAAGGAAATAAATCATAATTTACATAAAATATTTTACCATCTTCAACTTCAAACAAATCAAGGTAAATACAATAATATATGTACAGGTACTAACCAAGTAAATATATCCACCATCATTATGATTATGGGCTTCCAATTTGTTTGTTTCGTAGCATACTCCTGGCAACATTAGTGATCGAAGTCCTCTGTTCAGTCATTATGGGATTCTCAATTAAACTATGAAAATAAAGAATTATTATAATAATATATATATTACCGGACTTATCAAAATTCTGACTACGGGTTAATATAACTAAGCTGTAAATATTATGTTGTAGCTTTTGACTCGTAGATTGTAAAATTTAAGTAAAATTCGGTTTTAAAAATGTGTTTGTTGCTAGTTTGCGTGAGAAGTTTGGGACATAATGGGACAATTTTATAATGCAAAATAACAATAACGAATAAAAATTAGTTAAAATATATTTCAATCATAAATTACTTACCTGCAACAAAACGAAAACGTCCGTTTTCGTGAAAAGAATAGAAAATTAAAAATTATTTTAGAATTTAATGACGCTTCCTCCACCATTTTCAATCACATTATAAATCATATGTTACTTGATTTTATCCCCTTCCAGACGAAGGATGTTCGGTTGTGAAATAATTTAAGAACGTGTGCTGCTCTAGCGATGATACAAACTAGTATTTTTTAGTAACAGTACGTTATGTTCCTGTTACACGGCAGTAACTGTTACAAATACTAGTTATTTTGTAACAACTAGTATTTTCTAAATCTCGTCGGCGGCCTCGCCTGTTTGGATTACTTGGTTGTCGATTTACGCTGAATTACATATTTTTTGATGCGGCATATATCTTTTTGTTTAAATAGAAATTTTTGACTTCTAATTAAAAATTTTTTAAAAATAGTTATTTTTAACGAATTTAATATTTTAGGTTAGAAATACTTACAATAATGTAAATAAATCACTCATGACACAAATACATCTAAAATTATTTAAAAACTATATAACAAACACGAGGGGATGATGGGAGACCAATATCAAAGTTTAATAATTACCTAATAGCTATTAATTTAATTTACTAAAGCAGAACCCGTTCTGTCCAACAGTGTTGTTACTTGTTTATCTCAGCTCCGTTTACGACGGCCATATCGTATATCGTATGTACCAGAAATAACAGAATAATAGAAATAACAGCTGGAACTATTATTTTCCAAATAATAGGCCGGCGCCGCGCAACTCGTTGTAATAGTGTTGTCACACGTATACGGACCGATATAAAACAACAAATAACAGCTGGAACTATTATTTTGCTGGCCCTAGTATTTTGCAACCTGTTGTGAGATAACGGTGCTGTCACACGTATAAGAAATATCGGCTGGAACAGAGAACTAGTATTTTACATTACAAGTATCTGTTACGTTACGTTACACGCTCATAACTGTTACCAGATACGTGTTCCTAGTATTTTGTATCATCGCTATGCTGCTCGCATTCTATGTCTGTCTCTGTCTGCATCAACCTTCTCCGATTCAATAAAGGGAGACAAATATGGCCTAGATTAAATCGAACAAACCCAAAGGCTGATATTGACACAGAACGATCGACACAAAAGGATAAACGTATGGAGTAACCTGCCTGGCTGTGACATCACTTGCACGGCCTACTTATATGCTTCGATCCCCGCCATAAGCGGTCTCACCGGGCTGATATAAATGGGCAACAAAAAATGGGCATATCCTTACGTCTTACGTCTTATCGACTACTGCTTACGGCATACGTTACGGCAACTATGAATCCAGCTTTAAAGTTTCAAAAAGTGACGTCGAATTTGGAATGGTATTCTGAATTGATATAGCCAAAAATATAATGGATGGATTCTATTTAAAAATAAAAAGTTGAGGTCATTTCCGGTTAAACCGGAAGTAACAAAATGGAGTCCGACATGTCATAAAATGCAAAATAATATCTTCAAAGATAATATCACATACAGACCCACCAACTTTTAAAAAGTTAGCGTTCCTCCTGAAACACCCGAATTCGTTGGTAAAATTTATAATGTTGCATTTTATTGATATAATATATGCGTGCTATAAACTAAGACGAAAATACGGTATTCGGTCAGTTTCAGGCACTAATCGGAGTTATATTTAATCTACTCTTCGTATTTTAATTTTTACCACCTCCGCCACTGCCGAACGCCTCCAAAATCGTCGCGTCGTCGGTCGTCTCCGAGCGTCTTGATCTATCAGCTGCAAAACCTCTGCGCCGCGACGCTGACCGCCATGCGCTGGCCCGGCGTTGGCGGCGCACGCGTCCCTCCCACAACATCGTCATCGAGCGACAGCCGAGCGGTCTCTCCAAACGACAGTGCATCCGCCGTCCTATACGTTTTTTATTGCAAATAATCCGCCGTCGTTTTGCAAATGTGTATGTGAATGAATCGCGCGGAGTGCCAGGTGGTCGCCTAAGATCCCCGGTTTAGCCTAGGCTCACAGCCTAGCGGATTTCCTGTCAGGGGTGTACTCCAAAGTCGCCGCAATTGACCTGTAAGTACCCAGGAATATTGGTCGGTAAGGGCGGATTGTACAGGGTCAGGGCATTCTAATTTTATTTTATTGTGATACTTGAAGGAATTATATTTGAAAATAAATCATATATTTTTATTTGTGATGTACAATTCATTCTTAACTTTAACGATATGGTTAAAATGGATGCATATATCTATTTTTTAATATTTGTTTTTGCGTAAAGGGCTCATAGTTCAATTAGCTTTGTAAAATGCGCTCATTCGTTTTCGTTTTCTAAGAAAACTAGGTTAATCTACAAAATTATACTAAATTGCGATAAACCCAACACACCTTATTTGTACCTATATATTATTAAGTTATAAATTCAACAAATAAAGAAAAGTTGTAATAAAATAGTCGCGGGTAAATTTAAAAAATGTCTCATTTTAACGAAATTCCTTTTAAAAACAATAATAAACGTACCTCTTAACTAATCAACCTCCACCAGGGTATGAAATGATTTTTCTTTCGAATAGTTATAACACAAAAAATTCATCATACAGCGCTTCCTTGCAAAATGCAAAGCAACATCATCATAAATCACGAAGGTAACATCAGACAACCATAGAACCTATATTTTCATTAGGCGTTTCTTAGCTGTAACAGGTCAACTGAAAAACTTATTGTCAATCTTTTTGACCTACATTTGTCTAATCACTGATACGTGACTTATTTTTCTTCTGTGCTCATTTAATTGTTGATTAATTGGTTGATTACACTGTTTTGACGGCCTTAAAAGGTTGTGGAAGAAAATCATTTTTTCGAAAGTTAGAAAATATTTAACAAATACAGATATTCTTGTGAATATGAAGGATGTATAATGTAATCACTTATAAAACTCAATAATGTAAGTACCTACATAAGGTCTCCAAATAATAAAAGTGTCCCAATAAATAGACACATTATTCACAATAATTTGCCATATGAGTATAATTGGAGCTATTATTGATCCACCGTACTTGTTTAGTCTTGTGTTTAAGAATTTACATTACTCATCAGGCGACAAGGAATTTGATTCCTATAATAAAGGATAGGTACACACTTTTCATCATAATCCATTTGTTGCACTATGTATGTATTCTGTGTTAATTGTTCATTGAGTCATTAATTGTTCAGAGGTTTTTTCCATGATATATCTTAATAACTTGTTTGCCATTTTATAAATTCAAAAAAAAAATTCATTGGCCGCCTACCCCATATAGTCAATTCCTCCAGAGGGTATTGATACAGCACACACAGTTTGATAATGCAGAATTTAATATTATTACATTTTATGTAGGTACCTATACTTTAGTTATGGCATACATGTCCCTTTCTAATTAACTTGGACAACCTCACATCTCTGAAAATGTCATCTGAACCTTCCTTTTTAATCTCCATGGGTCTTTCATACAGAATTTCTTATCTATGTACATGTGCTTGTGGATGAATCATAATTATATACCAATAAAGATAAGAGTACATGGGTTGGGTTCTTAGGAATATGTACACAAGTCAAAGATATGTGAAGAAAATGGGTGTTTATTTACGAAAATTCTGTACCCAGACAAGTTAAATGTAATAGTAATGACTGTGTGTGTAGTTAGAAGAACATTTTTGCACTCAAGAAAATTGTGTTTATTAGGTGCTGTAAAAAGATGGGGTGCACTTCGTCGGCCGAAGAAAGGGCCGCGCTGGCGAGGAGCAAACAGATTGAGAAAAATCTCAAAGAGGATGGGGCCCAGGCTGCCAAAGACATAAAGTTACTGCTTCTCGGTAAGTTATTCTTGATATTATGTAGGTATGTAAACGAGTCTTTATGATATACAGGATAAGTACCCCCTAATCTCTCGGGGCATTTAGAGGGGGTCAAAATAAACCTACCCCCTACCTACCTAAAGAACCCCCTAAAGGAGACACAGGACCCCTACATAAAGAGTCATTAAACCATACTACAGTAGATGTTTCACGGGGAAGTCGGGAACGGACTTGCCACGCACTCATTGGGCCAAAATTTTGACTGTGTCATTTGACAGAGTTGAACACTGATTTTTTTAATACTTTGGTCATTCAGCTTTTAAGAAGGGGCTCTTAATTTATTACTCATCCCTCAAATGTTCTAAACACAAACAAGTAAAAATAAAATTAGCATTAGAGTGTTTTAAAATTCCAAAATTCGGCCAGTAATTTAAAAAAATAAACAAACAATAAATTATTCAGAAATTATTGCTAAAATATTAAATTTGGCCAATGAATGAAATTCTCGACGTGATTTTTAGCATTAGTAACTTTTGAGTGTTTCGCATAAAAACCGATTTATCTCGTAATAAATTAAGAGTCTTCAACCTAACTCAATCTCCAGTGCGGGATACTGTATAGTGCTGTAGCATAGAAGTTTTTAATTCAAAATTTTGAATACATTTATCAATAAAATAACCAATGTTTACCCAGGCTAATATACTCGCATAAGTACTTTCACACGCACTCGCAAAAGTACTTGCATATCAACAATCTTATAAAACATTTGTAGATGAGCATACATAAATGCACTTGCATAAGTACTCGCATAAGCACGTGCGTCAGCTTGCATACTTTTGTACAAACCCATATAGAAAACATACCTATGCATATAAACACAAGTATATGCACGCAAGTAAGTAACTTAATCATAGTTACCATACACACTCGCACAACTTAACAGCACAACAACTGACACTCTCAACATCCACGACACTCGCTTTCTATACCTAAATTAATATGTAGACTGTAGTAGAGAAACACTTACTAAATAACGGACCACCGCGCCACAGACACGGAACACGAAGGGACGAAAATTCGGACGTCCGCAGCAGGGTTAAAGAGAAATGATCAAAGTATTCAAAAAATCAGTTTTCAGCTCTGTCAAATGACACCAGTCAAAATTGTCCTCCTCTATATGTCCCCGAGAGATTAGGAGGTACTTACCAGACACCCTGTATCATTTTACAAAAAACCAGAAATTGTTACTATAATTACTATACCTAAGTGTTATTTATTAATTCTATTATGAAACAATGTCCCTCTTCCATTTGAAACAAAGATTACTATTAGTGATCGTCCAATACCGATCTAAATATCGGTACATCGGCATCGGCAAAATTTTTCCTATATATGTATATCGGCATTTTTAAGATGTATGAAGCCTACCTACCATTTGAAAATTATTAATAATCATGCTACGAAGAGTATTTAATAGTATATTAAGATACAAGTTTCATATGACATTATCTTAGAGCACGCGCTTAATTTAGAAAACGACCCGCCAAGCGGGGAGTTTTCTAAAGTACAAGTGCTCTAATTGTCTTATGAACCGTGTATTTTATAATACGTTTTCTATTTGGGTCGTTAAAGCCTGAAAAACTGAAAAAAATAAAGTAGATTTTTTCCATTTGAATTAATATTTTCTTCTTGGGTTGGCAATACTTTTACAATTTCATAAAATGTTACAAGTAGCAAATATGCCATGTGGGTTCAATAATTATGTGTAAAAAACTTGATTCCATTGGTGCTCTTTGGGAGCCCATATCTCCGAAGAGGAGGCCGATACGAAAGAAGTTTATATGAACCTATAGTATTCTTTTCACGTGTTTTCTTCATATCCGGGAGATTTCCCACATGTTCCCGGACACCCTGTATATAAAGTAACATGTATAATACTATATTGAATTAAAAATAAAAATAGTACTTTATTGAATAAAACTTTAGAAATAGAGCATGAACTGGAAGATATTTCTATTATTTTTAGGTTATGTTGTGACTAGAAATTAGTTGACTGACACCGTCATGTTATATATTTCCGAGTGGTATTTCAGATAAATATCTAGTAAAAATGATCTATTTGGAAGGTTTTTTTTTTGGCTTTGGCAAGGTTAAAGGTTAGTATTTTAAAGTTTTCTATAAAATTTTTTCTCGAATCCATAATGCCAAGAAAACTAATTTCAACGAAGTAAGCCTGAAATTCGAACCCTACTTGCTGCCAACATAAAAAAATAAAATTTCAGTTTCATAAAGTGGCAGGTTATTAAATTTTTTTGAATTTGAATGACAAATTTACTTCTTGGGCATTTGACTGTTTTTCAACGCCGTCACAGTCAACTAGGAGTAAGTTAACAAAATCGCCATATGAAAATATTAAATTGTCAATATTTCGAAAACTATCAATTTTCGGACAACCTTATATAAATTATAAAATTCTGGGGTTTCGCTTTGAAAATGTGGATTTTTTGCAGATTTCCTCACTTTTATTTTTAATCTTAGTGTTTGAGCACCCTATCATTGCCGACTTCAGACAGGCCGTGTACAGAGCAGCGATGCGCTGTTGCCAAATGGTGTTTGGTGGGAAGTTTAAAATGGAATGGAATTTAAAATCATAACATGTATGAACAGTATCTTTTGTCCCAATTTTTTTTTTTTTTGTTATCGAGGAGAATCTTTCATAGACACCCTGTTGTCAGGGTAGTGTCAGCTTTTGTCGCTTTTTTTTCAAAATGAGTAATTGTACTTGATTAATTAAAATTGGTAACATATAATTTAAATTATTATTGTCTTTTGAATCATTCTCCTCCTGCAATATGTCTGATTCTGAAACCAGTTTGTTATAAGCTTCGTTCAAAAAATATACACTCCTTTCTATTAAAAAAGTGAATGATTTGTCGATAGATATTTTATTTTTGTATCTAACTAATAAATTTTCTAGTTGGGACCATCTAGTTAGTTTCAAATTAAAAGGTAAAATCCAATTTAAGTTCTTAAAAGTTAATTCTGTATTATTTATAAATACCTTAACAAACATATTTGTATCAATTGAAATTTGACTTACAATGCTAATAAGGTCCTCTGTTAAATTTAGAATATAAAAATAAATTTTTCTATCTTCTTCTACTTTTACTGTCCAAGACTCACAAATATTAATTTTTTAAAATAGTTTAAAAGTAAGTCTTGAAAACTATGAATTTTATCTGAGTTTTCAAATGATTCATTTAATTCATTATGACGAGCTAGATTTTTATTATGTCTTTCATCGGGAGATTTTCTTGGCACAGGTACTTTTTTAGTAAATTTGGTAAATTTGGAAAAATAGAAGGAAATGAACCACATTTAAGCCTAGTCTTTGTTGGAATTCTTTTCACAGTTCCGTCTGGTAAATTATAAATCTCTTCCCTAATGATATCACTTTCTGCAAAATGATTACTACAAACTACAGAATGTTGGGTAGGTGACCAACTATCTCGGGGAATAGCTTTTAGCCAAATATTTTTAAAAATTTCATCTTTTGGGAAACCAAAAGTCGATAGCATAGATCCACCGGCTTTTATTGTACTCGGATAATTCGATTTGCACCCAGGAACACAACACGTTTTTGTCATTATGTAGAATGTTCAAAAACTTACCTTGTTACTAGTTTACGTAAGTAATCCTATACATCCAATTTTAAACTCTAAAATGTGACAAACTAGAAGAGCACACACTGCTTTTTAAATTACCGGCTTTGCGGTATTCAACTGAAATTCTAACGCAAATAAGCACTAAAACGCTGAAAAACTGTTACACACGGCGGAATTTCCTTACGAGAGAGCCGATCCGGTTAGCACACGATTATGGACGAAATATATGAGATATATTATCACAAACACTTTTAATATCCTCTACACAAACCCAGGAAACACCCTGTTAATGTTTTAATAAATAACTGTTCGTAATATCATTAAAATGAACTGCAAAATAAAATTTGTAACCGGCGGCCAACGAGATTTGACAGTTCTAAAATGGCGCAAACGTCCCACGACAGTAATACCGGAGTGACTACTCTTCGCGGCCCGGAGTTATAGGAGGCATTGACCCTATATTAATAGTTTAAAAAAATATTATAAAAAATCTATAAAGCAGGTCCTTTTTAACAAGAAATTCAACTCAAATTAAATAATAAAGGTTTACTAATAGGAAAAATTAATGCCAATGATAACAATTATTACTCAGTGGATCAGTGAATGTCGCGAAATTGTTGTTTGTGGTTCAAATATGGTTATTAACATTTACTGACTTCTCACGCTTACTGTACATTAGAGCATAAAATATATTTTCTAACTATTTATGAATATGAAATTATGTCAAATTCTGTTTTTTCATTGTAACCTGTTGAACAATAAATATATGATATCTCGTTAACCATAAGACATACAGAAATGATCAAATTCTTTTCGAGTTTGTTCGGGTTTTGTTTGTTGAGTTCTGCAACGTCGTGTTATCAATTTTAAAAAAATCCGAATGGGCAAAACCGAAAATTTACGATTTCATTCTTTTTATTTTCTGATTCTATTAGATTTGATTTGATAATTTATGTTACATATTATTATTAAATAATGTCAAAATATAAAACATAAATATGTTCAATAATGTACTTATGGTTGCATTGTGAGCTTTTTAGTCCGAAACGCCTAATAAATAAGAGAAGTAAAGTAATTAAATGGTTTGCCGTTATTAAAATTGGTTCGCAGCAAAAAAAGCCATTAAATCATTTGATCAGCATAAAAAGATTTTGCTTGCAATAAATAAAAATCAGGCTGCTACACTTATTCTGCAAAAAATGCTACAAACTGTCAACAATTTAACTGATATCAGTCCGCTTGTAATATCATGTGTTCGCTTAATTAACAGTCGAGCTGCGAAATGATTACTACTTGGTCAGCAAGATTTTACAATTGGTCAGTAGAAAAAAACATGTCTAGAAGCAGTTTACTTCAGAGGTTTGCATATTAAAAGAATGGTTATCAATATAAATCATTGGATTGCGTTTGTTTTGAATAATCGGCAAAGTTCGTTATTGTGGGCGGAGCGAAAGCAGTCGCGTGATACGAGTAGCTAATTGCGTGCGTGTGTTTTCATTCGGTGTAGCAGTCAAGGCCCAAAAGGTGTAGCGGGGGCGGGTTTTCACTTGTTTTCCCAGGACACTGTCAATTTATGCAACTTTGTGTTTTCTTTTTCCGAATACAGAAGGAAATCGGCTACAAAAGGTGTAGCGGTGGCGGATTTTCACTTGTTTTCCCCGGGCACTGTCACGATTCAGAAATGTTGCTGTCCATAAGTTGCTGACCAACTAGCCATTTTGGCTGACCGATTACATTTTTCTGTTCGCAAAAATAAGAATATTTTGCTAACCAGTTAAATGATACCCAATAAATAATAAGTGTGATATACGGTTAGATTCAGAATATAAAATGTAGTTCATAAAGCATAAAATAAACTTTTACTACTATTTAAAGGAACAAAGTTGATGATGGCTGCAAAAAACCGAAACGTCGGATTGAAAATTTAATTAAATTTATAAGATAGCAGCAGAAAAAGTGGCAATGAGAATGTAAAATTTATTTTCATATATCTCTTCAAATAGAATCGGCGAACAAAAAGAACGAAATCGTAAAAATCTGGTTTTACCCGAATATCTTCGGAAATATTTAAAAAAAATAAAAAATAGTTAAATAACAAATATTTTTTATATTTAAATTTTTTTTAAATCTTAAATTATTTTATGAAAGAATTATTATCTTAGGTAGGTGGATTGTCAATATGCCCCAGCCTTAGACTAATATGACTGCTTTTGACCTTTCACACATTTCTGCAACACCCAGTATGTACGAATTTCATAAAAATTTAAATAGTTTTGAAGATTAAAATCATAAATCAAAAATCATTTTCAGGATGAGAGATTTAGAATCAAAGTGTTTCAGGTAGTATTGTGATCGCTCGATCGAAAAACCGCTTGATACTGTTGTTATTGAAATAACCGACATCGCTCGATTATTAAAAAAAGTGCTCCATTTATAAATTTCAGCGAAAATCGTCGCTTGTTATTTATTACCTTTCACTCGATACCCGAGCTTTGCTTGACGCCGACCGAAATGTGCTGCTTGATAGTGTGATCGCTCGAGGTAAAAGCTGCTTGTATATTCGAGCAGTTTTTCGCTCGATAGGAAATACTACTCTAGTTATAAATTCACACGAGAACCCGATCTTCGCGCGCCACCCGAAATGTGCCGAATGGCGACGATCGGGTTTAACGCTCAGAAGCCTGACACGACATACGTCTTTCTTAAACGCACATAAACGAGAAGGTGCATACAAAAAAGTATGCCAAATCCCTTAGTGGATTCATCGCGACATGGGTTTTGTTTTGACTGGCCAGCGGCGATTGTAAATTCTTAGAAAATTAAAGCATATAATTGTTTTAAAACTCAGAATCAACTGTTCTTCCTTAATAAAATCTCTAGACTAAACTTCTAAAACTTACAAAAACAACCCCTGGTGTTTTATCAACCCATTCTTGTTAGTCTTAAAAATTTCAAGTGATTAATCGCTCGAGCGATTCACTCGATTATTAAAATCGCTCGAGTGTCAAGTACTCGATTATTAAAATCATCAGTTTTTCCCAACACTAATTTAAAATACAAAAACAATTTCAATCTCACTAATTGTGATGGCTCAGCGTGTTAGTATTTATTTGATCGGTAGTACTTACGAAACCACAGGACGTAACATCAGTTGAGTAACGAACAAATCCAAGACTTAACAGGAACATTTTTGACTAGAGTCTTTAGAATTATTTATATTTGGCTTAAAATTATTCCCGCTGGTATGGTAATACCAGTAATGACGACAGTACATAACCGGAACACCCTAATATATTATTGTATTCAAACATCCTGATTTATTATTATTATGCACGCCAAATATTTGGACTCCTTTTGTTTTACGCCAGGTTTATTGAGTTTAATTAAAATCCTAAATTTATATATTCATAATCCGTTGTTACGAGTGGTGGTGGTGACACATTAATATTATTTAACGATTGTTAAAGTGTATTGAGCTTGATATCGCTTGTGTTGCAAGTCTTAATGCTATTTGCAAATTAGTTATAATCAGCAAACAAAAATACCTATAATTAATGAGTTATTTAATTAGGAACATTAATGAACATTTAAGTTGGTAATAAGGGGCCGCCGCTAGGGTCGTGTCCCGAACAATTTGCGTGTTGTAGGTGATTATTTTTTTACGAAATACGTATGTGGATGGAACAACCAGTTGTGTGATTTTTGTCTACAAAATTTTCTTATCAAACTGTTTTCGGATATGCAAAATAAGGAAGGAGCCCTGCAGCTGGGCCATGACGCGGGTTGCTCCCCTATGTGTTCTTCCACAGGAGCACATGCGCACGTGCACCCCCAAAACAAAACGAATAAAAAATATTAATTTATATTCATTGAATATTATTTATCGTATAAAGTCCGACCCTCCCTAATATTTTATCGTACCGTCAAAGTAAAAAAGTCCGACCCCTCCCTAATATTTTATCATCCCGTCAAACCAAACTGTATTGATCCGGCAACCGTGCTTCGGTCGAGGTAAATGACGATTATGACGAGACTTGCTCGCACGTGCGATTAAGTAGTGCAGTTTCTGTGTAGTAACAGGTGGCGGGTGGCAGCGGGGGATAGCGGGGCTATGGCGATTTAACATGGAAAAGGCGCACAGTTTTTGTGTGCACCTGTTCGTGCATGTAGTTAGAAATTCGAGCGTGTATGTTTTAATATTTTAATATTATATATTTATTCAGTTAAAATGAATAGTTGACGGTGGACTATTTAAGAAATAACTATAGCTCTTTGAGTTTGGAGCAAAAAATTGAAGTGAAGAATGCGGGAACACCTAAACCCGAAATTAATTTAACGCAGACCACAAAGGGTAAATCTAGGGACTTTATTAGAAAGTTTAAAAATGCAATATATGAAAAAAAATTTATAGGTATTCCAAACTTAATGAGGCTGTTATTGATCAATTTTCTACAATTAAGAACCAAAGAATGGACTTTACGTTTAAGCACTATTATGTAGGGTCGATAAATGTTGTGTATTTCGATAAATGATACTCGATATGATTTTAAACCATTTTATTTAAGGATTTGAACTAAAAAACACTGAAAATATGAAGAATGCCAACTTGTAGATGGCGGTAGTAGTATTGGACATCATTCGGTTTTCTTGATAGCGCGTAGATGGCTTTAGTAGTATTAGTAGTGGACTGTATAAATATTGTTACGAGGGTTGCATGCGACGACGTTAAGATCCGATAGCTATACACACTAAGAAAACCTTTCTTATTTTCCAAAAGTTGTATTTCCTTGTGTAAAATTAAAAAATAAATAAAAATATGTTTTACCTAAGGCATTTTCTTATTAATTTTTTTCTTTCTACATTTAAAACGCCTAGAAAGTATTATTTGGTCGTTACACAAAAATAAAATTTTAACAATAATTTTACCATACTTGTGGACCCCCTCTATCATAGGTCACGAGCCGCCACTGGTTTGGGTCATGCCAAATTTTAGCACTCTATGTTAAACGATCGTCGAGAAAAAGCGATATACAGACGCCAGTTAAAAAAATAAATAGGTATATGTAACAATAAATAAATTAAATAAATGCAATTAAAAACACTATGTGTCAATTTTGACATAAGGAACTTAAACAGTTCTAGGCCAAAGAAAGAATAAAACTATACTGGACACTGGTAAGACCTCGCATACTGTCTGGTACCTGTTCCAGAAGGGAAGGATCTTGTCGCCAAAATCAAAAACTATGCCGGACTAGGTGGGTCTTGTCGAATTATCCCCGAGTCCTAGTCAGGGCATGGTGAACCTGGGCTAGAGTTGTCTTTTGAAACTCAAACAATACTTCATTCAGATCGCTATGCATATGCTTCATAAAGATCTTCGTAGGCAGCATGAAGTATCACGCCTCAACAAAGACCTGGAAATTTTTTTGTCTTGGAGTGACAGTAACCAAGTCGAATTTAATGCTAAAAAAGCTAAGGCAGCATTTTTCTCTAAAGAGGTTAACATTGCAGAACCGTGTATAGCCATGGCAGGACACGCAAATCCACTGGCTTCGTCTATTAATTTGATGGGCGTCAATCTGGGAGGAAATATGTCTTGTCATATATAGATAGGAGTGCAAATTGATGAGCATCTGAACGGGAAAAATCACTGTGATCTGCTCAAATCAGAAACGAAATAAATTCATGTTGTTTTCTTGTTCGTTCACTGAAGACTGCTATATCTATGAGGGAACTCCTTGTGGCCTATATTGTACAATGCACAGGTTTCTCGTTTGCGTTACGAGGTGATCTTCTGGAGTTCGTCCAGTGTGGTTGGGGTTTTGCTTGTGTGTCAGAAGAGAATATTGAGGACTTTGGTGGATGTGTTGAGGACTTACTCGTCTTTAAGAAATACAAGATTTTAACTGTAATTTGTGTATACTTATTAGAACTATGTACATATGTTTTAAAAAATAAATGTCGATTTGCTATTAACAGTGATGTTCATACCTATAATACAAGACAAGTTAACTCATTTAGAGTTCCTTTTAACCGGCTGAATGTGGGTAGAACATCACCCGACTCTTTGGGGCCAGCAATCTTTAACAAGCTGCCACCCAACCTGAAGGCTATTGATAGCCCTATGTTGTTTAAATATTTGTTGTCTGAGGATTTTTATTCAGCTAATGAATATCTCACCAGGGTGCAGGCATGTTTTAACATAACATAACTTTTATTTTAGTATAAGTTTGTTTCTTCTAAATTTTATATGTATAGTGTGTGTTTATATATCATACATTCTATACAACGTGTCCAAGATAAGGAGGGCCAGTACAGGGATCTCGGAAACCGTAAGAGATACGAAGTCGGTTAAATGGAGGTAAAGTTGCGCATTTACGTGCCTAATAATTTGCCGTTTAGAAAGTTTTAAAATTCCGAGCAGTTCCGGAGATATCCGGAAAAAAAAATATCAGAAATTCTGAAGAATCGTTTTATTGTTTTCCTGTTTTTTTTTAGATCAAATTCTAAAGTAAATTGCACTCTTACATTGCTCCTTTTTCCGCTGTATCTAACAGCGTTAATTGTTTTGTAATCCGACAAGTCGTCTTGGAAGGGCCATTATCAACTTTATTTTTTTAAATACGATCCTGTTTTCCTGATATTGGAATTTGAGAGCTTTTTTCTCCCGAATGCAACGATGTATAACACGTTGTGGTTTAATGACGTTTCGAGGGTTTTTTGGGAAATTTTGGGATACGGTCCTGTATTTATCCTAATTTTATAAATAATATCTCATAAGTAAGCTCTAAATTTTTACTTATGTTGGACTAGTTCAATAAATAACAAATAATTTAATAATAAACCACAAATAAGTGAATAAAATACAGAAACATTATTTCAAACTTCTGTTGATTCGGGATTTAAAAGAAAAGTAGGCGTTTGAAACAAAAAAATTAAGATGGTGACGCGTGATTTGTTTCACTTGACATTCCTATTGTGGTCGTTTAAAAGCGTTTTAAGAGGTTTTCTATTTTCCAGAAAATGTGGAACATAATTTTACATATGCTGAAAAGTTTGATATTCTATCGCATGTTTTATTTTATCTCAAAAAAACTGTTATGTGGCAGTTAGAAGATGTTATTTGTGCTTAGAAAATAACGGAAATCATTTTGAACACCTGATTATGTAGTTCCTTACTTTTTTCGTTGTTCGTTTTATTACTGTTTTGGTATGATTTTTGTTCACATATTTGTGGTTTATTATTAAATTATTTTATTTATTTTTTTAAATACCATCCTGTTTTCCTGATATTGGAATTTGAGAGTTTTTTTCTCCCGAATGCAACGATGTATGACACATTACACATACAATTAACATCAGGAAATTTTGGGATACGGTCCTGTATTTCTCCTAATGTTATAAATAATATCTCATAAGTAAGCTCTAAATTTTTACTTATGTTGGACTAGTTCAATAAATAACAAATAATTTAATAAGGAGGTAAAGAAACTCACAGTCTGCTCCACTAGTTTAATAGCAATAAACAAAACTAAAAACCATACATGTTTCGAAGGCTTAAGCCTTCATCTTCAGTGAAACGTAAAACATCAAAGGATACCTATGACATTGAGGAAACTGTAAATAAGAAAAAAGAAGTTTGAATAAGTCAAGTTTAAGCAAAAATGATGGAAAGAAAAGGAATTGACTCAATGGAGTAGTATAATTATAGGAGAGTAAAAAATATGAAACTCATTCTTACCTAGCAAGCAGGAAAAGAAAAACTTTTTGATTATGTAAAAATTTTTTTAAAGTATAGAAAATAAAAAGGTAAAAAAACTAAAGGTTTCTTTTATTCTTAGAAAGCGAATGCATAATAAAAAATATAAAAAATTTTTTTAATAAAAATCCTTTAAAATGTTTTTAATTTTAAATTTAATATAGAACTCGTTCATTTTGAAAAGTATGTTCATCGCTACACGAGGTTCTAAGATGAAAGAAAATTTTTTTAAACAATTCTTATCAGTTTAAATAGTCAGATAAAGAAAACCAATGTCACAGGCTAACAGATTCAGGTAAGAGTACCAAAAATGTAACAGAGAGGGAAAAAATTAAACGTTAGTAATAAGGAAGGGTAATATTGGAGTAGCAACCGATCACAAAAATTATAACAAATGAATAAGCAAAACCTCGAACATGGCTATAGAGTGTCATATGTCGTAAGTATAAAAATCAAAATATAAATATAAAAATATAGGTATTTAGATAAAAATAAAAAGCACAGTTGAGAGGAAAGTTTGTCCCTCAACCTGGTTGAGGGCCATGTATGGTTTTTAGTTTTATTTATTGCTATTAAACTAGTGGAGCAGACTGTGAGTTATTCTTTACCTCCTTATAACTTCACTCCATTTTGAGATGGACTCCTTCAAGAAAATTAAAATAATTTAATAATAAACCACAAATATGTGAACAAAAATCATACCAAAACAGTAATAAAACGAACAACGAAAAAAGTAAGGAACTACATAATCAGGTGTTCAAAATGATTTCCGTTATTTTCTAAGCACAAATAACATCTTCTAACTGCCTCATAACAGTTTTTTTGAGATAAAATAAAACATGCGATAGAATATCAAACTTTTCAGCATATGTAAAATTATGTTCCATATTTTCTGGAAAATAGAAAACCTCTTAAAACGCTTTTAAACGACCACAATAGGAATGTCAAGTGAAACAAATCACGCGTCACCATCTTAATTTTTTTGTTTCAAACGCCTACTTTTCTTTTAAATCCCGAATCAACAGAAGTTTGAAATAATGTTTCTGTATTTTATTCACTTATTTGTGGTTTATTATTAAATTATTTGTTATTTATTGAACTAGTCCAACATAAGTAAAAATTTAGAGCTTACTTATGAGATATTATTTATAAAATTAGGATAAATACAGGACCGTATCCCAAAATTTCCCAAAAAACCCTCGAAACGTCATTAAACCACAACGTGTTATACATCGTTGCATTCGGGAGAAAAAAGCTCTCAAATTCCAATATCAGGAAAACAGGATCGTATTTAAAAAAATAAAGTTGATAATGGCCCTTCCAAGACGACTTGTCGGATTACAAAACAATTAACGCTGTTAGATAGAGCGGAAAAAGGGCAATGTAAAAGTGCAATTTACTTTAGTATTCGATCTAAAAAAAAACCAGGAAAACAATAAAACGATTTTTCAGAATTTCGTTTTTTTCCGGATATCTCCGGAACTACACGGAATTTTAAAACTTTCTAAACGGCATATTATTAGGCACATAAATGCGCAACTTTACCTCTATTTAACCGACTTCGTATCTCTTACGGTTTCCGAGATCCCTGTACTGGCCCTCCTTATCTTGGACACGTTGTATATACTCATGTACTTGACGTTTTCCCTACATTAGGCGCATTCAGCAGAACCCATCGATTTGTAAGCGATTAGTAATCATCTGCTGAATGCACTAAAAAAAAATCGATTTGACAAATCGATGGGAAATCAGACGCAATAATTTTCCATCGAGTTTAAAAAGCGATTTGTGATTTGACAGCGGTTTATGTCAGTTTTGTTTGTCAGATTGAGGACTAAAATTTATAAAAAATGACGAAAGAAGTGAATTATAATTATAAAAACATATTATACACAATCTCCGTTAGTGAAGAGGATTTTTCCGATGGTGCTAGTATTTGATCATAAACAAAAAAAATCGCCATGCGTATTCTAAATTGTATAACGGCGCTTAGTAGCGTATTTTGAAAAAGGCATTTCTAACTACCCTCAGATATGGGCAGATTGATGGCCATCTTTTTTTAAATCAGTGTGCTTATACGTAGGACAAACAAAAATTAATAAGTGAAGCCTATTTTAACCATTATTATAATTAATTATTTAAAATTCTAATATTAATTATTGTATTAAGTTTGTAAACCACAAGTCTTATGACTTCCGGCGTGATTTAATTAATAAGAAAATAGGTAAATTTTGAAAAACCCAGACGTCTGTTTTATTCTAATATAATACCTTATAAATTATTTTTTCTATTTGGGTTTCATAATGGCTACATTATGAAATGCAAAAAAATTTAATAACCTGCCATTTTATGAAACTGAAATTTTTTTTTTTTATGTTGGCAGCAAGTAGGGTTCGAATATTAGGCTTACTTCGATTTTGTTGAAATTAGTTTTCTAGGCATTATGAATTCGACAAAAATTTTTTATAGAAAGCTTTAAAATACAAACCTTTAACCTTGCAAATAGATCATTTTTACTAGATATTTATCTGAAATACCTATACTCGGAAATATATAACATGCTGACGGTGTCCGTCAACTAATTTCTAGTCACAGCTATAGAACAACATATCCTAAAAATAATAGAAATATCTTAGTTTATGCTCTATTCTTAAAGTTTCATTCAATAAAGTACTATTTTTATTTTTAATTCAATATAGTATTATACATATTACTTTATACTATATACATATTTATAGTTACTGTAAACATTTCCTGGGCATTAATTGTTATTCCTGGCAGATTCTGTGTCGACACAATATTTTGTTCAATATATTATTTATTATTTTGTTCAATATTTTGAACTTTGTTCTGCTCGCACCATAACTCAAAGTTTTACATATTCTTTTTAAAAGTTTTTCTAGATTATTTTCTGCAATTTCTCGTATTTCTGATGGAGTACAATCTTCTTCCTGACTCATTTTTATTAACTTTAATAATATATTTATTTTTAATTATGACGGATGGGAAGAAGCTTTGTTGTGTTCAATTGTTTCTATCATGGTATGTTTGATACTTGTAACATTTTAATAAATTGTAAAAGTATTGCCAACCCAAAAAGAGAATATTAATTCAAATGGAAAAAATCTACTATATTTTTAAAAGTTTTTCAGACTTTAAAGACCCAAATAGAAATAGTTTTATATAATATACGGTTCATAAGACAATTAGAGCACCTGTACTTTAGAAAACTCCCCGCTTCGCGGGTCGTTTTCTGAATTAAACGCGTGCTCTGAGATAATGTCTTATAAAACTTGTATCTTAATATACTATAATATCATTATATACTATAAAAAGAGTATTATTCTTAAAATGCTTTCCACTAAAATTTTCCTATTTGATTGTTGGGGGCTGTGGTCGTTCTAGCGTCCCTCCCCCCTTAAATACGCCACTGGCAGATAGCAGGTACTCTAGTGTAGTCGAACTAATCTAGCATACCATTTTATTATAATACCAATCAGGTATGATGTATGTATTATAAAAATACACGAAAATTAGCGTGAATAAAATTACCTTCCTGAAATCGACGTTCCTAGGAACGGCATCACGACGCGATGCGCCTTTCTTTTGCGCTCAAATGGACAATGATGCCGTGTTGTGCACAATTTCTATGAGTAATGGGTTTAATTATCTAAACCTGAACGAAACCTTCTTTTTCTTTAAACAAACACATCTAACTTCTGTTCCTTTTTTAACTAAAAAAAATATAATTAATTTGAGTCGGACTACGTTCTTGGTGAAACCGGACTTCCGTTATCTAGGAAACATCAAGAATAACTGCTTGTAATGTTTCTCAATTTTTATTCAATTTTCTGACACGTGTTTCGGCCTTTCAGGTTATTTTCAAAGGAGTACAAAGACTAATTTAAAAGGAGATTTTACAGATGTATTTATGCTATGGTTAATGTGAGTTGTAAATAGTAACAAACTTAAAATTGGATTTATTATATTGAGAGGTCCTGAGAGTGTGGGTTTTCCCTATATTTATATACAGGGTGGATGGTGGATAACATTATTATTCTTATGGAATTTAATCTTATATGATTACACTGTTGAAAATTAGGTTAGGCACTTGAGAGTATTTAGTGTTAACAACATGACTTTTTTATGGCTCTTTTGATTGCTAGAGATTCTAATAGATTTAATTTTTTGCTGTTTCGCTGGATATATAGTGGTTTTATTTTGGTAAAAATAAATGTTCTGTTTTTTGAGAATAGATGTTTTGTGTTCTTTGAGCCTCTCCCGTTTGACGAATATAGACGGCATCGCAGTTGTCAGAGTTTATTTCTTATACTCCGTTATTTGACAGTTTGTCTGTGGTTCCTATTTTAGCATTGCCTATGTGTCTACCTAAATTATTTCTATTGACTTGTATGGGTGGTGTATAGGTGTTGAACTAAAGAAACTAAATAATCTCAACACACTCACACAGACGCACATGATCCATTTAGGAAAAAAGGAAGAATCATCACTGAAGCCTGATGTTTTTTTTTTATAAATTCGGTTGTTCGTAATTCTCCCGGTCATGGTTTCACAAAACTGAATTCTTCCATCCGGATCATCGTCGCAAAGTTCTTTTGGAAAGGCTTTAAGTACAGTGAAACCTCTCATAACGGACACCTCTAATAATCAAACATCTCTATTAAGCGGACATTTTTTCATAGTCCGGAACTAGGTATATGAAATTCCATGAAAATCAACCTCTCTTGGGCGGACGCGAACAGGCTGTTTTCATACAAAGAGTGCGAAAACCCTCCTTTAAACGGACAAAAAAATTTTAAAAAGTATTTGGGAGACGAATAAGTACTCTGAAAACAGCCCGGCAACGAATGGCGTATGCGTGGCAGACCGAAAGGACTTCGCCGAATGAAAGTATGTGTGATTCTCCGACAGCAGTCCGCCGTTTATTTGTGAGTTGTAAGGTTAAAATCATAAACAATGGCACAAAAATGTCGTGTTTTGAGTCTGATATAGAATATTGATGTTGTGGAAGTTCGTTAACATTGATAGCAATGTGCTATTAGAAGATGATAGTGACCCCATTCCTACCGATTATGTAGTCCAAACTGAAACCACATCATTATCTAACGACTCTGATGAAGAAGTTGAATGCAGTAATCAAACAAATGTCACCAATTACCAACAAGTCATTAGTATGGTAAAGGAATTATGAGAGTATGCAAAAAATAGAGGTGACTCTACAGCAATGGAATTGTTATCAGACTTGGAATTACATTTTCTAGATTGAAAGTATAAAACGCAAACACGTCAAATTACGTTATTAGATTTTTTTCGTACTACATCCTAACTAAAACTAGTGTATTTTTGTTATGTTATGTTTATTTGTACATACATATACATAGTAATAATTTTGCATTTACATATATTAGTCGGACACATTTAGACGGTCCCGTAGGTGTCCGTCTAAGAGAGGTTTCATTGTATTTTCATTCATTACATTCCTAACAGATTCCCTTGTAACTGCTGCTAAATGACGCGTTCGCACCTTTGGAGACTTGGCCAATAACCTCAATCTGCATATCTTCATCCAAAACTCTGGGTTATTGCTTTTTTATTTTAAATTTTGAAACTAAGTCTCTTATATAGACGTAGATCGAATGCATATTTTTGCCAATTGCCAAATGCAAATCAATTTGTTGTTAGTTTTTTGTTTGGTAAGGATCTCGCTCTGGTACAGTTCAATTTATTGAAGATAATCGGGTTCTGTAAGAAACAAACAAAAAAGAAAATTAATTTCTAACAAATTAAAAATACGGGGCATGAAAATTTTAGGAATAGAAACTCGAGAAAAATTGTTTCCTAACCCAACAAATCGATGAAACAAATCGCTGACAAATCACAAATCTCCTTTCGATGACTAGTCGAATCCAGTGGCGCTGCCAGAAATGGTATTCTGAGGAGGTTTTATAAAAAAATTCGGGTTTGGTCGTTTTTGGATAATTGCTTATGATGCCCGATAAAATATTGTATGCTCTGAATAGTGAATAAAATTAAAAAACCGCAATATTTTCTTTAAAAATTTGTATCTTTTAAAAAGCAGACAAGGACGTGAACCAAAAAAAATTGTATTAAGACAAGGTCACAAAACAACACATAACAGGGTCTTAAAGCTGTATTAGAGTTGGCAATTCTTCTTTTGCGCCTGCAATGGCAATTATAATTGCTCGTATTTATGCGCCAGTAAACCGTTCTCGATCAGCTGGCGCGTTGCCAACAGCCAGAACAGCAGTTGGTACTGTCGAAATCCCTAAAATACCCCCAGAATTAGAGATGGGCAAACCTGTTCGTTTTGATTAGCAGTTAAAGCAGCTACTGCTATTTATAAATAGATCAAAAAAGTTGTGACGAATTAGCAGTACATAAGCTTTATAAAGAATGTGAACTGCTATCCGTGGGTTTAAATATCCATTAGCTGTTCATACCTGCTTCGACCAAATAATAAACAGTTAAAAATAACAGAATAATCCATCTATACCCAATTGCACCGGCAATGACAATTAAAATGGCGCGTGCCCTATTTCTGGCAATGAGAGACAGCTGATCGGGAACGGTGTACTGCGCATGAATCCGTGCAATTTTAATTGCCAGAAGAGTAGAATTGCCGAATGTAATACGGATTCCATTCATTGCATTGCGCCCGCAATACAAGCCGTATTGGGCCAGCTGATCGAGGACGGTGTACTGCGCATGAATTCTTGCAATTATAATTGCCATTGCTGGGGCAAGTGACAAAATTTGCCGACTCTAATACGGGTTTAAGAGAAAAAATTTCCGACTCTAATACGGCTTTTAAGAAATTTAGAGTAAAAAAGTGACCGTTGTTTCTGCCTGTATAACGATCAAGACAGTCGAGACAAATTTTAAAACTCAAAATGGGTATTCCGAGACATAAGTCTACACTTTGCTCAAAATTTTACCAAGATCGGCAAACAATTTAAGAAGTTACATGACTATAAACGTGACTAACATTATCTTTGTCCGAAATGTATTGCCGTGAAGTCTAATATTGTTCAGAGGTAGGTACACCTACTTATTCTGTCTTCTTCTGGTCTGTTAATAATATGGTTTTAAGTGAAAACAACACCGTGAATAATAACTTTTAATTACAGCATTTTTCCAATGATCTCATAAATTCTATTTAGTCACGCATTTAGTCGTAAAGCCCCCTTTTATAGCTTGAAAATGTTTGCTCTTTGCTCCTCTCTTTTATGACCTTGCGTATATCGGTTATCTCTTGGTGTTTTTCTTGAAACGGTAAATAAGTCCTCGATGTGTTTGCGAAAGTTGATTGATCGATTTCTTATCGATTTGCACTTTGCAGTAAAACCGATGATAAAAGCTCATTTTAACCGGACATAAATCGAGTTTGATGATGTATGCACACAGCGTTTATCTTTAGTATTAAGATTTAAGATGGTAAAAGGCCAATGATTGGCTTTCGATTAAAAATTATCAGAGGAAGGTGGCGGGGTCAAACATAATTCTGTGTGTCAGGTGATTTTATTTGTAATTTTTTTTTTCACTTGAATACACACTCGGATAATTAATAAATTCCTTATAGTTCTGCAACTTTTTAAAAGCCGTATTAGAGTCGGCAATAAAAATTTACGGTGCAATGGCAATTATAATTGCACGAATTCATGCACAGTAAACTGTCAGAACAGCAGTAGTGGGTAGTGTCGAAATCCCTAAAATCCGTATTACAGTCGGGAATTTTTGTGGCGCCAGCAATGGCAATTATAATTCAAGGATTCATGCTCAGTACACCGTTCTCCGTACTACAGTCGGAAATTCTACTCTTCTGACAATTAAAATGACGCGGATTCATGCGCAATACACTGTTCCCGATCAGCTGTCTCTCATTACCAGAAATGGGGCACGCGCCATTTTAATTGCCATTGCCGGCGCAATTGGGTAGACATGGATTATTCTGTTATTTTTAACTTTTTATTATTTGGTCGCAGCAGGTATGAACAGCTAATGGCCATTTAAACCCACTGGTACTTAAATTAGCAGTTCACATTCTTCCTATTAGTAAATAGCAGTAGCTGCTTTAACTGGTAATCAAAACGAACAGGTTTGCCCATCTCTAAGTCTGGAGGTATTTTAGAGATTTCGACAGTACAAACTGCTGTTCTGACCGTTGACAATGCGCCAGCTGATCGAGAACGATTTACTGCGCATGAATACGTGCCATTATAATTGCCGGCGCAAGAGAAAAAATTTCCGATTCTAATACGGCCTTAAAATACCCCCAGAATTAGAGATGCGCAACCTGTTCATTTTGATTAGCAGTTAAAGCAACTACTGCTACTTACAAATGGCAGTTGCTACGAATTTGCAGTACATATGCCTAATAAAGAATGTGAACTGCTAATTTAGGCGCGTGGCCCATTTCTGGCAATGCGAGACAGCTGATCGAGGACGGTGTACTGCGCATGAATCCGTGCAATTTTAATTGCCAGAAGACTAGAATTGCCGACTGTAAATCGGATTCCATTCTCGCATTGCGCCGGCAATGCGAGCAGTATTGGGCCAGCTGAGAACGGTTTAGTGCCCATGAATACGTGCAATTATAATTGCCATTGCCGGCGCAAGAGACAAAAATTGCCGACTATAATACGGCTTTGTTTTCCGATCTTAGTGAAATTTTTAGCAAAGTATAGACTTGTGTCTCGAAATGTTACCCAGAAGTTCCTTGATCATTATACATGCAGAAACAAAAGGTACCGTTCCATCCCTAATTTCTTAACGCCTTGTGGAAAAATTGAGCGGTAGGATTTAGCTTCATTATGTTTTGTCTTGAAGGGTGACCTCAGTGTTTTTTTGGTTCACGTTAGTACCTGTGGGGAGGTTACAATATTTTTTTATTTACAACCATGCATGTAATAATGACATTTCATCTATCTTTGAAAGGTGGAAAGTTTATGTGTTTTTACTTTTACTTTCCACCCGGGTGGAAAGTAAATTATTTTTTTGTAATTTAAAAAACAATCGATATCTCAAAATATAACGACAATGATTTTTTTTTATTTTTTAAAATAAACCTAATGACATTTATAAAAAATTAACATGGTTTTTGTTTTACTTATTTACATTAAATATTACATTGTCATTATTGTAGGCAGTCACTAATATGTTAAAGCATTGAATATTGTGACCAAATCGTTGATATTTTCTTTGTCTTGGCATTTCACTGAAATAATTAAGTAGCGCCGACTCAGAACCAGGATTTTGAACTTTATTTCCCGTACACCATTCTTTCAAACAGTTATATGCCTTGTCATATCTCTCGGGCGGCTTTAAGTTGGCAGAAGATCTTCTTCTACTATTTTTGCTGCTTCTCGAATTTCTGTAGCAGCAAAATAAAATTCCTCATCTAATAACATTTTTCTGTTGTTAAAATAATATATTGTTTAGTGACATGGAAATCATATTCAAAAAATGAAATTTGCCATCTTGATGTGTATTATTACCTACGGTATTTTACCACCTGCGGTTATTTGAAATTTATGTCTAATTTTTCAATGGAAAAGTCAAAATGACATTTTTTTTTTTTTTTTTTTTTTAACATTCCTTTATTCAGACAAAAATGTACATTTTGTTTACATAATAACAATAGTACTAATAACACTACATCATCTAAATTAAGGTAACCTTCAAAACAATGCAAGTAGCATTGGAACCGAAGGTACTGCTTATAGTATATAGCAACATACCACCATTTATATATGTAAAAATATTCAAAAACAAATAAATAAATATTCATAGATAATAAGTAACTTATGTAACAAGAATATATCTCTTTAGTTTGTTCACAAATACACCCTGCCGTTCTTCATTCTTTATTTCTAAAGGTAAACTATTAAACATATTGCAAGCCGCACTTATCGGGCTGCATAATGCTTTATTCGTCCTTGCACTGGCCAAACGAATATCATCACTGTTTCTTATTTTATATTCATGAATTTGATTCACAAATTGAATTTGACTATTGCACTTGGACTTGTTATTTAAGATTTTAAATATTAGTTTTGACTGCTCAAGCATCAGAATATGGTGAGCAGGTTGAAGACTAAGCAATTGATATACAGTTTCAGTATGAGTGTAATAATTTAAATTAAATAAAATCTTTAGAACTCTATTTTGCAGGATTTTAATTTTATTAAAGTTGGTTTGATTACAAGTTCCCCAAACCGGTATCAGGTATCTTATGATTGATAGGAAATAAGCATTATATATATTATACTTGGCATTTATAGTAAGAAAATGTCTACATCTATAGAGTGCTCCAATTAAGGGAATAATTTTTTCTTTTATGTGGTTAATATGTGCGCTCCAACTTAACTGGTCATCAAGCACCAATCCTAAATATTTTATTCCATTAGTTTTCTCAACAGTGATGTTATTAATTTGTATGTGAATTTATCTTTATTAATAATATTAATTCAAAATAATAAAAAGTGGTTGTTAGATGTGGTTGTAAATAAAATAGTATACAAACCTCTGAAAAGTTTCATTACTGTCTCGAGATTTAGTTAAACTAGCCGCTTCGCGCCTCGGTTAACTACTGACTCCTCTCGGCAGGAATGAAACACTTTCCACCTCGGTACTCTACGAACAAACCCGACTCTCTCGACAGGAATGTACGCTCTTGGTGCGCCTCTTCTCGCGATGGAAACACTTTCCACCTCGGTACGTAATATACTATTGTAAGCGCTATATCTCTTTCTGGGTACTTGTGCCAAAAACATCAATGGCTGTGCAAAAATCAAGGTTTCGATTGAAATAATAAAAGTTTGAAAAAATTTAGTGGGAGTTAAGACCTCTCCCCCCCCCCCCCCCCCCCCCACTAATATATGTTCACAGTCTCTCGTACGCAGGTGTGCGCAAAAATTGCCGTGATGAGTAGAATTATCACGTAGAAATTATCAAGTAGAAAATTTTGGACCCTTTTTAAATTTAAACAGTTATGTTAAATATAAAATATAAATATAATTTAATATATGCAAATGACTGCAATTTCTAGTCACAACACAATTATTCATCTAAATCACACAACGGTGACTCATTTGGGAAACAGTTAATTATTGTTAAATTCAAAAAAAAATTAATCTTAGTAATATAAATTAATTTCTTTTGTTGTTACGAGTGGCTTTGTTTCAGCGGCGCACTATTTATTTACTACAGAGAAAACTTGGATTTTAAAAAATCGCAAAAAATTAATTTGTTAATGAGTAGGGATTTTGAAATCAATCTAAAGCTTGAAGGTGCTAAAAATTACAGAGAAAATCATGGGGTAAAATTTTTTTGTAATATTGAATGTCCTGTCTGTTATGGGGTCATGGTCCTCCTATGTCCCAGGATAAGCGAACCTATAATAAAAGTTTTCTATTTGGGTTTCATCATGGCTACATTATGAAATGCAAAAAAATTTAATAACCTGCCACTTTATGAAACTGAAATTTTATTTTTTTTATGTTGGCAGCAAGTAGGGTTCGAATTTTAGGCTTACTTTGATTTCGTTGAAATTAGTTTTCTTGGCATTATGGATTCGACAACAATTTTTTATAGAAAACTTTAAAATATTAACCTTTAACCTTGCAAATAGATCAGTTTGACTAGATATTTATCTGAAATACCTAGTATACTCGGAAATATATATCATGCTGACGGTGTCCGTCAACTAATTTCTAGTCACAACTATAAAACAACATAACCTAAAAATAATAGAAATATCTTCCAGTTTATGCTCTATTTCTAAAGTTTTATTCAATAAAGAACTATTTTTATTTTAAATTCAATATAGTATTCCTGTCAGTATAGTTATTCCTGTCAGACTATGTGTCGACACAATATTTTGAACTTTGTTCTGCTCGCACCATAACTCAAAGTTTTCCATATTCTTTTTAACAGTTTTTCTAAATTATTTTCTGCAATTTCTCGTATTTCTGACGTAGTACAACTTTCTTCCTGACTCATTTATATATTTATTTTTAATTATGACCGATGGGAAGAAGCTTTGTTGTGTTCAATTGTTTCTATCATGGCATATTTGATACTTGTAACATTTTATGAAATTGTAAAATTATTACCAACCGCAAAAAAAATTAATTGAAATGGAAAAAATCTACTACTTATATTCTTTCAGTTTTTCAGACTTTAAAGACCCAAATAGAAAAAGTATTATAAAATACACGGTTCAGAAGACAATTAGAGCACTTGTACTTTAGAAAACTCCCCGCTTCGCGGGTCGTTTTCTAATTTGGACGCGTCCTCTAAGATAATGTCTTATGAAACTTGTATCTTAATATACTATTAACATACTTGGATTTTTATGAAATCATGCAATCAAGCCAAACTGAATAACCATCAGCCAAAAAATATTGTGCGTTTTTCTGATTAGTCTGGTCAATTCTACATGAAAACGGTCTCTTGAGTTTTTCTCGTCACACGCACCGTTCTTGATTAAAACAATTAAATTCAAATTGCGTCATTTACAGTTCGACAAGCAAGTCTATAGCTACGCGGTATCGGTAAGGGGGAAGCAATATCTTTTAAAACATGGCCTAGTCATGGGCGTGCTATTATTATCTTAATAATGTAATAATATATATTTTTTCATAGCATGAATATATTTGTATCACCAGTGCAATATATTAGGCCTTTTCATTAATATTCCTCGCTTATTTTGGCATTTTCGCAAATAAAATCCATTTGATTTCAACATGCACCTCAAAGTTTCACGGGAAAATGGAAAGTTTATGTCACTTCTCAGCTGTTGTAGAAACTTTTTTAAGGTTGGAAATACTTTTAGTTCCATATAAAACTTTTATATTGTTCTCCTAACAATGCCAAAGTCGAATCCTTCTATACTACACAGCAGAGAGACAGTTCCTTTTTTGACAGGAGATGACAACAATTGATTCGGGTTATTTTCTTCCTTTCAGTATCTTCTTTGTGCATGTTTTTACTGTACCCACGCTTATTCCCATATAAGTACATTGCGAGCCTTTTTAGCTTTCGCTTAAGTGGTAATTTAAATGTATTAATTTGGGATTCCTCTTCACACACCCTGTACACATTGGCAATCACTTCACGGGTTTGACTGTGAAGGGTTTTACCAGGGTATATTCATTCATTATCACAGTTTTAAAACAAACCCTATCACTACGCAACTGGATGAAGCATATTGGACATCGCCGAATAAGCACGCTGGCACTATAGGCGTGTCACCAGGCGCGTGACGTCATCCTCTGTCTGATATTGTACCATGTTGCCCTATTTTTAGATTACAAATACTTTAATGAAAAAATATTTTATTTTGCATTTAAATATTAAAATAAATAGTATGAAAAGAAAGTTTTAAGAACATTGAAACTATAATAGAATATTAGTTAGTCTTATATAATTATGACAATTTACTTTACTTGGTAACATGTTATTAAATTAAAATTTAATAAATGTGACAACATTGTTATCCCAAGAAAATTTTTTGCCCGCATTCCTTTTGTAGCTACAGTTAAAGTTGTCGACCTAGTATTGACGAACAATTTGTGAACACATACATCTAGTTATCCTGGAATAAATGACGTTTTTACAAACATCATTTTCCAAACAATACTTGTTGACATAAAGTAAGTTGTTGGTGTTCAAAACCATCTAATTATCAAGTATTATTTCTTCGATTTGTAGTGTTTCGTCGAATTTATTTTTCGCTGTTTTTATTCGAATATGGTGAATTATACGAATGCGGAAATGGCGGTAATGCATTACGTATATGTTATCGCAGACGGTAATGCAACAGAAGCGAGACGTATTTATCAGTAAAGATATCCTAATCGTGCGTTGCCAGATAGCCGAATATTTTCGACTATTCATCGCCGTCTTAGTGAAACTGGTAGTTTCCATAAAGGTACTTCGGAAGGTAGACCTCGAACTGTCAGGACATCCGAAATTGAGGAAGCGGTGCTGCAGGAAATTGACGAACATCCTGAGACGATTACGAAGAAGATCGCTAGAGGTCTGAATATTTGTCATCAAATTGTTTGGCGAATTTTGTTTGATTATTTGCTGTGCCCGTACCATATTCTAGTACAGTACTAGAGTACAGCAGGCGTTGCTTCCCAGGGATTTTCCACAGCGTGCGAACTTCTATCAGTGGTACCTTCAGAATGTTACACTAAATCCGCAGTTTGAGTCACAAATTATGTTCACAGACGAAGCAAATTTTTATAGGAATGTTATTCAAAATTTCCATAATAATCATGTGTGGGCGGATGAAATTCCCCATGCCATAACCGAACCCCATTTCCGACAGCAATGTTCGGTTAATGTATGGGCAGGTAATCATCTTATCGGCCCATTTTTTTCTGCCAAGACGCCTTGATGGACAGTCTTACCTACATTTCCTCCAAGAGGAACTACCTGTGTTGGTTGAAGATGTACCAATTGCGTTAAGGAATCAAATGTGGTACATGCACGATGAAGCTCCTGCTCATTTCAGTGTAATTGTTCGCAACTATTTACATGCGGTTTGTCCTAATCGTTGGATAGGTCGCTGAGGACCGCAGCAATGGCCAGCAAGATCCCCCGATCTCAATAGTTTAGATTTCTTTTTGTGGGGTCATCTTAAAACTCTGGTGTATAAAACTCCCATTAACATTTTTAGAAGATTTAAGAGAGCGAATAGTTACCTCGTGTGAAACAATAAGGAATACGCTGGGAATATTTGAACGAGTGGGCAATTCGATGCGAAGAGGGGCATGCCTTTTAAGTGAAGGTGGCCATTTCCAACAATTTTTATAAAACAAAATTTATCATTAATTATTTTATCAATGTTAATAATAATGAGTTGTTTTAATCAAGAACGAGACGAGAAAAACTCGAGAGACCGTTTTCATGTAGAATTGACCAGGGTAATCACACATGGAAGAATGTCAGTGGCATACCATATTTTTTGTAAAAAAATATCAGATGACATGTTTGCAGGGACGCCACTGGTGGAACAATTGATTAACTTTTCCAACTAAAATGTGTGGTTCTATATCCTATTAACACATACCAAAATTGAAAATACTATCTAAAGTACTTTCGGAGATATTAAAAAATAACTATTTAAAAAAAATTTAAGCCGTTGCGGACATATGTTCATATGAACTTTTCTTTATAAAATGACCTAAGGAATCACGCTCTATAATAGCACGTCATTATGGAACACCCTGTATAGCGATCCTGGGACACATACGCGCAGATTGTGAAGTCTGAATGGAATTTATCGAACATAGAAGAAAAATGGAAATAACTTAATTCAGAATTTGCATGTTTTACTTTCAAAAGTTTTAAGTTTCCCGGTGTCCTTATCTTGTCGTTCAGCGAATATCAAGTTTCATACAAATTATCTTGTTACTTACTTGGTTCCCGATAAATTAAATTACAAACAGAAGATGCGGGAAATATGATCGGCTGCTTCTTAAAACGTATATGTATTTTTTATATTTACATTTACATACTATTATACAGAGGGTGTTGCTTAATGACATGCTAATATTTCATAGTGTCATTCCTTAGGTCATTTTACGACGAAACGTTAATTTGAAGATAATCATTATTTTTTTAAGAGAAATAATTAAATGGTTTGGGTTATTAACAGTCGAGCTGCGAAATGATTACTTGGTCAGCAAGAGTTTACAATTGGTCAATAGAAACAAACATGTATAGAAGCAGTTTACTTCAGAGATCCCAGGGCACTGTCAATTTATGTAACTTCCTTGTGTTTTCTTTTGCCGAATACAGAAGGAAATCGGCTACAAAAGGTGTAGCGGGGGCGGGTTTTCACTTGTTTTCCCCCAGGGCACTGTCACGATTCAGAAATGTTTGCTGTCCATAAGTTGCTGACCAACTAGCCATTTTGGCTGGCCGATTATATTTTTATGTTCGCAAAAATAAGAATATTTTGCTAACCAGTTAAATGATACCCATTTTTAAATATCTCTGAAAGTACTAGAGAAATTATTTTAAATTTTGATATGATTAGGGTTAGTAAATAATCCGGATTATTGAAGCGAGACAGTTTTTTTATTGAAAAACAAAACACTTAATACAAAACATCTAGAAAATAGTAAATAAACAAAATTTATTTAAAACAGCAGCATACTTATTAAATTTCATATTATTTGTGAAGTAATTTTGTAATTTTTGTTGAATGACTGAGTACTATAAATCCTGATCATAAAGTACACAATGCAGTTGAAATGTTTGGCCGGATTATTGAAGAATCCGGTGTAACGAAGATTCGGATTGTCGAGGTTGCACTGTATAATATTTTAGTTAGAAGAGTGACTACATACAGGATGGCCAATTAGTGGAGGTAACGCCAATATCACTTTCTTCAGAACAGTTATTAAGCGTTAAGAGGTTCTTCTAAAATTATTTTCGACAATACATGGGGTACCAAAAAGGCGGGGCCTTGAAAATTTCATATTTTTTAAATGGGACACTCCGTATATTTGAATTCACAGTGAAATTCTGTACATAGCAAAGCCATTGTTTATACAGGGTACACCAAGTAAAGTGGCCGATTAGAAGTATCTCGATAAATATATTTTTTTTTGGAATCTAGGTCAAAAGAGTTTTTGAATTATAAATAATCTTGTGATATTTTCACGCCTTTTTACCGGTTACAGCCAGAAAGCTGAAATTTTGACAATAGTTTCACAAGACCATTGAAATTTTATAATTTTGAACAGCATTTAATTAGTTTTATACAGGGCGTCTCCATAATAATATTTCTGAGGGAGATGAATTATTGCAAAAATCTTCTTTTTTTTTTAAACGGCACATTATTAGGCACGTAAATGCGCCACTTTACCTCCATTTAACCGACTTCGTATTTCTTACGGTTTCCGAGATCCCTGTACTGGCCCTCCTTATCTTGGACACCTTGTATAAGCGAAGTTGTAGAATTTGATTTACACTACCCAATGCCATCAAAAACGCAATTTCGATTTTTTGTAAGTTACGATGTATTAGTACGTCACCGACGATTTGGTTTAGTTCATTCCAAATTCAGAAATCGATTAGGAAAAAGCTGCAAAATTAGTTTTTTTATACCAGCACTACAATTAACTAAAATAAACATTGTTCGTCAATTGCCTTGGGAATTGTACATGAAAACGGTCGTTTGCGGTTTTCTCATCAGTATGTACCATTTTTACCATGAAAATGAACATAATTTTCAAAACAGTATCTATAGTTATTATCAGCTACCGTATACATTATGACAATTGACATAATATGTAATTTCTAGTAATATTCTGTTTGCACGACCTTCGCATATTTTGGCGAATGGCGCCTAGAGCAGCCGACGCCATAAAAAAGTGAAGAAGAACCATAACATTTAAAACTTTGGTCAGGGCCGGACTTCACAATCTTTATTAAAATTCATTACTTTTAATAGTAATAAAACATTTTCCTGAAATTGGCATGCTGATAACGTATGGGTAAACATATGAGAAACCAATTAAGTTCGTATAACTATACAAATTTAGGTGCATGATATTTGTTTGTCATCCACACGTTTTTTTTTCGATGTGATGTGCTGCACCAATGAGGAAGCAGTGCTTCGGGAAATCGATGATCATCCTGAGACGAATACGAGGAAAGTCGCTAGAGCTCTGAACAGACAATTACCTAAATAATCGCACTATGAATATTGTACGTCATTAAGGAACACCCTGTATAATTACCATTTAAATGTTTCTGCAGCCCCAAGTTAATTTTTATGCATTTATCATTTATATTTCTTGACTTTTGCGTTTTCCATCTAAAAGTGCCCACACACGAGCGTACATGCGTTTGCGTAAAAAAAAAGTTTTTATTACGGTCGTAGAAACACACTTTTTATGTAGAACGTACCTGACTTTTTATTTTACATGGATAGTCAACGCAAGAATATTTTTATTTTATTTAAGGCGTGTTAATTCAAATAGTCAAAATTTGAACCATTTACAAGAACGGCTAGATATAACTTGAAAACAATGAAAATATTCGGGTTTGTTACGTTATTTTCATTTTTCACGTACTCCCTACATTATGTTTTCGTTGGCGCATGTTTACGTTAGCTCTTAAAACGATAATGCACCACATTTATTTTATTGATGATAAAAAAATGTTCTATTTCTACTGAATTACATTGTTTTATGTTGGCAACATCGCACTCGCTGGTATCGTGTGATGTTGAATTCACCGGAATCGCTCTTACGACATAGTTGACTCTGTCGATTCGCGTGCGATAGAAAGAGACGCAGCGGTATTTTGAGCGCGCAGAATGCTTTTGCGTAAAGGTTTAGGGAGGGGCAGTGGGGTCCCTTCGATACGTGTGTATGTGTGTGTGACGGAAAAGAAACCATCTGTCGAAGTTGACCGAGAGCCTTAACAAACGCCGCGCCGTTCGTCGATTATTTTTTCGGAGCCGCCTGCGTTATGCCTCACCAGAAAAAAATTCTCGGTTGGGTGTGATTTTTCCGAGACTTTCATCCGCCATTTTCGATGTTTGCGAGTGATTTCCTTGCGCGATCCAACGCCTAGGTTTTGTTCAAGTTCAGCTTTTCCACCGCTTTTGGGTGCCCGCGTGCTTAAGTGGCAAGTCTTTAAATTAAAAATCACTAAAGTGGTTGAAATACATTAAAGCGGTTAGTACAAAGAGTAAAAAAAACTACTCGAGTGATTTTAAAAGAGCCGGGCGGATTCAAGAGGTTTATTTTTAAAGAGCGGGTGAATAATGTTATCGTGTTTATTGCTGGTTTTCTGTGATCGATAATATCCACAAGTTGGTCTGGTTTATAAATGCTGACATGCAGAGAGATATATAATTATTTTTGCCATTTACTGTTAAAAGGAACACACCTATCGAGTTCTCGTTGCCTTATTGTCCGTTTCTTATTGGTAAATAAATGCAAGGGAAATAGTGTATACCTGTAGATCATAAATATAGCTCGTGACTGTCCGAATTTGTTTGTAATTTTTTTTTTTAATAAAGCAAAAACATCGTTGAAGATGTTTTAGTGAAATTCTGACAGCTGCTGGCGTAGTAAAATACTTTTATTATGGCTAATAAATTACATGTATGGGAGATTAAACTTACGCGTATTTTTGGATCGATTTGTTAAAAAAACGTTCGCGAATCTTTATTTTCCAACGAATTTCATACCGCTCAGTTTAGTATATTTATATGTCCAGGTGCGGCAAAAAAAAATCATCTGACACACCATATAGAGACGGGCATAACAGCAGTTACGATGGAACTTTATTTTGTCAACTCCTGTATATCGATTTTATTGGCATTTAAATCGTAAAATAGAGTTCATTGACTACAATAATCCCTCCTTGTATTTAAATATTCATAAGTAATAAAGTAATTGATTTTCATTTACCAATTGATAATAAGTTATTTATTTTATTATCGTTTTTTCTAAGAAGTGTAAAAATTTAAATGCATTCTGTCAGCTGGTGCTGATAAGGGGCCCGCTACGCGGGGAGGTTCCTGCTTCGTAAAGGGCCCCCATGCTAATTTGCTTTGCTAAATTCCAATAAAAACATACTTGGCAAAATCTGGCGGGGGGGTTGTTCAGGTTAAAAAATGGCATACCAAAAAGTTTAAAATATCAGGCTGTAATATGTCGCCCGCCCTGTTATTAAATTTCACCAGGCCTTATAAAATCACTCCTAGGGGTTTTTGGTTTATCAGTCAATATATGTGAACCTGTTTGAAATAAATATTCACAAATATATTGAGTTTAGACCAGATATATATAACCATTATAGTGCTAATACCATCTGCAATTATGTCCCCGCTATGGGCATCGAACGGGTAATAGTGAGTTTGCGCATTTTCTTGTGAAAGTAAACATTCGACAGGACCGGATTTCAACTTTTTTAATGTGAATTTCACTGGTTAGTTAGGAAAAATATTGCAATCAAAATTTCGATTAGTTCGATTTAAGACAACGTTCCATGCATACGATTTCTGACGATGTGATGATCCGACGGTGCCCTGATTGGTGTAAACTTTTGGTGCCAAATTCCGTCCGAATATTTGTAACAATTGTTAACCTCACTTTTTCCTAAACCAAAAATTAAGAATGAATGACTATATTGAGTATTTTGGGAATTATTATCTACTAATGCACCAAATTAAAAATATATTAATTTTAAGGTTAGGTAGTGACCACATATATATTATATTGTATACGAGTGACACTCTCTTCTTTTTTTACAAGCTTTTTAGTGAAATTCGGTTCCGAAGATCGGATAATGTGATAAGCAAAATATTTTCGTATATACATATATGTACATACCTGAAATACTTTATACCTGGTATTGATCCACGACTTTTGCAAAAAAGCACCATGCACTTGTGTCCTTTCATCTTAAACAAAACAAGTTACTCACCTAACAAACAGCGAATCGATTCACCACAAATTAAATACAAAAATTGTTGTTAGGTAATGAAAGTTTATAAGCACTAATATGTCGACAATAATGTGGATGAACCACTTTTTATTCTGTAATTTGAAAAAGCATCCAGAACCAAAGATGGCGACGAATAACAACAAACAAATAATGTCCTACTACGCAACCTCAATGGTGCCAAGCCATCTCCCATACCGGGGACACTTTTTATAATTTGGTACGTTCGTATTGGCCATATAATGTATATATATATGTGGTTTAGACTAGATACCTTATAGTTATCGCATTAATTATTTTTAGTAATTGTTTGTAGCCGACAACCATAGGCGTATGGAAAGTCGTCTGTATTAGCAGCATTGACTAGAAAACGAACGAAAATCCATGTTACTGTGATTGATAAGCCTACAAAAAAAAAATAGATAAATATTTGAGCCGCAGTATTATATATATTTATTGACAAAGTATAAATAAGGCCCTGAATTATCTCTCTATATTTGTACGTATTTTGTAATAGTGTATTTTTCGGACGATAGTGACTTTCAAAGTGACCGAACTGAAAGGTGACTTGTGCAAAACTGGACTACCCACCTACTCCAAGTAGGGTTGTTACTCGCTTGTACGTTAAGCGAACAAACCTCATCCAGGTTTCACTAGAGGTATACTCTAGGAATTTCAACCGTACCCGTGATCAACAAAAAATCACAATTTTTTCCGCACGGGTTAATAAAAAAGCCGGCAACACGTCGTGTATAGAGGATTGCGCCATGGGGTGCACGGTATCGGCCGAGGAAAGGGCGGCGATTGCACGGACGAAGCAGATTGATCAGACCCTCAAAGAAGAGGGTCAAAGGGCCAAAAGGGATGTTAAGCTGCTACTGCTGGGTATGTAATATTTTATGTTGTAAATTCTTCCTACTTTGCAGGCAGTGGCGCACCCAGGGTGAGCTACTACGCTCTCCGCGCGACCCCCCCCCCCCCCTAAGTTCTGGCTGCGCCACTGGTCAGGGGAAAATCTCCACACACTAGTGGAAAGTAATTTTAATTCCAAATTTTCGGCAAACTTGTTGTGTGGTTAAATTGCCTCATTGGAAACTACACTACCTATGCCAATAAATTATCGAAGTTTCGAGGGTTTTTGAACAACATCAGGAAATTTTGGGACACGGTCCTGTATTTCTCCTAATTTTATAAATAATATCTCATAAGTAAGCTCTAAATTTTTTTACTTATATTGGACTAGTTCAATAAATAACAAATAATTTAGTAATACACGACAAATAAGTGAACAAAAATCATTCCAAAACAGTAATAAAACGAACAACGAAAAAAGTAAGGAACTACATAATCAGGTGTTCAAAATGATTTTCGTTATTCTCTAAGCACAAATAACATCTTCTAACTGTCACATAACAGGTTTTTTGAGATAAAATAACACATGCGATAGAATATCTAATTCAGCATTTGTAAATTTATGTTCCATATTTTCTGGAAAATAGAAAACCTCTTAAAACGCTCTCAAACGATCACAATGGGAATGTCAAGTGAAACAAATCACGCGTCACCATCTTAATTTTTTTGTTTCAAACTCCTACTTTTCTTTCAATCCCGAATCAACAGAAGTTTGAAATAATGTTTCTGTATTTTGTTCACTAATTTGTGGTTTATTATTACATTATTTGTTATTTATTGAACTAGTCCAGCATAAGTAAAAATTTAGAGCTTACTTATGAGATATTATTTATAAAATTAGGAGAAATACAGGACCGTATTCCAAAATTTCCTGATGTGGTTCAAAAACCCTCGAAACGTCATTAAACCACAATGTGTCATACATCGTTGCATTCGGAAGCTCTAAAATTCCAATATCAGGAAAACAGGACCGTATTTAAAAAAAGAAAGTTGATAATGGCCCTTCGAAGATGAAAAACCCAGGAAAACAATAAAACTATTTTTAAGAATTTTCAGATATACGAGGTCTGTCCCAAAAGTATCCGACCAGCATTCATATCTTCGCGCCAGAACACTCAGGCGATCTCTTTTGGGTACGAACGTCACCAGTAACTCCTAACCTTCTCCCCAGATGCCGTAGTTACCCATAAGACGCCTTAGTTTCCCCGCAGCGTCTGTTACTTTACTACAGTACGTTTCACGAAATTTGGATACGACTTAATGATTTCCTTGGTCGGTCCCATTGTGTCGACAAGAGCTTGGCAATAAACAAGTGAAGTATGAAGGGACGGACTAAGGAAAACAAGTAATGATATGATTATATTAATGTAATCAAATGAAATAACATTTTTTTAAATATTACTACTCATATTTATTTACATTTATAATGTCATTCTATAGATAGTTCTGTTTCGCTATCGCTATCCTCATCAATATTAATTATAATTGGATTAATTATACGATCCAGACTAATATACGAATTTTCTACAGTTATTATGTGACGGACTGAATTTTTCCAACTACCTGGGGGAATATCATTGCATTTTCGTATTAATTCTACAACTTTTCAGACCTAACCAGTGATTTTAACTGGTGCCACATGTGCTCTATGGGGTTAAAAATGCAATAATAGGGTGGGAGCCGTAGCACTGTATGTCCAATTTCTTCTGCCAATGTGTCACAAACATATACTTTTTTTATGCAAAATGTCTTTAAAATTTCTAAAAGATCACTTTTTTATAACTTTCTTCAAAATATATATCATTCGCCGCCATGTAGTTCTGAATCTCCAATTTTGTATTATTTGAGCTTGGAGCTTTATGTAATTGGCGATTCTGATAGCTCGCATTGTCCATTACTATCACGCTATTCTGAGGAATGTTTGGTAAAAGACAATTCTTGAACCATTCCTCAAAAACTAACAAATTTTACCACAAAAAGATATTTAAATATAAATTAAGCAACCTAACCTACCTGATGTGCCTATATTTAATTATAATTGTTACAATCCGGTCCTTTCCACATAATAATAGCAAAGGGTCATAAATAATGGGATGGCCCCAGGTACTTTTACTGCAGTCATTACGTTATATCCATTTTTCGTGAAACAATCTTTACATCATTTTTGCGTAGTCGGACTTTGTTACTGCTAAAAATGACGGAAAGAACTGAACAACGAATTTGCATCAAATTTTGCTTTAATCTCGGTAAAAACTGTGCGGAAACGATTGAAATGTTACAAAAGGCCTTCGGGGATGAGTGATATAAGAGGTTTAAAAGTGGCCTCACATCTGTTGATAGTGATCCTCGTTCTGGTCGACCTTCGACGACAACAACACCGGATAATAATAATAAAATACTATTTAGCGAATTTTAACTGAAAATTTGGCCATGACTCGTGTGTGTGCTAAATTCATCCCAAAACTGCGCTCAGAACAGCAAAAAATCTTCGATTAGAAATCGCTCAGGCAATCTGGAATCGATCAATAGTAATGCAAATTCACTTAAAAAGGTTATTACTGGTGATGAATCGTGGGTTTACGGTTATGATCCTGAAACAAAACAACAGTCTTCGCAGTGAAAGCTTCCAAACGAGCCACGGTAGAAAAAAGCACGTCAAAGTCGAAGCAACGTCAAAGTCAATGTTGATTGTGTTTTTTCATCATCAAGGCGTTGTGCATCACGAATATGCTCCTGCAGGTCAGACGATCAACAAAGAGTACTACGTTAAAGTTTTGAAAAGATTGCGTGATGCAATCAGAAGAAAACGGCCGCACTTTTGGCAAAGCGGTGACTGGCTCCTTCACCACCACAATGCTCCAGTGCACACATCAAACCTTGTGCAGCAGTATTTGTCAAAACATAATGTCACACAGCTTCGCCAGCCTCCATACAGTCCCGACGTAGCTCCTTGCGATTTTTGGCTGTGTCTACGATTGAAAATGTTTCCGCTTCGACGACAAAGAGACTGTTGAAGCTAATGCGACGAATGCACTAAAGGCGATTCCAAAAGCTGACTTTGAAGAGTGCTTTAAAACATCGATATGAGCGTGTTATTCAATCAAATGGGGAGTACTTCGAAGGATGCCACCCACCGGATGACGAAGGATACATATCAAGTGCCGAGAAATCGAGATAGGTCGGATACTTTTGGGACAGACCTCGTATATCTTATTGGTTTAGGTCAAATAATAAATTCAATTTAATTTTTATGTAAGATATCGTTAGCTTTTAGATAGAGTTACACAGTTGTATGTCTTATGGGAAACCAATGCAACATACATATAATAGTGTATCTATAATAGTTAGAGAGGTTTCTCGTGGAGTTTAGGTCCCCCTCTACAACTTTTTAATCTGATGAAATGCCGTAGAGCGTTGCTGAGAGGCGCTGTACCGATTTAGATAGGAAATTCTCAATAAATTCAAAATTATATCGAGCCATGTCTGAAAATGAATTTACAGCATCCGCGTGACCCCCAAAGTCACGGGAAACACATTTTCTGACAAGTCAACCCTTGCATATACTTTTCCGAGCGTGTCAAAAAAAATTAATGGAAAAATTCTAAAGTCTCGAGTGGTGACATGGGTCCAAGTGGGCTTAATCGATTTGTATTCCCATGGAGATGAGTCGTAAACAATTTTCTGATAAAAAGAATATTGCGAAATTGCGGTATTTTTTCTCAAAATTTTTTCTAAAATATTCCCCTTGGAGAATTATTTCTAGGTTTATCTGATTCCCTCATCTTTTCCGAACATTTTGATATATATAAAGTTACCAGAAACATATTCTATCTTGAAGAAAATTCAGAGAATTCGTAACGGTGATAGCAAAGTTTCTAAACTTCGCTCCAAATGCATGAAAGGCGTGGCTTTTACTGTAATTAGTGAAAAGTAGACGAGGGCAAATGTTTAAATTCATCAGATTTGAATAAATCAAACACGCCTTATGGAAAAATAGGCTTAATTTGGTAATATTGCGAATATAATATCCCGTCATACAACTGAACGATACCTGCCTTCCGGTATCTCTGCGTAATATTGTCAGAATTCCGCCTAGCTAGGTGCGATTCATCTGAAATTTTTTTTTACACAATATTTGGGTGTCAAGGATTGTAGTGTGACAATTTTCTGACATATCACGATCGTTTTCCGAATTTCCTCCTAGGAAATTTAAAAAAAATTGCAATAATGAAATGGCGAGACCTGGATCGATAAAAAATTTTTCACATAATCTTTAACATATAATGTTCCATTCTAGAAAGTTTCAACTTCAAATTCGCATTTTTTATTTTTTTTTTAATTTTAATTTTTTTTACACGCTCGGAAAAGAATATGCAAAGTTTGACTTGTCAGAAAATGTGTTTCCAGTGACTTTGGAGGTCACGCAGATGCTGTAAATCCATGTTCAGACATGGCTCGATATAATTTTGAATTTATTGAGAATTTCCTATCTAAAGCGGTACAGCGCCTCTCAGCAACGCTCTACGGCATTTCTTCAGATATAAAAGTTGTAGAGGGGGACCTAAACTCCACTAAAAACCAAATTAGTGATAGTCCACTTCACGGACCCCCTATTGTCACCGTCTCTCTAACTAAGAAGGTCATGTCATAATTTAAACCCGAACAAACCCCGTACAATTACACGTAAACTGCTCTGACCTAAACAATAGAATCTATTTTCTGCGAATTTTCTATCAGTTAAAAAAATAATTAAAATTTGCTTCGTGATTAGTGTTATTAAGAACTGAACAGCTTTTTAATTAGGACTTGAATTTTTGAATATTCGATAATTAATTGGCGCAGTGCATAGCCACTCTACCTATATTAAAATGATGGAATTTCGATTTTTTAAATGAATTTTGCAGTAATTGTTACAGTGTGAGTACCCTATCAAAGCTGTACATAAATCCGTTTAACGAATCGTTGGCATTGATCCATTATTTTTATTGCCTATTATAAATTGTATTGAGGAAGTTCTAAACTGTGAGGTAATGTGTGATGTAGATAATATGCCTAATACAATGTACCATGCAAATGGCATTGAATACAAGCGCCTTTTAATAGTATATTACGGCAGTACTATAACGTTTTTCTATATACAGCGTGTCCAAGATAAAGGAGGGCCAGTACAGGGATCTCGGAAACCGTAAGAGATACGAAGTCGGTTAAATGGAGATAAAGTTGCGCATTTACGTGCCTAATAATATGCCGTTTAGAAAGTTTTAGAATTCCAAGTAGTTCCGGAGATATCCCGAAAAACCCGAAATCCTGAAAAATCGTTTTATTGTTTTCCTGGGTTTTTTTCAGATCGAATTCTAAAGTAAATTGCACTTTTGCATTGCCACTTTTTCCGCTCTATCTAACAGCATTAATTGTTTTGTAATCCGACGAGTCGTCTTCGAAGGGCCATTATCAACTTGCTTTTTTTAAATACGGTCCTGTTTTCGTGATATTGGAATTTGATTTTTTCTCCCGAATGCAACGATGTATCCCACATTGTGGTTTAATGACGTTTCGAGGGTTTTTTGAACAACATCGGGAAATTTTAGGATACGATCTCCTAATTTTATAAATAATATCTCATAAGTAAGCTCTAATTTTTTTACTTATGTTGGACTAGTTCAATAACTAACAAATAATCAGTACGTAAACTACTCTGGCCTAAACTCTATAATCTATTTTCTATCAGTTAAAAAAGATTATTATAATTGGCTCCTTATTAACGAAATAACAGCCTTATTAATTTGGAAGTGAATTTTTGAATATTCGATAATTAATTTGCGTCATGTATTTCTTAAAACTTATATTTAACAGGATTCTATATTCTATATTTTTTTGTTTCGGAGGATATTTAGATTTTTTTTACTGCTCCATATAGAAAAAAATGATGGACTTTCCTCGAGTTGTTAACAAAATTACAGACATCTTTCGTTAAAAAAATTTTTTTTAAATGTACCGTTTTCATTGGAAGCGAAAACTCCGTTTTTCAGCGTAGAAAATTGAAGTATAGACCCCGATCACGTGCAGTCTCTTTCTTCCGATTATTGCGGGCGACGTATTCTTCTAACTGTAAGGGAAGATCCAATTCGCCTCGTGCCTTCAAAGCGTGAAACGAACAGGGGTCAAATGGGTATTGTAATAAACTCTGACCTTTCGGACTAGTAACTATTACATTATTCGTTACCGTTGCAAAGTATTTTATTAACAAAATATCGATTTTTAAAAAAAATTAGGGTTTGTGTTAATTTGAATATTGCATTAAGCGTTACCAGTTATTTATTTGGTAAATAGAAAGAGGAGCCAAATAATATAAGCAAAACGTGAAAAACTGATGTTCCTTTCATGGTCATCGCACCACTTGCTAATTTAATAAACAAGATAAACGATTGTTTCAAGGCGGGTCACAATCAGGCCCGGACTGGGCGATCGCCCGGTACCTAAAATACTCTACTTAAAATTTAAAATGAGAGCGCGAGGCCGGTAATTTTATTTGGCGCTCATCGGGCCGGATTCTCAAGCCCAGTCCGGTCCTGGTCACAATTTAAAATTTTCCGGACCACGCCCAAATATCGCTAAATTGGATAAATAATTTATAGTAAATAGTACTGATACGACAAGGTGTGAATTCTGATAAATAACAGATATGTCGATGATTTTTGCATTCTGTCAACTAACTTTAACACTTATTGCAGTGGGGGCTCGTGGGCAAAAATATAGAGGAAGAGCCAAGCAAGAATATTCTTAAACACTGTCTGTCTGGCACCACAGCGACAGTTCGCCGTCGAAAGTGACGATACCGGTGCCTGATTGGTCAAATCCCGAGAAAAAGATATCAAGTGCACACTGTAATTAGGCGTGCGCCGACACTGGGCCACAACTTGTGTCAACCGCCAATGCTGCAACGAAAGCCGTTTATTGTTGGAGAACAGTGATTCGAAATGAATTGTATGAATTTTCGTACGCTTATGCTTGGATTTGATTTTGGGACCATACTTTCCCTTCCGTCCCTGTTTCAGACTCCTGTGTCGTACAATTACTAAGCCTAAATCATCAATAACAAAAAACAGAATTCGCTAGTACTGCGCATGGTTATAGGAAGACCGTGATGCTCCACAGTCGGGTAATACGAAGAATAAGAAATTGCTTATTTATTTTAGAGAAGTAATTAAATGGTTTGCCGTTATTAAAATTTTGCTTGCAATAAATAAAAATCCGGCTGCAACACTTGTTCTGCAAAGAATGCTACCAACTGTCAACAATTTAACCGATATCAGTCCGCTTGTAATATCATGTGTTCGCTTAATTAACAGTCGAGCTGCGAAATGATTACTTGGTCAGCAAGATTTTACAATTGGTCAGTAGAAAAAACATGTCTAGAAGCAGTTTACTTCAGAGGTTTGCATATTAAATTAATTGTTATCAATATAAATCATTAGATTGCGTTTGTTTTGAATAATCGGCAAAGTTCGTTATTGTGTGCGGAGCGAAACCAGTCGCGTGATACGAGTAGCTAATTGCGCGCGCGTGTTTTCATTCGGTGTAGCAGTCAAGGCCCAAAAGGTAGCGGGGGGCGGGTTTTTACTTGTTTTCCCAGGGCACTGTCAATTTATGTAACTTTCTTGTGTTTTCTTTTGCCGAATACAGAAGGAAATTGGCTACAAAAGGTGTAACGGGTTTTCACTTGTTTTCCCAGGGCACTGTCACTATTTCACGTTTTATTGCTTTTTTTTTTGATGACCAAGATTAAATATTTCGCTTACCCGCTGATTGCTTACCAATATCTGATTAAAAGTGGATCGCTCATTGCAACTTATATATTTAATTTTTGCGTACCAAAATAATTTAGAGCACTCTAGTATGACATTAATTACTGACCGATTCAGAAATGTTTGCTGTCCATAAGTTGCTGACCAACTAGCCATTTTGGCTGACCGATTACACATTTCTGTTCGCAAAAATAAGAATATTTTGCTAACCAGTTAAATGATACCCTTTATTTTATTACATATTCACCCAGTAGGTAACATTCTGATCTTCCCTTCGCATAAAATTCAATCACGTCACTTAGGGAGTTGAGAATTGAGGGCTTCAATATTTAGGGTAGAAATGAGTGGAAAACTTTTTACAAAACGACGCAAAGTTACAAAGTCACGTCTTGCTTATTGGGTGATGGAGGATCCCCTCAAGGGACGGTCCCTTACGGGCTTACGCAGTTTCGTAGAATTCGACCTTGATCCATTCTTTAACTGAACTAATCTAAAATACTCAATCTGGTTGAGGTTTTAATGGATTATACTGCGTGTGTGGTAGAAAGTGTAACAACCGGAAATCTATTTTATCCTTCATTTTATCGAAAAATGTCACTCTTGCTAAAAAGTTTTGCTTGTTTGAAAACCTCCCCGACCATAGTCGAATATCCGAAATATTGTACAGAGTGGCCAAAAAATGTGAAATTGATCGAAGAATAAAATACCCTTATTTCTAAAAATACATCAAATTATTATGTTCTCTCTCTCTCTAACCATGCTGACCAGAAACTGCCACCTATGAGATATAATTAACCTAACAAATACAGGGTGTTATGGAAATGACGTATTATATTTAAATGGGTGACTCGTTGGGTGTCCTATAGAAGCGCTACATATATTTTTTTTTAAATCGACCATTTTAAAAGTGGGGTAACACTCTTACTCACATGTCAGTCGCGCTACTGTACAACATTTCACCCAGAGCCAATGGCAATGTTGCCAAACTTAATGTAAAACTGAAATTCCATATAAAATTATAAAAATAAATTATTTTCTACCTACTTGTATTTATCTTTATACCTAAAAAGCGAAGAAGTCCAGGCACAAACACAATCAGTTTTTTTTCTTTTTCATGGGAACACTCCTGGAAACACTTTATGTACACACAGTAATAGTGAGACAGAACCGATAGTTAAGTAGCTTTTGAAAATACAATAATACAGATTATTAGATTTTATTACACGCGACGAAATTTCACGTCCAGAAGAAACGCGTCAATAAAAACAATATTCAAAGATTATTTATGGACGGGCAAGATACACGCGTAAACCGAAAAACAGAGCGGATTGCTGAGAGTGTGCTGGTGATCGACGAGACACAACGTATCCGGCCGCTGGTTGGTCTTCAACTAACAGACCGCAAGCGTGCGGCGCTATATGAAACTACTTCGCTCATACGATTTAAGGCGTCAAGATTTCATTGGCATTTGGCATTGGCATTGACGAACAAACCTAGTGACGTACGTGGCTATATTATTCCATATGTTTTTTTCGGTTTGTTTAAAACATAGTCCGTCGTAAATGTTCTTTAATTAATTGTACAAGAAGGTATTGCGTACGTAAAAGTGTTTAAATTATTTTATTTTGTCTAAAGAGTTTAAGGTGTACATATGACAACACCGGCCAGAATTCCCTGATTGCTTACATGTATCGCAGTGCCACACAGATATTTTTTTGGTTTGACGTCAGCTCACTTTTACCGCTGAATGAATTGAAAGCGCCATTTATGGCTATTTTTCTTCAATTTGTCTCTATCTCAGGAATTGCCGGTTTAAATATAATACGTCATTTCGATAACACCTTGTATAACACTATTGGCTACTCGAAAAAACTAAAATCTAAGTAGCGAGTGATTGACTCATCAGCTAGTAACGTATAAAAATGCGTGGTTCCAGATAGCCGTAGGCAAGCAGGAATATTTCTTGGTATTGTAAACTACAGATCCCATAATTCATTCATAAAACTCTTGGAAAGTGAAGCCGTGATTGTGTAAAATGTTATATTACAAACAGTAATGGGTGGAAGAGAGAACTACATGTTTGTTGACGGAATGGCAACAATGTTGAAGTCAGGTTATATCAGATGGTTAAATATTAAAACATAACCATACTTACCGATGAAAAGATAAATCCTGATTTAAATGATCCACTCTTTTACAAACTACCCATGCACCATGATTGTTTATAATAATGCCAATTTTTCACCAATAATCACAAAAAAAAACACAAACCAACCAAAATATTTAAACAATCCGTTAGATCACAGCTCCAACGTTGTAATGTTTACGAGATTAGTATTCATTAATATTTTGGCTCCTGGATCGTAGCGCAGTAGTAAAATAGAAATAGATGTTGCCAGAGTGCAAGTTCAAGATTCGTTTGATACTTTTAAGTATAATAATTTTTTAAAGAATCTCTCATCGCCTTTTCACAGTTTCTAATAAAATTATTGGGAAATAAATGTATTTTAAGAGCCATTGCGTATTAACCTTAAACCAGTTGTAATTGTCAAATTAACAAATTGTTAATTGGGATTTTGCAAGATACCTTTGCGATAAATATGTCAATCTGGCTATGCTGCAGTAATGACCGAAAGAGGTGGGAAATACTGTTTGTATTCGATGCGTAGAAGAATTGTACAGGGTGTCCCATTTTCGACACTTTTATAGGGTATCTCTGTTATTGTTAGTGCTATCAAAAAAGTAATGTAGGTGTCATATCCTCTTTTTGGGTGGTCAAAGTTAAAACGGTAAAATCAAAATTTTAAAATTTTCGCTCGCTTAAGAGATACGGGGGAAAATCAATACATTGACAATCCCTAAATTCACCTATATTTTCTTAGTTAAAAGAGATACAGAAAAATGTTTTATACAGAAGTTTATTTATGATTGTTGAATAATCTTCGGTTTTCAGAATATGTATACGGGGTCAGGTAAAAAAGTTATCGGACCTATCCTCATTTTTTTAAATGGAACACCCTGTATATTTTAATCTAAAAATATACTATTTTAAATTCTCCTTTCAAATATATAACAAATCATGGATGATATTGGTTTCCTAGGCGATTTATTTAAACATTATACCTTAAAACAAAAACTAATATCCTAGAGACAACTATGTTGACATTCTAGTTGTTATTAACATTTAACGTCAATTTCATTTTTTACATATTCATTTGTGAATAAGGCTTGAAAAATTTGATGATATCTATCATCCATGGTGTGTTATAAATTTGAAGAGACAGTTTAAAATGCTATCTTTTTAGATTAAAATATACAGGGTGTTCCATTTAAAAAAATGAGGTTAGGTCCGATAACTTTCTTACCTGACCCCGTATACTTATTATGAAAACGGTAGATTATTCAACAATCATTATAAATAAACTTCTGTATAAAACATTTTTTCGTATCTCTTTTAACTAAGAAAATATAGGGTAATTTAGGAATTTTCAATTTTTTTGATTTTCCCCCGTATCTCTTAAACGAGCGAAAATTTTCAAATTTTGATTTTACCATTTTAAGTTTGACCCATGACACCTACATTACTTTTCTGATAGCACTAACAATTACGGAGATACCCTATAAAAGTGTCGAAAATGGGACACCTGTACATTTTCCTATCTGTACTTTGTAATATCTTTGGAATTAACAGTGGGCTGACAAGGGGGGTGAAAATCACATAGAACATCACCGTAGACTGACTCTACGTCGCTGGATAACCAATACCAACACTTGAAAATCCCAGAACATTTTTTTCACAAACTTACGGTTTAACGTTATTTCTCGTAGGTTGTGGTATTTCTGGAAGCGATTCGTTTAAACGTAAAACAACTTGAACTTTGCCAAGTGTTTATTTCCGGAAGTAAGCATTACTCTCGCTTATTTTAAGTGTTTTCAAGTGGTGTTTTAAACGATCCGCTGTGTTAAAACAATTGAAGTAATTACACGAAGCTGTCTCCGTTAATTGAAAGGCTTGTAATACTTTTCAGAGTCATATTAGAATGTGAAAAAGTATTACCAGTGGCTACTCGTTTTGGTGACAAGTGCGAGCTGGTGTCGAGAGTGTTATCCCTTCGGTCAGGGGTTCCCAAACTTTTTTATTTCGCGGCCTACTTAGGCCTGGCGTCGAGATGATTATTTAGTTGCATAAGTGAGAACAATATATTCTTAAATAGCCGCGCTCACATGCAACTGCAAAGTCGGCCCACTAAATAGTTTGTGATAAGACACAAACTGAGTTCAACTGCCCATATACAACAATTCGTATTCCATTTAGTTGCTAAAGTCAGCGAGGAAGAGCGATTATTGAAATAACCGACATCGCTCGATTATTAAAAAACCGCTCGAGTTATCTATTCAGGCGAAAGCCGTCGCTCGTCACTTATTATCTTTCACTCGATACCCGAGCTTCGCTTGATGCCGGCGGAAATATACCGCTGTAGTGTGATCGAGTTAAAAAACTGCTCGTATATTCGAACAGTTTTTCGCTCGATAGGAAATACTCTAGTTATAAATTCAGGCGAAAAACCGAAAAATGTCGCCTGTCACTTGATACCCGACCTTGGTTGTACGCGCCGCACCATCCGATAGGCGATGTTCGAGTTTGACGCTGAGCAGGTACACGACATACGTCTTTCTTAAAGGCACATAAACGAGAAGGTGCATATAAAAAATTATGCCGAATGCCTTAGCGGAGTCATCGCGACATGGATTTTGTAAAGTTTTGTTTTAACTGGCTAGCCAGCGGGGTAGTTTAGGTCTCCGATTGTAAATATTAAAAAATTAAAGGATATAATTTTAAAATTTTTAATTACTATTAGCACGAGAAAACTTCTCAAAAATAACATAATAATAGAAATTGTTAATGAAAAATAACAAAACGAACAAAATGGTTAACAAAATATATAGAAAAATTCGTTGGTAATCTTATAGTAAACATTTTTAAATCTAAACAGGAACTTTTTATTATTACACTCAAGAAGACTTCTTAAAAATAACATACATTATAGAAAATGTTAATGGAAAATAAGAAAACGAGCAAAATAGTTAACACAACATAGGTATCGACAAATTTTTTGGTAACCAAAAGTAAACATTCTTAAATTTAAACAGGAACTTTTAGGTAACTATGAATACATGAGTACATGAATTTACAAAAATAATAACCAATTATCATATTTTGCCAGTCGCGTAACTAAGCCTAAATTTTTGAAGTGCACACAGTGGGCACCTGATAATTTAAAGTGGAAGAGTTTGACAAGCTATTTTAAATATCTACTTATTTTATGCTCGTAGATTGAGAAAGATGTGAAGAAAAACAACTCTTGGTAATACGTTTTGGTCGGGTTAAAACCGCCCAATAATAAATCCGAACATTGAATACATATTTGGGTGATTTTTTGCAGTTTTTTTGTTTGGTATCGAGCGAGACACGTGGTAAAAATACATTATTCACAAATAAATAAATTTCTGGAATTTTTTTGGTGGCTACTACAATTTTTTAGCTAAACCTGTGCCCACCCGTAGTTACGTGCCTGCTAAATACCCTATCTGATCACATGTAAACGGCTAGGCTGCCGTCGAGCAGTCCGTGACGTCATCGCTTGGTGAATTGGAATTTCAAGCGATTCACTCGAGCCATTCACTCGATTATTAAAATCGCTCGAGTATCAAGTACTCGATTATTAAAATCATCGGTTTTTCCCAACACTAGTATTTTGTCAAGGCGTCCTAGTAAAAAGAAGTTACCATAAGAGTACCCCAAGAAAGACGTCCGTTAGTTTCATATGGTGGGGCCGCCTCCACCAGATTGAACATCATATTAAAAAAAAAATAGTGGTCATCAGCAACAATAATACTTGTAGTTTAAGTTAAGAAGCCAATTCTCATATTTGACAGTTGACAAAAGGCAGCAACCAACAGGTTGAAGATTTTGCTCTGCGAACAAACCTCATTTTTACAGGTTTCCATTGGCTTAAATTTTTCATAATATAGTGCATACACTTGTCATTGTACAATTAGGTAATTAGTTTTTTTTGTCTATAGCAACTACGTATGTCTGCGTTCGACACGATGTAGTAAGTCGTGTGCCAATTTTTTGTTTAAACAGAATACATTACTATTAACAATGCTAATCATGCAAATCATCGTAAAGTTACAAGGAGATAAACTCCGAGTTCGTAGGGATAGAAAATAGTGCTATTTCAAATTACGAATAAATAAAATGTAAAGTTCATTGAACACTGAGATATACAGGGTGTCCCGAAATTAAGGGGCAATACTTTACCACCATATTCTCCGGCTAAAAATAATAGAATTTTGTCATATGGACAAACCCTGAAGACTTTTTTCTAAATATTTTCGAAACCGTTCATAATAAAATTTTGAAATTAGGTATGGTGTATAAACTTTTGACGCTAAGTCAGTTCATGTATTCAGAATTTCAAATTCTTAATCATAGGCGTCACATACTGGGGTGGTTAAGGGTTAAAATAATCCCACTTTTTTAATTAGTCATTATTTTTTTAATTTTCTTAAAAATTATGAAATATCAAAGTATTTTACGTAAAAGTGGCTTAATTATTTGCTTGCCTGAGCTAACGCACTAAACAATTTAAATGTAAATATCTCCGAAATGGTAACTCTGGGCGACCTGAAATTAGTATACCTTTTTACGTAATAAATATGAGAAAAGTATTATTTTCATTAAAAACTTAAATACACTGAGGCACAAAAAAGTTATGACCTAATAAATGTGCAAAATATGCCGCAGACAGCGCCCCCTACATTATACATTAAAATTTCACCAAAAAAATCAGTTTCTCGTCCTAAAAAAAAACATAATTGCCAAATTTTGTAAAAAACCGTTGGTTTCTGTCAAAGTTATTAGAGAAAAACAAAAATGAAATTTTAACATTTTAACAGTTAATATCAACTTGCAAATATCGCTAAGTATAATTAAATCCTAAGATTTTTACGTAAGGGGTGTGGTTTTTCCATGTCCCATTAATTAGCGGACACCCTGTATACCTCAAGAGCTAAAATGTACAGACAAGACATAAATAAGTATGAGGTACGTTACCATTCTATTTATACATTTTTTTTCTTAATTCAGTGAAGTCCACCATGACGACCTCGTGACCGCATAATATTTTTAACAGTGTACGTATGGTGAACAGGGAATTTCATTGGGTCGTTATATCACTCTCGGTTTTACAACTTCCTGTATTGCTTTACAATAAAAGTGCATTCTCGGTGCCCAGTCTGGCTGAAATTATTCCCATTCCTATCTAAATAATGTTGCATACCGAACCAAATGCATTTACATTTATTCAGTAAGCAAATTACCATTAGCGAAAGTAGGTGTCAGATTGTTTATGGACTCGAGTTTAGGTTTGTGTGATTTTTTTTAACGAGGCTAGCAGGAATTTGATTCGGGGGCCCTATAATTTACCTATAAATTTTTTTGAAGGTGTTCCGGCAGGGGGGGAGGGGGCTAAGGTAAAAATCTAGTGATTTTTAGCAAAATAAATGCATTAATTCATTTATACAGGGTGTTATGGAAATGACTCCTTGGGTGTCCTAGAGACGCGCTACATTTTTTTTTCAGATCGACCGTTTTAAATTCTAAAATAAATTTTTAGCTTACTTAGAAAGTAAGTCTAGGACGCTGTCAGGAATCCAGGACGCAGACATACTTCAGATCTTTTTTCTATGGGAAAAGCTTTATGCTCATCGATAGCGTGGGACTGCATAATAAGCTTATACCCACTAAACCCCTTTCGGCCTCTTCTTTCCAATCTCAGGACATAACCGGCATATCGTCGAGAGAAAAAAACACATAGTGAAACGGAACAAATTACACTAAATCACTTAAAGAAACGCACAGACACCCACGAGTTTCAAATCAGTTTTTTTGAAGATATGCACCTATTATTAGATTACACAAAAGCACTAAATGCTATATACGCATAATTAATAACACTACATGAACAACAGCACTATATTTCGCAATAGAAATTCAGAAATAATCAAATTTATTAATCCTTTACTGAAGAAGAATGATGAAATAATTATGTTGATAGATAGGACATCCCCTTCAAAATAAATAGCCTCGTCTAACTAGCGCGGTTGCCATTTCCGAGACTATCATTATACAGGATAGTATTACAGAAGGAAATTCCACAATTTATGAATATAATCTTATAAAACATCGAAAGTGGCAACGCTGTATTTTCAGCCCAAATAACTAAATATCGATCGACCTAGTAAACCCGAATATGTCAAACGTTATTTTAGTTACTCAAAATTTTTAGATGTCAAATACCAATGTATGGAAATTTTATATTATTTCCCAGAACCATAAGGGCGTATTTTTGTCTACACAGTAGCACTTTAAAATACTAAAAACTTAGATGTGTTCATGAGATGCATACCTACGCGGAAACTAATGTGAATTTATGTGACTTTGTTTTGGTGTTTTGTGAGGTTATTGTGTCGGTTTTTGTTCGGGTTATTTACTTGGTGTTTTTTTATAAATTAAGTTGGTTTTAAATAAGGCCGAAAAGGTAAATAAAATTGAATTTTTTTTCTTCTAAAGGGTAAAATGACATTTAAGTTGTTCAGATTCGACGGTGTCGTTCGAGTTGAACAAATGAGAACATACCTGACCATTTATAAACTCCGCGGCGGTTCGTTCGAGTCAGTTCAAGTTTATTAAGAGAGATTGTTTTCCAGCGAACTGAAAGTAAAAGTTTATAATAATGTACCCTGAAAAATAAACAACGTCAAATCTAAAACGGTTATTGACTTTCTAAAGAGTTTACCATGAAAATGTGACAACACTGCTCAAAATTCACTGACGTTTTTTGCCATATGTTGCTTTGTTTACCTTTCTCCCAGTGACACCACGTGCTTATTTTTGGGTTGACAGCAGATCATGTACAGGGCATATTAAAGTAAAGCGCCATTTTTGGATATTTTTCTTCAATTTGTTTTCATCTCAGGAATTGCCGGTTTAAATATAATACGTCATTTCCATAACACCCTGTAGATACTAAGAAATACTACTATGTTTATTTTCTAATGCAAGCTCATTTTTAATAATTTAATTGCAAATCGACGGTTTTGTCACTGACAAAGCGTTTGATTGCATCAGATTGAATATGTTACGTGGCTGAGCAACGGAAGAGAAAGGTTACTTAATTTTAAGCTGGAGTTGTTTTACCGCCTAATTGTTAGCTGGAAACAATCGGAGACATTTTTATCGCTGCGATCGAGGGAACTAAAAGTCTCGTTTCCAACGACTGGATGTTTCCGAGAAAGGATCGATTAGCGTGTTTGCGTGAATAATTGTGTTATCAACCAACAAGTAAAATTTACATTTACATAATATTATTGCGTATATCATAGCCATAATGTATTTATTTTTTAAAACCAGCTTTTTTACATAATTGCCAGTGCGTCAAAATTTCGTGCATTGTTTAAAAATGCTGCTAGTGCATTTGCGTACTAAAAAAAATTTTTTCTCCCGTCTTAATTTTACTATTTGCTATTTACATTGCGGCGTAATTTTACTATTTACATGATTTGGTAAGTCATTGTCGCATGTAGAAGCTATATGTTATTTTTTGCAGCCATGAAATTAGAAGCAAGTGTACAGAGTGTTATGGAAATGACCTAAGTATTATATTTAAATGGGTGACTCCTTGGGTGTCCTAGAGAAAGTCTACGTACTCTTTTTTTAATCGAATATCTAAATACTACGGTAAGAACCCTTTTTGCCTACACGCTGTCGCGCCGCTCAATCTGGATTCAGTTAGCAACAATGTAGGTCACTAGAGTAAACTGCAGTGATGCCAGAGCACACCGCGTGGCTCGCCCTTGTTGGATAACCGCCGCGCGCGTATTGATATGTTTAACCTTCAGTATCGTTGCGTCAGTTTGTTTCGATACTCGGTGTTGCAACGACGTTGCCGAGGGTTCCGCGTGCTTGATGTATACGAATTATAAACGTTTTGTTACTTGTAGCATTACCCGATTTTTTTCTGTTGCGAAATAATTCATAAAAATAAATGTTGTGATGTGATTTCAAATTTGTGTGATATTGGTTCTGTTGTAAAACATACTTTTTGTGTTTTATTTTTATATTTATTATCATAAATTATTTGGTTGGATATTTCATCACAATAACACGTGGCACAAAACCCCAGAGCCAATGGTAGGCAGCCTATAAAAACCTACCAATACCATTTGAAGAACCCCCCCCCCCCGCGCTTTTTTAAAATGTGCCAGGGACCTTGAAATGCCAAATCAATAAAATTATGATAAAACCAAATTGACCGTCACAAGGATTAGAGGGTATTCTAGCACATGTCTAGAGAATTATATCTTGAAACATTGTCATACAATAATAAAAAATTAATGCATATCGAAAACCAAAAAGGTTCTATTTAAGGGTTGAGAGAATAAAAGACGATAAAAGAATTGCGAAACCGTTATTGGAGATTTTTCATACCCTAACGAAAAGACCTTGGAAAAGGCTTATGGGCGAAAAACTAAGATGAACAAGGGAAAATAATTTAGTCCTTAGCAGGGGCGTGCTATGAGGTTTGAATTTAGGACGGAATCAGGTTTATTACTTTTCTTAATTTCGCCCTTAACACAACATTGAGGGTATTTTTGGTTCCGAACAAACCCAAACATAGAACAAGCAGTTGTAATAAATATATATAAATCGAAGTGTATAAAAGTAAAAACTGGTGCCCCTCAGGGTTACAATCTTGGCCAAGTCATGTTTATCACGGTTATGTATCCCGTACCTAGACAGATACTTTGTATTTTTTATTTTGCACATTTCGATTGTTCTTTGTTCATTTTTGAATGCAATATTGAAGGGTGCGAGAGTACTCCGCGACCCCGAAAACGGAAGGAATTCGAGATCGGGCAGCTTCAAGCAAATATTTTCAATTTTCCCGCTTGGGGGTGGTTTTTGGCCCATTTGAGGGGGTGGGCCAACCCAAAAACAATTTTTAACTGCACCATCGTTTTCAGCATCCTCGAAAACGGGGGAAGGAAGTAGTCTGGTTACTGTAGAAAATCCGTGTATGTTCGCCCGACTCACAGAATCCACTAAAGCTTATTTTCTTAATTTCACCCGTCGTCGCAAGTAAATGAAGTATAGTTAGTTTTAGTATGGACTAATAAGACCAGATATTAGATATTCTAATATAATTTTGTCGGTATCTACTTCTGGAGGAAGCATTGCATCCTATGCTTCGATGAGCCGCACGCCCGTGACCCTCGGTCTATATAATCATGAATTCAATTTGTTAGAAATGTTACAGTATCGATTTCGCAGGAAAAAGGAAAATTTAAGCCAGCAGAACCAATTTGCTCTAGATTAAAGCGAATATTTTCTTCCGATAAATTTAATCGCTATACGTTTTCAACCCTTATGATCTCAATCTATGTTTTTTTTTTTATCAATAGCGGAACTTCAAGAAGGGTAATTTTTCTATTATACAGGCGTAGAGAAAGCATCCTACATACAAACATACACTGAGAAAAACTTCCAATACCTGGTATAACAAATATTATGTCAGTTATTGGATTTCCACATACGTATTTGGAAAGCGCGATAGTTGGGTACTGTAATAATCTCGCATTTCTAAACTGTGGTTATAGTGGCAATAACTTACTTCGAATAGTAGTTATAATCTATAATAGTTGGAGGTACTAATTATATTATAGCAGCAGTTATTCGTTTTATACCCAATATAAAGATATTTTAATATCAGTTAGTGGCTGGATTGTAAGTATTATAATACTGATACTAGTGACCAATATACACTCGGTATATCGTTTATGAGAATTTCTAATACCAGTGATAATATAGAATAATACTGAATATCATACTGTTTCTCTCCACATAAAAGATAGCTTATACCCAATATAACAAGAATCTTCTAATAGTGTATATTACACTAGGTATATCTGATCCAAGTGGTCCACTTAAACAAGAATATATTGCATATATAAGCATCGGGTACTTTTTACACTAATATTAATATTCTATATTATAACAAAAAAACTATATATTGTACCTATATATTTATATATTACGAACATTTTTTATTAAAGCTTAGAACATTTATATAACCATATTTTTCTTAAATTAAAAAGATAACATAATGCCTCTTATAACCTATATTTTAATGATACGTATAACATATACATAATTCTCTCACTTATTATAAATATCGAACAAACCCGAACAAGCCTAATCCCAGAGAAAGCAACTTACTTAAATTATTGATGTGATCAATGTAGAAGGTCCCATTTTCGACACTTTTATAGGGTATCTTCGTAATTGTTAGTGCTATCAAAAAAGTAATGTAGGTGTCATGTGCTCTTTTTGGGTCAAATTTAAAATAGTAAAATCAAAATTTGAAGATTTATATTATATTATACTACTTATTATAGATTATAGGGTATAGAATGCATACTTACTGTGAATGATACACAGCCTGAGCCTTGAATGTCTTTAATTCTCACTTTTTTCAATACACAACAATAAAAACACTTGCGACCACGGCGCGGAGTCTTCGAGATTAAAATGGTGGACGTGATTCGGACTAGCTCGGAGAAGGAATGTCATTCGGCTAATTTCGCAATATAAGATTTCTAATAACACCTTATCGACAGAGCGCTGCGAGTATTAAGTTGAATTTTAAATATGCCTGTATTATAAGCGCGGGGAAGTGATTTGCTAAACGTCTAAACATGGCCAATTCCGAATATAAGAAATATTTAAATAAGCGAGATTGTTACCGATAGAAAATATTTTATGATGATTATGATTACTCTAATAGTGTTAAGCGAAAATTTTGTTGCCGATGCGATTTAGGGATTTACAAACTTTCTAATGGTTTCACATCCATGTGTTCACTAAACAATGTAGGCAAGGGCGGATCTAGAACCGGTAATATCTTATTTTTCTTGTTCCGTTGTTTGTTGGGGGGGGGGGGGGGGGGGGGGCTTGTTGGGGGGGGGGGGGTCTAAAAGTTATGTTGGGTTTGTCCGGAGATCATCCTCGACGAAAAAAGATAATTCTGGCAACCATAACAATCGGGCGCCTTCGGCGACGACTTTCACTTTCATTTATAACCTTTCCAATAATTAGTGTTGGGAAAAACCGATGATTTTAATAATCGAGTACTTGATACTCGAGCGATTTTAATAATCGAATGAATCGCTCGAGCGATTAATCACTTGAAATTTTTATGCCTAAGAGGAATGTGTTGTTGTTAAAACACCAGGGGTTGTTTTTGTAAATTTTAGAAGTTTAGTCTAGAATTTTTATTAAGGAAGAACAGTTGATTGTGATTTAAAAAAAAATTATATCCTTTAATTTTTTTTTAATTTCTAGCCAGTCAAAACAAAACTCGTGTCGCGATCAATCCACTAAGGGATTTGGGATTCTTTCTTGTATGCACTTTCTCGTTTATGTGCCTTTGACAAAGACGTATGTCGTGTCAGCCTTCTGAGCGTCAAACTCGATCGTCGTTTAGGGTTCGAGCGCGGCGATCGAAGGTCCGATATCAAGTGAAAAGCGACGATTTTCGATTTTTCGCTTGAATTTATAACTAGATTAGTATTTCCTATCGATGTTCGAATATACGAGCAGTTTTTTACCTCGAGCGATCACACTACCAAGCAGCACATTTTGGTCGGCGTCAAGCGAAGCTCTGGTATCGAGTGAAAGGTAATAAGTAACAAGCGACGACTTTCGCTTGTAGCATTCAGCCATTACGCCATTTTTTTTTACCCCAAATTACTTCTCGTTAAACTCGTTACAAAATTACCAGTTTTATGCATTCATTTGAGTAAAAAAAAAAGTTTTTGTAACGATCATGGAAAAAAATTACTAAGATTTCAATATATAAATTAATGGAGTTAAAATTTACAATAATATTAATCATAATTTGACAAAACGTGGTGTAGGTAGGAAACAATTGAATGAACTTTAAATTCATGTCAAGTGGCTCAATTTTCTCCACTTAACGTTATAGGTGTGTAGAAATTAAAAGTTGTTAACATATGAACTTTTTTTAATTAGTACCGCCAGTTCGGTGCAAAATAAATAAGACTTTTAGCTGGACTATTTTAGTTTTTAATGTTAGTCGAGACTTTGAATATCGAGAGTTAAAGAAAAACGGATCAATGTAAAAATCTAACAACTTATTTGGGAGACAAACGCCTGGTTTAAACGAATTTCCATATATCTCAGACATACTGTGTTGGATATCCGTGCGCTACAAAACGAAACGTCGGCCATATCTATCCGTCTTTCTTATAGTGCGAAGGTCGAGATTTCGATGATGATTCCTGCATCAACCAACCAGTGGATATAAATATTTTTTATTTGATTTTAGAGCTTAAATCACAGTCTTTTAGGAACTTATCAGTAGTGATGGGCCGATACCGATATTTTAGTTCAATATACTGGGTCGCCTCGCCTAACCGCGTCTGGTGGGACTGGTTTGTGGCTGGCTCGTGCAGAAGTTTTGTTTGCTGCGAGCGACTACTTTTTAGAGAATATAGTTGTCCGAAGAAAGCATAAATATGTTCATTTGGCACCAATAATTGTTCTTTTTCTTAAATAATAAAGACGTTCATTATTATTATTATTATTTAGTGGAGACCACATATATATATAACCATTATATTGCTAATACCATCTGCAATTATATCCCCGCTATGGGCATCGAAGGGGTAATAGTGAGTTTGCGCAGTGGAAATTGCCTTGTGAAAGTAAACATTCGACAGGACCGGATTTCAACTTTTTTAATGTAAATTTCACTGGTAGTTAGGAAAAATATTGCAATCAAAATTTCGATTAGTTCGAATTAAGACGGCGTTCCATGCATACGATTTCTGACGATATGATGATCCGACGGTGCCCTGATTGGTGTAAACTTTTGGTGCTAAATTCCGTCCGAATATTTGTAACAATCGACACGATGAGCTTTATTTTAACTTTCATCCGACGTTGTATGTTTCTTAACTTCACTTTTTTCTAAACCAAAAATTAAGAATGAATGACTGTATTGACTATTTTGGGAATTATTATCAGCTACTAATGCACCAAATTAAAAATACATTAATTTTAAGGTTAGGTAGTGACCACATATATATTATATTGTATACGAGTGACACTCTTCTTTTCTTACAAGCTTTTTAGTGAAATTCGGTTCGGAAGATCGGATAGTGTGATAAGCAAAATATTTTCGTATATATGTACATACCTGAAATACTTTATACCTGGTATCGATCCACGACTTTTGCAAAAAAGCACCATGCACTTGTGTCCTTTCGTCTTAAACAAAACAAGCCACTAACCTATCAAATAGCGAATCACCACAAATGTTGTTAGGTAATGAAAGTTTATAAGCACTAATATACCGACAACAATGTGGATGAAGCACTTTTTATTCTGCAATTTGAAAAAGCATCCAGAACCAAAGATGGCGACGAATAACAACAAACAAATAATGTCGGGTCGGCTCTGACGCGATCGATAAAATTTCCACCCTACTGCGCAAACTCAATAGTTCCACGCCATCTCCCATAGCGGGGACACTTTTTATATTTTAGAACGTTCGTATTGGCATTATAATGGTTATATGTATGTGGTGTAGACCTACAAATTATTTTCTAATGTGTGGGATCCCGAAGTGAAAGATTATTTTAAAAAAGAAAACAAAGATACGTGGAATGAGGTTGCGTCAATCGTCGAAAAATCTGTTGATGCGACAAAGCAAAAAACGTCGAGTTTATTGGCGACCTACCATCGCCAAATTTTCGTTTTTTATTCACTACACTTGATGGTAATACAGCACCGCTGCACATAACAAACAGCGTCTGTTCTTCGTCGTCAGACATGGTCTTACCTCCTTTGGCTCACCGTGTACAACTAAAAATAAAATAGGACTTGCCATGCGGAAAGGAAAAAATTCGAACGAGGCTCGCAGCAGGCTCGTAGCAGGTTCAATCGAAAAAAGCTAGACCAAAGCGCGACTCGGGCTCATCTCGCCATATACCCACCTTAATGTCGACTGTTCTGAAATTTGAATTACAGTGAACAACAGGCCGATCTGAAACTTGTTCATTCTCTATTAAACGTATCTCAATTTTGATACATTGGGATGTTAATTATTCCATCAATAGCCGATTGTATTCTGGAAGTGCATATATCGCCAACCTATCCATTGTTTAGTTTAATATAACCACTGGCTTATTCTGTTCAACGCGAAAATCGATAGTGGATTTAATTGAGATAGCTGTGTCATAAAAAATTATTTGTTAAACTTGATTGGGTTTTTCCAATTAGTTTTTTTTTTACCAAACTTGTTTTAGAAATTGGTTAAACGTCCATTTGTTTATACGAGGGACAGGGCCGGATTTAGGAATTGTCGGCCCCTATCCCTAGACTGAACCTGTGGCAGAGCCCCTATAGGGGAAATATTTTTAAAAAACTTTGGATGAATAGGAAACTAATCAAATTTTAGCATATTTATTATTATTATTATTATAGTGTCCTCTAGAAATATCTAAAATGTTTTTTTTAGTTTTCTTGGGTAGTTTAAAACAATAAATTAAAAACTAAGGAAAAAGTTTTGTAGTACAGGAAAGAAAAATCAAAAAAACATTCAAAAAATATTTTTTCAACCACTGGATTGAGTGAGCTCTATAAACAAGGGATCTAGAGATACTATGACTCCAATGTGTTTATCTATTTTATACAAGGTGTTCATAATAAGGTTCCAAAAAACGACACATTTCAAAATCGGTTTCCTCAAGGTTTTCAAATGTAACACCCTGTATATTATTTGGTTATTGGATGTAGAATTCATTAGCGTTTTTTTTGTGTTTATGTAAACATAAGCTATTTCCAGTCGTTCTCGAAATAATTCCAAATTTTATAAATTATGTTGTTTAAATACCAAAGGCGCCTTGACTAATAATTATTGTAAACTACAGTAAATGTTCAAAATGCCTTCCATTTTGATTTGTGCGTAAGAAAATACGTCCTTGAAAAGATCTGTTTACATCCCTCTACATTTCAGGTGGAAAACTAGCAAACAAGTCATTCTTTGCCTTTTTGTTTTATAAAAATTGTTGGAAATGGCCCCATTCACTTAAAAGGCATGGGGTCATCTTAAAACTCTGGTGTATAACACTTTAGAAGATTTAAGAGAGCGAATAGCTACCTCGTGTGAAACAATAAGGAATACATTGGGAATATTTGAACGAGTGGGCAATTCGATGCGAAGATAGGCGGCCTTTTAAGTGAAGGTGGCCATTTCCAACAATTTTTATAAAACAAAATTTATCATTAATTATTTTATCAATGTTAATAATAATGAGCTTCAATATGAATTTAGTGGTTTTAATCAATTTCATATCAGGTGACGCACCGAGAAAAACTCAAGAGACCGTTTTCATGTAGAATTGACCAGGCTAATCAGAAAATATATCCACACGGAAAAATATCAGTGGCGTACCATCTTTTTTGTAAAAAAGTATCAGAGGACATGTTTGCAGCGACGCCACTGATGGAACAATTGAATAACTTTTCTAACTAAAATTTGTGGTTCTATATCCTATTGACACATACCAAAATTGAATATAATATCTAAAGTACTTTCGGAGATATTAAAAAATAACCATTTAAAAAATAAAAATTCAACACCCTGTAGCAAAAAATTTAAGCCTTTGCGGACATATGTTCATATGAATTTTTCTTTATAAAATGACCTAAGGAATCACACCCTGAAATATTAGCACGTCATTAAGGAACACCCTGCATAATCATCTCAACACAAGAGCTCATTATCTTAAAGGCATAAAATTACTCCGCGCAATCGTTGACTCGCGTGGTACTAGTATTATTATGACCTGCCCTGTACGCTGCCGAAATATTGCCCTACTTACCGAACACCCTGTATTACACCATTAAACGCTTTCCACATAGGCAAATGGGAAAATAATGAGCAACTGTTCTAAGCAAAGAAAATGTTGTTGATTGGCGTATTAGAGTTTGATCTTACATTAACAAAAACCAGAGAGAGAAATATAACGGTTATGACGTAAAACTTACTCATGTAAATATACATTGCCGACACATGTGTTTATATAGGGTGTGACTTTATCAGAGCCAGTTGGAAATTCGCGTCAAGAAATTTCAGTTTCCCGCACGCACTTTACAAATTCAATCGATTTGTTTATTAATTTAAAATGAACACCTTCGCTCATAAATAACTGAATAAAACCTTTGTATTTCTATTCTATCGTATTTAATATAATAAAAAAAGTTTTCTGTCCAGCATAAAAGATATTTTAAATAGTTTTATTAAACAAAATAATGTCACTCACTACAACGACTATACATCAGTAAAAGAAAAATATGCATCAAAATACTTACTAAATTTAAGTAACCTCAATAAATGGGTGCCGGGTTGCCTTGAAAATATAGTACATATCGATTTATTTTTATTCTGGCAGCCAGAAGAACAAAGTTCAAAGAAACAATTGTAGGACTATTTATGGTTTAAAAGTGCTTTAATATGTTCAATAAAAAGATGTTGGTTTTAAAATTACCTTAAATTAAACTAAAAGTTCTTGAGGCCGCTTATTCTTATGCAAAGAATTTAATACACTCCTTAAATTATTAACTATTTGCTCTTAAATACTGGTTTTATAATAGAGAAGTAATTAAATGGTTTGCCGTTATTAAAATTGATTCGCAGCAAAAAATAGCCATTAATCATTTGATCAGCATAAAAAGATTTGCTTGCAATAAATAAAAATCGGGCTGCAACACTTGTTCTGCAAAAAATGCTACAAACTGTCAACAATTTTACCGATATCGGTCCGCTTGTAATATCATGTGTTCGCTTAATTAACAATCGAGCTGCGAAATGATTACTTGGTCAGCAAGATTTTACAATTGGTCAGTAGAAAAAAACATGTCTAGAAGCAGTTTACTTCAGAGGTTTGCATATTAAAAGAACGGTTATCAATATAAATCATTGGATTGCGTTTGTTTTGAATAATCGGCAAAGTTCGTTATTGTGGGCGGAGCGAAAGCAGTCGCGCGATACGAGTAGCTAATTGCGTGCGTGTGTTTTCATTCGGTGTAGCAGTCAAGGCCCAAAAGGTAGCGGGGGTTCACTTGTTTTCCCAGGGCACTGTCAATTTATGTAACTTTCTTGTGTTTTCTTTTGCCGAATACAGAAGGAAATCGGCTACAAAAGGTATAGCGGGGGCGGGTTTTCACTTGTTTTCCCAGGGCACTGTCAGAATTCAGAAATGTTTGCTGTCCATAAGTTGCTGACCAACTAGCCATTTTGGCTGACCGATTACATTTTTCTGTTCGCAAAAATAAGAATATTTTGCTAACCATAAATTATACCCAAAATATAATACTGACATTGGCTATTTTAAAACTGCTTTTTTTAAAGGATTAATTGGCAAGTTGGTTTTAAAACAATCAATTTTGGGACAAATAGTTTTAATGTAGTTTTATGGAGTACCCTTGATGTACAAATTAAAACCCATTAAGAAAACTATTTCATCTTAAGCCGATATGCTCGATAAAATTCCATATTAAATTCAAAAATATTGTTTTTACTTTTTAAAGAGTACATTAAGACTGTTTTAAAACTCAAAGGTTTTAATTTAGTCAAAAGTTGGTTAAAAGAAAGGCCTGTTGAATTTTCGACGACTTTATTAAAACTAATTCTACTCCCTCCACATTCGGAAGAAACGCCAGCTTCTCAATAAGCTAATTTACTGAACCAGTGCAGTCCGTGCATCTACTTTATGCTTGAAAAAAAATTAGAACACATAGTTAAATGGAAAATGTTAGCGACAAGTATTTTAAATTAGAATAGAGTGGTAATTTTTAAAAACGTAGCAATTCAAAAAACCGGTAAAATTTGTAAGTTTAAGATTTCATTCGCGCGCCATACCACTTTAAATCAATAAAGGCACGAGCTTGAACAGATTAAAGCAACTTCGGTTTTAAAATGACGAGTAAATAGATTTCTGCGAGAGTAGTTGTACTTAAAGTGGTAAATAAAACGCATTTTAAGTCTTGTAATGTTTATTATAAAATTCATCAGAATGCTCAATTAATTAAAAAAAGAATATACTTATATTGGGTGTCCCATTTGAATTTTTTTATTTTTGTTAATTAATATCTCAAAAAGAAACTTTTTAAGGCTACGCCACTGAACTTTACGTAAAAATCTTAACAAAATCAATTTTTACCCTTCTGATAAGTTAACACGTAAAAGGGAAGATTTTCAGAATCGCCCTGTAGATTAAAAACTAAGAGAGGCATGTCAAATTTGACACCTGAACCTTTCGTCTAGTTAAAAAGTGGGACGCTAGAGTGAAAACGGTAACATTCAATCTTTAATAATAATTTTAATTCCCCCAGAAAGTATCGGAAATGGTACACCCTGTACAAGTACTTAATCGTTTATGTTTTAATTTTAAGGTAAGTGAAGCGCCTAATAGTGTACTCATCCTATAATAGGCATTCAAGGTTAAAATACCTATAATTTTTATATTTATGTTAATTTTTGGACTAGCGCCGGACAATGTGCAAAAAGCTTTCGGTATTTCGAATAAAATATGCGTGTGCTAATGTCCGCATTGTTTTATATAAATCTTCACTTACCTAATATATTAACAACTCCTTTCCAGTCGTCGATACTTTTTTAAACCGCATGTACAGGTTTGTCCCATTTTCGACACGTCCGTTACTGTTAGTGCTATCAAAAAAGTAATGTAGGTGTCATGTGCTCTTTTAGGTCGAACTTAAAATGGTGAAATCAAAAATTGAAAATTTCCGCTCGCTTAAGAGATAAGGGGGAAAATCAAAAAATTGACAATTTCAAAATTACCCTATATCTTCTTAGTTAAAAGAGATATAGAAAAATGTTTTATTCAGAAGTTTCTTTATATTGATTGTTGAATAATCTGTAATTTTCAGAATAAGTATACGGGGTCAGGTAAAAAAGTTATCGGACCTAACCTCATTTTCTTAAATGAAACACCCTGTATATTTTAATCTAAAAATATACTATTTTAAATTCTCCTTTCAAATATATAACACCATGGATGATATTGGTTTCCTAAGCGATTTATTAAACATTATTACTTTAAACCACAGTAGACCATGAAACAAAAGCTAATATCGTAGAAACAACTATGTTGACTCCTAACATTTAACGTCAATTTCATTTTTACATATTCATTTGCGAAAATGACCTATCAACATTTTGAAAAATTTGATATGATCAGTTTTTATTGAAACTGGAAAAAATGAAGAAATGGCGCAAAATGTATATTTTGTTCGCTATCCAGAAATACGGGAACCATTTAAGGACATATTCTGAACATTTGCGATGATTTCCGTTATTTTTACCTTGATCTGAATTTTTATTTCGTTTCAAGTAAGAAAGTTTAAATAAATCGCCTAGGAATCCAATATCATCCATGGTGTATTATATATTTGAAAAGACAATTTAGAATGCTATCTTTTTAGATTAAAATATACAGGATGTTCCATTTAAAAAAAAAGGTTAGGTCCGATAACTTTTTTACCTGACCCCGTATACTTATTTTAGTCTTCAAAAAAATAATCATGTATTGATCATTGTGCCCGCAGAAACAAAACTAACTTTTTTACGCTTGATTTTTTAAGTCCTGTGGAAAAATTGAGCGGTAGAATTTAGCTTCATTATGTTTTGTTTTGAAGTGTAACCTGCTCTTAACACAACGTTTCCTGGTTCACGTCATTATCTATTTTTTTAAAAGAAAATATTGCAGTTTTTCAATTTTATTCACAATTCAGAACATCACATTGTTTTATCGAGTATATACAGGGTGCACCAAGTAAAGTGGCCTATTAGAAGTATCTCGAGGACTGAATGAAATTGTATTTTGAAAATTTGGCTGTGGCTATAAGAGATGGCTTCCCACGTTCATAAAATATTTTGGATGGGACGGTGTTGCCGGATCATACCGAAAGTGGTAGCAACTTCGGAATTGTAAATGAGTAAAAATATATTTTTTGGTAGTTGGCTGTGGAATGGATTCAGAAACAAAATAATGAAAAATCCATTTGACGTTAGATCCGGAGACCTTAGGGCCATTTCCTCGGCCAGGAGTCATAGGAGCTGCATCAGGATGAAGTTCATTAAATTTTCTGCAAGTTCTAGATAAAACTCAATCACACTCCCCATTAATATAAAATATACTCTAAGCTCGAATAATGTGAATTAGTTAATTTTTATTACAATAACACAGACATAACGTCAAATGGATTTTTCATTATTTTGTTTCTATGAATCCATTCCACAGCCTACTACCAAAAAATATATTTTTTTAAGATAAGTTTTAAATTTCGCTATAAGTCCGAAAATATTGAAGATAGGTATAGGAATACTTAATATCATTAGGTAGAAAATTCGATCCTCCATTAGCAAAACATATCAAATATAGGGTGTCCCATTTAAAAAAAGAAGATTTTTGTAATAATTAATCTCACTAAAAAATATTGTAATGGAGACGCCCTGTATAAAATTAATTAAATACCGTTCAAAATTATAAAATTTCGATGGTCTTGTGAAACTGTTGTCAAAATTTCAGCTTTCTAGCTGTAACCGCTAAAAAGATGTGATTTTCTTTTCAGGTCCCGATACGGCGTTAAAAAATCACAAGATTATAATAATTCAAAAACTCTTAAAGATAGGTATATGATATTATATAGAAAACTGTTCTACATTTTTAGCTAGATTCCAAAAAAATATAACATATAGGGTAATTCATTTAAAATTCCAAAGTTGCTACCACTTTCGGTATGACCCAGCAACACCGCATCATCCAAAATATTTTAGAATCGTAGAAAACCATCTCTTATAGCTACAACCAAATTTTCAAAATAAAATCTCATTCAGTTCTCGAGATACTTCTAATAGGCCACTTTACTTGGTGCACGTTGTATATACACAAATATCCAAAAATTAATAGCCCGTATTGTATTGAAGCATGCCTCACACGATAGAAGTGATAAGAACATGAGGTGGCAATACGCGCTATTAATTTTTGGATATTTGTTTATGCCACTCCATAAAACAAAGTAATGTTCTGAATTGTGAATAAAATTGAAAAACTGCAATACTTTCTGTAAAAATTTGTATCTTCTTTTACAACGCAGTTAATGACATAAACCAAAAAACATTGGGTTAAGAAAAGATCACACTTCAAAACAAAACATAATTCAGCTAAATTCTACCGATCACTTTTTCCACAGGGCGTAAAGAAATTAAGGGTAAAAAAGTAACTTCTGTTTCTGCCTGTATAATGATTAAGACATCAGTATTTTTTGAAAACTAAAATTCTGGATATCATCCCAAGACACAAGTCTACATCTTGCTAAAAAATTTCACCAAGATCGGACTATAAACCTGACTAACATTATCTGTGTCCGAGTTTTATTGCCAGATTTGTTCAAAACTAGAAATTTTGACTGCCGTGACCCTTCAACGGTATTTTTAAAGATGAAGAGGAAACAAAAAAACATCCGGCATTTTAAGATTAATTTGGTTTATTATAACATTTGATATTTTGATTGTCTTTCCAGAAATTCTGTCTATTTGTGTACATCCTTATTTTCGGATTTTCAGAATATATACGCGTGTTTAACGCTACCTACCTATAGTTTATTTTAATAACAGTTTTATAAATATTAAGAGTTAATGGTTATGGATTATAAAGAAATCTATCAGATTGACTTTGGCAGCACTGCAGTCGGGGTCCTGCGCAATAAGCGACAAGTTTTTCCAACCGTTTCAACAAATTTCTCTGTGACTGTCAAAACGGTTTGCGAATTGCTGGCAAGTGAATTGTTTGGGGCATGCGCAATTATAACTGAAAAGATTTGACAGAAACGCAACATAACCTAATTTTAATTTTGATGTGTTGCGGATTCTTCGTCGTGTGAAGACTCGGAGGTCTCCAAAATGTAGATATCCGATTGGGAGACTAAACTTTGTTCTATTTTCACCATCGGAACGAGATTATTTAAGGTTATGCGATTTTCTTTTTGTAGTCCTGCGTTCCAACAACACTTTGAAACCGATCAAAGACACAAACGAACAAACGAAGACATATACATGGTATAATAAGAGGTATGATTCCACGCCGATGGAGGCGTGGCTTGTGACGTCAGCGGGTTTGTTTGTGTGATTTTTAAATCTCTTATTGAAATTTATATTGCTGTCAGCGGTTTTAACTCTCTTTTAAAGGTATTAAAAGGTTTTACGCTCTTAATAGTATGTGAAATGAAAGAATAATATCATGGTATTTAGGTATATTTATTTCATGGATATACAATAAAGATTAAAGCTAAAATACGACCTAATTATAAACAAATTTAACTGTTTTTTTTTTAAATAGTCTCTCAGTGGAGTGAAATCATGAAGAGGTAAAGAAAAGAAACTCATAGTCTGCTGCGATCTTTGTCTGCTGCAGTAGTTAAATAAATAATATTTTAATTTCCATACATGTTTCGAAGGCATATATCCTCATCAGCTTCAGTGAAAAATACTTAATAAGTAAATATTAAGAAAATAAATAAAACCGTATCCATTCTAATTTTTTGTTTTTATCCTTAGGAAAGCGGAAACACCTTGTATTTCTATCAAATTTCCGTACCTGGTTATCCATATCACAATCGAACACAGCGCACCTCATTTTATGAAAATTAGATACGACTAAATAAGAAAAAATTCTGGTGAACTTTCAAAATTTAATCTACGGCAAACGGCACTACGTGGCGACCAGTGTTGCCCAAGGACGGATCCAGAACTTCGGTTTGGGGGGTCAAACTTCGTTTGGGGGGGGGGGGGGGGGGGAGGTGGGGGGTCATGCAAGGAAAAGTTACGAAAAGTAATATCCTGCCGTGTTGGTCAAACCAGATGCCGAGTGCGGGATTTGAACCCTCGACTCTCAGAACACAAGGCGTACGCTATACCACTAGGCCACCGAGCCTATCTGTCAAAAATAATAGATAGATATTTACATTCTCCATGCGCGAGTGTTTTCATGTCATGTAGACAGGAAAACTGTCTGAAGAATTTCTTTATTTATTTGGCATCAAAGCTTCGGAGCACTTGTAAAAGAAAATACGGTACATATCTCGGGCCGTCGGAGGCTTTTCCGGACTCGTGCGTAAAAGCCTCTTTTCGGCCCTTGATACGTAATGTACTATTATTTGTTTAACAATACTTTTCAAACTTGACAAAAAGTGACTTGTACTGTTCTTCCGACGACCCATTCAATTGTAATTGACGCAACATATCACCACAAAATTTACAAGGCAATCCTGAATTAGATATTGATTTTCCGTTTCTCCGCCGGCTCCATTTACTTTTAGAATAAAAAAGGCAGACGTTCTCATCTTTTATACATTTTCTGTTTGCAAGCAACAACGGTCTTTTCATTCCATTTAACCCGGTAAAAAACAATTTTTTTCGTGGAAAATTTTAATTAAAATCGAGTTCTAAAATTAAACGTTATTAGGAAGCTGTAATTTATCGCGATATATAAAAGACATCTTTATTACTGAGCTTAATAAAAATAAAAGTAAAGTAATTGTGAGACCTTTAAATCTGTGGGGGATGTAGATAATGCAAAGAATACTTTTCTATTTGGGTTTCATAATGGCTACATTATGAAATGAAAAAAATTGGAATAACCTGCCACTTTATGAAACTGAAATTTAATTTTTTTTATGTTGGCAGCAAGTTGGGTCGAATTTTAGGCTTACTTCGATTTCGTTGAAATTAGTTTTCTAGGCATTATGGATTCGACAAAAAAATTTTTTATAGAAAACTTTAAAATACTCACCTTTAACTTTGCAAATAGATCATTTTTACTAGATATTTATCTGAAATACCTATACTCGGAAATATGTAACATGCTGACTCGGTGTCCGTCAACTAATTTCTAATTTTGCTGCATTTTCACCAATCTTCTCATACTTGAAATTTAATATCTTCAGTTGTACTGGTAACACTTTGTTATGTTAGCTTTCGAAGTGCATTAAAAAAAAATTGTCATGTTGTAAAATTTCGGGGCGCGAGAGGTCTAACTGTGACAATATTTGATAAACTTCTATTCTGGGGTAGGTCAAAAATAATTTATATTCCCTAACGTGCACGATCGATATAAAATTCAGCAAATTACTTTACTTTTTTATTTTAATAATAATGGTTTAAGTTCGTAGTGTATTTCCGCCTAAATGATAAAAAACACGCAAAACTATTCTTCTAGTAACGAAACGCACGTCTGTTATTACCTAACAATAAGGGTCACTTCGTGATTTTCTCCATGGTAATTTTATAAGTTCCATTAATTACCATTCTTTCATTGTTATAATTTAAATGCCTAACAAGAAATTATATTCCTTTGAATAGCTAAAGATGTGTCTCATTTTGCACCTAATGCAGTGGCGGATCTAGGGAGGGGGCTAAGAAATGCACGCTCTAGATGAAAAATTTTTCGTACCACACCCAAATATCGCTAAATTTGATAAATAATTTATAGAAAGTACTAGAAAAACCTAAACATATAATATAAACGGGGAGACAAAACATTCCATTCATAAAACACCATTTATTTACAATCATACACAGAAGATGGCCAGATAATATAAAATAATCCATATTTTTGCAATGTTTACTTAAAATATAGAATTAGCTACACCACTGCATTATCTAAAAAAAAAAAACGTAACCTCATTATTCTCACTTACCTACGAAATATTAATCCGGGGTTAGAATAGTCGAATTTCTTACACACCACGTACTAACGAACCATTGTAGATGGCTAATAAATAGCTCTAAATAGTTTTAGTTCGAAAGAACACTAAAAATTAACCCAAAAACACAATAGATCATAAACAATCACAAAAGCAGCAGCGATAAACCGGTAACAACGCCGCCGGCGAAAATGTGGTAATATTTCACTTTAAGCGTGAAGTGACCCCCAAATTAATTTAAAAATAGTTTTCTTAAACCTTAACGTTAAGGCTACCTTAGCTAAAAGGGTTAAACTTAAGGTGACATTAAAATATCTGACCTAAGATTTAGAATATTTATAGCATCAAGGTGCTTGTAAATTACAGTATCGATCAAAAAGTATTTTTATCTAACAAATCACAAGTGATTATTTTCTCAATTTGTTAGGTTGGTTTTTACTAACGAACTCAATAATTACAATTTTTTTTATTAAGTTTGTTTGGGTGTGTTAATGGTATTTACGATGAGTGGTATATAAGAAGAGCATCAAGAGATCTCGGATATCTTTACCTTTTTTTAAATTCTTTAAATGAATTTTATCTAAGGAACGGTTGAAGATTTTTACATATACAGTGAAACCTCTCATAACGGACACCTCTAAAAAGCGGGCATCTCTATTAAGCGGAGATTTTTTTCATAGTCCGGAACTAGGTATATGAAATTCCATGAAAATGAACCTCTCTTGGGCGGACGCTCCTTTGGGCGGACGCGGACAGGCTGTTTTCATACAAAGAGTTCGAGAACCCTCCTTTAAACGGACAAAAAATTTTTTTAAAGTATTTGGGAGACGAATAAGTACGGTGCAAAAATTCTCTGAAGACAGACCGGCAACCAATCGCGTATGCATGGCAGCGCGAAAGGACTTCGCCGAATGAAAGTATGTGTGATTCCCCGACAGCAGTACGCCGTTTATTTATGAGTTGTAAGGTTAAAATCGTAAAAGCAATGGCATAAAAATGTCGCGTTTTGAGTCTGAAAGAGAATATTGATGTTGTGGAAGTTTGTAATTTGTTAACAATGATTTGGGCGAGTTCATTAACATTGATAGCAATGTGCTATTAGAAGATGATAGTGACCCCATTCCTACCGATTATATAGTCCAAACTGAAACCACATCACTATCTGACGACTCTGATGAAGAAGTTGAATGCAGTAATCAAACAAATATCGCCAATTATCATAACCATTAGTATGGTAAAAGAATTATAAGAGTATGCAAAGAATAGAGGTGACTCTACAGCAATGGAATTGTTATCAGACTTGGAATTACATTTTCTAGATTGCAAGTATAAAACGCAAACACGTCAAACTACGTTATTAGATTTTTTTAGTACTACATCGTAACTAAAACTAGTGTATTTGTGTTATGTTAGTAATAATTTTGCATTTACATATTACCTAATAACAAATTTCCCATGGGCGGACAACTCTATTAGGCGGACACATTTAGACGGTCTCGTATTTGTCCGCCTAAGAGAGGTTTCACTGTAATCGAAAAATGCCAAAATATACAGGACATTCTATTTAAAGTTAGAAAGTTAAGTCTAACTTCTGGTTTAACCTGAATTGATAGATACGTCAAAATATCTTCATTAAGAAGATCGACAATTTTATAACGAGTAACTAATATTTAAAACAAATATCCTTTTTTAAGTTCCCGAGATTTGTTAATAAGTTAATAGGCCCCTCACCATGAATGACCCTGTATATTGTGATTTGTTTTGATTTTAACGAATGTGATTCCGCACAATCGGTTTAATAAAAACACTCACAATCTTCAGGATTATGACGTGCATTTTTTGCAATATTCACAATCATTAGGGATATGACTACGTTAATTTAAAACATTCATAATATTAAAGATTATGACCTACACTGTTTTAACTATTCATAACCGTAGAGTTATCTAAAACAAATCATAACAAACAAATTACAACAAACCCACATTATTTAAAACGTTCATATCCATAATAGATACGAGGTACATTAAAATATTCATAATCATAAGACCTACGTTATTTTAACTATTCATAATCATAAGAGATTATGACCTACGTTATTTGAAATATTCATAATCAATAAGGCCTACGTTATTTTAACTATTCATAATCATAAGAGACTATGACTTACGTTATTTAAAATATTCATAATCATAAACGATATGATCTATGTTATTTTAAATATTTATAATTAGTGATGCAGTGATAATTGGATTTATACGATTAATCGGAATCTTCAATTCAATGCGATTATTTTATGATTATTTATTACAAAAAAAAAATTATTTATAACACTGAATTTCGTTTTGATTTTTAATTTTCTAATTATCTATCTACTATCTACTATTCTAGCCATTAAGAAGCTAGTTTTCTACGATTCCTAAAAACCATTTCTGAGTTGTGTCACTTTTGAAGGAAGGACAGGATGTATGTATACAGGGTGTTATGGAAATGACTTATTATATTAAAATGGGTGACTCCTAGGGTGTCCTAGAGAAAGTCTACATACTTTTTTTTTTAATCGAATATCTAAATACTAAGGCAAAAACCCTTTTTACCCACATACTGTCGCGCCGTTCCATCTGGATTCAGTTAGCAACAATGTGGGTCACTAGGGTATACTAACAGTGTTGTCAGATCACACCGCATGTTTCGCCCTTGCTTTAATACCTGCCGCGCGCGACTCTCGTTGGTTCAGCATGTTTCGGGACTCTGGGATGGAACGACGCTGTTGAGGGTTCCACATGCTTAATGTATACGAATTTTAAATGTTTTGTTAGTTGTAGAATAACCGTTTTTTTTTCTGTTGTGAAATAATTCATAATAAGAAATATGATGTGATTTCAAATTTGTGTGATATTACCTATTGTTGGTTCTGTTTCAAAACTTACTTTTTGTGTTTTATTTTTTTATGGAATTTAATTATAAAATGGATTATAAAATCGAAGGTAAGAGAATATGTACCTTAAAATTCTAGTATCTTTTTCTAAAAAGTTTGAAAAATAAGTGCTAACGCGGGTCAAAGACGTATTGTTGTCAAAAACTGAACACATGCGTTTACAATTCTGTGTTGCAATATATGACAACACCTCAGTAGCGGCCACGCAAATTTTCAGATTTCATATAAAGTGTATATTTCGTACAATAATTCAAAGCGCCATTTATGGTTATTTTTTCTTCAATTTATTTTCATCTCAGGTTTGTCGGGTTAAATATAATAAGTCATTTCCATAATACCCTGTATATTTGACAATAGACGACCAAAGAACATGATAATAATAAACATTTTCGTGTAGTAATCGTATGATTATTTGGGCCATTAATCGTAATCGTATAACAACAATCGCTGCGTCACTAATATTGTTTTTGAATAAATAAAGGCGTACAGCAAACAGACGTTGTTAATAAGAAAAAACTAAAATTATGTTAGTTACCAATAAGAATTATTCCACATATTCCTCACCATTTTTAACAGAACAGATATGTTTTACACGAATTCCGTAACAAACCCGTAAATTTTAGTACCTAACTAACCTAGTAAGTTTCGTTAAAATTGAATTTTCTAATTAAACTAATAATAGGTTGCCTATTTTTTTTTTTAAACCTACCATTTCCAGACACTTCAGAGCTACAAAGCAAACACGATGTGTCATGAATGTCACGATATATAATTTAATTTCATTATCGCATTCGACTGAACAAAACTTGTTTTTCACAAATTAGCTGAGTACGACGTGCCGTTTGTCTATATTTATTTTGTCAACAAGAAAAAAAAAATAACGTTTATGTAAACAACATCATTAGGAAAATATTCACGTTAAAAAAAATTGGGTTTGATTTGTTGTTGTTGTTGATTAACATTATATTTTAGGAACATGAAAATATTGTTCGCGCGATTCAGCCCTTGAAAAAAAAACGGCTACGAAACCAACCTACATACAATATCTGGCGTTGAGCGGAGCAGAAACACAACAAATTAGCAAACAAGCTGGAAACTAAACAAAACGAAAACTGCGTACACATTGACGAGACAAAATTTCAACAAAAGTCTATGTAGTAACTACGTAGTTTTGGTTTTGTTTCGTGTTTCACCAACGAAACAAAAACAAAACACCGAAAAAATATAAACAAGACACCAACAAAACAAAAACAAAACACCAACAATGTTTTTCAACAATTCAGCAACAAATCCGAAACGTTTGATCAACTTTTATGTTTCACGAAACAAAACCAAAGCTACATAGCTGACACTATATACAACGTGTCCAAGATAAGGAGGGCCAGTACAGGGATCTCGGAAACCGTAAGAGATACGAAGTCGGTTAAATGGAGGTAAAGTTGCGCATTTACGTGCCTAATAATATGCCGTTTAGAAAGTTTTAAAATTCCGAGTAGTTCCGGAGATATCCGGAAAAAACCTAAATTCTGAAAAATCGTTTTATTGTTTTCCTGGGTTTTTTTGAGATCGAATTCTAAAGTAAATTGCACTTTTGCATTGCCACTTTTTCCGCTCTATCTAACAGCGTTAATTATTTTGTAATCCGACGAGTCGTCTTCGAAGGGCCATTATCAACTTTATTTTTTTAAATACGGTCCTGTTTTCCTGATATTGGAATTTGAGAGCTTGTTCTCTCCGCTTTTTTGAACAACATCGGGAAATTTTGGGATACGGTCCTGTATTTCTTCTAATTTTATAAATAATATCTCATAAGTAAGCTCTAAATTTTTTACTTATGTTGGACTAGTTCAATAAATTACAAATAATTTAATAATAAACCACAAATAAGTGAACAAAAATCATTCCAAAACAGTAATAAAAAGAACAACGAAAAGAGTTAGAAACTACATAATCAGGTGTTCAAAATGATTTCCGTTATTCTCTAAGCACAAATAACATCTTCTAACTGCCACATAACAGTTTTTTGAGATAAAATGCAACATGCGATAGAATATCAAACTTTTCAGCATCTGTAAATTTATGTTCCATATTTTCTGGAAAATAGAAAACCTCTTAAAACGCTCTCAAACGATCACAATGTGAATGTCAAGATAAACAAATCACGGGTAATTTTTTTGTTTTAAGCACCTACTTTTCTTTTAAATCCCGAATCAACAGAAGTTTGAAGTAATGTTTCTGTATTTTGTTCACTTATTTGTGGTTTATTATTAAATTATTTGTTATTTATTAAACTAGTCCAACAAAAATTTAAAGCTCACTTATGAGATATTATTTATAAAATTAGAAGAAATACAGAACCGTATCCCAGAATTCCCTGATGTTGTTCAAAACACCCTCGAAACGTCATTAAACCACAATGTGTCATACATCGTTGCATTCGGGAGAAAAAGAGCTATCAAATTCTAATATGAGAAAAACAGGACCGTATTTAAAATAAGAAAGTTGATAATGGCCCTTCGAAGACGACTCGTCGGAATACAAAACAATTAACGCTGTTAGATAGAGCGGAAAAAGTGCAATTTACTTTAGATTCGATCTCAAAAAAAAAAACGGAAAACAATAAAACGATTTTTCAGGATTTCGTTTTTTCCGGATATCTCCGGAACTACTCGGAATTTTAAAACTTTCTAAACGGCATATTATTAGGCACGTAAATGCGCAACTTTACCTCCATTTAACCGACTGCGTATCTCTTACGGTTTCCCAGATCCCTGTACTGGCCCTCCTTATCTTGGACACGTTGTATATGTGGACGTGGCATTAGATTACTTTTTATGTGTGTGGTAGAGGTCATTAACCAAACAATCCGTCAGTGTGAACATATTATTATTAGATTTTAAACCCCTGAATGACCAAAGGTATCGGAAGCCAAATTTCAGTTCAGCGCTATTTTTATAGTATGTATTAAAACAGTACTGTATGACTTTCAGTTAAAGTGACACGGTTCCTGTGGTAGGTAGATGATTAGGTTTTGCAATATTTGTAGAAAGAACTGATTAAAACACATATAACCCACCTCCTCCCCATGCCTTTGTACTTGTACCTTTCTTAAAAGTTTGCGCCTCCAAACAAAGGATTTTCTCGGGAGATATTGCCCTCCCCCATGACAAGAAGTTGCCGCCAGCCTCCCTGGTTTCGATTTTAGGCTTCATATTTCAATCAAGAAAATTAATTAAATTCAGTTCTACATTAATATCATTTTGGTAAATTTATAACCGAATAACACTCCGCTCCATGACAAATGACAGGTATAGGTCTCGCTAGTCTGATTTTTCCGTTTCTCGTCGTTTAAATTACGACTCTGGTCTTCAAAGTTGGCGTTCACACTCGCAACGATAAATTATTATTTCTAACAGTAGGTGGCATAGTCGATGAGGCCATTGCTGTGTCACATTGACTTTTAAATTTCGAAAGTCGTCGATGCTGTGCGATCCGATTTGGTTGACGTTACTCTTCTAGTAAATTATTTGATTGTCATTTATTTTTTTTACTATGCCTTTATGGCATGTGAATTGGGGATTGTTGTTTAGCATGGAAAAGTCCAAGCCGTTGTTGGTTTCTATAAGGTCTCCGTCCTCTCCATAGACATATAATATAAAAAGGGAGACAATACATTCCATTCATAAAACACCATTTATTTACAGTTCTATAGTTTCAAATAAGTTAGAAGAAGATGGCTTTAAAAAGTGGCAACGCTGTAATAAGTACGCGTTTAGATAATTTCGATCTAATATTAGTCATCAATAGGTAATCGTTAATTGTAGGTATTTTTTTTACAGAAATTCAGATATTATAAAGAAAAAATCCATATTTGCAATATTTACTTAAAATATAAAATTAGCTACACCACTGCTTTACCTAAAACATAACCTCATTATACTCACTTACCGACGAAATATTAATCCGGGGTTAGAATAGTCGAATTTCTTACACACCACGCACTGACGAACCATCGTAGATAGCTAATAAATAACTCTAAATAGTTTTAATTCGGAAAAACACTAAGAATTAATCCAAAAACACAATACGTTACAAGCAATCACAAAAGCAATAGCGAGCATAAGGGGGAAAAACACCGCCGCCGAGGCGAAACTTCGGGGTCATAATATATAATCTATAAGCTATAATCCGTACAAAGGGTCATACAGCGTTGCCACAGTGATTTCCCTAACTTACCCATTAACGTGTATTTAAGTTATTAATGAAAATAATACTTTCCTCATATTTATTACGTAAAAACGGTACACTAATTTCAGGTCGCGCAGAGTTACCGTTGTTGTTATTTTTTTGGTTGATTATTGTGTTTCGGCATTGTTACTTAACTTAGGATAAACTCAAGAATGAAACATTTTTTTACACAGCTATTTTACAATAATCAACAATCAAATAACAACATAGCAACTGCATCTCTAAATTTCATTTGTTTTCTCATACTTTAAAAAAAAATTTTGTTTGCAAATTAATAATAGGCACTAAACAATATAAATGCATATATCTCCGAAACGGTAACTCTAGGCGACCTGAAATTAGTATACCTTTTTTACGTAATAAATATGAGAATAGTATTATTTTCATTAAAAACTTAAATACACTGAGGCACAAAAAAGTTATGACCTAATAAATGTGCAAAAAATGCCGCAGGCACATTAAAATTTCACCAAAAAATCAGTTTCTCATCCTAAAAAACCGTAATTGCCAAATTTTGTAAAAAACCGTTGGTTTCTGTCAAAGTTATTAGAGAAAAACAAAAATGAAGTTTTAACTTTAACACCCTGTATCTCAGTTAATATCAACTTTCGGATATAGGTAAGAATAATTAAATCCTAATATTTTTACGTAAGGAGTCTGTGGTTTGTCCATGTCCCATTACTTAGCGGACACCCTGTATTTTTAGATGCAAAGGCAGTTTGGTTACTCTTCGCTGAACTATTTTCAGTATACCGATGTCCTAGGTAGGTTTTGAAAATCTTACTGATCATATAAGGACCGATCTGGGAGAGAAAGATCTTATATTTTCACTTATTATTTAGAACACAATTAAGCAAACACTAACATGTAACTATGCTTATTTATTTGTAAACATATTTTGATATATTTAATATTATATATAAGTTATTTCAGGCCCTTTAATAAGCACATTATCTTTATTAAGTACAAAATAATGAAATAAAAGCGAAACACATTCGTGACATGCGACTTTGGCGCCTCTTCCGTGTCACATGCCAATCCCCGTGACACGCTAAATTAAAACGTAAAGAAAACAATTAAAACCGAAGGGGAATTAGTAAAAGGAACCATTAAGAAATGGTTTGAGCGAAAAGAAAAATCGTTTAGCGATATTTATTTACCTTACGGATCCTGTAAGTGAGTTGAACGAGTTGTTTACTCAGAAATCCTGATACACGTCAGATATCTAACCGTTCCAATTAGGTCTGCCTCGCGCCGTGACGTCCCAAGGATAGTGATTTTTAACTTTCTTATGGAGATTTATACGGTGTTAGCGGTATTAAAAAGTTTTACGCATTTAATGGTATGTGAAATAAAAGAATAATATAGGACAAGTATTTACGTATATTAATTTCATAGAAATATAACATTACAGCTACAATACCACTAAAATAAGAAAAGATTACGACAAACTTTTAAAACATCCGCCGCGCCATTCGAACCGGTCGACGATAGCCGAAGCTGCTGGGCGACTCCTCCTCGTTACCACCAGCGTTGTTAGTCTTTTACAATTGTAATAGGGTATCATCATCACTGGTTAGCAAAATATTCTTATTTTTGCGAACAGAAAAATGTAATCGGTCAGCCAAATTGGTGAGTTGGTCAGTAACTTATGGACAACAAACATTTCTGAATCGTGACAGTGCCCTGGGAAAACAAGTGAAAACGCGCCACCGCTACACCTTTTGTAGCCGATTTGCTTCTGTATTCGGCAAAAGAAAACACAAGAAAGTTACATAAATTGACAGTGCCCTGGGACCTCTTGAAGTATACTGCTTCTAGACATGTTTGTTTCTACTGACCAATTGTAAACTCTAGCCGACCAAGTAATCATTTCGCAGCTCGACTGTTAATACCGGCAAACCATTTAATTACTTCTCATTGTAATATATCCATTACTATTTTAACAATTTTTTCCATGTTCATTCTTGTTGTGGGACTCCCCATATAAAATTGATGTTCAATCTGGAGGTGGCCCCCATATCATGGGAAAGTAACGACCTTTTTTTTCGCACTCTTCTTACTCTGACGCCGTTTTTTATTATTCTATTAGGTTTCGAAAACCGTCAACCTATTACTTTTGATCAAAAGTTTCTGGCAACACTGATTGCCACGTAATGCCGTTTGCCGTAGTTTTCCATGGAAGTTTTGAAAGTTTACCAGAATTTTTTCTTAATCGTCGTGTGTGTTTATTAAAATAAATATCTGAATTTTCATAAAATGAGGTGCTCTGTGTTCGGTTGTGATATGGATAAACAGGCAAATAAATTTGATAGAAATATAAGGTGTTTCCGCTTTCCTAAGGATAAAAACAAAAAATTAGAATGGTTTTATTTATCTTATTAACATTTACTTCTTAAGTATTTTCCACTGCAGCTGATGAGGGTATAATGCCTTCGAAACATGTATGGAAATTAAAATATTGTTTATTTAACTACTGAAGCAGACTATGAGTTTCTTTACCAGTTCATAATTTCCTCCACTGAGAGATGAACTATTAAAAAAAATAGTTTAATTTGTTTATAACTACTTAGGTCGTATTTTAGCTTTAATCTTTGTTGTATCTTCATGAAATAAATAACATGATATTATTCTTTCATTTCACATACTATCAAATGCGTAAAACCTTTTAATACCTTTAAAAGAGAGTTTAAAATGCTAACTAACTAAAGGAAATTTGGCTCCGCGTATGAACATAATATGCAGTATTGTCTAGAATTTCTAACCGGGAAAACTCTCTGTAACGAAACCAGTCGGAAAATTGGTCCATTCCAGCCGATTTATAGCCCAGAAAATATTTTTTTCATTTTACATGTGCCACGAAAGTGCCTCTTTTCATGCATGTTCTCTTCACCGAAAGTGGCGTTTTCCAAGAGAGCGGGCGGGAAAGATTTTTCCCGCCCGCTTCGAGTCACATGTGCTCATAAATAAATAAAACCAGAATTGTCATAGACATAGACATAGACATAGACATATCTTTATTTCAGATTAAATTGATTTACAATGCAAACAAAATAAAATGAAATGACGTCAATAGAAAATGAATTTTATCCCATTGCTCATGCATTCTTCTCAATTACAATCACCTCTCCAAGAACTCACTTAAGCTATATGGTTCTAAGTCTAAAAGCATATTTTTTAATTTTATCTTAAACAATTTCTCTGTAGGTGCATTCTTAATCGCATTGTCTAATTTATTGTAAAATTTAACACCCATATAGTTGGGACTTTTTTCTGATAACGTTAATCGATGAGTTGGATAATTTATGTTATTAGTACGAATATCATAGGCATCCTGATAATGTATACCAAACATATCTCTATTTTTATATAAAAACAAAACTACATTAAAAATATACAACGCATAGATTGTTAGTATTCTGTTTGCTTTAAAAACACCTCTACAAGACTCCAAGTATTGCATATTATATAAAACTCTTAATACTCGTTTCTGAATTACAAAAATGTTCTGTATTTTTAAGTTTGCTCCCCAAAAAATAATACCATACCTGGCGGTAGATTCAAAATTTGCAAAATACAGTGTCCTTCTGGCAGTTTCGTTTAGATACTTTGACACAATACGTAGACAATAGCATGTCTTATTCAATTTACTACTAATATAATCGATTTGATATGACCAGTCTAGAAACTCATCAATATATATACCAAGAAATTTTGTATTTTTTCCAAAAGAAAACAGATTCTCGTCTAAATTAACAACTTCCGGTATTTCTTTCCTGCATAGCTTTGTCCTAAATAGCACAGTACTTGTTTTCTCCTTATTTAAAAGTAATTTATTTTGTTCAAACCAATTTTTGCTTGAGATGCCGAGTGCGGGATTTGAACCCGCGACTCTCACATCACAAGGCGTACGCTATACCACTAGGCCACCGAGCCTATTTGTCAAAAATAATAAATAGATATTTACATTCTACATGCGCGAGTGTTTTCATGTCATGTAGACAGGAAAACTGTCTGAATAATTTCTTTATTTATTTGGCATCAAAGCTTCGGAGCACTTGTAAAAAAAATTACGGTACATATCTCGGGTCGTCGGAGGCTTTTCCGTACTCGTCCGTAAAAGCCTCTTTTCGGCCCTTGATACGTAATGTACTATTACCGACCTACACAGGCAAATAACAAGAGCGTCCAGTAAAAGCTTGTATCTACAACCTATTGGATATGGGCTTATTACGTAATTCATTTAGAATTCTTGAAGTTACTAATAAGATTTATTACCGTACTAATAACGTAGTGTTACCTCGCTAGATAAACTAATTTTGAGTGATAAATTGTCACCAAAAAAACAAATCATTTGGCCCGACGTGAAAATTAGAATATACACTCGAAATAATTCTTTTTGAATTTAAAATAATTTTTAAATATTTAAATGTACATGTGTACACGTGCGCTTTGACATAATATAATAGCACTCGCGGGATTACCGCGGCTCGGTCTATGACCTCTTCGTGGCAATATTCCCCACTCGTGACTGTAATAAAGCTCATACGGCACTCGTAATGTAAATGGCTATTGCGGCACCCATTCTGTATGCATTTAATAATTAATTTCCTTAGCAACTGAGTGAATTATTACCTGTTTAAATGTGGCGTAATTTTCTTGAAATTTTAAAATGAAATTAAAAATATTAATATGGACAGAAAGTACATATATACAGGGTGTTATGTACATGATGTTTTATTCCAAACAGGGACAAATGTTTTGCAACACAAGGAATTCTAATAACACACAAATAATGTGACATCACGTCACAAAACGCACGGGCGCGCAATCCCACTGGCTTCATCTATTAATTTGCTGGGCGTCAATCTGGGAGGAAATATGTCGTGGCATAACTACGTTGTGGCAATCGCCAAGATAGCTTCTCAGAAACTTGGTGTACTCTTCCGAACCAGAAAGTTGTACACACCTTAACAACTTTTGACACCATACAAAGCCCAGATTCGACCATCACTAGAGTACTGCTCTCATGTTTGGAGTTCTGCACCCAAACATACTCTTCGGCTATTCGTCTGATTGGAGACCACGAGCTGACGAAGAACCTCGACAGCCTAGAACATCGAAGACAGGTTGGGATTTGACTCTCTTTTACAGATATTTTCATGGAAAGTACTCAGCTGACCTTGCCCTCTTAATTCCGCACAGAGCGGCGAATATAAGAAATACACGACGAACCACTACCTCCCATCCATATGTGGTTAAGCTTAGTACTCCTCGAACTTCATTATTTAAGAATTCTTTCATCTGGAGGACTTCATCCTTATGGAACGAGCTTTCCGCGGTCGTTTTTCCCAACGAATATAACCTCCAACGATTCAAAACCCACTTGAATCGCTTTTTGCGCACACGCACCACTCCCAGAGTGCCCTAAAGGATTTTTCCTATAGTGCTTGTGTTTGATCATAAAAAAAGAACATAAAAGTAAATTACTTCACAGATCAGAAATGCGGCAGCGCTAATTTTCACTAAATGTTACGCCTTATTCATTAAGTAAGAAACACCTTAAACGCGAACAAACACGTGTGAAATCAAGGAATACCTACTTCGACGACCACCTAATTCCTCTCCTAGTGTTTTACGTAGATTCTAATTTGATAATCAAAAATTCACCATCCTATTTAAAATTCTATGCCAAAAAAATTACGTACTCAAGCCGGTTTTTATTTCTAAATTGTTTATAAGTATTTTTTTGCCGTGTGAAAGAAATAAAGTTATGTTCGGTTGTAAATTCTCCGGCGGGAACGTATATAGGAAAGAATGACTATATATTTTATATTAATTGAATTGCAGCGAGAAGCTGTCGCCGGGAGAACAGTGACCGAGATCCGCTGTGATGGAGTGGGGGAAACGTAATCTACCTATTTCTATTAGCTTCGATACTTAAGACCGTATTACAGTCAGGAATTTTTATGGCGCCAGCAATGGCAATTATTATAATTCAAGGATTCAGGCGCAGTACACCGTTCTCCGTACTACAGTCAGAAATTCTACTCTTCTGGTAATTAAAATGACACGGATTCATGCGCAGTACACCGTTCTCCGTACTACAGTCAGAAATTCTACTCTTCTGGCAATTAAAATGACACGGATTCATGCGCAGTACACTGTTCCCGATCAGCTGTCTCTCATTACCAGAAATGGGACAGGCGCCATTTTATTGTACAGATTTGTAACAAACACATGTTCAGTTTTTGCCAACAAGACGTCTTTGACCCGACCATTGTCCATTTTTCAAGCAAAGTACAATTTTAAGAATTTTCGCGCGATGCGACATGCACCCTCAACGGACGGAAACGGACTGAATACGCCCGCCGCGTTTGGAAATGATCAACGTTCGGCTTCGGCTGATCTAGAAACGGTTGTTGGCTGAAAAGAGATATGTAAGGCGTTACATTGGAAAGCACATCAGGTAGCGTAAGGGTTTATTGCCCAAGTAAAGTTCGATTAAAAAAAAGTATGTAGCGTTTTTCTATGACACTTAAGGAGTCATTCATTTAAATACATAATAAACCATTTTCATAACACCCTGTATATAGTATAATGAGGAAATTAATACGTTTATTCAATTATTATCCCATGTGCATCCCCTAGGCGAAGGTAAACTTAATCAAGCTAATGAAGAGAAGACAAAGCGGTAATGCTAAAACGCAAGCAACTGATGACGTCACCCTATTAGGATGAGCGGATTGAATAATGAAATAGCGATTTATAATCTAACTGACGAAAAGGGACGTAATAACGACAATAACGGATTAAAAAGGGACCAAAAATGAGATCTGGTTGGGGGGCAGTGTTGACGCTGAGATTAAAACGTAACGACATGATCTGTTGCGTGTTGCGTTGTATTTTTTAATGGCGGCCCTTGCCATATGTTAAATAATAATAAAAATAATAATAATAATAATTAATAAGCGGGGAAACTCGCCTTATATTCTTGTCATAAGAAGTCGGGTGAGCTGCTGACAATTTGTAATACACGCATATGATCAACGAATACTTATAAACAAGAAGAACACAAACAGCCGTGTTAAAAAATCGAGGCAGGCATGAACAAACGAATTAAGTATGGCATCAACTGACAAACGCACGCGCTTTTCAAATGTCACTTTTGTCAAAATTTGTATTACTGTCATTATTTTAAAATGGCATTTAACCAACAAAAACATTCAAACCCCTTTTATTTGATTTGCTAAGTGGTGAAAATCAAATATTAGGATTCTGACATGTTTTAAGCTGTAAATATCACTTTAAAATAATCCTTACACACTCTTATATCATTTATTGAACTTGTCACGTAACTACAAATGAAAAATTAAACTTCAGAAATAAGCTTATAAGTAGTTTTATTAAAAAATAGGAAGTAAATCATAATTTACATAAAATATTTTACCATCTTCAATTGGGCTCTAAGTCCTAGCAAATATTTCAGGCTTCAAGTCCGAGCATATATTTGGGCCCCATATGATTTATGAAAAGAAATTATTATTGATGCTTACTCTCAGTAAAGATGAATAAATGAATATTTCAATTACAAATTACTCACTTGCACCAAAAAGGAAACGACGTTTCTCGTGAAAAGATTAGAAAATTAAAAATTATTTTAGAATTTAAGGACGCTTCGCTTTCGCCATTTTCATTCACTTTATATATCATTCATATGTTGCTTGATTATATTCCATGCCAGACGAAGAAAATTGACTTGTGAAAGTATTTAACCACTCGGCCTGTTCGCATTTTATGTCTGTCTCTGTCTGCATCAACCTTTCCCGTTTCGGTAAAGTGAGACAAATATGGCCAAGATCAAATCGCCTTCATTAAACACGCCCACTTTATGGCTTGCAGATATAACTACGTAAGTCTGATATTGACACTTAATGCATACTAATATATACTTCCATGGCCTTCTTACGTGTTTCGACCCCCATGTGGCGGCGTTTTCTAAATACATTGTTCTTATATCCAGAAACGCCGCGACAAGAAACGCATGCATAAAACGGATCAAAAGCACCCATAAGAACAATGTATTTAGAAAACGCAGCGGCAAGGAACGCCGTGACAAGAAAAGCATGCATGAAGGGGGAATAAACAATCCTACGCACATGGCAATTTTGATAAACGGCAAGCATCGCTGCAAAACGCACTTCTTCGTATAACTTTATAGGTAGTTTAACTCTTGATATCACAGTTTTAATTTTTTTTTGTTGATACAGGACGAATCGCGTGTTCGCGTGTAACATTTGGTATTTTAAAGTGATTTAGTGTAATTATGCAGGTAAACACTTTATTTTTCATTGACTTATAATCTGAAGCTTAAGCTTGGCAACAATGTACGCTTGCCGTTATGCTACCGTTAAGATTGAATGATAGGTCATGGGTCAGGCCGCGTTTGGTATGAGCGAAGGGGTAATTTCCCCATTTTTTAGACGGTCGCTTTAAAAAGAAATATGTAGTAGTTGTCTGGAACACCCAAAGAGTCACTGTTTGAAATATAATATGCCCTTTCCATAACACCCTGTATTTACCAACACTTAATTGAAAAGTAACTAAACCCTCGAACTCAGTTAATTGCTGAATTGATAAAATAAAAAAATAATATGTTACTATGTAAAAAAAAAACAAAGTTGATGATGGTAGCGAAAAAACGAAACGTTGCAGTTCTTACTAAAAGTTATTACAGTCACATAGTATAGAGCCATAAATTATGGTTAGTTACTATTTTTATAGTAAAGTTAACTAAGTTTTTCGTTCCGTGTATCTCAAATAGAAGACAAAAAAACGAAATCGTAAAGATTCGGTTTTGCCCAAACATCTTCGGAAATATTAGGAATTTTTTTAATTTGAAAACATGCCTGTATATGCACAAAGTTTTAACCGATTCAGGGACAATTAGGATATTCCTAGACGTTCCTACATGACGTGAAACTCAAAAATAATTAGTTTACTTTATCACTATTTTTCCATCGCTTCTCGTGCCGCAGTTTTTATTTTCATTCTAATTTAATTTTTCGCTGTCTGTTCAATTTACTGTTTACCTGGATTGACATCTGATATCGTTAGGGCGTACATTTTTCATGTCGTGAATATTATACACGCTTTCTTTTCAATTTATATTCGTTAAGGTTTGACGCTTTTTATACGTAATATTGGGGCTATATAGTTTTCTGATGCTTACCGAAATAAATGGATAACTTTAAACTTAGTATTTTCTATATTATAATGAGATAACAGAGATGATCCAGGAAAATTAACTTTAATTTTAGTATCTTCATGTGTCATACAGTTTTCGTTTACTGTTTTCATCTTGCAGTTTTTTTTTTGTTATACAGGGTGTTCGGCCTTTACCATTGGGATTTCGGAAACGGTAGGAGATACGAAGTCGATTAAATTGGGGCAAAGTTGCGTAATTAGGGGCCCATTAATATGCCGTAAAAAAAAATCAAAAAATAAATACAGGGGCTTTCAAAATATTTGAAAAAATCTAAAATTTTGCTGTTTTTTTTCTGACTTTGTTCGAAGAAGGTCCACCAAGTTTCCATCCGGGTGGAAAGTAAAAGTAAAAAACGTCAACTTTCCACCTTTCAAAGATAGATGAAATGTCATTATTACATTTATTAAAATCGTTCACAATAAAAAAGGCTTTCCGATTTTTAATATTAGCTGCTGGAAGCGATATAAGGTTCGTTCCAACCACCCTAAAAATCGTACAATCTACGGTCACGCACATGCGTAGTAGTCGAAAGGCGTTCCAACCGACACAAAACGGTGTAGCTGGCGATCCCTTTGGTGTTCCAACCAAATTGTGATCGTTCGCAAACCAGTTCCTGAACGGTAAAAACGATACATGGCCAAGATCAGGAACCGCTTGTACTGACTTGCGCCCTAAGAATTTTAACCGTTGTTTTTGTATTCCTGGCATTCATGCAGTAATTTTAGCCTTGTTTTGTAGGAGTTGTTGCTTAATATTTTGATTATTTAATTTATTCTTATTAAATTTGTATAATCCGGTTCCCAAGCCTACAAGATATTCTTAACATTAAACGTTATTCTCTTTCATGATTATTAAATACAACAAAACGGAACGAAAAAAGATAATACTCAAGCTTAGACGTGGAAATCAAAACAACAAAAGTAGGGTTGTGGTTTATGAATGTTATGATAATTAACTAATTACTAAACTTCTTTCCTAGAATCAGACAGGCGATCAGCTGAGATTTTTACACAGAATGGTCACAAAAACGTACCAACCTTGCCTCCCTTGTGCATCGGCAACAAACAGTTCAAAATTAACACCCCCATATTTACTCTGTGATAATCGATACTATATATTAGTGCGGAGCAATGGCAATAGGTGCGAAAAATAAACTCGTTTTTTTTGTTTAGCCTGGGTGTGGGATCGTTGTCTTTCAGTTAGTTAAATATTCCTGTAGATTTTTTTTGAAAAATATTAAGTCCTTCAGGTTCCTTTTTGTAATTTAAAATGGGGGTAAATGAAAAAATTTTTAATCTTTAACGCAGCTCTTCGCTTGTTTTTTTTTATTAAAAAAAAAACAACCCAGAATCCACCACGAGGAGGTGGCTGCAAGACGGATTCCACCCTCCCCCCCCCCCCCCCCCCCCCCTTCCACCCTCCCATTATTGTAAAAACTTACTTGGTAAAATCTTTCTTTGTCTCCATTTGTGGTGTAGCTTTTCTAGAAGTAATTTTTGCTCGAATTAATCCGTCCCTGGCGATGTTCCCACATACTGACGTAGACGCCTCAGTTACCATCTTAATGTGTCTTTCGACAGCCTGAGTGTGGCATGGAAAATTCAAAATTTTGATGATACTGGGGATATTAAGTATCATTTCTCTAAGATCTGCTTCTGGAATACTTCTTGTCAATGGAGGTTCTGTGACAGCATCTGATTGCCAATTAATTAGCTCGGTATAATCGGTAGCATCAAAGTTTACTTTTGGCACTTTAAAATCACGAAGTTGGTGATCAGTTTTCGAAGCACGACACTTTAAAATTCGACGCAAGGCCAACTCTCTAATGTGTTTTCTGTCATCGCCCAGCATTGCAATTAAAACATTTTCCGAATGAGCAAAAAAAGCATTTCTTTGGATAACCTTATTTACAATGTCTTTGAATTTGGTCGGTAAATATCGAGAAGCTTGGATTAAATGAAATAAATGTTGGGGCCCATACTTACAAGCGGATTTGTACTTTACAAGAAACCAGGTTGTGGCATACGCCTTAATGATATACTCGGTTAATATTTTTAATTCATACGATGGTTCTTCTATCGTAACATAAAGTCTTAATATTCTGTTGGCTGTTGTTAACCATCGTGCATGGGACATTTTTCCTGGCTGTTTAGCCGCTAACTGGGGGGAAACCTTACCCTCTCCTATTGCCACAACCATTTCGTATAAGTACTTTTGGTCTGTACTTAAATCGCTAAAATTTATTGGGGGCAATTCAACGTCAGATTTCATTACCTGAAATGGCACAACAGGCATCTTGTCACAATTACTTAGCTGCTTTCCTATAGGACCGGTAAAGCCTCTTGGATCGTTAGTTTTTCCGTCGATCTCATGAATTAAATGACGAAGAGGAAGTTCATTACAGTGCAACAAGCATATAAACCAATGAACCGGATTTCCTAGGGAAACTTCTAATTGTTTTATAATTCCATTTTTGAAGCCTGTATTTACTATTGTACCGTCACAACCAACTGCCGCAATTTTGTTTAAATTTGTACCCAAATAATTTTGAAGGAAGTTAAAAAGACTTGTCTTAATACTACTGGCACTTCCGGAAGTAGGCACCACATGACCCAAGTAAGTGGAGCCTGGTTCTGCCACAAGAACTATGTGTTCTTCAGTAATTTGCCTATTGTGAAAAGAAGATCCGATTTTCTCAACAACCAATGTGTTGTCTTTCCTCCCGTCAAAGTAGATTCCAGAAACTTCTTTTTGTTGTCCCATTTCCTGATTAATTAGATTTTCCCTCCGTCTTTTTCTTTCTCTTCTAATTTTACTTCTGTCGATGATTAAAGAAGGATCATTGTCACTCACTAAATTAAAATCTTTAAGTACAGCGTTTACCAGGAGAGAAGCACTTCTATCTGAGAGTCCACTTCTGTCACATGCTTCTGCCACATTGGATAAAACCAGTCCTTTTTTATAAGGCATTCTTGAAGACGTTGATGCTTGTGGCATATCAGGCTCGATATATTCGGTAGCATTCTTGTTATCCATTTGGAAACAAATGTCGTCTCCTTTTTCTTTATTTCCACTTTGAACAGCAGCATATTCTGAATTCGTGTATTTTATTTTATTTTGAGATCTGTTTTTTTTCCAACTCCTTTCTCTCTAATGACTTTACGACTTTCTTGGTAGTTTTGACATCAATTTTGCCGATCATCATCTTCCTTTCACCCCTCTGATCTTGTAAAAATTCCCGTTCCATTATAGGAACTTTAATTTTACAACTACATGAATTAAAAGTGACACATTTGCATGGAGAAATATCGAATAGTTTTAAACTATCCTCTTTAAATATTTTAATTTTGCCAACCAGTTTATTTTTCTTTATTACTTTATACTTTTCATTGTACTCTTTTATTTTCTGTATTATTCTTTGGTCTGAAATAATAGGAAGGGAAGCTTTTTGCCAAACAGATTTAATATCAACAATAACTTGTTTACAAATGTCCAACACACTTGGGTCTTTGTTGCTTTCTTCCTTGTAAATTTCACGATACCATAAATACAACCTTATAACATCAGAATACCTTGGAAGGACATTGCCACAAAGTTCACTTGGTGTTCCAAATATTTCACATTTCACTCGGGTTCTAGTCATTTTTAAATTTTCAATACAATTTAAAGTAAATTCAAAATCTAATCAAAAGCACGTCTAAAGCAACCAGAGACGTTGCCTAAACTAATTCGGTAATACACGCGCAATCCGCCCCCACACCAAAATTACCAAACCAGTTATGACTTGTTTCGACAAGACAAGAAATTGCGGTATTAGCGTTATTTTAGATATTTATATATTTAAGCTATGTTTGGTTTTAGGGTTTAAACATAAAATAATTTAAAATTAATAAAATTGTAGTTTTTCATTAATATTTTACATCAAAAAAGGAAACTAAAGTAATTTTCACGCATACTTGATTTTTTTGTGTGCAAATTTGACCTTCAATATGTACCCAGGGATACACGAAATCGAAAAAAAGGTAGTTTAAAAAAGTTTCAAAATTAGTTTTTTTTATAAAAGTCTCAAATTTCACATTCAAAAAGGAACCTCAAGATGTCATCGCACAATTTCGATTTTTTGTATGGCTAAATATAACATAAAAAGACAACTAATCCACACCCAGGGATATCAAATTTCAAAAAAGTTTTTTAATGCTCCGCCCTACTATATATACTATAAATGTCGTCCTCGTTCATTATAACTGTCATTACCGCTCGTAGAATAATGTGCTCATTATATGTATTGTACCTAAAATAGATGTTCAATTTTTTATGTCTATGACGTCCCTGTTATTAAAACAAATTTCAATCATCATATTTTTGCTTTTACCACCCTCGGCCTACGCAGGCTCGTGTTATTTGTATATTTTACTCGTGTCCATTCTATTCTAAGAGTACATAAAAAGTTAATAATCGTAATGCTTTCCCGGAAAATATTTTTACATTCACATAACGTACAAACTACTCCGTATAGATTTTCTGTTAACACACGAGGCGGTTTTTTTTTTACAGAGTACAGTAGAAGGAATCGTGGGAGTAGGAAGACGTTTCTACCGCTTGCTGTAATTTATTTACAAAATATACAGGGGGAAAGAAACGAATGGTAGGATACAAATCACGGAGTTTCTTCTTTATAATGATTGTTGAATAATCCGCCGTTTTCAAAATAAATATACGGGGTCAGGTAAAAAAGTTATCGGACCTAACCTCATTTTTTAAAATGGAACACACTGTATATTTCAATCTAAAAAGATAGCATTTTAAAATCTCTCCTCAAATATGTAATACACCATGGATTATATTGGTTTCCTAAGCGATTTATTTGATATTATCAGTTTATATTGAAAGTGGAAAAAAAACAAAAATTTATATTTTGTTCGCTTTCCGGAAAGACGGCAACCATTTAAGGACATATTCCGACGACTGGAACATAATTTGTGTTAGATATTTGAGAAGAGAATTTAAAATGCTAACTTTGTAGATTAAAATATACAAGGTGTTCCATTAAAAAAAAAAACGATAACTTTTTTACCTGACCCCGTATACTGATTCAGAAAACGACAGATTATTCAACAATCATTATAAAGAAATTTCAGTATAAAATATTTTTCTCTATCTCTTTTAACTAAGAAAATACAGTGTAATTTTGAAATTGTCAATTTTTTGATTTCCTCCGTATTTCTTAAGCGAGTTCAAATTTACAAATTTTGATTTTACCATTTTAAGTTTGATCCAAAAAGAGCACATGACATCTACATTACTTTTTTGATAGCACTAACAATTACGGAGATACCCTATAAAAGTGTCGAAAATGGGATACCTTGTACACAATTTTTCTTACGACCACAAATACAATGCCCGACCAACCAACTTACCTGATTGTAAATAAAACGAATATCTTTTCTCCGATTTGCTTACGCTAAGCATTGCATTATGTTCTGTGTATGAAACTTTAGTTGCTGATTCTGATAAGGAAACAAATTTAAACTAATCTTCACATTGAATAAATACATCGTTCAAAGGAAATAAAAGAACTCATAACCTAACTTCAATCTAGAGATGGAGTTCGATATCGTTAATGAGTTTATTTTGAGAGTTTACATTACAATATTCAAATTATTATTAAAACAAATATAATTACAGAAATCACGTTTACTTGCCCTGCATGGGGATTGAATCCTTGATAATTGTAAAAATCGAAAATAAATCGGTACTTATTTCTACTTTAACCCAAGCAATTATTATGTTTAATGGGTTGCCTAACAATTCTCCGTTCCTTATTTTTTTTATATTAATAATTATAACAAACCTAAAATGATCCCCACAATTAAAAAAGAAGACAAATATTTGTTTTTCTTTTTAATATGCGGTATTGCTGCAGGTGGGCCATGCCCATTCCAGCTTGCTCTGGTGCCCACCCCAGTATTTCTGAAGTTCGAAGCCATACATACGTCATAGTGACATTTGCCATTTAAATCCTACTCGACTAGGGGCCAGGCCCCCCTACAAAATCATTCTAGTTACGCCAATACCGTAGGAAAAAAATGTATACAATTTTGACGTTGTTGCCAAATGTGACATTTTGCTTCCGCATTTTTATTCATCTATAGATTTAGTAAAAAAAAGCTATACTTCGTTATATTCAATATTGTGACTACCACCTGACGAGCAAGTGCAAGACTTGTGTGTTCTCACGGTTAGGATAATGTTACTAATATACCCATTTTTTGTTACAGGAGCCGGCGAATCGGGGAAAAGCACTATAGTGAAACAAATGAAGTAAGTATACAATACATACAGGGTGATCCAAGTTAACAGGCCTATTAAAAAATCTCGGAAACCAGTAAATCGAACTTTGGCAGTGGGCCTAATTGACTTTGAACTTTTACATATCACCGGAAATCACTCTGTTGCCACTTCTTTGTACACATGATATTATGCAAACGACATATATTATATTTAAACCTGCAAATGCTGAGATGAAAATAAATCACCAAAAAATATCCGTAAATGGCGCTCTGTTAATATCCGAGGAAAATCACCGTACTTATCTCATCGTCATAAAAGTGTTGTTGTAAATAAACACATACTTGTTACTCCAGAGACGTCACTCGTCAGCGACGTTGTCAATTTTACCAGTTATTTTTCCCGTAAGTTCAATCTCTATGAAGAAATGTAGGTATGCTACAATTTTAAAAAGTTCTTCTATCCCAACAATTCCTTCCACAATTTCGATAAACATGAGAACAAGAAATGTTTGTTTTTGCAAACTAGATAAACAACACGCACAACAATGCAGATTGAAACAAATTATTTCACAACACAACATAATTTTGCGGTAGTGAACGACGAGACGTATACGCGTTGTTAAAATAATAAGAACTTCCACCAAAGGTATTAAGAATCAGCACCTTACACCAGGGGTCGGCAACCTCTTGAGACGGAAGAGCCAAAAGTTATAATTTACACAATTTCTCAGTTTTTAAAGAGCCACTAACGGCCGCAATTTGACATCGAAAGAGCCGCATGCGGCTCCCGAGCCGTAGGTTGCCGACCTCTGGTCAGAGCCAAAGCACTGGTGAAGACGTCTTGCGTCGAAAACGAATTAAAACCTACATATAAACATCCGACGACGGCGTCATTCGAGAGCTTTCGACGGACTGACGACAGTAACGACGCATGTCACGGGGGAGGGGTGCGGTGAAAATTGGCTGAGAGATAGAATCGGTGCCTAATCCACGTTAATCGATTCAGAACGAATTTTTAATGTTTTTTCTTTCGATAAAATAAATAATATTTGCGCATGGAACTAAAGAGCCGCAGCTTCACATTCGAAGAACCGCATGTAGCTCGCGTGCCGCAGGTTGCCGACCCCTGCCTTACACGAATAAAACTAACACGCTCGCGATTTTGAGCGAAGTCCATGTACCATCTTGTCGATAAAAAAACTAGGACAGCAAAATTTATTATTTTCTCCTTGACAATTAGGAATTATTTACTGTCGAGTCTGGTACCAGTAAAATGTCATATACATTTGTATATGACATGTCAACATAGATTGTCACTTTATCATTAACTTGTCAAGCACATTTTTTTTAAATATGCCACAATTAACTTTTTTTACTTTCTGTTAAATTTCTCTTATTATTTAGTTTTATTTTCATTTTTTGGCGACATTAAATATATCTACTTTAAATAAAGCATTTGACTTTTTCTTAATAAAAATGCGTAATACATTTAGTTCCTCCATATAAACTTCCGCTCAAATTTATAAAACAAGTGACATATTTTGATGCCACCTCGTATCGCAAAATACAAACCTTATATTATGTAACCTAGGTTACTTTCTAAAAATTAGGTGTTTTTACCTTTACAGCTGTCGAGCACCTTTTATAGTCTATGAGATATGTATTTCCATTCCCAGTTTTGAGTTTTTACTGTCCTATTTATCGGCACGATGGTACAGCCGCGCCCACATCTCTATTATTACCGAAGAAGACTGCAGCCCCACCGCTGGGGCTGGAAAAGACGTGGAGGATCGATGGTGCTAGATCATTGGTAGTAAACGGCGGAAGTAATTTGACAACACTGCAAAACCTTGGTGGATTGACCTACATTACAGTAGTTAAGCCAATACATGTTTATTGAATCGTCGCGAGTATTTAGACGGTCGATTAAAGAAAAAGTATATAGGCTTTTTCCAGGACATCCCAGGAGTCACCCACTTAAAAATAATAGGTACACCATTTTTATAACATCCTGTATTGTACTTGATGATATCCGACCAGCATTTTCACTCATTTTAAACCCATATTCCTAAACCCTAGTCAAATTATGATATTTTCAAAGCCTATTGAGAAACTTAATAGAGGAACGGCCCCAACCCCTAATAGAATTTTTAGATTCGCCTCGCCTGAACGAGTTTCGAACATTTTAATTATAAATTTATTTGGCTACTTTCATAAATTGGGTTGCGACCAAGGATTTTATCGTTCGAAAATTAAATAATAATTGATAGAACAATTTTTTTAAATAGTAAAATATTGCCGTATATTTTTAGACAGTAGACAGTAGAGGAAGGACGCAGAGTATATTTTTGCAATTACCAGTTGAATAGACGGCTAATGAAAGCAATAGAATGCAAAGAAAGCAATAGAAGCATATAGAATGCGATTCATCTTATAATGAGGGTATTTTCAGGTTTAATTTTCCGCGCAGCAGGCACAATCAAAGAATATTGAACAATCTTTACAAATTTCAATAACATATTTGATTCGTTCGCAGGGCAGTCGGAAATACAGTGAAACCTCTCATAACGTACACCTCTGATAAGCGGATCTCTATTTAGCGGACATTTTTTCATAGTCCGGAACTAGACATATGAAATTCCATGAAAATCAACCTCTCTTGGGCGGACTCTCCTTTGGGCGGACGCGAACAGGCTGTTTTCATACAAAGTATTTGGGAGACGAATAAGTACGGTGCAAAAACTCTATGAAGACAGACCGACAACCAATCGCGTATGCGTGGCAGCGCGAAAGGACTTCGCCGAATGAAAGTACCTATGTGTGATTCCCCGAAAGCAGTCCGCCGTTTATTTGTGAGTTGTAAGGTAAAATCGTAAACAATGACAGAAGAACGTCGCGTTTTGAGTCTGAAAGAGAAAAGTGATGTTGTGGAAGTTATACGTTTTTACATTTTTTTAGTACTACATCCTAACTAAAATTAGTGTATTTTTGTTATGTTTAATAAATGTTTATTTGTACATACATACAGGGTGTTATGGAAATGACGTATTATATTTAAATGGGTGACTCCTGGGGTGTCCTAGAGAAGCGCTACATATATTTTTTTTCAAATCGAACGTTTAAAAAGTGGGGTAATTCGCCCATAAACACCATAGGTCACTCCTCGGCACAGTCATATTACACTGAGCAGCTGTGTAATAATCAGATGTTCTGGCGCAATGTTGCCAGTGTAAAACTTTAGATTCTTATAAAAATAAATATTTAGCTACCTAGTATCCAAATAGAAGTGAATCCAAGTGCCAGTACACTACCAAGTAATCCAGGGCATATACATCTTCAGTTTTTTTGGTTTTAGTGGGTAAAGCTTATAACCCACTAAAACCCCTTCGGCGTTTTTCTTCCAATCTCGGAACATGACCCTGTATATCGTCAGAGACACAGAACACATAGTGAAACACTGAACAAATTACCATAAATCACTTAACGAAACACACACATATTTCAAATTAGTTTTTTGAAGATAGGCTCTTGTCACACAAAATCGCTACACACTAATGCATTCTTTAACAAACACACAAATAGGAGATAGGACACAAATTGGCCCTTTATAAACTAAAACGTTCAGCAATTATTTTATCTGCTGCATCCAATATCTTATATCGCAACTGATCCATATCTTCGACCTTATAAACTATTTCTTTATTCATCGTACCCCATAGAAAAAAAATTGCATGGGGTAAGATCCGGTGACCTTGCGATTTCCAGTCTCTTACTAAAGGAACATTTTCTAATATGCCTTCGACTTGATTTTTCTGTATGTACTAAACATTTTCACACTTACTCGCACTGTTACAGTTGATTAAATATCCCGAAAAAACTCTTTCGCGCGAAGCCGCAGAGGAATATCTTGTTGTCAAGCAAAGCTCAACTTCTAACCTTCTGTCGATTTATAGAGATGGCTAATCTTTGGTTTTAAAATCCCGCTGTGAAACGATCGATTTAATTTTTTTAAGCTTTTCGAATGAAAAGGAGGACCAGAGTAGCGATTAACAAGTTTTTTAATCTTTATTGGTATCTACAGCAGTGAAGGAAAACAATAAAGAAGTGCTGTAGATTATTATAATTATTTATTTCAACCTTTTTTGATGAATGCGCTGGAATCTACCGGAAAAACACGCATTGCATTAGTACATCTCTACTTTTTGATAGCTCGTGTTTTAAATGTTTCAGTTCAGATGTCATTTTTAATTCGAAGAAATGTTATTTACATTTTACAATGTGTTTTTTAATTAAAAACAAAAGTTCATACAAATCTAGGCGAGACAAGCCAATGTTAATAAAAACGATGTCTCCAAGTGAATTTTGTGCATTATGGCGGCCATTGTTCATATGAAGTTTTGCGATTATGGTTATGGGTTATGTGTTGTGCCGGTTTCTTTACTAAAACGCTGTATAAGTTTTTATAGAAATTGACACTAATTTTTAAATAAGACCGACAAGGTAAGTGTATGTGTGTGGCCTAAATAAAATAACATTAGAAAATCAGTCAGCCAATCACTAAAAGTCAAACGGTCATTGACATTTGACCTAGTTACGTAGTTGCGTATTTCAAACTTAAAGAGTGTAAGGTGTAATTCTGACAACACCGGTGAGAATTCGTATGTGTCGCAGTGCCGCACAGATGTTTTCCTGGTTTGGCGTCAGGTCATTTTTACCGCTGAATGAATTGAAAGCGCCATTTAAGGATATTTTTCTTCAATTTGTATTCATCTCAGGAATTGCCGGTTTAAATATAATACGTCATTTCCATAACACCCTGTATACATAGTAATAATTTTACCTAATAACAAATTTCCCAAGGGCGGACACCTCTATTAGGCGGCCACATTTAGACAGTCCCATAGGTTTCCGCCTAAGAGAGGTTTCACTGTAGTTAAGAACTGCGCGATTCATGCGCAGTTTGTTTAACATGTTCACAGAAGCAAAATCGCTCACTGAACAATTCGGCGTTCGTGGACCAAATTTATCGATTGCCAATTGATTTGCAATCGTCAGAATAATCCGCGCTCTGGTACGGCGGTACGGAATTGTAGGTTTCGATTCTGCGCATTTGCTCGATGGTCTGTTTCCTTTTGGCGTGTTGTTTTTACCCATTCATTTTATTTTCTTCAATTTGTGCATCTCACAATCATAATCTCATAATCGCGCCGCCGAAATATTAATCTGGGGTTAGATAGCCTAGTTTCTTATACACCATTGTAGATAGCTCTGAATAGTTCTAGTTCGAAAAATAGTCCAAAAATACAATAAATGACGAGCGCAGCATAGCAACACTGCAGCGCGGTTAGAAATTAATAAATTATGACAAATTCCTAAGATTCAGGGTCGCTCGTAGTAAAAACCCATATATATTTATTGTATCATATATTTATTTAATAGGTACACACATAAACATATAATATAAAAGAGGAGATGAAACATTCCATTCATACAACACGGTTTATTTACAATCATGCACAGTTCTACAGTTTCAAATAAGTTAGAAGAAGATGGCTTTAAAAAATGGCAACGCTGTAATAAGGTACACGTTTAGATAATTTCGATCTAACATTAGTCATAAATAGGTAAGCGTTTTATGTATTTTTTACAGAAATTCAGATGATATAAAGAAATAATCCATACTTTTGAAATATTTACTTAAAATATGGAATTGGCTACTCCACTGCTTTACCTAAAAAAGAACATAACCTCATTATTGTCACTTACCGACGAAATATTAATCCGGGATTAGAATAGTCGAATTTCTTACACACCACGCACTGACGAACCATTGTAGATGGCTAATAAATAGCTCTAAATAGTTTTAGTTCGAAAAAATGAATCCAAAAGACAAACAAATACAGAAGCAGCAGCGATAAACCGGTAGCAACACCCCCGGCGAAAATGAATGCAATATGTAAACTTCAGGGTTATTTTTGCACTAGCAGGTAAAAATGAGCAAACGGCGTTGCCACTGTGATTTCCATAAAGCATTGCAATTGCGAATTAGATCCAACGCATCTAGGGCAATCAGCTGAAATTTGTCATCATTAATTTCTGTTTATACGAACGATCTCTGTTCGGGACAAAATATAAATATTTCTGTCTCCCTTTAATATTGGATGTCTATAGTCCCACTGCAGGAATGTGATCGCGTATGACCGTAGGCGGCAGTGGCGGATCTAGGATTAAATCTAGGGAGTGGCTAAGAAAAGAAAATTTTTCGGAGCACGCCCAAATATCGCTAAATGTGATAAATAATTTATAGTAAATAGCACTAGAAAAACTGCCCACTCATTACTTCAACGATATTACCAGAATTATTTTTTAAGAAGTAATTAAATGGTTTGCCGTTATTAAAATTGGTTCGCAGCAAAAAATAGCCATTAAATCATTTGCTCAGCATAAAAAGATTTTGCTTGCAATAAATAAAAATTCGGGCTGCAACACTTATTCTGCAAAAAATGCTACAAACTGTCATCAATCCCCTTGTAATATCATGTGTTCGCTTAATTAACAGTCGAGCTGCGAAATGATTACTTGGTCAGCAAGATTTTACAATTGGTCAGTAGAAAAAAACATGTCTAGAAGCAGTTTACTTCAGAGGTTTGCATATTAAAATAATGGTTATCAATATAAATCGTTGGATTGCGTTTGTTTTGAATAATCGGCAAAGTTCGTTATTGTGGGCGGAGCGAAAGCGGTCGCGTGATACTAGTAGCTACTTGCGTGCGTGTGTTTTCATTCGGTGTAGCAGTCAAGGCCCAAAAGGTAGCGGGGGCGGGTTTTCACTTGTTTTCCCAGGGTACTGTCGATTTATGTAACTTTCTTGTGATTTCTTTTGTCGAATACAGAAGGAAATCGGCTACAGAAGGTGTAGCGGGGGCGGGTTTTCTCTTGTTTTCCCAGGGCACTGTCACTATTTCACGTTTTATTGCTTTTTTTGATGACTAAGATTAAATATTTTGCTTACCCGCTGATTGCTTACCAATATCTGATTAAAAGTGGATCGCTCATAACAGCTTATATATTTAATTTGCGTACCAAAATAATTTAGAGCACTCTAGTATGACATTAATTACTGACCGATTCAGAAATGTTTGCTGTCCATAAGTTGCTGACCAACTAGCGATTTTGGCTAACCGATTACATTTTTCTGTTCGCAAAAATATAAGAATATTTTGCTAACCAGTTAAATGATACCCTTTTTTAAGTACCTTCTCTGCTACTTTAATAATTTATCACAATTATTTTAACCGTTAGGCCCCTTAGCCGTAGATCCGCTGCTGATAGGCGTTATATTTCTTGGCGGTTGTTTCTGAAATTTTATAAAAGTTTAAACAGAAAATTTTTGAAATTTTTCAATTAATTTACTGATAATGAAGTTTCATCCGACACTGGCCTTTAATAAAACATTATCTATCCATCTAAACCTATTTATTTTTAGCCGAAAGTATATTTTAACCTTTTAATAAAATATAGATTATTCACGACTAAAAATAACGCACTTTTAAAATCCTATCAACAGTCTCACAAGTAGGTATATTTTTCTGGCCAAAGGAAATATTTTATAAAACTTCACTTAAGTTATTATGTTAAAATTCCTATCCAGCTTTTTGACGTTAGCTATCAGATTTATAAACCGCACAAACATAAGATATCATTAAAATTGTTAAACTTAGTTTAAAATGTTTAACGATAACGATTTTTTCTGAATTAAAATATCCAATTGACTTATTTTTACTCTGGTTAATGACATTATTTATTAGTTTTAAGATAATAATAGAATAATTTGATATGAACATTATTGACCTTTAAATGTTTTATACTCGGTGACTCATGGTGGTGTATTTTAAAAATATACTAATATAATTGTTAAATTAATATACCACATATAAAGATAATAAACAACATTAAATTTCCATTTGATGAAGCAAAACCAATTACGGACAAGGATAAAGTATTCACAGTTTATTATGCATGAACGCATGTGACAATTTTCCAAATAATGGTTGTTTGCCTGTTGAATTTGGTCTATTTCACGTTCGCGATTGGTGGGTAGATTAAAGGAGGGGGTCGGGTATGTGACCCGAACTTATATCACTGCAGCCTTCTCATTGTACACCCTGATCTTGTTCCTTCTATGAGGTCCAATATCCTTCTACCAAGTCTGTCATGTCTGTCTGTCAATGCAATTAGCAAACCAGTCACCAACGGGGGCCGCGTCACTGTTAGCATCCCATTCGATAGCATCTTCGATGGTTTTCCAATTGCGGTCCGTGCGTGTATTTGAGCAGGTAATCCTTGATATCGAGAAAGATGTTCTTCTTGCACCCATCTCTCTAATGTTGTTTTCGTTACCTGTCGTTACTTCATCTGCTTTCTCATTACCTATTATCCCAGCGTGACCCACTAGAGTTCTACCTTGTTCCTCCTGGCTGCCAGTTCTTTTAGGTTGTTAATGGACTCCAGTGTGAGTTTTGAAGTAAACCGATTGGAGTTCAGAGCCTTAAGAGAAGCTTGGCTATCCGATAGGATGTATATCTTTGGTCGTGGTAGCCCCTTTCAAGATGCTGTTTTATGCACTCTTATATGGCATGAACTTGCACTTGGTATACTGTGGCTTAGTCACCCGGGACTTTCTCCAAATACACCTGCGCCCACATCGTTGGCAGTTTTCGATCCATTGGTGTATCAAACTAGACCCTTGTCAAACGACGTGGGGGTGTACTGTTCCATTTATCAGAGTCCCAGCTGATCTTGAATGATTTGGGTCCAAATAATAGTAAAGACATAATATTCAAAATACAGAGGTGGCGGTGGGTATTGCAGAGTTCGGGAACGTGGCTTTTCATATGAGTTACATTTTTGAATTTCGAACTATAAGAAGGACGGATATATGTTATGGCCAATTCACAATGATGCGCTGAACTCCCAAATCGACATTACTTCAGTCGGCGTTTCGTTTTGTAGCGTAATGATGATATCCAAGCCGGTATGTCTGAGATAGATCGAAATCCGTGTAACTATGCGTTCGTCTCCAAATAAGAGTTGTCAGATTTTCACAATGATCCGTTTTTCATTAACCTTCGATATTCAAAGGTTACACACTGATAGTACGACACACGGGAAGTCGGTGGTTGACTTAAACTAAAAATATATTCCGTTCAAAAACAAACCTAACTTTTATACAGGGTGTTATGGAAATGACGTATTACATTTAAATGGGCGACTCCTTGGGTGTCCTAGAGAAGCGCTACATATTTTTTTTTGAATCGACCGTTTTAAAAGTGGGGGTAATAAACACTCTTACTCACAGATCAGTCCGCGCTACTGTACAACATTTCACCCAGAGCCAATGGCATGTTGCCAAACTTAATGTAAAACTGAAATTCCATATAAAATTATAAAAATAAATTATTTTCTACCTGCTTGTATTTATCCTTATACCTAAAGAGCGAGGAAATCCAGGCACAAACACAATCAGTGTTTTTTATTTTTCATGGGAACACTCCTGGAAACACTTTATGTACACACAGTAATAGTGAAACAGAACCGATAGTTAGCTTTTGAAAATACAATAATACAGATTATAGTACAGATTATTAGATTTTATTAAACGCGACGAAATTTGACGTCCAGAAGAAACGCGTCAATAAAAACAATATTCAAAGATTATTTATGGACGGGCAAGACACACGCGTAAACCGAAAAAACAGAGCGGATTACTGAGAGTGTGTTGGTGATCGACGAGACACAACGTATCCGGCCGCTGGTTGGTCTTCAACTAACAGACGCAAGCGTGCGGCGCTATATGAAACTACTTCGCTCAGCCGATGTAAGGCATCAAGAGGTCATTGGCATTTGACCTAGTGACGTACGTGGCTATTACTATTCCATATGTTTTTTCGGGTTGTTTAAAACATAGTCCGTCGTAAATGTTCTTCAATTAATTATACAAAAAGATATTACAGAATGGAAAAGTGTTTAAATTATTTCATTTTGTCTAAAGAGTTTATGGTGTACATATGACAACACCGGCCAGAATTCCTTAATTGCTTACATGTATCGCAGTGCCACACATGTGTTTTTCTGGTTTGACGTCAGGTCACTTTTACCGCTGAATGATTGAAAGCGCCATTTATGGCTATTTTTCTTCAATTTGTCTTTATCTAATTGCCGGTTTAAATATAATACGTCATTTCCATAACACCCTGTATTTGCTTATCCCAAATCACGTTTTTATCGCAAAGCTCTTCGTGCACCCTTAATTGCACGACACGACTGACTGAACAACAACAACTTATCCGGGTAAACCGAGACGTGTAGGTTGCGACATGTATTCGAGCAGGTTTTCGCTCGATAGGAAATACTACTCTAGTTATAAATTCCAGCGAAAAATCGAAAATCGTTGCCTTTCACTTGATACCCGATCTTCGCTCGATGCGCGCTCCACCCGAATTGTGCCGATTGGCGACATTCGAGTTGACGCTCAGAAGGCTGATACGACATACGTCTTTGTTAAGGGCACATAAACGAGAAGGTGCATACAAAAAAGTATGCCAAATCCCTTAGTGGATTTATCGACATGGGTTTTGTTTTGACTGAGACTGGCTAGCCAGCCAGCGGCGATTGTAAATTTTTTAAAAATTAAAGTAGATTATATAAATTTTTTTTAAATCAGAATCAACTGTTCTTCCTTAATAAAAATTCTAGACTAAACTTCTAAAACTTACAAAAAAAACTGGTGTTTTATCAAGACATTCTTCTTAGTCATAAAAATTTGTGATTAATCGCTCGAGCGATTCACTTGATTATTAAAATCGCTCGAGTATCAAGTACTCGATTATTAAACTCATCGTTTTTTTCCCAACACAAGTTCTGCAGACAATGTTGCAATAAGAGTTTAGTGAAGATATCTACCTACACAAGTGCCACGTTATAAATTCGACACTGTCTAGGACACCCAAGGATTCACCCATTTTAAATATAATAAGCCATTTACATAACACCCTGTATATGTGCCTGTTGCGTAGAAAACTAAACTTACAAATGTCATTGTTATAGGATGAATCGCATGCTATCTCATTGTTTACTCTCATTAGCTGTCTATCCAAGTGGTAATTGCAAAATCATACTTTGTGTTCTTCCTCTTTACATAAATGCATCAATTTATTATTTAATTTGGTGTATCTACGTCAAAATTCTTTGTCGCAGTGGCGTAGCGCTACTACCGCGAACCTCCGCAGTCGCGGGGGGGCCCGAAAGCTTCGGGGGCCCGAAAGCTTCGAGTGCCGATAGAGCCTATTGCTAATTAGCAAATCTTTCAAATAAATACCAATATTACCAATGTCCACCTGATCTAGATTTTGTCACACTGTGCCCGTAATTATATAAATTTGAAGAATGAAGCAATTGGTATATCAAGATCATGGAATATAAACCCGGAATTTGAAGATAAAAGATAATTAAAACCAAAAAAACACTTTGATGAAGCCAATACAAATTATCTATTTTCTAGTTGAGAAAAGTATTTTAGGATAAATATATATTACAAAGTATTTGATATTGTAATTAACCAAATAGGTAATCGTTTTGAGGGAATGGAGTTATTTGTTAATAAATTTAGATTTCTATGTCCCCAAGTTCTAGTAACTTTGCCAGAAAAAGAATTATTTATGTCTGCAGAAACACTACAGCAAACATATTTCAGCGATCTGTCTGCGACTTTTCCTTTAGAGATAGTCGCGTTGTGTATGCCGTTAAAGGAAAAAATTGCTTCTCTTCAAAGTATTAAAGACTTTGCTGTATTTTTAATTGTGGAAAATAACACTTTATCATCAAATTTTCCAGAGGTAACAACAGCCTTATTATTATTTTTAACTCTTCCAGTAAATGTTGCTACAGCTGAGAGATCCTTTTCCAAATTAAAAATCATTAAAAATTATTTACGAAATAGTTCCTCTCAGACAAGCTTAACCAACTTGGCTATCCTGTCTATAGAGGCACAAGAGGCGGCCAAAATAGATAATAACCATTTAATAAAAAATTTTGCGGAGGCAAAAGTTAGAAAAAAACAATTTACCTCCTGAAAGCAACAATATAAGAATAATTTTACAATATAATAATTAAAATAGGCAATTGGCCAATTGCCTCGCAATAACTATTGAGATACCTATAATATTATATTCAAGATTTTGTTGCTTAATTTTAAATACTTTTGGTTTTATCTCACTGTAACTTTCAAGTATCGCCCTTAGCTCGGTACCTAAAGAATTTTTTCGTGTTTGTTCCTTTTAGTTTTAAAGAATGTTTTTTGTTTTCTTCTTGTTGTTCAATAATTTTATTTTTTGTAACGTTCTCTACATATATAGGTTTGTAGTTTATATAATAAACAGTATTATCTAATTTTGTTTGTTTATATGTTTATATATGTATATTCTTAATATAGGGTAGGGGGCCCTAACTCAATTTTCGCGGGGGGGCCTATAATTTGTCGCTACGCCACTGCTTTGTCGTCAGATTATTCTAACATAAAAAAACCCACATAATTATTTTCGGAAAAAGCGGTTTTATTCCGAATGAGAAATCTAAATGGAAATGCGATTTACGGAAGTGGGAAAGTAGATTTCTAATGAAATATTTTAAAACGCATTCATGTGAAGCAAATTCATAAATTCTATTCAAGTCCCGCCGCTGTTCGATATTGACAAACTCGGACAAAGGCTTGGACCTTTTTAAATGTCATATTTCTATAGCATATTATGACTAAAGGTTAAAGCACGCCATGACGGAGCGTCACCCTAAAGAAAAATGACGTGATTATGTGCATGATTGCGTGACAACATATGTCACGTGAAAACACAGGTGTTCAATATTTCACCAATTTTTATTACTATACGCTCGGTGTAGACAATGTGAAATAAATATGCATATTTTATTTTTCACCAAAAAGCGCGTTGTTAACAGTTATTATGTTAGATGTATTAGGGTTCCGCTAATGACAGAACAGGGCTAGGTGGTAATTTATCGTTCAAATGGCTAATGGTATGCCTAGCATTTTTTTTCGGTGGCTGAGTTCTACTATTTGTTTTTATTTGTTTAAAAATTGTTATTTATGGATCTACAAACACTGATAAAAGGATTTTCCACCATTTTAGAGAGCATACAGGGTGTTATAAAAATGACATTGTATCTTAACACCAACAACCCCCCCTAATAAACGGGATAAGTCATCTTATGTCAAACTCAAAAAGCTACGTACACTACCGCTCAAAAGTATTTGGGCACCCCTGGTTATAATGGAATTAATACCAATATTGATCAATTATGCAAAAATATTTATTCTCCTGGTTAATACACACACATTTATCGAAATATGTTTAAAAAAAGCAAAAATATTTAATAAATTTAAATGGAGGACTCGTTTATGTGTCCTCCACTTAACTTTATTATTGCAGCGCATAATCGGGGCATTCGTGTATTAAGTTTTGCCAACGTCTCGTTTGCTATTAGGTCCCAAGCTGCTTCCAATTTATTGTATAGATCGTCGGCGGATGTTACGACAAATTGACGCACCTTCCTGTCCAGCTCGTTCCATAATAATTCAATCGGATTTAAATCTGGGGGACGCCATTCCATCAATTTCACCATATCCTGCATTTCTAAATCGCGTAAATAATCTTTACATAGTTTCGTACACAAGTATTAGTCCTGAAGGTATAGCATACGTTTCTAAAATGTTACGGTATCCTTCTTTTCTTAAGATACCTTCTATTCTCACGATGCCACCCACACCTGTGCCAGCAAAACAGCCCCAAATCATCACTGAACCACACCCATGTTTAACTGTAGGATCAAGACATTCCTCTCTTGCCAGTTCACCCACCGCTCGTCGAACAAAACACGTCTTCGTGAACCGAACACTTCAAACTTCGACTCATCCGTCCACAGTACTTTGTTCCAATTTTCCACTGTCCAATGTTGGTATTCCCGGGCCGACTGGAGTCGCCTTTGTTTATTTTGTTTACGCAGCAATGGCTTCACTGTTAGTCGTCCATGAAGTCCAGCTTTTTGCAGACGACGTTTTACTGTGTAACAACAATAAAGCAGAAATATAATCCTCCCCAGAACTTTTACAAGTGGGTTTTATACCTGTTTCATCATGAATGTCGGATAGCTCTGTTATAGAAATTTTAATCCTGTAGGTAATAAAACACTCAGGCTAACCATAATTACTGAATTCATATGCCATAATACTGCATTTCAGAACAATAATTAAATGTACCAGAAGGGGATTTCCCAACCGCCCTTTTATATCAGCAGTGCAATAAAACATGGATGCCCAAATACTTTTGAGCGGTAGTGTATATACCTAGTGGTAACTGGCGAGGGATGGAATCAATCAATGTGGTAGATCAATTATGCTGTCAAAAGACGTCAGTGAATGTTGACATATTTACACGTCAAACTCTTTAAAGCCGTATTAGAGTCGGCAATTTTTGTCTCTAGCGCCGGCAATGGCAATTATAATTGCACGTATTCATGCACACTAAACCGTTCTCGATCAGCTGGCCCAATACTGCTTGCATTGCCAGAAATAGGGCAGGCGCCATTTTCACCCAAATAGAAAAAGTATTATAAAATACACGGTTCATAAGACAATTAGAGCACTTGTACTTTAGAAAACTCCCCGCTTCCCAGGTCGTTTTCTAAATTAAACGCGTGCTCTAAGATAATGTCTTTTACTTTGGGTCAATTTTAAATTTTACAATTAATTCATTTGCAGGGATCTGGGTAAAGAGTACCTTAATTTTTTCGTATTTTTATCGTCAAATTATACGAGCAGGCTTTGCTCCGTTCCATGGCAACCACATTTGTTTCCTCCGTGACATTCGTCTCCTTCAAGTTCATTATTCAAAGTTTTTAAATCATATACATTATCAAATCATTAGCATTAATTAATAAAATGAAAAATACAATATTTATTTTTAAATACACCCTGTATTTCGAAAACGAAGCGACATGCAAGAAACTTTTATACCACATTTTCGTCTTAAAATAAGGTGAGGATTTCCCTCCTTTTTTCAGAGAGATTAGAAAACACCCTGTATATTTTATTCATTTAAATATTGTGGAAAATGATCATTTTTACACATCTTCGCGTTTTGTCAACATTATATTAAAATTTATTATTACTGGTAAGTTTGGTTGTTATAATTGAAAGGTACATTATTATTTTCTGTTAATCATTTTTACGACACAACCAACCGCAGCATAGGCTAATTTCTTGCTCGCATTTCTTCCGATACGGTAGTTGGGCAATGTTTATTTTTTTTTCTCTAGCCAATAATATCACATTACCATTTGGTCTTGGTATTCTTGCATCTGAACCCTGTATACCGGGATTACCGGAATGAATCAAATAGCTACATCGAATCTAATCTCGCTAAACAATACGCCGCAAAACCATAAGTCATCGAATTCCATTAACAGCTCAAGTTGATAATATTTATGGAACTATATACCATAAAATAGTATCGCAATAATAGAAATTTACTAGTTAATTTTAGCAAAATATAAAGAAGAATTAAATAATCGCATATGTTCAGAAATTAACAAAACAAACCGCGATAGATATCATAAATTTCAGGGAAGGGCTAAAAATAAAAAATAATAAACGTCGCGGCGGCACGAAATATGAGCAATATACAGGGTGTTATGGAAATGACGTATTATATTTAAATGTGTGACTCCTTGGGTGTCCTAGAGAAGCGATACATATTTTATTTTTTTAAATCGACCGTTTTAAAAGTGGGGTAACAAACCCTCTTACTCACAGGTCAGTTCGCGCTACTGTACAACATTTCACCAATGGCAATGTTGCTAAACTTAATGTAAAACTGAAATTCCATATAAAATTATAAAAATAAATTATTTTCTACCTACTTGTATTTATCTTTATACCTAAAGAGCGAGGACATCCAGGCACTAACACAATCAGTTTTTTTTTCGTTTTCATGGGAACACTCCTGGAAACACTTTATGTATATACAGTAATAGTGAAACAGAACCGATAGTTAGCATTTGAAAATACAATAATACAGATTATACTACAGATTATTAGATTATATTACACGCGACGAAATTTGACGTCGTCAATAAAAACAATATTCAAAGATTATTTATGGACGGGCAAGATACACGCGTAAACCGAAAAAACAGGGCGGATTGCTGAGTGTGTTGGTGATCGACGAGATACAACGTATCCGGCCGCTGGTTGGTCTTCAACTAACAGACCACTTGATTGCTTACATGTATCGCAGTGCCACACAGGTGTTTTTCTGGTTTGACGTCAGGTCACTTTTACCGCTGAATGAATTGAAAGCGCCATTTATGGGTATTTTTCTTTAATTTGTCTTTATCTCAGGAATTGCCGGTTTAAATATAATACGTCATTTCCATAACACCCTGTACTATATTTTAAAGCGCAGAGGTGGCTTAAGACGAGAGAAACCGATGATTTTAATAATCAAGTGAATCGCTCGAGCGATTAATCACTTGAAACTTTTATGACTAAGAAGAATGTGTTGTTGTTGTTGTAAGTTTTAGAAGTTTAGTCTAGAGTTTTTATTAAGGAAGAACAGTTGATTCTGACTTTTAAGAAAATTATATTCTTTAATTTTTTTAAAAATTACAATAGCCGCTGGCTAGCCAGTCCAAACAAAACCCATGTCGCGATGAATCCACTAAGGGATTTGGCATACTTGTTTATACGCATCTTCTCGTTTATGTGCCTTTAACAAAGACGTATGTCGTGTCGGCCTTCTAAGCGTCAAACTCGAACAACAATTCGATTTTTCGCCTGAATTTATAACTAGAGTAGTATTTCCTATCGAGCAAATAACTGCTCGATTATACGAGCAGTTTTTTTTACCTCGAGCGATCACCCTACCAAGCAGCACATTTCCGTCGGCGTCAAGCGAAGCTCGGGTATCGAGTGAAAGGTAATAAGTAACGGGCGACCATTTTCGCTCGAATTTATAACTCGAGCAGTTGTTTTAATAATCGAGCGATGTCGGTTATTTCCTTAATCGAGTACTCAAGCGGTTTTTCGCTCGAGCGATAACAACACTATACGGGGTACACCAAGTAAAGTGGCCTATTAGAAGTATCTCGAGAACTAAATGAGATTTTATGAAAATTTGGCTGTGGCTATAAGAGATGGTTTTCTACGTTTATAAAATATTTTGGATGGTGCGTTGTTGCCGGATCATACCCAAAGAGAATTACCCTATATATTATATTTTTTTTGAAATTTAGGTAAAATCTAGAACAGTTTTCTGTATAATATCATATACCTATCTTTAAGAGTTTTTGAATTATAAATAATCTTGTGATTTTTTTAACGCCGTATCGGGACCCGAAAAGGAAATCATATATTTTTAGCGGTTACAGCTAGAAAGCTGAGATTTTGACAATAGTTTCACAAGACCATCGAAATTTTATAATTTTGAACAGTACAGTACATGAAAACGGTCTCTTGAGTTTTTTAGTATTAATAAAATAATTAATGATGATAGAATTGACCAGGCTAATCAGAAAAATATAAACATGGAAAAATGTCAGTGGCGTACCATCTTTTTTGTAAAAAATATCAGAGGACATGTTTGCAGGGACGCCACTGGTGGAACAATTGAATAACTGCTCTAACCAAAATTTGTGGTTCTATATCCTAATAACACATACCAAAATTGAAAATATTGTCTAAAGTACTTTCGGAGATATTAAAAATAACCATTTAAAAAATTAAAATTCAACACCCTGTAGCAAGAAATTTAAGCCGTTGCGAATGACGAAATTTACTTTAGACTTTAAAAATACATAACTACCAAATTGAGAAAAAATAGAAAAAAACACTATCTTTTCCGATAACGAAATAAGAGATTACTGATATATAAAGTTGACAACTTCCAGGGGGGCTGGGGCAAATGCCGCATCTTGCCCCTCCCAAACGACGCTCATGGGAGTTACTCTTAGGTAAAATCAATATTTTTTTATTTTTAAGTCTTTGGCCTCCCTGTATACAAAAACTACCTTTCAAATGATAATTTTTCTTACAAGCGAAATTTGTTTATAAAGAATGACTTTTTGTCGAGAAATAAAACATTAAATCCATTTGTGGTATAGGTAACCCCATCCAGAGACACCCTGTATCCTGTATGTCATCTGCAGTACATAATAATAGCATTTCAGCATAATGGGAGACGGGCAATGTCAAATTAACTTTGATGAGATTTTGCTCGAAAAGGACGCAACTAATAATGCTTTGCGGGGGCCTGTGCTCTTAGACCCCCCTGAGTGTAACCCCGTGTAATGAAGGGTAAGGTCGCCGAAGTTGCGAGGCAGGCGGAAGTAAAATCCGGAATATGTTAGTTTTAAGAGTTGCGTCCAAAATTAACAAGACCACCAGCGATTAAATTTAAGAAATATATCAATGGTAAGATACAGAAAACCATCGGATGATTAATATTCTTCTAAATTCAGTTTGGTACTTTAATGAACAATAACAAATATCAAAATATTTGCTATTCATTCCATACTTCTACAGCAAATACAGGGTGTCCCATTTTCGACACTTTATGGGGGTATTAGAGTTATTATCAAAGATACAATGTTGCAGTTTTCACTTTAGTTTCCCACTTTTTAACGAAACGTAAGATTCCGGTGTCAAATTTGTTATGGCTCTCTTAGTTTTTAAGCTACAGGGTGATTTTTAAAATCTTCGCTTTTTAGACATATCTCGTATTTCTGTTACACGTTAACTTATCAAAGAGGTAAAAACTGATCTTGTTAGAGATTTTTACGTAAAGTTCAGTGCCGTAGTCAGTTTTTCTCTAAAAAGTTAATTTTTTGAGACATTAATAAAAGTAAAATTTTTTATATTGGACACCATATACAGGGTATTCCTTAATGACGTGCTAATATTTCAGGGTGTGATTCCTTAGGTCATTTTATAAAGAAAAGTTCATATGAACATATATCCGCAACGGCTTAAATTTTTTGCTACAGGGTGTTGAATTTTTATTTTTTAAATGGTTATTTTTTAATATCTCCGAAAGTACTTTGGATAATATTTTCAATTTTGGCATGTGTTAATAGCATATAGAACCACATATTTTAGTTAGCAAAATTATTCAATTGCTCCACCAATGGCGTCCCTGCAACATGTCCTCTGGTGCTTTTTACAAAAAAGATGGTACGCCACTGACATTTTTCCATGTGGGAAATTTTTCTGATTAGCCTGGGCAATTCTACATGAAAACGGTATCTTGAGTTTTTCTCGTCAGACGCACCGTTCTTGATTAAAACCACCAAATTCATATTAAAACTCATTATTATTAACATTGATAAAATAATTAATGATAAATTTTGTTCGGGTTTGTTCTATAAAAATTGTTGGAAATGGCCAAAATGCATTACCGCCATTCCCGCATTCGTATAAAACAGCGAAAAAATAAAATACATTCAATGAAACACTAAGAATCGAGGAAATAATACTTATGAGATGGTTTTGAACACCAACAACTTACTTTTTGTCCACAAGTATTGTTCGGAAAATGATGATGTTTGTAAAAACGTCACTTATTCCAGGATAACTAGATGTACGAGTATGTGTTCAAAAATTATTCGTCAATACTGCTAAATGAAGCAGTTTGAACTTAATTGTTTTAATCAAGAACGGTGCGTCTGACGAGAAAAACTCAAGAGACCATTTTCATGTAGAATTGACCAGGCTAATCAGAAAAATATATTAAAAAAATGCCAGTGGCGCACCATCTGTTTTGTAAGAAATATCAGAGGATATGTTTGCAGGAACGCCACTGGTGGAACAATTGAATAACTGTTCTAACTAAAATTTGTGGTTCTATATCCTATTAACACATACCAAAATTGAAAATAATATCTAAAGTACTTTCGGAGATATTAAAAAATAACCACTAAAAAAATAAAAATTCAACATCCTGTAGCAAAGAATTTAAGCCGTTGCGGACATATGTTCATATGGACTTTTCTTTATAAAATGACCTAAGGAATCACACCTTAGCACGTCATTAAGGCAGGTATATTATTTTTTTTAATTTATATTCAAAAATAACCTGAAAATGCGATATTTTTAATAATTTACGTTACTTATAACAGTAGGCCATGGTCAATTAGAAACAAATTTAAAATTTTGCTACAGCTATTCTAAATATTAAATGGATTATATAAAGCATACCAACATAATAATACTTTTCATTTCTTTTCTTATCTTGGCCATTGTTAATAATAATTAAATTAAAGGTATATTGTAAAACTTACGTATTAAAAAAATAAGTAATAAAAATAAGAGAGATGTGTCAACTTTTGACCATCGTTATGTTTTCCCATCTCTACTTTAACCAATCAGTTATTATGTTTAATGCGTTGCATAAGAATCCCCTGTTATTTCTTTTATATTTATCACAAAAAAAAGTCTCCACAATTAAAAAAGAAGACAAATAAAATATACATAAAATGTAATTTTTTATGTGCAATATTCCTCTAGCTCTAGTCATCTTTACAATAAACACAAGGTAAGGTTTCAATTCCGTCTAGCGCGCTCAGTGACGTCAAGTGGTGATCTATTTTTAAATTGATTATGGAGATTCACGGTGTTGCTAGCATTTTAATTCCCTTCTAAAGGTATTAAGGTTTTAATAATATCATAGTATTTAAATATATTAATTTCATAGCTTTCCCTTTCGTCCTTCCTGTTTCAAACTTCTATGTTGTACAATACCTTCGCAGCTTCGTTACGACAATGGGCAAAAATGGTTTGATATAGAACTTAAAAGAGCTTTATTACAAATTAGAGGCCCGTCTTAAAACATCAAAAATGATGTCGTTCCTCCAAATGTTTTTTGTGTGTAGGTCCGGTCCTGAATTCAATTATTCAAATAATATCCTTATCGCTCTTTTATTTGAATATTCGAATGGGTTCCAGCCGATAATATTCTTAAGTAAATATTGTAACAGCGTTGATGCAAGCTAAACATTGATTTTTATGTTTTCCACGGTTTTTATTCGCTGCATGGCGCGAAAATGTGTTATTGATTTCCTTTAGATAAAGTCGGTACATTTAACGCTGATTAGGATTTAGGCCGTAGCACTAAATTAGGTATCTTTCCGGTACTTCAATTAACTATGTGTATACAAAACTCTGCCGCTTACTTTATATTAGATCTGAAAAACTGTTAAACTTGTAGGTTATTGAAACTGTGTGACTAACTTTGGACATAAAAAAGCTAGCTAAACTTTAAAAAATATATTTTTTAAATTAATTTGCGGGTCAATTGACGCGTTAAGTGGAACATTACCACGTCCTTAAAGATATACAGGGTGTTATGGACTCCTTGGGTGTCCTAGAGAAGCGCTACATATATTTTTTTCAAATCGACCGTTTTAAAAGTTGGGTAACAAACCCTCTTACTCACATGTGACTCCGCGGTAATGAATCACAGCACCATATGGCAGTGTATCACAAAAAACACCTGTTACGCGCAATGTTGCCAAACTGTGTAAAAATGTAAACCTTTAGTTTCTTATAAAAATAAATATTTAGCTTACTTAGAAAGTAAATCCAGGACGCAGACACCTTCAGTTCTTTTTTCTATAGGAAAAGCTTTATGCTCAACACGTGCCCTGATGATAGTGTGGGACTGCATACTAAGCTTATACCCACTAAACCTCGTTCGACCTCTTCCTTCCAATCTCAGCCGGCATATCGTCGAGAGAAAAAAACACATAGAACAAGTTACACTAAATCACTTAAAGAAACACACAGACACCCACGAGTTTCAAATCAGTTTTTATGAAGATATGCATCTATTACTAGATTACACAAAAGCACTAAATACTAACGCATAATTAATAACACTACCGTACACAGCACTATAGGATACAAATTATTTCGCAATAGAAATTCAGAAATAATAAAAACGCTAATTTCTAATGGGCTAATCAAATTTATTAATCCTTTACTGGAGAAGAATGATGAAATAATTATGTTGATAGACCCTTCTTTCCCAGCCTTCCATCCCTTTAAAATAAATAGTCTCGTCTAACTAGCGCGGTTGCCATTTCCGAGACCATCATTATACAGGAAAGTATTACAGAAGGAAATTCCGCAATTTATGAATATAATCTTATAAAACATCGAAAGTGGCAATGCTGTATTTTCAGCACAAATAGCTAAATATCGATCGACCTAGTAAACCCGAATATGTCAAACGTGTTTAGTTACTTTCAAAATTTTTAGATGTCAAATACCAATGTATGGAAATTTATATTATTTCCCAGAACAATAAGGGCGTATTGTCTATACAGTAGCACTTTAAAATACTAAACACTTAGATGCTTCGCTACACATTTTCAACTGTTTTCAAAATATTACTCGGCAAATGTCCAGAAACATTCTCCCGAAAAACGCACTGAATGTGTGTCAAAGTTAATGGGGGTCACCATGAACAAATTTTTTATTTATTTATTTTTTATTTATTTTTTATTTATTTATTTATTTATGCAAAACTACATTTGTTACATTATCCTCTAATACAATTTAAATAAATCAAAATTTAGTAACATTTCATTGAGTAACACCTAGGTACTGAAGTACCCGTATGTGTTATGTTGCACTTGAATACACAAAGAAGAGAAAAAAGAAAAACAAAAGAATAATAAACAAAAGCAATGTAGCGACAAAGTTTAGACAGCAAGGCACATAGTCACCCGGTAACAAATATCACAATTAAGTCATAAATCACAATAAGATTCTTGCGCCAATTCTAAAACAATTCAGTGTATATCCTGTCATAATTACAAAAAATCAATTGAGAACAGTCTTTATTAAATTTCAATAAAAATCAATAATAATCAATCAATCAGTCAATAATGACTCCCCAAGTATTTCATATGGGTGACACCCCGCACCATACTTCCACCCACGCGTAACTCATCGAAGTCTGGTCTAATCCTCTCTGTTGGTGAGAAGGCAATATAATTTGTTTTTTTAAGATTAAGTGATAGCTGAAAAGAGTCAAACCAATTCTTTACTAGCCTCAGACCCTCTTCCGCCGTGCTTTTTACCTCATCCCAGGAATCACCACTAAACACCAGAACCGTGTCATCTGCGTAGGACAGCATTGTTCCACCCATTTCCATCTCTCTAAGCAGTGGGTTGATATACGAGATGAAGAGTATAGGTCCCAGGACCGTTCCCTGGGGAATTCCCATAGAGATAGTTCGGGTGTTGCTTATGGAGTCATTAACTTTAACAACCTGTTGCCTGTCCCTCAGATAAGATTCAAACACACCAAGCACAGTACCTGTCACCTACCTACCTATACTGTCAAACTTGTGTTAAGGCTGACTTATGTCATTGTGGCTGTGAAATATCGGCCCTGAATATAAGTATCTAACCCATAAGGTTTGGTTCAAACGCAGTCACCAACTTCTATTTTTGAGACTTTTCTAAAGTAGGAAAAATTTGCGTTCCATTTTGATTTTGATACTTTAAATTTAAAAAAAATATATCATGAAAGAGACTCGCCAGACAACTAAAATTATTTAAAAAATCTTTGGCAGGCCGAAAATGTCTTTGTACGTTCTGGAATAATTTACAGACGCTACTTTTTACTACATCGTGACATCGAGATACGAGATATACTATAAAGTTTTAGGCCCGTTTTTAGAATAGATTTCAGATCCTATTACCGTATATTGCGAATGACGGTGAAATAAATGTTGGCGAAATTACTTTTTTGTTCTAAAGAAATTTCCCACGGGATAGGTAAAATAGTATTTCCCGTTTTTTTTTTGTTCCCCAATCGCTCTTAAAAGTTTCAGTTAACGCACACGTTTTGAGAGAGAGCGCGTACAAAATCTATCCGCCGTCACCTACGTCATTGTATTTTACGTCGTAGACATATAATATAAAGGGGAAACATAACATTCCATTCGTAAATCACCATTTATTTGCAATCATACATACTTCTACAGTTTCAGATAAGTTTAGAAGAAGATGGCTGTAAAAAATGGCAACGTTGTAATAAGCTACGCGTCTGGTCGCTGTTCTTCTTACCAGTGCAGTAGATTGTGGTTTTATGTAACGTCCTGTATATTTTTAGGTTTCCATTAAATGACAAATTCAATAATATAAAGTTGACTGGCTAATAACTTATTCTTCCTTGAATTTTAATATATTTTCCTGTCATTTTGAAAAATAAATTCGTTAACTCTTTCATATTGATAAATTTGTACTTGGACTATTTGAATACAGGACATTCGATTTTAAATGAACAGTTAGAAGTTTTCCGACTAGTATAATGAACAGAAATGGTTTCGTCCTTTTTAAACAAACATATTTAGTAATAATTTGTATAATATTTCCAACATTTCATACTTTTTTTAATAACTAGTATAGGCAGTTTGTAGATCAAAGCCGTCCAAACCATCTTTAAAATAAGCTGTAGGCATTTTTTTAAAAATTATTTATTAATAAACAAGATACCCGTACCCTGTCTTCGTCTGAGCTCAGGATTTACAGGAAAGCTACAACAAAATTTATTATTTATGATCTATATACAGGTTGTTATGGAAATGATTTATTATATTTAAATGGGTGACTCCTTGGGTGTCCTAGAGAAAGTCTACATATTTTTTTTTAAATCGAATATCTAAATGGTAAAAACCCTCTTTACCCACATACTGTCGCGCCGTTCCATCTGGATTCACTTAGCAACAATGTGGGTCGCTAGAGTATACTAACCGTGTTGTCAAATCACACCGCGTGTCTCGCCCTTGCTTGGATATCCGGCCGCGCGCCACTATCGTTGCTTCAGTATGTTTCGACACTCGGGGGTGGAGTGACGCTGTCGAGGGTTCCACGTGCTTGACGTATACGAATTGTAAACGTTTTGTTATTTGTAGCAGTACCCGATTTTTTTTCTGTTGTGAAATAATTCATAATAATAAATATGATTTCAAATTTGTGTGATATTATCTACTGTTGAGCTGTTGAAAAACATACTTTTTGTGATTTATTTTTTTGTGGATTTTAATTATAAAGCGGATTACTTTAAAATAAGATCGAAGGGAAGAGATTATGTACCTTAAAATTGTAGTTTTTTTTTACTAAAAAGTTTGAAAAAGAAGTGATAACGCGTGTCAAATACGTCTTGTTGTCAAAAACTGAACACGTGTTCTGTATTGCACTATGACAACACCGCCTATAATGCGCTAACCTCTATTGAACCTCGAGACTGTCTCAATAAACTATTGATTGCGAAGGTCTTCAGGAGCGGTCACCTAGATTTTCGTATTTCATAATATAAAGTGTATATTTCGCTTAATAATTCGAAGCGCCATTTATGGTTATTTTTCTTCAATTTATTTTCATCTCAGGATTTGCCGGTTTAAATATAATAAGTCATTTCCATAACACCCTGTATATTTAAACAAAAACAATGTTGTTGAGAGCGAACAATATGATGACCTGCATGCATTTCAAAATTATTAAATGGGGAATCCGGCTAGGAAGTTTACAATAGTTTTATAGTAAACCAATTAGATAATTTCGATCTAAATTAGATATAAATAGGTAATCGTTGTAGATATTTTTTACAGATTTTCAAATAATATGAAGAAAAAAATATATGTTTGCAATATTTACTTAAAATATTAATCCGGGGTTAGAATAGTCGAGTTTCTTACACATCACGCATTGAAGAACCAATGTATATAGCTAATAAATAGCTCTAATTCGAAAAAACAACTAAAAATTAATTCAAAAGTACAATAGATGACAACCGCACTAGAGCATAAACACAAACAACACTGCTGCCGAAAAATGAATGACATTCCTAAATTTCAGGGTTACACTTACTATATTTGGTAAGCACGTGCGTACAGCGTTGCCACGGTGATTTCCCTATTAAAAATACTATTTTTAGAGGCACTGTTATTCAGTGACGAGCATGTGGCCTGTACATAACTGTTTCATGTATAATGTACTAATCCTATAAACTATAACGTCTCAATAATATATATTTTTTGAATTATGTAATACATTTAAATCGTTTGATTAAACTTAAATTAATTTCAGTGACTATTAAGTTTTGTCATAAAAAAATTTCTCTTTTATCCCTATTCCTATTTTCGTTCAGATTTGCCGATGGCGCATTATGATCGGAAATTGTAACTGTCAATCAATTTTACCAATAAAATAATATTAATCTTCCTTCTGAATATTGCGGAAATTAGTTTCAGCAGTGGCTTTTAAATTTCGTTTTCAGGGTCCAAAATGGGAAACTTATAGAGTATAAATCATTTTCAAATATAATAAAACTTACTGGTAATACGCAAGTTTACAATGTTGAAAAGTTGCTTTGCACCGCATGTAGAGCCTAATCAGGGGCGCCATTTGTGGAACATGTATACAATCGTCCCGTCAAACGAATCCTGAAAGGACTCGACGTCAAAAAAGCTACTGGTCCAGACAAAATTCCTATTATAGTTCTCAAGAGATCCGCCGATGAACTAACACTAGTATTTTGTAGACTTTTCAACTTATCCTACAAAAAAGGAATATTTCCATCTTGCTGGAAGACGGCGCGAGTCCAGCCTATTCCAAAGAAAGGTAAGAGAACCCGGCCTAACAATTATCGACCAGTCGCATTGCTTTCAGTTATATCAAAAGTAATGGAGAAAGCTATTAACCAACATCTTCTAAAGTACCTGGAAGGCTTCAACATTATCAGCGATCATCAGTATGGTTTTCGGAAGTCCAGATCAACTGGAGATATTCTAGCCTATGTCACCCATATTTGGAACAACGCAATCGAACATCATGGGGAGTCTCGAGCTGTTGCACTGGATATTTCTAAAGCTTTTGATCGTATTTGGCATGAGGGGCTTCTAAGTAAACTGCGATCCTATGGTATGCCCAGTCGATTCTGTGCATGGTTGTCTAGCTTTCTTAAGGACAATTTTAACCAAAAAAGTGTTACGCCACTGATATTTTCGAAACAAATGTTTTATTATCAATTATCAATGAATAAAAAAGGCCTCTTTGATCTTTCTCTTAGAACTTACGGCTTGGAAGAAAGTACCATGATCAATGATTGATAATAATTATTAGTGTTAGAGGCGACTTTAATTATGCAATGCTAACATATTACGCCAGTGGCTCGAGAAAAAAATCTTTAAGGAAAAAATGCGTGGTTTTATATCATAATAGTCTATGCCAAAATTTAGTTTAATATACTTATCATACTATTTTCGAGGTTTTTGATAAAAATTTTAAAAAATCAAAACATCCTGTATATCTAAAACAAAGCATTTTAGGACAAACGCATATATGAACTTTTCGACTTAAAATTGATCCCGGAATCGCCCATTAAAATAAGTTCAGGGTGTTCCATTTTCGTCACTTTTATAGGGTATCTCCGTAACTGTTTGTGCTATCAAAAAAGTAATGTAGGTGTCATGTACTCTTTTTGGGTCAAACTTAAAATGATAAAATGAAAATTCCAAAATTTTCGCTGGCTTAAGAGATACGGAGGAAAATAAAAAAATTGACAATTTCAAAATTACCCTATAAATACAGAAAAATGTTATATACAGAAGTTTCTTTATAATGATTGCTGAATAATCTGCCGTTTGCAGAATAAGTATTCGGGGTCAGGTAAAGTTATCGGACCTAACCTAATTTTTTTAAATTGAACACCCTGTATATTTTAATATAAAAAGATACTATTTTAATTATCCTCTCAAATATATAACACACCATGGATGATATTGGTATCCTAGGCGATTTATTTAAACTTTATTACTTTAAACCACAGTAGGCCATGAAACAAAAGCTAATATCCTAGAGACAACTATGTTGAGTTATTAACATTTAACGTCAATTTCCTTTTTACATATTCATTTGTGAAAATGACTTATCAACATTTCGGAAAATTTGATATGATAGCTATCATCCATGGTGTGTTATAAATTTGACAAGAGAGTTTAAAATGCTGCTTTTTAGATTAAAATATACAGGGTGTTCCATTTAAAAAAGTGAGGTTAGATCCGATAACTTTTTTACCTGACCCCGTAAACTTATTCTGAAAACGGCAGATTATTCAACAATCATTATAAATAAACTTATGTATAAAACATTTCTCTGTATCTCTTTTAACTAAGAAAATATAGGGTAATTTAAAAATTGTCAATTTTTTGATTTTCCCCCGTATCTCTTAAGCCAATGCAAATTTACTAATTTTGATTTTACCATTTTTAGTTTGACCCAAAAAGAGCACATGACATTACTTTTTTGATAGCACTAACAATTACCCTATAAAAGTGTCGAAAATAGGACACCCTGTACATATCATAAAACATAAACATATTTTATTTAACCACATTTTTGTATAATACAAATTGTAGCAAGTCGTGATTACATTAATAAATTAAGTAATACAATAAAGTAAATTAATTATAATTTCACTACAACATATGGTATATAAAATAATACAAAAGTGTATACGATACGAAAAACAAACAAACAAATATTAAAAATTATATTTTGAACCTACATCAAGGTATTCCACGACAGAGTAGAAAGCATTTGCTTCGAGGAATTTTTTTTATAACAAAAATTTTTTTGGATAAAGCTTTTAACCCTTGAAGGAAGCACATTATACAGGGTGTCGCATAACTAACGGTACACAGGAAAACTGCAGATTCATTGGGTAAAAATACAGCGATTTGGCCATACTTAGTTTAGTTCAATAGCTGGTAATAACCAAGATACAGGGTGTCCAAGTAAAAATTTAATTTTCAATTTTCTTAAATAACTTATTTCTGAATCATTATTTTTGCACAAAATTTTGTGACTAGGGTTTTTTTGTGGAAAGGAATTTGAATTTGTTAATAATTTTGATCTAGATTATAGGGGGCGCTCTCTGCGGTACTCTGGATATATAAAAAGAAATGTAACTTTTTTGTGTCTTAGTATAAATTACAATTTCTAATGCGCCCGTTTAAATTTTGATTTGTAAATGTAAAATTTGTCGCAGTAGGCTTTGGTAAAAACAAATACAATGAAAGCACTTTGTAACCTCATTTCTGTCAAAGTTTATTTTCATTTGTCAGCATTGTGGGTGTTTTTAAGGAGTTTTTGAAGATACTGTTATCAAAAATTAAACTAAAAATGCCGCTACATTTTTCGTTTTGGACGCAAGGATCCTGCTTCTCCCAGTCTGTCGTATAGGCTTCTAAAAATTTTAAAATCTGGCTGCCTTCTATTTGGATACATTTCCAAATACCGCCGATGTTCCCCGCGCCTGTTAAAATTTTCTTGTGCGTATAGACATACCATGTCTCGCATTTCTCCGTTAGAAAACAGTTATGTCGCGGCATTTTTAGTTTAATTTTTAATAACAATATCCTCAAAAACTCCTTAAAAACACCCACAATGCTGACAAATGAAAATAAACTTTGACAGAAATGAGGTTTCAAAGCGCTTTCATTGTATTTGTTTTTACCAAAGCCTACTGTGACAAATTTCACATTTATATATCAAAATTTAAACGGGCACATTAGAAATTGTAATTGAAAATATCTCGAAAACGGTTAGTCGGAGCGACATTTACAAAGTATAACTTTATTGCTTAAAAATGACGGAAAAACTGATATTTTTAATACAAATATAATTATACTAAGGCCCAAGAAAGTTACTCTTCTTTTTATGTATCCAGAGTACCGCAGAGAGCGCCCCCCTACAATCTACATGAAAATTATTAACAAATTCAAATTCCTTTCCCCAAAAAATTCCTAGTCACAAAATTTTGTGCGAAAATATTGATTCAGAAATAAGTTATTTAGGAAAACTGAAAATTAAATTTTTACTAGGACACCCTGTATCTCGGTAATTACTAGCTATTGAACTAAACTAAGTAGGGCCAAATCGCAGTATTTTTACCCAAGGAATCTGCAGTTTTCCTGTGTACCATTAGTTATGGGACACCCTGTATAGCTCAATTCTCAGCGAGTTGTTAATACTTAGATTTATTCAGCCTATACCTATTTGGTCTAATCAAATTAGCCGATCTTGTATCATAGTGATGAATGTCGGAGTTATGTCGAAAATGTTTATTATTTCTATGAATTTCAAGTAATTGGTGTAAAACAAACAGCGATGGCAGCGTTAAAATTTTTAAATTTATAAAATTGGGCTTGCAGTGATCACTAAGTAACACCCTGTATATTTTGCGTTTTACATCAAATATGAAAAAAAGACATTAATAAAAAACGGATATTGAAAGAAATTGCTGAAAAATAAAACTGATTGCAAACCGTAAAGTATATATGTATGACGCAAATTCCATTTAATGATTATTTTTACGTATCGAGTGGGAGGCCAAAGGCGTTATCTAATAAATAAAATTATAAGGAACGCTGAACATCAATTGTAATCAGTTAACTAGTGCACCGAGTACAAAGTAAATTACGTCGTCAATTTTTAGGAAAAGCATTAGTCCTTTCCTTCTCAGAGATAGTTACAAACTGCTACTTTTTTTATGATCAAACACAAGCACTATAGGAAAAATCCTTTAGGGCACTCTGAGAGTGGTGCGTGTGCGAATAAAGCGATTCACGTTGGTTTTGAATCGTTGGAGGTTATATTGGTTGGGAAAAACGACCTCGGAAAGGTCGTTCCATAAGGATGAAGTCCTCCAGATGAAAGAATCCTTAAATAATGAAGTTCGAGAAGTACTAAGCTTAACCACATATGGATGGGCGGCAGTGGTTCGTCGTGTATTTCTGCTATTCGCCGCTCTGGGTCCGCCCAGATTAAGTTGGTTTAAAGTGTCCACAGAAGCAAAATCTGTGACCGCTGACCAAAAATTCGGTGTTTGTAGAGAAAAATGTATCGATTGCCAACTGATTTGCATCCGTCATAATAATCCGCGCACTAGTACGGAATTGTGGGTTCGGATTCTGCGCATTTGCTCGATCGGCCGTTTGGTTACTTTGTTTTTACGGATTCGTTTCATTTTCTTTAGCATGTTTTCGTACAATTTACTTTCCATTATTCTTTAAATATCAAGTCCAGCTCTAAACAAAGCAGAAATGAGCAAGAATAAGAATAGAGGAATATGGGCCTCCATTTTATTTTTTTGAAATTATTTTTTTAGGCAAAAATCACACACGTAGGCATCCTTCTCCGCCTCAGAGCACTGTTCATGTGCCCATAAAAGACACATAAGACATTGGACCCATAGTCCTCCCCTAGTGTCTTGAGAAAAGTGTTGATCACAAAATAAGCATTTTGCGTCATTATTTTCACGGGCGAATTGTCCAATTTGGTCTATGTCAATGTCAACGTCTGCAGGTGCCAATTACTGTTCTTCATCCTCTTGCAAACTTGATTCTTCTTTAACTCTAGTTGTTTTTTGGCCTTCTTCTGAGTTTCACTCGATTCTACTGAAACTAGTCTCCTGTTTCCCTTTCTTCTTTGTTTTGGTTCATTTCTCGATTAATATTTCGAGGTCTGCTTTGTAAAGAGATGGAGTTATAATTTTGAGATTTGAAAGACAGTGGTACAGGTGAAATGTCAAATGGAGTGAAAAAGGTTCTCGAACAGTCATCTGATTCCACATGCCTTGATTCCAGCGTTTCTGGAGCCTCCGACTCTTCTCCCAATCTTGGGTTAGAATCTAGGTCTTTCAAACAACCTGGTTGAGGTTCCAGGTCTTTTGAAAAACCACACTTTTGCGTGGGTCCTGAACCAACAGCAGTAACGGTGGATTGAGATCGTGGTTCTTGTAGCTGACTTTCTGATCCTTAACTACATGATTTTTCGGCTTCAATTTTTTCGGCAATAAAATCAGTATCAGCGAAAAAGTTGAAATAATAGTTTGGGTTCGGTTCGAATATGGCCCCAGCCCATATTCCATGGCACTCAAGGGGCCCATATTTCACGCATTACAACTCACTATAAAATTACTGGTTAGGAAAAACATGTAATTTTTAGAATAAGATTGAATACTGAAATGCAACGTTAAACTTTCCCTCTATCGCGTACAGCATAAGCAAACACAAAATAATATGAAGAAATATGAAAATTACGTTAATTAAACTTACATCAAAAAGTTATGGGAAACAGCGAAACATATGAATCACAACCATTTAATAACAACATGTGAAATCACGCTCGGAGTCGGTAAAAATAGGTATCGAAAATGTGTAAGTGTAAGTGTACAATAGGGCTCTCTATCGATTGAATATTGTTCAAAAATGTATACTAAAAATAATGTTTCGGCGGGGTATAAATCACGGTTACTTCACACGGGCTAGAATGAATAATGATCTGATCATCCCAGTAAACAACAATAATATTAATTTAAAAAGTGTGGCCTATTTAGGTCCTAAGATATATAATTTGCTTCCAGCAACAGTGAGGACTATATTAAACATATTCAAATTTAAGAAAGCATGCCAAGATCATATAACGAGGGAATTTAATAACCTCAAACATATATTTAAATAAAATTATTCATTCTTATTCACCAATATACTGTATTATGCACATATCAAAACAAACACTAATTTGTCAAGTAGTTAGTCTATAAGATAATATTATGGTGCATACAAGTAATTTTATTACTTAGGCACCATTTAATTTTTAATTTTTAGAGAATATTTTTTGTCTTTTGTAATCTTTAAACTTACTTGATTTAATGTTAATTAATGTTTACGCTTCACCTGACAGATAGTGTTACTTGGTTTTTAGATGGACAGGGAGCCCATATTAAGTGCCTAGCCCATATTCGAACCATGTGATTTTTTAATGGATCATCTAATTATAATTATTTAAAGTGGACAAAAAATGGGGGTCCCCTAGAGGTCAGAGTTAACACACAAATAGTGCCACACGACTCCACGCGGGAAGTCTATTTACCTAATCTTAAATTTCATATGCATCATTAAGAATAGTGTTCTAACCTTAGGAAGGCAGGTTATTTTAATTAGGCCGCGGATGCATATGTCCTTTTAGGAAAAGCTCATTAGACCGTCTAGATCTGGGACCCAATTTGCCCTACGTTGTGTAACCCTACGTTGTGTTTTAGACGTTGTGTGAGTAACCCTATAGTTCGCTGACAAAAGTCAAATGAAGTATTACACCGGTCAAAGCGTCGAATTTGAACAGGGATTCGTTAAAACCAGTATGAATCATTCGTAAAAATTTAGAAACGTACGCTACCCGAAAAGTGGCTTAAGCTAACGCATAATTTGGAAAATCCGGTCGCTATCGGTTGTAAAAGAAAATCTGGGTATGTTCCAATTTCCAAAGGTTCACCTACCCCGTGCACTGGACGAGACTGTGGAGCTGTCGCTCAAGGCAGTAGCCTTTCTCTATAGGATTCCCTCAATACGGTTGCTGGAATGCGCTGTCGCGCTAGGCAGTAGCCCTCCGTCCCACGTAGAAGGAAACAGCGGAAGAGCCCACACTTTACAAATACTACTTCAAACGTGGTTGTGTAGTTTGTAACTGTTTAGTAAGGGTAGGCTCGTCGCATCAGCCACTTTTATGTAATAGGATAATCGATACCGGGGTTGCTAATCAAAAGAATGCAAATCAAGGTAGTGGAAAACGAGGCCACATTCAAAACACAGTAAATGTCCTCACATCCCCGCGAGCGAACTCGCTACGGTGTCCAGCGTGGACAGTAGTCCCACCATAGTGCGAAGGGGGAGCATGATAAACCTACAGGCCTACGAACCTAAACCATGTTCGAGGGAACGCTCAGGATCTCTACCATGAAAATAATTTAAAGGTTGTGACATAAAATTAGCAAACACCCGATATTTCGCCCGTTAACTCAGTTAAGATAAGTTTCATTGTAATCCCTGTTAAAATGCGCCGCTCACTAAGGAGAAGTGAGTCGATTATATGAAATAAAACCTAAAGAAACCGAGCTAATTTAAATGTGAAATAAAACTGAGATTCCCTGCAATATTCGTTCATAGTCTAACCTGAGGAAGTTACTGGTTTGTCCCGATTCCCATCAGTACGTTTTTCCTATAAAACATATATAAAGGGTAAGACATCGGCAAATAGGTAACATAGGTGCAAGTTATAAAAAATATTATTTGTCGCAATGCGAAACCCTAAAATCTCGGCCGCTATGGGTCGTTTATGAACATTGGCCCATAAAGGAAAGATTTATGACCTAAGAGTAGTACCGTACTTTAGAAGAAGGGTTTCTATCGAGTCCGCTGATAGACGTCCACTTCAGTCTAACGGGAAAAATACCTTTTTACAAGAGATAATAAAGAATTTTATTATCTTAGCAAAGCTTAGTTTTTAGAAATATACAGAGATTTATAAAATGTAACGTTTAACATAATTAAATTGATTACCAGGCCGCCCCCGGTCTTAAAGAAAATCACCTTTATTAGAACCTGTAAAGCGATCTGTTATTTTACAGTTTTTGTATTCGTATTTATTTAATAAAATTATGATGCTTAAGATTTTATGAGACTAATAGATATTCAGAGATATAGTTTGGAATAGCCAGGAAAAGAAAATGGTATGATATGGTAGGAAGTGAGGCAGATCAAAAAGGTTTTCCGACATAAGCGAAAATCCACAAATGATCAGGAGTTTAGGGAAGATCAAAAAGGTTTTCCGACATAAGCGAAAATCCACAAATGATCAGGAGTTTAGGGAAGCCAAAAAGGTTTTCCAACATAAGCGAAAATCCACAAATGGCCAGGATGTTAGGGAAGATCAAAAAGGTTTTCCGACATAAGCGAAAATCCACAAATGATCAGGAGTTTAGGGAAGATCAAAAAGGTTTTCCGACATAAGCGAAAATCCACAAATGAGCAGGAGTTTAGGGAAGATCAAAAAGGTTTTCCGACAAGCGAAAATCCACAAATGATCAGGATTTTAGGGAAGATCAAAAAGGTTTTCCGACATAAGCGAAAATCCACAAATGATCAGGATTTTAGGGAAGATCAAAAAGGTTTTCCGACATAAGCGAAAATCCACAAATGATCAGGATTTTAGGGAAGATCAAAAAGGTTTTCCGACATAAGCGAAAATCCACAAATGATCAGGATTTTAGGGAAGATCAAAAAGGTTTTCCGACATAAGCGAAAATCCACAAATGATCAGGATTTTAGGGAAGATCAAAAAGGTTTTCCGACATAAGCGAAAATCCACAAATGATCAGGATTTTAGGGAAGATCAAATAGGTTTTCCGACAAGCGAAAATCCACAAATGATCAGGATTTTAGGGAAAGGTAAAAGGTGTAGGAAGATAGGTGTTGGTAGGAAAGATAGAAGTTGACTATTTACTTAACTAAAGTGTGATCTCCAGATAATTACTTTACGTAGTCTCTTACAAATTATGAAGTGCAACAGATTTTAAGAATTAAGAATCCAAACAGAAATTTTAATAATTTACCTTCATGTTGCACCCGATTAATATTGACAAAATCACCCTTTAATCAATTAATATTTTCTGAATGATATGTACAAACGAGGTTAATATTTTATTTTGAATAAACAAATTTCTAAAAGAAAGAGTACTATTGGATTTTGAGCCAACAGAGAAAAGCTCGTTTTGACCTTAAGCCCCAAATTTTTGAAAGAAAATAGTCCTATTTAATTTTGAGAAAGAAAAACGGAGAAAGGTCCGTTTTGACTTTAAGCCACCAATTTTTGAAAGAAAGAGTTCTATTGAATTTTGAGCCAATAGAGAAAAGCTCGTTTTGACTTTAAGCCCCAAATTTTTGAAAGAAATAGTCCCCTTATATGGGGTGGTTAGCGTTTTTATACTCTCCAGGATGTCAGCGCAGTTCTTCGTCTCTCCTCTTTGTGCGGTCGTTCCGAGTGCCCGGTACTCCCGATGTCGCCGGTGTAGCCATCCCGCGCGTCATCGCGTTATTTTGGTTACTTGAGTTTTGTAATATCCGTTATAAAGAAATTATGGAATAATATAAGTATAATGCAATCTTAATCACGCCTTACAATTTTTTGTTGATTATTTTAAGTATTAGTTTGTGTTAGTAAATAGATCTTTTTGCCTAACGTGGGTCAGAATTTCATTGAACAATAGGAGGCCTAGGTCCGCTCCGTTACAGACGCCCCCTATTATTTTGAACGAACCAATCGTACTGAGCGAAAAATAATACCCTGAAATGGATATAAAAAAAATAAATGAAATACAACCGGACTGGATACGATGGACTAATAATGGCTATTTATATATGTGGGGTCGGTTAAGGCAATTTGCTTAATCCTAGTCGCAGACATGATTAACCCAGTCAATCCAGTCCGTGGCCTTCCTACTTTAATCGTATATTTATTTACAACAATTTATATTTCGAAACAACCAACAGCCACTTTCACGTACCCCTTACCATCGACAACCTGAATCTTACCCCTGTACTTTACAAACTACTAAATATATAAATAAAATATAAAAAAAAACTAACTTACCTATAACTTACAACCTACAAACGGAAACTTACTCTATTTACTTAATTTATTTACGAAACGCACCGCGGTTGGAAAGGTTTCCATTTGGCCCCCCCGGCGTTTTTTCCGGTACGCCTGGGCCCTTTGGTGGTCACGAATCCTTCGGGTGCTATTTCCTTCCGGACGCTCTTTGGAAGGCCCCGCAGGACTTCTTCTTTGGGGCATGGGGATCAGTTGGGGATCAGTACGCTTGGTTGTGGATGTTTTGATTACTGTGGCATCCGTTTTCGGCGGAGGACGGGATAGCTTTTTGATAGGGGACTTATCCGCGTATCCCAGAATGACTGCTAACTCCATCGGAGCTACGGCTTCGTATAGCCGTATACATGGAGGGGATCGTGGTCGCCGGGGTCCTGCTGCGCCGGGTCGCGTATGACTCTGGTCACGTGATCTTGCGATAAGAAATCGAACACATATTGTGCTTCCAGTTCGTCAAATATCCCCTCGAGCTCGCTCATTTTCTTCTGGCGTACTGGTTCTATTTCTGACGAAGTCAACTATTATACTGATTTCTACTTTTTTAGGGTCAACCAGACAAAAAGGTCCTTCAGTTTTTTTTTATTAACGGCACATCTGGACATTTGTCGGGAATCCTGGGTATCAGGTACTTAGAGGGATCTATAGGGTATTATTTGGGCTGTGTTGAAGTTTCCTTTTATTCTTAATGTCGATGGGTCTTGTAGTTTATAGGCGTTCGGGTACGGTTTCGCAATTACTCTGTATGGTCCGTCATAAACTAAACAGAGTTTAGCAGCTACCCCTTCAGCGGCGTCGGACACGGGGTTGGTTTTGAGTAGTACTAACTCGTTAATACCAAACTCTACTGTCCCTCGTTTTTGTTTCCTTATTCGCTTAATCGCGTTTTTCCTAAGGTTCTCTTTTACCATTTCCCTAATTTGGTAATTGGTGCGGATTGGATGTTGCGTAACACATTTCCTGATTATGCCGTCAAGTAGTTGCGGAAGGCTCCGTCCTGTTAGAATTTCCACTGGCGCGTAGCCGGTGCTACTATTGGGGATGCTGTTTAGAGTTTCTTCCACATTACCTAAGATCGTAGCCTAAGCTCCCTGATTGTGGTAACAGTAGGTTCGTAACATTCTTCCAATTTCCTTCATGTACCTTTCCGCAGGATTCGAACTGGCATGACGGATCGAACAGAGGGTGGGGCGTATCCCTAATTCCAGTAACCTTCGGGACCATCTTTTGGTAGTAAATTGACTTCCGTGATCGCTTAATTGTGGAACCGGCTCACCTGTCGAAATAGTTATGTTATGCTAGTCGAAAGTATTTAAAACTTACCTTTTAAAGATTAGAAAACCTTAAAACCTACCTTTTATATATTATCTATCTCCCTTTCGCCTTCTTCTCGTTGTAATTTACAACTTCATATCCTTAAAACCTACCTTTTATATATTATATATCTCCCTTTCGCCTTCTTCTCAGTGTAATTTTAAAACTTCATATCCTGGTCACGGCACCACTGAAACGTTACCGCCCCCCGCCAATGCGGAAGTAAAAGAACGCGATCATCTTTAAATTTGGATAAGATTATTTGGTTGATTTTTTTTAATGGATCATCTAATTATAATTATTTAAAGTGGACAAAAAATGGGGGTCCCCTAGAGGTCAGAGTTAACACACAAATAGTGCCACACGACTCCACGCGGGAAGTCTATTTACCTAATCTTAAATTTCATATGCATCATTAAGAATAGTGTTCTAACCTTAGGAAGGCAGGTTATTTTAATTAGGCCGCGGATGCATATGTCCTTTTAGGAAAAGCTCATTAGACCGTCTAGATCTGGGACCCAATTTGCCCTACGTTGTGTAACCCTACGTTGTGTTTTAGACGTTGTGTGAGTAACCCTATAGTTCGCTGACAAAAGTCAAATGAAGTATTACACCGGTCAAAGCGTCGAATTTGAACAGGGATTCGTTAAAACCAGTATGAATCATTCGTAAAAATTTAGAAACGTACGCTACCCGAAAAGTGGCTTAAGCTAACGCATAATTTGGAAAATCCGGTCGCTATCGGTTGTAAAAGAAAATCTGGGTATGTTCCAATTTCCAAAGGTTCACCTACCCCGTGCACTGGACGAGACTGTGGAGCTGTCGCTCAAGGCAGTAGCCTTTCTCTATAGGATTCCCTCAATACGGTTGCTGGAATGCGCTGTCGCGCTAGGCAGTAGCCCTCCGTCCCACGTAGAAGGAAACAGCGGAAGAGCCCACACTTTACAAATACTACTTCAAACGTGGTTGTGTAGTTTGTAACTGTTTAGTAAGGGTAGGCTCGTCGCATCAGCCACTTTTATGTAATAGGATAATCGATACCGGGGTTGCTAATCAAAAGAATGCAAATCAAGGTAGTGGAAAACGAGGCCACATTCAAAACACAGTAAATGTCCTCACATCCCCGCGAGCGAACTCGCTACGGTGTCCAGCGTGGACAGTAGTCCCACCATAGTGCGAAGGGGGAGCATGATAAACCTACAGGCCTACGAACCTAAACCATGTTCGAGGGAACGCTCAGGATCTCTACCATGAAAATAATTTAAAGGTTGTGACATAAAATTAGCAAACACCCGATATTTCGCCCGTTAACTCAGTTAAGATAAGTTTCATTGTAATCCCTGTTAAAATGCGCCGCTCACTAAGGAGAAGTGAGTCGATTATATGAAATAAAACCTAAAGAAACCGAGCTAATTTAAATGTGAAATAAAACTGAGATTCCCTGCAATATTCGTTCATAGTCTAACCTGAGGAAGTTACTGGTTTGTCCCGATTCCCATCAGTACGTTTTTCCTATAAAACATATATAAAGGGTAAGACATCGGCAAATAGGTAACATAGGTGCAAGTTATAAAAAATATTATTTGTCGCAATGCGAAACCCTAAAATCTCGGCCGCTATGGGTCGTTTATGAACATTGGCCCATAAAGGAAAGATTTATGACCTAAGAGTAGTACCGTACTTTAGAAGAAGGGTTTCTATCGAGTCCGCTGATAGACGTCCACTTCAGTCTAACGGGAAAAATACCTTTTTACAAGAGATAATAAAGAATTTTATTATCTTAGCAAAGCTTAGTTTTTAGAAATATACAGAGATTTATAAAATGTAACGTTTAACATAATTAAATTGATTACCAGGCCGCCCCCGGTCTTAAAGAAAATCACCTTTATTAGAACCTGTAAAGCGATCTGTTATTTTACAGTTTTTGTATTCGTATTTATTTAATAAAATTATGATGCTTAAGATTTTATGAGACTAATAGATATTCAGAGATATAGTTTGGAATAGCCAGGAAAAGAAAATGGTATGATATGGTAGGAAGTGAGGCAGATCAAAAAGGTTTTCCGACATAAGCGAAAATCCACAAATGATCAGGAGTTTAGGGAAGATCAAAAAGGTTTTCCGACATAAGCGAAAATCCACAAATGATCAGGAGTTTAGGGAAGATCAAAAAGGTTTTCCGACATAAGCGAAAATCCACAAATGATCAGGAGTTTAGGGAAGCCAAAAAGGTTTTCCAACATAAGCGAAAATCCACAAATGGCCAGGATGTTAGGGAAGATCAAAAAGGTTTTCCGACATAAGCGAAAATCCACAAATGATCAGGAGTTTAGGGAAGATCAAAAAGGTTTTCCGACATAAGCGAAAATCCACAAATGAGCAGGAGTTTAGGGAAGATCAAAAAGGTTTTCCGACAAGCGAAAATCCACAAATGATCAGGATTTTAGGGAAGATCAAAAAGGTTTTCCGACATAAGCGAAAATCCACAAATGATCAGGATTTTAGGGAAGATCAAAAAGGTTTTCCGACATAAGCGAAAATCCACAAATGATCAGGATTTTAGGGAAGATCAAAAAGGTTTTCCGACATAAGCGAAAATCCACAAATGATCAGGATTTTAGGGAAGATCAAAAAGGTTTTCCGACATAAGCGAAAATCCACAAATGATCAGGATTTTAGGGAAGATCAAAAAGGTTTTCCGACATAAGCGAAAATCCACAAATGATCAGGATTTTAGGGAAGATCAAATAGGTTTTCCGACAAGCGAAAATCCACAAATGATCAGGATTTTAGGGAAAGGTAAAAGGTGTAGGAAGATAGGTGTTGGTAGGAAAGATAGAAGTTGACTATTTACTTAACTAAAGTGTGATCTCCAGATAATTACTTTACGTAGTCTCTTACAAATTATGAAGTGCAACAGATTTTAAGAATTAAGAATCCAAACAGAAATTTTAATAATTTACCTTCATGTTGCACCCGATTAATATTGACAAAATCACCCTTTAATCAATTAATATTTTCTGAATGATATGTACAAACGAGGTTAATATTTTATTTTGAATAAACAAATTTCTAAAAGAAAGAGTACTATTGAATTTTGAGCCAACAGAGAAAAGCTCGTTTTGACTTTAAGCCCCAAATTTTTGAAAGAAAATAGTCCTATTTAATTTTGAGAAAGAAAAACGGAGAAAGGTCCGTTTTGACTTTAAGCCACCAATTTTTGAAAGAAAGAGTTCTATTGAATTTTGAGCCAATAGAGAAAAGCTCGTTTTGACTTTAAGCCCCAAATTTTTGAAAGAAATAGTCCCCTTATATGGGGTGGTTAGCGTTTTTATACTCTCCAGGATGTCAGCGCAGTTCTTCGTCTCTCCTCTTTGTGCGGTCGTTCCGAGTGCCCGGTACTCCCGATGTCGCCGGTGTAGCCATCCCGCGCGTCATCGCGTTATTTTGGTTACTTGAGTTTTGTAATATCCGTTATAAAGAAATTATGGAATAATATAAGTATAATGCAATCTTAATCACGCCTTACAATTTTTTGTTGATTATTTTAAGTATTAGTTTGTGTTAGTAAATAGATCTTTTTGCCTAACGTGGGTCAGAATTTCATTGAACAATAGGAGGCCTAGGTCCGCTCCGTTACACTATACTAAAATTTGAACGAAGCTAAAAATATTCATGGAAAACTATTTCGGAAAGATATTTTCTCGAGGTTGTCTATAATACATCCTTTAGAATCGATACCAAAGTTTATGGGTTTTTGGTCCTTGTTTATCGCGACGATACAGGGTGTGCCATCGCTCGTGTGATGATTCCTTATCCAAAAATAAGACAAATCATCCATCCTGAAGAAGAGAGTTAGTTACATAACTAAAATTTGGCATTTTTGTGTTCTTTACATAAATCTACTAAAAATTATATCTTTGCGACCGAGAGATGGTTACATATAACGTTCACAATATTAGCCCGTTATTATGGTACACCCTGTATAAGACATTATGAAATTTAGATTAATTTAGTATAACAAATTATTTTTTCCTTTTTCAGGATTATTCACGAGAGTGGATTCACGCCAGAGGACTTCAAGCAATACAGGCCAGTCGTTTATAGCAACACTATTCAATCATTGGTGGCGATTTTGCGGTCAATGCCTAATCTCGGAATACAGTACGGCAACAATGAGCGAGAGGTATAGTCAATTTTAATAAATAGTACAAATATTTGCAGTATTTCCGTAAGAACCACACAAATATACAGGGTGTCCGGAAAAGAGAGGACACTCAGTTAATTATATATTCTTGAAGCAACAATAATATCATCAATCTAACGACAGACGCGTGGATCACGCCACGGTCAGCGCTACTCAGTGGCGATTCTTGCACATGAGCACATGCGCACCCCCAAACTAATAAAAAAAATATTAATTTATATTCATTGAATATTATTTATCGTATGAAGACCGACCCTCCCTAATTTATCGGGGGATAGCGGGTCTATGGCGATTTAACATGGAAAAGCGCACAATTTTAGTGTGCGCCGCGCTGTTGTCTGTTCGTGCATGTATTTAGAAATTCGAGCGTGTATGTTTTAATATTAAGTTAAGATGAATAGTTTCACGGTGGACTATTTAAAAATAACTTTAGCTCTTTGAGTTTGGAGAAAAAAATTGAAGTGAAGAATGCGGGAAGACTTAAACCCGAAATTAATTTAACGCAGACCACAAAGGGTAAATCTAGGGACTATTAGAAAGTTTAACAATGAAATATATGAAATACATTTTATAGAGGGTATTCCAAACTTTAATGAGGCTGTTATTGATCAATTTTCTACAATTAAGAACCTAAGAATGGACTTTACGTTTAAGCACTATACACACTGAGAAAACCTTTCTTTTTTTCCAAAAGTTGTATTTCCTTGTGTAAAATTCAAAAATAAATAAAAATATGTTTTACCTAACGCATTTTCTTATTACTTCTTTTCTTTCTACGTTTAAAACGCCTAGAAAGTAATTAAAAAATAAAGAGTCTACTTTTCAGGTGGTATTAATATGAAATACCAATGAAATAATAATTTTCCCATACATTGGTATTAAAAAGTAATTGTTTGGTCACAAAAATCAAATTTTGTTTGGTTTAACGGTACGATAAAATATTAGGAAGGTTCGGACTTTATACGATAAACAATATTAAATGAAATAAATTAATATTTTATTATTTTTTTTTTATTTTTTTTTTGGGGGTACACGTACTCATGTGCTCCTATGGACGAACCTCCGTTAAGGTCAACTGTTTATCATTCGGCATTGCGCATGACCAATTACGATCAGCTTCGTTTACATGCGCGAGGCCATAAATTTGCCACTTCTACTTTTAGAGTTTGGCTATCCATAGGTCGCTGGTATATGCCAATTGATTAATTTCCCTAATTTTTAAATTTTGTGCCCCAGTATTTGACGATATGTTGTAATATTCAGCGTGGCTCCTCTTCTGTAACATTGGTATTTTATTGGATGTGGGTTATTTGCAAAGATTTAAACTAACTTTTTATTGACTACCATAAACCATATACAACATTTTAACGTATGTATATATTTTTTTTAGTTGGACGGTAAAATGGTGTTTGACGTAATCCAAAGAATGGAAGATACTGAACCTTTCTCGGAAGAATTATTGGCTGCGATGAAAAGACTATGGGCAGATTCGGGGGTACAAGAATGTTTCGGTCGTTCCAACGAGTATCAGCTCAACGACTCTGCCAAATAGTAAGTATACAAGTTCAAACGGTACCAATTTAACTTATCGCCCCATCTCTTACCAACAAAACAGTGATACAGAGACTGTTTATAAACGGGATGTCTAAAAACGCTTAGGCTAAGATCACAGGGCAACACACCGCACGTTTTTTCAGGATTTGTTGGACTACAAATAAACGTGTACAGTTGAAGGCGTCCTTTGAGGGCACGGTTCCCTTCACGCGGCCCGCGGCTTTGTGCTGTCGCAATATGGCGCCCGCAACCTACTGCTGCTCATGTTTCTTCATGATACAAATAACTAAAAGGTATGATTCCACGCAGATGGAGGCGTGGCTTGTGACGTCACCAGGAGAGTGATCTTTAAATCTCTTATGGAGATTTATATTGCTGTCTGCGTTTTTAGCTCTCTTTTAAAGGTATTAAAAGGTTTTACTCATTTAATAGTATGTAAAATGAAAGAATAATATCATGGTGTTTAGGTATATTAATTTCATAAATATATAACATACATTACAGCTAAAATACCACTAAAATAAGACAAAATACTAGCAAACTTTTAAAACTTCCATTGAAAACATACGGGAAGCGGTCGAGCTGCTCGTCGTTGCTTGGCGTCTGTGGCGTAATGGGGAGAGCTAAACCCACGCCTCCCTCTGCGTGGTATCCTACCTGGTCTATCTACTTTATCAGACGATGAATTATTAGTCGAAATGGCCTCAAAACAGCCGCGATGGCCGCTTGAAGGGAACCGGACCTTTAAGGAACGAATCGAGGGACACGACGCGGCGTCCATATGGGAAAGGTCGTGCGTTGCCCGACGGCGACAAGGTATTAAAGCCGTCTAGACATGCTAGGGGCATTTTTATGAAGATGGTAAATTTAACGAACAAAACGTCGGAAAATCGGTGTATGTTGTATACCACTGAACGTAGATTTCGGTCCACTTTTGTAATTTAAACAAACCGATCCAGGCCCGTATTTAAAAAAAATCAAGTTTATGATGATGACCCAAAGACGAAACGTCGCATGAAAGATCTGATAATGCCATCTTGTGGGGAATAAAAGTAGCAATGAGAAAGTGTAATTTATTTTTGGACATCTCTTCGAACAAATTCAGGAAATACTAAAAACCAAAACGCAAAAATTTTGATATTTTCAAATATTTTGAAATCCCTTGTATTTATTTTTTAATTGCGCTATTTATTTGGCCCATAATTACGCAACTTTGCCTCAATTTAACCGACTTCGTATCTCTTACCGTTTCCGAAATCCCAACGGTGAAGGCCGAAATTGTAACACCCTGTATTATGACGTACTGCTTGTTGATTTATACGATGAACCCAAAATCTTCTGACCAATACCGATACCGATATACAGGGTCTCCCAAAACAGTAAAACTGCAGATTCTGTGTAAAAATATTGCGATTTGGCCAAACATTCTTCCATCTATTCAATATCTTCAAATTCAAATATTTTTAACCAAAGAATCTGCAGTTTTACTGTGTACTATTCGTTTTGGGACACCCTATATAAGTACAACAACGCGTGGATCCATTGAATACACATCTGCTCCAGGTGATCACTGGACCAAAACTGCTTTTTTACCGGAATGAAAATGTATCGGATGAAACATCCCATTGTTTATTCAGTTGAAACCGAATAATATAAAAAACGTGCAGCAACTATATTCCACATATACCTATATAAACAGTATATTGCTAATACCATCTGCACTTATGTCCCCGCTATGGGCATCGAAGGGGGCGTTGTGAGTTTGCGCAGTTCGGAAATTTCCTTGTGAAAGTAAACATTCGACAGGACCGGATTTAAACTTTTTTAATGTAAATTTCACTGGTAGTTAGGAAAAATATTGCAATCAAAATTTCGATTAGTTCGAATTAAGACGGCGTTCCATCAGCGGCGGCTCCTCCATTAGGTCATTGGGTCAATGACCTCCCTATAAAAATTTAGGAAATAAAACTTTTTTTTAAATTAGAATTTACTACAAATGTACCTACTATAATAATTTACCTATAATATTTGAAACGCCCCCGTAAACACAAGCGTGTAGTGCGATTCAAAATCGGGCTGGACCCAGTAATTGACCACGATAGCTTAAATGGAAACGAATTTATCCGAGCTCTGACGATTCCGGCAAGCGGGAGAAAAATACGCGAACTTAACCGCCGCTGGGTCAACAGCCCGGTTTATTGAAAATCTGAATAAGATGTACCTATGAACCTATGTCGTCTCATCATTAGTAATTATTAAATGCTTGGAAAAGAGATGACAGGTTCCAGGTTGGACGTAGGTCGTAGGTCGCGCAACATTTTCATTTAGTCTACTTTAATTTTGGTTGTAATAATGTGTCTTAATACGAATAGAAAAACCATTTATAAATAGTATTGCTAATTTTAATGAGCGTGTTATAACTCATTTTGCAAATGTTAAAGACCGAAGGGTTGATCTAAAATTTAAAATAGTTTAAAAAAATAATTTTTTTTATATTGGTATCAACTCCAAGCTAATTCGTCTGTTGTCTCGAAACAATTTCTTTTCTTTTTTAAAGGTTGGTAATTTAAGGTCATATATTTTATGTTTGTTTGCAGAAATAATTTCTAAAGTAACGTCACACCTGTCAAGTTTACTTTCTTTGTAAAGCTGAACACAGCACTACAATATTTTACAAATTTAAAGCTTTGCAATTTCCGTTAACTCAGGAGGATTAAAATCATCTTTGTTCATATTATTTAATTATTTAAGAAAATTTTCAGTTTTGCGAAAAAATGATAGACTCTTTTTAAAAGGTTGGTAATTTAAGGTCATATATTTTATGTTTGTTTGCAGAAATAATTTCTAAAGTAACGTCACACCTGTCAAGTTTACTTTCTTTGTAAAGCTGAACACAGCACTACAATATTTTACAAATTTAAAGCTTTGCAATTTCCGTTAACTCAGGAGGATTAAAATCATCTTGGTTCATATTGTTTAATTATTTAAGAAAATTTTCAGTTTTGCGAAAAAATGATAGACATGGATAATTTATCAAATGCTATAAAATCATAATTTGATAGTACATATTACCAACATAAAATTTTCACATAAATATTTACGAAAGTTATATAAGTATAGCATGTATTTTTTTAATATGGATTTTTCTTATTAAGAAAACGTAAAATAGAAAAAATAGTACCTATAAAGTACTTGTACTTTAATATACTATTCTTGTATCGCATATAGCGTAATGACCCCCCAATGAGATTGACCACGAGCCGCCACTGCGTTCCATGCATACGATTTCTGACGATATGATGATCCGGCGGTGCCCTGATTGGTGTAAACTTCTGGTGCTAAATTCCGTCCGAATATTTGTAACAATCGACACGATGAGCTTTATTTTAACTTTCATCCGACGTTGTATGTTTCTTAACTTCACTTTTTTCTAAACCAAAAATTAAGAATGAATGACTGTATTGACTATTTTGGGAATTATTATCAGCTACTAATGTACCAAATTAAAAATACATTAATTTTAAGGTTAGGTAGTGACCACATATATATTATATTGTATACGAGTGACACTCTTCTTTTCTTACAAGCTTTTTAGTGAAATTCGGTTCGGAAGATCGGATAGTGTGATAAGCAAAATATTTTCGTATATATGTACATTGTACATACCTGAAATACTTTATACCTGGTATTGATCAACGACTTTTGCAAAAAGCACCATGCACTTATGTCCCTTCATCTTAAACAAAACAAGCCACTAACCTATCAAACTGCGAATCACCACAAATGTTGTTAGGTAATGAAAGTTTATAAGCACTAATATACCGACAACAATGTGGATGAAGCACTTTTTATTCTGTAATTTGAAAAAGCATCCAGAACCAAAGATGGCGACGAATAACAACAAATGAATACTGTCGGGCCGGCTCTGACGCGATCGATAAAATTTCCACCCTACTGCGCAAACTCAATAGCGGGGACACCTTTTGTATTTTGGAACGTTCGTATTGGCAATATACTGTTTATATATATGTGCTATATTCCCGAATGAACCCAGAGTTACATATTTTCTAATACAGCTTATTTATCTTTAAAATTAACTGCTTAATTCATTGCAGTGACTTGTCTTAAAATTTAACTGTGAAAAATTGAAACCAGCGAAAATCCATAATTTAAGCATGCTATGCATTATATTAATTATGCGTAAAACATATTCAACTCAATAAAATTATGTATGAACAATAATTGTTTTGCAATAATAGTAGAAGTAGATAGTAATTGGAAATCACCATTATATGTGTTATTTAACATTAATTATAAATATTACAACATTTTTAATTTCCTTTGGATTGTTTCTAAGAATGTTACGATTACAGAAAGTTGTAAAGTCAATTAAAAAATATCTAATGGCATAATGAACGTAATTAAGTTGTATTTTTTTTATCCCTCATAATTCGCAGACAGCATGAAGTACCACGCCTTAACAAAGACCTGGAAGAAATTTTGGCTTGGGGTGACAGTAACCAAGTCGAATTTAACGCTAAAATACCCAGGCAGCGGTTTTCTCTAAAAGGGTTAACATTACAGAACCGGATATAGTCATGGCAGGACACACAATCCCACTGGCTTCATCTATTAATTTGCTGGGCGTCAGTCTAATGACCTACACTAAACAACCACCCTGTTCTCGCCAGCATCGGAAGTTTTATCGCCGCTTGACCAATAGCAACCAGTTTATGCATCCATCATGTGGCTATCACGCGCTGAGTTTGTTTATGCTCCTGAATTGGAAAAAGGAATAGAGTATTCTGTAGATATTGTGCATTTTTGCAGGACCATACTTCGGCCTTAATAAAAATGATTGCACCGCAATATTTTGGCACATCAAGACTTTCTTCAGTGCGCACCCCAGAAGCTGGACGTATCCATAAAGTCGGTAGATGTCCAATGCTTTGAAATCCGTCTACACCACGTCCGCGTCGATATCATTTGCCTTAAAGTTCCTTTACAACGTTGCCACTATTAACAATTTTCACTTGTATCAACGTATATGGAATAGTTACTCATCTTTTAACAATGTGGTCGATTATCGGTATCGGTCGATCAGTAGTTTCTTTTAAAATTAAAGAAAATCATAAGCTCATGTTTACGCTAAATCCTAAACTTGAAACAAAAATATTGTAGCTTTAAAAAAATAATATATCTAATTCCCTTTACTTTTTTTCAGCTTCTTAGATGACTTAGATAGACTGGGCGCAAAAGACTACCAGCCAACAGAACAAGATATTTTAAGGACGCGAGTCAAAACTACGGGTATTGTCGAGGTGCATTTTTCCTTTAAAAATCTTAATTTCAAGTAAGTATTGAGGACGGATTATTTAATTATGACACTTGTGTGGCATCATCTTGATTCATTTATGTTAAATTGCTTATATACTATATACAACGAACAAATGGAAAGTTACACAACAATAGCACATAACCTAAAAAGTTAGAATGTTTGTGCAGAGTTGCATTAAGGGTCATATCACAAAGAAAGTTAATCAGAAAGATACGAGTGACACTCTCTTCTTTTTTTACAAGATTTTTAGTGGTATCGGTTCCGAAGATCGGATAATGTGATAGGCAATTGGAAATTTTCCACCCGTGCAGAGGTCTGGCGTACGCCCCAAAATGTCGAAATACCTTTTTCTTTACAACTACATAATTTTCCAATGCTCCTTCCTAATTGCAGCTAATCACTATTAATGCACTGGTTTTTGTTACTTTAAAAGATAAGATGAATAAATCCGGCCTAAATCATAAACACAAACTAAATTTTTAAAAACAAGGCTCGATTAATTACCTAGTAGATGTTGTATAATTTATTGGAACTTTAAATTCTACCAGCACAAGGTATAAGCTATGGTAAAATAAAACTAAAATTTATACATACATACATACCTGAAATACTTTATACCTGTTGTTGTTAGGTAATGAAAGTTTATAAGCACTAATATACCGACAACAATGTGGATGAACCACTTTTTATTCTGTAATTTGAAAAGGCATCCAGAACCAAAGATGGCGACGAATAACAACAAACAAATAATGTCGGGCCGGCTTTGACGCGATCGATAAAATTTCCATCCTACTGCGCAAACTCAATATGCCCGTTGCATCTCCCATGGCGGGGACACTTTTTGTATTTTGGAACGTTCTTATTGGCAATATACTGCATATATATATTTATGTGGGTATTTCTCATTTAATGGTCGAATTTTCCCATACACAGGGCAGGTAGTTATCATAATTAGCATGAATCTATAAAACCGGAGCCAACTGAGACTTTTACGAGACAGATTGTTAATTAGTCTAATACAATAAGTAAAATTTTGCTATTTTGGTCTCAGAAACATTTTTGTTGTTTCGCTGTGTAATTAGAGCGAAACATTAAAACGACTTACGTCAGTTGATATCTGTGCGATCATCCCTGAACGATATATTGATTTTTGTCTCGCTTGAGTTATTCCATTTTAATCTTTGCTTTTTGTTATTTTTAACATTTCTTCACGCCGATATTGTGAGACTGAATAACATTGTTAAGCAATGTATATGTCGGCGTCAATTAGTGAAATCCCTCATTCCCAGAACGCCTAGCCATTTCACGTATTGCCGGCAAATAGTGTAAAAAAAAAGTACGTTTCACGAAATTTGGATACGACTTAATGATTTCCTGAGTCGGTCCCATTGTGTCGACAAGAGCTTGGCAATAAACAAGTGAAGTATGAAAGGACGGAGTAAGGAAAACAAGTAATGATATGATTATATTAATGTAATCAAATGAAATAACATTTTTTTTAAATATTACTAGTCATATTATTTACATTTATAATGTCATTCTATAGATAGTTCTGTTTCGCTATGGCTATCCTCATCAAAATTAATTATAATTGGATTAATTATACGATCCAGACTAATATACGAATTTTCTACTGTTATTACGTGACGGACTGAATTTTTCCAACTACCTGGGGGAATATCATTAAAGCATTTTCGTATTAATTCTACAACACTAGAACTTAAAGTCGGAGAAATATTTTCAGACCTAACCTTTGGATGGTGTTTCATGCGTCTCGTCGAGGTAAATTATAGGACGGTTTTCAGAACGGGATTTCCTTACAGAAGTTATATACTCATGACGCCATTTTTGTAAACGGTGGGATTCCATGAGTACTTGCCTTTTGTCAATTTTGCGGTATCTGAATCCCATTATATACTCTTTTATATAGTATATACTCTTTTTACAATTTCCCTAGCATCGAGAGATAAATGCATTTTCTTCACTGCAACACTAGAAGAAGCACCATCAATGTTTTTCCATGGACGCCACATACTGTTTTTTATACGTTTGGTAAAATAATATCGGTAATACAACTAAACTCTTCCAGCAAGAAATAAAAACTAACAAATTTTACCACAAAAAGATATTTAAATATAAATTAAGCAACCTAACCTACCTGATGTGCCTATATTTAATTATAATTATTACAATCCGGTCCTTTCCACATAATAATAGCAAACGGTCATAAATAATGGGATCGCCCCAGGTAGTCATTAAGTTATATCCATATTTCGTGGAACAATCTACGTTTGGTATACCGTTTGCCTAAGAATATCAGGCATTCCCTGTAAGGACGGAATTCTTTCAGTCAAACGCTGTACTTAACTAAATGATTTAAGTTACCCTGCTTGCCGGTTTTAGTCAAACGCTGTAATTGTTGTTAACATGTGTGTAGTGATTTTTTTTTTTTTGAAAATGAAATGTTGAAGCATTTTATAAGAAGTTAGATGACTATTACTCCAATAAAAGTAAGAAAAAGCCTTGGAGTATTACGGAATTGACGGAGGTAAGAAAATTCTTTTCAATTTTAAGGAAATTCCTGATAATAATCAGTTATTTACAAACCTTTTAATGTAAAATACCTTATTTTCATGTACTACCGGCAACACTGTCCTAATTACACAATGATCGACTAAAACCGGCAAACAGGGTAACTTAAATCATTTACCTGCATAAACAAACAAACGTGGAAGGTCAGTTTTTGTCGACAAGATGTCATTGACCCCCGTTTTCAGTTATTTTTCAAATTCTTTAGAAAAAAATCTACAATTTTAAGACACATGATCTCTTACCTTTGGTCTTAATTAAAAGTATTTCATAAAAAAATACAGCACACACGAATTTGAAATCACATCCCTACATTTAGTGTTATAAATTATTCCGCAACCCAACAAGAACACGATAATCTGTTAAATTTAACACCTGATCTATTAACCCAGAAATACATTAACGTTTAAAGTTCGTATAGAAGCACGTGGGAATTTTAGGGGACAACGCGCGCAACATATCCGTTTCACACATTAAAACACTGAACGTCATACCGGCAACTTTCAATCCGATACATTGAGCCGTTTTCATAGCTTATGGCTTATTTTCCAAAATAAACTTTCTGTAATTATGGCCCATAAGTTATGGGGCACCCTGTATCATAAGCCATTTCTATAACACCCTATATAATACAATTGAGACAATGAATCAAAATATTTATTGGGATTTAACTAAAATAAATTGAATTTCTATTTTGAAAATTACAAATACTATTTTTGGAAAATAACATTCCACGAAAAGTTAAATGGGAAATAAATTACACGTTTGTCGACTTAAATTTCTAATAAAGTGTGTAAAAATCGATGCATTGATTAGTGCGTTATTTAGGACAGTCATAATATTGGGTTGGTTAATTTTGTAACCTTTTGTCTACAAAAAATATCTAAAAATACAAGTTCAACGCTCAGATGCAACAGGTAAGGCATTTAGGTTCAAGATCAATCGCTTTTGGCAACCAGTACCTAGTGTTTCCCAATATTTTATTCATACTTCACCTTCAATTTTATCATGATGAATTATTGTGTTAGTTTTAATAAGTTGGGAGGTTGGGAAATTAAAGCAATAAATCAAAATACGTTTTGAGTATTTACTTTATAGTTTTATTTAAAAAAATAATCTTTAATTTCAATGTACGTACGCCGCCTGTGCTGCAATGACGTTATTCCATCTGAAAAAAAGAAGAAGAAAGCTCAGGCCCCGGTCTTTTTCGACCGGCTCGTTATGGTAAAGCGTCTTGGTTTTATTTTCGACAAATAGATGGTTCATGGTAATACCGATAACTAAAAATCGACCCTATGCAGGGTGTTATGGAAATGACTTATTATAGTATTTAATCCGGCAATTCCTGAGATGAAGACAAATTGAAGAAAAATGTCCATAAATGGCGCTTTTCAGCGGTAAAAGTGACCTGACGTCAAACCAGAAAACACCTGTGGGGCACTGCGACACATGTAAACAATCAACGAATTCTGACCGGTGTTGTCATATTTACACCTAGTTTGAAATACGCACGTACGTAACTAGCTCAAATGCCAATGACCTTTTGAGTGATTCCTCATTGTATATTTTTTATTCTAGAAAAAAATGCTATTTTATTTATGCCCCACACACACACACTTACCTTGTCGGTCTTATTTAAAAATTAATGTCACAATTTCTAAAAATTACACACCAAAACGTTTTAGTAAAAAAACCGGCACATAACCATACATAATCGCAAACATTCACATGAACACTGACCGCACTGCAAAAATTCACAAGGCGACGTCGTTTTAATTTTGGCCGTTTTCGAGCATGATATACCACCGGCAGGTGCAAAATCGTTTTGATACTCTTGAAACAATGTCGGTATCTTCAAGAAAGAGGGTTCTAAAAGTAATTCACTGTAAGTGATAAGGCTCGTTGTTTGATAGTTTCTTTCCTTTTCAGATTATTCGACGTGGGTGGCCAAAGATCAGAAAGGAAAAAATGGATTCACTGCTTCGAGGACGTGACGGCGATTATTTTCTGCGTGGCAATGAGCGAATATGACCAGGTGTTGCACGAGGACGAAACGACGGTAAGCTGCAACATTTTTAAAAAATTTTAAGGCGCAACTCCACCTAGGCAACAGTAAACGACATGTAGCACGCTACTTGTTGCCAGTTCCCTGATATGCGACTTTGCCGTAAACTTTTAACGGTCTCGGTTCATGTTCTTTCGTTTAAAAGGCTTTGTGTAGCATGCGTTATTGCCACATGTTGCCTAAATGTGGCCTCGGTAGAATTCCGCCTTTTGTTTCCCAAGGTTAACGATTTTAAGGAAAAAGGTTTTGTTCCTTTGTGCGGCTAAACTCATTATTTTAAGATATAGAAGCTATTGACTAATACTATACATAATAATTATTTGTTGCAGAATCGGATGCAAGAGAGTTTAAAACTTTTCGACTCTATTTGTAATAATAAGTGGTTTACGGACACCTCGATCATCCTCTTCCTTAACAAAAAAGACTTATTTGAAGAAAAAATTAGGAAATCACCGCTGACGATATGTTTTCCAGAGTACACAGGTAAGAATATGGATATACGGGGTATTATGGAACGATATTTAAACCAGTGGCGGTTCTTCCACAGGAGCACATGCGCACGTGCACCCCCAAAATAAAACGAATAAAAAATATTAATTTATATTCATTGAATATTATTTATCGTATAAAGTCCGACCCTCCCTAATATTTTATCGCACCGTCAAACTAAAAAAAGTCCGACCCTCCCTAATATTTTATCATCCCGTCAAACCAAACTGTATAGATCCGGCAACCGTGCCTCGGTCGAGGTAAATGACGATTATGACGAGACTTGCTCGCACGTGCGATTAAGTAGTGCAGCTTCTCTGTAGTAACAGGTGGCGGGTGGCAGCGGGGGAAGTTTAAAAATGAAATATATGAAAAAAAATTTATAGAGGGTATTCCAAACTTAACGAGGCTGTTATTGATCAATTTTCTACAATTAAGAACCGACAAATGGACTTTACGTTTAAGCACTATTGTGTAGGGTCGATAAATGTTGTGTATTTCGGTAAATGATATTCGATATGATTTTAAACCATTTTATTTAAGGATTTAAACTAAAAACACTGAAAATATGAAGAATGCCAACTTGTTAGTCTCGTGGCTCGATTCGTTCTCGTCATATAACAGTTAACTATTGTTCTCGTCTAGGTTGCGCCTAATGACGTAGCCGTAGATGGCGTAGTGGTATTAGACATCATTCGGTTTTCTTGATAACTCGTAGATGGCGGTAGTAGTATTGGACATCATTCGGTTTTCTTGATATCTCGTAGATGGCTTTAGTAGTACCTATTAGTAGTGGACTGTATAAATATTGTTACGAGGGTTGCATGCGACGACGTTAAGATTTGACAGCTTTACACACTAAGAAAACCTTTCTTATTTTCCAAAAGTTGTGTTTCCTTGTGTAAAATTAAAAAATAAATAAAAATATGTTTTACCTAACGCATTCTAGAAAGTAATTGTTTGGTCGTTACACAAAAATAAAATTTTAAAAATAATTTCACCATACTTGTGAACCCCCTCTATCATAGGTCACGAGCCGCCACTGATTTAAACCCATAAATCCTGAGATGAACACAAATTATAAAAAAATAACCATAAACAGCGCTTTGAATTAAGAGTATTTATCAGTGTACCGCGTAGTCCGATTTGAGATTTTACCGCGAAACAATATTATTATTGAACAATGAGACAACATCGCCATTCCATTCCGGTTGTATCGAAGGAGTAGGAGACGTTTATCTTATTCTTATGCCCGAAGCGTTGCCAAATCACTTTATATAGTTGCAATTTTAGATATTTTTCCTGAAAACCTCGGTGTTACTTTTTTTGCATTAAAACTAATGTAAGAAATTAATTGAGATCATTGATAGTGCATGCAATACTTTCAAAAATTACTGTATAACCATATTTTTTCAATTTGAACGTTATTTGCCGTTTTGTAAAATTCTATCCAACAGTTTTCTTGTAGTTTGTCACACTTTTTTACCTTAATGGAGGTCACTGATAAATGCTCTTAATAAGAGAGGAAAAGCTCCTTGTGTCATCTGCATGAAAGCACTAGGGAGGCACTTGCGAGAATTGTAAACAATGGGGTAGGTCAGTTACGTCAACAGACGTCATTGACCTTTTGAGTGAATCTGCGTTATCAGTTAGTCGTCAAACTCTTTAGAGGAAAATGCTTAATGCTGCACCTTTCGTCTTATTTAATCCATAAAAAAATTAGTACATCAAAACATTATGTTTTGGTCCGCACATGGATACAAATGGGAATTTTTAATGATATTACGCTTATCCCGAACCCGAACAAACCCGATTCTCCCTGACACACGTTGAATCGGTATCGGCTGAAAAAAAAACGTTCAAAAACAAACCTAACATTTATATTTGCACAGAGTACTTCCTACACCCTTAAGCTGCAAACACACTATTATCACGTCACGTGAATTCACGTGTTGTCATATCGTCAAAATAGCACATGCTGTCACGGCTTAGAAACAGACTACGTACACTGCAGATCAATATTACATATTTTGTGTTTGTCAAAAGTGAATCTTGTAGCCTTCTAGCGTTAAACTCTGACACAGTGTTATCACGCGTGGCGAATATGTAAATTTGCAGAAATACAATTTTATTGTGCTGTTAAGTATGACTTGCCGTGAGCTGCATGAGGTGACTATAGTGTACTTCTAAACCTATTTATAAGCACGCATAAACTGCCTTGCAGATATTTCGGGTATGCCGTGACATTGCGTGATAGCATATGCTCTCACGTGACGTGATATCGGCAAAATAGCACATGTTGTCACGGCTTAGAAACAGACTACGTACACTGCATATCATTTTTATTACATATTTTGTGTTTGTCAAGATCGCAAGCGAATCTTGTAGCCTTCTAGCGTTAAACTCTGACACAGTGTTATCACGCGTGGCGAATATGTAAATTTGCAGAAAGACAATTGTGCTGTTAAGTATGACTTGCCGTGAGCTGCATGAGGTGACTATAGTGTACTTCTAAACCTATTTATAAGCACGCATAAACTGCCTTGCAGATATTTCGGGTATGCCGTGACATTGCGTGATAGCATATGATCTCACGTGACGTGATATCGGCAAAATAGCACATGTTGTCACGGCTTAGAAACAGACTACGTACACTGCATATCATTTTTATTACATATTTTGTGTTTGTCAAGATCGCAAGCGAATCTTGTAGCCTTCTAGCGTTAAACTCTGACACAGTGTTATCACGCGTGGCGAATATGTAAATTTGCAGAAAGACAATTGTGCTGTTAAGTATGACTTGCCGTGAGCTGCATGAGGTGACTATAGTGTACTTCTAAACCTATTTATAAGCACGCATAAGCTGCCTTGCAGATATTTCGGGTATGCCGTGACATTGCGTGATAGCATGTGATCTCACGTGACGTGATAATAGTGTGTTTGCGGCTTAAGTTACACGACAGGACTGACTGGTCAACAACTGGTAAAATTTAAAGTTCCGCTACTGATTATATTAATTATGTTTCGATTTTAGGGGCCCAAGAATATGGCGAAGCTGCTGCGTATATCCAAGCCCAATTCGAGGCGAAAAACAAATCGACAACCAAAGAAATTTACTGCCACATGACGTGCGCCACAGACACGCACAACATCCAGTTCGTATTCGACGCAGTCACAGACGTCATCATAGCGAATAACCTGCGCAACTGTGGCCTGTATTAAATTAACCACTAGTTAGGTTAAACAGTGAATAAGTTAAATGACGTATAAATTAACCGGCGCGGTAATACCGCGCGGCGGGAAGTTTTGGAACTATATTGCAAATATGTGTGTATGATGTTTTTGTTGGTCGAATAGGCTAAGACGAGGTGTAAGTGAGTAAAGTTCTTAAGAAGCGTTTATATTTTGCCGGCAAGAGCATTTTGTGATATATGTACATGCCGCGTTTGCGTTTTATTAAATGTTTGAAAAGCACGTCTGATATGGATGTATAGAATGTTGCTACTTAGAGAGGTATCGTGAAATACATTTTTGGTGATGCGTATACAGGATGTTATGGAAATGACGTATTATATTTAAACCGGCAAATCCCCAAATAAATTGAAGAAAAATGACCATAAATGGCGCTTTGAATTATTAAGCGAAATATACACTTTATATAAAATCTCAAAATTGACTTGACCGCTCCTGAGGCCCTTCGCAATCAATATTTTATTGAGGCAGTCTCGAGGTTCAAAATAGGTTAGCGCATTATAGGCGATGTTGTCAGATTGCAACACAGAATTCTAAACGCACGTGTTCAGTTTTTGACAACAAGACGTCTTTGACGCGCGTTATCACTTCCTTTTCAAACTTTTTAGACAAATAAAACTACAATTTTAAGGTACATACTCTCTTACCTTCGATCTTATTTTAAAATAATCCGTTTTATAATTAAATTCCATAAAAAAAAAACACAAAAAGTATGTTTTTCAACAGAACCAACAGTAGATAATATCACACAAATTTGAAATCACATCACAACATTTCTTATTATGAATTATTTCACAACAAAAAAAAATCGAGCAATACAACTAACAAAACGTTTCAAATTCGTATACGACACGACGTCATTCCACTCCCGCGTCTCGAAACATATATATGAGGGCGCGCGGTCAGTATTGATGCAAGGGCGAGACACGCGGTGTGATCTGACAACACTGTTAGTATACTCTAGTGACCCACATTGTTGCTAAGTGAATCCAGATGGGACGGCGCGACAGTATGTGGGTAAAAAGGGTTTTTACCTTAGCATTTAGATATTCGATTTAAAAAAAAAGTATGTAGACTTTCTCTAGGACTCCCAAGGAGTCACCCATTTAAACATAATAAGTCATTTCCATAACACCCTGTATAATTATTTGCTTATGGAAATTAAAGTTTTTCAAATTATCATTTATATTTTTAATGGAAAATTAAACAAGAAATTAAGCAACAAATAAGCACGATTAACATAGGAGGTGGTTATGAAACATTTATCTACGTATACGGGGTGGTTCAAGAAATATGTGCCATCGGTCGTGTGGCGATTCCTCACCCAAAAACAAGACAATTATTTCCTATCAACATGGATCCGCGTTGTTTTAAAGATACAGGGTGTTGCAATTTTTTCGGTGTTTTCCGAAACGGCGTAGTAAAGTACCTAAATTAGCACATACTTTAGCAATAAATATACAGTATATTTAGGGTTTGAATTTTTCGATATACAGAGTATTCCTTAATGACGTGTGAGTGTGATTCGAACGTTCATATGACATATGTCCGAAATGGTTTATATCATTCACTACAGGGTTTGGTATTTTTTCTTTAAATCGTTCGTTAATGTGTGCGAGAGTATTTTAGATATTATTTTGATTTGAATATTTTTTTAAGTACGCCACTGACGTTTTTCATGTGGATATTTTTTCTAATTAAACTTAGTCAATTCTACATAAAACCGGTCACATGCATGTTTCTCGTCGGACACGCTGTTCCTGATTAAAACGATTAAATTCAAATTGAATTATAAATTAATTAATTATAAACATTTCAACAAATTTTATCATTACCAATGTTAATAATGAGTTAAAATGCAATTTAATTGTTTTAATCGAGAATGGCTGGCCGCAAAAAGGGAAGACACCGTTTTCATGTAGAATTCACCAGGCTAATGTCCACGCACACGACTGTGTGCAGGAACGCCACAGGTTTATCGATTAGAATAACTATTCTGAGTCCTCTATTAACTAGGGGTGTCAGTCCCGAAGTTTTGTTCCAATCTAGGGATTTCGAGATAATGAATCCCGGGATCCCGGGACTAATCCAAAAAAAAATTGACATGAAAAAGATTGTGTTCACTAAATGCTAGAGATTGAAAACTATCGATAGCGTTCAAGTTCGATATATCGATAGTAAAAGTGCCAAACTAGCGGTAATCCTAGAAATGTGCAAATAAAAAAAAAGTCATATAGGGAAAAATTTTAAATTGACATCTAAAGCAACAGGTCGTTATATTAGACATAATTACTGTCGATAGTACGATAATACTATCGATAGTTTAATAGCGACACACTAAATAGAAATCTTACCTACTATTAACAAACTCCTAAACTTGATCGTAACTTATTGCAAGTATAACCTGCTGACGAGAAACAACGTTTAAACAGAACTTAAACACTCACTTGTTTTCCCAGGGCACTGTCACTATTGCACGTTTTATTGCTTTTTCTTTGATGACCAACATTAAATATTTTGCTTACCCGCTGATTGCTTACCAATATCTGATCGCTCATAGCAGCTTATATATTTAATTTGCGTACCAAAGTAATTTAGAGCACTCTACTATGACATTAATTACTGACCGATTCAAAAATGTTTGCTGTCCATAAGTTGCTGACCAACTAGCCATTTTGGCTGACCGATTACATTTTGCTGTTCGCAAAAATTAGAATATAAATGATACCCTTAATTAATTCTCTTTTTTAGTGATCTCTGAAAATCGACGCAAAAAAATGACATTATTTTGTAAATTGTATATTTGTATTAGGGACTATCGAAACGCGGTGCCAAGTTAGGAATTGATTAATAAAATATAATTTACAATAAAATTGTTAGTTTTAAAATAAATATTTAAAAACACGTTAATTTTTAAATAACTCTTATATAATTTATCCCGGAATTTGAGGGCTTAACCCCTGGATTTTCGAGATTGATTTTTCCGCGATTTCTGTATCTCGGTATTGGCACCCCTACTATTAACATATACAAAAATCTCGAAAATTTGTTAATTGTTAGTGCTATCAAAAAAGTATTGTAAGTGTTATGTGCTCTTTTTGGGTCAAACTTAAAATGGTAAAATCAAAATTAGAAAATTTTTGCTCGCTTAAGAGGTACGGGGGAAATCAACAAATTGACAATTTCTAAATTACCCTATATTTTCTTAGTTAAAGGAGATACAGAAAAATGTTTAATACAGAAGTGTATTTATAATGATTGTTGAATAATCTGCCGTTTTCAGAATAAGTATACGGGGTCAGGTAAGAAAGTTATCGGACCTAACCTAATTTTTTGTAAATGGAACACCCTGTATATTTTAATCTAAAAAGATAGCATTTTAAACTCTCTTTTCAAATTTATAACACACCATGGATGATAGATATCATCAAATTTTTCAAAATGTTGTTAAGTATTTTTCACAAATGAATATGTAAAAAATGAAATTGACGTTAAATGTTAATAACAACTAGAATGTCAACATAGTTGTCTCTAGGATTAGTTTTTATTTCATGGCCTACTTTGGTTTAAAGTAATGAAGTTTAATAAATCGCCTAGGAAACCAGGTGTGTTATATACTATTTGAAAGGAGAATTTAGAATAGCATATTTTTAGATTAAAATATACAGAGTGTTCCATTTAAAAAAAATGAGGATAGGTCCGATAACTTTTTACCTGACCCCGTATACTTATTCTGAAAACGGCAGATTATTCAACAATCAATATAAAGAACCTTCTGTATAAAACATTTTTCCGTATCTCTTTTAACTAAGAAAATATAGGGTAATTTTGAAATTGTCAATTTTTTGATTTTCCCCCGTATCTCTTAAACGAGCGAAAATTTTCAAATTTTGATTTTATCATTTTAAATTTGGCCCAAAAAGAGGACATGACACCTACATTACTTTTTTAATAGCATTAACAGTTACGGAGATACCCTATAAAAGTATCGAAAATGGGACACCTGTACTTTCGGAGATATTGAAAAATACCGATTTAATAAAAAATAGTTGTGGACATATGACCTAAGGCCTAACGAAGAACAAGACGTCATTACGGAACACCCTATATAGAATTACAATTTTTATATCAAGCATTCTATCGGGAAACGATCCAGAAACCTTTTTTTTGGCGAGGATAGCCAAATATTTACTTATAAAACAGATTTAAATGAACTTGATGATAAATAATGATGAAAATAAACGCTAATTTTAAAAAGCAAACTCCCAAAAGTGATATTTCCCCTCGTACCACTTACACCCTGCCAAAATTCAAGTAGCGTTCCAGCCGGGTAAGCCTGTGACCCGATATAAAAACGTACATCTTACGTAAATATTAAATAATTATTAATATTTATTTAAATCTAAAATATTTTTAAAATAGTTGTTTTAGCATTTCTAATCGACTTCTTGTGTGTGATCGTTGGAAATGTTAAAATGTGATGAATTTCCAATATGGCGTGCACCAAAGTTGAGTGAGAAGTATATGAGTAAATGTGTTCTTTATTTAATGATCTAGTTTAAGTATGTTCGATCATTTTGTCCGCAGTAAGCACAGGAAAATTCAAATTTTACCGCGTTAACGCGCTAAAGCAAAGTCCGGACATTGAAAACTCATGTGCAAAAAGAAAACGGGTCATTACAACATTTTGATTAAGTTTTTTGGCTTGATAACTTTTAATTTTTAGTTCCATTTTGGAGTTTTTAGAGATCTGTTGGTACAACTATCGGTTTTAACGTGTCTTTTACAAATTTTAAGTAACGTTGGTTATTCGACATATTATACAAGGATAATCAAAATGTTATTTTTTATCTAATTTCAAACCATGCATCCTGTTGAATAATCAAGTAGCAATATTATTTCAAAATACCAGTTTTCAATTATTTCTTTCATGTCAATGCATGCATGCATTTATTATCAAACAAATTTCTAATGCAATATGAACTCGGTACAAGTAGGAGGTTCATGATTGGTATGTACTGACGTGTACAGGTAGTGATTAGGGCTAGAGGAGGCAATACAAAGTATTGAGGCATATTTAAGTTAAATGTTTGTTTTTTAATAATACACCGTGTCCAAGATAAGGAGGACCAGTACAGGGATCTCGGAAACCGTAAGAGATACGAAGTCGGTTAAATGGAGGTAAAGTTGCGCATTTACGTGCCTAATAACATACCGTTTAGAAAGTTTTAAAATTCCGAGTAGTTCGGGAGATATCCGAAAAAAACGAAATTCTGAAAAATAGTTTTATTTTTCTCCTGGGTTTTTTGGAGATCGAATTCTAAAGTAAATTGCACACTCGCATTGCCACCTTTTTCGCTCTATCTAACAGCGTTAATTGTTTTGTAATCCGGCGAGTCGTCTTTGAAGGGCAATTATCAACTTTCTTTTTTTAAATACGGTCCTGTTTTCCTGATATTGGAATTTGAGAGCTCTTTTTCTCCCGAATGCAACGATGTATGACACATTGTGGTTTAATGACGTTCAAAAAACCCTCGAAACGTCATTAAACCACAATGTGTCATACATTGTTGCATTCGGAAGAAAAAAAGCTATCAAATTCCAATATCAGAAAAACAGGACCGTATTTAAAAAAAGAAAGTTGATAATGGCCCTTCGAAGACGAACTCGTCGGATTACAAAACAATTAACCCTGTTAGATAGAGCGTAGAGGGTAAAAAGTGATAATGTAAATGTGCAATTTACTTTAGAATTCGATCTCAAAAAACCCAGGAAAAAAATAAAACTATTTTTCAGAATTTCGTTTTTTTCCGGATATCTCCGGAACTACTCGGAATTTTACAACTTTCTAAACGGTATATTATTAGGCACGTAAATGCGCAACTTTACCTCCATTTAACCGACTTCGTATCTCTTACGGTTTCCGTGATCGCTGTACCGGCCCTCCTTATCTTGATCTTAATTTAATAAGCATATTTAAGTACCAATTGGTAGTTTAGTTTGTTTCTAAATGGATTTGTAATTAAATCGTAATTTCAACAAAAAAAATTCTTGCCCTGATAATCTTCCAAAAATTTATTTTCATTCCAACAAACAACAATGAAATTATGGAAAAATTTAAATTATTGTTAACCAGATGATTTTACATTTGTGTGAGAGTAGATTCATTTATTGACATAAACCAAAATGGAAGATGGAATTGAAACTGGTATTTTGAAATAATTTTGCTACTTGATTATTCCGCAGGGTGTTTTGAAATTAAATAAAAAACATTTCAATTATGTTACTTAAAATTTGTAAACGAGACCTTAAAACTGATAGTTGTACATACAGTTCTCTAAAAAAAATCAATAATATCGGACTAAAAATAAAAAAGTTATTAAACCCAAAAGTTTTTTTGCACATGAGTAGTAGTAAGCACTAGATATTTTAGCAATTAAACTAAAAAAACCTAAATTATATACAGGGTATTTCAAGACAAAATAGATTTCATTAAAATAAACTACTAAAGATGTAGGTGCTTCCTTATAAATTATTCGTTATTACACCTCGTGTAACACGTATTTCTCTGTGCTTACTAAAAAACAAACAGACTTTTCACATGAACAATAGTAAAATTCTAAGCTTTTATCGCGTACCTATTATATTCTTAAAACTTGGGGTTTACAAAAACAAGGGAACCAAGAAAAATCGAGATTTTTTCATTATATTTGCACGGAAAGCCACCTTAAGCGCACATTTTTACGCAAAAAAAATGGAAAAGCTCTAAAGCATGTACAAAAATCTTTTAATGCACAAAAACTATTGTATTAAAATATTTGCTAGTAGAATTCATTTTTTTATTATGCAGTGTTTTAATTAGATGTTCCGAAGTATTAACACAAGTATTATTTCTTTAAAAGTATCGCGGGCAATTGCATATTATTCTTGGGCAAGATTGTACCTCTATTTTACAACACATGAGTCTGAAACAGAGACGGAAGGGAAAGTAAAGTCAAAAAGTAATCAAATGGTCTTCAAAGCATATGCGTGCTTAAATTCATGTCGAATCATCGTTCTCTATCAAATACTATCGGCAAAACACAGTATTAAAACAATAAAAGGATTTCGCTCCTCCACTGGTGGTTGACACAAGTTGCGCCCGGTGCCGGCACACGCCTAATTACAGTGTGCACTTGATATATTTTTCCTCTGGCGTTGACCAATCGGATCTCAGTCAGGCACCGATGTCAGCACTGTCGACGGCGACATCGCACTGGTATCTGATGTATAATTAAGAAAATGTTTCAAATATATATCATAAATTTGACTCCACCAAATATTGATTATCTATAATAATTTTAGAAAAAAAGATTAATATGAATACAGAATATCCATTCTGACCCTAGTCTTCATTTATAAGGTAATTTAAATTCGATATGTTACTAATAAATACTAATGAAAATTTTTTAATAAAGTTAAACATTACAATCTCGCTTTTACACGCAATATGTGGTATTTATTGGCAGGGAAAACGTAGTTATCTCTTAATTTAAATTGCCATTTTAATACATTGAAAGTAAATATGTCGCACAGTGAGACTTTAGAAAAGTAGAGACGATTCATGTTAGCTCCGTTAGTACCAGTTGTAATTCTCTGCGATTGCTATTTTTTTTTCTTAACTGGTCACCAAACTGACAGAAACCTAACCTAATAAATAATAATTTTTAACAATTATTACAAATGATAGGCATTTGTTGTATAAAAACAATAAAATCCACAAAATGCAAGTTGGAGAAGGTAGGTTTAACTTTATTTCTTAAATGACATATTTAATAATTGAAAACTTAATCCTGAAATTTACAGTTTACGCTTACTTTGGTAGTGATTGAGAAAAATTCATTGTTCGTATCGAAATTTGTTAAATGGGCTATCAGTAAAGGCAAGGTTGCGAGTTCAAGTCTTAGCGAGGCCATTCTTTTTTTTTAAACGCTACAAGCCGTAAAACATTTTCTAGTTGCTACGGTTAACAAAAATTTCCTATTTGTAAGCTACTAATACTTTTGGACATGGTAATTTAAAACTTTACTGCATTATTTTTGTTAATATTTTGTACAAAATAAACATTGTGCCATTCGTGGGAAATGCATTTATCCTATATTCTTTAAAAAAAAGTTTCTATTTAGCTTTTTTTTGTAAATTATATTTTATTTAGAACTGTAAGATTCAATGAATGTTATTTATGTTTGTATAATTTTATTATATAAATCTGAATCTAAAAGTATATTTAGTTTTAGTTAGATACCAAAATGTTACAATGAAAATATAATAATCGCTATTTATGTTTTGCCATTTTTTAGGAATAAGATCCAAAGTAGAATACGGCTGGAAAAAGTACAAATCTTGGTGCAATACGAGTTCTTTTAACTTTAAATATTTTTACTTCGCGTAAGAACCCAGACGACTACTTTACTTTGCTTGTAGGTGGTAGTAATATTATATAAATATGTATTGGAAAATCATTTCTAAGATACCTGAAGCTAGACAATAATGAATAAAAACACGAACAAACCCAATTTAGTTTGGTGCGCGCGTTGACGTAATGGTGCTATTCTCGCTGCTGTCGGCTAGGGGCTTCTTTCATGATACAATAAACAAGGTATGATAGATTGCTTATGGAGATTCACGTTGTTGCCAACGTTTTTAATTCTCTTTTAAAGGTATTAAAAGGTTTCATGCATTTGAATAAGAATCAGGATATTTAGATATATTTATTTCATAAAAATACAACATAGATTAAAGCCAACATACTACGTAGTTAAACAAATAAAAGACACAACTTACATTATGTAATACAGGGCCGGCCGTTTCTGAATAAGTGAGCGTAATTTTTAAGTGTTTAGTCTTGAGCAAATTTAAAACAAGAAAGTTCATAAAACATATATACACTTTCTTTTTATCTTTATCTCTATTTTTTTTTGGCTTTGGCAGGTTTAATCTCTAGGATCTCTAGGAAAGGAGGAAAACCTTATACAGGGTGTCCCAGATAAGACTGCACTACACTACACACTACTTCTTGGTAGTACCATTTCATTTAATTTACTGAAATTGTGTTAGACCAAAATACATGTTTTCGCTTATAACTTTCTTCTCTTTCGGCCATCTTTTTTCAGAGAGGCAAACGGCAGTGCTGCCAAACTTAAGGCAAATTAAATTAAAGAAGTAATTAAATAGTTTGCCGTTATTAAAATTGGTTCGCAGAAAAAAAATAGCCATTAAAATCATTTAATCAGCATAAAAAGTTTTTGCTTGCAATAAATAAAAATCGTGCTGCAACACTTATTCTGCAAAAAATGCTACAAACTGTCTACAATTTAACCGATATCAGTCCGCTTGTAATATCATGTGTTCGCTTAACTAACAGTCGAGCTGCGAAATGATTACTTGGTCAGCGAGATTTTACAATTGGTCAGTAGAAGAAAACATGTCTGGAAGCAGTTTACTTCAGAGGTTTGCATATTAAAAGAATGGTTATCAATATAAATCATTGGATTGCGTTTGTTTTGAATAATCGGCAAAGTTCGTTATTGTGGGCGGAGCGAAAGCAGTCGCGTGATACGAGTCGCTAATTGCGGGTTTTCATGCGGTGTAGCAGTCAACGCCCTAAAGGTAGCGGGGTGGGTTTTCACTTGTTTTCCCAGGGCACTGGCAGTTCATGTAACTTTCTTGTGTTTTCTTTTGCCGAATACAGAAGGAAATCGGCTACAAAAGGTGTAGCGGGGGCGGGTTTTCACTTGTTTTCCCAGGGCACTGTCACTATTTCACGTTTTATTGCTTTTTTTTTTGATGACCAAGATTAAATATTTTGCTTACCCGCTGATTGCTTACCAATATCTGATTAAAAGTGGATCGCTCATAGCAGCATTAGAGCACTCTAGTATGAAATTAATTACTGACCGATTCAGAAATGTTTGGTGACCAACTAGCCATTTTGGCTGTCCGCTTACATTTTTCTGTTCGCACAAGTAAGAATATTTTGCTAACCAGTTAAATGATACCCATTAAATTCCGTTAACACCATAGCCCGGAAAATAAATGTTTAGCAATATTTGTTTACCTTATTGTATAAGGTTACCTTATTGTATAAGGTTACCTTATTGTATAAGGTTACCTTATTGTATAAGGTTACCTTAGGTGATTAGAAAGTGATTTTCCATGCAGATTTCTAATATTTTTTACTAATTTATCTAGAACCTGCATCCAAGCCACTTTTTGTGGCGTTTCGCATTATTAGTAAGCTTAAAACAAGTGTTTTCTAAAACACATTCGTTGCTTATTTAAAAGTACCTATCGTGAGTATTGAAATAATAAAACTAAAAGTCTACACATTCATACGAACTGATCTCCTGTTATTCTTGAAATAATACAAAGGTTTTTCATCATTTTAAATTTCTTTAGGAATAATGCGTTTTCTAATAATTAAAATGTGGTGAAACGTAATTAGCTTTTAAATATATATTATGGACCCATAAATATTTTAAGCTCAAGTAGATTCAAGATAAACTAATGGGTGCACGTTTTTGTATTTTATGTACAAACACCTTCGTTCGAAAATATCTCTTTAACAATTCGCTCTAAAAATACTGTAATGTACCTAGAATACAAGAAACCATTGTACCAAATAAAAATATATGTGTTCTATATGTAGAGACGCCACAAAACCACACTAAAATGGTTTCAGTATCAATAAGACCCCCCCCCCCAAAAAAAAAAAAATTTATATCTCAACCAGGAACAAAAAGCATTTGAGACGTTAAAATATTTAACTTATACATTTACTATGTGTACATAAAAATATATGGCGCTTAAAATAATAAAAGTAGCTTCAGTCATTTATGTAGAATGTAGCTATATTCATTTAAAAAAAAACCATTTGCATTATCCTAATTATTAAGGCGATACAGTAATTTTTCGACTCTTTAATAAACCCGAGTTGTTACATTTGTGTAATTTATCGATTAAGATTTAATTGTTCTAAATTTGTCATCGATTAGCTTGCACCTTTTCGTGATCCGCTGCCAGGGCCATTTTCTAGAGGGTCCACAGCTTAACGTGGGTTCCTAACCACGATCCTCAGTCACGCGCTGCTCCCCAAGGGCTATAACCTCTGGGTTTTTCGCATTACGGCACGATCTATCGATTGGGGGAGTGCAGACCGTACCCCAGGGGATATCCGATCTCATCCGGCTTGGTTACCGACGTGAATGCGGGGGTGATGCATTTTCCGCTCTTCCTTATTTTTGCACGACGCCGAACAGCAACACCATGACTTATACCAGTAAAATCAACCTAGTGTGAATCGGTTTACCAGCCGTGGGATTTTAATCCACGAGTTACTGGCGACTGTCACGTTCTTGCGATCAAAGTTGTCAGAAATGTAATGCTGTACAAAATAAATCGTCACTGTTTTGTCAGTTTTTTTGAAATTTTGCATACTTTTCGTCAAACATGCTTTAAATCAAATTAATTATTTATACTTATTCAAACAAACCCGAACGAAATTGCATAGAAAGGAGCATCTTAGTGTGAGGACAAACTTAGAAATCTTACGACACAAATGAGCAATTTTCCCACTTGATTTTCAAAATTACTGTGTGATTTCAAAATGTGCATTTTATGTAAACATTCCTAACGATATTTTTTCAGGTTCGTTTATCATTATGTATTTTTGCTTACAAAATGTTTTAATTAAATAACTGACATCTAAAATCAAAGAAGAAAATTTCTTGTTTATACCTTTTTTTCAATAAATAAAGTTATTGGATATATTGTGTTATTTTAGCGGACAAACAAATAACGACGTAACCCGTTGTGCCGAATCGTCACTCTAATTTACTCAAATCGCGGTATCTATTAATTCCAAAAATACCTATAAATTTAGTCCAAAGATGATCACAATTTTACACATTCATTTTTACTAAAACGGCAATAAAACACCAGTCCCCGTATAACATTCTTTTGGAACTTGATGAAATTTAAGAACAATTTTTAAGACCATTATTACAAGCGAAAATTTTTTAAGAAATATAATACAGGGTGTCCCTGGATGGGGGTTACCTATATCACAAATGGACCTAATTTTTAATTTCTCGACAAAAAATCATTCTTTGTAAAAAAATTTTGCTTGTAAAAAATTTAAGATTTGTCATTAGAAAATTTAATTTTTGTATGCAATCTTAATAAATATTGATTTTACCTACGAGTAAATTAGGTAACTCAATTTGTCGTTTTTAAGAGAAATGTCATTAGGAAATGTTCGCTAAAATTACTTTTTCGTCATAATTCAAGATTTAAAGGAAAATATTTTCGTATAGAGTGAGGTCAATATATTTTTTGTTTTTTTAAAACATGAACTAACTCGTATAAGTTAAAGTTTTTAACGCACTTTTCTATGCGTCTCTAAACTCACTATAAAGAGAATTTAAAAAAAAACATCTGTTGATTTATTAGACAAAAATAATTTTTCTTTAAATTTGAATTATAACGGAAAATCAATTTTAAGGAACAGTTTATGGCATTTTTCTTAAAAACAAAAAATTAATGTAAAATCGATATTTTAAAAAAATTTTGACCTCCATGTATTTTGTAATAAAACAGACACTAAATTTTCTAATTAGCAAAATCTTTTATAAATAATGACTTTTTGTGAAGAAATTTGAAATTAAGTCCATTAGCGCTATAGGTAACCCCATCCAGGGACACCCTGTATAACAAACAGCAGTCCCTGAAACTTTTATTTAGATAACAAAAACCCAAGAAGAGCATATAAATTGCTGTAACTGGTTAATAAAACTAATAATAATTAAAACTACCCAAATTTGGATATTTCCATTTGATTGTTATAAAATTACAACACTTTTTCAAATTAAAAAAAAAAACAGGTTCGTTTCTGGATTCCACAAATAGTCTCTTTTTCTTACTGAGAACATACATCTGAGCAGCACAAACGAGCCTTAAGAACCGGCAAAAGTTGTCAAATTTTCACTTTATTGAAACAACGCATTTAGCTTGTTTGGTAAAAAATCGGCGTCAACTTAACAAAAATTTAACTCTATAACCATGGTATGTTCAGTTATTTAATTGCCAAACATATTGTAGGCGTTCCGTTAATCAGACAAACAAAAAAAACTCGATAACTGTTAATAATCTATAAAAAAAAATACAAACGTTTTCGTGTTTTTACCATCATGACTAAAATACAATCATCATCATTTCCTAGTTAAAATTAGTACATGTAAACTATCGCGTTTTTACGAGGTACTAAAGAGACGTGACGCTATGAAACGTATAATTGTAGTCTAACCATTAAAAATATTTAACTGTCAATTAATTTTTATGATCTGCATATCATTTTGGCACTAAAAAGATGCTTTACTTAATAATATTGTGTACGAAAGAAAATATGCATACACTTTCCGGTTATTTAGGAAAACCGTGGAATTTCTTCCCTAAAGTTAGCTAATTATATTAGAAATAGGTTTATAAAGAAACCAAAGTAGGTATTGCTTAAATAACCTTAATTAAAAAAAGGTTATGTTCCATTTGCTTCACAATTAGCTGACTTGGTTTGTCTTATTTGATCTACATAATCTCGATTTAAATTATACTGTTACAGGTGATGACGCACATTCATTCTTTCCCCGGCTGAACTGTATATAATCTTGTAGTTCTGGTGAAAGTTGCTAAGCAAAATAAAAATTTAAAAGGGTATAACGTCAATAAATTTTGTACTCTAATTTTGACCTTTCTTAATGAGAAGAAACAGTCACTTTTGAACAATTTCTCTTTTTGAACGTTCTTTTACAAATCGCACACTTTTTAACCTTGACATTTAAAGAATTTTCTTACCTCCATCAATTCCGTAATATTCCAAGGTTTTTTCTTACTTTGATGGAAGTAATAGTCATCTAACTTCTTATAAAACAATTCTGAATGCTTCAACATTTCATCTCACTACACAGATGTTAACAACAATTACAGCGTTCGACTAAAACCGGCAAACAGGGTAACTGAAATCATTTAGTTAAGTACAGCGTTTGAATGAAAGAATTCCGTCATTACAGGGAATGACGGAATGATACTCTTGGGCAAACGGTGTACCAAACGTAGAGTTACACTATTTGCCGGCAATACGTAAAATGACTAGGCATTTCTGGAAATGACGGATTTCACTAATTGACGCCGACATATACATACATTTAGTTGACACGTTGAAACAAAAAATTATTTTCCAAAATATACACGCATGAATTTTTGATAATTTGCCGGATTTTCTCCAATCTTCCCATACTTGAAATTTAATATCTCCAGTTGTACCGATCGTATCAATGTGGTTTTTTTTGTCTAACACTTTGTTATGTTAGCTTTCGAAGTGCATTAAAAAAAAATTTACATTGTGAACAATGCAAAATAATAACAATTTAATTGCTCCCCACCTTAAATTAATTAAAAAAAATACCGTTTTGTTCTTTATCCTTTTATCTGCAAAACCCATTTCACGAAAAAGTGGCATCTCTCTTAAATCGGTAGTTATTAAATATTTTTCGGTCGCAAGTGACGCAGAGCGCAGGAAATGCCAACGCGCCTGGTCAAGGCGTCTACAATCGAACTCGTTGCAGTGTGATACATTAATATGTCCATACTTTCCGTCGTTCGAAAGCGTAGTTCTGCTACTCGACTCCACTCGTCACGCACTGGATGACTTGCGATCGAAAATATTTAATAACTACCGATCTAATAGAGGTGCCACACGTAAAATGGGTTTTGCAGATAAGAGGATATAGAACAGAAAGGTATTTTCTAAAATCAATTTAAGGTGGGGGCGAGTATGTTAAAATTATGTAAGCAATTAAAGCAAATTGTACACAATAACAATTTTTTTTAATGCATTTCGATAGCGAACATATCAAGGTGTTAAATAAAAAAAGACCGACATTGATACGATCGGCACAACTGGAGATATTAAATTTCAAGTATGCATTGGAGAAAATCCAGCAAATTATCAAAAAGTCATGTTTGGAAAATGAATTTTTTTCAGCAAAATCGTGTTGTTGTGTCGTGTAAGTTGTAAAAAAATGTTCGGAAGTGTGCGGTTTGTAAAAGAATGGTCCATAAATGAAAAAAATAAGTAAAGTATCTTCGTAGAGCACATTTTCTAATAACTGTCTAATAGTTTGGTATGTTTGGTTGCATAGCAACTAACGTCTCTTTCCTAAAAACGCGATGAAATTTGTTGTGTATAAAATTATAAAAATAAAAATAAATTTGTAAGTATTTAACTTAATGTTGAGTAGTATCGAGTCATTACAATTTTTAATTTTAATCTAGTCAATTTTTTTTTTGTTACTTTACGCAACAATTATATAATTTTTTTTGTATATTATTTCAAGATGAAATAAATTAAATGTAAGAATATATTTCCATTATTAGTATTCTTGACTTCTCGACTATCTTTATTAGTTTTTATGTATTTGAATCTTAACAAAGGAAAGGTAGTCCAAAATGGACAGGAGAACTTTTTTCTTTTTGTAGTTGAAATACGTAAATAATCGTTACTTGTAAAAATAATTATAACAACAAGGACTATGTACCGAGTTGACGTTACTTCATGTGTGTTTTTGTTTTAATTAAAACGCTTAAATATCTTTAAAAATAATTAGTTTTGGGGCATGTTGTTAAATCTGTGGGTACAAAAATTAAACATAATGTAAATAAAATTAGATTTCTTCCTTCTACCGAGGCAGACTACGAAGTATCCCAGTTGTGAGTGACCTCTCTCGAGCTCTTTAAAACCTTTGAAAAAATCCTCAAAACTTAAGGTTCGTCTACAATGTGCGAAAATTTTGTTTGGCCCCAGATCAGAGGAAACTAGTTTAATAAAAGTTCAGTTTTTAATTTCCATACATGTTACGAAGACACATAGCCTCATTTTCAGTGAACAAACTATTCAAAACCAAGAAACTTGTGACGTTGTTAAGGCAAACCTGTACTAGAGGAAAAACATATTTAGCATTTTTTATGTAAAGAAGGAAATTATGGTTTTGGAAACATTAAAAAGGTTTACTGAAAGTTCAGAAAATTAAGGTAGAAGAAAAAAGTGTAAAATATTGTTGTGGCAGAAAAAGAAGAAATAATTTTATATATGAAAGTTGCATTAATAAATTAGTGAAAAAATGAATGAAAAAGAATCTAGGAGAAAACCTTTATAGTTTTTGATTTGATTTTTGTAAAATAGTAATTTTCAAAAAGGGCAAAATTAAAGGCAGAGGAACCGCTTCATTTTGGGCTCGGTTCATCGCGCGGCATGTCCTTTTTGAAAATTATTTCTGGCTACATATTTTCCAAAAATCAAATTCAAAACTATGATTTTCTCTTAAATTCTAATTAAAGTTTTTTTCAGTAATTTATTAATGTACTTCCATATACCATTTTTTTTCTTTTTCTGCTATGAAAGGTAAGATATTATAAATTTTTTTCTTCTATCTTAATTATCTGAACTTTCAGTAAAACTTTTTTCAAAATCATAATTTTCTTCTTTACATAAAAATGCCTAAATATGATTTTCCTCTTTTAAGTGTGCCTGTGTCAAAAGTTTCTGCTTATGTATACTTTTCCCATTGAAGATGTGAGCATGCGCCTTCGAAACATGCATGGGAATTAAAAACTGAATTTTTCTTAAACTAGTAAAGCAGGCCATGCGTTCTTTCCTTTGTCATAATTTCACTCCACTGACGCTGACCTCAACCCCATTCACCCCCATGCGTAAAATGATCGGTTAATAACCCCTTTTTATACAGGGTGATTCACGAGATGTATATGTAATAGGATCGTTTCAAAAATGTTGCCTCTTATACAGGGTGTCCCTGTCCTTTTTTAATTACTAGACAAAGTCATTCATTATAAAAAAATTTGCTTGTAAAAAAATTCAGATTTGTTAGAAAATTGAGTTTTTGAATACAGGAAGGTCGAAATGTTAAAAAATATTGATTTATTATAAGAGTAAACTATCTTGATTTTTCGTTTTTAAGAAAAATGAGGATTTTTTTTTTTAGAATTACCTTTTTCGTCATAATTCAAAATTTAAAGAAAATTTATTTTTTGTCTAATAAATCAACAAATTCTGTTTATAGTGAGTTTAGAAGATGACTCGAAAAGTGTGTTTAAATAAAATGCTAGTTTAATCAATACTAAATAGATATTGTCATCACTATATACAAAAATTATTTATTATTTATAAGAACTTTATTGTTTAAGTAAGTAAGTTTAACACATACAATTAATTTGAACTTAATATTTACTTGGATAACAACTAAAACAAAATCTGTAAGTGATAAAAAAATATGTAATAATAGAACAATAGGGAATTTATTTTTGCAATATGGAACCAGTAGATTCTAGACTAAATTTCGCACTAACATTCTTCAGCCAATCAAGAGCTTGCTTTTTGTTACGTTACCACGGCAACTAATAGAATTTCCCTGAAATTTTTCTCCTCCTCGAGGAAGCAGGAAGTGATTACAGTGGAAATGTTTCGACGTTTGTGTAGAATGACATTTTGCTTTACTGAACCTGATATTTTAATTATTTTATATTTCTTATTATTCTAAACCTTTTACTAGACATTAATTATTGTATAAATTAAAAACAAATAAAAACAGCTAATTATTGTTATTTATTATAGTTTACAAGTAAAGCATTCTTTTCATATTTTAAAACCATTAACATAAAATATCACGCAATCTCCGTTTTTTTTACCTTCCAATTAATAATTTAGTGCGAAATTTTCTTACCGAATCTCCCTCGTTCTTGAATTAATATAATGAAATTTTCCTTCTACACGATTTTTTGAGAAAATTATCACTCGTCGTCGTCGACGGAGAATTTTCAAAAAATCGTGCGGTCGAAAAATTTTCGATAATAATTCAAGCACTAGGGAGATTATTAGTGAAAATTACTCATTAAGCCATTCTCATAGTGTCTTCTCTGTATGTCGGAATAGTCAAGAAACAGTCCGGTCCCTCATGAATTAGGACGAAAAAGGTAATTCTAACGAACATGACAATTATCATAAAAACGAAAAATGTAGGTGGTTTACTCTTAGGTAATATCAATATTTTATAACGAATTACTTTTGGTCGAGAAATTAAAAATTAGGTCCATTTGCGGTATAGGTAATCCCATCCAGGGACACCCTGTATAAACGCACATAATGTAGCAACTTTGTTATTTTAAACTAACCAAAAGGTTAAGGTGATCCTTTACTTGTAATAGTATTTTTGTACAACTTTCCTATACGTATCTCTATCCCCCTAGAAAAATCGATCGAGGGGAGGTTAAAATTATGATTATATTTCCGCCTGTATATTATTCTTAAACAACATGTCTCAAAACTACGTGATCCAACCTCGAGGTTATGTAACGGCTACATTTAAAATGAAAACCTGACATTTTGTATGTTTTACGTTCTACTTGGACATGTATACGTTTCTATAAAAAAACAAATTGTTACATGATCCTCTGCCGGTTGGACGTTAGAAACTTTATAGTCAAAAAGAATAGATACGAATGAGAACGTCATGAGACATACCATCAACCATTTCTATTTCCGAGTTGCCGCTTTGTAATGTAAAAATGACAAGTACAATACGTAGACGTGAGTTACATAGCATTCCGCACAACCGAGAAAGATGTAAAGAATAACGTCATCATAAGTATACGATTGCCGTACTCGTCATAACCACGTCATAACTTAGTTAACTAGATAGTGGAACGCTTACTTATGAGGGAATAATATTCTTTTACTCTTGTACCTATTTATCAAAGTAAACTCATGACAGAGGTTGTTAATACATGTATGTTTGTTTCTCTGTGATGTGAATATAATACAAATAAATTTTACCCATTTCGAAAATTATTTTTTTGACTCTTATTGTGGTTATTTCCGTATAAATCTCGACAGTTGGAGGTATTATTAGAAAATAAATTTAAAAAAAGTACTCATTTAGCTAAATCTTGACCGTAATTACAAAATGGTTACGTTTACGCAGTTTTTTCACTATAGCTGACTGCTAGCGGTGAGGTTAGTTTTCTAGCGGATAGTATTATAATTATATTAAAATATATGTATGGACAATTCATTTCCTAACTACCAGGAGATCATAAGGTCGCATTTTGCCTAACAACCACAGTTAGGTGTCAAAATACTAATTCAGATTAAATTCCTTCTGATGGTAAGGATGCATACTATGCCAATACCTACTGACTTGGAACAAAATAGCGTAGTGTGCCTCTTCTTTGCAAAATATCGAAATATTTCTTTAAGAAAAGTTACTACGAATTCAAAATCATGCAAGTATACCGAATTTAATAACCATCAGGCATAATGCCGCGTCCACACCAAACAAAGAATACAAAACAGCAACACAATGTAGTGTTGCGATCGCTCGAGTGAAAAACCCCTCGAGTATTCGATTATTGAAATAACCGACATCGCTCGATTATTACAAAAACCGCTCGAGTTATAAATTCAAGCGAAAATCGCTACTTAATACCTTTCACTCGATACCCGAGCTTCGCTTGACGCCGACATATATTCGAGCAGTTTTTCGCTCGATAGGAAATACTCTACTTATAAATTCAGGCGAAAAATCGAATCATTGCCTTTCCCTTGATACCCGATCTTTGCGCGTCACCCGAAAGTTGCCGATTAGCCACGTTCGAGTTTGACGCTCAGAAGGCTGACACGACATACGTCTTACTTAAAGGCACATAAACGAAGGTGTATATAAAAAATTTTGCCAAATCCCTTAATGGATTCATCGCGAAATCGGGTTTTGTTTTGACTGGCTAGCCAGCGGCGATTGTAAACTTTTAAAAAATTAAAAGAAATTTAATTTAAAAAAAAATCAGAATAACCCGTTCTTCCTTAATAAAAACTCTAGAGAAACTTTAAAAACTTACAAAAACAACCCCTGGTGTTTTATCAAGACATTCTTCTTAGCCATAAAAATTTCCAGTGATTAAACGCTCGAGCGATTCACTCGATTATTAAAATCGCTCGAGTATTAAGTACTCGATTATTAAAATCATCACTGAAAAGCCACTTTTAGAATTCATTTTTATATCTATTGTCCGCATATCGATTGATATTTAATATCGTTACAATCCCTACGACTGACTTCGGTTCTGGACGGTCGTCGTTGGTTGCCTATATGACGGCGACAACATTGTGCGCAAGACAATCAACTCAGCAACCATTAAAAATATGACCGGTAAACAGTGCGCACCAACCCATTTTTTCACTCTTAAAATTTGACTTTTTACTGCGCATCCCATAAGTTGTACGTATCCATAGTTATATGTCGGTGCATTTGGACGGCTAGATTTCTTACCTTGTGTTGTTCTATCATGGTGGGTCACTTATGAAGTAAAACCTGTGCTGGGGGACGACCGACGGACGGAAAATATAACGAGACTCCGACTGCCTTCCGAGAAAAGTTTCCACGGTCCAAAGAGGCGAGTCCAAGGTCCAAACCACTCATTTCAAATATATTGTTTCTGTCTTACATAAGGAAAGGGTGTGCTGCCATCTTCGAGGTGGGCGGAGTGAAGTGCTGACAGAGCGTCATTATTACGGATTATTTATTGAAGAAAATTTTACTCGCCAAAACCAGAGGTTCTCTATAGGCCAATAGCATAATATCGGTAGATATAGTAGCCGTCAAATATATATTAAGGAAACAGTTGCTTTTTAAATATTTATTACTTAATTTAATTTTTGACGTACAAAAAAAAAACAGAAATTAATATTAACATGCTTAGACACACTCTTATTCTTATTTACCGCTATCCATCTGAGGTGGTGCTAAACTCTGATACAATTTTGATACTGCCGTTTGGACAATCTGTTGAAATGTTTCATCATTTGGACACCTTACATCCTAAAAATTACAGTCATTTTCAATGGTTGGGGTCAAGATAAACCTAATTTTTGTAAAAGGATAATTCTACACTGACTATTCGGGTTTAAGCTGCAACTCGAGCTTTTACAACAGAAAATAGCCAATGAAAAATTAAAAACGATCCGAACACATCCGAATAGACTCAAAGAATATTAAAAAAATAAAAACAATATTGAAAATACATGAGATTATACACATACAGACTATAATACCATATTATTTTATTACAATAAAAATTTGACGTCAACATTAAAAGCATAAGCATGAGGCAAGTGATGTCATTAATATTGATTGTGTAAGCTCTCCTTATGGAAAAGAAAATATATCATTCAGTAAATACCATTTATGACTTTACATATTTTACATCATTCATCACAACCCTTTGGTGTCCAAGCCCTTTTTTAAGTACAAATTACCACGTATGTACTTTTATAAAGTAATATAAAGCCCCAAGTGCACATTTTAACAAGGACTTGCAGCCCAGTGCTTGTAGACCCTCTAAGGCAGTCAAGAGCTTGACGCACATCCGGCGCCTAGTGCATGTCGGAAAGTACAGTTTGTTATAGAAGATGTATACAACATTAGTAACTTTGGGTTTCTTTTATCTATTATTGTATAAAGTTCCAAAGCGGCTTACTTTTATTTCGTGTTTATTTATTTATTCAGGATAACAAACAGGCAAAGCCCAATACGTATCCACTTAACATGTTATGTGGCTAATTGAGATAACAAAAAGATAAATTAAATTAATAGATTTTAAGGTATAATTTATAAAAACTACAATAACTATAATCTATTTACTTTGATAGTGGCGAGAAAAAAAAACCTTAAACAATCACTCCAATAAATATTCCTTTACTGTTCTCCTTATCACGGCTTGTGACACACTAATAAAATCAATATCAAGATTGCAATAATATAAGTTTGATAATCTCATCATTCTGCATAAATTGGAATACTGAGCATTATTTGTGTATCTAAAGGGTATACTGAAGAGAGTACCAGATCTAAATTGTCGAGGAGAAACATTAAAAGTAACTTTACTCAACAAATCAGGTGAATCCACTTTATTACAAAGAATTTTATCAAGAACCTAACTTCCGACAGTTTCCTTCTATTTTCCAAAGTCATAATTCCAAAATGATGTTTCATAAAACTACGATGATAGTTATCAAGGTTTGCTTTGACTGAGAGAGTCCTTAGAAATTTATTCTGTACTGATTCTAATCTATTTATATAAACTGAATAGAAAGGGTTCCAAACAATCGAAGCAAAATTCAAACTGCTATGCACAAAAGCATAATATAAAGCTAAATATGATTTTGGATTTTCGAAAGGTCTTACAAACTAATGAATTAATATGGCTATCGAAGATCAGCTTACTGTTAAAAATTACTCCCAAATCCTTCACTTCAGAAACTCGATTCAGCTCAGAATTGCTGATCGAGTAAGTAAATGATATAGGGTCACGATTCCTAGTAAAAGAGATTATAGCATTTTTTTTTATATTAAGAAATAAGCTATTGCGCTTACAATAGTTTGCAAGGCGAGTCAGATCTTCTTGAATATGCACACAATCAAGTAGAGTTCTAATTTGTCTATAAAATTTGAGATCATCCGCATATAGTAAGAATTTACAATTAAGAAAACATTTATTGATATCGTTAATATATATAATGAATATCAATGCTCCCAAATGGGAACCCTGCGGAACACCTGATGTGGCAGAGAATGTATTAGAAGTAAACCCATTTATGATAACATTAAATTTGCGGTTTCTGAGATAGGAATGAATCCAAGTTTTAAAAATGGGTCGTCTACGCCGACGGGTCTAAGTTTATTCAGAATAATTAGATGATTAACTTTATCAAACGCTTTACTGAAGTCGGTGTAGATTGAATCTATTTGAGTGCGCTTATCAAGATTTACTTTAATATCTTCTGTGTAAGTTAAAAGATTACTTTCGATTGATCTTCCTGAAAAGAAACCACATTGTTCAGAAATAGTTTGTCCTCTGATTAATTGGAAAAGGTATTTATAGACCAATTTTTCGAGAAGTTTCGCAAAAACACAAATTTTTTTTGTGTGATTTTATTAAAATAAAAATAGAACTGGGGAAAGTCCCTAAAAGCTAACTCTTCTGTTAATGGAACAACCATCAACCCCGCTTTATCAGAACGGAACGCCGACGCTGCAGAGCAGCGAACCTGTTGAAACAGTTTTGAACTGAAAGAGGTATTTTTTGAAACAGGTTGCATACGTTATTAAAAATACCCTGTTCCAACCATCCCTACTTTGAAGTATATAACTATTATTCTCCAATGTAGCTCATTATTGAAGTACAATTTGACCACTAAGCAAGCCCTTTGCTACTTACCAAATTTGTCAGATCTATATCTGCCCTCTTATCGTTAACTGTGACATACAATTTTTCCCCCTTAAAAATCTTAGGTACTGAATCTTCTCCAAACATATCTTGCAACATTTCAATTAGACATTCCTGAAATCATAGAGGTTATTACTTTAATATCTTTAAATATATAGTAAACAAACATACAATGTATGTTCGTTGAGGTTCCATTACTTATATAAGACATTATCTTAGAGGACGCATTCAATTCAGAAAAGGACCCGCGAAGCTAAAGTACAAGTGCTCTAATTGTCTTATGAACCGTGTATTTTATAATACTTTTTCTATTTGGGTCTTTAAAAAAAAAACTTAAAAAAAATATAGTTTTTTCCGTTTGAATTAATATTTTCTTTTTGGGTTGGTAATACTTTTACAATTTAATAGAATGTTACAATAATCAAATATGCCATGATCGCAACAATTGAACACAACAAAGCTTCTTCCCATCCGTCATAATTAAAAATAAATATATTATTAAAGTTAATAAAAATGAGTCAGGAAGAAAGTTGTACTCCGTCAGAAATACGAGAAATTGCAGAAAATAATCTAGAAAAACTTTTAAGAAGAATATACAAAACTTTGAGTTATGGTGAGAGCAGAACAAAGATCAAAATATTGAACAAAATATTAAATAATAATACTATTGAACAAAATATTGTGTAAACACAGAATCTGACAGGAATAACAATTAATGCCCAGGAAATGTCTACAGTAACTATAAATATGTATATATAAAGTAATTTGTATAATACTATATTGAATAAAAAATAAAAATAGTACTTTATTGAATAAAACTGTAGAAATAGAGCATAAACTGGAAGATATTTTTATTATTTTGAGGTTATGTTGTTTTATAGTTGTGACTAGAAATTAGTTGACGGAAACCATCAGTATGTTATATATTTCCGAGTATAGGTATTGCAAATAAATATCTAATAAAAATGATATATTTGCAAAGTTAAAGGTTAGTATTTTAAAGTTTTCTATAAAAAATTTCTGTCGAATCCATAATGGCTAGAAAACTAATTTCAACGAAATCGCAGTGGGCCTAAAATTCGAGCCCTACTTGTTGCCAAAATGAAAAAAATTAAATTTCAGTTTCATAAAGTGGCAAGTTATTCAATTTTTTTGCATTTCATAATGTAGCCATTATGAAACCCAAATAGAAAAATAATATTATAAGAGAGGAATTCGATCGCAGAATAAAATATCAACTATACTTACACTTACGCGTTATTTGAAAACGACTCAGTCACAGTTCATTTTTATTCCAGGTCTGGTGAAATGTCACCAGATCTGATGATTTTATGAAAAACCGGGTGATTGGTGAAACATTTCTGGTGATTTTTAGGTGTGTTGGTGAAAAACTTGTTAAAATGGTCGATTTCTGGTGATTTTTAGTTCATTGCCATAGTTTTTTTTAACAGGATGACTTAAAATAGATATATTTTTTTTGCTCGTCAAAATAATTTTGCTGACGAAATAATATATAGACGTTCTTCTGTTCTTGCCCAATACGGTCACAAAAATATGGTTTACCCTCTTTTTTGACTGATATTATGTACTTTTAAATCTGGTGATTTAAACCATTTCTGGTGATTTATATTTTTGTCACCTGACAACACTGACTTGAAGTATATTATTATGAGAAGTAATTAAATGGTTTGACGTTATTAACAGTCGAGCTGCGAAATTATTACTTGGTCGGCAAGAGTTTACGATTGGTCAGTAGAAACAAACATGTCTAGACGCAGTTTACGTCAGAGGTCTCAGGGCACTGTCAATTTATGTAACTTTCTGTGTTTTCTTTTGCCGAATACAGAAGGAAATCGGCTACAAAAGGTGTAGCGGGGGCGGGTTTTCTCTTGTTTTCCCAGGGCACTGTCACGATTCAGAAATGTTTCCTGTCCATAAGTTGCTGACCAACTAGCCATTTTGGCTGACCGATTACATTTTTCTGTTCGCAAAAATATTTTGCTAACCAGTTAAATGATACGCTATTATTATTTGTTCAAGAACTGGTTCATTTTCACACGGGTTAAGATAAAATGAAAGCAATAAGTCTGTCTAAACCACAAATATAGAATTTTTGCCCCTCTCCTTTTGTATATTATTATTTACTGAATTGTCATCTATCTTATTTTCTAAATGCAAGCAAAACATGTAAAATAAGCTAAATGTTGAGGTTATGTTAAAAACACAAAAAACAACAAACAAAAAAACAATAATTAAGATTTTAACATATATCTCTCCTAGGTGGTTAAACCACGAGGGCAGTACATATTCTTTCCTTCACAATAAGAGTGACGTTTCTTTACGATTCTTAATATTAATTAGTGCAAGCGAGATATTAATGCTCTCCTGTATAAAATAATAGCGGAAAATATTACCTTAAAATGCATTCTGTCCACTTTGACGCTGGCAGTCATATTTTTGGTAGGAGTGTCCAACAAATCTGCTTGTAGCACGGCAGCGACTATAGCGTCGGCATACATGTCGTTTACTGGATTGGCAACCCACTAAAAATCAAAAGTTTGAACTATTTTTACGTCTAAAATATCCGAAATAAGAAATGTATATTGGCTAAACGTTTTCTAGTAACCAGGTGGGCAAAGGGTGTGTTTAATAACTTTATTTAATGGGCCGATTATATTTAATATTGACAGCACAAAATTAACGTTTGTAAAATCAGCCCATGTACCCGACATTTCATATATCAAATATCTTTATTATTTTAGGTTTGCACATGATCACAATCTTATCTAATACTATATATACAGCGAGGAGAGACCTGTGCCGGGGACCCTTGGATTGTATGCATGTTTACCGTGGTGATTTCAAGTCGGACAATTGATAACTTTAGCCTGCATGGAATGTTTATGTTTTATATGACTGAGATACTGTGTTTTAAGCATTTATTACTACTGGAAAAAGTTCAAAAATAAACAGCTTTGATGAAAGGAACTTGGCGGTGGTGTAATGATAACTAAATATGTCTCATTATTTGAGCGTATGCTCATTCATTCATTCTGTGTTCATCCGTCCTCATTCATGCCCTACATTTACGTTAATTTCAATTCACACCTTCTCGCACCAATATCGAGTGCTGCGCCAAGCCCTTCTTGCGCCCTCGGGCGAATCGCTATTATGCGCATCCCTCCACCGTGATTTACAATTCAAAAGTACACGTATTTCGAACTTACATTGTCTTTGTTTATTTATATCACAATGTTTCGACTGGTCCAGTCGTCTTCAGGTGAATACTGACTGGAGATGTTTACCGGTTGAAACGATGTGATTTAAATAAATAAAGACAATGGAGTTCAAAATACGTCTCATGATACAGCATTGTCTCTAATCTTCAAACAAACTCAAAAGTATATATTGTAATTTTTCCAAATTTTGCAAGAAAGCAATCTACAGAGATGGCGTTAACCATAGGACATACAGAAATGATTAAACTAGACAAAGACAAAACAACAAGTTACGCGTTACGGCAAAACCGATTATTTACGATTTCGTTCTTTTTGTCTCCTGATTCTATTTGAAGAGATATGTGAAAATAAATTTAACATTTTAATTGCCACTTTTTCTCCTCAATTAGACTATTAGGTAATTTAATTAAATTTTCAGTTCGACGTTTCATTTTTTTCATCAACTTTGTTTTTTAAATAATAGTAACATTTTATTTTATGCTTCCTGAACTTCACTTTATATTCTGAATCCAACAATATATCACATTTATTATTATTTTGTGTTCGCAAATGAAAAGTAACCAAGTCGAATTTAACGCTAAAAAAACCCAGGCAGCAGTTTTCTCTAAAAAGGTTAACATTACAGAACCGGATATAGTCATGGACGGACACGCAATCCCGCTGGCTTCATCTATTAGTTTGCTGGGCGTCAATCTGGGAGGAAATATGTCTTGGCATAACCACGTTGTGGCAATCGCCAAGATAGCCTCTCAGAAGCTTGGTGTACTCTTCCGAACCAGAAAGTTGTACACACCTCAACAACTTTTGACACTATACAAAGCCCAGATTCGACCATCACTAGAGTACTGCTCTCATGTCTGGAGCTCTGCACCCAAACATACTCTTCGGCTACTGGATTCCATCGAAAGGAGGGCCATTCGTCTGATTGGAGACCACGAGCTGACGAAGAACCTCGACAGCGTAGAACATCGAAGGCAAGTTGGTGATTTGACTCTCTTTTACAGATATTTTCATGGAAAGTGCTCCGCTGACCTTGCCCTCTTAATTCCGCCCAGAGCGACGAATATCAGAAATACACGACGAACCACTGCCGCCCATCCATATGTGGTTAAGCTTAGTACTCCTCGAACTTCATTATTTAAGAACTCTTTCATCTGGAGGACTTCATCATTGTGGAACGATCTTCCCGAGGTCGCTTTTCCCAACGAATATAACCTCCAACGATTCAAAACCAACGTGAATCGCTTTTTGCGCACACGCACCACTCCCAGAGTGCCCTAAAGGATTTTTCCTATAGTGCTTGTGTTTGATCATAAAAAAAAAAAAAAAAAAAAAAAAAAAGAAACAATTTATGTTACATTATTATAATTGTGAATAATATCAAATAAAAAAAATAGTTTTTAATACCAACTAGATCATGAATACAATAATAACAAACATAATCATCAATAAGGTACTTATTTGTATTGAAGATGCGTTTTTTTTAGTCCGAAACGCCTAATAAATAATAGGTGTAATATATCGTTGGATTCACAATGAACTGGAGTTCATAAAGTATAAAAATTTAATTAAATTACCTTATAGAGTAGCAAAAATTGGCAATGAAAATGTAATATTTATTTTCACAAATATCTTCAAATAGAATCAGAAATCAAAAAGAACGAAATCGTAAAAATTCGGTGTTGTCTAAACATCTTTGGAAATATTCGGCATTTTTTAAATTTGAAAATATGACGTTGCATAACTCACTAATTCGTAACTTTAGTATAATTTGATCGTTTCTGTATGTTCTATGGTACACGAGATCCCTGTAGATTGCATTCTTCTCTGAGACACCCTGTATACAAAAAACTAAAACAATATATGTTATTCAAGCACAGGCCGTAGCGCCGTGAACCGCCGCCCGACCTCGCCCTTATGGACGGAGCGGCCCTGACAATATCCTTAATTGAAATTTGACTGGCCCTACCTCTAAAGTAACAAGCTTGGGCTCAATAGTTATCTCTATCGCACTAAAAGCTTTCATTTTTCTATCGCCTTCAAGCGTCTCCATCAATCCGCATACTTGAGCCAAAAGATGTCGTAAAACGCCAGGGTTGCCTGAATAATGTAAACTTTGTCTTTGAGTAATATCGCTGAGGCTTAGATCAGTGTATTCTAAAAAAAAAAAGGAAATTAGTTCAGCCGACCAAAGAAATTAAATCTAAGATTATGGTGTCAGTTCTATCCAGCCTATCAGCTCAGTGGTGTAGCTACCGAATTTCACAATAAGTAGTAATTATCTAAATTCATTTTGCGGTTTTCACCGTTTTCTCTGACCTTACTTCCTTTTTGTAACGGTATAACAACATCTCTACTATCACATTTAAGTTTCTTGAGAAAAAAACATAATATATGTCAAATCTGTAGAAAGCGCCATCTAGCGACTATAGCAAAAATCACAGACATCGCTTGTAGTGTAGCTAATAGTATAACTCTTTTAAATGGCACTAATTTTAATATTTTCACACTTCATTTGAAGGGTTATAGAAAAAAGTGTGTAAGCAAAGTTGTTCATGATAGTTGTGAGATTTATTTGTAAGTATTGTCAATATACTTTATCTAAGCAAGTTGTAGAGAAATCGGCTGTTAACAAATTACTATTAGTGTTACGCCCCCTAGCGGCCGTCGTACAAACTTGCAAATAATATCCAGCAATTTCTCTTGACAACTTTTCCTATAAATATTTTTAGTGTTGGGAAAACCCGATGATTTTAATAATCGAGTACTTGATACTCGAGCGATTTTAATAATCGAGTGAATCGCTCGAGTGAATCGCTTGAAATTCCAATTCACCAAGCGATGACGTCGCCGACGGCTCGACCGGCAGCCTAGCCGTTTACATGTGATCAGGCAGGGTATTTGCATGCACGTAACTACGGGTGGACCCAGGTTTAGCTAAAAAATTGTAGTAGCCACCAAAAAAATTCCAGACATTTATTCATTTGTGAATAATGAATTTTTACCACGTGTCTCGATATCAAACAAAAAAAACTGCAAACAATAATCCAAATATGTATTTATTGTTCGGGTTTATTCTTGTGCTTTTTAAAAACAAAAAGTATTAGCAAGAGTTATTTTTCTTCACATCTTTCTCAATCTACGAGCATAAAATAAATAGATATTTAAAATGGCCGTCAAATTCTTCCACTTTAAATTATCAGGTGCCCACTGTGTACCCTTCAAAAATTTAGACTTAGTTACGCGACTGGCAAAATAAGAAAATAGGTGATTATTTTTTTAAATTCATGTTTATAGTTACCTAAAAGTTCCTGTTTAAATTTAAGAATGTTTACTTTTGGTTACCAAAAAATTTGTCGATACCTATGTTTTGTTAACTATTTTGCTCGTTTTCTTATTTTCCATTAACATTTTCTATAGTGTATGTTATTTTTAAGAAGTCTTCTTGAGTTTAATAATAAAAAGCTCCTGTTTAGATTTTAAAATGTTTACTATAAGATTACCAACGAATTTTTCTATATATTTTATTAACCATTTTGTTCGTTTTGTTATTTTTCATTAACAATTTCTATTATTATGTTATTTTTGAGAAGTTTTCTCGAGTTTATAGTAAATACAAATTTTAAAATTATATCCTTTAAGTTTTTAATATTTACAATCGGAGACCTAAACTACGCCACTGGCTAGCCAGTTAAAACAAAACTTTACAAAACCCATGACGCGATGACTCCGCTAAGGGATTTGGCATACTTTTTTATATGCACCTTCTCGTTTATGTGCGAAAGACGTATGTCGTGTTACCTGCTCAGCGTCAAACTCGAACGTTGCCAATCGGCATATTTCGGATCGAGTAGAACAAAGGTCGGGTATCAAGTGACGGTCGATATTTTTCGGTTTTTCGCCTGAATTTATAACTAGAGTATTTCCTATCGAGCGAAAAACTGTTCGAATGTACGAGCAGTTTTTTAACTCGATCACACTACAGCGGTACATTTCCGTCGGCGTCAAGCGAAGCGCTGGTATCGAGTGAAAGATAATAGGTGACGAGCGACGGCTTTCGCCTGAATAGATAACCCGAGCAGTTTTTTTAATAATCGAGCGATGTCGGTTATTTCAATAATCGAGTAATCAAGCGGTTGTTCGCTCGAGCGATCATAACACTAAATATTTTTTTCCGGACGCGGTTTCCGGGATACAGCCGAGTACCTCGCTGAGTTGGCCACCCTGTACATTACTATTTAGTTGAGACATTTTCTGTTTTCGTCCCGAAAAGTTTACTTTCTTAGCTACCAACGCGTTAACGACCAGATAACTCGAACGTTTATTTTCGTTATCATTTGAGTTGCTATAGTCGAATTCACCTTACTTTTTAATGTTGACACTTGACAGATGTCATTTCCAGTAATATTCTGTTTACACAACCATCACAGCTGTAATCATTGTGGTCCAAGCAATGAAATCCGAACGTAGAGCTGCCAAAAAGAGATGCTAGTGCAAACGCGTAAGACAAGGATGTCATCCACATGTCTTTTGATGTGATGTGCTGCACCTATTCCAAGTTTTGACGTATTTTCTGTCAAGACGATCGATCGGAAGCGCATATGCATCTTTATCGCGTACATGTAAACATATGGCCATTAATATATCTATCGTTTAGCAATTCAGCGATTAACAGACTTCGAGCGTTTAGTTACTTTCCAATTAGGAGTTGGTCAACATATTTGACATGTCATTTGTCATTATTAAAAAGTAAGGTGAAATCGAGTGTACACTCGCAAAATTCGTTCACTTTTAGCGTAGTACAGAAAATCTTACTTGACAAATCATCGGCACTTAAAACATGATAATTGAAATTTCTTTTCACCAGAACTCCCTGAATAACTTTTCCGGGTTGCGGCTCCTCAACTGCCAAGGACCCCATTACCTTGGCCGTTTTTTCTCCTCGGAAATACAGTTCTACGGTGTGAGTGTTCCTCGGATTATGAAGCTGAATAGACGTATTCTGGTCTTCTTCAAATTCACGCTGTAAAGCAGCTTTCAAACGAGACATTTCGTTTTGTTCGCCATGAACAAGAACCTTAAAAATAAGGGGGTTAATAATTTGCGATGGTTTGGACAGTTTGTTTATATTCAGTTTATTTTGAATATTTGTTTAAAACAATTAAGGAAATATACTTTTTTGGCGCCAGAAAATTAAACGTAACTGATCAAGTATATACGGGAGTCGTCGAACGAGGAAGTAAGGAAAACAACATAGCTTCCATTCGGTATTCTTACCCATGTTTTAAATTATGAAAACAAATATCTAAACAAAGTCTGTTGCATAATGTGGAATGTACGTTAGTTGCTACTTACAACATGAGGTGGTCTCAAAATTTTGATAAATTCACTGGTCTGTTGATAGTCAGTATGTGCTGAAAATGAAATATAATCCACTGACATTTTTAGAGGTAACTTCTGACCTGTCATTGTCGTAATTTCTTCCGGTTCAGAAAGAATAGTTTTTGCCAAAGTCCCTTCAACGCAATAACCTAAAATCAGGAAACAAAACTATGTTTTAATACTTTAGAATGTTCAAAAATTCCTTTCAAGAAAATGGAGAAGGAATGTAAAAAACTATAGACAACACGAAAATTTAAAAGCCCAAAGTAACAACACGTTTTCTATTTTAAATTAAGTTTCGGGTTTGTTCAGATACACTAATACCACAAGAACATAACATTCACAAGTGGTGTCCCGTTTAAGAAAAAAATGAGAAATATTAATAGTTGAGGTATTCAAATTTCATATTTATACAGGGTGAGTTTTTTAAAGTGTTACAAGGCGATATCTCGCAAACGGTTTAAAATATTTTTTTGAAATTTTAATGAGGTAATAGTGAGATGGGGGGACATATTTAAACATATTTTTGTAATCTACCCCCTTTCCCCATTTTGAGGGGTGGGGGGTAACTTTGAAATTTTAAATTGGAATATGTACTTTCGTTTATTAAATTCGGATCTACGTAAAAAACTACGTATTTGAAAAAAAAATTTTTGGTTAGCTCCACTGGTTACCGAATTATAATTAATTTATTATTAAATTTCTATTGGATTTAAAAAATAACTAAATTTAAAATAAATCAAGTTCACTTATTTCAAAATTATTATTCGTTTACATGGAAATACGTTGTTTTGACTTCAGTCAGTTGAGAATTTTTACATATCAACGATTATTTCTCAGCTTGGTCAATTGAACATTTTAGTGTGCAAGTTGATATGTTGTTAATGTTGGGGGAGTGCAGAAGAAACTACAGAAAAGCTTCACTAAGGTGGGCGGAAAAGTTTCCTAACAACCTGAAATCTCACATGGCATTTAAAAGGCTGGAAACTAGATGTCGCACTACTGGCAGCCTGAAGTCAAAACCACGATTTCGGAAGCGAACTAAAACAGATGCAGATAGGGCAGTTGGAGTTTTAGGAATGGTAGCTATTAACACGCATGTAGGTTCCATCGAACAACCCCGTTGTGACCATATTGCATATGTACAAATTTCATCCATACCACATTACACTCCACCAAGAGCTTTATGGGCAAGACTTTGAAAATCGCGTTACATTTTGCAATTGGGTAACAGGGCAAATGCAAGGAAATAACAGGTTTCTAAAGAATGTGGTTTTTCTGATGAAGCTAGTTTCCAGAATTGTGGCCAGGTAGGATTTTAAGTTATCCCTTGTCGGTAGAAATTAATTTTTTTTTATTGTTTGTTTTCTTAAAGGTAAATAGACACAATATGCACTACTGGGCATCGGAAAATCCCCACTGGATGAGAACTGTGCCAAATCAACATCCTTAGTCAGATAATGTCTGGTGTGGTATAATTGGAGATAGGGTTATTGGTCCGCATTTCTTTGAACGCCATTTAAATGGAGAAATGTCTACAGATTTTTTAAGGAACGAATTACCACTATTATTAAACCAAAACATAAATCCTGACATGTGGTTTCAACAGGATGGAGCTCCACCGCATTGCAATACAGGCCCGTAATCATTTAAACGAATTGTTTGAAAACAGGTGGATTGGTCGAGCTGGTCCGGTCAATTGGCCTGCTAGGTCTCCGGATTCGACCCCTCTTGACTTTTTCTTCTGGGGATTTATAAAAGACAAAGTGATGGCGACTGCACCTACAACTATAGACAATATGAAAAACCGAATCCGATTTGCCTGCTTATTAGTGACACCTGAAATGTTAGAGCGGGTACGAAATTCGTTTAAAAAAAGAGTGAGAAAGTGTTTGGAAGTTGAAAGGAGACATTTCGAACATCTTCTGAAACATGACAGGCGATAAAGGGTAAATAATATTTTTAAAATTTTTATAACCTAATTAATTATAATTCGGTAACCAGTGGAGCTAACCAAAAATTATTTTTGTACAAATACGTAGTAATTTACGTAGATCCGAATTTAATAAACAAAAGTACATATTCCCATTTAAAATTTCAAAGTTACCCCCCATCCCTCAAAATGGGGAAAGGGGGTAGATAACAAAAGTATGTTTAAATATGTCCCCCCATCTCACTATTACCTCATTAAAATTTCAAGAAAATATTTTAAACCGTTTGCGAGATATCGCCTTGTAACACTTTAAAAAACTCACCCTGTATACTCGCCGGCGCAAAATTATATTTTATAACTTTTTTAATTTTTATGCGATTTTCATGATTTTGTTATCAGTTTGTAGATTCATTTATTGTGTTTTTCCATAATTAGGCCATAATAGACAGGAGTAAATTAAACTGTTGTTTTTGGTCTTAATATCAACCACCCCTGTAGAAAAATTGAGGTGGATAATTTTATTTACATACTGTTTCTTGTAATCTTTGATGTATTCTAAACATTTCGTTTCTTGATTCATTCCATTATCTCATTTCTGCTGCGAGCTACAAAATGTTCAATGAAACGCTGATTTGAAGTCTATTTTTATTAATAGAAACAAACACTAAGTATATCATACAACGAAATGTGTAGAATACATCAAAGATGACAAGAAACAGTATGTAAATAAAATTATCCACCTCAATTTTCCTACAGGGTGTTTTGAAATTAAGACAAAAAACAACAGTTTGATTTACTCCTGTATAATAGTATATCTTTATAAGTTAAGGTATTTTACTCTTGACGGGATTTTGGAAAGCCGTACATGAAATCTAAAAAACTCACTTATTTTTGAGGCACTACCTTTTATCAAGAATAGCATTTTTGGGCAACCAATAATAAATAAGTTTCCCATATGTTGCATACTTTTTGGACACACTGTATCATAATATTATAACAAACAAAGTTTTCAGGAGAGAATATATATGTGCATAATAATAATCCAAGTTAAATAATGAGGATTACATAAATTAAAATATTACCAGCAATAATAACACCGTTTTTAGAATCTGTGCACCATGATTCAAACAGTTCTCTTGATAAACCACTCTGCATCATACCAGGCGAAGCCATGATAACACAAGGTCCAATGTCTTCAAAGTGGTCAATTCCCTATAAGAAATATTTGTGCTTATAGCAGGAAATATCTATACAGGGTGTCCATTTTTGGGTAGTTTTACGGGGTATCTCCGTTATTAGTAAAGATAGAAGGATGCGGTTTTCGCAGCACTTTACTACTTTTTTGTCAAATAGAAGACGACGTAATCAGAATTTTTCTAGGCCGCCTTGTTTTTGATAAACCGGATGTTTTTGAGAATTGTGCATTTTGGGGCACCCCCCATATCTGGGTTACCCCGTAACGTATCAAAAAGAAATAATATGATATTTTTGTAGTTTTTTACGTAGAATCCAGTGACGTAGTCAGATTTTTTCTACATTCAATAGTTTTCAAGGAAAATAAACAAATTTCCTTTTTTTAAATGGGTCACCCTATATATTTTTTAATAATATAATTTAGTTTGTAACAAGCTTCTCAAAAATATATAACACTTTATTTTTAGTCTTAGTATTAGGCCCGAAATATACGTTTTTCAAAAATATACCATTTTTTTAGTATGCCATGATGGATATTAAAAACAAACAAAAGAACACAGACCTATGTGTCATAATAATCAAATCTTCTAATTCCGTCAGAGCATTCAGGTTCTCAAGTTATTTTAAAATTTCTAATTAATAGTGAAAAATCAGTTTGTCCCTAATTATGGCAGAGCTGTAAACTTTGAGAAGTACGACATGCTCGTTTGTGATATCCAGTGTAACGAAAATGCAGATGGAGCATTAGAAGTGTATTTGAATAGGTAATATAAGCCCTTATGTAGTAATTCTATGAAGTTTATAAATTTTCTTAAATTACTTGTAGATATCCCGAAAGACGCCAACCGGATAAACGAATTATTTCAAGAATAAAATCAAATTTAATTGAACACGGTTCATTTTCTAAACCTCGCCCTAAAATCTACCATAAGGATAATCGCGTGACTGATGAAATAAATGTGTTAGCTTCAATTGAAACAAATTCAAGTAGTTCTTGCAGAAAAGTTGAAGATTCGGTCGGAATAATTAAATCAAGAGTGCAAACAATCCTAAAAAACACAATTTTAAGCCATCTAAATTCCACCGTGTACAAAACTTACATCCTGGTGATGCACAGCGCAGTATAGAGTTTTGCAATTGGTATTTACAAAATCTGAACAGGGAAAACAATTTTGAAAAAACCGTTATATGGTCTGATGAGGCTCATTTTACCCGTGCTGGCATGTTTAATCGACAGAATACGAGGTTTTGGTCTCAGGAAAATCAGCATGTAATATTTCCAATCGAACGGCAAGGCAAATTTGGCGTTAGCGTTTCATGCTTTATACTGAATAGCAAAATAGTTTATAATATATTTGAAGGAAGCCTTAATGTAAATAAATATTTCGAAATTCTGGTAAACGTTGTGCCAGAAATAATAGAAGATGTGCCCTTAGCTGGTCTCAATAACTTGCATCTTCAACAGGATGGAGCGGCCCGCTCATAATGCCGAAATTGTAAGGGCCTACCTAGATAATAACTTCCCAGGTCGATGGATTGGAACTAATGGACCTGTAAGATGGCCACCAAGGTCACCCGACTGTCGGTTTTGGATTTCTTCTTATGGGGATACCTTCAAAATAAAATTTATTCCATTCAGTACCAAACAATGGCAGATTTAAGAATTGCCATTGACAGAGCTTTTAGGGAGTTACAAACGCGGCCGTTTATTATTTTTAATTCATTAAGGCGAATAAGAACCATGTGCGAAACATGTCTAAGGCATAATGGAGAGCAATTTGGGCAATATTTATGAGGGAGTTCAATACATTTTCAATTTTTGTGTCTAATATTGAATCACACCAGTATTTTTTTTAATATATCCTAAAAAAAATGGTATATTTTTGAAAAACGTATATTTCGGGCCTAATACTAAGACTAAAAATAAAGTGTTATATATTTTTGAGAACCTTGTTACAAACTAAATCATATTATTAACTAAAAAATATATAGGGTGACCCATTTAAAAAAAGCAAATTTGTTTATTTTCCTTGAAAACTATTGAATGTAGACCACATCGGAGTACGTCACTGGATTCTACGTAAAAAACTACAAAAAGAACATTTTATTTCTTTTTGATACGTTACGGGGTAACCAAGATATAGGGGGGGGGGGGTGTCCCAAAATGCACAATTCTCAAAAACACACAACAAGGCGGCCTAGAAAAATCCTGATTACGGCATCTTCGGTTTGACAAAAAAGTAGCACACTGCTGCGAAAACCGCATCCTTCCATCTTTACTAATAACGGAGATACCCCGTAAAACTACCCAAAAATGGACACCCTGTAGTTACAAAAATATGATATCACATATAATGTGTAAAGCATCGTAAACACACAATGAATCATGCATCTGCGAAACCAGTTACCCTTAACATTACTTTTAAATTTCAAAAATAGGGAACCAAACATTCAATGAATTTGAAACAAAAATTTTAGAAACAGTAAGCAAAAACAAACCACAAAATTTATGTGGCATGACCAAACAATTATATCTTTGCGTATGCCTTCCTAAAAAAATGTCTTGGGACCGGAATCGAACATAATTAAAGGTCTATACATTATATCTTTACCCATGCGTCATCAATTAAAAGCATACGAATCAATCAAAAGACTGATTTCATAAACATTATAACTATCGTTCCAATATACGTATTAAGAAAAATTATTTATAATTAAAAAAAAAATATTGAAATAATGACGGCGAAAAACTGGTGTTCATAAGAGTATTATAATCAATTTTCAATTTTCAATTTCAATTTCAATTTCGTTTATTCATGTTATTACAAAAGTTTTGCTTACACAAGTCAATATATGGTACAAAAGAATAAAATAGGTACTATCAATATTAAAACAAACCTCGGTCGCCTTTTATTTCGCTTTCGAAATTCGGTGTTTTCATAATCTACTTTAAAATCATAAATACATCCATTAAACGAACTTTAGCCAGCCCTTAAATTTTCATGACATGACTTTAAAAAACAAGGTTACATTCAGTTATATTAGTGACAAATGTCCATAAATACGTACTGAAAACACAAAAGTAAGATGAAATAGCTCTGTTTTTAGGATTAAATTCAACTTGAAGACACTTATACAAAACAAGCAACTATGAGTTAACAGCTGGCAAATATTCAATGGCTACAAATCAATATTGAATTCAAAACATATTGCGGAACTCTCGATTATGTTTTTATTCCCTATTAAGTCTGTAATAAAGATGGCGAGTTTGTGACGCACCTGTAAAGATATGACGTATATGACTATATCTCATCCTTTATTAACACAGTCGTTTGCAATCGCAAAAATTACACACTGTATATTTACGTAGAAAAATGAAAAACGTCAAGTGGCGAATTGGTCGAAAACTAAAAGCTGTGCTATTTTAAAAAACTGAATTTTAACATATAAGGCTTACCTTTAAATTTGATATATGTTTAAATACAAATGGATTATTGATAGCAATCTGCCTTTTAATTTTATCATTCATTGCATTTATGTATGTCTGATAGACGGCCATACATTTTTTAGCTAGAGACGAAGCATAGTAAATCGGTATATCGTGCAATTCAGGATGCTGACTCCAGTACTCATCTACAATCAAAATTTAATTTGTCTGTATATCACATTATCACAATAATGGACAGTTATTGCTGACAGATTAATCGATTCTTAAATGCATTCTTGTCGTTATAATCGTCAATTTCATTTAAAAATATTAATTCTGAACAATTAAATATAAAAGTTTCTAGTGATTAAGATCGTAAAATAAAAATATCTACCCAAAATCAAGAGTAATTCTTGGGCTCTTCCAAGAGCAAATACCGGAATAAGACATCGGCCACCTCTGTTCACAATATCGTTAACTAAAGTTGTGAATCTGTTCTCTCTGTCCTCACGATTTTCGTGGATGTGAGTACCATAAGTGGATTCCTAAGGAAAAAAACTTGCAATTAGTTTATGGTGAAGATTCTAACCATAAAAAATAATCCTTAAAATTTTTCATAAACGCGTTTACTTTGACAATACTTACAGTAATCAAAACGTCGGGCCTAACTGTCGGAATTTCTGCTGCCATGAGATGTCTGTCCTCCTGCCTCGAAAAATCCCCGGTATAAAGTATCTAAAATTTAGGTTCACTTGAATACTCTATACTCGGTGTCCTAACTCTATTTATACAGGTAATATCTTCTACCATGTATGTGATATAAAAAAAGTTTTATGACAAATACTTCTTGGTTTAAAGACTACTTTTAGTGCGAGTACATGTAAGTATACAGGCTGTCTCGAAAGTGCAATTTTTAAAATCAAATCTAGTTTTTTAAATATGTAGAACACTGGGTATTTTTTCAAATTTTGCTTCTCTATCAGAAATGTATACTATGTTCTATGTTTATTGTAAACAGTTTTTGAAATAATGGAAAATAAAATTTACCAATTTCGACTTCCGATCTCTAGTAAAAAAATGTCAAATTTTGGTGAATAATGTTACCATACTAATAGATAATAATGATTGTTTGCCTAATAGTAATATTTAATGCCTTGCTCTTTTAATACTAATTTTATTTTTTTTATAATCATTTCAAAAATAGTTTACAATAAGCATAAAACATACACAGTCTAAAGACTATACATTTTTAATAGAGAATTTTAAAAAAGTAAAGTTCATAGTAAAAATTATACTTTTGAGACACCCTATACTTAAATTTGCTCACATTAAAAATAGAGTGGGCACACCCGTCATACAGGGTGTTATGGAAATGACTTAATATATTTAAATGGGATTATTGGGTGTCCTAGAGAAATGTATTTTTTTTGTTTAAATATTTAGGTAAAAAACCATTTATACATTTGTAGATTTTTTTTAAGGATGTTGAGAACTAACTGACGACGCAGGTCAATGACATATTGTCGACTTTGATTCATTAATCTAGAGATTAATGTACTTTACCTTAACACCAGCAATTTCTATCATAAACATTGCTGCTCCTAAAACATGGCCAGCGTTATAAGCCCAAAATTTAACTCCCATAATATCTTTTTCCTCGTGGAAGTTTATTGTCTCTATCTTGTCCATACTTGCCTCTAGATCAGCTTCAGTATATAACATTTGTTCAGTAGCTATGTTACTGCAAGTGAAAAAGCGATGAAGTAAGTGGATAATAATTTTACATTTGGTTTCTGAATATGTAAACAATATAATTTTGATTTCTTTTTAATATAACTATTTAACCTATTTTAAATATGTACTTACCTAACTTTAATATAATCGGAGAGTAACCATCTATAAATAGCTTTTGTAGCATGTGTCATAAAACATCTCCCTTTAAAACTTGTCTTTAACAAAAACCAAGGTAAGGCACCACAGTGATCTAAATGAAAACTAAAAGATATTGGTTAGTAGTAATCAAGTTGGATCCACATATTGATTTATTTCAAATGATAAACCATTTTACAAAGTTAAAATCCTAGCTAAGTACAGTAGTATATTAGTTGTCTCTTTATACAGGGTGTTAAGAAAATGGTTTATTATATTTAAATGGGTGAGTCCTTGGGTGTCCTAGAGAAACACTACTTACTCTTTTTTTAATCGAATGTCTAAATACTTGGGTTATAAACCCTTATGTTACCCGGTGTGCCTTCCAGTGCAACGCCATACGTGTATGCTTTCAGGCAACAAGTGGTGCCGAGTCATCCGCGAGCAGCGATGCCAGATCGAAACGCGGGCCTCGACCTTGGGCGAACGAGAACTTTAATCATTCGACACCAGGCGCTGCTATTTCAGTACATTAGTACATACGCGTCCGTGGAAGGCGTATGTCGCGTCGCGGAAAAGTTCCCACATGTTGATACGAATTTAAACGTTTTTTTTGTGAAATAATTTATAATAATAATTTATGTGATTGGTTTTTTGCAAAACATACATTTTGTGCTGTATCTTTTGATGGAAATTTTTAAATAATACTCTTGCAAGGTAAAATTGTACTTTTTTCCTAAAGAACTTAAAAAACTGACAATGTGGCTCAAAGACGTCTTGTTGGCCAAAACTGATCACCTGCGTTTACAATTCCGTATTGCAATATGACAACACCGCCCAATATGCGCTAACTTTTTTTGAGACTTGACCTAAGTCAATAAACTGATTGTATGCGTCGCCAGCGGCGGCCACGTGAATTTTCAGATTTGACATAAAGTGTATATCTCGCTTATTGATTCAAATTCATTCAAATCTCAGGATTTGCGGGTTGAAATATAATAAGTCATTTCCATAACACCCTGTATAGATATAGATATCATAATAAATACAGAGTATTGGGGAATACCATCGACTTGAAACAATCATGGTATGTTATTTACTAAAATAAATACAACAAAGTTCTACAGCTAAAATCTCAGTTGCCTCTTTTATCTTTAGTCTGTTCCTGTTTTCCTTCTAACAGGTGATTAGTTTTATGTCTTGTTTAGGCAAGACAAACAATTGATGGACGTGACACAATAAATTTGGATTTAAATTATCCAGTTTATAGCAGACCTGGTACACTCTTACCATATTGAGTTGTGAACCAAAGCCGCATCCCTTTTGTTTTAAGATCCTTGGGAAATACTATATTAACAATATTTCTGGGAATATTTCCGTTCCCAGGTACATTTAATAATTAATTATTTTCGTTTTTGCCTCTGGTGCAAGGACAAAACTATTATTAGTATTTTACAATCAATTTAAATAAGCAACCAAAAAATACTTACTGAGATATAAGAAGTAAATCTATCTCATCAGCTTCGATAAGATCAACAAATGGAAGTGCATCCATGCCAGAAAGTCCTGGGTGAATCCCACAATCAAGCTAGGAAAGATATTACATTTACTGTATTTTTTAAAAATTGTTCAGCTACATTGGTCGATAAAAAATTAATGATGGGGACATTGTAAATTTTTTTTGGCTTAATTGAATGTTTTAAAATATTTAAAAATTTCCTTATCCGGACTCAATGGTGGGTCGGTTTTTTTAAAAAAATTAAAAGTGCAGTTTCTTGTCTATATTTATGCTGTATATTATGTTCACAAGTTTGATTTCTCATTATTTTTATTAAAAATAACATTATTGTCACAAAGACTTTAAAATTTAAATTCTAGTATACTACTTACCATAATTTTTTTCCCCTTATATTCTATCATAATACAGGATCTTCCTACTTCTTGCCCAGCACCACTAAAAACACAATGACATACTATTTAAAGGCTTTGGTCAACTCCACTAAAGTATCCGACTCCATTACCACTGCCATAAATATTATAAATCCTCATTTTCCATTTTTCATCAGTTTTTATTTGTATACAGGATATATAAAATGTTGTACGTATTTAAAAAGAAAACAGGTTGTGACAATTAACAGGTAAAAAAACTCGACGTCTAATAAATCCTAGGAGTGGTAGTGAGAATTATGAGTGGATAATTAACTTACAGAGGTCGAATGATCAATTGGTCGCTCTCTTCGGCTGGGAGTTGTGAATCAGGCTTCCTTTTATTCGACATTGCTTCTTGAAAGTTACAATAATTATTTTTGATTCAATTTTTAACAAAATCCTCCACAGTCGATGAAACCAAAACAATATCGGCTTTGCTATAACCTCACCTCACACAGGAATTTGTTGCTATTAGTGGGAATTATATAACACGCAACACTCACTGAATGTTGCTACTTTCTTTGGTTGCTACTATCATCTCAATTAACACAGAAGAGAAATGTGTTACTCTTCAACATGCAACCAACTTCTTTCTGAAAATAAATGGAACCACAGAATACGAAACTGAAACAAGACGTCTTCCCGTGGTCCCGCCGTCGCTGAAAGCCGATTTTGTTGCGTAAAAGCGATATCGCTAATTATCATGAATTATTCCTCTGTGATAAGAAATAACCTTACAATTTACAATAGAAACTGAATACTGAATCAAATTGTATGATGAATTCTTTAAATAAGATAGTAAATACAATAAAACCGGCAAGAAACTGTACAAGTTATATTACCCGAAGTAAGTTAATTGTTTTATGAATATTACTTCAAATTTAGTATATCTTTTTTAAGGGCTTTTAAATAGCAGTTCTGAAGAGTATAAGAGACAATGTGAGCTCTTCGCAACAGAGCAAAAGAGACAAAGAGAAGCTGTAGGGCGGATAGAAAAAATAGAGGTGCAATATGAGGGACAACCTGAAACCAGTTTGCTTATAATGAACAAAAATATATCCACTCCCCACGACTGTGCTAAACGTAAGTCATACTTTTCTAGTTTCTTAAAGCCTATGTAGAACAATACTATTTTATTGGAAAAACTCATAAATTCTTATAGTATAGCAAGTGTGTTTGGGTTTGTTGCACTTTCTATAAATGAAATTTTGATTTTGAAACACGCCACTCCTCAATTTAAAAAATTAATTCCTATGTCCTGTTAGTAATAAAGTTTCTTTTTTTAGATTTGGGCGACAAAATTCGTGATAAAGCGGTAGTAGCTCTTTTAGACCACAAAACTCTATGGCACATGCACAAACCACTTCCCGATTCATGTAAATTAGAATTACTTCACTATCATGTTCCGAATCCTACTGCAGTTAATAAGGTCTTCTGGAGAACCTGCAGTTTTTTACTTGGTGCTGTAGCTTCCGACTCTTTCAAATCTGATGTTCAATGCTATTTACACAGTTTTCCAAGTCCTAATGGTAAAATAATTTTGCAATTTAATTTTACAGTCAACTAATATTTGTAATTTTAGTTAAGTCTGGAAGTTTTGTTTATGACATTCAGCTCGGTTTAGATAGCTGGGAACCAGTAGCATCAGAACTTAAAGTATTATCTCTGGAATTCATTAAATTCTGTCAAAAGGGACAACCCATTGAATGCCTGACTGTAAACAAAAATCTCGCTCTAGAAATGTTCAAAAGTAATCCTCATAAAACTGAACAAATACCAGATATAGCAGCCCACAATGGGGATAAGATAATACTTTTTAAAGCAGGGCAGCATATAGATATTAGCCGAGGGCCAATGTTGCCAAACACAAACCATCTAGGAAGAGTTACTGTAACAAATGTTATAAAATTGGATACTGATATCAAAGGAAGTCCTATTTATAGATTCCAAGGAGTAGCTTTACCGAGTTCAATAATATTGAATCATTTTGCTTATGGGTTAATAGAGGAGCGAGGAAAAATTCTGGTAAGATTAAGAGAGATCAAAGGGTATTTTAGTATAATTTACTATTATTGCTTTTTTATAGAACTCTGGAAGAATCCCTGGTGAACAAAGTAGCCTAAATGAAGATAACAGTTTTGTAGCACATGTTAGCCAATAAATACAGTACAAGTAAAATTTGTTCATTTTTTTATGTATCAGCACCTGCTGATGTACAGAGTGTCCGGTAAGTATAAGGCAATATTTCCTAGCAGTACAGGGAAGGTCAAAATAATACTAGTAGGAACCTAGTTCATATAATCATTTTTCTTAATGTCCCTCCTAATAAAAATATCGAGCTCCAAAGACGCACGTGAAGATATAGGAAATATCCTTTAGGGCACTCTGTGAGTGGTGCGTGTGCGCAAAAAGCGATTCACATTGGTTTTGAATCGGTGGGGGTTATATTCGTTGGGAAAAATGACCTCGGGAAGGTCGTTCCATAAGGATGAAGTCCTCCAGATGAAAGAATTCTTAAATAATGAAGTTCGAGGAGTACTAAGCTGAACCACATATGGATGGGCGGCAGTGGTTCGTCGTGTATTTTTGCTATTCGCCGCTCTGGGCAGAATTAAGAGGGCAAGGTCAGCCGAGCACTTTCCATGAAAATATCTGTAAAAGAGAGTCAAATCCCCAACCTGTCTTCGATGTTCTAGGCTCTTCCAATCAGACGAAATCGATAAAATCCATATAGACTAAGAAACTAGAATTATTCTTCTTTATAGTCGGACGTCATTTTCGAGATAATCAAATTCTTATCTAATATCGGCAGTAATTTATTTCAAAATTAATTTATTTACAGTTGATTTATAAAAGCACAATAATAACCAACTAATTATTATAACATGCATTTAATGTATCGACAACCACAATTCAATTTTCTGGAAGTGTGAAGAACTTATGCCAAGATTTTCAAATTGAAATTTGTCGGGCGAAAAATATTCTTAAAATGTGCAGTAATCTGAAGTGTCATCATAAAATTCAATTTGTTCTCTTGTCGATTAATTTAAACGAATTGACTGAATTTCAATTTTGTCATAATTGTATTGGTTTTCCCTGGCATTTCTGATAAGCCAGGGTGGCCATATAAGGTAATTTATTTTGTATAATATATAACATATATTTCGTAACAGTTCCAATAGATTCTATGCAAATTTGACTGTGAAATCCATCGGGTCGCCTTAACAACATAAATGTTAGAAAATTTTAAATGTCAGCATTTTCATTTGGATTTTATTTTTGGGTATATTAGTAAAGTATGAATGACTACGATATTCAGATTGAGGGAACACCACGGGAAATTACATTACAAGCAGCTTTCGCAGCAAATAATATTACCACATAAATCCAGGGAGCGGTATAAAAAAGTGTATCAAACCGGTGTACCGACAATCATGCGAGTACCGACTCAGAAAATGTTTTATTAGCATATTTCGATAAATTAACATAAAAGTAAATGTGAAGTCGTAGAAAAAGTATAGTTATACACAACTCAGTGGTAAGCCAATTACACACTCTTTCGAAGTACGGCACTGGAACTCGCTTCGCTCGTATCGTAAGTTTCAAGTTCGTGTTTATTAGCTTCTTACCACTCTCTCTCTAACGAGGGTTTCAATATTCAAAGTTATTCACCGGTTATGGTTATAACGGGGCAAATGCACCGAGGTTATAACCGCGGTAATTACCGGTCCATCATCGCTGCCAATCGACAGTAGTCAAGGTAGTCAATACCTTTGAATCACATATGCGGTTATATATATGTGCTTTGAATAATACATAGACATAATCAAAGGTAAATGACTCCTTGATTCTAATTGAATAAATAAAATGTTACCAGGCCAATGGGAAAGCCCAATTCCTGGCGAGTTTCTTCCTTTTATAAAAATATCTACATGTTTTTGATTGGTTAGAAACCAAAATATCCCTCCTAGCAAACAAACCTACCGTTCCTTTGTGCTGATACGTTCCTTCAAACACACACGAGCAGAAGCCAAGAAAATAAGAAGACGAACTTCGAAGCGTGTACACCATGAAAGTTTTGTTTTGATCGTCGACCAATTTTTTGAAATTGTTTTATTTTTAGATTGAATCCATGTAATCAAAACTTCATTTTGCTACATAATAACCATTAAATAATGCCCAAAATAGGGGAAGTTATTATAAAACCCAACAAACCTGTTTTAAGTAAGTATACATCTTCCATGGTTAAGCTGTATTTTCCTTGTGTACCTCACATCATGAATTTAAAAATAAAGGGGGAAGCAATTTATAAACAATGCTTGCTTTCTCATGTATTGGTATAACACTTATGTTAGTGGACGTTCCCAGATCTCTAGAAGAGCTCTGGGAATGTAACCACATTGCAGGCCAAAATAGTCACTTGTACCTTTTAATATGTAAGGTGGAAAGCAATAATTGTCTCTATTTAAGCCTAAAGGTGGTTGGGGTAATACATTTTGCAGTTCCGTGTATTAAGACTACCAATAAAATATAAAATGGTTTAAGATTAGAGTTACTTATCTATATAAAATTTGCTTTTGTTGTCAATGCTACCTTTTTATTACAAATATTGTGCTTAAGGCTATTTCACAAATAAATATCACACATAAATGTTTATATTATATTTTAAAGTTGCATTTCAAAATGGAGAAGTTCAACCAGGTGAAGAAACATCACTGGAATCGAGCTTGTTTCTAGATACCAGAACCAATAACAAAGTGGTAGGAGTCACCAATGGTGATATGATTTATACTGGTGAAATATCGAATGATGATAACGACCTTTATAATAATTTTTTGGCAGTTCAGCAAGAGGGATCCAAAGAGGTAAGGGTACCCCTAAAGAAATCATAAATACAGCTAAAACCCATTTCTTGTAAATAATGTCATTAATGTTGACTAATCCCAATAAAAAGGCACCAATGTAAAGGTGGTAATGGTATGGTAATGTAAGGTCTTAATAAAATCTTAATAGTGAATTATCTATGTCACAGTGTAGAATGATTTTAGATTCAACTAATTCAAGTTGATACCTGTACAGTTGCTCCATTGATACAAAAGCAAACTGTCGCAAAAACCACGCCAGTAAAACAACAGTCATTGGCGGATTTACGAAAGCAGTTCGGTTCAAAGAAAGCAAAGAGGTTCACGGAACAGCAGGAACGATTGACGATGAACATTGAAAATGTTACCGAACATTTGGAAAAAACTGTTGCAGGTATGATCATAAAATTCATAAAGAAATATTCATATAGTATTTGGAACAAAAATATTATATACAGGGTGTCCGGGAACATGTGGGAAATCTCCCGGATATGAAGAAAACACGTGAAAAGAATACTATAGGTTCATATAAACTTCTTTCGTATCGGCCTCCTCTTGGGAGATATGGGCTCCCAAAGAGCACCAATGGAATCAAGTTTTTTACACATAATTATTGAACCACCTGGTATATTTCAATTATTTTTTAATATGATGTATACCAGGTAAGACCCGTCAAATTACTACCCAAGAAACTGTTGTGAATTACTCACAGCTGCAAGGACGGAGTAGCTGTAACACTCATGGGCCCATTTTTTTTACGCCCTGTATGATGAGAACTTTGGACAATGTTTTTTACATACCTTTAACTATTGGCTAAAAATTAAGTAATCTTCATTCATGTCGCTAATCCTAACCGTTTTCGAGAAAACGTCTTTTTAATTACCTACATTATGTATTTTTGGCGTATCTCGGTAAGAGATACATCCTTGTTCCTATCAATAATGTTGAACCTCAAAATTCCGCTTTCTCATATTTAACACGTGGGAAGTTAGGGGACTCAGTGTAAATAAAATGGCGTTTTCTCAAAAACGGTTAGGATTAGCGACATGAATGAAGAGTACTTAATTTTTAGCCAATAGTTAAAGGTATGTAAAAAACATTGTCCAAAGTTCTCATTATACAGGGCGTAAAAAAAATGGGCCCATGAGTGTTACAGCTAGTCCGTCCCTGCAGCTGTTAGTAATTCACAACAGTTTCTTGGGTAGTAATGTGACGGGTCTTACCTGGTATACATCATATTAAAAAATAATTGAAATATACCAGGTGGTTCAATAATTATGTGTAAAAAACTTGATTCCATTGGTGCTCTTTGGGAGCCCATATCTCCGAAGAGGAGGCCGATACGAAAGAAGTTTATATGAACCTATAGTATTCTTTTCACGTGTTTTCTTCATATCCGGGAGATTTCCCACATGTTCCCGGACACCCTGTTTATTTGAGGTTTATTAGGTTTTCATTTTTTTTTCATTAGTTTAATTACCCTCCAAAATAGTTTAAGAAGTGGTAGAAAACTAAGTGAAATCAGTAGCAATTCATGCTGAAGGAGCAGGGCCAAAATATGTATTTTGTCTTTATCTAGTTATGCACTAAAATTTACAAGTTTTCAAAATACAGGATCATTCACGATGAGTGGTTTATTAAAAGATCTCAGGAACTAAAAAGATATTTGCAATATTGATGCTTGTTATAAAAGATGCTTATCTTTAGAATGAATATATTTTGACGTATATGGTTGATGGTTATACCTGTATTTAGATGTAACATTTTTATTTTAAGTAGAATGCTCTTCGATTCTATGTAAGAATACGAGTATGTAACGCTTGTTAACAATTTCCTATACCCATCTTCAACCGTTTTTGAAATAAAACCTATTAAACGAATTTTTTCTAAAAACGAATTTTTTCTAAAAAAAAAAAAACATCAAAAATATAGTTTGCTTTACTTATAAACAAGGTTGGCATGATATATATCATTGATATATATCCGATACAGTAAAACCTCTCATATCGGAGACCTCTGATAAGCGCACATCTCTATTAAGCGGACATTTTTGCATAGTCCGGAACTAGGTATATGAAATTCCATGAAAATCAACCTCTTTTGGGCGGGCGCGGACAGGCTGTTTTCATACAAGGGTGCGAAACGGACAAACATTTTTTAAAAGTATTTGGGAGACGAATAAGTACGGTGCAAAAACTCTCTGAAGCCGGACCAGCAACCAATCGCGTATACGCGAAAGGACTTCGCCGAATGAAAGTGATTCCCCGACAGCAGTCCGGCGTTCATTTGCGGGTTGTAAGGTTAAAATCGTAAACAATGGCAGAAAAACGTCGCGTTTTGAGTCTGACAGAGAAAATTGATTGATAACTAAAACTAGTCTATTTTTGTTTTGTTTATTTGTACGTATATATAGTAATAATTTTGCATTTACATATTACCTATTTACAAATTTCCCATGGGCGGACATCTCTATTACGCGGCCACATTTAAACCGTCCCGTAGGTGTCCGCCTAAGAGAGGTTTCACTGTATTTATATAATATCATCTTTACCAACCTTGGTTGCCATGACATATATCACCGATGTATCCGATATTTATATATAGATCAGGATGTTTATCAACCTTGCGTATAAAGAAATAGCAAAATCTTATAAGGAAAAGTTCATCCAAATTAAAAAAAAAAAATAATATAAATATGAAATTTGAGTTAAGTACCTCAGCTATTCATTTTTCTCACTGTGTCATTACTTTTATATAAGACAAGCACATCTTATATTTTCAGAAAATCGAAATTTATAGATAATTGGGTCCAGAACGTCGCTTCAGATGCCTATTTTTGATAAAAATATAACAAAATATCAATGAATAAAAATAATGGCGAACGTGTCCCTGATGATAAGTGTGGGGAAGGGGGGTCACAAGGTACGTGACCAAGAAAAAAGTGTCTACAGTTTTTTTCTTATAATTTTAGAATTTATTACAACAAAGATTTCATTAATTTTAAAATATAATCTTTTTCATTTCAAATACATACCTACTTATGGTACTCTATGTATACATTTTATTCCAATAGTTGGGTGTATTTTTTTTTCTTTTAAATTGTTTTGGGTAGTCTCCTGAGTATTTTATCAAGTCGACGCGACCTAAAAGCCACCAACTTTGCGAATATTTTAATGCTAATATCTCGAAAATCACGATGCTATTTTAGAAATTACCGCTTGTATCTCATAAGAACAAACCGTTTCCGCAAAGAGGCCGACAACAATCTGTTTGCAATCTATTTTTCTGTCCTACATAGAGATGTAAAATTACCGGTAATTTAAAAATCGGTAATATTACCGGTAATATTACGCAATATTACGGTAACATTGGTAATTTATAAAAAAAAACAGCTTTTTAAGTAATACAAGTTTTTTTTATTTCAAAACTGTAAAAACATTACGAAAAACAATAAGAACGTTTTTTTAAACTAGTCAGAGTCAGAATGGACTAGACTACGTAATAGAGTGGATAATGGTAAATCATCCTCATCATCCCCAACCTCGTCATCTGATTCTTCTTTCTCTTTCGTTAATTGAGTCAAGTCTATAACTTCGAAACCGATATCTTCTTTTTCTATTTCTTCCTCAGTATCTTCTACTATTCTCGAATGATCTTCTTCATTTAGTAAATTATAATTATGGGCAATATAAGTTAGTTTTCCGGCCCTCTCCACGGTTAGTCTGTTTCTTTTTTGCCGATGAATAAATCCATAAGTACTAAAGGTTCTTTCGGTTGCGGCTGTTGACGATGGTAAATTTAAAATGTCTACAGCTAACCTACTTATTTTAGAACTGGAGCAAATTCCTGCCCACCAAACAGATCCAGACATAGATTTTTCGCCGCGTTGACTTGGTTCTAATAGGTAAGCAGCAAGATGAACGGGTTTTAAACATTTATTTTCTCGTTTTTCAAGAATTGAACACATTTTCTGGTTTTCAAACATAGTAATAGATAAATTTGATACTTTGTCACGTAATATAGACCTTATTTCAAAAAAGCAGATAAACTCTTTTGAGATTGTTGGCCCGTTAGCTTCAAAAATCGTTATCCACTTAGACATTGGCTGGAACAAGTCATAAGTTGCTTCTATTTGCAACCAAAATTCGTTTTGAAGAAGAAGTCTTACTGTATTTGATGAAAGAACATCAGAAATATCTGGGCTATCATCAACTGCTAAATTTTTTAATGAATGTTTAGTCTCCAAAAAGCTTTTTATACAAGAAACAAAGGAACCCCATCTTGTTTTCACCGGCAATTTTAAAGAGATGTATCGCCCCGTTTTGTTCAACTGGATTTTTTCAAACCTTGCATGTAAAATCTGCGAATTTTTCAACTCAGATACAATTGAAATTATGTTCTTTTTAAAATTGGAAAAATGGTCTAATTTCAAGAAGTCTTCAACCAGAAGGTTTAGACTGTTAACAAATACGGTCAGGACCGTACTGTTGGCAACCCTGGGTATTCCCCGATAAATGAGAGTATGGAGCGGAAAAAAAAACAATATTTCCAATGTTACCGATCTTGCGGTAATATTACGTAATATTACCAAAATTACGGTAACATTACCTCGGTAATATTACCCTTTACATCTCTAGTCCTACATGAGGAAATGATGGACGGCCATCTTTGGGGTGGGCGGTGCGGAAATGCCGAATAAAAATATCATAGGCGACAGTCCCTACCCGATGGCGTGAACCTGAGAAAATCATTCCTATGTATAATTCAAGAAAATTAGAGAAGCAAATGTTCCAGAGGAGGTGTTCCCCAAACGTAGCTTGGACTATGATTAGTTTCACATGGGACTTAGAACGCGCGCTATCTCCTACGCTGCGTGTGTTTTATTTACAACCGCTATTTTGCTTTTACATGAAGATGAAACAGTATCAACCACAGAGTACGTTGGCCGTCGTTGCCTTTGCTGCACACTATTATTAAAAGAAACACTCAAAATGGCCACAGAGGACAACTACAAAACTGGCAGCACTCACTCACGCTCGGCATGACCATGTAAAGCGCTCGTTTGAACACAATACCCTCACGCGCGACTTAGCTTACGTACTGAAAATCAGCAAGACGTAAGAAGCTTGCGATATTCGAAACAGGGAATGTATTCAAATCCATTTTAACGCGAGAAAACATAGTAATTGTTGAAGAGAAGTTAATGTCTTCTTTTTGGTATTATTATCAAGTATTAGCCGAGATATGTAGCATTGCACTTTTCGTAAAGTTAGCGGCAATCGTATAAACATTTAGACGGCGTCAGAAAATCAGTTTAAAAATAAATTATGTGACGCGAACTTTCCTGTAGTTGGTACACTTGCGTAGCCCATACCTATATGAATATAAATTCATATAGGCACGAGTCCATGGATATAAAAAATATCCAAAATTAACTCCCAAATACTCTGAATTTTTATAGATTCTTTATTGTAAGATAAAACTTGTAGCAGAGAAACACGGTAAGTAATTCGATAACACCTTTGTTCTAGATATTAAGGTTACCGAATTGCCATCCACACTAGCTGATGAAAGTGAAAGCCTGTATAAACCGAAGATCAACAGAGGAGCTTCAAGCAAAGAACAAGTCTATCAATTGGCCGACTTGGTACCTATAGAGGTATTGGAATCGTTAGAAGAAAAAATGATCGAGATATTGGAAAGTGACGATTTAAAGGAATATGAGTAAGAATATTATTACTTGTATTTTTTTTCTACAAAAGTTTCATCAAGTTGATAACAATATTGAGAAGGGCCCTAGGAAAGTTTTCTCTCTCTAACAAGGAAACAAAAGAGTTGGTTATTTTATTTTTCAACCTACAATAATACAGGGTGTTACGGAAATGGTTTATTATATTTGAATGGGTGACTCATTGGGAGTCTGTGTTTTTTTTAAATCGAATGTATAAATCCTTGAATGGAGTGGAATGCCCCTTACCAAATGGTCGAAAAAAAACAACGGTAACAAAAAGAAAGTTACCCTAATGCATAAGAATAACATTCTGTACCAAAAAAAAGATCGTCAATGGTAACAAAAGAAAAGTGACCCTATTAGTTATAACAATAGCGTACGGGCAAGGGCTGCGGGCCCCGGGCATACAGTAATGGGCTAAACGTTAAACTTACCCCACGTGCTGCCACGCTATACACATGTCTTTTCACGTAACAAGTGTATGTAGGTCAGTAGGTTAGCAGTGATGCCATATCACACCGCGAGCATTGGTCGTTGAAAACCGTTCCTCAAAGGCTTCGTCTCTTTTGATACGTGAGGGTGACACGTTTACGGCGCGATTTTCCTTTGAATTCCCACGTGTTTGTATGCGAATTTTTGAACGTTAAGGTATTTCTGGCCTAAGAAATAAGATGGGTAAATTTACCATTACCGTTTTTCTGTTCTGTTGTGCAATAGTTTTATAATAATAAATATTGTGATGATTATTATTGGTTGTGTTGCAAAACATACATTTTTCGCCATAATTTTTTAGCAAATTATGGAATGAATTGTTCAAAAAGGTGCGACATAATGAAAATGTGTTAAAATTTGATACTTAGTATTTTTTTCCAAAGAGTTTGACGTGTCAATATGACAACACCGGCCAACATTCAAACGGTCACTGACGTCTTTTGAGAGCGTAAAGCCGCAAACACTATTATCACGTCACATTCACGTGTTGTCGTATCGGCAAAATAGCACATGCTGTCACTGCTTAGAAACAGACTACGTACACTGCAGATCATTTTTATTACATATTTTGTGTTTGTCAAAAGTGAATCTTGTAGCCTTCTAGCGTTAAACTCTGACACAGTGTTATCACGCGTGCCGAATATATAAATTTGCAGAAATCAAATTGTGCTGTCAAGTATGACTTGCCGTGAGCTGCATGAGGTGACTATAGTGTACTTCTAAACCTATTTATAAGCACGCATAAACCGCCTTGCAGATATTTCGGGTATGCCGTGACATTGCGTGATAGCATGTGATCTCACGTGATGTGATAATAGTGTGTTTGCAGGTTAACTCACCGGCCACATTGATTGTTTACATCTCTCGCCAATGCGTACCACGTGGTTTTTTGCGTTTGATATAAGGTGACTTATCTCGTTTATTAATTCAAATCGCCACTTACGGTTATCTTTCTTCAATTTGTTTTCAGATTTGCCGCTTTAAATAGAATAAGTCATTATCCTAACAGAGTGTATATTAACTTTCGTTCGCAAAAACCCGAACTACCGACGCGATCAATAAAAAAATTCAATTTTTCTTTTTTTATATTTATAAAAATAATGAATATTTTAGAAAAAAACATTTAATGGATATCTGTATTATTTGTAGAGAACTAAAGAGTAATTATTTTTTTAGATTGATACCCACAGTACAACATAATATAGAGGCTCTCCGATCTTCTTTACCAGAAAAAGAGTTGATCGACAAATGTAAGATATTATTATACTTACACTATCTGGTCAAATTTATGGTGACCCCATTGAAATCAATGAATAAAAAGTTTATCTCTTGCGATTGCTCCGATGAAGTAGACAAGCACATTAAAGAAAATTATATGGTTAACTGGTATGTATTTATTATTATTGTAGCATTATTTTTAACCTTTAAATAAGCACTGTTAAAAAAACTTTACAAAAATACATTCTCCTATCAAGATCCTCTTCCATGAGCTCATGAGTAGGTACCATTTTATAGGGATACATTTTATTTTCTTGTAATGTTCGAATAATTGATGAATGACTAACATCGAATATTGGGGCTGCTTCTCGACTAGAAGTATGTGGGTTTTCCTCAAACTCAAGCATAACAATTTTGTATCGTCACTTATTGCATTGGCAGCTAATTTTTTATCTGCTTTACATGTACAAGCTGACGAAACTGCTTTTCTATGTTACTAATTCTCCCTTGAGTTATAGCCGGCAAATTTGGAGATTTTTCAGCGAGCAACTCCATTTGTGGCCGTGTTTTATCTCCATAACCAATCATCTGTAAAATTGTTATTTTGTGCATTTCTGTTAAATAAACCATTTTTCTGATATGCCGTTAACGAAATTCAAACGACTATAACACTGCCAACTACTGTCATGCAGAAAGACAACAATTTGTTAAGGTCACGCGTTTTAAATATAAGTAAATAAAACTATTTATACCTTTTTTAAATTTCATATCAGTAAAAAGAAACGCTGAAATGCAATAAATCTGAAAACACTTAATATTTCCGAAAAAATTGAAGATAGGTATAGGATATTGTACACAGTGGCGGTTCTTCCACAGGAGCACAAACGAATAAAAAATATTAATTTATATTCATTGAATATTATTTATCGTATAAAGTCCGACCCTCCCTAATATTTTATCGTACCGTCAAACTAAAAAAGTCCGACCCTCCCTAATGTTTTATCATCCCGTCAAACCAAATTGTATAGATCCGGCAACCGTGCCTCGGTCGAGGTAAATGACGATTATGACGAGACTTGCTCGCACATGCGATTAAGTAGTGCAGTTCCTCTGTAGTAACAGGTGGCGGATGGCAGCGGGGGATACGGGGCTAGGACGATTTAACATGGAAAATGCGCACAGTTTTTGTGTGCTGTTGTCTAGTTAGAAATTCGAGCGTGTATGTTTTAATATTTTAATATATATTTATTAAGTTAAAATGAATAGTTGACGGTGGACTATTTAAGAAATAACTTTAGCTCTTTGAGTTTGGAGCAAAAATTGAAGTGAAGAACGCGGGAAACCTAAACCCGAAATTAATTTAACGCAGACCACAAAGGGTAAATCTAGGGACTTTATTAGAAAGTTTAAAAATGAAATAAAATGAAAAAATAAATTATAGAGGGTATTCCAAACTTAATGAGGCTGTTATCAATTAATTTTCTACAATTAAGAACCGAAGAATGGACTTTACGTTTAAGCACTATTGTGTAGGGTCGATAAATGTTGTGTATTGCGATAAATGATACTCGATATGATTTTAAACCATTTTATTTAAGGATTTAAACTAAAAAACATTGAAAATATGAAGAATGCCAACTTGTCAGTCTCGTGGCTCGTTTCGTCCTCGTTATAAAACGGTCAACTATTGTTCTCGTCTTGGTTGCGCCTAATGACGTAGCCGTATTGGAATTAGACATCATTCGGTTTTCTTGATAACTCGTAGATGGCGGTAGTAGTATTGGGCATCATTCGGTTTTCTTGATAGCTCGTAGATGGCTTTAGTAGCATTAGTAGTGGACTGTATAAATATTGTTACGAGGGTTGCATGCGACGACGTTAAGATTCGAGCTATACACACTAAGAAAACCTTTCTTATTTTCCACAAGTTGTATTTCCTCGTGTAAAATTAAAAAATAAATAAAAATATGTTTTACCTAACGCATTTTTTTATTACTTTTTTTCTTCCTACATTTAAAATGCCTAGAAAGTAATTGTTTGGTCGTTACACAAAAATAAAATTTTAAAAATAATTTCATCATGCTTGTGAACCCCCTCTATCATAGGTCACGAGCCGCCACTGATTGTACATTAATTATGTTAAAAAATTTCTGAGAGATCCAAAAATTGAATAATATACAGGGTGTTGCATTTAAAATAAGAAAGATGGTATTGACCACTGTTATGAATAGTTTTTATTGAAAAATCAAATAAAAATATATTTAAGTTTAACATAACTGAAATGGTGTTTTTTTTTTAATTTTAGGTCCAGACCCATAAGTATGAAAGACAAGGGTCTATGTTATGCAATTGTTTTGCTTATGCAAGCGATGGATTATGAAACCGATTTGGAGTTGTTATCGAAAGACATGAAAACTGGACTAAAGAAGATGCAAGAGTTTGCGAGAAATCTCGGATTTAGCCAGTCCAACAAAAGTAAATCGGGTATTATACTTAAAATACCAGTGCCGCCACCCGTAATGCCGAATTTAAAACGAAAGAGACATTCGGTTTAAGCCCAATATGTCTTTTACTGGGTTTGACGTCGGGCAGTTTATTACTTTAGTATTGTAAGTTATTTGTAACTGTATCGCCTTGTTTTGTTGTCTTTTTGTTGTTTCATAGTTTTATTAAAATAAACAGTTTAACTTTAGCGTGTAATGTATATAATTCAATGGGCCACACCCAAACAACATACAACGTAGTAGGAAGTTCTACCTAAATGGAAAACTTTTTTATTATGCGTTTTATGAAAAACAGTGTCTCTTCTAGTGTTGGGAAAAACCGATGATTTTAATAATCGAGTACTTGCAGCGATTTTAATAATTGAGTGAATCGCTCGAGCGATTAATCACTTGAAATTTTTATGACTAAGAAGAATGTGTTGATTAAACACCAGGGGTTGTTTTTGTAAGTTTTAGAAGTTTAGTCTAGACCTTTTATTAAGGAAGAATAGTTGATTCTGATTTTAAAAAATGGTAGTAAGTTATACAAAAAGGCGACAGTCATAAAGCTTGCTGAAAATACGTCAGTTATAAAGTCGACCGCTTACACTAAAATAAAATCCTTCTGTTGCTGGTAAAAATTTATTTAACAATTATTTATTTTCATTGCACTTGTTATTTATTTAGGGAAAGTTACATACATACATATAGTAAGATCATTGAAAAGTAAAATTAAGATTAACTCCAAAAATTAAATTGTTGAGTACATATAATTTTTTATAATTAATATTTCGTGAGGGATGCCCTCAAAAATAAAATCGTCAAATTAAAAGGTCTGGATTTTTTAAAATTTTTTGTCGTCTTTTACCTGTCTTTATTTTTTTTTCAAATTACATATTACTAACCTACTAGGCGTAGAAGAGACACCTAGACGATATTTTCACTTACGGCCAAAGAGCCAGTCTTTTAATATCCAACAAGATTTATTTCGTCCCAGTCTTTAAAGTATTAAAAGGCCAGCAAGATAAATATTGTTGATTTAGCGAAATATCGGCAAAATAAATCTAGTCTATTTGCAATATTTTCATTTACAGCCAAAACGACGCGATTTATTTTGCCAGTTCTTAATACATTTAGCAGCAAAAATAACGCACAACCAAAAATTATGCTCAATTTCAAACTTGATTTTCTCGCTACCCGATAAATGGATTTCGCTCATTTTTCTTTTGAACTGTAGCTTTTATCTTTGGTAATTGCACTGTGATAGAATTTTCACTTATACATTATACATCGTATATACAGGGTGCCAAAATGATGATAGTTTCTTTACGTCAAATTTGAGACACCCTGTAGGGTGCATTAGCAGCAACAACGAGTGTATGATGAAATCATACTGTAGCCTCATATTTTCTAAACATGTTGTTTCTTTCATTTCTCTGATATCTGTAATATCAAAGAAAATACACAGTTTTATACCAGTACATGTTTTTTTAAATTAAAATAACATTTTGACAACATTAAACTAAGAATGACACTAACACAATAAATAGCAAAAAAAAGTACATTAGTAGCGCGTGTTCCCACCTCTACTTTTAATGACTGCTTCACATTGCCTCGGCATACTCGATATTAAATTGGATATTTTATTTTGGTCGAGTCCATTCCAAATATCGGTAACCATTATTTGGACATCTTGCAGGTTGGCAGGAGGGGGTTGATACTGTCCCAGTGCCCTACCAATAATATCCCATAAGTGCTCTATAAGATTCAAATCGGGACTGCGCGATGGCCAATTTAGAGTTCGAATATTTACTTCATGTAAATATTCATTGACGATGCGCGCAACATGAGGTCTTGCGTTTTCGCGCATTAGTAAACAATTATTCCCAATGTACGGAGCGAAAGGGACAATCTCGCTATTTAAAGCCGAAGCCGACAAGGTACGATATTCGTCCGTGCTGTTGAGGAAGTTCCAGCTCAAAACATCACAGAGCCTCCATTACATAAAGTTGTTTCACATATGTTGCACTGTGCATAACATGTTCTGGTATAAAACTGTGTACTTTCATTGATACTACAGATATCAGACAAATTAAAGGAACAAAATGTTTAGAAAACATGAGGCTGCAGTAGCATTTCATCATTCACCCGTTGTTGTTGCTAATGCTCCCTACAGGATGTCTCAAATTTAACGTGAAAAGCTATTCTCATTTTTGCACCCTGTATGAGCCTAAAACTAAAATCTGAATAAAAAATTCTATCACAGTGCAATTACCAAAGAAAAAAGTTACAGTTAAAAAAAAAATTAGCGAAATCGATTTTGTCGGTTCGCAAGAAAATCAAGAATTGAGCATTATTTTTGGTTTTGCGTTATTTTTGCTGCTAAGTGTATATTAAAAACCGACAAATTAAATCTTGTTCATTAGAACGGACGGGGAAGAAGTACCGCAGCCACCCCCCCTTGAAGTACTTCCCCTGTTGAATTAACTGTTGTGTGTACTGTTATTGTAAATACAGTGTGTGATTTGGAGCTGGGGTTAATCATTACAGGCTCTTTTACGGGGACATGTACATGTAGTACTGTGAAGCAGTACTGTAAGAAAAGTTGCATTTAATCCTCGGATATGAATAGACCCTTTGGATTCGTAAAAAATCGACACATTCTACGCCTTCGTACTATTTCTAATGAGACACAAAGAAAATGTTAATTTTTTTTGCGGTATTAAACATATAAACGTTTTATTATATACATAAAATTAATTACACAACCAATTTGTTAACTATTAAGTAGTTAAACCCATAACTTTATCATCGGTTATATAATAAGTAAAGATATAGTTAAATTACAGTCCTGTAGTAAAAATGTAAGTGAAATTATTTCCATTTTTTGTGCAAAAAATTTAATGTGCAAAATTCAGATATTTTCGGGTGGAATGTGAGAATGAATAAATTCGTATAAATTTGTTCTTGAGTGGTTTTGTGGCAGTACAGTATATTTATTGTGGAAAATATCGGGTTTTAGAAACATTTTGAGATTATTTCTATATTCGTTAAGATGCTCTTACGTGGATGGACTCGTTTGGAGGCTATTAGCCTAGTATCTATCACCTGTCTAGACTTAAAAGATCAATAGATAATAACGTGCGCAATATACAAGGTGTCCGTTTTCAACGACAGTATTATATCTCTCTTTTTAGAATCGATTCAATATCCGTTGACAGCATTGCCGAATTGCTTTTAATTTTTCAGATGTTAAAAAACTTCGACCTTGTCCGAAATTAATTTCTTGAGCAACAGCATATCTAATACAGGGTTATTGATGGTGGCCGATTAGACATTTATGACTAATTAGTCAACGGATTACTTTCAAAATTTCGCAGCTTATAATGATACATGGAAAATGGCTAATTAATGATACATGGAAAAACCACATACTCCTTCGTAAAATTATTAGGATTTAATTATACTTACCTATATCCGAAAGTTGATATTAACTGAGATGCAGGGTGTTAAAGTTAAAACTTATTTTTTGTTTTTCTCTAATGACTGCGAGAAAGTAACGGTTTTTTACAAAATTTGGCAATGATAGTTTTGTTAGGGCGAGAAATTGATTTCTTTGTCATATTTTAATGTACAATGTAGCGGCAATTTTCACACATTTATTAAGTCATAACTTTTTGTGCCTCAGTGTAATTAAGTTTTTAATGAAAATAATACTTTTCTCATATTACGCAAAAAGGTATACTAAGTTCAGATCGCCCAGAGTTACCGTTTCGGAGATATTTACATTTAAACAAACCCAATTATTATTAATTTGCAAACAATTTTTTACTCTTAAAGTAAGTAAAGTAAGAGATGCAGTTGCTACGAAACATCCATGTTGTTATTTGTTTGTTGATTATTGTAAGATAGCTTTGTCAGAAAATGTTTCATTTTGGAGTTTATCGTAAGTTTGTGTTTTCATTGATGTTGGTTTCATTCGACACGATGTCTTATAGGTTCAAAGTTATTTTAATTAAAATTTTAAAGAATAATCCAATTGTTGTATTTATTATTCCCAATTACCATTACTAAAACATGAATTATCATGTAAAAGTTAATTGGTAAGAAGTGACAAAATATTATTTGCTTGCACTAAACAATTTAAATGCAAATATCTCCGAAACGGTAACTCTGGGCGACCTGAACTTAGTATACCTTTTTTACGTAATAAATATAAGAAAAGTATTATTATTATTAAAAACTTAAATACACTGAGGCACAAAAGAGTTATGACCTAATAAATGTGCGACAATGCCGCAGACATTAAAATTTCACAAAGAAATCAATTTCCCGTCCTAAAAAACATGCCTCTGGGTAATATCTGACTACCAACCAAATTTCAGTGCGCTAATTTGTCAAACAGTTAAAAAAACATCAGCAATTTTAAAAGGACATGTTTTCCGAAAAAAAAAGTGAAATAACGATAACCGATAGGTATACGAAAAGTTCAAGTTTTTAAGAAACGGATTCTAAAAAAAAAAGGTTCGTTTCTTTTAAATTTTCAAAGTTACCAATACTTTCTAGTAGAAGCGGCAGCACTGTTCTGCTGAACATATTTTTAAAACAGAGGGTATGTCAACTTTTACCAAATTTTCAAAGTGAGCCGTGGGCTAGTTCTTCATAAACGTCTAATCGGTCGTCCACCATCGATCAGCCTGTATAATAAGACCCCAATGCAAATAATTTTCTTTTAAGTTTCGCAAACATATAAAATTGAGCAATCTTAATCACCCATGCAAGAGCATCATTAACGTAACGATCTTAATTCTAATTAGCTATGCTATACAGGGTGTCCCCACCGGGAACCGCCGCGATCGATATATGGAAAACTATACATAGGAAATTTTTGAAAATTTGACATTAAGCTAATGTTGATGGTGGCAACTCGGTTAAAATATTTTCAATATAGCGGCACTTCCGGTTACACCGGAAGTCGGTGTTGACTTGCTTATTTCAAATGAAACACCCTATATATTACATTTTTGGATTCTACGTAAGATTCTAGGAAGATTTCATATATCATATACCTAAGCGGGTTTGACATATTTAAGTTTTTATGTCAAAAATTACGTTGGCAGACCTTAAAATAATTATTAATTTTTCATATAAGGAAGCCTTTATTATTTAATTTGGGTTGAATTTCCTAAAGAAATGTATGAAGCTGTCACTTACCATTTGCCAATTAGTAACAATGCTGGGGTGCTTAAATTATACAAACAAAGATTATTTAAACTTGTTTATTATTTATGACAAAGTAATAAAAAGCCTAAGATTAACTGAACTTAAGATTCGCAGCAAAATGGCCATATAAAAATATTAAGTTGGCAATATTTCGAAAACTGCAAATTTTCGGAATAGATATCCTTATACAAACTTACCCATATTTTGAATGCTAAATAGAAAATAATTCTAAAATTTGGGGGTTTCCATTTAAAACTGTAGGTTTTTTGCAGTTTCACAATTTCATTTTAATCTTATAGTTTGAACACCCTGTATTAATAGTTATCAAAATACATATTATAAAAAAATATATTAAAGCAGGTCCTTTTTAATAGGGAATCTAATCCAAATTAATTAATAAAGGCTTCCTTATAGGGAAAATGAATAATTATTCTAAGGTCTGCAAAAAGGTCATTTTTGACATAAAAACTTAAATATGTAAAACACGTTTAGACTTATAGTACGGCAGCCTGTTACCAAAATGTCCTGTTATCACGCCTTCATCTAGTCAATGACTAATCGCTAGATTAATAAAAAATAAGAAAGTTTTACTCGAGCGAAAAAGTTCGGCAACGCTGCGCTTCCCGTCAGAGTGATTTCAGTCCGTATGAAAGCAGATCGTCTTTTTTTTTCCTACACCTTGTCCGTTCTTGATGAAATCATATTAAAAAAACGTGAATTCATCGACAACGGACGTTTTGAGTGTTGAAAAAATTCCATAGTTTAAATAAAAGATGTAAAGAAAATCAGTATCAAACAGTTATAGCGCCCGGGTCAATTTTTTTTTAAATTGTTGATAACACTCTAAAAAATAGTAAATCGAGTCGAACGGACATTTTCCGTGTTGCGCAGCTACAGGGAGGGCAGCGGAGTCGGATCTCGTATCGCATAATTCATGATTGATGTACAAGGCGCGTACATGGGACGGCTTGCTGTATGGCTTGGTTGTCTATAACAACTCAGCATGAGCTATGTCCCCATATGCATTATTATTGATACACGTGCTGTGTTGACTGAAAACGGTTCTGCTAAAAAATGCGTGTGTAAAAAGTTCATATTTTTCCCCCATTTTCCGAGCCACAATACACGATTTCTGCTTGAAAACGGACGAGGCGATAACTCGAACAGCGTTAAAAAAAATGACATACTCACGAATAATGAAAAATAACATCCGACAAGTAAAACGGACGAGGCGTGATAAGTTGAATTCTCCGCTGTAAACAAATTTCGATTTTTCTCAAACCAAAACTATTCACCACACGGAAAATGTCTCATCAAAAACATCACTCGGTCAAAAAATAAAAAGAACGGACGAGGCGCGATAACTATTACGACCACTTTTTTTTACATATGTAAAGATTATTCTCAATGATTTCGCAACGTTGCCAATGTCCATTCTTGTTAATTTCCTTATCAAGTCCTTATTAAATCACCAAAAAACTTTAGGTCGTGATCAGTCTGAAATCCTGGTAACTGACAAACCCGTACTATTAGGTATACGATATGATATACGAAATCTGCCGAATCTTACGTAGAATCCAAAAATGCAATAATAAGCAAGTTGAGACCTACTTCCGGTATAACCGGAAGTTCCACCATATTGACAATACTTTAGCCACCATTAGCATACTGTGTAATTTTCAAAAATTTCCCATGTATAATTTTTTATATATCGATTGCGGCGGTTCCCGGTGGGACACCCTGTATAAATCTATTTAACAACACATTTACAGCAACGTTATAGCTACACACTCGAAAACAAGTTATCAAATATGTCTATACCGTTTTAACGCTACGGAAGCCTTTTTTAAAACATAATTTGTTCTGATTTGTTGAGCAACTAAAAATCTACTTATTTAGCCACAATTCGTTCCAATAAAATCGTTAAGAATAATCATAATACAAATTTAAAATCCTACGTAAATATCACTCGACACAATGTTCAAAGAATGGCTCGTATAAAGCTATTATTTGTTCATTCCGTATCACAAGCACCATTTCATTCGTTATTCGTATCGTTGCAAATTAGGTAAAGAAAAAGGTTTTGCTTCTTGATTTTCCGTGACGAATATTTTTCCAAAATGTGATTTGCCAAAAAATTACTGATTATTGGAACGCTCGCTGTGCCGTTTGTAAAACTTTATATATAACTTAAATATGCATTTTTCGCACGTTGAATAGCTATTTCGTTATACTATAATGATAATTTGCGCTTGGCACACACAGACAGAGCAGAACGTCTTTTCCCCTTACTTTTATTGTTTTGCGCTGTTGCAAATATCATCGTACAGGGTTATCCAACCAGGAGTGAACAGGGGTTCATTTTTGAGGTTTCCCTGTATTCTTATTAAAAACCAATAGCCATTTTGCTTAAAGTCTATATGTTATTACAGACTCAAAAGTGAACGAAAACATAATAGATCGTCTACGGAGATCCGTAATACGTTTTGAATTCAATAACGTGTTAGACAAAGACAAAAGTTACAATTGTTCTTGAATATTGATTTGTAGTAATTATATATTTGCCGGCTGTTAACTCATAGTTGCCATTTTGATATGTCAATGAAGTATCGATCTTAATTGATTTTTATAAGTTTTTGCGTCTTCAAGTTGAATTTAATCCTAAAAGCTACTTTTGTGTTTTCGGTAAGTATTTATGGACATTTGTTACTAATATAACTGAATAGAATCTTGTTTTGTAAAGTCATGTCATATCATGTCGAAAATTTAAGGACTGGCTAAAGTCTGTTAAATGAATGTATTCATGATTTTAAAGGGGATTGATGAAGACACCGAATTTCGAAAGCGAAATAAATGGCGATTAAAATGACTATGATAAAAAAATAAACGCCAGTTTTTCGTCATCATTTCAATATTTTTCGAAATTATAAATTAGTTTTCGGATTACGTATATCCGAACGCTGGGTCTATTATAATGTTTATGAAATCAGTCTGTGTTTTGATATTTTTCTTGCGCAAAATTTTAATTGATTCGTACGATTTTAATGACTTGTAAGTGAGGACGCACGGATAAAGATATAACGTAGAGACTTTATGTTGTCCCGTAGAGTCTAAAAAGGCCACTTACCTTAAAACAAAGGAACTATGGCGTAAAGCTGTTGTTTTTTCAATGAAATCCTGTATATTTTTTATTTTCTTTGTTAAGATTTTTGCGAACAATTTTTAAAAATCTGTATACATTCTAGTTTTCCAATGCACTCGAGACGTATTAATATAGATTTTTAAAAACGTAATCGCTGATATCTTTAAAACGGTTTGAGCTAATATAGACAAAATATTTTTGGAATCGGAAAAATATACAGGGTGTTCCATTGAAAAAACAACAACTTTACGCCACATCCGTTTTATTATAAGCGAAGCCTTTAAATGGCAATTTTAGACTCTACGGGAAAACATAAACAAGATGGTTATATTTGTTTCTAATAGAAATATAGGGAAACTTAAAAATCAGTTCAGTCCTGGTTGGATGACCATGTACAGATTCCTAGAATAGTTAATTATATATCCAGTTCGGAAATTTTGCAAAATCAGAATTAGAAAAAATCTTCCATAAAAATCGTTGGGAAAATCGTTTTGTGTAAATATTGCGATTAATATTCCTTTTTCTTAACTTATTCTGCACGTCCCAACTAAATCCAACACTTGTCCTTATCGATAAATAATTATACGTGTATTTTTAATATAACTTGCAAAAACAACAAATTTCAACAGTTTAAAACATCAAATAGTATAATTGTAGGGTATATTAAAGTATGTTAAGTTGATAAATATTATTTCTGTGGAATTGTGAATGTGAGATTATCACTTAATTAATTAATTCAATACTACTTACTCATTATATTGCATCAAACTTCAATGTCAACTACAAAATGGGCAAATGAAGTTCAATGCATTGTGTTTATGTCAAGTAAGCATCAAACATACTGTCGATGTATAGGTGGGGGTGAAAAAAGTTCACTTTGATACAGTCTAAGCGAGCATAAAAATGCTACTCAATTAGACTTTATGATGCGAGTTATTTCAAAATATTTACAGTCGTTGACCCCAAAGATTCCATTAAAGGAGGTAATATTACAAATTAATCAAAGTACCTTTTACACAGTAGCTTATTTTGATGTTATGTATGTATATAATAAAGATGAACTGAACTTGTTGAAGTATTTTCTTGTGTATATTGATAGGGAACAACTAGTATACCAAATATGGCCTGGGGAAGTCGCGATATAGTAACTTGCTCTATGCATGTCGATGACCAAACTAGAATATTGCAAAAATATATGGCGCTTTTGGCAACCAGTCCATTTTTGTAACTAACATTCACTTCTCGGCTATTGTAGCTCACTTTGCGTAATCAGTACGTTTGAATAACTGTTTGTGTGTATGTATAAATCACTTTTAAATAATATATTAACGTTCGCTATTGAAACCAGCTAAAAATACACACAGAATATATCATAGTAAATATCCAATGATATAATTTTTACTTCAACAATTGTTGCCTCAGGTACCATAAAGATTACAGCGAAAAATATAAACTGCACTAATTTTAAATCAAATTTTCACACACATACACATGGAAACACAATTTCCCAGAAAACGAGTCCGAGTTATCGGAATACGGGACGCGACCTATCGACGAACATTTATATACTGTCGGTTCGATCGATCGAATACCGGTTATAAACGCATCGCGCTGTTGGTAGACGGCAATTATTCAAGCCATGTGCTAAACGCAAATCTTAGTTAAATTTTATAGGTCGTTTAATTATTGCGATTACACTTTTAATACGTCGCGTGTTCGTCTAACCTACAGGTCGACAACTTTATCTGTAGCTACGAAAGGAATGCGGGCAAGAAAATTTCTTGGGTCAACAATGTTGTCACATATATTAAATTATAATAACATGTTACCAAGTAAACCATATAAATTTACCCATTTAAAGTAAATTGTCAAAAAAAAGAAACTAATATTCTATTATAGTTTCAATGTTCTTAAAACTTTTAACTCTTTTCATACTATTTATTTTAATATTTAAATGCAAAATAAAATATTTTTTTATTAAAGTACTTCTAATCTAAAAATAGGGCAACATGGTGCAATATCAACGGTAACCATGGGTAACCGGTGGTTAGAGCTAATTTGATAGGTTATATCCGAGACAGAGGATGACGACACGCGTCTGGTGACACGCCTATTGTGCGTGGTTATTCGGCGATGTCCAATATGCTTCATCCAGTTGCGTAGTGATAGGGGTTTGTTTTAAAACTGTGATAATGAATGAATATACCCTGGTAAAACCCTTCATAGTCAAACACGTGAAGTGATTGCCAATGTGTACAGGGTGTGTGAAGAGGAATCACAAATTAATTTTCGCTTAAGTGGCAATTTAAATTGCAAGAAAATAACCCGGATCAATTGTCATCTCCTGTCAAAAAAGGGCCCGTCTCTCTGCTCTCGGAAAAAGGCTTCGACTTTGGCATTGTTAGGAGAACAATACAAAAGTTTTATTTGGAACTAAAGTGGTTTCAACCTTAAAAAAGTTGCTACAACAGCTGAGAAGTGACATAAACTCTCCGTTTTCCAGTGAAACTTTGAAGTGCATGTTAAAATCAAATGGATTTTATTGGCGAAATGCCAAAATAAGCGAAAAATATTAATGGAAAAGCCTAATTGCACTGGTGATACAAATATATTCATGCCATGAAAAAATATATATTATTACATTATTAAGATAATAATAGCACGCCCATGACTCGGCCATGTTTTAAAAGATATTGCTTCCCCCTTACCGATACCGCGTAGCTATAGACTCGCTTGTCGAGCTGTATGTATGCGTGTAACATTTGATATCAGTGTAATTATGCAAACAGCCACTTTTTCTTTTATTAGCTTCTAATCTGGACACCCAAGGAGTCACCCATTGAATTATAATAAGCAATTTCCATAACACCCTGTATAATTAACCGCAATTTCTTCTACTTTTTTCTGAATCTCACAATACAATGCCACAGTACATAATAATAAACTTGCCAGTAAATATATATATTTTACCTTCTTTAGCTAAGTCCAACGAACATTTCGCAACCTTACATATAATTAAAGCTTACATTTTTTTTTTATAATTTTGGTTTTCTTTTTTCGGTTCAACAGATTTATTTTTATGTCATTCGTCCAACTCGTCCATGCGACACCGCACAGCCATCTCAACTACTTCTAGGCTGGGATAATCTAGTTCTTTAACTAGACACAGCACGGCTGATAGGATGTTGGAATTCTGGAAAATAGAAAAATGGTTATAGGAGTAATATACAGTTTGTATCAAATTGGGCCTTCGCTATTGGGATTTCGGGAACGGTAAGATACGAAGTTGGAAAAATTAGGGCAAAGTTGCGTAACTATGAACCAAATAATATGCCGCAAAAATAACAAAAATAAATACAGGGGCTTTCAAAATATTTGGAAATAATATTTTTATTTTCAAATATTTGGAAATATTTTTTCTATTCGTTAATAAACATATAAAAATTACCCGAGTCACTGGTCTTCTCGAAAATGGCGGTCTGTGTGCTGCAGATGAACAAGTCAACTTTTTGTCTGATCCATGGGTTGAAGATACTTCTGTGTTTTCGTTCTTGTACTGCTGATTCTGGATATATCTATCACCATTTGTATATTCCTAAAAACAAGGATATTTTAAACATCTGTAAAATATTTAGCCAATTCGTTGCTACATATAGTCGAAAAAATCTGCACCAAAAACAGTCAATAGTGTGGTGACATATGCATGTAGTTACCATACAGGGTGTTATGGAAATGGTTTAATATATTTAAATGGGTGTTCTAGAGAAAGCCTACATACTTTTTTTTAAATCAACCATCTAGAAACTTAGGTAATAACGTCTAACATCATCGTCCCGTATGCGGCGACATCATAGTGCCTGTTCTCACCAAAGCAACTGGCAACCGCAACGCAACTACAACGCGACCGCAACTTCAGTTGAGTTGCTCATGCGTTCCCACTGGAATTAAAGCAACCGCATCGTAACTGCAACGCGACCGCAACTTCAGTTGAGTTGCTCTTGCGTTCCCACTGGAAGTCTCTTTTGACATGAGCAAAATCTCGTTTTCGTCAGATAAAGATATAGCCGCAACATACTTGCTCCTTAAAAAGCTTAAAAAAAACTGAGCGACAATTTTGGGTTAACCCTTTTTTACCATAAATTTGGGACATAGTTCGTATATAGTGGCACAGGAATTAAATAATGATCCGGAAGGTTTTACCGAATGAGCCACAAAAGTTAAATATTTTGCTGCCTCGTCCGCCATGACATCGCGACTGGAAGCAACTGAAGAACGGCGACGCGGTATGCCGAGCAACTCATAAGCAACTAGTTGTGTTGCAGTTGAGTTGCCTTAAGTCAGTGGGAACACGCGTATTTAAACATGTTGTGTTGCGGTTGCCAGTTGCTTTGGTGAGAATAGGCACATAGACTTATGCGGAACCACTGTGCGTGCTCCGACCGTTCCTCATTCGCTACCACGATGATGCGCGATGGAACTTCCCCCACGTATCTTCCCGCTTGATATGGATCTCACAATGGGGCAACAACTACAATGCGGTTACAGATGTAAAAGCCTCTACACGTCGATGCGGTAGGCTGAACGTTTAAGGTGCTCTTGCTCAATAAATATGATGTAATATTTATCAGTTGTCATTATATAAACAACGCAGATGCAACATCGAACCGCATCGTCTCCATCATTATAGTAAAGTTCTGTTGTGAAATAATTTGCTTCCATGTGCTTTAGATTTATATTTTTATTCTTTCATCTTTATGGAAATTGTGGAAGGAATTTTTGAGGTAACATATTAAAATTGTAGCATACATTTTTATCTGGGGCTTGAACATCGCTGTCGACTGACGTCTCGACCGCTCATTGGTTCGTTTACAAAATTTCAGTAGTGCACGCGCAATTTTGAGGATTCTTCTCGCTTATTAACTCAAATTGCAGTATAGTGGAGTCGTCCTGGCGAAATCAACGGCTCGAAAAACCCTTGATGAACTAACCGACAACGGATTTTCTTGGGAAATGGAAAATAACTCAGCCGGTTTTGATGCTATAAAAAAAATGTGAAGGACAAAATTGAAGAGCTTGACAGAGCGCGTAAAAATTGTTGGAAACAAAATTTATCATTAATTATATTATCAATTTTAATAATAATTTCAATATGAATTTAGTGGTTTTAATCAAGAAAGGTGTGTCTGGCGAGAAAAACTCAAGAGACCGTTTTCATGTAGAATTGACCAGGCTAATCAGAAAAATATCCACATGGAAAAATGTCCGAGGCGTACCATATTTTTTGTAAATAATATCAGAGGACATTTCTGCAGGGACGCCACTGGTGGAACAATTGAATAACTTTTTTAACTAAAATTTGTGGTTCTATATTCTATTAACACATACCAAAATTGAAGATAATATCTAAAGTATTTCGGAGATATTAAAATGTGGCCATTTCTTGTATGCCGCGCCAAGCGCGCATTTGCGAAAATAAAAATTTTTCGCCAATACCCCCTCGTAGCTGATAAAATATCAACCCCCGCGCTTACGCGCTCTTCAATTTTGCCCTTCACATATTTTTTGTAGCATCAAAACCGGCCGAGTTGTTTTCCATTTCCCAGGAAAATCCGTTGCCGATTAGTGGCACGGGGCGTGCCCCCCGCCCCCCGACAAACCAGAATGTCGAGGGGATTCTAAGTATGGTTATTTTTCTGCAACTCGTTTTCATCTCAGGATTTGTTTTTGGTTTAAATATAATGGGCCAATGAAAAAAAAACGAACCCTGAGTTTTCATCACTTAAAAAACTATAACGCGTATATTGTATCGAAGAGGAAACCTTTTGCGTATATTTCCAATCAACCCTCTCCATTCAAACCCTAGAAACTTGAAAGAAATTGCCTTTTCAACATGGTGGTGACCCGCCAAAATAGAAATAGTGATCTTTTTAACATTGTTGTTCACACCGTTTACTACCCCAAAACTTTGTGACCCGAACATATTAAATTTCTCGTCACAGAACTTTCAGATGACGGATTAAAGTATCTAACAATGACTTTGTTGAGATAGCAATAAGATTTTATGCAATGGGCCCCGTTCAGCATTTTTAATTTATTTTAGAAATCGAAAGTAGAACACTTTTTAAGGCAATTTCCAAATTTTTACATTTTTATTGAGATATAATTTTTAATTTTGAATTAAAAATACGCCATCTAGCAGTAAAATGTCAAAGTTGAAAATAATTTTAGTATACTTCTAGTCACTTTTGTAACAAATTTTTTTTCGGCAGCTCGTCGACCTTAGCGGGACACCCGGTATAACTAGGTACTTTATTTTAGTAGTAACGACATGTCGAGCCGTCGATATTAAACAAAATTATATAAACCTACCTTAATACAATTGGCAGATTGACTAGTAACGATTTTTGTCTCTCTGTAAGTACTCGTACTATCGCACGAATTATTCTCGTCAAATGAGTTAGTAGTTGAGGATGGTTTCTGTTAAAAACATGGGATTAGTAAATTTTTGGAAATTTAGTTGTTAACAGCAATAAAAAAAAGTGATTAAGCTTTAATATGGCGTTTAGCTCGCTGTATAAAACAAAACTAGCTTATTTTCATTTGCTTACCTCGTAATACTGACTTGTTGGCCGAGGAGACTCCCTTTCGTAACTATTTCTCCTTCGTTCAACATACTGATCTTCGGGACTATAACTTCGCCTTACGGCCGGTTCTTGTCTTCTTGGTGGACTTTGCTAGAATTTAAAATATAACTCAGGTATATTTATAAAGTATCGGTTAACCAGAACGGTCAAATAACATATTAATAATAACACAGGCCTTATGGAAATTAAGAGAATTGTTAAACAACTAACGCTTTCTTTTGTCTTCAATTATTGCAAAGCTGAGTTGCCTGGGATATTGAGAGATTTTATTCAACTATTAACTAACCAGAGAAGCTAGCTAATTACTGATTTACTAACCGACAGAGGAAACCTGATAATTAGAATTTTCAGATTCGCTTCGCCTGACTGAATCTGGAATTTTTTTGATTATAAATATTTTGTGCCACTGCCATAAATTTATCTTTTGTGTTTCTCCGCCAATGTAACATTGACTATATAATTTACTACCGTAGTAAATGTAATTTGCTCTTACTACGTATTTTGTTACATTTACTACATTTGCTACCTTCATTCTTAGAATATTTTTATTTAGATCAAACCATAAAGCAAAAAGCAACAGAAGAACAATAACCAAAAACTACTATTTTCTACTTTTCCACTCAAATTTCCAACTTTTAACATCAATTTATAATAATAAAGGTAGGTTATGTTGTGTTTTGGCACTTTCACCCAATCAAAACAATAATTACATTTAATTACCTACATTTAGGGCCGATATTTCAAAGTCACCTTAAGCTACAGAATGACGCAAACCATCCTTAAGACAAGTTTGTCAGTATATTAAAGTTCTTTTTAACTCTCATCTAAAGGAATAGATCTTTAAGGACGTGGTAATCTTCAACTTAACACGTCAATTGACCCTCAAATTAATTTTAAACATAGTTTTTTCAATGTTTATCATAACGATAAGGCTACCTTAGCTGAGGTCGAACTTAAGGTAACATTCAAATATCGGCCCTAACTACGTTTGCGACGTAACAAATGTAACAATGTAGGAAATACAATTTTTCTGCGACATTAACAAGCCTATCCAAGCCTGAAGAAAAAGCAACATATTTTTGTACTTCATACCTGATATACAGGGTGTTATGGAAATGACGTATTATATTTAAATGGGTGACTACTGGGGTGTCCTAGAGAAGCGCTACATATTTTTTTTTTAAATCGAACGTTTAAAAAGTGGGGTAATTCACCCCTAAACCCACCGGTTACTCCTCGGCACATTCATATATGATCATATTACATTGCCAAGCTGTGTAATCAACAGATGTTCAGGCCCTATGTTGCCAACTATGTAAAAAATGTAAAACTTTAGATTCTTATAAAAATAATATTTAGTTTACCTAGTATCCAAATAGAAGTGAATCCAGGTTCCAGTACACTAGCAAGTAATCCAGGTCACAGACATATTCAGGATTTTATTTTTTTTTTCTATGGGAAAAGCTTTATGCTCATCACGTACCCTGATGATAATGTGGAACTGCATAATAAGCTTATACCCACTAAACCCCATTCGGCTTCTTATTTCCAATCACTCGGAACATTTGCACTAAATCACTTAAAGAAACACACAGACACCCACGAGTTTCAAATTAGTTTTTTTGAAGATATGCACTTATTATTAGATTACACAAAAGCAATAAATGCTAACGCATAATTACACTTTACAATAACCTACGGTACACATAAAACAACATCACTATAGGATACAAATTATTTCGCAATAGAAATTCAGAAATAATAAAAACGCTAATTTCTAATGGGCTAATCAAACTTAATAATCCTTCACTGAAGAATAATGATGAAATAATTATGTTGATAGACAGGACAACCCTTTCAAAATAAATAGTCTCGTCCAACTAGCGCGGTTGCCATTTCCGAGACTATCATTATACAGAAAAGTATTACAGAAGGAAATTCTGCAATTTATGAATATAACCTTATAAACCATCGAAAGTGGCAACGCTGTATTTTTAAGTATTAACCCCAGCCGCTGCAGTCGCGTAAAGAATAGGCAACCCGCTCGATTGTCCAAGATCAGCTGTTTAAAGAAGCCGGCCGGTTTCCTACTGTTTTTTCAAGCAGATTTGTGTGTTAAATTGTGTGTTAATACTTAAACCCGAGTTTAAATTAATAAGTGATTTGTTCTTTTCGCGACGGCAGTGCCCCAGTCCAGCAGTTCAATATCGATCGACGGAACCAATGTGTTATTTATTTTTCAAATGTTTAGATGTTAAAACATTATTTCCCAGACCAATCAGACAATAAAGGCGTATTTTTGTCTACACAGTAGCACTTTAAAATACTAATTCAGATTGAATGGTACTTAGATGTGTTCATGAGAAGCGATTTTGTGAGATTATTGTGCCGGTTTGTTTTTGTTCGGGTTACCTAGGTACTTAATTTTTTTTTATAAATTAAGTTGGTTTTAAATAAGTCCGAAAAGCTAAATAAAATTGCATTTTTTTTCTAAAGGGTAAGTGGCATTTATAAACTTTTAAGTTGTCCAGATCTGACGGGTGTCGTTCGAATTGAACAAATGAGAACATACCTGACCATTTATAAACTCCGCGGCGGTTCGTTCGAGTCAGTTCAAGTTTATAAATCAGAGATTGTTTCCCAGCGAACTGAACTGAACGTAAAAGTTTATAATAATGTACCCTGAAAAATAAACCGCTTGCAATCTGTCAAACGGTTATTGACTTTCTAAAGAGTTTACCCTGAAGATATGACAACACTGTTCAAGATTCAGTGACGTTTTTCGCCATATGTTGCTTTGTTTACCTTCCTGACAGGGGCACCACGTGGTCATGTTTGGTTTGACATAAGGTCATGTACAGGGCATATTAAATTAAAGAGCCATTTTTGGATATTTTTCTTCAATTTGTTTTCATCTCAGGAATTGCCGATTTAAATATAATACGTCACTTCCATAACACCCTGTATTTGAAGTCACATTATGAAATAATTAAATAGTTTTTAAGAAGAATCTGTGGTTAAAAACTAAAAACATTAATCAACAAATAAGGTATACAAGTTTTTAGGATACAATAAAATAAGCTAACCTACCTGTTGTGCAGGGGAATATTCTCTGCTCTCTTCCGAGACATCTTCTCTAGGATATTGGTCCTCACTTTCTTCTAGGTCATATTCAGTCTTAATGAGTCGAAATGAAAAAATTAATTGTTTATTTATGACAAGTTAAAATGGGTACGTTAAAGATATTTTATTAAAACACCTACAAGAACTTGTGAAAATAATACACAAGTAAGTTAAAAACACCCTCACGAAATTTAATTATGCAAGCTAAAAACGTTGTATAAGTAGTTGTTAGCTCGTGATTCTTAGATATTATTTGGAATTTATTATACCTCTTGTCTTGGTGGAGTTCGCTGTACAGGACTGGTCTCTTGCTCAGAATATTCCTGATATCTACTGTATTGTTGAGGTGGCGTTGGAGGTACGTATTCTTCTTCAGATTCTTCCTGGACATCATCGGGATGATATAGGGTTCTATTAAACATTAAACCAATAATTTTAAAAATTGTTTAAAAATATAGTTGTTTTGTTTAGTTAATTGTACATTTTCAAAACTAAACATTGTGATGAATACTCCAACCAAATTTTCTCTGAGGAAGTAACTGTCGAAACTAGAAAGCGTATGAGCATCATCATTAGAATATCAAAAACTATACAGCTACGGTGACAATCGATACCCTTTGGTCTACGAACACCGAATTTTTGATCAGCGGTCACAGATTTTGCCTCTGTGAATACCCTAAAGTTTAGGGCCTAAACCGACTGCACACGCCTCGGGCAGTTTGTAACTAATTCTTACTGATCTGTGAACGAACCTAATATAATTTAATATTCAAAATAAACTTACTTGCCACGTCGCTGAGCATCCCGTAGTTCTTCCTGACTAATTGCAACATTGTCCAGTTTCTGTAGCTGAGGTAGAGCTTTGATTACCGCTAACCGATAACTAAAATGAAATATGTTAAACTTATATAATCCAATTATAATTAAGTCATTTTAGCTAGGAAAAATTTAAACCCAACTGGAGTTTGATGATAATTATTTTATAAATGTAGTTTTTATAATGTTTTGCCTCTCTTAATATGTCTACAGGACGACAAGTATATCTGTAGCTACGAAAGGAATGCGGGCTATAAAATTTCTGGGGTTAACAATGTTGTCACATATATTAAATTTTAATTTAATAATATCTTACCGAGAAAACCCTAAATTTACATTTACGCATTTAAAATAAATTGTAAAAGGTATATAAGAAACCAATATTCTATTATAGTTTTAATATTATTAAAACTTTCTTCTCAGATTGTTTATTTTGATATTTAAATGCAAAGTAATAAATTTTTTGATTAAAGTACTTTTAATCTAAAAATATGGCAACATCGTGCGTTGTCAATGGTTACATGTAGCTAGAGCTAATTTGATAGGTCATATCCCAGACAGTTGATAGCGCATGCGTCTTGTGAGACACCCGATGCGCCATCGGGCTTGTTCGGCGATGTCCGATACTTGATGGATGTATCCACCCAGTTGCGTACTGATAGAAAGGGCAATAGTTATTGTATTGTGTTTTATAAATAATTGTTCATGGTGTCGTGTTTTAGGGTGTTATTTTAAAATTTTGAACTTTGTGATAATGAATGAGTATACTCCTGGTAAAAAACTTCTCAATCAGAGCCGTGAAGTTATTGCAAATGTTTATAAGGTATGTGAAGAGGAATCACAAATCAATATATTTAAATTGCCACTTAAGCGAAAGCTAGAAAGGGACATTAATACGACCAAAACTGAAAAATCCACTATAACAAATAATAAATTATTTAAGCGTTACAATTTAAAAAATTAAATGCTTCTTACCCTTCTACGTTCGAACAAGGATTCTCTCCCAACCACAGGTTTTTCAAATTTGGCAAATTTTGTAGATAGATCACTTCATTCAGATTTTGTATTTGATTCTGCCTGATGTATAGTTCTTCTAGACGTTTGCAAAACTGGAAGTCTTCCAAACTGTTTATTTTGTTTATACTAAAAGAAAATTTACATTAGATTAGTAGGTGCACAAGCACAACGATTATTTGAATACTCAATTAGGTATATATCCACATACGTATATTATAACAACATAATACACACAATAATACACATGTCATATCTGGTTCGCTGGACATGTGAATCCCCAAAATAGGAATATAGTCTATTCAAGCTTATAGTATTGTAGTAGTAACGCGCAATCGCAATCTGGCAATCTAACGAAACCACCGACCTATAACTATAGATATTATGAGTGAAATAATGGGCTTGTGCGCACGTTTTACCGGTAATATTTGTAAAGGTTGCTCGTCGGTTGGCTTGCGCATAATGCTGTCGCCGTCATATAGGCAACCCCGCCGTATTGGTGCCGGATTGGTTGCCAACCAACGACGACCGTCCAGAAACGAAATCAGTCGTAGGGATGTAACGATATTAAAATCCTTAGCATCTCTGATTTACATTTGTTGGCAGGGAATGGATGAATTATTGTCTGTTTTATGAAGGGAAATTAATCTTATTCTCTACTTGTAGTTTTACCTTGGTTAATTTGTATTGTTTGATTGTTAGATAAAGTTAATAAATAAATTCGTCCCGTCACGTATATTGAAGTGATTTAAAGTTGGATTTCCATAGGTTATTTGGCGTTTCTTTTTAATCATCAACCTTTTTTGCGTCGCCACCAACGACAAATAAACCAAGTAAAGTGTCAAGTAATTTTGGTTATTCCATGAATGTGATATTTACCTGGATGGAAAATGGCATTTACCCGATTACTTTCCGCCCGGTAAATGTCATTTTCCACCCGGGTCAACGTCACGTTCCACCACTTCGACAAATGTTAAAGTTAAAAATGTTTTTCTTTAAAATTTTTAAAAATTCTGAAGTGCCAACATTACATACACGGTGTCAAATTCAAGTAGTTCTTGCAGAAAAGTTGAAGGTTCGGTCGGAACAATTAAATCAAGAGTGCCAACAATTTTAAGCCATATAAATTCCAGCGTGTACAAAACTTACATCTACTTTTCAACATTTACACAGCGGATATTCCTCAGCTTCCCCAGTGTGACAAATATATATATGCGGATGACACGGGCATCGCAGTAACAGGAAGGAGCCCTCGATTAATAATGATCAGGCTAAAAAGGAACATAGCCATTCTAGAAGAATGGCTGAACAAGTGGAAAATAAAGTTAAACCCTGACAAGACACAGGCAATTTACTTTTCAAAATCGTGCCACAAATTCCCGGCGGGGAAAGTCAAAGTTGGAACCAAAGAAATAGACTGCAACAAAGCGTTAAATATCTAGGTTTGCACTTTGACAGGAGGCTCAATTGGAAAGTAAATACAGCCAACACAATAAGGAAAGCCAATCAACAACTAGGCGCAATCTACTGTCTGCTGAACAAACGCAGCAAGATAAACATGAAAACGAAGGTCACCCTCTACAAAACATTCATCAGGTCAACGATGACATATGGAGCTCCAGCTTGGTGCACCATAAGTAAGAGTGACATCAAAAGAATTCAGGTTATGCAAAACAAGGTACTAAAAATCATAGTAAACGTGCCGCGATACACAAGAAATGACATCATACACAGAGATCTCGAAATTGACACAATTTCCGAGTTCTTTGACAAAACAATCGCAAAATACCACACTAAGGCTAATATAGCCAACAACAGTACGATACTTGCATCGCACATACACTCACAGCCTAACACTTGTTACAAGCTACCTAAAAACTGGATCACTCGAAACCGCGATTGATCCAAAAACAAATGTCTCATAAACACAAGAATATGGCCTTGATTGCAGAACCAAAATTAGCAAAAACCCAAATAGACAAACTACGCCTACTCTCTACCCTATACGTTCGGAGCTCTTGATTGTTTGTTCATTCGATTAAATTCGAATGGAAAAATATCAAGAGCTGGCACCAAACATAAGTGTATAGCTTAGAAGCTAAAACCAAAGAAATCATACATGATTCAAAAATAACACTAGTTAGTGAAAAAGAGTAACAGGCTTCTAGCCTGGCTCCCACGGTGAGTTTAGTCGGTCGGCCCTCCTCATTCGAGGCGGATCCTTCCTTTCAGGAAGGATGATATTGTCGGAGGTTCATCCCCACAGGTTGCTAAACCCGACACTACTTTGCATACTCTGTGCATCGTGTCTGTATGCAGATTCTCATCGGCTGACCCAAAAAAAAAAAAAAAACTGACATCCTGGTGATGCACAGCGCCGATAGAGTTTTGCAATTGGTATTTTACAAAATCTGAACAGGGAAAACAATTTTGAAAAAACCGTTATATGGTCCGATGAGGCTCATTTTACCCGTGCTGGCATGTTTAATCGACAGAATACGAGGTTTTGGTCTCAGGAAAATCAGCATGCAGTATTTCCAATCGAACGGCAAGGCAGATTTAGCGTTAGCGTTTCATGCTTTATACTGTATACTGAATAGCAAAATAGTTTATAATATATTTGAAGGAAGCCTTAATGCAAATAAATATTTGGAAATTCTGGAAAACGTTGTGCCAGAAATAGCTGGTCTCAATAACTTGCATCTTCAACACGATGGAGCGCCCGCTCACAATGCCCAAATTGTAAGGGCCTACCTAGATAATAACTTCCCAGGTCGCTGGATTGGAACTAATGGACCTGTAAGATGGCCGCCAAGATCACCCGACTTGTCGGTTTTGGATTTCTACTTATGGGGATACATTCAAAATAAAATTTATTCCATTCAGTACCAAACAATGGCAGACTTAAGAATTGCCATTGACTGAGCTTTTAGGGAGTTACAAACGCGGCCGCTTATTATTTTTAATTCATTAAGGCATCTTCTGTTTGACAAAAAAGTAGCACAGTGCTGCGAAAACCGCATGCTTCTATCTTTACTAATAACGGAGATACCCCGTATAACTACCCAAAAATGGACACCCTGTACATATGGTTGAAAATGATATTTTCTTTTTGAAACAACGAAATACCAAATGCTTTTTTCTTTACTCGAAATTGCCTATTTATTGTGAAAAGAATATTTATTCGAGTATTATAAAACCACTACCAATAATATTACAGACAACAACACAAGAATTTCACTCTTTTACGGCGGTTTGTCTGCAATTTGCATAGTCTATAATTTTCAACTTTTCCTTTCAGCCGGAGCCTAACAAACCTAATCCGATAACAGCGATTTATTTATTATGGCTTCCTTATGCATAAAAATGAGTCACAGGTGGGCAGATAGGCTTGCCCTACAAGGAACGGATTATGAAAACGATATTTCGCAAGGTCACACCACAACTGGGAGTGTTTTTGCGACGATATACAGTATTTTTATATGTAGTACTTCCTTTTAAATGGAATTCAGATTCTATGTCGGGCTCAAGGAAGTTCCAGAGAGGGATGATTATCAATAAATTAAAGGAAAAGACAAAAAATTACTACCCATGAGAAAAACAATCTCAGAAACAAGAAAAGTTTCCTGAAATCGGGACTCGACTATACCTCTGACCATCATCGTCGCTTCGTAAGAGAACTATGGTGATGGGTACCCCTCTTGCAAGCCAAATTCCTTTAACCCCATCAGCGTTCCTCCCCAGTAGATGTTCCTTGGTAGGGCCCAGCCAATTAACGATCTAATACGAATATGTAGACCAAAACTCACAGTCAAAAAGTCATTTCAATATTTTGATTTGTGTAGCGAGTACGATTTTTCATAAAGAAACAAACTTGTTTTATTAATTTCCAAACATAATAAAAACTTAAACCTAAAATTACGGCGTGAATTAAATGAAAACTAACTTTAAAAAAAACATAGACCTCAGTAAATGGTGTTTCCCCCACGAGCACGAATGAGAGCTCCAATACGCCTTGGCATCAGGGTTGTTAAATTACTACGCAATTTACTTCCGTAGTAAATGTAATTTGCTACATACATGCTCTTACTATGTATTTTGCTACATTTAATATAATGTTTCTGTATTTGTTCACTTATTTGTGGTTTATTATTAAATTATTTGTAATTTATTGAGCTAGTCCAACATAAGTAAAAAATTTAGAGCTTACTTATGAGATATTATTTATAAAATTAGGAGAAATACAGGACCGTATCCCAAAATTTCCTGATGTTCTTCAAAAAACCCTCGAAACGTCATTAAACCACAATGTGTCATACATCGTTGCATTCGGGAGAAAAAAAGCTCTCAAATTCCAATATCAGGAAAACAGAACCGTATTTAAAAAAGGAATGTTGATAATGGCCCTTCGAAGACGACTCGTCGGAATATAAAACAATTAACGCTGTTAGATAGAGCGGAAAAAGCGGCAACGCAAAAGTGCAATTTACTTTAGATCTTCGATCTCAAAAAAACCCAGGAAAACAATAAAACGATTTTTCAGAATTTCGGTTTTTTCCGGATATCTCCGGAATTACTCGGAATTTTAAAACTTTCTAAACGGCATATTATTAGGCACGTAAATGCGCAACTTTACCTCCATTTAACCAACTTCGTATCTCTTACGGTTTCCGAGATCCCTGTACTGGCTCTCCTTATCTAGGACACGTTGTATAAAAAAAAGAATAAAATAAGGCAATTATTCAAATTAATCCCAATAATTGCGGTAATCGATTATTTTGACTGTGAGTGTACTATAAATATACGGATATGACCCTGCCAGGAGGTATAAAATTCGCAAAATCTCTCCTCCCAATGATATAATTCCAATACGATATTTTTTTGGGTCGATCCCCGATTCCTCAGTGTGTCACGTTTTGTTTATTTACGCCGTACTGCAGCATATATGGAAATCATTGTTATTTTAAAAGTATAATAAATGCTTACTTCACTCTTTTCGCTAATGAATGATGACAATATTTCAATAAATCATTTAATAAAACAAGTTTACGATCATTTATTGTGTAGGAAAATTACAATCATTTTGTTTTTCCAGTGATAGTGGTCTCGAAATAATTCGGGTTTGTTTCTACCCGTGGGAGGATCGACCCTGCATCGGATAACAAAGGAGAGGGGCGATATTGGGTTGCAATCTCGCCCTTCCATGGAATAAACAATTTTAACAAAAATATTCATTTTTAATAATTTCAGTATGGGGCCACTTTAAATTGTAGATATACATGTCCTGAAATACTTTACCAGAATATTCTCCGGCTAAAAATAATACATTTTTTTTTCATAATGGGCATAAGTCACATATATATATAACCATTATAATGCCAATACGAACGTTTCAAAATACAAAAAGTGTCCGCGCTCTGGGAGATGGCGTGGCACTATTGAGTTTGCGCAGTAGGGTGGATCGATCGCGTCAGGGGCGACCAGACATATTTTTTGTTGTTATTCGTCTGCACCTTTGGTTCTGGATGCTTTTTCAAATTACAATAAAAAGTGGTTCATCCACATTGTTGTCGATATATTAGTGCTTATAAACTGTCATTACCTAACAACAATTTTTGTGAAGGAGTTTTTAATTTGTGGTGATTCGCTGTTTGATAGGTTAGTGGCTTGTTTTGTTTAAGATGAAAGGACACAAGTGCATGGTGCTTTTTTGCAAAAGTCGTGGATAGGATACCAGGTATAAAGTATTTAAGGAATGTACATACATATGTATACTATATGAAAATATTTTGCTTATCACATTATCCGATCTTCGGAACCGAATTTCACTAAAAAGCTTGTAAAAAAGAAGAAAGTGTCACTCACAATACAGGGTGTTATGGAAATGACGTATTATATTTAAATCGGCAATTCCTGAGATGAAAACAAATTGAAGAAAAATATCCAAAAATGGCGCTTTAATTTAATATGCCCTGTACCTTATGTCAAACCAAAAATAAGCACATTGTGCCCCTGTCAGGAAGGTAAACAAAGCAACATATGTCAACAGTGTTGTCACATCTTCAGGGTAAACTCTTTAGAAAGTCAATAACCGTTTGACAGATTGCAAGTTGTTTATTTTTCAGGGTACATTATTATAAACTTTTACGTTCAGTTCAGTTCGCTGGGAAACAATCTCTGATTTATAAACTTGAACTGACTGAGTTTATAAATGCCACTTACCCTTTAGAAGAAAAATGCAATTTTATTTACCTTTTCGGACTTATTTAAAACCAACTTAATTTATAAAAAACACCAAGTACTCACAATACAAAATCACATAGTTTTCGCGTCACAACACATCTAAGTACCGTTCAATCTGAATTAATATTTTAAAGTGCTACTGTGTAGACAAAAGTACGCCCTTATTGTCTACATAACACGTTGGTTCCGTCGTTCAGTATGAAAATGGCGGTCTAATTTTGGAAGAACATGGGAATGACGTATTATTAACCTCATCTGCAAAACGATTGCATATTAGTGCTGGGCGATGTTCATCGATGTTTTTGAAACATCGATGTTCTGGTACCGATGTTCGATGTTTTCGACATCGATGTTAGAGGTCAAACATCGATGTCGACATCGATGTTTACCTTTCGATGTTCAATGTTATAACAAAACAAGAAAACTAGGTTGTAATCTTAAACTCAATTTTCCCAGCACAAGAAAATAAGAGCGAAAACTTTTGATTTCATTTGCTAAAAGCCTTATTAGAGTCGACAATAAAAATTTCCGGTGCAATGGCAATTATAATTGCACGAATTCATGCGCAGTAAACCGTTTTCCATCAACTGGCGCCTTGCTAACAGTCGTTTTGACTGGCAGTTAAAGCAGCTACTGCTACTTACAAATGGCAGTAGCCATTAGCTGTTCATAGGTGCTTCGTCCAATTAATAAACATTTAAAAGTAACAGAATAATCCATCTCTACCCAGACTTGCACCGGCAATGGCAATGAAAGTGGCGCGTGCCCCATTTCTGGCAATGCGAGACAGCTGAGAACGGTGTACTGCGCATGAATCCGTGCAATTTTAATTGACAGAAGGCTAGAATTGCCGACTGTAATACGGATTCCATTCTCGCGGCGCACTTGCGAGAACGAAATTTTTTTTTCCAAAGCCGGCGAAACTATGGCCCCAAAAACGAAATAGCTTGCAAGGAATCATCATTAATCTAGTTTTACAAAAAAAAAAATAGTTTACAAGTTGTTAGTGACTGGAATTCATGCAGTTTTAAAATATTATGTTTTAATTATTGCTTTATTTTTTTGTTTATATTATTTTTTAAAATTTTTGTTATTTTGTTTTTTGACGTTTCATAATTTTTCAATTCTTTCTAATAACAAGTTTATTTTTATTTTTTATAATCTAATTTATTCCTAATCGCAAATATACTTTTTTAAATGTCGATGTTTTACAACCGATGTTTCTACGCCATCGATGGTCAACATCGATGTTCCGTTTCGATGTCCCAGCCCAGCACTATTGCATATTTGTCTGGACAAGTCCATATTTATTTTAAAGGGGTAGTAGCTAGCTTAGACTGAAGGGCTATCAACATAATTATGTCATCATTCTTCTTCAGTAAAGGATTAATTATGCGTTAGTATTTATTGCTTTTGTGTAATCTAATAATAAGTGTATCTCTTCAAAAAAATAATTGGAAACTCGTGCGTGTTTGTGTGTTTCTTTAAGTGATTTAGTGCAAATGTTCCGAGAGATTGGAAATAAGAGGCCGAATGGGGTTTAGTGGATATAAGCTTATTATGCAGTTCCACATTTTCATCAGGGTACGTGATGAGCATGAAGCTTTTCCCATAGAAAAAAAAAACAAAAATCTGAAGATGTCTGTGCCCTGGATTATTTGCTAGTGTACTGGCACCTGGATTCACTTCTATTTGGATACTAGGTAAACTAAATATTATTTTTATAAGAATCTATAGTTATTTTCTACACAGTTGGCAACATTGGGCTTGAACATCTGTTGATTACACAGCTTGGCAATGTAATATGATCGTATATGAATGTGCTGAGGAGTAACCGGGTGGGTTTATGGGTGAATTACCCCACTTTTTAAACGTTCGATTTAAAAAAAAAAAAATATGTAGCGCTTCTCTAGGACACCCCAGGAGTCACCCATTTAAATATAATACGTCATTTCCATAACACCCTGTATAATATATACGTGGTCAACTACATAACCTTAAAATTATTGTATTTTTAATTTGGTGCATTAGTAGCTGATAATAATTTCCAAAATAGTCAATATAGTTATTCATTCTTAATTTTTGGTTTAGAAAAAAGTGAGGTTAAGAAGCATACGACGTGGGATGAAAGTTAAAATAAAGCTCATCGTGTCGATTGTTACAAATATTCGGACGGAATTTGGCACCATATCGTCAGAAATTGTATGCATGAAACGCCGTCTTAAATGGAACTAAACGAAATTTTGATTGCAATATTTTGCCTAACTAACCAGTGAAATTATATTAAAAAAGTTGAAATCCGGTCCTGTCGAATGTTTACTTTCACAAGGATATTTCCGAACTGCCCAAATTCACTATTGACCCTTCGATGCCCATAGCGGGGACATAATTGCAGATGGTATTAGCAATATTATGGTTATATGTATGTGGCATAAGTGCGGTAATGCTTTCTAAGGGAGCTACGGCCCTTCGCATGGGAAACCCTGAAGACGTTTTTTTCTAAATATTTTCGTAACCGTTCATAATAACCTAAAAGAACTGGCGGCCAGGGGGAACTCTTTCAGGTTCCTGGTCACTCTAGAATAATAGGTAATGAATGAGAAAGCGGATGAACTAGAGAGAGCCGGAACCGCTCAAAGTCTCAGAGGCTATGAATCGGCCTTCGGGATATCAAAGCAGGCAACGAAAACAATAGATAGTACGTTTCACGAAAAATGGATACGACTTAATGATTTCAATGGGTCGGTCCCATTGTGTCGACAAGAGCTTGGCAATAAACAAGTGAAGTATGAAGGGACGGACTAAGGAAAACAAGTAATGAAATGATTATATAAATGTAATCAAATGAAATAACATTTAAAAAAAAAAATAATTATCCAGTCATATTTATTTACATTTATAATGTCATTCTATAGATAGTTCTGTTTCGCTATCCTCATCAAAATTAATTATAATTGGATTAATTATACGATCCAGACTAATATACGAATTTTCTAAAGTTATTACGTGACGGACTGAATTTTTCCAACTACCTGGGGGAATATCATTAAAGCATTTTCGTATTAATTCTACAACACTAGAACTTAAAGTCGGAGAAATATTTTCAGACCTAACCAGTGATTTTAACTGGTGCCACATATGCTCTATGGGGTTTAAAATGCAATAATAGGGTGGGAGCCGTAGCACTGTATGTCCAATTTCTTCTGCGAATGTGTCACAAACATATACTTTTTTTATACAAAATGTCTTTAAAACTTCTAAAAGATCACTTTTTTATAACTTTCTTCAAAATATATATCATTCGCCGCCATGTAGTTCTGAATCTCCAATTTTGTATTATTTGAGCTTGGAGCTTTATGTAATTGGCGACTGTGATAGCTCGCATTGTCCATTACTATCACGCTATTCTGAGGAATGTTTGGTAAAAGACAATTCTTGAACCATTCCACAAAAACTAACAAATTTTACCACAAAAAGATATTTAAATATAAATTAAGCAACCTAACCTACCTGATGTGCCTATATTTAATTATAATTATTACAATCCGGTCCTTTCCATATAATAATAACAAACGGTCATAAATAATGGGATGGCCCAGGTACTTTTACTGCAGTCATTAAGGTATATCCATTTTTCGTGAAACAATCTTTACTCGAATTTTTTCAATTAATCGTTTTTCTTTTAATTTTCTTAAAAATTATTTTATTTACATAAAAAATGCACCCTCAGTTCATCTTGATATGACGTACAGTTTTTGAGTAAAATTGTTTTAAAAAATATTACGTTCGTAAAGGAGTTAATTAATAAAAATAATAATAATCAAAATGAAGTTTGTGAAGGCTGGAAACAGTCAATGTTTCGAAAAGATTTTATGAAAAGTTAGCTGTGAAATCCATTGACAACGTAAATATCAGGAAATTTTGAATTGGATATTACTTTTGGGTATATTAGTAAAGTACTATATTCAGATTGAGGGAACGCCACGGGAAATTACTTTACAAGCTGCTTCAGCAGCAAATAAATCAATCTTGGTACGTAATATACACCATACCTAATTTAAAAATTTTATTATGAACGGTTTCGAAAATATTTAGAAAAACACATCTTCCATTCGAAGGGCAGAGCTCCCTGAGCAAGCATTACCGCCCATATGAAAAAAATCTTATTTTATGGTGGTAAGGTATTGCCCTTAATTTCAAGATACCGTGTATAATAAAACTATAGATAGAGAGTAACGCCCTTAATTTCGAGATACCGTGTATAATATAACTATAGATAGAGAGTAACGCCGGACAGTAACGCCATGACTTATACCATTAAAATCAACAATGGCATTAGTTCTATTTATCGGATTTACCACGGTTTGGTCTTGGCCCCCGCTCGGTACCATATACAGGTTTGGCAAACTGTTACTATCATTGAATCATTACAATTAGACCCCTAACAGGCAGAAAAGAGAACGTAATATACAAGTTATAAATTAAATAAGGAGAAAACAAATTTTCTTGTTGTAACCTAATTCGCGTGCTTTCCCCCTATTCCACGGTAGTTGGATTTTGGTACTCTCCTGTCGCAGACTTTACGAGGCGAGTCGTCGTTACAACGTGTGTTTTTCTATTGTAAAAATAAAGCGTTGTTATTTAATAGGATGGTTATTAATTATACCTTTAGTTGTAAATCTGGTGATATTTCAGTGAATTTTTGAAGCACTATCTTGTGCTAGTGATTTTTTAATTTATGACCTGGCAACATTGCGTCGATAAGCACGAGCCGCTTGCAGGATTCCCATTTCTCCGATGGCCATAACGGGGCACCGGCCCTAGCCCATAGCCTTGTACCCATAGCACCGGACAGCCTCGTTTGAGCTTCGCACAGTAGTCCCTCGACATCGAAATATAAACATGGACTGTGCGTCTGTTCCGATGAAGAAGATATTGTTTTAGACTCTAATATAGCAAAGTGGTAGTTATATGCTTCAACAAAAATCAAAATTACCAGTTCGTCCCATTAACGTAAAGCGAAGATTCAATGGAGAATTTTATCACCTTTATAATGATCTAATGAAATATTCCCAGCGCTTTTTTGAACATATAATATAGTTTCAATGTTGCTTACGATATAATCAAAGGTATTTATATGCATTCTCATATATTCACAAAAGCGTTGGGGAGCTTTCCTTAGATCTTTATAAAGGTGATAAAATTCTCCATTGAATCTTCGCTTTGCGTTAATATGATGCACTGGTAATTTTGATTTCTGTTTAAACATTTACCACTTTGTTATATTAGCGTCTAAAACAATATCTTCTTCATCGGAAGAAGATGACAACGGACAGTCCATGTTTATATCTCGATGTCGAGAGACAAACTGATCGACAGGCAATGAGCAAGGGTCGGTGCGCCGTTATGGCTACTACTGTGCGGTGCTATGGCACCAAGCTAGGTGCGAGGGCTATGTGCGATGCGTCGTTATGGCCATAGACTAACACGTGTGGATGGAAACGTGTGTAACGTCTGTGCAAGGAAAATCAATGTGCTTTAAGATACGACGTTCTCTTTCATGTTTTTTAGGCGTTTGATTGTAATAGATGTTTGCCAAACCTGTATATTAGGGTAATTCTATTTATTAACCGTCGATTATTGGATTAATGCGATTAATCGTATAATCGTCAATATCAATACGATTATTTTATGATATTTATATTATGTACAAAAAAAAAATTATTTATAACACTTTATGAATTTTTTTTATGTCATTTGAATCACTAGTTATTACTGCAAAATTTAGTGAAAGAGATATATTTTCAAAGAAATTGTTGGTGAATTTAAATAATTAACGTACTGAATATCGACGAATGAAGGTTATGGGAATTTATTTTAAAATCAATACTCAAATGTGTGTTGAAGTAAATTAGGTCACGACCAGCAGGTCAATTTATAAAGCTTTACTCAATATTTTTCGATTACTTTAAAAATAGGAAAGGGAATAGGAAAGATTTTTTTACGGAAAACCTGAGAAATCGCCGTTGTTTACGTCATTTCTCTAATTAGGAACATAACCATACTGAAAAATCACATAAAAACTGACATTTAAAACTGCATTTTTTACACAGGGTGTTTTGGAAGAAGGCGATATCTCAAAAAACATTTGAATGATCATGGTATAATAGTTTACATCTTATTATTGTCATATAAGATTCTACTTTCTACAATTACTTAACAAAACAATGTATATTCATTTTTCACAATTGTATTGTCACCAACTCGGCTATGGAAGAACTTACTATATTAATTGCCTTCTGAATCAGTGTTCCCGATATACAGGGTGACAATTTAAAAACTTGAAATGGCCATATATTAGAAACGAAAAACTGAAGAAAAAAACGCAAAAACAGTTTCTATAAAACGAAGGGGAAACAAAAACAAGCGTATTAGCCCACCCCTATCTGCAACCCCTTGGACAGGGTGAGATAAATCCTTAAAATCTTAAATAGAAAGGGGGTCGAGTGATACATCATTTTGAAGCTCTTGAAAAATGCTTTCCAATGGTACCATAGAAATGTACATTTCAGGAAATTCTTCTCTGTTTATTAAGGAAAACAATAAATGAAAAGACAATTTTGAAATTTTTTATTATTAGTTAATTAAATGTTCAAAATGATTGCTACCAACATCCTGGCATATTAAGAGATATCTCTTAAGAATTCTAAACAGTTTAAGCCTCGGTATTTCGTTTTGGTTTATTTGCTATTTTTTTTTGTCGAAAAAAAAAATTTGTTTATAAATATTTATTATCACAGAATTTACCTTAAAGGTAACTTCTACTAGTATTATTATTTTAAGAACAGTTAACTTTCGGTTCAGTTTAAACGAAAAGCAGCACTTCTTATCTTTAACAATGGTGTACAGCACAGCTGAACGGGTAGAAATTATTTTCATTTATGGTTCCCAGGATCAATGTTTTTAAGAACAGCTCAACGTTTTAATGAAAGGCATCCAGGTCAAAATGTAAGCCCGGAGTATGTTCGTCAACTAGTAGCCAAATTTAAAGAAACTGGTTCTGTCGCGAATATAAAGAGAAATCAACCGAGACTAGCCGATGAAGCAGCGCAAATTGAAATTCTGGGGCAGTTTGCAATGAATTCAACTTTATCAACTCGTCAAGCAGCTGTAGCAACTGGATTATCTCGTGAATCAATAAGAAAGGTACTTAAAATTCATAAGTTTTATCCCTATAAACTGCACATACTGCAAGAACTTGGTGACGACGACCCTGACAGAACAATACAGTTTTGTGAAATAATGACAGATAAAATTACGGCAGAACCTCGACTAGTTACAAATATTTGCTTCAGTGATGAATGTACCTTTTATTTAAATGGGCATATTAATAAGCAAAACTGTCGTAACTGGAATGACGAGAACCCCCACGTATTTAGAGAAGGGCATACCCAGTACCCCCAGAAAATTAATGTTTGGGTTGGTATATTGGGAGAAGGTATTATCGGCCCAATATTTATACAAGGAAATTTAAATGGCGACAGGTATGCTGAAATGCTACAGAGGTCTATCGAACCACTAATAGTGCGAGAATTAGAAAATCAGAGTCACATACTCGGAAATTTATCTTTAGAAGAACGCTTACTACATTTCCAACAGGATGGAGCACCTCCACATTATTTAGTTCCCGTTAGGCAGTGGTTGGATGATAATTATCCCAACCAGTGGATTGGAAGAAGAGGTCCTGTTGAATGGCCACCTAGATCCCCGGACCTAACACCTCTTGACTTCTTTTTGTGGGGTCACCTAAAATCTGTGGTTTTTAAAACGCAATCTGAGTCACTAGAGCAACTTCAGCATAGAATAGTTCAGGAATGCCGTGCTATATCCAGAGAAACCTTTGCAAATGTACGTGAAGAATTTGAAAGTAGGCTTTATAATTGTCTTCAAAACAACGGAAATCATTTTGAACATTTAATTAACTAATAATAAAAAATTTCAAAATTGTCTTTTCATTTATTGTTTTCCTTAATAAATAGAGAAGAATTTCCTGAAATGTACCATTCTATGGTACCATTGGAAAGCATTTTTCAAGAGCTTCAAAATGATGTATCACTCGACCCCCTTTCTATTTAAGATTTTAAGGGTTTATCTCACCCTGTCCAAGGGGTTGCAGATAGGGGTGGGCTAATACGCTTGTTTTTGTTCCCCCTTCGTTTTATAGAAACTGTTTTTTGCGTTTGTTTTCTTCAGTTTTTCGTTTCTAATATATGGCCATTTCAAGTTTTTAAATTGTCACCCTGTATGTAATAGTATATTACATACCAAGAGTGGTACGACGCCTATTCCACGAAACTTACGGTACGAACGTACCGAGTGCCGTACTTCGAAAGAGTGTGTAATAGGCTTACCACTCGAGTTGTGTACTGTACTTTTCCTACGACTTCATATTTACTTTTATACGTTCAATTATCGAAATATGCTAATAAAACATTTTGAATCGGTACTCACATGGTTATCAGTACCAGTCAATACATTTTTGATACACTTTTTCAGGTCATTCCCTTGATTTTCTAGTAATAAATTATTTGCTGCGGAAGCAGCGCAGCTTGTAATGTAATTTCCCGTGGGGTTCCCTCAATCTGAATATCGTCGTCACTCATACTGTACCAAAAAATATCCAAATTAAAAATGGTGACCCGATGAGAAAATAAATTAAATAGGTATCTAATTCCCTGACATTCCCCAACTCCAATAACATTTAATTTTTGAATAAAAACAAAACCCATGCATAATCAAAATATGACGGAAACAACAATAGATAGTCCAGTATCATTGATACACCTTTTATAAGCTGTAACTACGCCCCTAGCAGTAATGTTCCGAGTACAAGAAAAAACGTATTCGAGTACAGAGTACAAGTACTCTCCCAAAAAGTACTCGAGTACCAAGGACACAAGCACTTTTAGTAAATACTAGAGTACTTCTGTAAGTAGTGTTCAAACTAGCATACGGATAGGGTTAGTATCTTAAATATCCACAATTAAGCAACTAATTACTACAGAAAATAAATTTTGTGTTGTAGTTAGTCGATTAATTTTGGATATAATCACAATATAGTCAGATCAAAATAATTTATTTCTACTTAAAACCACAAAACAGACCACTACACTGAAGCGTCTACCCTACCATAATTAAAGGAAGCAAAATATGGGTATTAATTTACGGTATTTTCACAAAATAAAAACTAAACCGAAGGTAAAAATGATAAAATTAGTAGTGGCGAAAATCAACTGTTACAGTACTCGAATATCTACAAAAGTACTTGAAGTCCAAAAAGTACTCAAGTAATGTACTTTACTTGAGTACAAAAAGTTCTTCAAAACCCTGAGAGTACAAGTTCAAGTGCATACTATCCTAATGTAATCTAGACTGAGTACCAAGTATATTAGATGTACTTAGAGTACACCCACCAATACTTGTACTTGAGTACCGCAGAGCTCTGGCCCCTGGCAAGTATAGGATCGAAATCATAAAAATGTATAAACAAAAAATACTATTTATACTTCTAAAACTCCTCAAATAATATTTATTACTAGGTTACCCGTGTAATGCGAGTAATTAATATTAATTATAATAATTGGTAAAAATTAATTATTAGATTTTATCGTATTATACGCATCTTTATCACGAAACGGCAAGTTAGTAAGTGAAACTGTGCATCGAAAAGTAGTTATACAAACCATTAACACTAAAATCCAGTTATTAACATTTATGTTCTTTGTGTTTTTTAATTATTTCTATTGCGTTCCTGCAGGTAAGAAGAGAAAGTTTTTGCTAAATAATGTGATTATTAACGGTGTAATAATTTCTGTGAAATGTGAATACGCGGATTAAGAGATAAAATATACATTTTTGATGGCAAAAAGATACTTTTTTTTACTTTCCTCGCAAGCAGGAAAGTATTACATATACAGGGTGAGTTTTTTAAAGGCGATATCTCGCAAACGGTTTAAAATATTTTCTTGAAATATTAATGAGGTAATAGTGAGATGGGGGGACATATTTAAACATATTTTTGTTATCTACCCCCTTTCCCCATTTTGAGGGGTGGGGGGTAACTTTGAAATTTTAAATGGGAATATGTACTTTTGTTTATTAAATTCGGATCTACGTAAAAAACTACGTATTTGTACAAAAAAAAATTTTGGTTAGCTCCACTAGTTACCGAATTATAATTAATTAGATTATAAAAATTTAAAAAATATTATTTACCCTTTATCGCCTGTCATGTTTCAGAAGATGTTCGAAATGTCTCCCTTCAACTTCCAAACACTTTCTCACTCTTTTTTTAAACGAATTTCGTACCCGCTCTAACATTTCAGGTGTCACTAATAAGCAGGCAAAGCGGATTCGGTCTTTCATATTGTCTATAGTTGTAGGCGCAGTCGCCATCACTTTGTCTTTTATAAATCCCCAGAAGAAAAAGTCAAGAGGGGTCAAATCCGGAAACCTAGCAGGCCAATTGACCGGACCAGCTCGACCAATCCACCTGTTTTCAAACAATTCGTTTAAATGATTACGGGCCTGTATTGCATAATGCGGTGGAGCTCCATCCTGTTGAAACCACATGTCAGGATTTATGTTTTGGTTTAATAATAGTGGTAATTCGTTCCTTAAAAAATCTGTATACATTTCTCCATTTAAATGGCGTTCAAAGAAATGCGGACCAATAACCCTATCTCCAATTATACCACACCAGACATTAACTGACCAAGGATGTTGATTTGGCACAGTTCTCATCCAGTGGGGATTTTCCGATGCCCAGTAGTGCATATTGTGTCTATTTACCTTTAAGAAAACAAACAATAAAAAAAAAATAATTTCTACCGACAAGGGATAACTTAAAATCCTACCTGGCCACAATTCTGGAAACTAGCTTCATCAGAAAAAACAACATTCTTTAGAAACCTGTTATTTCCTTGCATTTGCCCTGTTACCCAATTGCAAAATGTAACGCAATTTTCAAAGTCTTGCCCATAACGCTCTTGGTGGAGTGTAATGTGGTATGGATGAAATTTGTACATATGCAATATGGTCACAACCGATTTTTGGCTTATTCCAGCATCTGCAGCAAGCCGTCTGGAACCTACATGCGGGTTAATAGCTACCATTCCTAAAACTCCAACTGCCCTATCTGCATCTGTTTTAGTTCGCTTCCGAAATCGTGGTTTTGACTTCAGGCTGCCAGTAGTGCGACATCTAGTTTCCAGCCTTTTAAATGCCATGTGAGATTTCAGGTTGTTAGGAAACCTTTCCGCCCACCTTAGTGAAGCTTGTCTGTAGTTTCTTCTGCACTCCCCCAACATTAACAACATATCAACTTGCACACTAAAATTCGCTTCCATGTTCAATTGACCAAGCTGAGAAATAATCGTTGATATGTAAAAATTCTCAACTGACTGAAGTCAAAACAACGCATTTCCATGTAAACGAATAATAATTTTGAAATAAGTGAACTTGATTTATTTTAAATTTAGTTATTTTTTAAATCCAATAGAAATTTAATAATAAATTAATTATAATTCGGTAACCAGTGGAGCTAACCAAATTTTTTTTTGTACAAATTCGTAGTTTTTTAAGTAGATCCGAATTTAATAAACAAAAGTACATATTCCCATTTAAAATTTTAAAGTTACCCCCCACCCCTCAAAATGGGGAAAGGGGGTAGATAACAAAAATGTGTTTAAATATGTCCCCCCATCTCACTATTACCTCATTAAAATTTCAAGAAAATATTTTAAACCGTTTGCGAGATATCGCCTTGTAACACTTTAAAAAACTCACCCTGTATACAGTGTATCTCCGGATCGATAATAATACAAATAATAAAACAAAACAAAATAATAACTACAAATTTTTTAGTTGTCACTTTATCTTCTGGTGTTCAGCCCTGCTTGGATAGAAATGTATTTGTGTCAATCGTAATTTAGAAAAATCAAGTATGTCTTGGAAGCTTACAATAGTATATTACGTACCAAGGTGGAAAGTGTTTCATAGTTCGAGACAGTAATGAAACTTTTCACCGAGGTCTGTATACTATTTTATTTACAACCACATCTAACATCCACTTCTTATTATTTTGAATTAAAATTATTAATAAAAGATAAATGTCATTTTGACTTTTCCATCGAGAAATTAGACAGAAATTTCAAATAACCGCAGGTGGAAAAATAATGTAGGTATTAATATACATCAAGATGGCAAATATCATTTTTTGAATATGGTTTCCATGTCACTAAACAATATATTATTTTAACAACAGAAAACTGCTATCAGATGAGGAATTTGATTTTGCTGCTACTCCACAAGACATTCGAGAAGCAGCAAAAATAGTAGAAGAAGATCTTCTGCCAACTAAAAGCCGCCCGACTGTTTCAAAGAATGGTGTACGCGAAACAAAGTTCGAAATCCTAGTTCTGAGTCGGCGCTACTAGCTTATTTCAGTGAAAATGCCAAGACAAAGAAGATATCAACGATTTGGTCATAATATTCAATGCTGAGGACTAGTCTATCAATTAGGGAAAAAGTAGACATATCTAAACACGCAAAGTATTTTTAAAAAAGTGTGCTCGTGTATTATTTTCAGATATTGATTTTTTTTTAAAAATTACAAAAAAATAATTTACTTTCCAACCGGGTGGAAAGTAAAAGTAAAAAAACGTCAACTTTCCACCTTTCAAAGATAGATGAAATGTCATTATTACATGCATGGTTGTAAATAAAAAGTTTTTTCCACTAGTAAAGTACTTTCTTCTCTAGGAGATACGAAAAAATGTTCTTAAGAAACTACACTCCCCGCCAATAAATCCCGGACAAAGATAATGTTAGTCTTTTTTGTAGTCTTGTAACGTTTTTAATTGTTGTCCGATCTTGGTAAAATTTTTAGCGACTTGTGTCTTGAGATGATATCCTGAATTTTGTTTTCAAGAATGATATCTTCATCATTATACAGGCAGAAACAAAATTTACTTTTTAACCCTTCATTTCTTAACGCCTTGTGGAAAAATTGAGCTGCAGAATTTAGCTGAATTATGTTTTAATAAAATATACAATAAATAAAGTTTAATAAATCGCCTAGGAAACCAATATCATCCATGGTGTGTTATATATTTGAAAGGAGAATTTAAAATAGTATTTTTTTAGATTAAAATATACAGGGTGTTCCATTTAAAACAATTAGGTTAGGTCCGATAACTTTTTAATTGACCCCGTATACTTATTCTGAAAACGGCAGATTATTCAACAATCAATGTAAAGAAACTTCTGTATAAAACATTTTTCTCTATCTCTTTTAACTAAGAACATATAGGGTAATTTTGAAATTGTAAATTTTTTGATTTTCCCCCGTATTTCTTAAGCGAGCGACAATTTTCAAATTTTGATTTTACCATTTTAAGTTTGACCCAAAAAGAGCACATGACACATACATTACTTTTTTGATAGCACTAACAATTATGGAGATACCCTATAAAAGTTTCGAAAAGGGACACCCTGTACTTTGTTTCGAAATTAACGTACACAAACTCTATTCCATTTTCAAGCAGGGATGAACCGTACAAGATGACGTTTCAACTGAAAAAATGGCAAAATCCTATTCATGCGCAGCCGGTATATTTTCGAAAAATTACAAAGCTTAATAAATTGACTTTTAGATCATAGACTATCCAAATGATAGCCAATAATCTTACTTTTATATCGAGGGGTTTCCAAGATATTTGGAAAAAGTCTAGATATACCCTAAAAATATTGCGGGTTAATTTTTGTACACCCTGTAAAATCCTGAAAAATAAGTTTTTTTTTTTTTAAGAGCAAAATATAAACTTGACCAAGTTATACACTACAATACTTTTATATTTTCCACAGTTTACTTAAATTAATTCACATTTGTACGCCTACTTTCGCTTTTTTGTAAGGAACTATAAAACGTGCAATTAATTTAAAATTATCTCATTTTTAAAACTTCTTGTGTATTGATTCGATACGAAATCACATAAAATTAAAAAATAACGGAAGCTTTTAACATTTGCCAACAGTTTGAATCCAGTAATGAATTACCTACCTGTGATGAAACGGCAACAACTAAAATAGTATTATTATTTTAAAACAAATTATAATTAATATTTCTTGGAACCATACATTAATAACTTTTAGATTTAGACAATTTAGTAAATCGAATGATACAAATCAATAAACAATGTTTAATCATATGTAATATAACAAGATTACATTTTTCCAAAATTATTCCGAATTTAAACCACTCCTGCTCTGGCGCCCTTTAACAATCTTGGAATATTTATACTTATTGAGGTAACGAGACGTATTTTACATAAATTAGTTCTATTTGAAAAAGATCATGAATTATAATCAAAAAATACCAGCGAAGAGACCAAATAAGGGTGGGAGGCAAATTAACCAAATCAAGTTTATTTTGTTGGTGTTTTTGCAAAAAGTATGTTTTTATTAGCAGGGCAGGAACAATATAAACTTAGTCACACGTTTCGTAACTGATTGATAAATCAAAACCGTGAAAGAAACAACACGGATCCCAAACGTTTTGTTTGTAAGAACAATTGACTACATTACAAGTACCTAACGTATTTTGTTATTATGAGGAAATTTAAGGTTGTTGACTTCCTGCGTTTCCAGCCCAGGCTTCATATCATTTGTCAACATTGAAATATACACGCTGACGCATAGTCTATGGTAGGCATTGGTACTTAGAAAGAACAGTTAAAAAAGCTGCTGTAAATTGGCAGTACAATAAAGAATGTGAACTGCTAATTTAAGTACCAGTCATTTTAAAAAGCTATTGTATAGCAGTTCATAGCTGATTCGACCAAAGAAAATAGTTAAAAATAACAGACACCGGATTAGCAATCAATTTCTACCCAGACTTGTAGCCGCAATGGCAATTAAAATGGCGCATGCGCAAGACCCAATTCTGGCAATGCAAGACGTATTGCGCCAGCTGATCGGGAACGGTTTACTGCGAATGCATCATTTCAACTTTTATTGTCGCCAGAGCAGAATTGCCGACTCCAATACGGATTCCATTCTTGCAATGCAAGTTGTATTGCGCACGCGCATTCCTCCTTGCAATTTGTATTGCCGCAAGAAAATAAATTGTCGGTTCTAATACGGCTTTAAATGACTCTTTTGAATTCAGCGATATAAGCTACCTTATGTCAAACCCGAAAAACAACGTGGTAGGCACTGGCGAGAGATATAAACAATCAATGTGATGGGTCATTCACAAAAGACGTCAGTGAATGTTGGCCAGCGTTGTCATAGTTACACGTCAAACATCAGAAATATGATAGTGCTCCTTTTTACTAAATTTTACACCTTATTTATTAAGCAAGAAACACCTTAAATGCGAACCAACACGTGGGAGTTGAAGGGAAATATGCATCGACGACCTAATCCCTCCTAAACCAGTGACCACGTGTAATGTGCAATTTTCAATTAGAGATTGAGGAACGTGTAGTGATATAAAGTCGTCACTCAACCCTGACACGACTGACCTACATACAGTTGTTAACTGAATACAGACGTGTATAGATGGCGTGGCAGCACGTGGGGTAAATTTAACGGTTTTTAGTATTTAGTACTTAGATATTCGATTTAAAAAAAAGTATGTAGGCTTCCTCTAGGATATCCAAGGAGTCCCATTTAAAAATTATTGGAAAATGAATGGGCTATCGAAAATCAAAGAAAGATTTAGGTTTTAAACCTCTATTTGTCTTTTAAATTAAGACTACTCGGAAAGCACGCCAACACTACTATATAAAATCCTATTCTAAAGAAAGCCATATATAACTAAGATATTTATACTTGACTTGAGAACATATTTATAAATATATATTTGGTTACACTTTGCCTAACAAAATACAAGTCATACAGTTCTCATTGATTAAGTTATTTTTGACTCTATGCATTTTGTTGCATTATATTCGTCAACAAACAGATTGGACCTGCATAAATCATATAGCTTTCACAAGAATATGCACCTGCACTATACACCACATACGATTAAAGAATGTCTGAAAGCGCTTGTTGATTTCTGAGTAACGGTATTTTCACATCTACTCATATTTTTAATAAAATCAGGTGAATCCTGAGGGGTAAATGAGGAATTGGGAATTAAATCGTTATTTTTAGCACAAGCTTTATTTTACACTTTAAGTAGGTAATATTTTACTTTTTTTTAATTTTCTTGTCGAAGTAATGAAGTGGGCGGACAAATTTCTTATGTTTCCGTACACGGAAAGAAAAAACTTAAATTTACTATGAAAATCGTAAAACTAACCATTATTTATGGCTCTAAATTCGAAAATATTAAAAATTTTATGTTCCTTGGACTTCTAATTTTGGAAAAAAAAATTAATTTTTCAGAAAATTATATTCTTTATATTACTCAGTAAATGCCATGAAACAACTTTTCACTTCTATACACTTTTTACCTAAAATCAAAGGAAAACTGAATTTTCCGTAATTCAAGGCAAAAACAATTTTTTTTTGCAAAAACTAACAGGATTAGCAAAAAAAGTTATAAGGAAACGTTGCTCACGACAAAATTTTACATAGGATTCCATTTTTCAAAACGCAAATATGTTAAAAATTAAAAGAATTATAAAAAGTTAGGGACCATATTTAGAGAAGAAAAGTTTAAGGACTAAAAGTTTATCAAATTTCACGAACTTTGCACTGGTATAAATATCGAAATAGGATAATATTCCCATGGTCTTTAAAATGTTCCCACGCATGGTATAAGTAACTATAGGTATGATTGCACGCAGATGATCACGTGGCTTGGCGAGTAAGTTTTAAATCTCTTATGGAAGTTTACATTGCTGTCATCTTTTTTAACTCTTTTTTGAATGTATTAAAACGTTTTAAGCATGTAATGATATATGAAATGAAAGAATAATATATGACGAGTATTTACGTATATTAATTTCATAGAAATATAACCCACAAATACCACTAAAAAAAGAAAAGATATTAGACAAATTCTTCGCGCCATTTAAGCCGGCCATATGACCGGCCATGGTACCGGCGACGATAGCCGAAGCATGCCGAAAGCTGCTCGCCGACCCTGCTGGTTTTGAAACAGTGTTGCCAGACTTTTACAATTGTAATAGATCCACTACTATTTAAGATTCTTGTTGTGGGGCTCCCCCCCTCATATGAAATTTATGTTCAATCTGGAGGGACCACCTCCAGATTGAACATAAATTTCATCTAATAGGAAAGTAACGACCCTTTTTTTTCGTACTCTTTTTACTCTGACACCGTTTTTTACTATTCCTAGGTTTCGAACCGGCACTCTATTTCTTTCGATCACGGATTTCTGGCAACACTGCTGCATGGTTGCCGTAGTTTTTGGTGGACATTTTGTAAGTTTACCAGAACGTTTTCTTATAGTCTTGTGTTTATTAAAAAAAATATCTGAATTTTCATAAAATGAGGTGCGCTATGTTCGGTTGTGATATGGATAACCAGGCAAAGACATTTAATAGAAATATAAGGTTTTTCCGCTTTCCTAAAGATAAAAACAAACAATTAAAATGGATACAGTTGTGTAAGCGGAAAGATAATTAGGTCGTATTTTAGCTTTAATCTTTGTTGTATGTTCATGAAATAAATATTCCTAAATACCATGATATTATTCTTTCATTTCACATACCACTAAACGTAAAAACTTTTAATTAAAACGGCGTCAGAGTAATAATAGTACGAAAAAAAGGTCGTTACTTTCCTATTAGATGGGGGACCACCTCCAGATTGAACATAAATTTCATATGGGGAGCCCCACAACAAGAATGTTAAATAGTAGTGGATCTATTACAATTGTAAAAGTCTGGCAACACGCTTCGGCTATCGTCGCCGGCTTAAATGGCGCGAAGAATTTGTCTAATATCTTTTCTTTTTTTAGTGGTATTTGTGGGTTATATTTCTATGAAATTAATATACGTAAATACTCGTCATATATTATTCTTTCATTTCATATATCATTACATGCTTAAAACGTTTTAATACATTCAAAAAAGAGTTAAAAAAGATGACAGCAATGTAAACTTCCATAAGAGATTTAAAACTTACTCTCCATGCGCACGGCAGACGAAATTGGGACGGTTAGATATCCTACCTTATTGTTTATTGTATCATGGTTCCCACGGTATCAAAAAGTTCCCAGCAAAATTTTAACCTACATACCTTGTGAAAATTAGTAAGTTATTTATACAAAGTGTCCAAGATTAGGGGATAAGGGATCTCGGAAACCGTAAGAGATACGAAGTCGGTTAAATGGAGGTAAAGTTGCGCATTTACGTGCCTAATAATATGCCGTTTAGAAAGATTTAAAATTCCGAGTAGTTCCGGAGATATTCGGAATAAATCGAAATCGTTTTATTTTTTTTCCTGGGTTTTTTTGAGATCGTCTTCGAAGGGCCATTATCAACTTTCTTTTTTTAAATACGGTCCTGTTTTCCTGATATTGGTTTTTTTCCCGAATGCAACGATGTATGACACATTGTGGTTTAATGACGTTTCGAGGGTTTTTGAACAACATCAGGAAATTTTGGGATACGTTATAAAATTAGGAGAAATGCAGGACTGGCTTGCTAACAGGCCACTGTCACTTAAGTGGATTCCGGAGTATCTCTAAACGAGTTTTCTACCCAAACGTTTTTAATTTGTCCCATTTTGGCTTCTATCCAAAAGGTGTATTCCCCCACCCAGGAATTAGTTATTAATGCCAATCTAACTTCTGAACCATTTAAATTGAATATGTAATGCATCGTAATCTGAAGACGATCCTACTTAATTATTTTTCGGACGCTAGTTTTCTTCGATACGATTTTTGGTTGTTTACGTGTCAGGGATGCCAGTCGAGGAACAACTACGTGTCCGTCGGTCTTTAAGTGGGCCCACCATCCTTTCCCCGCTAACTGGAAGCTGTCAGCAGTCCACCAGAGCGCAATTGAAGAAATGAGGGCAAACCATTAAATGACTGAGAAATAAATAGAAATTCAAAGAAATGTTCAAGGAAAAAAAAAACTTTGTAATGCAACTAAAATTGGAGGAAAGTATATATTTTTTTTGTTCCGGAAGATGTTTAGATTTAATTTTATTTACTGTTCCATTTAGAAAGAAATTATGGACACTCCTCCAATTATTAATAAAATTTAGACATCAATTGTTCAACATTTTTTCTTATGAAGCGTTGTCATAAAAAGAGAAAACTCCGTTTTTCAGTGCTAAAAATTGAAGACCCCGACCGCAAGGGAAGATCCAATTCGCTTCGTGCATACACAGCGCGAAATGAACTGGGGTCAAATCAGAGATTTCGACTGACTCCGACATCCTCTTAAGAAGGCACCTTCAACGTGTAGGAATCTACAATGGACCCATTGAATGCAGACTATGCGGCGAAGAAGATGAAATTGCCTGCCATACCATATACAGCTGCGAATCGCTGCCTCAGGTACTTCGGGAATATTCAACCGGGTGGCAACCTCCCGCATGACAAACTTGGTAGAAGGCTATGATACGTCATAGAAGGAACAAATATTCACTAACAAGATCGGGGTGCAATATAAGCCAGAAAACTGCAGTGATAGAAGTTCGGACCACACACCCAACCCCCGCCTACAGATCTAAAACTCGAAATTCCAGAACGAAATAAATATATTTTAAGGGATGGAATCTACATTTTAAAAAATGTCAATCATAAAAATAGATCGTGTTCTATTTTCATGAATAATATATTTAAATGCCTTTACCAAGGTAACGAAATGATGATTAATTTAACTAAATGCCCACCTACAACAGAGATAGCCAAACAAAACAAATATTTGCATTCAATTATTTTTAATGTTGCAACTATAGGTTAAAGTAGAAAATCTTGTTTGCCCACGCTATGATCTACCTTTTTAATTTGTAAAATTCCCAAATTGAGTTTTATAAAACATATTACTGTTGATTAGATTAGTATACTTGTGCTAGAGCACTGTTGCTAGCTTAAAAGTCGTATTAGAGTCGGCAATTTTTTTCTCTTGCGCCTGCAATGGCAATTATAATTGCACGTATTCATGCGCAGCAACCCGTTCTCGACCAGCTGGCACAATATTGCTTGCATTGCGAACTCAATGCGAGAATGGAAGCCGTAAAAGCCGTATTAGAGTCGGCAATAAAAATTTCCGATTCACTGGCAATGATCTACCTGTTTAATTTGTAAAATTCCCAAATTGAGTTTTATAAAATATATTACTGTTGATTAGATTAGTATACTTGTGCTAGAGCACTGTTGCTAGCTTAAAAGTCGTATTAGAGTCGGCAATTTTTTTCTCTTGCGCCTGCATTGGCAATTATAATTGCACGTATTCATGCGCAGCAACCCGTTCTCGACCAGCTGGCACAATATTGCTTGCATTGCGAGCTCAATGCGAGAATGGAAGCCGTAAAAGCCGTATTAGAGTCGGCAATAAAAATTTCCGATTCAGTGGCAATTATAATTGCACGAATTCATGTGCAGTAAACCGTTCTCGATCAGCTGGCGCATTGCTAACAATTGGAACAGCAGTTGGTAGTGTTGAAATCCCTAAAATACCCCCAGAATTAAAGATGGGCAAACCTGTTCGTTTTGATTAGCAGTTAAGGCAGCTGCTGCTGCAAATGGCAGTTCAAAAAAGTTGCGACGAATTAGCAGTACATATGTTTAATAAAGAATGTGAACTGTTAATTTAAGTACCAGTGGGTTTAAATGGCCATTACCTGTTCATACCTGGTTCGGCCAAATAATAAACAGTTAAACATAACAGAATAATCCATGTCTACCCAATTGCGCCGGCAAGGGCAATTAAAATGGCGCCTGCCCCATTTCTGGTAATGAGAGACAGCTGATCGGGAACAGTGTACTGCGCATGAATCCGTGTCATTTTAATTGTCTAATAATTTCTGACTGTAGTACGGAGAACGGTGTACTGCGCCTGAATCCTTGAATTATAATTGCCATTGCTGGCGCCATAAAAATTCCCGAGTGTAATACGGCCTTAAAGAACTATTTTTTTAAATTCGGTTTTGTGTTGATTGTTATTAATAAATTAAATAAAAATCGTCACCTACCCTTGTAAATTGGCAAACAATAATTATATACTAATAACATCTGAAAAAATTTAAGGATCTTCATATATATTTCACAATTTATTGTCAACTAATTTAATTAGGAAAGTAATGATAATAAAATTTGTAATTACTTCTTGGGAAAGGTTTACAACCAGCGTAACATAAATATAATATGTAGGTATTGAATAAATTATGAAACACACCCTTAACCACGAATGGATATTAATTGGAGGGTGTGTTGTTATCATGTCATAAATAAATAAAAAAACTGAGAGATTTCAGAGGATTGTAAGTATGTATTTGAGTTGATTAAATCAACTTTTATTATTTTTATCGGGGATAATAATATGCAAGAATAGCACTAGCAATTAACTGTAACTATGTACAGTGAAACATGTCATCATAACAGACACCTCTGATAAGCGGACATCTCTATTAAACGAACATTATTTCATAGTTTCATAGTTGAAATTCCATGAAAATCCACCTCTCTTGGGCGGACGCGGACAGGCTGTTCTCATACAGAGTGCGAAAACCCTCCTTTAAACGGACAAATTTAAAAGTATTTGGGAAATGAATAAGTACAATGCAAAAATTCTCTGAAGACAGACCGGCAACCAATCGCGTATGCGTGGTAGCGCGAAAGGACTTCGCCGAATGGAAGTATATGTGATTCCCTGAGAGCAATTGTAAACAATGGCAGAAAAATCTCGCGTTTTGAGTCTGAAAGAGAATATTGATGTTGAGGAAGTTTGTAATTTGATAACAACGATTTGAATGCAATTGCATTGATAGCAATGTGCTATTAGAAGATGATAGTGACCCCATTCCTACCGATTATGTAGTCCAAACTGAAACCACATCACTATCTGACGACTCTGATGAAGAAGTTGAATGCAGTAATCAAACAAATGTCACCAATTATCAACAAGCCATTAGTATGGTAAAGGAATTACAAGAGTATGCAAAGAATAGAGGTGACTCTACAGCAATGGAATTGTTATCAGACTCAGAATTACATTTTCTAGATTGCAAGTTTAAAACGCAAACACGTCAAACTACGTTATTAGATTTTTTTAGTAAAAAATCCTAACTAAAACTAATGTATTTTTGTAATGTTATGTTTCTTTGTACATACATATACATAGTAATGTATTTGTTTAAACTGGAGAAAAGATAAAAAATAGGAAGTTATTAAATGTTCAAAACTTACCTTAAGGATAAAACTTCCACATTAGGAATTTTTCGTAAAAGAGAGATGTCAGTCAATTCAGTGCCCCTGAAAAATTAAAAAATAAACTTTTAAAAAGAATAATATAATATATTATATTTATTGTCAGTAATACACTTTGCATAACAATATTTAAATTTACACAACTGGGGATGAACTGTACAACACTTTTGTAAATACAACTGTACCTGACAAACTTATTGCTTCGTAATTAATAAGCAGAACATATGACGTGTTCTAATATACATCTGAAGTTTCTTCACAAATATCATAAGCCTCTCCAGTTGTTCCACTGGATAATGTCAAATTTAAAGTGTTGTAGAAATATTTATTAAAATAAATGTGGGAGTGTCTCATCCCCAGGGTTTCTTTTCGTGGGTTTGCTTGCCTAACATATACATATACACAACATATATTCAGACTACTGAGGGGCTCTTAGATTGAAGATTATGATTATACCCTGTATATAAAGTTATCGATGGCTTATAGACGGTCATAAAAACATTAACCCAAACAACTCGAATAACTATCATCATAATTATTCAACCAGATACAGCAGTTTTATCCGAATTGATTATCATAGATTGCACGTTCACTCTGCATTTTTAACCCAGCGTTAAAATTGCATGCAATTTTGGATTCAGAAATTAATTTAAAACATAGTTTTTTTTAAGGTTTATTATAACATTAAGTCTACCTTAGCTAAGGTCTAACTCATCGGCCCCGACTGTTCATTTAGTAATCTACTAACACTAAAATTCAAAAAGTACAAAATTATGTGACATGATATCAGTGTTCGTTTATGCAGAACCTTAGTAAAGTATTAGCACAAAACGTGAAAAGTTATTAGGTACCTACCTGTTATGTAAATAGGTAAGATTATTTTTAAAAGAACTACTACAAACTATAATATACCATTTGCTGTGGTCTGTCTAACACTATATTGCCCAAGGAAAAAATGAATTCTTCAATTTTCATTAAATTATAAAACACTCCAAAGATTCTTACCAGCAATTTAGCCTTTTGACTTTCGAAAGATCCGATGTTTTGGTTCTGGCAATAACCATTTCTTCTGTTAATCTCTTTGCCATTTTGATGTTTTTTAAAACTATTATTAATTTCTCACAGAATGCATAAATTGATTCAAACACTTTAATTCAAACTCGTTTTATCCATTTTTACGATTTCCGAATATTCTGGTTAAAGTATTGATAGCAACAACGGCGCGCCACAACGACGGATTACAAAGAACTAAGCTTTTCTAACTCGCTGATTAATATGAATGATATAAACATAACAACAAATTTTACTTAGGAACACAAAACAAATATTTGACGTTGAATGTCAGTTCATTTCCAATTTTCCATTCCCATTATTCCTAATCACATGATATTGACATCTGTCTAAACGTGGTCTAAACCGACAACATCGCAGTTTTAATCATTCTTTTCTAATGGCTTTAGCTGCCACCAAACGGTTGAATCTAATCTTCTGTTTCTTGATCTTGACCGTATTATACTAGCTACACAATTTCTGCCACAAAGTAGGCATCTTTTTCTCTGTGTGTAAAATATACTTTCTGTTTGGAAACTGTTTATCCTGTGGTTATCCCTTGGTTAACCTTAAACTCGTCCCTTTCTGTCTTTGAGTAAAGAACAACTTTCTGTCCCATGTAAGAGAGATGAGTCAAATATTTTTTTTTTTTTTTTTTTTTTTGGGACAGCCGATGAGAATCTGCATACAGACACGATGCACAGAGTATGCAAAGTAGTGTCGGGTTTAGCAACCTGTGGGGATGAACCCCGACAATATCATCCTTCCTGAAGGGAAGGATCCGCCTCGAATGAGGAGGGCCGACCGACTAAACTCACCGTGGGAGCCAGGCTAGAAGCCTGTTACTCTTTTTCACTAATTAGTGTCATTTTTGAATGATGTATGATTTCTTTGGTTTTAGCTTCTAAGCTATACACTTATATTTGGTGCCAGCTCTTGATATTTTTTCCATTCGAATTTAATCGAATGAACAACCAATCAAGAGCTCCGAACGTATAAGGTAGAGAGTAGGCATAGTTTGTCTATTTGGGTTTTTGCGAATTTTGGTTCTGCAATCAAGGCCATATTCTTGTGTTTTTGAGACATTTGTTTTTGGATCAATCGCGGTTTCGAGTGATCCAGTCTTTAGGTAGCTTGTAAGTGTTAGGCTGTGAGTGTATGTGCGATGCAAGTATCGTACTGTTGTTGGCTATATTAGCCTTAAGCCGCGTTCTCAGAGCTACGTACTGTCGCCCGCGACACCAACCTAACCAATCAGAACCGTTTACGTCATTACCCCTCAACCCCACGCTGATCTAGCGGTGTTGCCAGGTATCTAGTGAAATTTCACCAGATCTTGTGATTTTTTGTGATTTATAAAATATACCGCCCCCAACACGAAACTGGTAACACCAGAAAACGGGCTTTATTAAAAAGATTTTCATGGACCACCAGATTATTCATAAAATCACAAAAAGATCAACAGATCTGGTGACATTTCACGATACCTGGCACCACTGCGCTGGAGTATTATTAATTTTTTATTTTGTTTTGAAATTTGAACCTCAGTTTTCCGAAATAAGTATTCGTTGTTTCCAAACAATGGTAATTACTAATTATTTGGTCCTAAAACATTGTGAATAGTATGTACTTTTGCTTTTAAAATTTATTTGATCTTTACCTACCTAAATCCCACAAAATATTTAAATAATTTTTAATAGGATCTGTGTGCACCTATCTACATGATGTTGTGTGGACCTATCTACTGCATGAGGTTATGTGTGGACATATCTGTAAAGATAATGTATCTACAGTTGCATACACACCACAGATGCCATCGGCAGACCTCGTAATGTACGAACGTTCGTTTACAATTTACAAGTAGCAAGGAACCACGCCGGTTAGAACAGTCAACAGTCTACTACGTACTGCGCAACCTAAAGCAGGTCCACCCAAGGCCTTCTCTGCCATACCGCCCGCCATTAAGCAATGTCTAACTTATAATATAAAGTAATCGTAACGTACCTTAAACTTGTGTTACCGACGAATAAACTATGTTATAATAAACATCGTTCCTCTTTCCCTCGCCACACAAACATAACAATATCTACTGAGGTTCTGTTGGACCTATCTTCATGATGTTGTGTGGACCTATCTACTGAGGTTCTGTGTGGACATATCTACTGACGAGGTTCTGTGTGGACATATAGCTAGTCAGGTTCTGCGTGAACCTTTTTATCTGTCTGACATAATATTAATACATGTTTCAATAAAAATTATGGATTGCTCTGCAAGAGCAGGCCTTGATTCATTTAAACTTAATATTGGGTGAATTGGTTGCTCAGAAAGGATTTTCAGGTACGTTATCTCTCGACATACAAATAGGCCAGATCCGGCCGAAACTAAAATAATACTTATTTGTAAGCAAGCGCGGATCCAGGGGGGGTCATGGGGGTCATAACCCCCTCCCCAAACCATCAATTTAACACGAAAAATACTATATTACCGGTTTGACTAACGCGGCAGAGTAATACTTTTCTTAATTTTTCCATGCATGTACCCCCCCCCCCCCCCCCCCCAAACTGAAGTTCTGGATCCGCCCTTGTTTGTAAGTACTTCACTTTAATTATAATAATTTAATTATTCTAGTAATTTAATGTACTGCTTCTACATCATTGACATGTTTTTATTTTTTTATTTTTTTTATGATCAAACACAAGCACTATAGGAAAAATCCTTTAGGGCACTCTGGGAGTGGTGCGTGTGCGCAAAAAGCGATTCACGTTGGTTTTGAATCGTTTGAGGTTATATTCGTTGGGAAAAACGACCTCGGGAAGGTCGTTCCACAAGGATGAAGTCCTCGAGATGAAAGAGTTCTTAAATAGTGAAGTTCGGGGAGTATTAAGCTTAACCACATATGGATGGGCGGCAGTGGTTCGTCGTGTATTTCTGCTATTCGTCGCTCTGGGCGAAATTAAGAGGGCAAGGTCAGCCGAGCACCTTCCATGAAAATATCTGTAAAAGAGAGTCAAATCCTCAACCTGTCTTCGATGTTCTAGGCTGTCGAGGTTCTTCGTCAGCTCGTGGTCTCCGATCAGACGAATAGCCCTCCTTTCGATGGAATCCAGTAGCCGAAGAGTATGTTTGGGTGCAGAGCTCCAGACATGAGAGCAGTATTCTAGTGATGGTCGAATCTGGGCTTTGTATAGTGTCAAAAGTTGTTGAGGAGTGTACAACTTTCTGGTTCGGAAGAGTACGCCAAGCTTCTGAAAAGCTATCTTGGCGATTGCCACAACGTGGTTATGCCAAGACATATTTCCTCCCAGATTGACACCCAGCAAATTAATAGATGAAGCCAGTGGGATTGCGTGTCCGGCCATGACTATTTCCGGTTCTGTAATGTTAACCTTTTTAGAGAAAACTGCTGCCTGGGTTTTCTTAGCGTTAAATTCGACTTGGTTACTGTCACCCCAAGCCAAAATTTCTTCCAGGTCTTTGTTGAGGCGTGATACTTCATGCTGTCTGCGAAGATGTGCGTCGGCAGCCGATGTTTGCGAATTCAAAGAGAAAGATGAGATAAGTGTGCTATCGTCAGCAAAACTAAATATCGGATTTTTAGTTTTCACCAGAAGGTCGTTAATGTAGAGTAAGAAGAGAGTGGGAGACCTTTTGAGAGAAAAATAGAGTTAAAAAAAATATTAATAAACCATCAGATGTTTAAACCAAATCAATCTTAAATAATTTATTTATAAAAAAATACATTTGTTTCCATAGCCCTGCGATATTATGTTATATGTACTTCCCCGCTTCCCCGTTCGCGACGATTCATCATAAAGTAAATATTTATATATCGATAAGATAAGTGCCAATTAAACAGAGATAATTCAATATCACAATTCAAATTACAAATACGAGGGGTATTAGAAAGTTGTTGAGAACCGGTTCCTTTAAAAATTGGACTTGTTTCACATCAGTGTTCACAATAATTTATAATACATACAAAGTGAAATCCGGATCGAGAAATAATGATTCTTCTATGATTCTAAAAATATACGGTCAAATATGGATTGTTGATGGCTAATTATATCTGTATTCATAATATCCTTAATTAAGACTCAGTGAAGACGAGCATTTTCTTGCGATAAAATCATAAACGAAACGAAATATAAACATTGAAAGCATTATTTATTAAAAATAATAATAACTTTTCTAGTGACCATCGTATTATTAACATATCAAATTCTAAAGCTTCTAATATTCTGTTGACTCTGCGGTTTTCTGGTCCTTGCAACAGTCAGCTATGCTATGACTAAAGATCGGGTGCCACTGAAACGTTGACAAAATTGAGAAACTGTGTTCTTTGTTATTTGCATGGTTTTTGGTTCTTCTTAAATTAATTCGGTTTTTGTCGTTTTTTATCTACAATGTAAGTACACCTAAAAAACAAAATTATAATTAAGGTGATAAGGCCGGAAAGTCCCGGTAGGTCGCGCTACCAACACATCAGTCGCCCCCTTGATATGACGCCCTTCACTACTTATAAATACCTAACAAAATGTGGTAGCTAGCTCAGTTTTTATGAACAAGGCGTCATTGACCCGCGTCAATTTTAAGACACACGCTCGCTCTTATTTAAAATTCGTTTCATAATTAATTTCCATAAAAAATTGAAACATAAAATGCATGTAAGTTTTGCAACACAACCAGTAGTAATCACAAAAATTTAAAATCACATCACAACATTCATTATCATAAATTATTTCACGTAGTATTTACGAGTACATAATACGTATTCGTAGCGAATATATCAAACATTCTAAAAGGCGCGTTTGAGCAATCAGGGTCGAGCGTCGAGCCACGTGGTGTGGTCTGGCATCACTGCTAGTCTACTCAGCAACATATCACTTGTTAACTGGAAACTGTGTATTATGGCTCGGCAGCACGTGGAATAACGGGATTTTTACCTAACTATTTAGACAGTCGATTAAAAAAAAAAGTACATATGTATAAGCTTCGTCTAGGACACCCAAGGAGCGCCCATGTAAATACAGGGTGTTATGGAAATGACATATTATATTTAAACCCTGTATGAAAAATCCAGAGATGAAATCAAATTGAAGAAAAATTGTCGCCGAAATAAGAAAGCCTTTTTAATTTAAATTTTGAAAATATATAAGAACTGGTCGACACTATGAGTAAAGTGGCCAGTCTTAGCAAGTAATGAAAGAACCATTTCTAATTAACTATTTTCGGACGCGATTTTTCTTTGCTTCAATGAGTTATTTCGATTTTTCGGTGCTATGTCAGGGATGCAAGGCGTAATTCCATTGCCGACTTGACACGCACGTGTCAGTCGGTCTTGGGTGGGCCCACCATCCTTTCCCCGCTAGCTGTCAGCAGTCCACCAGAGCGCATGAAGAAATGAGGGCAAGAATTTTGTCTAAGAAGTAAAGGACTGATTTTAATTTGAAGTATAGTTGTTTGAACGTAGGACGAGGCCTAACATTTGTTCAAGCTATACTTATTATTGTATTGGCTCGGGCATGTCCAATGAATAGAATAACAATGCAAGTTATTATATTGAAGACGGAGGGCTTTTACTTATATAATTTTATGTCCTTGTCTTTGAGGGTGAATTTAAGGGGTTATAGTCTTACGTCAGTTGAGTAACGCGACCCGAAGTTCTAATGCGATAATTATTTACATTTTTATTTACAATAAAGAATTATCCTACACTAACATAATGCGTTTCGAACCAACCTATCATTCCTCTTATCACGTACTCCCATTTAAATTTAGATTTGTTTTATTTTACAATATAAAACTACCCTAAGCTAATATTTTTCTCTCAACTAAAGAGAGCTCAAACTACCCTAATAACTTCCAAAAAAAAATATAACACGCGGTAGTGACTACTAATACTAACTTAAGATATTTTAACACTTACTTATTTTGATGTCACAATCGGCTGATTTTTATTTCCAGTTCAGACTTATTTATACTCGCACGAAAGATGAGTTCGAAGATATCGCAGCATTATTTATACTCGCACGGACAGCTACGAGTTTTCGTAGCTCAATTCTAATTTTTATTTAGACTCGCACTAAAATTCACAAGTGTTCGAAGATATTTAGGTTTTTATTTATACTCGCACTGAAACATACGAGTGTTTGAAGAGATTCCAGTGTTATTTATACTCGCAAGGAAACTGCGAGTGTTTAATGACAGTCCAGTATTTTTTAAACTCGCCGGAAACACGAGTATTTGAAATTAAATTTTACTGCGGGAAAGATCCGCGGGTGACTATTCTCGGAATTTTCGGTGACGAAACCTGTTTGAGTACGACTCTGGGAACCTCAAGTCCGCGGCTGCCGCGTGCCTCAAGAACCCAAAACCGACTAACTTCTCCGCTGCCTCCTGCCGCGAAAAAAAACCGTTGTAATAATTTTTTGCTGATAATGCATATTACGATATCAAGTCGGTCTGATTTTGCATGTGGAAATATTATGTTTCTTCGTTCCTATTTATTTGTTAAATTATTTAAAAAATAATCTAACGTAAAATCCTCATCAATTTTCTTTAATTGGAAAAAGCCAGTTTTACAACAAAATAACCATAAATGGCGCATTGAATCAATAAGCAAGATTTATGTGAAATTTGAAAATTCACGTGGCTGCCACTGGCGACGTACACAATCCATAATTTATTGGCGTAGGTCAAGTCTCAAAAGAGGTCAGCGCATTTTATTTCACAAAAAAGCGTTCACAATTCGTATACACATGTGAGAATTTTCACGCGACGCGACATACTCTTTCGACGGACGGACCGTACTGAAGTATAGCAGCGCCGCATGACGAATAATCAACGTTCTACTATGGCCGAGGTCGAGGCCCGCCTTTTGAGTCGGCATCGCTGCTGGCGGGCGACCTAGATACGCTTTTGTTGCCGGAAAACAGATGTGTATGGCGTTGCAGCACATCGGGTTACGTAAGGGTTTATTACCCAAGTATTTAGACATCACACATACAAAAAAAAATTATATCGTGTTTCTCTAGGACACCCAAGGAGTCACCCATTTAAATATAAAGCCATTTCGCTCCTAACACCCTGTATTAATATAATGTCGTTTCCATAACACTCATTATAATATATTGACCCTGTCTAGATATATATGGTCAAAAATATTTATGCAATTATACGTACTATAGCTGTCTAAACGTTCTTCTTCTATGTTACTGATCACGGATTTCTTTAATTTTTGCTAGGTTTCATAGTACCCCTTGTGACGATAAGACTGGCAACAGTTGTACCTCTCAACCGGAGTTAAATGATGCCGAAAATTCTCATGATATAATAATGGAATGTACTACTGGTAAGTAAGTCTGTAATGTGATATCATACAAAAAGATTCACAAATTCCTTAATTGCAAACCAATCTAATTTAATAGTAATTAGTGTCAAGGTGGTTTACGATGAGCCGTGTATGAATTGGGCGGTTAAATCATTTTAACAAATAAGCTCGTTTTCAGTGTTTCATAAAAAAATTAATTCGAGTAACTAGAATATTTTTCAAATTTTTGTTGTTTTGTTTGTTTAATTATTAACGAAATAGTAACAGCTTATTATAATTAGGACGTGAATTTTTGAACATTCGATAATTAATTGGCTTATATAAATCCGCAAATCCTGACATGAAAACAGAAACAGAAAAATAATCATAAATGACGCTTTGCGATAGTATGGGAGAAAATTCACCATGACATGTAATCCATTACAAGTCATGCGTGCCACAGCTGGATTTGTAAACAAACGGCATAGGGTTCTTCACCCAAGTTTTACACGGCCAATTTAAAGAAAAAGGTGCTTCTTTAGGACATCCGTGGAGTGACACACGCTGCACAAGCAATTGTGTAATTACTTTCTTAAAGCTTCAAATTAACAAATACCTATAGCTATGAACATGTAGAACGCTGGATGGATACATATTTCTACGATTCTAAATGTGTATAGACGCAAGACGTGTTTCAAAGAAACAGAAAACTTTAAGTCAAAATTAATACTTACTTCAATTAACATGTATGTACCTACTTTTATTAGGTGGTTAATTAATGGGTATCATTTAACTGGTTAGCAAAATATTCTTATTTTTGCGAACAGAAAAATGTAATCGGTGAGCCAAAATGGCTAGTTGGTCAGCAACTTATGGACAGAAAACATTTCTGAATCGGTCAGTAATTAATGTCATAATAGAGTGCTCTAAATTATTTTGGTACGCAAATTAAATATATAAGCTGCTATGAGCGATCCATTTTAATCAGTTATTGGTAAGCAATCAGCGGGTAAGCGTGAAATAGTGACAGTGCCCTGGGAAAACAAGTGAAAACCCGCCCCCGCTACACCTTTTGTAGCCGATTTCCTTCTGGATTCGGCAAAAGAAAACACAAGAAAGTTACATAAATTGACAGTGCCCTGGGAAAACAAGTGAAAACCCGCCCCCGCTACCTTTTGGGCCTTGACTGCTACACCGAATGAAAACACACGCACGCAATTAGCTACTCGTATCATGCGACTGCTTTCGCTCCGCCCACAATAACGAACTTTGCCGATTATTCAAAACAAACGCAATACAATGATTTATATTGATAACCATTATTTTAATACGCAAACTTCTGAAGTAATCTGCTTCTAGACATGTTTTTTTCCTACTGACCAATTATAAAATCTTGCTGACCAAGTAATCATTTCGCAACTCGACTGTTAAATAAGCGAACACATGATATTACAAGCGGACTGATATCGGTCAAGTTGTTGACAGTTTGTAGCATTTTTTGCAGAACAAGTGTTGCAGCCCGATTTTTATTTATTGCAAGCAAAATCTTTTTATGCTGATCAAATGATTTAAAGGCTATTTTTTGCTGCGAACCAATTTTAATAACGGCAAACCATTTAATTACTTCTCTTAATTAATATTAATATTTGACTGCTTAGTAGTGTACAGAAAATCACTGTGCATTTTTTAGGTAATGACTCTCCCGACGTCCCTCCATCCGCTAGTGATCAGCCACAAGCAACGTCAGAACCTAAAGAACAAGAAGCATTGTCGGATGAAATATTCAACGACCTGGCAGTTTTAATCGCTGAACAACCCTCCCTCCTCGATCCGGTCTGTTCAGAGTTAAAGGCAACTCTTGAGATGAACGAGCAGGATGAATACCAAAATTGGAGCGATGCAAAGTGTTATGAAGAAATTAAACGGGAAATAAATGAATTGCTTAATTCAGTATATATTGTACAAGCATTGCCTCTACAACAGTCGTTACGACATTTGAAAGAGTTAAATGGAAAACTAACCGGTTACAAATCGGTTAGACCTGGCATGAGTGTCAACAATACAGGGTGTACCACATTTGAAAAAGCAAATGATACCTTCAATATCTCTGAATATGGTGCAATTACGAAATTACATGCAACTTGTCTCGCTAAAGTTACCGAACAACAATATATTAAAACAAAACTTTTTATGGAACTAGATAGGTTAAGAATTATTATGAATAACACAATAATTATTCCTACATATTTTGCCTTGACGTTTACTCGATATTTCAATCAACTACTGAAGGATCTAGCCCTCAGAGGATATAGAGACTTTCATATCGATGAGATGTTTAAAAATTACGACAACGGCATTGATTTTTCAGATGATGACACTACAAAGTCTGATCTAGCAGATGAAATGGATAAACTAAGCAACACACTGCTGTATACCAAAATGAATGAGGCAGTAGCGTTAGATGTTATAACCCAATTTAACGTACAACTAGAAAGCTTCTTGCAGTACCAAAGACGCAGTGCCGATATACCTGAGCATCTAATGACACTATAGTATGTTGCGAGTGAAGTTCTAAGACCGCGACGTAAAAGAGAACGTAAAGCACCGTCCACACACAAGGTTTTACCTGACGTTTTACTTAATGCATCAGTTAAAACATTAGATGTGGACAGGGCCGAACATAAGGTTTTACCTGACGTTTTACTTGTTCCAAGACGTCCGTGTTATTACGAATCTGTAATAAGAACCTAAAAGCAATGTTTCCTCCATAGCGACCTTCCAAAACTGATCTGAAATATGAACATTAAATAACTGTGCATAGATATGAGTTTTAAAACCATTTTGTCTGACAGTCTTACTTGAAGACCTAAAACGTCAGGTACTATTAAATATATACTATATACAGGGTGGTCCAGCGAAAACTTAACACCTCGATTTTCCTGCTTTAAAATGAAAATGTAGAAAGTCGCTCGGACCCGTCGATTTCTGATTCGAGGGGGAATAACTTTTCTGCTTTTTTCATCTCCATAACTTCAACCCCCTAACGGGGATGAACACAGCCCCTGATTTTGAATAGGGATGAGGGGGTGTTGCGATACCTCATTTTGAAGATCTTATCGAGTACTTTAAATGGTTATTTTTTAATATCTCCGAAAGTACTTTAGATATTATTTTCAATTTTGGTGTGTGTTAATAGGTTATAGAACCACAAATTTTAGTTAGAAAAGTTATTCAATTGTTCCACCAGGGGTCTCCCTGCAAACAAGTCCTCTGATATTTTTTACAAAAAAGATGGTACGCCATTGACATTTTTCCATGTGGATATTTTTCTGATTAGCCTGGTCAATTCTACATGAAAACGGTCTTTTGAGTTTTCTCGTCAGAGTTCTTGATTAAAACCACTAAATTCATATTGAAACTCATTATTATCCACATTGATAAAATAATTAATGATACATTTTAATAAACACCCTGTAGCAAAAAATTTAAGCCGTTGCGGATATATGTTCATATGAACTTTTCTTTATAAAATGACCTAAGGAATCACACCCTGAAATATTAGCACGTCATTAAGGAACACCCTGTATAATATGCTAGTTTGGAGATAAACATAAAAGAATGCGCCGAATTCGGACATGTCAGGTTTATTGTTCGTTATAGTACTTATATAAAAAAGCAATATAAAGTTTTATCTATTTACATGCTTTAACGATATATATTTGACGTTAAAGTGCATATTTAGTAATAATAATAAAATATAGTAATACTATATACTCTATCTTTTTTTTTTCGATTAAGTGTTTTCTTCGAGAATAATTGGTATACCTCATAGCTTTTATTGCCTAACAAGAACCCTTTTACAAAGCAATATAAAATATACTATAATTTATATAACAACAAATCTTTGAACAAACTAATGTTTAACAAACTACAAATGGCTTGACAAGTTCATCGATAAATCCCACGGACAACGAACAGCAGCGGCTTTATACCGGGTTTATCACCTACAGTACGTTTCACGAAAATTGGATACGACTTAATGATTTCCTGGGTCGGTCCCATTGTATCGACAAGAGCTTGGCAATAAACAAGTGAAGTATGAAGGGACGGACTAAGGAAAACAAGTAATGATATGATTATATTAACGTAATCAAATGAAATAACATTTTTTTAAAATATTACTAGTCATATTTATTTACATTTATAATGTCATTCTGTAGATAGTTCTGTTTCGCTATCGCTATCCTCACCAAAATTAATTATACGATCCAGACTAATATAGGAATTTTCTACAGTTATTACGTGACGAACCGAATTTTTCCAACTACCTGGGGGAATACGTACACTAGAACATAAAGTCGGACAATATTTTCAGACCTAACCAGTGATTTTAACTGGTGCCACATATGCTCTATGGGGTTAAAAATGCAATAATAGGGTGGGAGCCGTAGCACTGTATGTCCAATTTCTTCTGCCAATGTGTCACAAACATATACTTTTTTTATACAAAATGTCTTAAAACTTCTAAAAGATCACTTTTTTTATAACTTTCTTCAAAATATATATCATTCGCCGCCATGTAGTTCTGAATCTCCAATTTTGTATTATTTGAGCTTGGAGCTTTATGTAATTGGCGACTGTGATAGCTCGCATTGTCCATTACTATCACGCTATTCTGAGGAATGTTTGGTAAAAGACAATTCTTGAACCATTCCTCCAAAAAATAACAAATTTTACCACAAAAAGATATTTAAATATAAATTAAGCAACCTAACCTACCTGATGTGCCTATATTTAATTATAATTATTACAATCCGGTCCTTCCCCATAATAATAACAAACGATCATAAATAATGAGATGGCCCAGGTACTTTTACGGCAGTCATTAAGTTATATCCATTTTTCTTGAAACAATCTTTGCTTGTTTTACATAATATGTATAATTCAGATCTCTCACATGTTGGAGTAGTGATAGTTAGTGCGTTCACCATCAATTTGAGTAGGTCCCTACTGCGCAGGCGCGTCATCTGTCATCTGTCATCTGTCATGTCATGTGTCATCTGTCATGTCATGTGTCATCTGTCACGTCATGTGTCATCTGTCAGTGGCCCTAACTACCAATGGCCCTAACTACCAGTGGCCCTAACTACCAGTGGCCCTAACTACTTGGGAACTACTATTGGCCGCGTATGTTCTTTGTGACAGGAGCCCCGGATGTTCTCTGTGCCAACCGCGTCTAGCACTTCTTTGTGACAGGAACCCAAAGCCGCGTATGTTCTTTGTGACAGGAGCCCCGGCTGTAGCTTCGAGGGGGTCGCGTGTGTTCTCTGTGACAATCCTACCTCTCCAAATGATGACGTCGAGGGGGGCCCGCGCGTTTAAACCTGAAAAAAAGTTTACCATCTGCCAGGCTCGAACCACCGTCCTCTAGATTGGTAGCCGGGAGTCATACCATTGAGCCGTCACGGCAATTGATATAATTTCGCAACTATGCGTACCGTTAATACCGCTGCACGCGCTTAATTAACCAAATTGTCAAGAAGATGCTTAATAATATGTAATGGTGGCCGTTATATCAATATAAATGCTGTTAGAATATAGACAAGTTCACTATATTTGTGCTCAAGACCCATTGACAGATGCGTTCAAGACCCGTTGACAGGTGCGTTCAAGACCCTTTAACAGTAGGCAACCATATATTGTGCTAATACGAAGAACCATAAAAGGTGTTATTATTGAATAAAGTAACTAGGTGTATAGAACTATAAATAGGCAGATGGCATTGCGTATTAATTATTGGCTTATAGAAGATGGTTAATAATATGTAATGGTAACAGTTATATCAATATAAATGCTGTTAGAATATAGACGAGTTCACTGTAAATTTGCTTTCAAACCCCCTTTAAGACAATGACAGTAGGCAACCAAATATTGTGCTAATACGAAGAACCATAAAGGTGTTATTATTGAATAAAGTAACTAGGTGTATAGAACTATAAATAGGCAGATGGCATTGTGTATTAATTATTGGCTTATAGAAGATGTTTAATAATAGGTAATGGTGACTGTTATATCAATATAAATACTGCTGCTAAAGACTGTTGGAATATAGATGAGATGGGTATTTGCTTTCATGTTTAATAGTAGGCACACATATATACGAAGAAGCATAGTGTATTATTGATCAGATGTATAGACCTATAGACAGATGGTATCATTGGCTTCTAAAACATAGAGGGCGCTAATATCATATTATTTTAAGTATAGAGGTCATTCAAGAATGCTATAGATGCAGCAATGTGAATATGGGGTGTACGTAATTACAGTACGTATCAACGCAGAGTAACGCAGCAACTGTAATCAATACTTCTATCATAATTGGTAGTAGATAAAAAACGAGAACACACACAACTAAAGTATTTATTAACAACATCAAAACAGAAATAGCTAAAAAGTATAACCTCCGTTAGGAAGAAGAATTAGGGAAAACAAAGAACAAAATGTACAGTAAATATGGTTTTAAGACATTGACCATGTGTAGTAAATATGGTATTAAGGCATCGTAGGACAAGTATCACAGAAGACATATTTCTGAAAATTACAATAACCTCAATTTAGGACCAGGCGAGTAAGGAAGCTATTATGAACAATATTATGGCGGTTCACCACTAGTTCGGGGTTCAGCTAAACCACTAATTCGGGGTTCGGGGTTCATCTAAACCACTAATTTGGGGTTCGGGGTTCATCTAAACCACTATTTTGGGGTTCGGGGTTCATCTAAACCACTAATTTGGGGTTCGGGGTTCATCTAAACCGCTATTTTGGGGTTCGGGGTTCATTCAAACAACTAGTTAGGGGTTCATTCAATCCACTGGTTCATGGATCAGTGGTTCATTCAAACCACTATGTTGGTAAAAATATACACAGTCACACTGTATATATCATGTTGGTAAAATTAGCCACCCTGTAAAATACCTGTTTCCTTTTATATCAAATAGCTGCCACAAATCATTAGATTATAAAAATATTAGATGCAAAAATGTGGATATGACAGTATAACAATTAATACTTCTAGTACGTATCATGTAACAAAGCGCAATCACTAGTGTGAAATTAAAGTTATTTCCTTGAGGATAATAAATGAGGGTGTGCGCAACATGCTATGACTCTGTAAACAGAAGAAGGTAATCAAAGTACGGGTCTGGTATATTAGTCATGCATTTAATAAAAGACGACAACATTCCGGAAACGCGTTAATTAGTATTCATACAATGTTACAGTTGCTTACATTAATAGTATTATTGACAACATAGTTATATCACATTGAAGCAAAAATACGGTACAGAGACGGACTAAAACAGCTTCTATGACCAGAACAAAGCTAACGTAATAACAGTGTTCAATAAAAATCACCAATTCACTCCAGAAACCTCTGTAATAAACAGGAAAACACTTAAACCCCGTTTAGGGAACAATGCAGGGTAGTGTAAGTGGTGGCTTAGGGTACTGTCATGGTATTGTATACGTCGTGTAGGTGGTTTGTCTCACTATTAGCTGTTCAAGGGACCATACAACGTAAAATCAGTGGCGATTATACCAAACATAGCTTATACCTAGACGGTTCATCATTAAATCTTGAACAAAAACTAGGCCCTTTAACCTGAAAAACACTTAAACCCTTTAGAGAACAAGACAGTGTTATGGGCTTGTATGCGTACTGTCATAGTAGGCTCCTGTTAGAGACCTTGTACACCTAGAAATGGTTTTATTACAGTTAAACAGTTGCTATGCCTCAGAACAAAGTAAATTAACGTAATTGTATTGTACATGGTACGCATATGAAAAAAAATTAACATAGGATACCAGAGAAAAGCGGATTAATGCGACGCTATATGCTGAACCTTTAGCATATTAAATTAGCCATTATGCAGCTATTTTAGAATAGAATTATATATTTAAAAATAGGCATCAAGAAAATCATTTAATAAAGTGTTAACTCAACATTTCGGAACTGAAAAATATCAAAGTTTCATAAACAGTCGAGGCGATTTCAATAAAAGTACCAAAGAATAATAACGAATACGCTCCTGAAATAAAAAAATAGGCGGTGTATCAATTGCAACAGCACATGCATTCAGGATGTGAGGTAATCCAAATAAGGAAAACGACAACAGCAATTAATCATTATTTCATTCAATATTATAGGTATTAAAGATAGGCAACTAATTAAACTGCAAACATTCATACTTGCAATAATCGTGAATACTAAAAAGGTTCTCTAGAAATCTACATAACAAATACCGTAAACCAGATATAATTGAACAAATCTGAGCATGTTATGTCAGGGCGACATCCCACATCACAAGGTATGTATTAAATCCATAAAATCAAGGATGAGGTAGATACAATGAACCACAGGCGAGATATAATCACCACAACTAAAATATATGGAGGTTCTACTACTGGGTATGTATTATGTAATTAAAAAAAAAAAAAAATAGAACGATGTACCTAGCCGCAGGCGAGAATTGGTGCTGGTATGTAATACATCGTACATGATATCCTACCCTCTGGTGTCCCCTCTAGAGCCTCCATATTAATCCGAAAAAGTAAGTACAATCCGGCCGGAACCACCGATCTATGGGCTGCTAGGTATGCATCACAGAGACGATCGACGGATTTATGCAAATAATCGTTTTGATGACGCCGTTACACGTGGTTAAGATGCAGAAATTAATCACCTAATTTGATATTTATTTCATAAAATTCCACTATATATGTTCTAGAATGTGTACTTAATATGCGGCAGAAATTACTGTTATTTTGATACAATAAGAGATCAATAATTATACCTATACGCGGCAGCGACTAAAAGCGAGGTTATGGTGTCGGTATATTAACATAATAATACATAACAATGATAGCAAGCTGGGAAATTATATAACAAACCCACCACGCATAGGACCTATTAAACATATTTAAAACTATAAGACAATGTGGAAAAACATTATTATACTCAATATTATAGGTACTAAAGATAGGCAAATAATTAAACTGTAAACCAATATACATTAAAACAGGATAGGCACAGTTAACAGTCACATAACAAACACCCGTAAACCAGATATAATTGAACAAAAGGCAGACAAAATAACGATGTAAGGATCAAGACTTATGAATAAAAACGGGGCCTGCGTTATACAAAACATCAAAATAATATCACTACTGTATGCTATTACACAGATCATTAAGGTCAAGGAGCCACAGGCGAGCATGCTATGCCGGGGTATCATTTTCACATCACAAGGTATGAATTAAATACATAAAATCAAGGATGAGGTGGATACAACGAGCCACAGGCGAATAAGATATAATAATCACAACTAAAATATATACAGGTTTCTATATACCACTATTAGATATCTATTATGTAATTAAAACTAAAATAGGACGATGCGACTATTAACGAGCAGCAGGCGAGAACTGACGATGGTATGTAATACATTAAACATGATATATTAAACACGATCAACACTTTATGTGCAATATAATTCACGCATTCACAATTTCCGCTAAAGTACGGATCTGTAACTGAAATAGACGTAATCATGAAAAAACAAATAAACATACACACCTTTAATAAGAATCCGATATCAATAAATCACGAGACGGTGCATTAACATATTAAACAGTGGACTATATAGAGGCAGTCATGCGGAGTTTATGGTTTGCAGATCTTATTAATTTTTCCGATATTGTGTTTCTCTGTAAAGGTTCAGGTATCGGGGCACAAAAAACTGCAAATAAATATGTAACCATTTCTATGAACCGACAGAACGGTCAAAGCCAAGGACAAGGCTTACTGAATAAACATATCAAGAGGCGTGTTTATGGTAATTCCAGAACACCAGTATTTAAAATAACAGTAGTTTTGCAAGTTCAACAATAACATTCATTAATGATTGTAGTACTTTAAACTTGGGATATTAGAGCTTCTGTAACCATCCCAGATCATTAAACGCTGGAATGTTTTCTAATGTTTTCCATGGTTTCCCATAGACACAGTTATTAAATAATTTCCATAAATTCTTCTCAAAATCGTTTTGGCAGCTTGACGTAAGCCTCATATTTAAAACAATGTATGAATTTAACCATGTAGACTGATTAAACGCCAACACCCGTGTATCAGTGTAACGCCCACCGCCAATATCTGCTTCAAGTTCCTATAGTGGATTACTGACTTATTATGCAACTTTGCAAATAGTTTAACAGTTTTACATGGGGTGATATATCGTGATTTAGTCACCGCCGGCCTTCAACTTAGTAGGCATAAGCCATACCACGGGGCTATGGAATTTTACCAATAAAAACACCAAGTATTATACGGGAGGATGTTCTAGAATGTATACTTAATATGTAGCAGAAATTGCGGCTATTTTGATACAATAAGAGATCAATAATTATACCTATACATAGCATCGACTAACACTAAAAGCTAGGGTATAGTGACGGTATATTAACATAATAATATATATAAAAATGATAGCAAGCAGGGATATTATACAACAAAACCACCACACATAGTACCTATTAAACATATTTAAATCTATAAGGCAATAATATTATGTAGAACCACATTAATATATTCAATATTATAGCTATTAAAGATAGGCAACTAATTAAACTGCAAACTAATATACATTAAAACAAGGCTGACACAAACATTGCGCAGACGAACTGGATGTTCATACTTGCAATAATCACGAATACTAAAGAGACCCACTAGAAATATATACATAACAAATACCCGTAAACCAGATATAAACGAACAAAACCAGACAAAAATAACGATGTAAGGATCAAGACTTAACGACTAAAAAGGCGTTATACAAAACATCAATATAATATCACTATCTACTAAGGGTGCGCTATTACACAGATCATTAATGTCAGGATACCATTTCACATTTCATCACAAGATATGTATTAAATCTATAAAATCAAGGATGATGTGGATACAGCGAACCACAGGCGAGTAAGATATAATCACCACAACTAAAATATGTAGGATTCTATTTACTACTGGGTATGTATTATGTAATTAAAACTAAACATAGAGCGATGTGGCTATTATCGAGCAGCAGGTGAGAATTGGCGATGGTGTGTAATACATCGGACATGATATCCTACCTATAGGATCGGGTACTCCTCTAGAGCCCCATATTAATCCGAAAAAGTAATTACAAAATTATAAATTACAGTTGTGGACAATTCCAAGACAAAAAAACAACATAAACAGGGGTTATTATAAGTGACTTTTATTCCATTTGTATTGCAACAAAATATTCATTAAAACCTAGTCGATTTTAAAGTTGGGTTTAGCACTCAATGTTTGAACTCCATGTTTTTTACCAATATTTTTTCCCAATGTATGATTAATCTAATATCAACACGCATGGACAAGAACGTGTTCTCTCAGAAATTTTTTCGATCGGAAATCATGTATTACAACCAACCGAAACATTATCTTTTGGCACAGGAATATATGAGGATGCTTTAGCTAGATTATAGTTGGTTATGATAATCTCTAAATGTAATATTTTTTCCAAAACCCAACCTGATCCGTTTTCAGCAAATTTTAGCATTTTTCTCATTTATTTTGAATAAAAACTTCTTATAAATTTCGCTTAAATCTGTCGGTTATGACATAGCCTCATTTTTAGTGTTAAATGATTTTTCTCTATTGTTTCTTTTGTTTGTAAACTATAATAACCAAATAATCCCACATTAAACTTTAGACATCTATGTTTTCGTTATTTTCCACGTGGTCATCACGTTTAAGTCTGCGATTGATGTTTTTAAAAAGATTGATGGTTTAAAAAATTTTTGCAGTCTTTTTAAAAATAACAGTAACAGAATGGTAACAATCCCGTTTATGGTCACAGGGTTGTTCGCTCGCAGTAATGCCTTCTTGTTGTTACAGGATTGTATGTCTCAGAATGTTGAAACATCAACTATCGTGGCACCCTTTATAGTGCAGGGAAAACAAGTTAAAGATGGTTCTGAACAAAGATAAGCGCACTATTTTTTTTGTTCTAGGTGTTTTTAAAATGGCTTTCAATTTTCACGTTATCATCACCTTAGGCTGCTTTTTGGGTTCTTATGTTTTTAATAAGCTTTAGGCACATTACATAGTTGAGACTTAGATTTTTATGAATTAGAATAGTGAATCCCCATCTGTTTTTCTTTCTGCGCTTTCCTAGGATCTTTTTTATGTTTGAAATATGAATTCTTTGATAAAAATAGGCGTATTTGTATATATTTAGATGAACTAAGACGTCCTTTTGATCGTTTTCCTATTGTATGTGCAATAGTTGACAATAATAATATTTATTTGCCTGTAAATCCTTTGCAGTTTTTATAGGATGACTCATGAATAGTAAACGCCATTTAGTTAACTGAAATTCTTCCCCAACAACACCAAGTATGATGTTGATAACAGTATTGACTGAGAAGAAACAAACCATTATCACTTCTAAATCCATACAATACAGGGTGTTCAAGAGATCGTTCATGTTTTTGACACAAGGCAACACAACTCAAAACGGGTATTTTTATTCAACAAATCCGGTTTATTACCCTATTTTGTTAGTACCAAAACACTATAACGAAATATATAGGATTAAAATCAAATTCGCAGAGAATAACCATACAATTGAAATACATTGCTTTATGTGAGATACTTAAACATGTTAAAATTAAAGATTATTTAAAACTTTCGTGGGGAGATGTGGAGAATTCTAAGGTCTTGAACTTTGGCGTTTCGAAACAGTAGACATGTAATAGGTGTTCTATTTATCGTATAGAGCTTCTACAGCATTATGTTATGACCTTTACAGTCTTAATAACTTGATGCCTAACATCGAGCCCGTATAAGTCGGGATCTTAATAACATCAACTAAACAGGGTTTAATAACCCTGTTTTAACCCCAATAACAACTAAACAGGGTTTAATAACCCTGTTTTTAACCCCAATAACAACTAAACAGGGTTATTAAACCCTGTTTTTAACCCCAATAACAACTAAACAGGGTTTAATAACCCTGTTTTTAACCCCAATAACAACTAAACAGGGTTTAATAACCCTGTTTTTAACCCCAATAACAACTGGTTAGCTGTTATTGGGTTTGTTCGGGTTACAACAACAACAGCCCAATTGTGTAACCCGAACAAACCCAATAACAGCTAACCAGTTGTTATTGGGGTTAAAAACAGGGTTATTAAACCCTGTTTAGTTGTTATTGGGGTTAAAAACAGGGTTATTAAACCCTGTTTAGCTGTTATTGGGGTTAAAAACAGGGTTATTAAACCCTGTTTAGCTGTTATTGGGGTTAAAAACAGGGTTATTAAACCCTGTTTAGTTGATGTTATTAAGATCCCGACTTATACGGGCTCGATGTTAGGCATCAAGTTATTAAGACTGTAAAGGTCATAACATAATGCTGTAGAAGCTCTATACGATAAATAGAACACCTATTACATGTCTACTGTTTCGAAACGCCAAAGTTCAAGACCTTAGAATTCTCCACATCTCCCCACGAAAGTTTTAAATAATCTTTAATTTTAACATGTTTAAGTATCTCACATAAAGCAATGTATTTCAATTGTATGGTTATTCTCTGCGAATTTGATTTTAATCCTATATATTTCGTTATAGTGTTTTGGTACTAACAAAATAGGGTAATAAACCGGATTTGTTGAATAAAAATACCCGTTTTGAGTTGTGTTGCCTTGTGTCAAAAACATGAACGATCTCTTGAACACCCTGTATTGTATGGATTTAGAAGTGATAATGGTTTGTTTCTTCTCAGTCAATACTGTTATCAACATCATACTTGGTGTTGTTGGGGAAGAATTTCAGTTAACTAAATGGCGTTTACTATTCATGAGTCATCCTATAAAAACTGCAAAGGATTTACAGGCAAATAAATATTATTATTGTCAACTATTGCACATACAATAGGAAAACGATCAAAAGGACGTCTTAGTTCATCTAAATATATACAAATACGCCTATTTTTATCAAAGAATTCATATTTCAAACATAAAAAAGATCCTAGGAAAGCGCAGAAAGAAAAACAGATGGGGATTCACTATTCTAATTCATAAAAATCTAAGTCTCAACTATGTAATGTGCCTAAAGCTTATTAAAAACATAAGAACCCAAAAAGCAGCCTAAGGTGATGATAACGTGAAAATTGAAAGCCATTTTAAAAACACCTAGAACAAAAAAAATAGTGCGCTTATCTTTGTTCAGAACCATCTTTAACTTGTTTTCCCTGCACTATAAAGGGTGCCACGATAGTTGATGTTTCAACATTCTGAGACATACAATCCTGTAACAACAAGAAGGCATTACTGCGAGCGAACAACCCTGTGACCATAAACGGGATTGTTACCATTCTGTTACTGTTATTTTTAAAAAGACTGCAAAAATTTTTTAAACCATCAATCTTTTTAAAAACATCAATCGCAGACTTAAACGTGATGACCACGTGGAAAATAACGAAAACATAGATGTCTAAAGTTTAATGTGGGATTATTTGGTTATTATAGTTTACAAACAAAAGAAACAATAGAGAAAAATCATTTAACACTAAAAATGAGGCTATGTCATAACCGACAGATTTAAGCGAAATTTATAAGAAGTTTTTATTCAAAATAAATGAGAAAAATGCTAAAATTTGCTGAAAACGGATCAGGTTGGGTTTTGGAAAAAATATTACATTTAGAGATTATCATAACCAACTATAATCTAGCTAAAGCATCCTCATATATTCCTGTGCCAAAAGATAATGTTTCGGTTGGTTGTAATACATGATTTCCGATCGAAAAAATTTCTGAGAGAACACGTTCTTGTCCATGCGTGTTGATATTAGATTAATCATACATTGGGAAAAAATATTGGTAAAAAACATGGAGTTCAAACATTGAGTGCTAAACCCAACTTTAAAATCGACTAGGTTTTAATGAATATTTTGTTGCAATACAAATGGAATAAAAGTCACTTATAATAACCCCTGTTTATGTTGTTTTTTTGTCTTGGAATTGTCCACAACTGTAATTTATAATTTTGTAATTACTTTTTCGGATTAATATGGGGCTCTAGAGGAGTACCCGATCCTATAGGTAGGATATCATGTCCGATGTATTACACACCATCGCCAATTCTCACCTGCTGCTCGATAATAGCCACATCGCTCTATGTTTAGTTTTAATTACATAATACATACCCAGTAGTAAATAGAATCCTACATATTTTAGTTGTGGTGATTATATCTTACTCGCCTGTGGTTCGCTGTATCCACATCATCCTTGATTTTATAGATTTAATACATATCTTGTGATGAAATGTGAAATGGTATCCTGACATTAATGATCTGTGTAATAGCGCACCCTTAGTAGATAGTGATATTATATTGATGTTTTGTATAACGCCTTTTTAGTCGTTAAGTCTTGATCCTTACATCGTTATTTTTGTCTGGTTTTGTTCGTTTATATCTGGTTTACGGGTATTTGTTATGTATATATTTCTAGTGGGTCTCTTTAGTATTCGTGATTATTGCAAGTATGAACATCCAGTTCGTCTGCGCAATGTTTGTGTCAGCCTTGTTTTAATGTATATTAGTTTGCAGTTTAATTAGTTGCCTATCTTTAATAGCTATAATATTGAATATATTAATGTGGTTCTACATAATATTATTGCCTTATAGATTTAAATATGTTTAATAGGTACTATGTGTGGTGGTTTTGTTGTATAATATCCCTGCTTGCTATCATTTTTATATATATTATTATGTTAATATACCGTCACTATACCCTAGCTTTTAGTGTTAGTCGATGCTATGTATAGGTATAATTATTGATCTCTTATTGTATCAAAATAGCCGCAATTTCTGCTACATATTAAGTATACATTCTAGAACATCCTCCCGTATAATACTTGGTGTTTTTATTGGTAAAATTCCATAGCCCCGTGGTATGGCTTATGCCTACTAAGTTGAAGGCCGGCGGTGACTAAATCACGATATATCACCCCATGTAAAACTGTTAAACTATTTGCAAAGTTGCATAATAAGTCAGTAATCCACTATAGGAACTTGAAGCAGATATTGGCGGTGGGCGTTACACTGATACACGGGTGTTGGCGTTTAATCAGTCTACATGGTTAAATTCATACATTGTTTTAAATATGAGGCTTACGTCAAGCTGCCAAAACGATTTTGAGAAGAATTTATGGAAATTATTTAATAACTGTGTCTATGGGAAACCATGGAAAACATTAGAAAACATTCCAGCGTTTAATGATCTGGGATGGTTACAGAAGCTCTAATATCCCAAGTTTAAAGTACTACAATCATTAATGAATGTTATTGTTGAACTTGCAAAACTACTGTTATTTTAAATACTGGTGTTCTGGAATTACCATAAACACGCCTCTTGATATGTTTATTCAGTAAGCCTTGTCCTTGGCTTTGACCGTTCTGTCGGTTCATAGAAATGGTTACATATTTATTTGCAGTTTTTTGTGCCCCGATACCTGAACCTTTACAGAGAAACACAATATCGGAAAAATTAATAAGATCTGCAAACCATAAACTCCGCATGACTGCCTCTATATAGTCCACTGTTTAATATGTTAATGCACCGTCTCGTGATTTATTGATATCGGATTCTTATTAAAGGTGTGTATGTTTATTTGTTTTTTCATGATTACGTCTATTTCAGTTACAGATCCGTACTTTAGCGGAAATTGTGAATGCGTGAATTATATTGCACATAAAGTGTTGATCGTGTTTAATATATCATGTTTAATGTATTACATACCATCGTCAGTTCTCGCCTGCTGCTCGTTAATAGTCGCATCGTCCTATTTTAGTTTTAATTACATAATAGATATCTAATAGTGGTATATAGAAACCTGTATATATTTTAGTTGTGATTATTATATCTTATTCGCCTGTGGCTCGTTGTATCCACCTCATCCTTGATTTTATGTATTTAATTCATACCTTGTGATGTGAAAATGATACCCCGGCATAGCATGCTCGCCTGTGGCTCCTTGACCTTAATGATCTGTGTAATAGCATACAGTAGTGATATTATTTTGATGTTTTGTATAACGCAGGCCCCGTTTTTATTCATAAGTCTTGATCCTTACATCGTTATTTTGTCTGCCTTTTGTTCAATTATATCTGGTTTACGGGTGTTTGTTATGTGACTGTTAACTGTGCCTATCCTGTTTTAATGTATATTGGTTTACAGTTTAATTATTTGCCTATCTTTAGTACCTATAATATTGAGTATAATAATGTTTTTCCACATTGTCTTATAGTTTTAAATATGTTTAATAGGTCCTATGCGTGGTGGGTTTGTTATATAATTTCCCAGCTTGCTATCATTGTTATGTATTATTATGTTGATATACCGACACCATAACCTCGCTTTTAGTCGCTGCCGCGTATAGGTATAATTATTGATCTCTTATTGTATCAAAATAACAGTAATTTCTGCCGCATATTAAGTACACATTCTAGAACATATATAGTGGAATTTTATGAAATAAATATCAAATTAGGTGATTAATTTCTGCATCTTAACCACGTGTAACGGCGTCATCAAAACGATTATTTGCATAAATCCGTCGATCGTCTCTGTGATGCATACCTAGCAGCCCATAGATCGGTGGTTCCGGCCGGATTGTACTTACTTTTTCGGATTAATATGGAGGCTCTAGAGGGGACACCAGAGGGTAGGATATCATGTACGATGTATTACATACCAGCACCAATTCTCGCCTGCGGCTAGGTACATCGTTCTATTTTTTTTTTTTTTTAATTACATAATACATACCCAGTAGTAGAACCTCCATATATTTTAGTTGTGGTGATTATATCTCGCCTGTGGTTCATTGTATCTACCTCATCCTTGATTTTATGGATTTAATACATACCTTGTGATGTGGGATGTCGCCCTGACATAACATGCTCAGATTTGTTCAATTATATCTGGTTTACGGTATTTGTTATGTAGATTTCTAGAGAACCTTTTTAGTATTCACGATTATTGCAAGTATGAATGTTTGCAGTTTAATTAGTTGCCTATCTTTAATACCTATAATATTGAATGAAATAATGATTAATTGCTGTTGTCGTTTTCCTTATTTGGATTACCTCACATCCTGAATGCATGTGCTGTTGCAATTGATACACCGCCTATTTTTTTATTTCAGGAGCGTATTCGTTATTATTCTTTGGTACTTTTATTGAAATCGCCTCGACTGTTTATGAAACTTTGATATTTTTCAGTTCCGAAATGTTGAGTTAACACTTTATTAAATGATTTTCTTGATGCCTATTTTTAAATATATAATTCTATTCTAAAATAGCTGCATAATGGCTAATTTAATATGCTAAAGGTTCAGCATATAGCGTCGCATTAATCCGCTTTTCTCTGGTATCCTATGTTAATTTTTTTTCATATGCGTACCATGTACAATACAATTACGTTAATTTACTTTGTTCTGAGGCATAGCAACTGTTTAACTGTAATAAAACCATTTCTAGGTGTACAAGGTCTCTAACAGGAGCCTACTATGACAGTACGCATACAAGCCCATAACACTGTCTTGTTCTCTAAAGGGTTTAAGTGTTTTTCAGGTTAAAGGGCCTAGTTTTTGTTCAAGATTTAATGATGAACCGTCTAGGTATAAGCTATGTTTGGTATAATCGCCACTGATTTTACGTTGTATGGTCCCTTGAACAGCTAATAGTGAGACAAACCACCTACACGACGTATACAATACCATGACAGTACCCTAAGCCACCACTTACACTACCCTGCATTGTTCCCTAAACGGGGTTTAAGTGTTTTCCTGTTTATTACAGAGGTTTCTGGAGTGAATTGGTGATTTTTATTGAACACTGTTATTACGTTAGCTTTGTTCTGGTCATAGAAGCTGTTTTAGTCCGTCTCTGTACCGTATTTTTGCTTCAATGTGATATAACTATGTTGTCAATAATACTATTAATGTAAGCAACTGTAACATTGTATGAATACTAATTAACGCGTTTCCGGAATGTTGTCGTCTTTTATTAAATGCATGACTAATATACCAGACCCGTACTTTGATTACCTTCTTCTGTTTACAGAGTCATAGCATGTTGCGCACACCCTCATTTATTATCCTCAAGGAAATAACTTTAATTTCACACTAGTGATTGCGCTTTGTTACATGATACGTACTAGAAGTATTAATTGTTATACTGTCATATCCACATTTTTGCATCTAATATTTTTATAATCTAATGATTTGTGGCAGCTATTTGATATAAAAGGAAACAGGTATTTTACAGGGTGGCTAATTTTACCAACATGATATATACAGTGTGACTGTGTATATTTTTACCAACATAGTGGTTTGAATGAACCACTGATCCATGAACCAGTGGATTGAATGAACCCCTAACTAGTTGTTTGAATGAACCCCGAACCCCAAAATAGCGGTTTAGATGAACCCCGAACCCCAAATTAGTGGTTTAGATGAACCCCGAACCCCAAAATAGTGGTTTAGATGAACCCCGAACCCCAAATTAGTGGTTTAGATGAACCCCGAACCCCGAATTAGTGGTTTAGCTGAACCCCGAACTAGTGGTGAACCGCCATAATATTGTTCATAATAGCTTCCTTACTCGCCTGGTCCTAAATTGAGGTTATTGTAATTTTCAGAAATATGTCTTCTGTGATACTTGTCCTACGATGCCTTAATACCATATTTACTACACATGGTCAATGTCTTAATACCATATTTACTACACATGGATACTTTTAAGTCTATATTTTCCCTAATAATTACCATTGATTTACATAACGGCGGTTATACTTTTTAGATATTTCTGTGTAATTTTGATAGTGTTAATAAAAACTTTTAGTTCTTGTTGTTCTCGTTTTTTACCTGCGCTTTGATACTACCAAGTATGATAGAAGTATTGATTACAGTTGCTGCGTTACTCTACGTTGATACGTACTGAAATTAAGTATACCCCATATTCGCATTGCTGCATAATAAAATATAGCATTCTTGAATGACCTCTATACTTAAAATAATACGATATTAGCGCCCTCTATGTTTTATAAGCCAATAATACCATCTGTCTATAGGTCTATACACCTGATGAATAATACACTATGCTTCTTCGTATTATTACAATATATATGTGCGCCTACTATTAAACATGAAAGCAAATACACATCTCATCTATATTCCAACAGTCTTTAGCAGCAGTATTTATATTGATATAACAGTAACCATTACCTATTATTAAACATCTTCTATAAGCCAATAATTCATACACAATACCATCTGCCTATTTATAGTTCTATACACCTAGTTACTTTATTCAATAATAACACCTTCTATGTTTCTTCGTATTAGCATAATATATGGCTGCCTACTGTTAAAGGGTCTTGAACGCAAATATAGTGAACTTGTCTATATTCTAACAGCATTTATATTGATATAACAGTCACCATTACATATTATTAAACATCTTCTTGACAATTTGGTTAATTAAGCACGTGCAGCGGTATTAACGGTACGCATAGTTGCAATCATATATCAATTGCCGCGACGGCTCAATGGTATGACTCCCGGCTATCAATCTAGAGGTCGGCGGTTCGAGGCTTGCAGATGGTAAATCTTTTTTTCAGGATTAATATTGGCACCGACGACATCATGGACCACGTGACTAGCAGTGACGTCATGGGGCGCCCGGTTCTAGAGGTAGGACAGTCATGGGGCCCCGGTCCTAGAGGTATGGCTTCGCCCCTGTCACAGAGAACATACGCGGCCACTAGTATCCATGGTAGTTAGGGCTCAAGTAGTTAAGGCCACTGGTAGTTAGGGCCACTGGTAGTTAGGGCCATTGGTAGTTAGGGCCACTGACACATGACAGATGACATGACAGATGACACATGACATGACAGATGACAGATGACATGACAGATGACACATGACACATGACGCGCCTGCGCAGTAGGGACCTACTCAAATTGATGGTGAACGCACTAACTATCACTACTTGTTGGGCGTAAAAGATTCAATATTTTTCAAAAGGTTTATTTTTATTGAGAATTTTATAAACAAAATTCACCACTATTTCAGTTCTGAACTGATTGAATTCAGTCATATATTCGTGAAATTTGTTTGGTGTAATCAAGTTCGATGTGTAAACAAACAAAAATCCGAGGTATGGATTTTAATAAGAAATTTAAAAAGGCATTTTTAATACAAAAGTATCAATTTAGCAATTTTTCACATGCGATTTATTTTCAAATCCATTGTAGGTACCTACTCCTCGAAAACGGTGAATTCTATATATAGACGGATAACAAGAGAGAGCAGCTTTTTTCATAAAAATGTATGAAATATGCAAAATTTATATTTAAACCGCAGGTACAATTAGAAAATAAAAAAATTTGGACAATAAAAACGCCTTCGTGAAAAAAATAATAAAAGAAATACACCATACAAATGATATAAATTTGAGGGGTCCGACGTAGGCAATGTCCTGTATATTCCTTGGCGTTTTCTAAATTAAGATATTTTGCTATAATTGAAGGAACACGTCTTGAGTGTATTTTTACCCACATGGATATAGCTATGTATTTACCATTTCTGTATGTAAGGAAAAATATGCGTTCCTTAATGCCCTTTGGCCTTAATACAAGGTACTATCTAACCAATTTTAAGGCATCTGTTTGGTCTTCTTCGATTATAGTAAAACTTTTTGGCGTAGCAGTTTCAGTTTCTGGTACCTTGAAGCATAAAGCCTCAATGGTCATTTTTACCATCTCATCCCGTCTTAGGCCACCAAAAACTTCCATTATGAGTATCACTTTATGCAGTAGAAAGGTATCATTTGACTTTTTAGGAAGATATCGCTTTGATTTAACTTTTAAAAATGCTATTAATTGCTATTCGCTCGAGCGATTCACTGGATTATTGAAATCGCTCGAGTATCAAGTACGCGATTATTAAAATCATCGGTTTTTTCCAACACTAACTGTTATGACACAGCACAGCTGTCATTACGCCAGTCGTTATTTATTCCCTTACTATAAATAACTAAGAGAACGCCTAGTTTAAACTAAAACACACACACACATCAGTTAGTTGATTTATAATATAAAATTTATAGTTTAAAGTATAAAAACGAATAAAAACTTGTAATTATCAACTCGTTTATTCAATAGTAATTAAGATACAAGTTTCATAAGACATTATCCTAGAGCATGCGTTTAATTTAGAAAACGACCCGCGAAGCCGGAAGTTTTCTAAAGTACAAGTGCTCTAATTGTCTTATGAACCGTGTATTTTATAATACTTTTTCTATTTGGGTTTTAAAGTCGGAAAAACTTTAAAAAAATATAGTAGATTTTATCCATTTGAATTAATATTTTCTTTTTGGGTTGGCAATACTTTTACAATTTAATAAAATGCGCCATGATAGAAACAATTGAACACAAGAAACCTTCTTCCCATCCGTCATAATTAAAAATAAATATATTATTAAAGTTCATAAAAATGAGTCAGGAAGAAAGTTTTACTCTGTCAGAAATACGAGAAATTGCGGAAAATAATCTAGAAAAAAAGAATATGCAGAACATTGAGTTATGGTGCGAGTAGAACAAAGCTGAACAAAATAATATTATTGAACAAAATATTGTGTCGACACAGAATCTGACAGGAATAACAATTAATGCCCAGGGAATGTCTACAGTAACTATAAATATGTATATATAAAGTAATATGTAGTAAGGGTAGTCGTTGCTGACTAGTTAGGGAAAACGAATTGGGAACTATTGGGCTTTGCAGCAAGCTATTGCTGCAAAGCCCAATAGTTCTAAAGTAATATGTATAATACTATATTGAATTAAAAATAAAAATAGTACTTTATTGAATAAAACTTTAGAAATAGAGCATAAACTGGAAGATATTTCTATTATTTTTAGGTTATGTTGTTTTATAGTTGTGACTAGAAATTAGATGACGGACACCGTCAGCATGTTATATATTTCCGAGTATAGATCGGCATTTCAGATAAATATCTAGTAAAAATGATCTATTTGCTAGGTTAAAGGTTAGTATTTTAAAGTAAAAAATTTCTGTCGAATCCATAATGCATAGAAAACTAATTTCAACGAAATCGAAGTAGGCCTAAAATTCAAACCCTACTTGTTGCCAACACGAAAAAAATTAAATTTCAGTTTCATAAAGTGGCAAGTTATTCAATTTTTTTGCATTTCATAATGTAGCCGTTATGAAACCCAAATAGAAAAAATAATATATAATGATATATTTAAAACAAACTTGCTCCTAAATAATAAATAATATACGCTTAACTTTAACAGGTGCACAAAATTACGCTGTTGTTTTAACCAGTTATTTCGAATTATTGTAATAATTTGGTACCAATCGTAAGAGTACCTACGCCACTGCTATGTCATACTGTTTGATCATAAAACTATTAAACGATATCGAGTCAACTATTACGATAATTCCCATAATAGTGGAGTCGTCCTGGCGAAATAAACGGCTCGAAAATCCCTTGACGAAATCGAGTAATTTTTTTTCCCAATCGATACAGTAGGATCCCGTCGACATTCTCAAATGATTTGTGTAGGCCGCCGCATATGGGGGAGGGGGACACGCCCCGTAAATCTAACCTACAACGGGAAATTGAAAATAACTCAGCCGGTTTTGATGCTATAAAAAAATGTGGAAGGCAAAATTGAAGAGCTTGACAGAGCGCGTAAGCTCGAACAAACCCGATCCCGATATCTCAATGAGTTCGGGAAATAAACGCGATTTTTAACTGCAAAAACAATAAAATTTAATTAATCATATCTCGAGAAGGGGCGTAGTTGGGGCATCATTTTTTCGAGAATTAATGGGTGATACCGAGTACTTTGATGGGCCGGAGGCTGGGGTTGGTGGGGTAATTAGGAGGAGAGTAAGGGGTATTGGAAATTTTTTACATAAATGCTAATAAGTAGTTTATTAATCGAGCTACGGGAATCAGGCCGGATTCAATTTGTTCATTTTATCAGCTAGGAGGTGAGGTGAAAATTACTGTTTTCCCAAATGCGCGCTGGGCGCGGCATACCAGAAATGGCATCTCCGAAAATACTTTAGATATTATGTTTAATTTTGGTATGTGTTAATAGGATATAGAACCTCAAATTTTAGTTAGAAAAGTTATTCAATTGTTCCACCAGTGGCGTCGCTGCAAACATGTCCTTTGATATTTTTTTACAAAAAAGATGGTACGCCACTGATATTTTTCCATGTGGTTATTTTTTCTGATTGGCCTACTCAATTTTCCATGAAAACGGTATCTTGAGTTTTTCTCGTCAAAACCACTAAATTCATATTGATACTCATTATTTTTTAACATTGATAAAATAATTAATGATAATTTTTTTTTATAAAAATTGTTGGAATGGGCAATTCGATGCGAAGACGGGCGGAAACATGCCTTTTAATTTTTATTTTCGCAAATGAAATGAAAAAAAAATATCATTAATTATTTTATCAATGTTAAAAATAATGCGTTTCAATATGAATTTAGTGGTTTTAATCAAGAACTGACGAGAAAAACTCAAGAGATCGTTTTCATGGAAAATTGAACAGGCCAATCAGAAAAAATATTCACATGGAAAAATATCAGTGGCGTACCATCTATTTTGTAAAAAATGTCAAAGGACATGTTTGCAGCGACGCCACTGGTGGAACAATTGAATAACTTTTCTAACTAAAATTTGAGGTTCTATATACTATTAACACTTACCAAAATTAAACATAATATCTAAAGTATTTTCGGAAATGGCCATTTCTTGTATGGGAAAATAAAAATTTTTTCGCCAATCCCACCTCGTAGCCGATAAAAAAATAAACAAATTGACTCCGGCCTAATCCCCGTAGCTCGATTAATAAACTACTTATTAGCATTTATGTAAACAATTTCCAATTCCCCTTACACCCCTCATAATTACCCCACCAACCCCAGCCTCAAGGCCATCAAAGTACTCGGTATCACCTGTTAATTCGCGAAAAAATGATGCCCCAACTCCGCCCCGTCTCGAGATATGGTTAATTAATTTTTTTTTGTTTTTGCAGTTAAAAATCGCGTTAATTCGCGAACTCAATGAGATATCGGGATCGGGTGTGTTCGAGCTTACGCGCTCTGTCAAGCTCTTCAATTTTGCTTCTCACATTTTTTTTTGTAGCATCAAAACCGGCCGAGTTATTTTCAATTTCCCGTTGTAGGTTAGATTTACGGGGCGTACCCCCTTCCCCCCATGTGGCGCCCTATACAAATCATTTCAGAATGTCGAGGGGATCCTACTGTATCGATTGGGAAAAAAAAATTACTCGATTTCGTCAAGGAATTTTCGAATACGGGAACGACTCCACTATAAAGAAGGTTTTCTTATTCAAATTCTCTTAGTAAAATATTACAATACATCCTACAGGCGGCACTATCGGCAGCTCTTAAAATATCCACAACTTTATGCCTTACGACATCATCTTCATTACTATAGATATTTTTAATAATACTAAACGCAACATAATAATTAAACTCGCTGCAATTCGAGTCCAAGAGATACAATGCCAAATTCGTAAAGTTAAAGTCGGCATCGCGGCGGATTTTCCAAAAAAAATCTTGTATCAAAACGAATAAGTTTTGACTAATATACGGTCCATATTTTTCTATAAGTTCTTCAAAAAACTTGTCGACTTTTTTAGCGAACATTTCTATTTTCGGATTCTCCTTATAGACGACCATTAACCGTAATAAAATATACTCGGAAAAAAAATGTTCGATGCTGAAAAGTGGTTGCCAAAACTTTTCAAACAGGTATAAGAAGTTATTATTATTTTTATCAAATTGTGCATATGCATGTTGAAAGAAATTCAAAACGTATTGTTTTGTACTCTTATCAGATTCCCAATAAAGATCCTTAAATGTTTTAATTTTATTAAAAATAAACTCAAAACGAGCTTCATCCGAATATGTCAACAAATAATTTATAACAAAAACATCCAATTGACTCGATTGAAATAATTGTAAACATGGCAAGAAGTACTGGTTTATCAAATTTACACAAAATATTTCGCTTAATCTAATGATAAAGTCAACGCCATGATCGTTGATAATACGTAGTACTTGTTTTCGATAAACCAGAACGTTAAGCTCTTGGTCTTCGAGAATTTGGAGAACACTCCACACTTCCTCGATAAAAAGTGGTTTATTATTATCGGGAATCTTATCAATGGACTCCACCACGGTCTGAATTAGTTCGGTGTCATTTTTATTAATAAATTTCATGTTTGAAAAAACAATCTGTAATAAAGTGTCGACGGGATTTTTCAAGAAGAATTTCAATATTGAATTATAAAAGTACTTCTTGGCGGAAGTATTAGTTTCTTTCTGATAGAGCTCTAAGTAATTACTAATAGCGTCTTGAAATGTTAGCAATTGAAATCCCAGAAAAACAGCATGTTTTCTGGCAGATACAGCCCTTCCTCCTATCTCAGTAATGCAAGCTAATGCCTTATCTTCACTCAGCCGAAACAATAGTTTGTAAAATGCTGATAAACTCGATTGAAGATAGTCGCCTTGACTGTAATGCATAATAACCGGTGCCGAAAGTAATGGTTCATCCAGTTTTTTAACAACTTTAGCTATATCACACTGTAATTGATATATGTTCATTTGCTCCTGATTAGTAAGATCTAACTTCATTGTATCAGGCGAGTAATCTTTAACTAAATCCAGAAAACTTTTTGCATCCATGATTCTGGCCAGCGCATTCAGCAACTTACTCTTCTTCTCGTAGTTACTATTCATAGAAACTAAATCTTTAAAATGTGAAATTAGCTGCTTATCTAACTCTAGGTGACTATATTTCTTAATCACGTCATAATCAAGCATATTGCAATCCTGTTTAACGTCGAGGGATAAAATGACGCTGAAATATTTTGCTACCACTTCCGGTTCTTTAGCTAAAAAGTGTTCCACTGCATGTGGCTTTACCGGTTCGTAGTCGTTATTGAAGTAATAATCAAGTAAGCTATTTTCAAATTTGCTCCTCTCCAGTTTTTTTATAACTTGAAAAATGCAATCATCAAACATGTAACTATCGGCGGACATGGCTCTTATTATATCTAAAAGAACATCTTCATCGATTACCTAAAATAATAAACAGATACATTAATTTTATACGTTAACTATAGGCAACATGTGGAATTTCTCAATGAGGATCTTCCAGTGCATGATAAATCTTTTTTCATGTCATCTGTATGTAAAAATGACATTTTAGGCAGGTCGGCTTACGAGTTCTAATTCTTGTGGCAATGACGGTATCTCTAATAACATTTTAAAAAGATGTAAAGATTATACAGGGTGTTATGGAAATGACGTATTATATTTAAATCGGCAATTCCTGAGATGAAAACAAACTGAAGAAAAATATCCAAAAATGGCGCTTTAATTTAAAATGCCCTGTACATGACCTTATGTCAAACCAAAAATGACCACGTGGTGGCCCTGTCAGGAAGGTAAACAAAGCAACATATGGCGAAAAACGTCCCTAAATCTTGAACAGTGTTGTAATATCTTCAGGGTAAACTCTTTAGAAAGTCAATAACCGTTTGACAGATTGCAAGTCGTCTATTTTTCAAGGTACATTATTGTAAACTTTTACGTTCAGTTCAGTTCGCTGGGAAACAATCTCTGATTTATAAACTTGAACTGACTCGAACAAACCGCCGTGGAGTTTATAAATGGTCAGGTATGTTCTCATTTGTTCAATTCGAACGACACCCGTCAGATCTGGACAACATAAAAGTTTATAAATGCCACTTACCCTTTAGAAATAAAAATGCAATTTTATTTAGCTTTTCGGACTTATTTAAAACCAACTTAATTTATAAAAAAAACACCAAGTACCTAGGTAACCAGAACAAAAACAAACCGGCACAATAATCTCACAAAATCACATAAATTCACATTAGTTTTCGCGTCTCATGAACACATCTAAATACCATTCAATCTGAATTAGTATTTTAAAGTGCTACTGTGTAGAAAAAAATATGCCCTTATTGTCTGAGTGGTCTGGGAAATAATGTATTTAACATCTAAAAATATTTAAAATAAATAACACGTTGGTTCCGTCGATCGATATTGAACTGCTGGGCTGGGGCACTGTCGTCGCGAAAAGAGCAAATAACTTAATAATTTAAACTCGGGTTTAAGTATTAAATAATTAAAACACAATTTAACACATAAATCTGCTTGAAACTTGGTAAAAACAGTAGGAAACCGATAACGCGTGTGCAAATCGGCCGGCTTCTTTAAACAGCTGATTTTGGATAATCGAGCGGGTTGCCTGTTCTTTTCGCGACGGCAGCGGCTGGGGTTAATATTTAAAAATACAGCGTTGCCACTTTCGTGTTTTATAAGATTATATTCATAAATTGCGGAATTTCCTTCTATAATATTACTTTCCTGTATAATTATAGTCTCGGAAATGGCAGCAGCGCTAGCTCAAGTTAGTTCTCGGAATGTGCACAAAGAAAGCACCTTGGACGCGACCATTTATTTCAAAGGGTAGTTCCTATATGTCAACATAATTGCTTCATTTTATCTTTAGTAAAGGGTTAATGGCCCATGGAAATTAGCGTTTTTATTATTTCTATTGCGAAATAATTAAGTGCTGTTTAGTGCTTTCGTGTAATCTTCAAAAAATCTTATTTGAAACTCGTGGGTGTCTGTGTGTTTCTTTAAGTGATTTAGTGCAAATGTTCCGAGAGATTGGAAATAAGAGGCCGAATGGGGTTTAGTGGGTATAAGCTTATTATACAGTTCCACATTATCATCAGGGTACGTAATGAGCATAAAGCTTTTCCCATAGAAAAAAAAACAAAAACCTGAAGATGTCTGTGCCCTGGATTACTTGCTAGTGTACTGGCACCTGCATTCACTTCTACTTGGATACTAAACTGCTGGCCATTTGCTTTCGAGCAAGAAAAATTTCGCCTAAATTTAAAAGTTAATATTTTCTGAACCAGATATGACATCGATCTCCGGTTTTTAATTGTTGATAGATTTATCCCTTAGGAAACAATTGCTAAAGTTGGATTGTCCTAAACTGTCAGAAAATTTTATATATAGGGTGTTAAAGAAGACGATGATTTTTGCTCCAATTTCAATAGCATGTAACTTTCACAATAATATTTTTAAATTTTATCACTGTACGTCAATTGAATCACTGGTTCATAGCAAAGAAAGTAATCTGTCAAATTTTTGATATCTGCTATATTTTAAGAGATACCGATTTTTTTGAAAAACTTTGCTTTTTTTCAACTTTTTGTTAGCTAGATCCTACTGTGCGTTGTATCGTGCAAACTTTGCAAGTGATTATTATACCTTATGAAAAGCTTGTTTATGTTCAGTAACAACAATTGTACCTAAATGTTGTGATGTGCAGTGGCGTACTTATAATCACTTATATGTCTATGTTTTATGAGTATCTCACAATTTTTTGTATTGGAAAGTACTCGCCCCTAGATTAGGCAAGTCTTTCCTTATTTTTTAGTTTTTCATATCGCGCTACAGGTATATTACACAAAATTTTAAAAAGATAATTTTTTTATTTAATTGTTTGAAAAAATTTATTTATTAATTTCTGACTTTCTAACACGACACTATTCCTAAAATTAAACTTACATTGAAAGGCACTTTAATATTAAATAAAGCTAGTTTGATTTTGATGGGATTAATACCTTGTAGGCCCTCCTCGTACATTAACGACCTCTTGACATCGCCGTGGCATACTGAGGACTAACAGGTTGATAAATGCCCTAGGTATATTTTGCCACTCTTCTTCAATGGCCACTGCCAGTTCCTCCAAAGTTTGAGGCGGATTTTCTCTGGATCGCACTAATAATTTCAGCCGAGAACATGCTCTATTACGTTTAAATCAGGAGATTTTGGCGGCAGGTTTAACTGTTGAACGTTCCTTTCCCTCAAAAACTCCTGAACGATGTTTGCCCTGTGTGGTCTCGCATTATCGTCAATTAATAGTGTGAATAGTGAATAGTGTCGTGTTAGACAGTTAGAAATTCATAAATAAATTTTTTCAAACAATTAAATAAAAAAAATTTTTTTTTAATTTTGTAGACACTGTATAATATACCTGTAGCGCGATATGAAAAACTAAAAAATAAGGAAAAACTTGCCTAATCTAGGGGCGAGTACTTTCCAATACAATAAAATTGTGAGATACTCATAAAGCATAGACATATAAGTGATTATAAGTACGCCACTGTACATCACAACATTTAGGTACAATTGTTGTTACTGAACATAAACAAGCTTTTCATAAGGTATAATAATCACTTGCAAAGTTTGCACGATACAACGCACAGTAGGATCTAGCTAACAAAAAGTTGAAAAAAAGCAAAGTTTTTCAAAAAAATCGGTATCTCTTAAAATATAGCAGATATCAAAAATTTGACAGATTACTTTCTTTGCTATGAACCAGTGATTCAATTGACGTACAGTGATAACATTTAAAAATATTATTGTGAAAGTTACATGCTATTGAAATTGGAGCAAAAATCATCGTCCTCTTTAACACCCTGTATATAAAATTTTCTGACAGTTTAGGACAATCCAACTTTGGCAATTGTTTCCTAAGGGATAAATCTATCAACAATTAAAAACCGGAGATCGATGTCATATCTGGTTCAGAAAATATTAACTTTTAAATTTAGGCGAAATTTTTCTTGCTCGAAAGCAAATGGCCAGCAGTTTAGGTAAACTAAATATTATTTTTATAAGAATCTAAAGTTTTACATTTTTTACACAGTTTGGCAACATTGTGCCTGAACATCTGTTGATTACACAGCTGGGCATGGGTAATATGATTGTGCCAAGGAGTGACCTGTGGGTTTATGGGTGAATAACCCCACTTTTTAAACTTTGATTTAAAAAAAATATATGTAGCGCTTCTCTAGGACACCCCAGGAGTCACCCATTTAAATATAATACGTCATTTCCATAACACCCAGTATTTAATTAATTTGTTCTCTGGTGTAGATTTTAATTACACTTTATACTTTAGGTCTGATGATGGATTTGCTCTTATAGAGCGAATATACAGCTGCTAAACACAATCATCCTTTTGAGATATAAAAGTAGTTATTATATCGATTAGGTAGTTTTGATAAACATTGAAATAAAAAAAAAACTTGATACTCATGTACTCGGTAAACAAGTTATGTATTTTTAAACAACTTACCTTAATTGGATATTCGGAGTGCAAACAATAATTGTAAAGTACAAGCTTCTTCACAAGAGCACATTCCTTATAGTTGTATGATGTCTTTTTGCTACAATCTTCTTTAATTACGTCGATAATAGAACTGCATTCATTCAGGTCGATCGATAACTTTTTAAAATCTATATTTAAGATTTTATTATTTTTAATATCCGTGTTGAAATCCATAATATCATACATCAGCTTATAAGTAACTTCTTTTTCGTTCTCAAGCTGCAGACTAGGTAAAATCCTTTCAATGTGCCTTAATATAATCCCCTCCTGTTCTTTCCACAGTGGCAATAATAATCTAAATGATCTATTCTCTCTAACGCAATCTTTTACAAACTGTAAAACAGGTTCGTCTAGGGGTAGACTTTCCAAGATTATAAATAATAAATACTCGCTTATAATCTCGAAGCGAAGTGGTCTATTTTTAACTCTTTCTATATTAATTATTTCATTAAGGTACTGCCAATGGTCTTCAGTCAGAAATCTATAATCGATGTGTTGTGCAATATGAGAGATCATAGCGATACGAACGTTATCATCGTTGCGATGCCTTACGCAGATATAATTTAGGACATCTTTATAAGCAGAATAGTCTTGATTGTGATGACAAACAGTAACTAACTCTTTTAATAATGCGCCTCTCCAAAAAGACGATGATGTAACGTTAATTTTGTCCTTTAATAACTTAATTCCCTTTTTGGGTTCATAATATTTAAAATATTTCAAACTATCAGTCTTGAGATATATTTTCTCTGCCCATGTTTCCTTGATTTCTTTAGGAAAAAAAAAGTCTTCACGAAATACATCTAAATATTCTAAAATATCTTGGTTATAAGCTTGCTTAAAGGCATGACAAATAATATCCCAGCGCTTTTTTATCGGATATTGAAACAATAACGCCTTCATGCCTCTTTCACCATAGCCTAACGAACTAATGGACTTGGGGAAAAATTGAAATAAATATTCTTTATCAAAGTCTCTTATTTCTCTAACTAGTGCCGACTTCTTCCATTTAGAATTCTTTATATCATTCAAAACGGCATCTCTGTTAGTATTTATTACTGCTTTGGTGGTATAATAGCCCAATTTTATATCACGATCATTCAATCCCATCTCAAAATAAAGATCGGGGCGTTTCCAAACTAAGTAAGATAAAAAATGATAGTCACTAAAGTCTCTTTTCGTGTTTTTCTTGTATTGTTTAAAGTATACTTTTAATACCTCAATATCTTTTTCGAATATTCTCTTTAATTGTTCAGTTGTTAAGGTGATTTCATTGTTTTCTAAAAATATTATAATTTTTGGTGATGAACAACTGAACAGGAACTGTTGAGCAATAAATCTACCGTATCTGAAAATAACAAAAAATAAATAAATAAAATACCATTTCTGTATGTATGTGTTTAGTGGAGATTTTCATATATTTAATGGGTTATTATTTGACAGGATAACATTTACGACAAGGTGCGTATAAATAAGGCGAGAGGCGCCAGAATCTGCCACGAGCCTACCGCGAGCCTCCCGTGAGCCTGCCGCGAGCCTCTTTCGAATTTTTTCCTTTCCGCATGGCAGTCGAGCTCGCCACGAGTTTCCCACGAACCTATTTTATAGGGGTGTTACGGAACAGCTTTTGTTCGTATCTGTCTGGACCAGTACCTGTTTCAAACAGAAACCTGTTCCAAAAACCTGTTCCAGGTCCAAACTAATCCGCCGGTATAAACCGGCAACATGTGATGTCTCTTGACAATTTTAAAATTTTCGCAACAGTTAAATATTTTATGATTTTACCATAGCTCTAGCACATGGGTAGATGAGTTCTGAGCATCGTTGAAATATACATTTTTGTTTTCAGTTGCGGTTTATTAAGAGTATACCTAATTTTTTGCGTTACATATTAGTTAGTACTTTGTAGTAAACCATGATAAAGCGCACCAGCGTAGTGTGTATATATTTTTTTTAGTTGTTGTTTACAACACTAATTGTTGTTTTAGTATTTTTTATAAATATTTATTTTCGTTGATGTAGCCGTTCCAATGAGTAGCTATTTATATGTTTTATTTTTTGTTAATGTATTTTTAAGAATAATGATTTGGTTTTTATCCATTTAAGAAATAAAATATCCCAATTCCATTTCTCTTTAATTTTTTTGTGATTTATTTAACATTTAATTTTTCAAAATGCGTTTAAAATATCAGCTGCCACAGTGTCAGACGCTGCCCCACGTTTAAATGTCAACCTAGCCGCTGGTAACCGTAACATATCGATTTAAGCAAAACCTGTTGCCGTTCCATTCGCTATATCGTACCTGCCGTACCTGTACCTACCAACTTGAAAGCCAGCTGAACAGTGCCGACGGACCTGGACCTGGAATAGGTATCTGGTAATAGACAACAGGTCCGCGGATTAGGTAGGTGACACCTGTTCCAAAGGAACAGGTCCAGGTCCACTGTAACACCTCTACTATTTTATTTTTAGTTGTACACGGTGAGCCAAAGGAGGTAGACCATACCTGGACGAAGAACAGACGAAAGCTTTATTTGTTATGTGCAGTGTTGTTATTACTATCAAGTTTAGTAAATAAAAAACGAAAACCTCGGCGATGGTGGCGCACTGCCTTATGTAATAAACGGTCAGGAACTGAACTTCTAATGGATTTAAAGTTCCAGCATATTAGCAGACATTACAAAAAAAATTTTCACCATAATATCTCCCGACAAATTTTGACTGAAATTTTGTAATAGATTAATTCTTTGTAAATCATCAATACTTTAATATTGTACTAAGCATAAAGTAAATGACTTTTAATTTTTATTTTTGTCGATTGTAAATTTTTCCTTATGCCATCCATTGTCTGTGGTGTGGTGAGAGGCCACAGTCAAAGTAAATCTATTGATATTGCAACAACGTAATAGATTCGTGAACGAATCAGGCTCGTTGTTGGCGCAGCTCAGGCGCGTCTCGGGCTCGTGGGTGCGTATAAATATGGCGAGACGAGCCTGAGACGCGCCCGAGCCTCTGACGAGCCTTTCTCGAAAAGTTCGTGGTAGGCCCGTGGTAAGCGCGTTTGAGGCTCGCAGCCAGTACCAATATGACGAACTAGGCTCGTTGTTGGCGCGGCTCAAACGCGTCTCGGGCTCGTTTCGCCATTTTTATAGGCACCTTTAGTTGCACCTTGAAAAATGTAATTATGCTTCTTCATTAAAAATAAAATAAAAATCGTAATATTTATGATTATTTTTACCTTTCTAAAACAAGATCAAATATTTTGTCCATTCGTTCCTCGTCCAGTGTGAGGGAGAGCTTTTTTAAAACTTTCATCCGTAGAGAGAAAGACAAAGTGGGCAAGAAAACGTTCACTATATCCCCCTCACTCATATCTTTAAAAGCCTCTTGGAAAAACCATTTCTGCTTCAGTATCCTGCTGGACAATACTTCCATTCCTAAAAATAAATAAAGTTAAATCCCCTTAAATTAAAGACAATTTAATTGTAAAATTTAGACTTTATTGAAGAAACTTTCTTTTAAATCAGTGGCGGCTCGTGACCTATGATAGAGGGGGTTCACAAGTATGGTGTAATTTTTCTAGCAACATATTTTTATTTATTTTTTAATTTTACCCGAAGAAATACAACTTTTGGAAAATAAGAAAGGTTTTCTTAGTGTGTATAGCTGTCGGATCTTAACGTCGTCGCATGCAACCCTCGTAACAATATCTATACACAGTCCACTACTAATACTACTAAAGTCATCTACGAGTTATCAAGAAAACCGAATGATGTCTAATACCACTACGCCATCTACGGGCTACGTCATTAGGCGCAACCAAGACGAGAACAATAGTTAACTGTTTTATGACGAGAACGAATCGAGCCACGAGACTGACAAGTTGGCATTCTTCATATTTTCAGTGTTTTTTAGTTTAAATCCTTAAATAAAATGGTTTAAAATCATATCGAGTATCATTTATCGAAATACACAACATTTATTGACCCTACACAATAGTGCTTAAACGTAAAGTCCATTCTTCGGTTCTTAATTGTAGAAAATTGATCAATAACAGCCTCATTAAGTTTGGAATACCCTCTATAATTTTTTTTTCATATATTTCATTTTTAAACTTTCTAATAAAGTCCCTAGATTTACCCTTTGTGGTCTGCCTTAAATTAATTTCGCGTTTAGGTGTTCCCGCATTCTTCACTTCAATTTTTTGCTCCAAACTCAAAAGTTATTTCTTAAATAGTCCACCGTCAACTATTCATTTATAATTTAATAAACCACCCGCAACCTGTTACTACAGAGAAACTGCACTACTTATACGCACGTGCGAGTAAGTCTCGTCATAATCGTCATTTACCTCGACCGGGGCACGGTTGCCGGATCTATACCGTTTGGTTTGACGGGATGATAAAATATTAGGGAGGATCGGACTATTTTAGTTTGACGGTACGATAAAATATTAGAGAGGATCGGACCTTATACGATAAATAATATTCTATGAATATAAATTAATATTTTTTATTCGTTTTGGGGGTGCACGTGCGCACGTGCTCCGGTGGAAGAACCGCCACTGTTTTACATGGCAAGTTTTGCTATGTTGTAGGTTCTCCATAATATGTTTAATGGTTACTAATTTTATTCCCAACGAGCCTCTGATTTAGTTTATGAGTATGTTAGGGTTCGATCTAATTTATAATGAAGATAAATTATTATAGCTCATTATTCATACCTTGTTTTAAAATCTCAATTAATTTCTCCACATGTCTAAAGTGAATTAAAACATCAACATAGAAAATGTGCTCCTGATAGTTTCGAGGTTGAATATCCAGCTGGTCTTGGGGAAAATTCGAACTTGCACTGGTAGACTTTAATAATTTGTAAAAATTCTTTTTCCTCTCATTGATATGAGTGCCCTGTAGGTTATAGAATTGAAATTTAAAGTCTACAGCATCATTCGCAGCCATCGTTCTCAGGTATGATCAACAAATTAGGTACCTATAACAAAAAAAATAACATAGTCAAAGTCAAAGCAAGTACAAGCCTCAGTACACTCTGTACAAAAATAAATATTATCTACAAATCAGAAGAATCCAGAGAACTCAAAAATAATTTAAAAACTAAGGATCTGATTATTATTTCGTCGCGTATGCAACAGATTTGCAAAATCTCTGTAAACTTAGAAAATGGGGTTAGTTTAATAAACAAAACATTGCCAAAAAGGTCACTTCCCCCCCTCCCTTAAATATTTGCAATAACAACTGTTATCCATGCAGACAGACTGGTACTGCATTTTATTGAAAAACTGGATATTGATCATGATACAATCAATATAAAAAAGAATGTCCAATATAAAATCCAATTTAAAAAATATCCATATAGATCAGGGGTTTCTAAACTGCGACCCGTGAACCAATCATTGCAATCTCCAAGAGAATAATCAGAAAACTTTCTTTCGAATATTGTGATATCTCAAATCAATGTCCCATCAGATGAATCCCCAATTTTCACAAAAACGTACATACAGATATTCAATTGACCTGATCGATCACTGTTCTATATATAAACCTAAGGAAATGACCAATGTAGATATTAATATTAGATGAAATGATAATAAAAACATCAATCAAATAATGATAACATTATCTTTGAGTTTTTATGTAACTACACAATACTATAGGAAAAAATTACTATAATCAGACCCATCTGCAATATATATATTAGCTTCAATAAAATATATCTATCTTGAAAATGTTAATATTTATAGTACCTGATTAATGTCATACGTGTCTTATAATTAATTTCCAAATTAAAATATGTCGACCTGATAGGACTAATAGGTACTCTCTGTTTTATGGGTACTCATCAAAATATGTATAGGAGTCGGTGACTTTTTAACTTTTCTAAAGATGCGAAATTAATTCTTAGATTAGTTATACGCCTATTTTGGACTTCCATTGTCTTGTGTATTTATTTAAATCACAACGTTTCAACTGGTTAACATCTCTAGTCGTCTTCTTCAGGTAAATAATCATAATCACCTGAAGGCGACTGGAGATGTTTACTAATTGAAACGTTGTGATTCAAGTAAATAAATACAATGCAAGTTCAAATTCAAAATACGTCTATCATGATACAGTATTGTCTCTAACCTTCAAGTAATTTTTAGATATTTTCGTTATAGTTGCTTGTGGTGAAACGTTTAAACTCTGCAAAACACAACTAAAAACTGAATAAAAAGATAAATAAACACGAATTTTAACTTAATTTTAAGGTTAATATTTAGAGACGACACTTAAGAACGCACGAGCCGCGTACCGCGGCGGTTGGCGGTCGCGCGTTTGTTAATTTATTAGAAAGTTATTGCAGATACCGCAGTGGCACCCGCATAACCGCGCGGTTTAGCGGACGCCGGCATCGGTCGCGGCGAACGCGGAGAACGCGCGGACTGGCGGTTGTCGACTTGTTTATACTTGGTAGAGAGACTACGCACGGCAACGCAACTTCGCGCGGTTTTAGGTGATAAGAATATTGTCAAGAGTATTTCCATTAACGTGGTGTGCGAGAATTACTAAAAATAATGGATTTTGACACAGAAAAGTTCATTTATGAAATTGAAAACCGCCCACCGTTGTGGAATATGAAAAGTAAAGAGTATAGTGATCGCATAATAAAAATCAGAATGTGGGAAGAAATAGTCGATATCTTCGGAGGAACAGAAATGGCAATTAGTTAAAATAATACGAAAGTTCCATCTGTATTCCTATTTTGGAGCAGCGGGTGAACCCAATATCTTCGGTTGCAAACACGTTTATTTTGTTTTCTGGAAATAATGAATTTGTACAGCTGCGAAATGGCTACAGCACTTGCCGCGGACACTTTCATGACGCGACTATCACCCGCGCCAATTTCCGCAGAGTAATCCGCGCTTCCCCGCGGCACCGCTTCACCGCCAACCGCCGCGGTACGCGGCTCGTGCGTTCTTACCCTAAAAACCACGGAAACCCCGGAAACATTCGGCATCTTTCGGAGATCCGAATCCGGAAAGCTGGCGGGCATTTTGAATGGTGATGCTTGACAACTTGCACGTTTCGGAGGATCGGTTGCCTGGCGCACAGCTCGTGAACAATACCGTTGGTGTTGGTTGCGACTTTCTTTGGTCGTAGACTTCAAAATAGATTATGTTATCGCTTCAGGCCCCTTCAGTATCTAAAATTTCTGTTTAGGTTTTGTGGATTATTTTGCTTTCTTTGTAGCAAATATGGTTTTAATTCTGGTCTCGTCTTTATTTTGAAGTACTAGAATCGTTTTTAATATTAGTAAAATGGTTTAATTGTGTACAAAATTACGTTAAAATCTTTATTTATATTTTGATACATAATATACTGATTTATTGCTTGTCATGAAATATTGGACAAAAAATATTAAAACTTCTTTTTGATAAAATATGCCCTGAAAATTAGTTATTAAATGCCACCCTTTATTAAATATGTGGTGTACTCGAGTCACCTTTATTTAACTGAAATAAAACACGGGATATTTTGAACTGTTTCTTTATTGTCGGTCAAAAAGTCAGGATGGGGGAACACTGTGGTCAACCAATTTATGTAGCAAAGCAAATTCATGCACACAATTAAACTTATGATACTGCTGAAACCACTAAAACTACATTACAATGACTAACAAAATAAAAAACATACATAATAATATAGTACTTTATTTAAACTTACGTAGTTTTCAGAAATCCGCAGCTTCGATTACAACCCGTAAGAAGAAACTGCAAGAAACTTAAGAGGGATGTTTTTTTCAAATTCCTTATTATCCTGCATTATTTTTACAATTTACATAGCAATAAGCATAGCTAACATCTAAAAAAATCCTAAACCATACTACGCAACTACAATAATTAATTTTTTAATTATAAAATACAAAATCCAGCCCTGTCACCATACAAAATAAGAACCCTTAACCAATATTATTTCTTTCTCGTTGCTGGAAAGAATTCTTGCTTTCCTAATTTCCTTTTATGAACTGCTGATCTATTTTCTTGTTCCATCACCAAACTAATTTGCCCCATACACCTTATAAAAAAATATAGCTTAATTTTTAGAATACACTTCTCCATTCGTTTAGAGTATTTGCTGACATACCCTACGGATAATAGAAATATGTTATAAAATAAGGCAACATTAAAGGTGCATTCTATATTTTTACCAAATGAATTACTACGATTGCAAGTGTAGGATTTTTCCACATGATCATTATATCGTTTTGTCCTGGCCGCTGCATAGGTCGTCTGAATTTTTTGTTCTTCATACCATTGTTCATAATCTTCTTTGCTAAAAAAATTATGTGTTTGCATTTGTAATTTTATTTTGCGACTTACCTCTAAATGCGTTTCTAGTTTATTATAAGTTCCACAGATTAACTCAGTTCCAATACACAATGGGCAAATAATATGCGATTTCGTAGTATCGGAATTATGCTGTTGGTTATGAACATTTTTTACATGTCTGTTCTTTGCTGAGGGGCTTGTTGGGCTTCCATGCTTGATGATTGCAAAAGTAGATAAACACAATATTTTTCACAAAATAAATCAGAAAGCAAAGAGATTCAAGAATCACGTGTGGTAACACAGCGATCAAACAAAAAACTCTAAAAAAGGGCGGCAAAGAGTTATAAATGTTAGGTTAGGTATTGTTCACGAGCTGTGCCGGCTGTGCGCCAAGCATCCCAACGAATACTTATAAACAGGAAGAAGACAAACAGCCGTGTTAACACATCGAAGCAAGTATGAACAAACGAACAAACCAGGCATCCATTCCGTCTGGAATCAGCTGACAAACGCACGTGCTTTTCAAATGTCACTTTTGTCAAAATTTTTATTACTGTCAATATTTTAAAGTGACATTTAACCAACAAAAAACATTCAAACCCTTTTATTTGATTTACTTAAGTAGTGAAAATCAAATATTAGGATTCTGACATGTTTTAAGCTGTTAATATCACTTTAAAATAATCCTTACACACTCTTATATCATTTTTTTTTAACTAATAACGTAACTACAAATGAAAAATTAAACTTCAGAAATACGCTAGTAAGTAGTTTTATTAAAAAATAGGAAGTAAATCATAATTTACATAAAATATTTTACCATCTTCAAGTGGGCTCTAGGTCCTAGCAAATATTTCAAGCTTCAAGTCCAAGCATATTTTTGGGCCCCATATAAAGAAATTATTATTGATGCTTACTCTCAGTAAAGATGACTAGATGAATGTTTCAATTACAAATTACTCACTTGCACCAAAAAGGAAACGACGTTTTTCGTGAAAGATTAGAATATTAAAAATTATTTTAAAATTTAAAGATGCGTCTTCTCCACTTCTCCACCATTTTAAATCATATCAGATGTTGCTTGATTTCCATGCCCGCCAGACGAAGGAAGTTAGCTTGTTAAACTATTTAACAATTCGTGCTGTTCGCATTCTATGCCTGTCTCTGTCTGCAGCAACCTTCCCTAATTCAGTAAAGCGAGACAAATATGACCAGGATCAAGTCGCCTGCATAAACACTCACTTTTGGGCTTTCCATATTAACTCTACGAAGTCTGATATTGACGCTTAAATGATAGAGTGAAACAGATAGATAAAAGTAGGTTACATGTGAGCGTATGGAGCAGAGTAGGCTTAGCATCACTTCCAAGGCCTTCTTACGTGTTTCGACCTCCCCCATAAGCAGTCTCACCGGGCTGAAGCATCCGGTCCAGCCGATCCTTCGAAACGTGCAAGTTGTCAAACATCACCATTCAAAAGGCCCGCCAGCTTTCCGGATTCGGATCTCCGAAAGATGCCGAATGTTTCCGGGGTTTCCGTGGTTTTTAGTGTCGTCTAATATTTAGTAGTGTTGTGATGGCTCGAGTACTCGATTATTGAAATAACCGATATCGCTCGATTTTAAAAAAAACTGCTCGAGTTATAAATTGAAGCGAAAATCGTCGGTTGTTACTACTTGTTACTTATTATCTTTCACTCGATACCTGAGCTTCGCTTGATGCTGACCGAAATGTGCTGTTTGCTATTGTGATCGCTCGAGGTAGAATACTGCTCGTATATTCGAGCAGTTTTTCGCTCGATTGGAAATACTACAAATTCAAGCGAAAAATCGTACGTTTTGTGACAGATGAGATATTTTGACCATGAATGATATAAAATTTCCATCGTGAATAAATTGGTAACGAAAATTTCAATAAATCACTTTAGACCCCGTTTGGCGGGACTAAGCGTGGGTCATTATGGTGCATTATTAATTTGTTAAAAAATATGAAGGGGGCTGGGGCTCACCCCATTATATACGCCATTGCTCTATAGCGTGCCTAAGGATTTGTATCGTGTATGTAAAATACTTATAGTTTAGCGTGCTAAGGAATTATCATAACTATTTGAAATAAATAATGTTCAGCCTTAGTTTTAAAATAAATTAAAACGAACTTACCAAATCAATATACTGAATGAGTGTGTCCTTCCTTTTTTGAACGATATTGTGCAATATATTTTTTTATTAAGTAGACGTGGGCTTTGCTTATCTTATCATCGACCGCGTTGTTGTCGCCACTCGACGATGATCTTTTTAATCAAATGTATCAGGGGCTCTTGAATTGCCAAACAAATAAAATAATGATAAAAAATGCCTATCCTTAAATTAGGTAATCCAAAAAATATAAATAATATTAAATAAATAGAAAAAAAAATAACAAATTACCAATAAAGTTTATTGGACCAAAACCACTTGCGTCCGAACATCAATCTGACAAATCAATTAACTAATTTGCAAAATCAATATCAGTCTATAATACGCGCTATGCTCCAATCCAGAAAACCATGGAATAATGACAAATATTCGGATTTGGTAACGGCCAGTTTATTAAAAGACGCCCAAGTCGGAGAGGTTTAAATTCGGAATAATTTCGGGAAAAAATGAAATATTGTTATATTATGCGATTTATTTGTACAGGGTGTCCCACTAAGGTCGGCGAGGTACGATATTATGAAAGCCATAATCGACATCGACTAAATTGAACAAGAAAAATTGATGTAAAATATTGTCACGTTTCCAAATTGACCGCCAAGTGGCGCAATAACTATGATATAACTAAAAATTCAATTTTCTTCGAATAATCGCCGTTAAAGGCTCTTGATAAAAATATCATTAATTTTTGCGATAGTTTTTGTTCATAAAACTTTTTCGTATCGTCGATATAATAAGGGGGAGGGGATATAGTTTTAATTTGCTGTATCTTACATGCCCTTTATCCAAATTTACACAACTTGGGCTCCATATTGATTAAGGGCGAAGTACGGTCCTGTTCCTGTTCGCCAGTTAAGGTCGAGCGTTTATCAGACGGCATTGCGCATGACATCCGACGAGCGGCGTTGTTTACATGCGCGAGACCATAAACTTGCCACTTTTTCTTTTAGATTTCGGCTATCCATAGATACAGCTGATGCATTACCCGAACACCGGGCCCTGTATAGCAACTTCACCGTTTACAAAACGGACAGGATTCTATCTATTGGTTTAGTATTGACGCGACCCCGTTTACAATTTTACCTGGTTGGCTCAGCTGGTATTGATAATAGTATATTCGCGGTAAGTTGAACGAGCGTGAAACGTACTATATGCTCTTGGTTCGCTTTGCGATAAAATTATAGACTGAATGAAAGGAAAGTAATATTTTTTAATAAACATACATATATTTTTACATATAATATATAATTAATATATTTTAAGGAAAGTAAATATTGTGTATACTATTTATTCAAAATATTTTTACCGCGGACATAATTCGACCCTTCCTCCATCTACAGATAAACTTATTCCTGTAATAAAACTTGCATCCTCGTTATTTGCTAGAAATGCAATGGCTCGAGCCATATCCTCTGACGTACCAGGTCTTCCTAAAGGATGAGTTTCCGCTGCCCTTTTCATATACGCATTACTTTCTTCCTCGGTTTGTCCACCGCTTACGAATAAATTTGTTCTCGTTACACCTGAAATTAATATAATAAAATATTTACGGTAAAGTACGTGTCACGCTCTCTCATCGCCCATTAAACGGCAATAAACTATTATTGAAACCGGCTGTAATAAAATTAGGTAAAATTGTATTTGTACTATCTTGATTTTTTTTTTTCAAAACGGTAAATAACGTTTAAATTGACGTAAATTGAGTACAGGGATCTCGGAAACCGTAAGAGATACGATGTCGGTTAAATAGAGGTAAAGTTGCGCACTTACGTGCCTAATAATATGCCGTTCAGAATGTTTTACAATTCCGAGTAGTTCCGGAGATATCCGGAAAAAACCGAAATTCTGAAAAATCGTTTTATTGTTATCCTGGGTTCTTTTGAGATCGAATTCTAAAGTAAATTGCACCTTTGCATTGCCACTTTTTCTAACATCGTTAATTGTTTTATATTCCGACGTGTCGTCTTCTAAATAATACCTCATAAGTAAGCTCTAAATTTTTACTTATGTTGGACTAGTTCAATAAATAACAAATAATTTAATAATAAACCACAAATAAGTGAACAAAATACAGAAACATTATTTCAAACTTTCTGTTGATTCGGGATTTAAAAGAAAAGTATGCGTTTGAAACAAAAAAATTAAGATGGTGACGCGTGATTTGTTTCACTTGATATTCCCATTGTGATCGTTTGAGAGCGTTTTAAGAGGTTTTCTATTTTCCAGAAAATATGGAACATAATTTTACAAATGCTGAAAGTTTGATATTCTATCGCATGTTTTATTTTATCTTAAAAAAAAACTGTTATGTGGCAGTTTGAAGATGGTATTTGTGCTTAGAGAATAACGGAAATCATTTTGAACACCTGATTATTTAGTTCCTTACTTTTTTCGTTGTTCGTTTTATTACTGTTTTGGAATGATTTTAATTCACTTATTTATATTTATTATTAAATTATTTGTTATTTATTGAACTAGTCCAACATAAGTAAAAAATTTAGAGCTTCTTATGAGATATTATTTATAAAATTAGGAGAAATACAGGACCGTATCCCAAAATCTCCTGTTGTTGTTTGCACTCGGGAGAAAAAGCTCTCAAATTCCAATATCAGGAAAACAGGACCGTATTTAAAAAAAGAAAGTTGATAACGACCCTATGAAGACGACTCGTTGGATTACAAAACAATTAACGCTGTTAGATAGAGCGGAAAAAGTGGCAATGCAAAAGTGCAATTTACTTTAGAATTCGATCTCAAAAAAACCCAGGAAAACAATAAAACGATTTTTCAGAATTTCGGTTTTTTCCGAATATCTCCGGAACTACTCGGAATTTTAAAACTTTCTAAACAGCATATTATTAGGCACGTAAATGCGCCTCCATTTAACCGACTTCGTATCTCTTATGGTTTCCGAGATCCCTGTACTGGCCCTCCTTATCTTGGACACGTTGTACAGTCATTTTTGAAAAAGTCACCGAGGTTTTCAGGAAAAATATGTAAAATCGCAACTATCTAAAGTGATTTGGCAACGCTTCGGATGATCGAAGGCAGAAGAATAAGGAAAACGTCACCTACTCCCTCGATACAGCCGGCCAGCGCGCTGGCTCATCCGTGTCTTGAAATGGCGATGTATCAAAATCTCAAATCGGACCACGCGGTCCGCTGATAAATACTCTTAAGTAAATATTGCAAAGTATATAAATTTCTTTAAAAAAATACCTACAAACTTATCTGATTGCATTATAATAAAATTATTGTAAAATTCCGGAATTCAAATTTTTAAACGGTATAACAGTAATAATTTTGTTGCACCTCTAAATCTTCAAAAGTCGAGTGTTTTCTTTAGAGACAGCATCAATGAATAAATAAAATTTTTAATTAAAATGACTTTATTTTCTATTTCTTAAAAACACAAGCTACTGCACTGGTAAGGGTAACAGGGAGTGGACGCGAAGCTGTCAGCCCTTTTTTTCACTATTAACCATTTAATCGCGTATTATTAACCGATGAACTCGTGAAAGCAGGCAACCCGATTACTGCAAATTATAATAAAGCGACCAGTAATTATGTGAAACGTCAAATCATAGGTAAAGTTTGTTTCACGAAAAATGGATATAACTTAATGACTGCAGTAAAAGTACCTGGGGCGATCCCATTATTTATGACCATTTGTTATTATTATGTGGAAAGGACCGGATTGTAATAATTATAATTAAATATAGGCACATCAGGTAGGTTAGGTTGCTTAATTTATGTTTAAATATCTTTTTGTGGTAAAATTTGTTAGTTTTTATTTCTTGCTGGAAGAGTTTACTTGTATTACCGATATTATTTTACCAAACGTATAAAACCAGTATGTGGCGTCCATGGAAAAACATTGATGGTGCTTCTTCTAGTGTTGCAGTGAAGAAAATGCATTTATCTCTCGATGCTAGGGAAATTGTAAAAAGAGTATATACATACTTCTTTACTCAACAGAGGACTTTATGCTAGTGCTGCTGCGACTGAAACGTCTGATTTGACTAAGATACCTCTGACTACAGTGAAAAGAATCGCGTCAAATCCAATTAAATCTAGACAGGAGCGTAAAGATGCCGGTTTCACCAAATGTTTCGACGAAAGCGACAAGGACTTGATAAGTTGTAGCCGCACTAGCCTTTGGAGAGTTTTGTCGGAAATGGGATTTAGATACCGCAAAATTGACAAAAGGCAAGTACTCATGGAATCCTACCGTTTACAAAAATGGCGTGATGAGTATATAACTTCTGTAAGGAAATCCCGTTCTGAAAATCGTCCTATAATTTACCTCGACGAGACTTGGTTTGACACGCATGAAACACCATCCAAAGGCTGGTCTGATTCTTCCGATAAGTGTAAAACAAAAGCTCCGTCAAATAAAGGAAAAAGAATAAGGCTGGGTCAGAAAACGGTTGGGTTCCAAATGCCTTGTGGCTTTCTGCAAAAAACATTAAAGACTCTTGTGTGGACTACCATAGCGATAGCGATAGCGAAACAGAACTATCTATAGAATGACATTATAAATGTAAATAAATATGACTAGTAATATTTAAAAAAAATGTTATTTCATTTGATTACATTAATATGATCATATCATTACTTGTTTTCCTTAGTCCGTCCCTTCATACTTCATTTGTTTATTGCCAAGCTCTTGTCGACACAATGGGACCGACCCAGGAAATCATTAAGTTATATCCATTTTTCGTGAAACAAACTTTAACTTGACCGTGATTAAAGAGTCGATAATGCAAGGGAGTAACATTAATAACTACAACAGATTTTGTAAATGTATTAGTAGGGTTGCCCTAAAGGTTTAAATAAGCTTCTCGCCTCATGTTTTACCAAGCCATAGTAGCAGTGTCAAAAAGTCACAGTGGCTGTAATTTTGATGCTGTTGGGATATGTCTTCTCTTTTAAATGTGGTGATTCTTTTAGGGCTTTTTATGATAAATATAAAAAATAAGTAACCGAGAATTGTTAGGCAACCCATTAAAAATAATAACTGCCCGAGTACAGGAGAAATGGTATAAGTACCGATTTATTTTCGATTTTTACAATTACCAAGGATATAATATTCATACAGGGTATGTAAACGTGATTTATGTAACTAATTATATTTGTTTTAATAATAATTTGAATATGGTTTTAAGCAAATCCCATGCAAAAATTAACAAATATACGATATTTAACTAAATATTGAGGTTAGGTTATGAGTTTCATTATCTTTTTGGAACGATGAATTTATTGAAAGTTAAGATTCGTTTAATTTTTTTTTTTTTGGATTAATCCCTCATTACGTTCGAAATACTACATTTTTCATCATTATAACATAATATACTATTATCTGCTTACCTGGGTTAACAGCGTTCACCCTAACTTGTTTTGGCGCCAAATCAAGTGCTACACATTTAGTAAAATGATTGATTGCGGCTTTGGAAACGCTGTAGATGCATACACCAGCGAAAGCGCGGAGGCCATTTATACTGCTTAAATTTACAATGTTCCCTTTGGTTTCAATGAGATGAGGTACAGCTAGCATTGTTATATGATACATGGATCGTACATTGGTATTCATTATTTTGTCGTATTGAGCAAGGCTTGTTGTTTCAATGGAACCCAGTTCAAATATACCTGAAATTTATTTTATTTATTTATTCATTTAAAAAGTTATGAAGTTATTTAAATTCAAATGAATGTATGCACAATGGACTAAAGTCTGTGTGTGCACACTGCCATAGAGTAAACGTACAATATACCTACTTATCAATAAGTGTTCCTTATTATTATTCAATCACGTTAAATTCTCAATTACAGACTTTCAAAAAACTTAACTATCCTATTAATTAACAGGGTATTATGTCTAATCCATTTGTCCCAGTCTAGTCCTTTTTAATGGATTGGAATTTTTTTCTTTTGAAATGCTCTGGTAATATGTTCAAAATTTTGGAAGCCACATAAGAAACTGATCTTTGTGTGGCATTAAGATGAGGATCCCAAACAATCTCAAATTAGCAATCGGAGCCATCTATGTTGCATCAATTAATTTAAAAATATGCCGCTTTTTGGCAGGTTAGAAAGAGACGAGAGTCATCAGCTTGTTTTAGCTAATTTATTGATATTTAGTTTGTCTGACATGTCGATTGGGGTATCAAAAAGTTTCAGGAAGATCTGTGACAAAAATTTAGAAAATTGTTCATATTTGAAATTGTTATTATTATTCTTATAACATTATATTTTTTAACGCAATTCTTCCATAGCGTTTTCCAATCCTTTAACTTTACGAATCCAGTTTTAAATTAGAAAAAAAACTAAGTATATTTGGCTAAACGTTCGCATAAAATAGTGCCTGCTTGGCGACCTGTGATTAAATACAGTTCAGGAATCGTAAAGACACCAGACTGTTCGAATAAGATTTCTGAAGAAAAACGTTTTGGCTTAAAGAAACCCACTTGACCATGCCAGTACATGCAAATGAGTATTTAGAAGGAAACCAACCAAACAAAAAAACTGTCAAGAAAATGCATTCAGCAGAACTACAAATCGATGCGCATCGCGACGTCAACCATTAAAAATCGATGGACTCTGCTGAATGCAGCCAATGGATGCATTCAGCAGAGCCCATCAATTTGTAAGCGATTAGTAATCATCTGCTGAATGCACTAAAAAAATCGATTCCACAAATCGATGGGAAATCGAACGCCATTTTTTGCAAGTGAATTATAATTAAAAAAACATATTATACACGATCTCCACTAGCGAAGAGGAACATTAAAAATAAAATTATACATTTCGTAGAGATAAAAACGTAATATTTGATGAAAATATTTAGCAGAGATCCTAACCAAACAAAAAAACTGTTAAGCATCGTGACGTCATCCATTAAAAATCGATGGGTTCTGCTGAATGCAGCCAATCGCTTATAAATCGATGGGCTTTGCTGAATGCAGCCAATTATACAGGGTCACAGCGGCCCCAACATGCCTAAGCAAAAAACCAAATATTACCCATAGTCATATTGAGTTATTATTGATAAATTTCAATAGCCTCGCTTCCAGTTTCCCAGAGATTATAACAGACAAAGAGAGCCCCAAGAAATTTTGATACAGGGTCCACCACATCACTGGGTATACGAGGTGTGTTCTGCGATTAAAATGTTATCGCATTCCATAGTTCAGTAATTAAGAATTAAAGTATCCAAAAGTATCTTTATCCAACTTACCAGCATTATTGACCAAAACATCGAGTTTGCAAAACTTGTTTATAGTTTCAGCAATCAGCGATTTCGTTTCCTTTTCCTGATTTAGGTCCACGGGTACCAACAATGGTTCCTCTTGGTTCTCACATTTGGGGAGTTCCGAAGCCACACATTTCAAATTTTCACGATTCTTGTCGGCAAGGACCAAAGTGGCGCCCAGTTTCGCGAAGTGTTTGGCCGTTGCAGCTCCAATACCTGAACCGGCCCCCGTTATGAGAACAACTTTTCCGGCGAACTTCATTTCGATTATGGTGAAAATAAACAAAGTTCAGAATCATTCAAATCAAAAGGATTTGATTTTGCTGCTGTCAATATGTTAACTAAATTCGTATTGACATTAGGTATGTTCGTTGACCCTGCATTATTAACGCTCACAAATTCGTTGGGAATGATGAAAAATATACCGAGATTAACTTTTTAGTCTACTTAATTGAAATGTGGATGCACATATTTCTGTACATATTGTATTTGTCGGAATCATAATCATGAGTGCAAAAAATGCAAATTAGTGAAGCTGCAATAATGAACAGACCTATTGTCGTTAATCGTTAAAATGTGTCAATCATACGTGGAAAAATCGCGTTAGTCGATTTCTCGTCGTCGATTATACAGGGTGTTATGGAAATGGCTTATTATATTTAAGTAGGTACTCCTGGGGTGTCCTAGAGAAAGCCTGCATACTTTTTTGTAAAAATTGACCGTCTAGGAGGTAAAAACCCCTAAAATCTTGTCATGATATGGCGAGGTTTCCAAATCACTGTGCACGCTCCGACGTTCTATGCCACGTCTTCCGCTATCACGATGAGATGCGATGGAACTTCTTCCACGTCTCTTTCTGATCGGAAGAACCACACAGTGTGACTAGAAATGAGCGATTCGCGGGATTAAGTTACAGGGTGTTATGGAAATGATTTATTATACTTAAACCCGCATCCTGAGATGAAAACAAATCGAAAAAATAACTAACCATAAATGGCGCTCTAAATTAATATGCGATATAAGCCACCTTACGTCAAACCCGAAAAATCACGTGACAGGCACTGGCGAGTGATGTTAACAATCTAATAGGGTTGGTCAAGTCTCAAAAGGTCGGCCGGTGTTGTCATATTTACACGTCAAGCACTTTACCTACCATACCTTTTTGAACAATTCTTTCCGCAATTTGAACTGACGACGCAAATATCAAACAAATATGAAATCACATCAAGATTTATCATTATAAACAGAACAAAAAAAAAAGGTAAATTTAAGAAATACCTTTGTATACAAACCCATGGAAATTACAGGGAAAGGCACGCCCAGTGTATACCTTTCACATATCAAAATATACTGAGGTAGCCGCGCCTCATCGGAGCAACGTTTTCTAACGGTCGAGGTGGATGCCCGTGTTGTGATTTGGCATCCCTGCTCACCTACGGACCTATATACACTATTTAACTGAAAACAGATGTGCATGACGCGGAAACACTTGGGATCAAGGGGTTTTTACCTAAGTATTTATACAATCGATTCAGAGATTATATTTTAATCCTACGAAAATAAGAGATTATTCCGGAATTAGGTCCTAATTCTTGAATCGTAACCTTAAAAATACGAGCAAATTCTAGTGTCGTGTTCATAGTCGACACTTGAGGCGTCCTCAGGCCTTGAGCGTTCCAAACTGACAACGTCACCTTAAGGAGCACTCGAGTGCCGATGACGCCTCAAGTGTCGACTATGAATACGGTCTCCTGAAATTAAATTATGTATGCTTTGATGGACTAACATTTTTGAAGACGATCCTTTATATTGTCGGTTTTCCAAGACGAATATAACTTGGGAGTAGTTATTTTGAAGACCTTTATGAATTTCAGTTTTTCAAAGTTTTAGGCTGAAGAAAGCCACAGCTCTGTGCTTGTAGAAATTGAAAACATCACTCCCTTGGATCGTGAAATTTGGCTAACGCTGCCTCTTCATGGTTAATAATTAAAAATAAATGCCACTTTTCTTTAAAACAAACTTCACAAAAACTTCTGGCTGGAATGATAAGTCGGTTATATGGGCATTATTATTACAATGAATAATGCGGACGTCATGATTTGACAATATAAAAGCATGGTAAACCTCATACATATAGAAATCGTCATTAAGGCCTATGCCCTTATGCAGTAGCATTTTGATATACTGATACAGATGGCAGTACCAGAGTTTTATTAGCAGATTTTCAAAGATCACAGTGACATGTATTTATCAGCTGACAAGATGATAGTTAAGGACTTGTCAACACATATGATATCGGTTAGGTTAAAAAGTGGATCATGTATTAAACCAACTAAATTCAACTCATTAATTTTATTTATGTGCTACATTAAGACATTAAAACAATGTTAATCACAAATCCAGTTTGTAGTATCGCATGTCTCTCACTCTCGTGCGATATTGGTGACAGATTGCGGATATAACGGAACGTAACATAAATTTGAAACTTGCATAATATACTAAATATGTACTATTATTCGTCAAACAAGATAATAAACTTGTCAATTTAATTCTTAACTTAGTAATTTCAAAATTTAAAGTAGTACCAGCTAACTCGTTTTCGAGAAAATGTTGGTGCTCTCAGCAACACTATTTTGTGGAATACTGTAAGTTTTGGTTCTCCATTTTCTTTCAAAGTATTGCTTAACAATTTGAATATACCTAAAAAACAATTTTATACAGTCGTACCTATTCCCTAAAAATAGTCTTGAATATAAAACAGTCATAATTTGACAGCAGAGGTTTAAAATTGTAAGCGTAAGATTTAGAAAGTATAGTGCAGTGGTACCTCGAGATACGAGCGCCCTAACATACGAGTTATTTGAGATACGAGCTGTCAAGCGAGCGAAGTTTTGTTTTGAAATACGAGCGACATTTAAGATACGAGCAACGGTCAGCTGCGACGCTGCACACAAGTTGCAACTGGTCGTGCATCGGAGCTATTTAATGACTCTTGCCTAAATCATTTCCGCAGCATTCTGAAAGGGAGGAAGCAACAAACTTCCTTGGACAGTCTTTCTTCGAATCCGGCAAAAAAGGCAACGACCAGTGAAGAGAAAAGCAGTGACTAAAATTAAGCATACAGTAGCATTCAAGTTGTGTGTAAGTTGCATTTAAGTGACCAAAATAGTATGTACACTTTATAAAACAAGTTTTCTTTGCTTTACATTCTCTTTTATTATGTTTTTATACAATATTTGTCATTTATAAATACATTTTTCTTATTCAAAAACACGTAACAACAATTGGGGGTTCCATTTTTTGGGGCTGGAACGGATTAATGGCATTTCAATTAATGTCAATGGGGAAAATTGCTTTCAGATACGAGCAAATTGACATACGAGCAAGGTTACGGAACGAATTAAACGCGCATCTCGAGTAGGGCGAGTTGTTGGATTTTGGTTTTCTATATAGTTTATAAATATATGTTCTTTACTTAATAGTTTTTTTAGCAGGTACCTATTAGTATGTGTGTTGTGTTGTTTAGATGATAACTCACATATACTTTACCTTTGTACATTGCCAAAGGGTTTTATTTACTATATTATTATTTTCTTGTTATAAAAAGTTTTTGTGATAAATATTTAGTTTTGATTTTTACCAACATTTCTGAAAAATATTAAACATTGACAACATTGCACAAACCCTACACGAGGCGACGAATCGTCACGATCAGCCAATCCATCAGCCTTTTGCAACATAGAGTGCGCGAGCATTCGAAACTGTTTGTTCGAAACCGCTTCATCGGAGACTCGGAATCCGAAACAGTTTTACCGAAACAGTTTCATCGAAACAAGTTGTTTCGGCCGCCTCGGAGAAGCAGACCGCTCCAGCGAAGAGCGAAACAGATAGTTCCAGTGGAACCGGAAAACCTATCGATTTATACCTGTTTCGACCGGTTCCACATAAAAACCTGTTTCGAAAAGAACCGATACGGTTCAAAGCGGCATCCCTAATCTCGAGGTATCACTGTATTTTAATATGGCATATGAAAACAGTGATGGTGAAAAGACACCTGGGGGACTAATAGACTGAGAAATAAGATCTAAATATTTTTATAGACTAAACTTAAACCTTTTTTTCTCATGTAGGGTTTGTAAATTTTTTGAAGGGATGAAAAAATTAAAGAAAAAATATTTTCTACTAATTTAGTGAATTAGGAAACATTTTATGATTTGATTTTAGTTTTTGAATAGAATTTAAAGTGTTTTATCATAAAAGCAAAAATCATTAACAAAACAAGACTGGCCCACATGACTTTGTTAACCCGAAATGGAACAAATTTTCAAGTTGTAAGGTGAAAGAATAATCAACGTTAAAAGTTAACCAATTTAGTAAAAGGAGTAACATTTGCAGCCATACCCTGTTGACCATATTTAACCCAACACAAAACAGCTGATTTAACATTGATTTTTTTTAATATTGCCCGAACAGGAGAGGGAAAACACCAATACCGCATGGCCTTTGTATTTACCTATAGATAAACAAAAATTATATTACTCTTACCTAGACTAGTCATCCAATAAAACTAAATACACAGCCACAAATGGAACAGCCTCAATAAATAATTTGGCATTGTGTGAAATTTAAATTCGTGATAGTTTTAAGTTGTTTATGTACACCATCCGTCACATAAGCATTCAACTGCACTTTTGAACGATGCGTCACTATCCTTTTCCGCTTCTGAATCATCACTGGAATAACTGTACCGATGGTCGCTATCAACGTCTTTAGGCCGATCTAACAGTATGTCGTCTTTTAAGGAACTGATTTTATCATCTACATCTTTGTCGGATTTAGTAGCTTCTACATCACTCGTTGTGTTTAAATTATCGTCTGTGCCATAAAAGTAATCGTCCAAAAATTTTTCATTGTCTTGTCCAGCGGTTATACACTCTTCTTTTTTCAGTAATTCTTTACCAAATTCTAGAAGGCAATCTAGAATAATATGGGGTTCCAGGACTGTTTGGTTATTGATAAATCTGCTCAATTGCTCAATTTCTTGTATCAGACTTAATTTATGAATTTCATAACCAATAGCGTTGACGTTTTCTTCCAAATCCGGAATTGTGGAACCATAAGAATCAATATTCCACTGAAAAATATTTTCCATTTTCAAACTGCTTTCTTCCGCCGTCATTCCCTCGAGAGCTTTTCTGAAATTGCGCACTAGCATCGTTAATCCTCGAACTATATTTAAGGACGAATGACTAAATTTCTGCATCAAATATTTTGTTAGAATAGTTTTTAATTTGGCCATTTCAATATCGCATAAACGTCCATTTTCCAAAATATTCGTGTCGTTAACAATCTTATTTTGCGGAGTAGTTTCATCTGGTGGATTATTGGGGATATTTCGGCAATCGCATTCAATGCTTGTAACTAGGCTTTCTGGGATATTTTTGTCCGAATTATCAAGATATTCTTTGTATACCGCTCCAATGTCTTTATTAATTTTTTTAAGGTAACGTGAACATACTTCCAACGGCACTATTTCCAACATAGTTATCAGCTGCCAGTAATCTGCAAATATATTTTTACACAGCTCTGCATGCTCCTTGTCGTCAGTGAGCAGTTTTTCGGTAGAAACTCGACCGAATTGCAATCCGAGATGTAAAAGGCTTATATTTTGGCGATCTGGCAAATTTGGTGGTACTTTAGAATCAGTCTCATATTTTTTTGGTGAATGTAAATCTAATTTAGGCGTTTCAATTTTTAAAATATCTTTTTCCACGTCTCCAATCAATTCGGGTTCTTTCTGCTGCTCTTGTTTTTTACCACCACCTTTAACAACTAAAAATATATAAAAATACTGTATTAATGATAATTTGTTCTGGTACACCCTGTATAGTTTGGTATCAGTTTGGCTTCAAAGCTGTTTACCCAACATAAGCCGACATTAAACTAGACCATCCGAATGAAAACATAATATTTATGTCATAGTAGTAATCATCTGATGAATGCACTAAAAAAAATCGATTCTACAAATCAATGGCTGCATTCAACAGAACCCATTGATTTAAAAGCGAATTTTAATCGGTGACGTTCCATGACTAGCATCGATGTGTAGTTCTGCTGAATGCATTCTGTTGCCAGTTTTTTGTTTGGTTAGGATCCCTCCTAAATATTTTCCTCAAATATTACATTTTTTTCTGTACGAAATTTATATTTTTAATGCTCCTCCTCTGCACTAGCGGAGATCGTGTATAATATTTAATATTTTTTTAATGTTGGGAAAAAACCGATGATTTTAATAATCGAGTACTTGATACTCGAGCGATTTTAATAATCGAGTGAATCGCTCGAGTGAATCGATTGAAACTTCAATTCACCAAACGATGACGTCATCGACTGCTCGACCGGCAGCCTAGTCGTTTACATGTGATCAGGTAGGGTATTTAGCAGGCACGTAACTACGGGTGGGCACAGGTTTAGCTAAAAAATTGTAGTAGACACCAAAAAAATTCCAGAAATTTATTTATTTGTGAATAATGAATTTTTACCAAAAAAATGAAAAAAATCACCCAAATATGTATTTATTGTTCGGGTTTACTCTTGTGCTTTTTTAAAACAAAAAGTATTACCAAGAGTTATTTTTCTTCACATCTTTCTCAATGTACGAGCAAAAAATAAGTAGATATTTAAAATGGCCTGTCAAATTTTTCCACTTTAAATTATCAGGTGTCCACTGTGTGCCCTTCAAAAATGTAGGTTTAGTTACGCGACTGGCAAAATAAGAAAACAGGTGATTGTTTTTTTAAATTGATGTTTATAATTACCTAAAAGTTTCTGTTTAAATTTAAGAATATTTACTTTTGGTTACGAAAAAATTTGTCGATACCTATGTTTTGTTAACTATTTTGCTCGTTTTCTTATTTACCATTAACATTTTCTATAATGTATGTTATTTTTAAGAAGTCTTCTTGAGTTTATAGTAAATAAAAATTTAAAAATTATATCCTTTAATTTTTTAATATTTACAATCGGAGACCTAAACTACGCCGCTGGCTAGCCAGTTAAAACAAAACTTTACAAAACCCATGTCGCGATGACTCCGCTAAGGGATTTGGCATACTTTTTTATATGCACCTTCTCGTTTATGTGCCTTTAAGAAAGACGTATGTCGTGTACCTGCTCAGCGTCAAACTCGAACGTCGCCAATCGGATGGCGCGGCGCGTAGACCGAAGGTCGTGTATCAAGTGACAGGCGATATTTTTCGGTTTTTCGCCTGAATTTATAACTAGAGTATTTCCTATCGAGCGAAAAACTGTTCGAATATCGAATCACACTACAGCGGTACATTTCCGCCGGCGGGTGTCGAGTGAATGATAATAACTGACGAGCGACGGTTTTCGCCTGAATAGATAACTCCAGCGGTTTTCTTAATAATCGAGCGATGTCGGTTATTTCAATAATCGAGTGATCAAGCGGTTCTTCGCTCGAGCGATCGCAACACTAATTTTTTTGTAATAATGAACTTCTGTCGTAATTTTTTATAATTATCACTCTAGCCTGATAAATAAAACTGACATAAATCGCTGTCAAATCACAAGTCGCTTTTTATAATCGATGGAAAAAATGACGTCCGATTCCCATCGATTTTTTATAGTGGAATCAGCAGATGATTACTACTCGCTTACAAATCGATGGGCCCTGCTGAATACCCCATTGATAAATCGAATGCCATTTATTCCATTGAATTTAAAGTTATTTGTGATTTTACAGCGATTTGTCAGTTTTGTTTAAAAATTAAATTATCCATTTAGTACAGATTTAATGTTGATGAAAATATTTAGGAGGGATCCTAACCAAACAAAAAAATTGACAACAAAATCGATACGCATCGTGACGTCACCGATTCAAAATCGCTTATAAATCGATGGATGCTGCTGAAAGCAGCGACAATGTCGATCAGAACTTCACATACTTAGAAAACAAATCGTTTTTGAATACAAGATTACCTTTATTCTCGGTCCCATTTGGTATGCTCTCTGTAGAGGACATGTTTACACGAATTATAGTCTCTAAATTTTTAGCATGTGCCTTGGAATAATAGTGAAGAGACACTGTTTCCGGCGATTCTCTAAATGAACATATTGGGCAATACGTCTGTTGATTGCTAAAAATAACGTTAGAATTTTAGCAATTTTAATACAGCACAAGGGGACAGACAGAACGGGGCTATGATTCCGAACGATGACACGACAGACGTCGTCTAAGCCACTTTTCGACGATGTCACATCATGTCGTCGTTCAGAATCTTCTCTACAGTACAGGACAGGCATTTAGACAGGTCTGAACTGTCTATACTACCGCCGTAAGAGTCGTTTGCTTTCTTATTTGTGATTCAAATTTTAATTAATTTTTACACCTTTTGCATGTCATTTATATTCCTATTTTTATAAATATGCGTAAAAGTTATATAATCAACAAAATTGTAGTTTATACATTTTCAAAAAATTTAATAAATTTCTGATCGACCCTTAATGCAACTCTGCACAAACATTGTGACTTTTATAAACCACGTGACATTGTTTTGACGTCCTCCGTTCATTAGAAGGATTTAGTATAGCTAGTTTGGGTGTCAAACTGTCAATTTTATTGTCGTGTCAGTTGCGTACAAGAAATAATAAAAATATCAAAATTTTCTAAAATAAAAAAATTCTTATTGGTAGCTCAAACGGAGCTTCTAAATGTACCAGCAGAGATCTTCCTTGCGGTAAACCGCCAATATGTAGAACATTATAAAGGACGCTTATATTTTCAGGTGCTCATGCTCATATGCATACTAATTTATGTTCGGGTTTGTTAAAAAAAATAAGGTATACGTATTTTTCAGGTGCCAATATTCATATTAAGATTGTAGAAATTTCGTAAAAGATCATATTTATACGAAGTAGGGGAGGGGGAAAAGTAATGGTAAGAAAGCTACATATTATTTAAAATATTGTTATTAAATTATTGGTTGGCAAATTTAACTTCTATCATGTCAATGCATTGGAATTTTTGTTACATTTTATGTACAAGAATAAAAACCGTATTATATTATTAAAGAAGAGTTAGATTCTTAAATAGTGTGGCCGAAGATGCGCAGTTTTTTTTATCCTATCGTACTTTGCCATACCTTTCTTCTCAAATAACAAAATAACATTTATTTCGATTTTGCTCGGGTTATTTAAAAATCAAAAAAATTTGTATTTTTGAAGGAATTTTAGGGATAATAATAATATAATTTAGATGTTCTCTTCTAAATAAAATTTCCTTAAAATTGATGGACCTCTACTACATATATATAAACAGTATATTGCTAATACCATCTGCAATTAGGGGGTGTTATGAGTTTGAGCAATGTATTTTCACTGGTTAGTTAGGAAAAATATTGCAATCATTAGTTCGATTTAAGACAGCGTTCCATGCATACGATTTCTGACGATATGATGATCCGACGGTGCCCTGATTGGTGTAAACTTTTGGTGCCAAATTCCGTCCGAGTACTTGTAATAATCGACACGACGAACTTTATTTTAACTTTCATCCGACGTCGTATGTTTCTTAACCTCACTTTTTTCTAAACCAATAATTAAGAATGAATTACTATATTGACTATTTGGGGAAATATTATCAGTTACAAATGCACCAAATTAAAAATACATTGATTTTAAGGTTAGGTAGTGACCACATATATATAATATTGTATACGAGTGACACTCTCTTCTTTTTTTATAAGCTTCTTAGTGAAATTCGGTTTCGATGATCGGATAATGTGATAAGCAAAATATTTTTGTATATATGTACATACCTGAAATACTTTATACCTGGTATTGATCCACGACTTTTGCAAAAAAGCACCATGCACTTGTGTCCTTTCATCTTTTATTAAAAACTCCTTTACAAAAATTGTTGTTAGGTAATGAAAGTTTATAAGCACTAATATACCGACAACAATGTGGATGAACCACTTTTTATTCTGTAATTTGAAAAAGCATCCAGAACCAAAGATGGCGACGAATAACAACAAACAAATAATGTCGGGCCCGCTCTGACGCGATCGATAAAATTTCCACCCTACTGCGCAAACTCAATAGGCCCGCGCCATCTCCGATAGCGGGGACACTTTTTGTATTTGGAACGTTCGTATTAGTAATATACTGTTTATATATGTATATGTGACCTTTACGCTGTTCAAACACTCATTTTTTTTTCAGAAAACCCCAACTAAAATCTTATGTACTTTCTGTGTGGCCACTTACTAAAGGTGCACTTCTGTTTCAAAGTGACGTCGAGATTCCTCGGTGCCTGATAAAACAGCACTACATTCCTCACAAAATATGATGCGTCGGTTCAATCTTACCTGAAAAAATGTAAAAATATAGTTGATATTTTATTCTCCGATTGAATACAAATTAAAAAAAAATAATTAGACCGATGCCGCCCTGGCGTTGTCGGACTTGATCGGACTGTAAAGAAGGGTGGAACATTTTGCCAGTCCCTGTACATTTAGGTAATATGTGATATTGACGCGTAGCTTTTCAACCTTACTTTTTATCGTATCTTAACACATAAGGGTACTTTGTTGTTAGCTTTTTCATATTTTTTAAATTCTGAACACCCGGTATATAAATTTGAGAAAATAATATACTTTTGGGACGTATGATTACAAGCAGGAATTTTTTTTTTGAAGAATAAATTTCATTCATAAACTCACAAAAAAAATGTTTTCCCTCTTTGGGAGTCAATCCGTGGACACACAGTATAATCCTAGATTTACATGATTTTTTAACGGTATTAAGAGACATGAAAAATAGATCAACATAATTGCAGTAAGAATTTGCTAGCGTTAACATTCTGGTCAAAGGAGATTTTACACTACTTAAGTGTGACTTATGGCCGATATGTTACCTTAAGTTAGGCCTTAGCTAAGGTAGATTTAACTTTAATGTAAACCTTAAAAAAACTATATTTTAAATTCATTTGAGGGCTAATTGACGCGTTAAGTGGAATATTACGCCCATGAAGATCTATTCCTTTAGATGAGAGTTAAGGAAACTTTAATATATGATCAAACTTGTGTTAAGAGAACTTATCAGTGAACTCCATTAAAGTAAAAAGGTGCGCCAAACTACAAGAAAACTATTGGATAGAATTTGTTAAAATTTTAAATTTAACTACATGACTATATTATCTTGAATTTTTCGAAAAAGAATTTAATTTTTTTTTTAAACGGTAAATAACATTTAAATTGAAAAAATATGGTTATACAGTAATTTTTGAAAGTATTGCATACACTATCAATAATCTCAATTAATTTCATAGTTTAGTTTTAATGCAAAACAAGTCACACCGAGGTTTCCAGGAAAAATATCGAAAATCGCAACTATCTAAAGTGATTTGGCAACGCTTCGGGGGATAAAAGGCAGGAGAATAAGGAAAACGTCTCCTACTCCCTCGATACAGCCGGCCAGCGCGCTGGCTCGTCGTGTCTTGGAATGGAGATGTTGTCTCATTGTTCAATAACAATGCTGTTCCGCAATGAAATTCCAAATCGGAGCACGCGGTCCTCTGATAAGTACTCTTAAGGATGACGTACGTCATTCTCTACCTTAAGGGAGCTTTGAAATATCGGCCCTTAATGTCCCTTAAGTTAGACTTTAGCTAAGGTAGCCTTAACGTTAAGGTAAACCTCTAAAAAACTGTTTTACCTAAATTTGAGGGTCAGTAGACGCGTTATGTAGATAAGTTAAAAAGAACTTTAAGATACTGTGAAATTTGTGTTAAGGATAGCTTTACGTCATTCTGTACCTTAAGGTGACTTTGAAATATCGGCCTTAATCCATGTGCAGGGGTGGGCGATAATTATCGATATTTGCCGAAGAGTCTGCCAAATTCTAAGAAAACGTTTTTTTGAAAAGTCAATACATATTTCAAAATTGACCGTTTCTTCCTATAATTCAACAATCCCAAAACAAAACTATGGGGATTGAATACATTGGGTTTCCTTAAACTATATCCGAAATTTCGACTTTCCTTGAATTCAGACCACAAATTTACAAGCATTTAATTAAGGTCATGTCTTGCGCAATATTACACAGAAATAATTTTTTAACTCGGAAACAGGTAAAGTTATAAGAACATATTATTAGAAAGGGTGGTTCCAAAAACTTAATAATATTGCTATCATTTTTCGGAAGAAGCGGCAACGCCGCAAAACTGAAAATATTTTAGATCGATGCAGCAGGTTCAGCAGATAAAAGGTGGTCTAGAACAGCGGTTCTCAAACTTTTTTGGTGACGGAGCCCTTTTAAAAGACTAAATTTTTAACGGAGCCCTAAACCCTAAACGGCCTAAACGTAAGCTAGTAACATTTCGATGTAATAGGTCGGGCGCTTACTTAACAATACAGGGTGTTATGGAAATGACGTATTATATTTAAATGGGTGACTCCTGGGGTGTCCTAGAGAAACGTTATATATTTTTTTTGTTTCAAATCGACCGTTTTAAAAGTGGGGTCCAGCCACATAAACACACACCTCATCCGGCGCTTCTTCGTGTTTGTTCGTCATGTCACCCTGTGGTGGCATATCAGGAAACAGGTGTTACGTGCAATGTTGCCAAACTTAATGCAAAACTGAAATTCCATATAAAATTATAAAAATAAATTATTTATCTACCTACTTGTATTTATCTTTATACATCCAGGCACACGTTTTTTAAAAATACACTCAGATCAGATCATTAGATTTTATTACACGCGACGCGACGAAATTTGACATATTCGTCGGCGACATTCCATTTTTCTGTCAAGTCAAACGTTCAAAACAAACTACTCGTTTTAATTGAGCAACTTAGTTCGTCTATAAAAACAATGTCAAATAATACATGAAGTTTGGGCGCGTAGCCCGAAAATCATTACAACTATTATACGCGTACCTTCTGAAAACAAAGCGGATAGCCGAGAGTGTAAATGGTTACCATTATTTGTTTTGCAAAACATCTTTCGCCGTCGGTTTTCTGGAATCATATTTGTTCATAAATGATAGAATTAAAAATTGTTAAAATTATAATTTTTTTTCTAAAGAGTTTGCCGCTTAGATATGACAACACCGGCCAAAATGCGCTGCCGTCTTTTGATCCTGCATACCTCAGTGTTGATTGTTTACATATTACGCCAGTGCCCCACATGTGTTTGTCTGATTTGACATAAGGTGATATAATCCGATCATTAATTTAAAGCGCCATTTATGGGTATTTTTCTTCAATTTATTTTCATCTCAGGATTTGCCGGTTTAAATATAATACGTCATTTCCATAACACCCTGTATATTAAATTTACGTATATGTACCCGTAAAACCTATTAATAGGCGTTTTGTTTTGGTAGTTTATTTTTATCTTAGGTAACTTTATTCTTATAGGTTCCACTTTAATACATGTATTCATTTTATTATGACTGCCGGCGGAGCCCTACTGGAGGCTTTGCGGAGCCCTAGGGCTCCGCGGAGCACACTTTGAGTAACGCTGCTCTAGAGAGCTGTAAAGGTAAAAACACCTAACTTAGGTTACTAAGGTTACATAATTTAAGGTTTGTATTTTGCGATACGAGGTGGCATCAAAATATGTTACTTGTTTTATAAAGTTGAGCGGAAGTTTATATGGCGGAACTAAATGTATTACGCATTTTTTATTAAGAAAAAGTCAAATGCTTTAGTTAAAGTGGGTATATTTAATGTCGCCAAAAAATGAAAATAAAACTGAATAATAAAAGAAATTTAACAGAAATTAACAAACAAACACAAAATTTGTCGTAGCAACAAGTATTTTTTTTTATGTAGCCATAGAACATTCCTGTTTATTACTTCTTGATAATTAGTATTCTTCTATTTTCATCTCTAGCGAACATTCTAGAGGAACCTGAAACTGCTCCTAATAATAGTTCGATGCCTTGCTATTTTTTATTTTGCAAACAACACGGTATTTCTGTTTACTCCCAGTTCGCCTGCAATATCCTTAATAAAAGCACCACCTCGCAACCGACTGTAGATAATAGCCTTTTGCTGGGGGGTTATTTGTGGCATATTTAAAAAAAACTGTGCTCGACAAGTTAATGATAAAGTGACAATCTATGTTGACATGCCTTTCTTAATTAGAAATCATTCTTTTTGAAGTAACAATATTTTAGGAATTTGGTAAATTGAATTCGCATTTAATACGTACAATATACTTTTGTAACTACTAACTAATTTTAAAAAATGTTTAAACATCTTACCCCAGTATTTTGTATCATGATTTCCAACCAATTCCTTACATTTTGAATATGTTGTTTTGTTAAATCATGACTCACACTATTAATTGTATTGCACAAAAAGCAATACGGTCCCGACACCATATTTTTCAATTTGTTCGCGATAAAAGTGCCAGGTTCATGTCCAGTAGTTTTTGGTTTAAAAGCTGAAAAGTATAATATCTATTACCAAATTAAATTAAAAAAAACTACATAATATGTAAGTTAGTAGGATAGGACAAAACGTCACAAAGGGAGAGTACAATTTCGATTAACTAGTTTTAGGTACCTGGGGGTCACAATCAATGAGGAAAACAGCATTTCCGATGAAGTCAAAATAAGAATCTAATGTGGAAATAGGTACATGTACAAGAACAAACAATGAACTGACCGAATTATATCCGGAACCGGACATTGTAAAAAAATGGCCTGGGAACAGACCACCGGAACGACGAAGATCGCTAGGGAGACCACGGTATGAGATGGAGAGATAACATCGTTGCAGATCTAAGAGCGATAGATATGGAGTATGATCCTGAATTGTTAAAAGACGGAGAAAGATGGAGCAGACCCACCAAGGGTCGTAGAACTACAGATGATGATGATTATGATGACATATGTAAGTGGTCGTGGTCATGGCATATACCCTCAAAATTTAATTATTTGCAATCAGTACCACCTAAACTGTCCTAACAGGACTGTCTAACAAACCATAGGAACCCGTAACAACTGAAATCCATTGCAGCATTTAAGATTTATTTTTTTTGTATGTGTACATACCTTTTTGAGTCACCGGTTCCTTCTGGAAAGCCTGAATCTTCTTGTGCTCTTTGTGAATGTCCGAGTTATCATGATACATACAAACTTCACAATAATACTTTGATAGCCTAGAAATAAGGTTTTATAAATGGTAACGAAAATTATAGTTGTAGCATTAACAAGTATCATAACATCTATCTCAAATATCTTTAAAGGCTTCTTTAACAAGTACGTAGCTATAAAAACGTATCTTTAAATTAATGATTTATCTACACCATGCATATATTCAGAAACTGGGCTCGATCTTATTTGATATAGGTTGCTGGACCATTAAAAATAACCCAAATCTATTTCCATATTTCTAAAGCTCAATGAATTAAAACAGGTCCATCGATTTAATATAAATTTTAATTAAACAAGTAACGGTACTTTTGTATTTAGTTAAAATAAACTCAAGTAAACTATTTTCAATCAAAAAAAGTTTCATTTGAATATTTTTCAAATTGATATACTAAATAAACCCGAGTGAACTGTTTAAGACGGCCGTTTAATGAGCCTAAATCCATAGCAACCACCGATGGCGTTAACGGCGCATTATAATGAATATATTTTATATCGTCTTTATACCAAACACATATATAATTTTGAACAAGTTAGTTTGTGGTATCACTATTCCGCATAATGTTATCCCTCCAAGTTCATGTAGTAAGTCTAGCAATAGATGGCGCAACATAATTATTTTATTTTGAACGACGAAAGCTTGGATTTGTATTTTAATTTTTACAATGACTATTTGCCTACGAGTGTATGTGAAAACGTTGGTGGTATGGTGGTCAAATAAATGTTATACAGTAAAGTCGAAATAAAAGAAATAAATAAATATAAAAAATATAAATTTTTATTGGCTATGACTATATCATGACTTGGAACTTATAAACATAATAGACTTTAAAAAATACGGTTAACAATTAATTAGATGGTAGTCGATGAAATCGAACGACAACAAATTTTTGTTGAAAGTGTTGAGTGGTATTTAATATTCTTGGAATAAAAAACATAATTTAGAAAAATACATTTTAAAAAAAGGGAGGGGGCAAGAAGGAATGAGTTTCAAGGAAAGGTGATGTCATTTTCAGGGTTATTACTATTCACATTAGGTATTAACTTTCTAACAGGCTCTGTTGTATTTCAAAGCATAACATATTATTTAAAAATTCGATAAATTAATTATTATTTTCTTATATTTGTACGGTAGACTACTATGACTAGTGAATTTTAACAGTAATCGTGTTTTACTTTTTCTGTAGCCGATTAATGACCTAATAAAAAGTACTTGTGATAATAAAGGTATATTTTAGGTATATTCTACTTAGTGCCAGTACTAGTAATTTATTTTAATAATACAAATAAAATTTTACTCTTAAGTCAGACCTTTCTTAAAACTTTTAGAAAAATCATCGAGTTTACATTTTCAAATTATAGCAAATTAAAAAAAAAGTTAATTACAGGAACGTAGGCTAGGATTTTATTATTATTTTATTATATATAAGATATTTCTAAAATTTATAAGAATTGTTGAAATTATTTTATAAAAATCATTTTGTAGTTAACAATGCGAACTAAAATGTTAACATTGGTATTGCAATGAAAAATAAAATACACATACAAAAAAAACCTATTTTTGTGTAATACCTAACACAAATAATACTTACAGAACATTTATTTCTTCTGCTTATACGAGCAGCTTTGGAAGCTTTTCTGCGTTTTTAATCTCTTCTAGTACTTCTCGTCATAATTTAATATCAATAAAAAACACTAATCACGAAAATAATATTACGGTATACCTATTTCCACTATCTTATAATCTGCCACATAAAACACACCAATAATTGAAACCGATTTATAGATAGAAACCCTAAAATTTCCTTCGACAATCATACACATGTGCGGATGCAACGTTACGTAGAAGTATACCGTGAATACCCTCGTATACGATTGGCGACTTTTCACCGTAGCACGTGTTCTATGCCGGCGCAACGTTATGTTCCTTGATGTTTGAAACAGTGTTGCCGTTTTGCTGGGAACGTGATAACTAAATAATATCTTATTTTTGCTTCAATAAATCTGATTGAACAGGTGAAATGCTGTCTTCCTTTAATTATTACATAGCTATTATCGATGAGTACTTCAACTGGTAAAAGGCCGATCGACACACCGATGCCATTTTAAGTATCACAAATCACTCCTCACTCACTGCCTACGACATAATGCGGTGGCAACAAAAACTTTAAAAAACTGTTAGGCTGTATGGTCAATAATTTTAATATTTTATCGGACTAAAACCAACTAATTTAAAACAAATTATAAGGTGAACAGTTTCCGAGTTAGGAATTACATGTATTCAGCAGTGGTGATAAAATAAATTTGATCATATAACTACTAATTCTGTACTAATTTGTATGTGGCCGGCGCCGGCGCGGCATGGCGTTCTATTTCTTGATGTTTGAAACAGTGAAACATGAGAACAAAATAACCAAATTTTACATGAAGATTATTCGATCGGTTTGGAGCGGTAAAATGCTAAATTTCCTTAGTTATTACCTATGGCTTATTACCAATAAGTACGTCATAATCCCTACTCGTAAAAGTTCGCACGTCATACCCGATGCCATTGTTTAGGTATAAAATATACCTCGTCTCAAGAAATTATTAACAAATTGTGTCTTCTGTCAATACTTACAAAATATATTAAACGGGATTTGTTCGAAAATCAGAAAAAAATTTTTTGCTAAATTAACCAAAATTATTAGCAATAGATATTTTTGAAGTCTGAAAAATATACTGTACTCATTATGTCAATTTAATGTGTGCACTGACAGGTAGATTTTTTTCTACTTCCCAATGACCATGGTTATGGTACAACCTAATTAAATAGAAAGCCCACAATGGAGAAATTGTAGTGTTAATAGATTTTAACACAAAAGAGACAATTAATATATGAAGCATTATGTAATTTGTCATTCCTGGCTAAATAACTGACCGGACCGATATAACTGACCGGACCGATAATCCTATTCCAATAATTTCTGATATATCGGCAACCCTGTTAAAGACTTTGGTCAAAAATACATTAGGTTTATAAAATGGAGACAAATACCCCTACATTGTTTATTCTGCTGCGGTATGTTACAGGTATCTTTTATCAAAACTAGTGTTGCACCCTGGAAGAGAATGTCCAAACTTTAGACGTGCTTGGGTTACGACACAATTACGTCTCTAACGAAGTTATCATTGACAGTTTATGTAAACAGCTGATCAATATTTATTTTATTATTATTTATCGGAGTTTTAGCCGTTATTAATAAATGTATTTATTTAATTTCTTGATATTTAGATTTTCTGACATTTTAGTTAGGCATTAAGCAAGTTTCGGGAATATCTGTGACAAAAAGTTGCAAATTATTCATATTTCTAATTGTTATTATTATTCTTATTACATTATGTATTTTAACGCTATTTTCTCATTTCCTTCTCCAATCATTTAACTGTACAAATAATTTTTTAGATTAGAAGAAAATTAAGTATATTTGGCTAAAACTCTGATAAAAGTAGTGTCTGCTTGGCGATCTTTGATTAAACGGCCGTCTTAATACAACAAAGGGAATTTTCTCAAAAAAAATCACCTTTATCAACAGAATGTTAAAGACAAACTTCGACTATTGCTGATCTCATTATACAGGGTGGTAAAGAAAGTTTGCAACAAATGAAAAAATTTTCATTATCGATTTATCAGAATATTTTATTCTTGATGAAAGTTGGGACATGCTCTCAAACCTCTAATTATGTTGCAAACGTCTGGCCACCCAAGTCATTACAGATACACGCAAGCTCAGCGTGTGACAAGTTCTTCTATACGAGCTATCGCCGCATTCGAAGCCACCGAGTATCAGCCACATATATATAACCATTATATTGCTAATACCATCTGAAATTATGTCCCCGCTATGGACATCGAACGGGTAATAGTGAGTTTGCGCAGTTCGGAAATTTCCTTGTGAAAATAAATATTCGACAGGACCGGATTTCAACTTTTTTAATGCAAATTTCACTGGTTAGTTCGATTTAAGACAGCGTTCCATGCATACGATTTCTGAGTTTCTGACGATATGATGTCCGACGGTGCACTGATTGGTGGAAACTTTTGGTGCCAAATTCCCCGAATATTTGTAACAATCGACACGATGAGCTTTATTTTAACTTTCATCCGACGTCGTATGTTTCTTAACCTCACTTTTTTCTAAACCAAAAATTAAGAATGAATGACTATATTGACTATTTTGGGAATTATTATCAGCTACAAATGCACCAAATTAAAAATACATTAATTTTAAGGTTAGGTAGTGACCACATATATATTATATTGTATACGAGTGACACTCTCTTCTTTTTTTACAAACTTTTTAGTGAAATTCGGTTTCGAAGATCGGATAATGTGATAAGCAAATTATTTTCGTATATATGTACATACCTGAAATACTTTATATCTGGTATTGATTCACGACTTTTGCAAAAAAGCACCATGCACTTGTGTCCTTTCATTTTAAACAAAACAAGTTACTAACCTAACAAACAGCGAATCGAATCACCACAAATTAAAAACTCCTTTACAAAAATTGCTGTTAGGTAATGAAAGTTTATAACCATTAATATACCGACAACAATGTGGATGAACCACATTTTATTCTGTAATTTGAAAAGGCATCAAGAACCATAGATGGATGGATGAATAACAGAAACAAATAATGTCGGGCCGGCTCTGACGCGATCGATAAAATTTCCACCCTACTGCGCAAACTCAATGGTGCCAAGCGATATCCCATAGCGGGGACACTTTTTGTAATTTGGAACGTTCGTATTGGCAATATAATGGTTATATATATATGTGGTATCAGCTAGTATGATATAAATATACCATAAGCGTATTTTACTGACGATAACAAAAATAGTATAATTTTGTACAGCACATACGAATAAGGTTTCTAAGGCAATACACTTACTTTTCATGTTCTTTAGTTCCATAGTGGTTTATGGCCATTTTATAGGTTGGAAATATACAGTGGCAGGCCAAACAAATTACGGAATCAATATTGTTCATAGTATATCCGAATAATACGCCATTTCTTTCGATCCATTCTCGTAAATTCTTGTAATGGTTCTTTTTCTTATAGTGAGCCCCTTTTTCTTTGCTCACTGCCTCCTCACATAGATAACAGTAAGTACGTCGCAACTGTTCTATTAGCAATATGGCGAACGGATTAAAAGGTGGAGGTATAATTTGTGGTCTCATAACTTCAGGTTCTAAAAGCATTTGTATCATTATTACTATTAAAGTACAAGGTCAATAGTGTACAGTATCCCATTTTTCGACACTTTCTGTGAGGTATTAGGGTTATTATGAAAGATAGAATGTTGCGGTTTAAACTTTAGCGTCCCACTTTTTGACGAAACAAAAGATTCCGCTGTCAAATTTGTCATGGCTCCCACGGTTTTTAATCTACAGGGTGATTTTGAAAAAAAATCGCTTTTTAGTTACGTTACGCGTCAATTTAGTTATTTTGTTAGAGATTTGTACGTGGCGTGGCTAGTTTTTCTCTAAAAAGTTTATTTTTTGACATATTAACAAAAGTAAAAATGTTTGAAATTTAATATCTTCACTGTACTGATCGATTGATGATTAATTTTAAAAAATACCGTTTTGTTCTTTATCCTGTTATCTACAAAACCCATTTTACGATAAAGTGGCACCTCCTTTAGTTCGGAAGTTATTAAATATGGTCAATAGCAGCGCGCATCGTCCCAGTTGGCTAGCAGCCCGGTGAGACTGCTTATGGGGGGGGTCGAAACACGTAAGAAGGCCTTGGAAGTGATGCTAAGCCTACTCTGCTCCATACGCTCACATGTAACCTACTTTTATCTATCTGTTTCACTCTGATCATCTCATCATTTAAGCGTCAATATCAGACTTACGTAGAGTTAATATGGAAAGCCCAAAAGTGAGTGTTTATGCAGGCGACTTGATCCTGGTCATATTTGTCTCACTTTACTGAATTAGGGAAGGTTGCTGCAGACAGAGACAGGCATAGAATGCGAACAGCACGAATTGTTAAATAGTTTAACAAGCTAAACTTCCTTCGTCTGGCGGGCGTGGAAATCAAGCAACATCTGATATGATTTAAAATGGTGGAGAAGTGGAGAAGACGCATCTTTAAATTTTAAAATAATTTTTAATATTCTAATCTTTCACGAAAAACGTCGTTTCCTTTTTGGTGCAAGTGAGTAATTTGTAATTGAAATATTCATTTAGTCATCTTTACTGAGAGTAAGCTTCAATAATAATTTCTTTTCCTAAATCATATGGGGCCCAAAAATATGCTTAGACTTGAAGCTTGAAATATTTGCTAGGACCTAGAGCCCACTTGAAGATGGTAAAATATTTTATGTAAATTATGATTTACTTCCTATTTTTTAATAAAACTACTTACAAGCTTATTTCTGAAGTTTAATTTTTCATTTGTAGTTACGTTATTAGTTAAAAAAATGATAGAAGAGTGTGTAAGGATTATTTTAAAGTGATATTTACAGCTTAAAACATGTCAGAATCCTAATATTTGATTTTCACTACTTAAGTAAATCAAATAAAAGGGTTTGAATGTTTTTTGTTGGTTAAATGTCACTTTAAAATATTGACAGTAATAAAAATTTTGACAAAAGTGACATTTGAGAAGCACGTGCGTTTGTCAGCTGATTCCAGACGGAATGGATGCCTGGTTTGTTCGTTTGTTCATACTTGCTTCGATGTGTTAACACGGCTGTTTGTCTTCTTCCTGTTTATAAGTATTCGTTGCTGGCTAGTGTGAATCAGGAATATTTCTTCAGTTGTTCGGAAGATCAAAAGCGTGCCATTCTCATCTCATTATTATAAGCATACTGTTTTTATATAAAGTTATACGTGGAGTTTTGATAAAATGCAAAAATCATCAAAATTTTTGAGTGGATCGAATATTCGAACAGAACGATGTTTTAATCCTTTCGATCTGTCTCATCATCGAAAAGTAGGTGTAGGTAAAAAAATTTTGAAGCATGATTTAGTAGCTCTTACCTTACCAGTAACGGATAAGTCCCTTAAACAAAGAATCTGTAGTTATTGCCGTAATAAAGTTTCTGAACTACAGAAAGATTGTGAGAAGAAGGTAAATTTTACTGTAAATAATGCTTTTTAAACAAATTGATGGAGTCTGTTCAATAACCGTTTAGGCGAGGTTGCATAACATAATTTGTGCCTTCTTCGATGTTCTATGTCTCATATTTTTGTCCTTTTTGGAATGAAAATATTAATGATTTACACTGCAGGGATGTCGGATTCGAACAAACCCGATTCGCTTCGACTCGTCGCTCGAAAGCATTTAATAACTTCCGAACTAAAAGAGGTGCCACTTTCTCATAAAATAAAATTTGTAGATAAGAGGATAAAGAACAAAATGGTATTTTAAAATTAATTTAAGATGAGTTAACAGCATGTTAAAACTATTTAAACAATCAAATTGTTATTATTTTTCATTTGTTCACAATGACAATTTTTTTTTACTGTTGTGATTGCTGGAGCGAAAAATCGCTCGATTACTCGATTATTGAAATAACCGACATCGCTCGATTATTAAAAAAAACCGCTCGAGTTATCTATTCAGGCGAAAACCGTCGCTCGTCACTTATTATCTATTATTTCACTCGATACCCCAGTTTCGCATGACGCCGACGGAAATGTACCGCTGTAGTGTGATCGAGTTAAAAAACTGCTCGTATATTCGAACAGTTTTTCGCTCGATAGGAAATACTCTAGTTATAAATTCAGGCGAAAAAACGAAAATCATCGCCTGTCACTTGATTTGATACCCGACCTTCGATCTACGCGCCGCACCACCCGAACCGCACCGATTGGCGACGTTCGAGTTTGACGCTGGGAAGGTAAACACGACATACGTCCTTCTTAAAGGCACATAAACGAGAAGGTGCATATAAAAAGTATGACAAATCCCTTAGTGGAGTCATCGTGACATGGGTTCTGTTTTGACTGGCTAGCCAGCGGCGATTGTAAATCCTTAAAAAATTGAAGGATGTAATTTTTTTTTAAATCAGAATGAACCTTCCTTAATAAAAACTCTAGACTAAACTTCTAAAACTGACATAAACAACCCCTGGTGTTTTATCAACATATTCTTCTTAGTCATAAAAATGTCAAGTGATTAACCGCTGGAGCGATTCAGTCGATTATTAAAATCGCTCGAGTATCAAGTACTCGATTATTAAATCATCGGTTTTTCCGAATACTAATTTTTTAAAATACACTTCGAAAACAAAGTGCAAACAAAATACCGACATTGATCCGATCGGTACAACTGGCGATATTAAATTTCAAACATGAGAAGATTGGAGAAAATCCAGCAAATTATCAAAATTTTATGTGGATATTTTCGAAACAAATTTTTTTTTCATCAGGTGCGGTTTGTAAAAGAATATATTATGAAAAATCAATACGTTACAAAATAAAACCGGCGTCAAAAAGTTAAACCCCATTTTAATATGGCTAACTACATTTTAATTAAAAAAACTACGCACCTTTTCTAGAGGCAAATGTTGCTTGTGGAATCGAAGGTTCCGATTTTTTAGTTCCTACCGTTTTCACATGCATCGTCGTCGTTTTATTTGAGGCTGTGCCTCTTAACACACACGCGTATGTTTTAAAATTTGGAGTACTTTGCCGATTAATATCTTCCAATGGTTCTTCTTTCAGTGTTTCTATTCTGTTCGGCAAAGTAGGTGCAATACCAGAAGGGGGTTGAACTTTGTGTTTCGTCGGTCCAGCCGGTTTTCCTTTACTTTCTACCGATTCTGATTTACGAGAGATGGTAGATTCCATATTCGCCAAATGCTTTTTTGATTTGCAGTGATTAGGCATATCAATGGATTCTATGACACGTTGGCAAGGAACACAAAACGATTTGGCCCTCCTAAAAAAAATTAACTTTTGATAAATATCGGATTGATAAAATAAGTTTATTTGTACTACTTACTCCTTGTGGACCTTCTCCTCATAATGTTCTCTGTCGTTGTTATTTCCGGAGAGTGGCAAATTACATACTTGACAAAAAAAATTCTCTATATCAACTGGTTGCTAAAAAAAATTGACAGTTACTTCTTTCACACAAACGCACACACATTAACCTTGATATTTTACAATCCTTCGAATTTTTTTTTCATCTTATACAGGGTGTTACAAATCCCGCCTTCACCATTGAGATTTCGAAAACGGTAAGAGATATGAACTCGGTTAAATTGGGGTAAAGTTGCGTAATTATGTGCCCAATAATATGACGCAAAAAAATCATAAATAAATACAGGCGCCTTCAAAATGTTTGGAAAAATCTAATATTTTGCGCTTCAGTTTTTCAGTTCAAAACTATTATATACTTGTATTTGTTTGTTGTAGACATTTTAAAGTAACATTAAACTACAGGGTGTTATGGAAATGACTTATTATACTTAAACCGGCAAATCCTGAGATGAAAATAAATTGAAGAAAAATAACCTTAAATGGCGCCTTGCATTATTGTACGAAATATACACTTTATATGAAATCTGAAAATTTATGTGGCCGCTACTGAGGACGTTCGCAATCAATAGTTTATTGAGGCGGCGTTTTCATATATTGCAACACAGAATTGTAAACGCAGGTGTTCAGCTTTTGACAACAAGACGCCTTTGACCCGCATTCTCACTTCTTTTTCAAACTTTTTAGAAAAAAAAATACTACAATTTTAAGGTACATACTCTCTTACCTTCGATCTTCCGTTTCCGTTTTATAATTAAATTCCATAAAAAAATAAAACACAAAAAGTATGTTTTGCAACAGAACAATAGGTAATATCACACAAATTTGAAATCACATACAATATTTCTTATTATGAATTATTTCAAAACAGAAAAAAAAAATCGGGCAATACAACTAACAAAACGTTTAACATTCGTATACGTCAAGCACGTGGAACCCTCGACAGCGTCATTCCACCCCCGAGTCTCGAAACATACTGAAGCAACGATAATCGCGCGCGGCAGGTATCCAAGCAAGGGCGAAACATGCGGTGTGATTTGACAACACTGTTAGTATACTCTAATGACCCACATTGTTGCTAACTGAATCCAGATGGAACGCCGCGACAGTATGTGGGTAAAAAGGGTTTTTACCTTAGTATTTATATATTCGATTAAAAAAAAAAGTATGTAGACTTTCTATAGGACACCCTAAGAGTCACCCATTTAAATATAATAAGTCATTTCCATAACACCCTGTATACATATTTATATAAACCACAAATTTAATAAAACCTCTCCCAAAAAAATTTCTGGACGAGTCACTGTTGCACGCTATAATCGAGGGTGAAAAGTGGCATATTCTGTCTATTTCGGAAAATGTTAATTAAATCATCCAAATAAATTATTAATACTATAATTATACAATACTATAATAAATAGTGTTCAATAAAAAAAAATTCAATTTTTGCGCATTTTGCCAGTAACAACATTACTCTGAAGATAAATTGAATTAATCGTTATTGCTAATAAGGATCACAGGGAGAAAGAACTGAAAATTTTGACGGTGCGTATATATCTGGAGGGCGTATAAATCGCGAAATGATCCCCTACACCTTTTCCAGTCATACATACCCAGTATAAAAATGGTAAACGGTTTAGAAACCTGTCAAATCTAGCGCCGAAATACAGTACCTATAAGTTTACTAGAACTTGAAGGAGAGTGTTTTAATCGAGCGTATAAATCGAGAAAAAAGGCTCCTTTCTCCCCTACAATCTTTCCAATCCCATCATGTGCGCACCAACCCATTTTTCACTCATAAAATTTAACTTTTTACTGCGAATCCCATAAGTGGTACGTATCCATAGTTATAGGTCGGTGCTTTATTCGAACCCTGGGTAAATAGATCAAAAAGGTATATGAATGACTATAATTTCTTTGGTAGTGGTATGTAGTAGTGCAATTTTGTTTGTTTATTTTATAAATATCTATTACCCGATAATTCAAACTATATATTTTACTAACCTTTATTTCCAATAATTGTGTTTTAAGCCATTTAATAACATTTTTATAATGGCATTGCTGCTTGTAATGTTTAGGGCCAGATTTGTCACAAATAAAACAAGACTCTGTTGTTATTAATTGCGATAATTTGTGTGCAACTTTTTCGGATTGTGTGACAGCCTGGTTTCCATTTGGAATAGACACTTCTTGTATCGTGCTGGCAGAGGAAATTCTTGCTAAAAAAAAAAACGTCAGACGTGAGCTCAACCTGCATAAGTGCTCCGTACTCTACGCTGCTAATGACTATGATATCTACTTTCCGGTTACAAAAGACAATATTGGTTATGTCAAAAGCCTGTATTTGTCGGAATATTAAAGTTAAATACAATATAACCTTCAATTCGCATTACAGCATTTATCCTAGCCTACCTCGGTTCATTATTAGTGGTTAAGCCTAAAAATCATGTCAGGATTTCAAACAAAATAGGGATTAATTTGTATTTGACTAGTACTAGTAAAAAAATTGTTATTTAGGGCGAATAAATTATAATAAGAAATTAAAATTGATTTTATTGGTTGGTTGATATGATTTTTGTAATTGGTGGGGTGGGAGCGAAAAAACTTGTTTGTTAGCAAGGAGTCATTTTGCGTCACGTTATCCCGAACTACAACTGCTATTAATATGTAGCAAAGAATAAGAGATTTGCTTGCTAGTTTGTCACCTGAAATGTTGAGAGATGTACAGTTGTATTCATTGAAAATGGGGACAAGTCTTATGACTAGTTTTGCGATATTTGCGTAAATCAGGCTTTTCTGATTGATTTATCGTTTAGAGAAGTAATTAAATGTAAAAACACATATTTTTTACTCAACGTCACATAACTAATAACGGTATAGGTACCCGAATTTATTACCTATACATATTTAGATTGAAAACCCACAACTAACAGTCGCGGAATAGATACTTTAAGGTGAAAACTATCCGAGACTGTCCACGTTCATCTATGAGCATTATTTTTTTACGCGGCTACCCAGTTTTCTAGCTCAGATTCTTTTGGGTCGGAAAAGCGGGCCTGATCAATACCAGTTCTTTCTTTTCAAATACCCTTCTTGTCCCAAAAGTTGCTTAACTGTTAAAATTGTGTTATTGCCTTTCCCGTATAAATTTGCTAGTGCCCATATTGGCCACCCATCTTCAATTCTGGCTACTATTTGAACTTTTTCAAGTTCTGTTAAATGGCGAGGCATTTTGAGAATTCTGACAGTGACAGTTTTGTCAACCATAAACTTTTAAAGAAGTAAAAATCAATGAAGACCGATTTACATTATAACAAATTTAGTGTCCCCATTTTCAATGAATACAACTGTGCATAAATAGATTCTCTTAAGGTTGTATTTACTTGTACACAGATCAAAATGGAAGATGTTTTGATCATTTACTATAGTTTACAATTATTAGTCAAGGCGCCTATGGTATTTAAACAACATAATTTATAAAATTTGGAATTATTTCGAAAACGGCTGAAAATAACTTATCGTTTGTGTTACAAAAAAAAATTGCTTATGAATTCTACATCCAATAAACAAATAATATGCAGGGTGGGTTCCACTTGAAAATCTTGAGAAAAATGATTTTGAAATTTGTCGTTATGGGAACCTTATTATGAACACCCTGTATAAAATAGATACACACTATTGGATTCATAGTATCTTTACACCCTTTGTTATAAATCTCACCCAATTCTGTGGTTCAAAAATAATTGTAGAATGTTTTTTATTTTTCTTCCCTGGACTACAGACCATTTTTTTTTTGTTTTTAATTTAGTGCTCTTAAAATTGTGCAAATTAAATCACATTTTAGATATTTATAGAGGAGACTAATACGAACCTAAATATGCAATAAAATACATCTCATTTAAAAAAATATAACTTTCTGCCACCCTACTTTATGTATAATTTAAAATATTTCTAAAATGTGCAGAATATACAACCATACCTCAATACAAAAAGCTCATTATCGACAAATATTGTCTTCAAGGCATAATATTACTCCGCGCAATCGTTGACTTCACCCGCTACATACAATTAGTCAACACGCATTTGATGATATTGCTATTGTCACCGTCTCTCTAACTAGTTACCGAGACGGTGACAATAGGGGGTCCGTGAAGTGGAATATCAGTGATTTGGTTTTTCGTGGCGTTTAGGTCCCCCTGTACAACTTTTTTATCTGATGAAATGCCGTAGAGCGTTGTTGAGAGGCGCTGTACCGCATTAGATAGGAAATTCTCAATAAATTCAAAATTATATGGAGCCATGTCTGAAAATAAATTTACAGCATATGCGTGATCCCCAAAGTCAATGGAAACACATTTTCTGACAAGTCAACCCTTGCATATACTTTTCCGAGCGTGTCAAAAAAAATGAAAATTAAAAAAAAAAGAATAAAAAAGCGAATTTGAAGTTGAAACTTTCTAGAATGGAACATTATATGTTAAAGATTATGGAACAATTTACCGAGAAATTTGTAGGAATCCCAATAACTACAATAACAATCTGCAAGTTAATAAAAAAGTTCAAGAGAACTGGTTCGGTTTTGAACCTCAAAAAAAAAAGAAGAAATAATATACCATGATGATACAGTCTTAGTTCTTCATTCTGTTGAAGAAAATCCTATAGAAATCGTGTTACTTAGTTGGAAGTTGTGAAAAAAAGTCAAATTCAGAAGATCCTTAAAGCAAATAAATTGCATCCGTATAAACCGCACTTTAATCAAAAATTGGAAGAGGGAGACGACGCGAAACGACTTGATTTTTGCCTGTGGATAGGAGATAAAATTTTAAGTGGAAATGTTGATTTTTATAAATGTATCATGTTTTCTGATGAAAGTACATTTTCAACAAATCCGTTGCAACCCAGCACGTTAGGTATTGGATCTTTAGAAACTCCAGAATTATGACGAGAAGACAATATTTCACAAAAGTGAAGTGTACTGTGCGATATCCATCCATGGCATTATAGGGCCATATTTTTTTGATAACACATGCAATAGATTATCATATTTAGAAATGCTGGATAAATTTTTCAATGATGAACTCTAAAATCTACCATTCAATTTTCGACAAAATATGTATTTTCAGCAAGATGGTTGTCCAGCCCATTTCGTGAGGTTAGAGAATGGCTTGACCGCAGATTTGATCCAAGGTGGATTGGCAGGAATGGCCCATATGTTTTTATGGGGCCGTTTAAAATAAATTGTTTTTGCAACCGCAATACCAAATGATATTGAAGTGCTGAAGGGCAGAATTATCCAGGCTGTCCAATCGATATATCAGGAAAAAATCAGAAATTCTTTCACTTATTTGAGAAAGCAATTAGAAAAATGTGTCGAGTATGGGGGTGGAGTTTTTGAATTATGAAATCGTTATCATATTCTTTTCATGTTATTAAAAATGTTCGTATTATTATTATTATAATTACTTCATTAAATAAAGACATTGACAACAAGTATTACCTATTCATTATTCAAGTAAAAATGTTTATTAAGAGTGACTTTTTTTCGTATCTTTCAAAATAATGTATGTTTACTCTTAAGCAAAATAACATTTTTGCAGTTTTTACCCACCCTGTATAAGAAAATTGAAGTTTCTTATGATGAATCGTATATTTTAGACAAGCAAAAACGTTTATTAAGAGTGACTTTTTTTCGTATCTTTCAATTTTTAGTCCATTTGTCCTCTTGTAAACCCCATCCGTGGACATACTGTATAAGAGGATAAAGAAGAAAATGGTATTTTTTCAAATTAATTTAAGGTGGGGGGCGAGGATGTTAAAACAATTAAATTGTTATTATTTTTCATTTGTCAACAATGACAAATTTTGTTCCTAATACACGTCGAAAGTAACGTAACAAATTTTAATATAAAAAAAGACCGACATTGATCCGACCAGTAAGTACAACTGGAAAGTATGAAAAGATTCATGTGTGGATATTTTTCAGCAAAATCCTTTAAAAATCCTTTAATAATTTATTTATGTTTATATACCACAGTATTTACACAGGTCAATCAACTCCTTGTATGCGTGCATAAGTTGTAAACAAGTTTTCGGACGATTCTAAAATGTCGAGACTAAAAGATCTGCGGTTTGTACAAGAATGACCCACATGGGTATGGCAACAGTGTCATATTATCAGGTAAGGCTAATTATTATTTATAGGTTCAATATGACAGAGGGACAAACATCATTAAAAGTTATTACACATACCAGAGGTTGGTAGTGAGGAACAAATGCTGGAATAGCTAGGCAAAGCCATATTTTCACGATCCTTATCAAACTCTTTTGGTAGAAGACCCTCCGCGGGCACTAAATTTCGTGTAAGTTCCTCGTAAGTGTACGGTGGTGGTCTTAAATTGTCAGTAAAGAGGCTCGATTCGGAACTTGAATCGGTATCGGAAAATCCATTCATCATCATTCCATGTCCTGTATGCAGTTTATAAAGATTTTCATACTAAAAAAAGAAATATAAGAAATGTAGCAGCTTTAAACAATTAATTCTATGTGTATGCACTTCATGACACCTAAATACAACCTCGATCTACACATAGATTCAAAAGTTTTGCGTCACTCTGATTTTGGCATGTTAAGATAATTTCAGGAATGAATTTTTTTCCAAATGTTTATTTATGTTTATCAGTTAAGAGGATACCATTTTTTGTAGCAAAAAAAATATTATCAAGACATTTGTGTAAGATAACATTTTCAGTGTTGTATTTTGTTGGCGCTGGCCAGTTCAATTTTTCGGTTCAGTGTGTAAAAATGAATCGCCGAGTAATATCTGAAATTGATCGTGCAAGAATAGTAGCTTTAGTTGAGGAAGGTCATTCCCAAAGATTTGTTGCTGAAAGAATAGGGGTTTTTCAAAGTGATGTATCTCGCATATGGAATCGCTATCTAGAGACCAATTCCGTGCGAGACAGACCACGAAGTGGTAGAATGCATGTTACTAACGAACAGCAGAACCCCTATATTATGTTAACAATTCGGAGAAATCGTACTATGCCAGTCCCACAACTTCAGAGAGATGTTACGCATGCAATTGGAGTTCGCGTATCCGTCCCTACACTAAGAAGACGCATTCTTGAATCCGGTTTAAGATGTCGGCTGCCAGTAAGAGTTCCCCAACTACAATATGACCACCGAGTCCGTCGACTGCAGTGGGCTGAAACGCATGAAGAAACCCGAAGAATTTTGGACTTCTGTCCTATTTTCCGACGAGACCAGGATGTCTGGTAAACGATAGTTGCCGGATTCGTGTTTGGAGAGAACCAACAAGAGCCGCCCAACTTGCCCATGTTCGCCGCTTGCCTCCATTCGCGGGAGGAAACGCCATGTTTTGGGCAGGTATTATGTCTGACGGGCGTACTGTGTTAGTCCACGTTCAAGGCATGTAACGGGTAACCTATACAAATTTGTACTAAACATAAACACAAACCCCCCGGTTTGCATCGAAAAAAAAATAGGAAGGAAAACCCCTGTAAGGCAATTCTGGGCTTCCTCGTGAAGAATACATACATAATATATTACGCCTGATGCTCGAATAATACGGCGTAGCTCGGTTAATGCGGATTTCAACGGCGGTATACTCAACTCGGATTATTCCGGCGATCGGAAAACAGCGAGTCGGATAATCGAGAGTCTACTGTATAAGTTATTATACAAACAATAAGAATTCCTACACAACTCCTTATCTTAATAATAGTTTGTTGTTATTGGACCATTTTAAATTATAGATAATACAATCATTCTAATTACTATTAAAAAGAAGATAGTTTAATCATAAAAGCTAATTTTGATTTATGGTACCCAATAGTTGGCTGTTTAGCTTTGTATACATATATCAGTAAATACACGATTAATGTGAGAAATGCTCTTATTGTAAATTCCCATCATGTTGTATAAATAATTATAATATTCTAAGGTAATGTAGTTTAGTTTCTAGAGAACCAGGGGACCTAATAATCCTTTTTTGAGATAAGTGCTTAATAAAAAAAATGCAAGTGCTGTTTTTCTAATAATCAGTTTTCTTTCGGAACCATTCTCAAAACCGTCAGAATCTCAAGAGGATGTCAACATTCCAGTTGTGAATTCATAGTCTGTGGATACTTTGATTTGCTTAGCGATTTTACATTACACCGAGTTTGTAAGATCTTTGATTACACCGCAGCTTATATAATTTAAAAAGGCATCAGAAACGAAATTAGCGGTTATTAAAATTCCCTCTGAAACTAAAGCGCACAGCGCGAATGAATCAGCAATCAGCAGCGCACAGGAAATATGCAAGGAATTTTTGTTTAATCGGGGAAACCCCCGCAAACTTTACATAATTACCGTAACGTTTCCGCCCAATTCATCCAATATATCATCCATATTAGTTTTTTCTAAAAACGAAAAACACAGTACAAACACAAAAAACAGAAAATTTAATATAATTTAACTTTGCATCACAAAAGTCCGTTCTAAAGTGGTTCTAAACATAAAACAAAAGTTCCTTCAGGTTATGTCATGTCAGATCAAAGATCGGGCACAGAGGAATGATAATTTAGCCCTTTCATTAATAAATGTCAATCTTTACTTGTGAATTCGACATAGACCTATCACTTCTCTGTGGCATTAGGGTGACAACACACACACACACACCATACACTGTCGTCACATACCTTCTATAATCGTTTTATATTCAAAGTTCTATAATGGGTTCGTTCGCAGAGCAGTCATCAATAGTTGGATTCTTTGAGTTGGATAATATAACGAACGTCTTATATTCAAAGCTTTAGACCAACTACGCATGCCTCTGGCAGTTTCAAAGGGACGGGGTCCAACTATTTCTCACTGATCTGCGAACGAACCTATTGGCCATACTCAAACCATCCAGAAACCGAACTAAATATAATCCTCTCTGACAAAGACGGAACCAGAATTTTTCAGTGACGTAACATAACCTCAGCATTTCCGTCAACATAAACGAAGTTTTTTCTAAATATATCTAAATCACATTTAACTTTTAAAAAATTGTAGAAGATAATGTCATTGGTTAATTCTACGAACGCTTCCAAAAAAGAAATATCCACATTTTTCAATACTTTGGCTTGTTTATTAAAAAATCTTGAAGGGTATTACACTGCAGTGGATCTTCGTAATGAATGCTGTGTTACAGGAAAAATAATTAAAGTTGATGGTTATATGAACCTCGAGATGGAAGATGTAATATTTCATGACATGAGAGGTAACGTAAAAACTTTCTAGTGTTAACTGTAGTGTCGGCCAAGACTGAAGGTTTTACTCTTTCTCCTGCTAGATACACATCAGTCCAAATAACTTTATCAGTTGACACAAGTTGCAACCTACTATATAAATGAATTTAAATCAGATCATACTATTTAATTATCAATGCTTCCTACAGAATATAGGCCCAAAAAGCTTCAAATATTAAAGTGCTTTCACAATCATGAACATTACTGCTTTAAAAATTTAAAATCACTTCATGTGTTTCAACATCCCTTTCGAGTATACTGTGGCTGACCTGTTATATTTTGTTATCAATTTTGAACAAGTTGAAACAAGTTTTAATAAGGTTTTCATCTAATATTAGCCTTAGTGAATAGAATTTCAAAATTTCTCATTAAAATCTTTTACCAGTATGATATTTTTTTACAGGTAATAAAAAATCACTTTTGAACTTCTTTGTTATTGCTAAAAATATCAGGTATGTACATATGCCAAAGAGTAAAGATGCTATGAAATTATTAAAGGATCAGTTGGATTGTATGACACGAAAGAAGGAGAAAGCCAAGAGAACATTTAAAACATCTAGAGCAGAAAAGAAAAATATTGCCACCATTGCAGAAGCATATCAGGAAAAAGGAAGGGAAAAATGATAATTCAAATTTTTTGCAATATACACAGTGTGTAAAAAGTCCCGGAACAGTCAATTATTTCAAAAATGGTGCACAATATAAAAAAACTTTCTGTATAAAAGTTGTTGGTCTTAAAGAAATTTATTAAACTTAGATCCCTGTAATTATACAGGGTTGCCCAAAAAGTCGTGGTAACCGAAACTTCATTTTTTTTAAATGGAATGACCCTTTTTTGATCACATTTTCTGATTCCTCTAAACATTCTAAACAACAATTATAGAACATGTCATATGGCTAAACCTATTAGTTTTAGAAATAATTTGAGTTGAAGGACATAAATGCGATAGGTACGATATTACCTTTTGCATTGTTTCGAGTCGGCTCAAATGTTTTACGTTAAAATTAAAAGAAAAACATTAAACTCATGTAAAATGAACCTCACTCAAGTTGTGTCAAAATTTTAATAACAACTAAATTATTAAATACAAGCAGTAAAATTAACAATAACTTGAAAAGAACAAAAATAAAATTAAGTGTAAGTCGTTATTTAATTAAATGCTGAAAATGTCCTCCTCCCACAGTTTGACAATGGGCTAGGTTATAATAAAATTTGTCGATGACGTTTTGTAACATTTCTTGGTTAATAGATGCACATTCTTCAATAATTCTTCCTCTTAATTCATTCAGATCTGCAGGTATTGTCACAAATACTTTATTTTTTTGGTGTCCCCAAAGAAAATAATCAAGGGGCGTTAAGTCTGGCGACCTAGCAGGCCATTCTATGGGGCCTCTTCGTCCTATCCAGCGGTTAGGAAAAGTGTTGTTTAAATAATTTCTAACAGCTAGCCCAAAATGAGGAGGAGCTCCATCCTGCTGAAACCACGTATTGTGTAATAGTGGTCCTACTTCATTGTTTATTGCTGGCACAATTTCATTTTGCAGCATGTGGAGATACATTTCGGCATTCAAATTCCCCTCTATAAAGAAAGGCCCCACTAATCTGTTGCCAATAATTCCAGCCCACACATTTACTTTCTGGGGGTGTTGAGTATGTGTTTCTCTCATCCAATGTGGATTCTGATCAGCCCAGTAACGACAATTATGGCGATTGAGAGACCCGTTCAACATGAATGTTGCCTCATCCGTAAAAACTATTTGATTAAAAAAATTGTTATTTTCTTCATGTTTTTGCATCATTACTTCGCAAAATTCCAATCTACGATCAAAATCGTCTTCTGATAATTCCTGGGCAAGAGTTATTTTATAGGGATGAAAATTACTGGTTTTTAAAATATTGTCAATTGATTTAAAACAAACATCAACTTGGGTAGCAGCTTTTCTGAGGTGACAAATGTGGATTCTGAACAAAATGAAGTAATGTCTCTAATTTTTTTTCATCACTACTTGCCGACTTTGGTCTTCCGGAACGAAGTTTATCTCTGCAACAACCGGTTACCTCGAACCTTTGAACTGTTCTCACAACTGTAGATTTTGATAAATAGGCTCTCGGTTTGGAAAAGTTGTATTAAATAATTCCTTTGTCTCGATAACTGATCTTTGTCGGTCTCCAAAACCTCTTATTATTAGTAAAGTTATACGTTCCCTTTCGCTGAGCGACATTTTGAGAATTTACTTTGACAGTGACGCAAAAAAAATTTTAGTACCAGCTTATAAAAATGCAAAAGGTAATATCGTACCTATCGCATTTATGTCCTTCAACTCCAATTATTTCTAAAACTAATAGGTTTAGCCATATTACATGTTCTATAATTGTTGTTTAGAATGTTTAGAGGAATCAGAAAATGTGATCAAAAAAGGGTCATTCCATTTAAAAAAAATGCAGTTTCGGTTACCACGACTTTTTGGGCAACCCTGTATAATTACAGGGATCTAAGTTTAATAAATTTCTTTAAGACCAACAACTTTTATGCAGAAAGTTTTTTTATATTGTGCACCATTTTTGAAATAATTGACTGTTCCGGGACTTTTTACACACTGTGTATGTATTATGATGTCTACTATTACAGCAATTTACTCGGGGAAGGACACTTGGCCTTGTGGGAAAGTGCATGCATACTACCGCCTGGCTGGACATAAAATATTGTAAAGTTGGTGGTACAATGAAGTTGAGACAATGATTTCGTTTTCTGTAATATTAAAACATTTCACATAAAATTGATATTTTTTGCAACCTGTTTATATTTTTATTAGTTATTTATATGATATCCTTTCACTTGACAAGCAAGTAGAGTTCTATGTATGAATCATTTAATTTTATAATTATAGCTATATTTTACTTCCACCTAGGTTTGTTTTTTGAAAAAAATAAAAAACATTTTTTATAAAAATGTATTTAATATTATAACTATTTTCTACTCAATCATTACACTTTGAGTAATTTTATAAAATCAGAACAAACACAATTAAGTATGTTATTCCTATTCAATTTTATAAAATCATAATTTTAGTTTCACTAAAAAAATAAAATTCACATACATTTAAATATAAATAATTATTTTGTTCGCGTTCCATACTATGTCTAAAATAATAGTGATCTTCATCTGAGAAAAGTTAAAAGTTATGTTTTGGAAATTGACACAAAACCTTTTTAAATATGAACATCCAGCGTTTTCCGTCGGAATACTGGATGGGACATGAATTTAAATACGCATCATGTATCTTTTTATCTAGTTAATACACTCAGGGGTTTGTTAGTTTTTTCAAATAAAGATCGATATTTAGTTTTTTAGTAAGATGCAAGTAGAAGTAAACCTAATGATTTAATTTTACAGTGTCTAAGAATAGAATTGTATGTTTAAAATATGGTGTAAAAAGGGTGGTTGAAAGGGGCTCCAGTGACTTCTAGTTTTAAGTAAAATTTATGTAAATATATACAGGGTGTTACAACAACATGTGACATCGCTTGTGTGCTTATTTCTTAGTGAAAAAAAATATGACAAATAGTTCCCATCAACATGGGACCGCAGATGCTTTTTTCGGCGTTTTCAAGATATTTCTGAAACGGCTTTAGTAATTTTAGGAAAGTACCTTCAATAGCACAAATTTTAACACTATTTACTTTTACTGTAATTTTATTTAGGTAGATCACCCTGCATCTTTCAAATAAAGCATCTGCTTGATAGGAACATTTGTCTTATTTTTGGTGAAAGAATCACCACACAAAGGTACATGTTTTTTTTTGAAACACCCTGTTTATAACCGACACCCCCCTTTCGGATTGAGTATCGGTGAATGTGTGATGCTACATGTTAACATACCGGGTGATTCAGGAAGAACGCTCACCACTATAACTTTTCTATTGTTTAAATTACAGAAATAAAATTTGGTGGGTTTGTATGTGATATTATTTTGCATTTTATGAGATGACGGACTCTATCTTGTACCTTCTGGTTTAACCGGAAATGACCTCAACTTTGGATTTTTAAATGGAACACCTAGTATATCGATTCAGAATGTCATTCCAAATTCAACCACACCACATATGTCACTTTTTGACTCTTTAAATAATTTTTCTTTTTATTTTTCATCTAGAGTGTAATTTAAACAATAAGAAATTTATAGGGGTGAGCGTTCCTCCTGAAATACGTTCATGCAAAATTAATGAAAATGAGTACATGGTAAAAAAATTTGCAGGAAGGTAAGCTGGAGCTCCTCTAATAAACGCGAAGTTGTACATACTACATATTATGTGACATTTGTTTATACAACATTTTTAATTGCACAGTGTAAAAGCTGCAGGATTAAAATACATATCACTAAAATAAATATATTTATAAAAAAATTTATAGTTTTATAAAAAAATAAAATCATCTTAAAATTGGATAAATGCTAATTATTTTTTTTTAATTCCGAAAAATCTAAGGTTCCATACAAGTCAGGTTCTTATTTTAATCGACGTATATTTGGAAATGCATATACATTTCCGAACCGTATAGCCTCGCAAGGCAGTTTCAAGTTCTTTTAAATTTCACTACTGATCTCGCCAACATTTTAGAGCTAAGAAAGTCGTAGCCTTGTTTTGTAATACCTAATTTTTTTAAACTCGCTACCCGTTTTTAATATATAATGTAATATGATTGTTAGCTCCGGAGCTTGATTATTTTCGAGGCGGGGTAAAAACTTAAAACTGCCACCGAACTGCAGATTCTTTGGGTAAAAATATTGCGATTTGGTCAAACTTTGCTTAGTTCAACAGTTGATAATAACCAAGATGTGTCCAAAATTTTATTTTCTAATTTCTTTTCATTTGCTGAACTCTGGGTACATAGAACCAAGTGCCACTTTTGCGCTTTAGTGTATCTACGTTTCTATTAAAAATATCAATTTTCTAATCACTTTTACTCAAAAATGGTGTACCTTATCAATATTTTTTACATTTATAGTGTTTATAGTTTTTAAAATATTGAAATAATACATTAGTATGTTAGATATTAATAATTATTACATTATAGGTAATAGAATTTAAATACAAATAATTCAGATTAGAACAGGAGTTCTAACTTAACCTATATTTTCTAAAGTATTATTAATTTAATACCTAATATTTTAAAAATTCTGTCCAAAGAAATTAAAAGACCAGTGATGAAAATATTTATGAGTTAAATAAAAATTGTATTTTTTTTACATGTGTCCCGAAAGTGCCTCTTTTCATGCATGTTCTCTTCACCGAAAGTGGCGCTTTCCGGACCTCTCCGAGAGAGCGGGCGGGAACGTATTGAGTCGCCATGTTCTCCTCAATAGTTTTTTAACTGATAACGACTCTCAGATCGCCAGGCGTACACTCTGCCACTAGGCCACCGAGCCATACATATCAACGATAATAAATAGATATTTACATTCGCCATGCGAGAGTGTTTTCATGTCATGTAGACAGGAAAACTGTCTGAAGCTTCGGAGCACTTGTAAAAAAAAGTACGGTACACATCTCGTCCGTAAAGAGATGGCTTCATCTGTCCTACTGTTCAACTATCCTATTGTTCATCTGTCCTACAACCCGAGTGTATTCGGGTGATGTTCGCTTAAGCTCGTATGACCTAATCCGTCGGGAACTCCTTTTCCCCCTGTTTACATGCATTTTTACTGACATGCTGTGAGTTATTATTAGATAGAGACTTAAAATATTGCTCTTAGCGTCGAACGATTGAATGGTTATGTCATATTTATTTTCATATTAGAACTGTAATATTTTTGGGATTTCCTGCACCCTACCTGACTACGCCATTAGTAGTCGTTATTTTATTATCGAAATTTTATTCTTACATTAAAATTAATGTGTAATGATATTTATAGATGCCCTGGGGAAACGAGTGCAAACCAGCCCCGATACACCTTTTGGAGACGATTTCCTATTGTATTTTAATTTCGAAAAAACAAATTTCGAGCGCAAACCGGCCGACAGCTACTCTACATATAAATAAATTAGAGAACTATAACAAGTATTTATTATTTCTATCCTAATGTTCATCTGTCCTACACGATCTCATTGGCCAACAGGTCTATTCCAAAGAACAAATTTCGAAACATGCTCGAACCCGAAACTTGCACACTATACCAAATACTTTTTCCATAACGAAACAACAAAGAAAGTATGCATATTCCATCCTTGTCTGTCGACTTCCACTCCCTCCGCGTCATAAGGGTGGGTAGGGCGAGAGTAGGTGAATTGCAGAAACGAAGATTCCCGGTTCAACACGAAGTGACGCTCGGGAGTAAAAGCTCCGTAAAAGCCTCTATCAATAAAAGAACAGATCTGTTTTTGTCAGTAATACTTATAATATTTTAAAAAGCGCATCTGATACAAAAATCTCGAAAACAGTTGCTCGGAGCGACATTGATATTTTTAATAAAAATATACACTAATGCGCAAAAGGGGATGCCATGTACCCGGAGTGCCGCAGCGAACGCCCTCTACAATCTAAATCAAAATTATTAACAGATTCAGATTGCTAGCCCCAAAAAAACCACCATACCAAAAATTGTATGCTAAAATATTAATTAGAAAATACATATCGGTTATTATCAACTTTTGAACTAAGTAAAGTTTGGCCAAATCGCAATATTTTTACCCAAAGAATCTGAAGGTTTTACTATATACTATTAGTTTTGAGATACCCCGTATAATATATTTAGCAAAACCGCAATTTGGGCTATATTATGATTAGTTTGTCACTGATAAAGTTTCTAAAACTGCTACAATTAAACTTGCCGCCCGGGGCGTACTTTGCCCCACTAAACGGTGTCCAACCCTGTATACTTCAAAGTGCGCAGCCGCCAGGTGTTCCTCTACCTGACCTTGCGAGTGGGTGCTGACTCATGTACAAATGTACACCCATGATATTATATCATAATATGGGCCATGATAAAACAGCTCTGGGGCTTTACTTTTATTTCAATTTTTCTTGTATACTTCAGATATTAACGGAACTATGGTACTATGTGACACTAAAGCGGCCATCCTGTTTTGCAACCTTAGATGTTTCGAGTCTGGAGAAATGTAGATGAAAAAGGGAAAGTATACATTTTGAAAGGGCTATACAATAAACTAAGATAATATATAATAAGTTCCATTTTTAAAAAGGTTTCTTTCTGATAAAGTGATGTAATTCTCCGTCTGTCTTCGCTAAAGAAATGATATCCAAAATACTATACGTTATTATTGTAAAAAACATATCAAAAGTTTACGTTATCTAACTCAACTAATCCTTATTTTTTTTCAGCATAAAATTATTTCCAGCTATTTCTCTCGGCGACTTTTCTTAAAAATATTTTTTCCCAAAGCTGTGCGATTAACGGTTTCCGAGATATAGACGGCGTCCTCTCTTAGTGGGCCATCCGGTAAAGATTGTTTCAAGAAAAATGGATATAACTTAATGACTGTCGTAAAAGTACCTGGGTCATCTCATTATTTATGACCCTTTGTTATTATTATGTGGAAAGGACCGGATTGCAATAATTATAATTAAATATAGGCACATCAGGTAGGTTAGGTGGCTTAATTTATATTTAAATATCTTTTTGTGGTAAAATTTGTTAGTTTTTGAGGAACGGTTCAAGAATTGTATTTTACCAAACATTCCTCAGAAGAGCGTGATAGTAATGGACAATGCGAGCTATCACAGTCGCCAATTACATAAAGCTCCAAGCTCAAATAATACAAAATTGGAGATTCAGAACTACATGGCGGCGAATGATATATATTTTGAAGAAAGTTATAAAAAAAGTGATCTTTTAGAAGTTTTAAAGACATTTTGTATAAAAAAAAGTATATGTTTGTGACACATTGGCAGAAGAAATTGGACATACAGTGCTACGGCTCCCACCCTTTATTACATTTTTAACCCCATAGAGCATATGTGGCACCAGCTAAAATTACTGGTTAGGTCTGAAAATATTTCTCCGACTTTAAGTTCTAGTGTTGTAGAATTAATACGAAAATGCTTTAATGATATTCCCCCAGGTAGTTGGAAAAATTCAGTCCGTCACGTAATAACTGTAGAAAATTCGTATATTAGTCTGGATCGTATAATTAATCCAATTATAATTAATTTTGATGAGGATAGCGATAGCGAAACAGAACTATCTATAGAATGACATTATAAATGTAAATAAATATGACTAGTAATATTAAAAAAAAATGTTATATCATTTGATTATATTAATATAATCATATTATTACTTGTTTTCCTTAGTCCGTCCCTTCATACTTCACTTGTTTATTGCCAAGCTCTTGTCTACACAATGGGACCGACCCAGGAAATCATTAAGTCGTATCCAATTTTCGTGAAACGTACTGTACATAACTTTTCTTGTATGAAAATGAAAAAGGTGCGATTGCTATTTTGGATATCAATAAAAAATAATTAGACAAATGTGATCATAATTTTTACTATATCTCTATGGTTGTGCTCGTAACATTCAAAACGTTGCAATAATAAATTGGTCATAAACAAAAACATTGTTTTGACGATATGAATAAGTTATATAGAAAAGCAATACTATTTAAAACAGATTTGTACAATCTTCTTGCCAATTCAAATTATATATTATTACAAATCGTCTAATATAATATGTACTAGATCATGTGCAGCTTGATGAGATATACAGGGTGTTTCTTGGAAACATCCTGTATAAGGCATTTCTAGCTTTGGCTCGAGAGGAAATGGGATGATTCCCGAGGTGAGCCGGATTGCTTTCTCTTTATTTTGATGGCCACAGCCTTAGAAGGCGGTTCCCCTTTACACCCCTTGGTCCTTACCCAAGACATTCATAACTTGAAGAACATTGACAGAAGTATATCCAGAAGGTTCCAAAGACATTTGAAGGGTACAGTACCAGCAGGATATTCATAATTTAAAACTTTTCATGGGGGGACAAATGTAAGGTTCAAAACGCCATAAGTTTGTAAATTCGTATGTATCAGGGGCATTGAACATTTTTTCTAACAAACAATGACACAAAGTTAAGATATATTATATTGATAAAGTTATAAAAAAAGTATTTTACACTTAGCAGCAAAAATAACGCACAAACAAAAATTATGCTCAATTTCAAACTTGATTTTCTGGCAAACCGATAAATCGATTACGCTAATTTTTCTTTTGAACTGTAGCTTTTTTCTTTGGTAATTGCACTGTGATAGAATTTTTTATTCAGATTTCAGTTTTAGGCGTATACAGGGCGCAAAAATGATAATAGTTTTTTTACGTTAAATTTGAGACACCCTGTAGGATGCATTAGCAGCAACAACGAGTGTATGATGAAATCATACTGTAGCCTCATGTTTTCTAAACATTTTGTTCCTTTAATTTCTCTGATATCTGTAATATCAAAAAAAATACAGTTTTATACCAGAACATGTTATGCACAGTGCAACGTACGTGAAACAACTTTATTTAATGGAGGCTCTATGATGTTTTGAGCTGGGATTTCCTTAACAGCACGGACGGATATCGTACCTTCACGTGGGGGTTCTTTAAATAGCGAGAGGTGTGACATTTTGTCTGAACACGTTGTCCCTTTCGCTCCGTACATTGGGAATAATTTGTTACTAATGCACGATAACGCAAAACCTCATGTTGCGCGCATCGTCAATGAATATTTACATGAAGTAAATATTCGAACTCTAAATTGGTCACCGCGCAGTCCCGATTTGAATCCTATAGAGCACTTATGGGATATTATTGGTAGGGCACTGAGGCAGCATCAACCACCTGCTGCCAACCTGCAAGATGTCCAAATAATGGTTATCGATATTTGGAATGGACTTGACCAAAATAAAATATCCAATTTAATATCGAGTATGCCGAGGCAATGTGAAGCAGTCATTAGAAGTAGAGGTGGGGGACATGGGCTACTAATGTACTTTTTTTGCTAGTTATTATTAGTGTTATTCTTAGTTTAATGTTGTCAAAATGTTATTTTAGTTTAAAAAAACAAGTTCTAGTATAAAACTGTATATTTTCTTTGATATTACAGATATCAGAGAAATTAAAGAAACAAAATGTTTAGAAAACATTAGGCTACAGTATGATTTCATCATACACTCGTTGATGCTGCTAATGCACCCTATAGGGTGTCTCAAATTTAACGTAAAAAAACTATTCTCATTTTTGCACCCTGAATAAGCCTAAAACTGAAATCTGAATAAAAAATTCTATCACAGTGCAATTACCAAAGAAAAAAGCTACCGTTCAAAAGCGCGAGAAAATCAACTTTGAAATTGAGCATAATTTTCGGTTGTGCGTTATTTTTGCTGCTAAGTGTATTTAGAACCATGTATGCAATGTTGACATTTTAGATTTTTTAAAAGTTTGAAAGAAACATATTTTTAACTTTGACATTTATCTAGGTGGTAAATGTCGTCTTCCATTCAGATAAATATTAACATTCATTGAATAACGAAAATGACTAGACAATTTGACGTTTTTATTTGTGGATGGTGGGCGAAGCTTGTGGCTGTACAGGAGTCTTACTTTGTTAATTTTTCACATAGTTATATTCGTCACAAAAAACATCACTTGCATTGAAAAAAGTATGGTTGTAAATAAAATAGCGTACAAATATGTATATGTCGGCGTCAATTAGTGAAATCCGTCATTCCCAGAAATGCCTAGTCATTTCACGTATTGCCGGCCAATAGTGTCACTCTACGTTTGGGACACCGTTTGCCTAAGAGTATCAGGCATTCCCTGGAATGACGCAATTCTTTCAGTCAAACGCTGTACTTAACTAAATGATTTAAGTTACCCTGTTTGCCGCTTTTAGTCGAAATCTGTAATTGTTGTTAACATCTGTGTAGTGAAATGAAATGTTCAACCATTCAGAATTGTTTTATAAGAAGTTAGATTAGTGTTACTTCAATCAAAGTAAGAAAAAACCTTGGAATATTACGACATTGACGGAGGTAAGAAAATTCTTTTTAACTTTAAGAAAATTCCTGATAATAATCAGATATTTACAAACCTTTTAATGTAAAATACCATATTTTCATGCACTACTGGCAACACTGTCATAATTACAATCATTGACTAAAACCGGCAAACATCAGGGTAACTTAAATCATTTAGTTAAGCACATCCTTCGACTGAAAGAATTCCGTCATTACTGGGAATGCCTGATACTCTTAGGCAAACGGTGTACCAAACGTAGATTCACACTATTTGCCGGCAATACGTGAAATGACTAGGCATTTCTGGGAATGACGGATTTCGCTAATTGACGCCGACATGTATGTACTATGTTAATTGTTGAAGGGAAAAAAACCGTCATACTTTTCAGTGCCCCTCATACATAAAGTTTGTACTATAAGAATCAAGTGTTGTGATTTAGCGTGTAATTATACGATTTGCGTGCATTTTCATTGCTTTGTGTGTAATTTTGTGTAGTCACAATGTGTGTGTAATTTGCATGTAACTTCATATCTACCACCTAAGTGTTACTTTCAGTTTTGTTGGCTTTCTTTGGGCAAAGTAAATCAGAGTAAACATAAAGTGTATTACTATTCAGTTTTGTTGGCCTTTTTTTACAAATCGGCCCAATAACCTTGCTTTCACAAAAGTATGTAATTTGTCCAGCAAATCGTGTAATTTCACAAATTCAGACTGGCGCCGTCGGAATCCCGCATCAAGCATTTAATTATGTAATACCATCATGTTAAAACTATTTACACAATTAATTCGTTATTATTTGTCATTTGTTCACAATGATAATTATTTTTTTAATATACTTCGAAAGTTAACGTACCAAATTGTGAAATAAAAGAAGACCGATATTGATCCGATCAGTATAACTGGAGATATTAAATTTCAAATATAAGAATATTCGAGAAAATCCAGCAAATTATCAAAAATTTATATGTAGATATTTTCGTTATTTATGGTAAGATTTCATTTTGACCGAAGGTTGGACCTCCGTCTTCTTTACCTATACACTTCATTTGTAACATGCATTTTTGTGAAAAACTTGACATGGAATCGAACAGCTAACAAATTCGAAATAATACAAAGAAATACTTTTAATCCGTAATTGGAGTTCCTATAAAACCCACTATACCGGGAACACCGGGTGAATAGATCGGAAAATGTATATTAATATACAATAAGTTACTTCTTACCACTCTAAAAGCATTAGAAAAAGTAAGACCCTTTTTAAATAAATTATTATACAGTGTGTAACTCAAGTTTGGATTACTCGAAATCACTGTAGGACCATGGTAATAAGAGTATCCAAAAAAAGGTCGTTATGGTATTAATGAGCCCTTATTTTATTTATTTTTTAAATGTAGCTGTTTGTATTGTGGTGTTGATTTTATTTTAAGGTTATTAAGTGACGTTGTTTCGAGGTTTAACTTCTTTCTTATTCAAATTTTAAAATTTTAGGTCTGATGATGCCCAGTTGGGCGAAACATGCAACTTTTTAGCACTTCGTTAAATTACGTCTATGTAATTCGTGAGACCGTGACTTTGAGTTTACTTCTTAATAGTAATTAAACAGGTTTCTTGGAGAAAATGGACTATTACTGTGATTTAGATAATATAATAAGTTCTTGGGTAAAGTACAAATGGGATAATTACGGATTTATTTTCGATTCTCAATTTTCAAGGATATACTATTCATATAGGGTAAGTAAACATAATCTATGTAATTATATTTGTTTCAATAATAATTAACATTAAAGGTGACAATCAACTAATGACGACCAGAAACTTGCCACCTGCAATGAGAAAGAATAGTGACTATTCGAACAATATTTGGAGCGACCCAGACTTTTGTCTCACGCTGTATAATAATCTCTTAAATGCCATCTGACGGCATTTTTCAAAATCTCGCAATCTACCACATAACTAAGAAAATTATATACACACATTCCTTCTTTATAAAAGAATTAAAAATTATTTATCTGGTTCCAGTCGGCAGCGAGATTTTTATGGTTTAACACGTACGCTTATCAGCAGAACTTACTAATAATTCTACCTACTTATTCTTAAAATATATACACCCATTTCCATTTTATTTAACCTCGAACCTCGCTTTTTTTTTATCTGATACCATTTATTATACAATATACTACTCGAAAAAGTTTACGCCTTAAGGTAGCGCTGACGACGACCCTCCACTGTCCGAACGCATTTTGTGTGTACGCGATTTCGGCGACGCGTCGGTTCCGGATCAACGGAACGCATTCGTCAGCCGCCGTTGACGTTGCGTTAGAGCCGACATCAGCGCTACCGATTCGTACCTTTACGCAGATTTTAGTAAAAATTATTACGATCCCGACGGAGTAAAAGTGGTAGCTAGTCACAATTTTTGGCGTTAAAGTTACACCTTGAACCGTTGAACCACAGGTTTGAAAACGAATTAGCACAACTCTAGAGCAATCTATTCTCAAATTCTGCAAAACTTCAGGCTGAAATGGTGAAGCGAAAAATCTCTGCGGAGCACTTTTTATAAACCTTTTCGTTAAATGCGTTTTTCATTAAATACTAAGCATTTGTGTGACGTAACAACCAACACATTTGCTTGTCAGGTGGTACTATATCAAATAAATATTGGAAAATCGTTTTTTAACCACCTGAAGATGACACTGACAAGTAAATCTTATAGAAGAATACTTTTCATGCAAAAGAGGCTCCGCTGGATTTATTTTTCGATGTGTTATAACTTTCTACTTCTAGAGTTTATTTTCGAAAATAAACCATTTGAAAAGGTTTCAAGTATCTGATTGACAGGTGGCGGTAGGTTGTTTTTTATGAGTAAGTAAGAATGTCTAGAAATGTTTTTAAATTTTCACATTAAAGGACACTAAAGTCTATTTATTTCCAAGATAGACTAGGCATAAACACTGTTAGCGCATGATCATCACGTGAGTGGGAGGAGCCTCCGCGCATGCGTATTCTTATTGGTCGTTCGATATGGCGCGAACGTGGAACGGGGAGGGGCTTATAATTTTTACAGGGAGTTGAAATCAGGAAATTAGTCGATCTGGTGGTCATTGAGTTGAGGAAGTCGTGAATACTCCGTTTTTACTTTTGTCCTTTAATTTTTTGTTTGTTGTTGTTGTGAGTCCTACTTAACATAGTACCTACCTTTGTATATTTGTTAAAGGAATGTCTAGCACCGATACTGCAGACGAAGCCCGAGAGTATATTAATTTGCGTCTATCTAAGAAACGTCACAAGAAAAACCATTTAAGTCTTGAAAGAAGTCATTTTAAAGACTTTTGTTGCCAAACATAATTCAACCTACAAGTTTGTCGATATGAAAGACCTTTTTGACCGTGCATTAGAAACTATTACACCTGAGAAGAGTAAAAAATGTATTAGTGCAACAAAAAGTAGGAACCAGAATGTGGGAACTCGATAATATTATCGAGATACAAGTTGAACGACTAATTAGGTATTACTGTAGACTAAAGCGACGATGACAGCGATAACTCCTCAAACTTTTCAGAATAATTTCATCACAATAGGATCAATAAGATATACAGGTTGGTCAATACAGGTTGGTGAATTCGGATCTTGTACGGCACGCTTCATCAGTAAACAGATTTTTTTAATGACAATTTGGATCACGGATTCTTTCGTTTCGAATTAATTGACAATTCTGACGAAATGTACATCGACACGTATTTTCCGGAAACCCTCTATTTATTAATTTATTTTATATTTTACCATGAATACTTATTTACATTCCGATATTTCCAAATTGTATTCAACAATATTGCGATCATAATTTTTTATAATTATAATATTATAAGCACTGCCCTGTTCACTGTTAGTTTTACCGAACACGTGCGTTTGTTGTGGTCGGTCTATCTGGGAAATGAATATACTATAGTTACATACACTGGGTTTAATAAATCTATGATTTTTTCTTCTTACCTGTTATTAAGTATTTTTAATCCAAGATTCTCAAAGAGGGGTAATTTCTAAACTAAAAAGGTATACTTGCTCGATCTTAAATCTCTTAACCGTTTTCGAGATATTTCCATTTTTACTTTAATCTTCTTGATTCATTGTTATGTTTAAATGGAAATATCTCGAAAACGGTTAGAAATATTAAGATCGGGCCAAGAATATATTTTTAGTATAGAAATTGCCCTTCTTTGAGAATCTTGGTTAAAAATACTTAATAACAGGTAAAAAAATCATAGATTTATTAAACCCCGCCATCTAATGAATATATTTGTACAAATTCGCGTTTCTTATGGCGGGACTACACCAAATGTACTATACCGCCCGTGAGATATTTCACGAACTTTGATTTTATCACCGATATCGACAAATCACAGGTAGTCACAGTTCCTTAGCAGCAACGAAAAGCGTGGTGTGATCACAGTTTAAACAAATCACTTTCTAGTACATATATCACTGTCACATCTCATATAGACCTATTACTTAAATTGTGATTCCGTGAAGTTGTAAGGCCGTTACTTGGTACATTTTAGTTTTCTTTTTGTTACAGTTCTTTTAGTAGTAAAGTAATATACATAATAAATAATTTAAATCCATCGACCATCACCCACTAATTATTTTATGATGCGCGCAATATTCTCTTACATATATTATCGAGTTAATATCTCGCTAGCAGTGATAAAAATTTATAAACCGTGATCACGTCACGCTTTAATTTCACTGATATCAAAAAATAACAATCACGTTTCACATCGTGATTGAAACATCACGATATCGCGAAACTTGGCCGTCGAGCAGGTCGCGTATGCCGCCGAGTTAGCACAGTTTGGTGAAGACCCGTCATACAAGTCGCGCCGCCGACTTCTGGTTGCCAGATCTTCGATTATTTCCCCATAGTTGCCCGACCAACTCGAGCCGGTGACACTGGCCCCCGTGCTAGCCCAGTTTGGTGAACTCCCGCCATAAAAAAGAGAAATCAATTTTCGCATCGAAATTAGGTCGCAGGTTGCCCAAAACCCTTTGATGGTTGCCGACATTGGGTCGAATGCAAGCGCGGGTTGTGCCGTCGACTTTGGTTGCCTCGTAGACTATTTCCCTCGAGTTGCCCGAGCAACTCGAGCCGTTGAGTTTTCATAGGTTGATGAAATCCCGATCTGGCCGAGCAACTCCCGTTGTAATAGCACAGTTTGGTGTAGTCCAGCCATAACTCATAAAAACATCATATCGCCAACTTTCAATCCAATACATTGAACCATCTTCAAACTATGGCTTATTTTCGAAAGTGAACTTTCACCTTCGACACCCTATATGTCTAGAACGAGAAACATTTCGAAAAAACTTGACTTGATCGGTCTGATTTGATGCCTAGTAACTGCAGTTGCTCTATCGTAAATGGATATTTAACAAATTGTGTGGATGTTTACCAATGTCCTTACATCTCCTGTAGGATCACATTATACAGCGCAGGACAAATTAACTTGGTCACTAGTCTGGTAATGAAGATTAAAGTAACAACAACACAACATTTTATCTCTTACGCTTGCTTGCATCGCCTATCTTAGATGTTACTTATTTAATATGTTCTGGATTGAAGTTTTACAATCGTATTCACTACATTTTAAATTTGAAACCGTCTAAAATTGACCGTTTTGTAATTACTTTATGCACTTTCACCGACTCAGACATTTAAGATACACTCTTTATACAGATCAGCATTAGCGGCACATAATGCACAAACATAGAAGCTAATTTATTTGCACGCTTCATTCGATGAAAATATACAGCGTCCCATAATTAATGGTACCCAGGAAAAATGCAGATTCCTTGGGCAAAAATACTGCGATTTGGCCATACTTAGTTTAGTTCAATAGCTGGTAATAACCGAGATACAGGGTAAAAATTTAATTTCGATTTTCCTAAGTAACTTATTTCGGAATCAATATTTTTGCACAAAAAAAAAAAAAAGTCGTTAGCAACTATGGCAACGAATTCAGGATGTGGCGGTAATGTTTCAAAACGAACGCTTGCTATTGCATTGAGGTTAACGAAGAATTATTGTCAAAAACAGACAATTTCTATTATTGATAGTTTTTTATTTATTTATTTAGTTTAAAGTTTTATTTAAATATTTTAAGAAGCGCGCTGAGCATTTTAAATGCAAAAATCTCGAAAACGGTTAGTCGGAGCGACCTTTACAAAGTATACCTTTTTTGTGTAAAAATGATGGGAAAACTGATATTTTTAATAAAAACATTCTAAGGCCCAAAAAAGTTACACTTCTTTTTATGCATCCAGAGTGCCGCAGAGAGAGCCCCCTACACTTGGGCTCCCTGTATCTCGGTTATTGCCAGCTATTGAACTAAACTAAGTATGGCCAAATCGCAGTATTTTTACCCAAGGAATCTGCAGTTTTCCTGTATACCATTAATTATGCGACGCCCTGTATATACAGGGTGTTTTTTAATTGAGTGCCGATGCTTAAGGTTGTGAATCCTTGGGTGATTTTAAGAAGAAAAGTTAATATTAACATATGTCCTAAAGCTCTTCATTTTTGAGCTACAGAATGTTAAAATTTAAACAATAACTTTTTTATCGTAATTATTATAGTTAGAGACAGTGACAATAGGGATCCGTGAAGTGGAATATTAGTAATTAGGTTTTTCGTGGAGTTTAGGTCCCCCTCTAGAACTTTTTTATTTGATGAAATGCCGTAGAGCGTTGCTGAGAGGCGCTGTACCGCTTTAGATAGGAAATTCTCATTAAATTCACAATTATATCGAGCCATGTCTGGAAATAAATTTACAACATCTGCGTGACCCCAAAGTCACGGGAAACACATTTTCTGACAAGTCAACCATTGCATATAGCTTTCCGAGCGTGTAAAAAAAAATTAATGGAGTAATTATAAAGTCTCAAGTGACATGGGTCCAACTGGGCTTAATCGATTTGTATTCACATGGAGATGACTCGTAAACAATTTTCTGATAAAAAGAATATTGCGAAAGTGCGGTGTTTTATCGAAAAGTCCGCGCTTGCGATCCATAACAGGCAAATTTTCAAAAAACCGTTTACAATAAATCTGCTGACGAGAAATTAAAAACTTTTACCCTCGAGTCATTCAATAAGTGCAGAGAAGTTTGTGAGTTCCGGAAACCTAAGACAACTTGTCTTAATCACCAGTTATCAGTTATCATACAACTGAACGATACCTGCCTTCCGGCATCTCTGCGTAATCTTGTCAGAATTCCGCCTAGCTAGGTGCGATTCGTCTGAAATTGTTTTTTCCACAATATTTGGGTGTCAAGGAGATTTTTAAAAAATTCCAATAATGAAATGGCGAGACCTGGAACGCCAAAATTTCTTTCACATAATGTTTAACATATAATGTTCCATTCTAGAAAGTTTCAACTTCAAGTTCGCTTTATTTTATTTTTTTTTTATTTTCATTTTTTTTTTGACACGCTCGGAAAAGTATACAGGGTGATTCACGACGAGCGTGCATTAGAACTTTATGGAGAACTACTGAATATATGTTCCTGAAACTTTGGGGATTTGGGTTTATCGATATGCTCTCTTTAACTAAAATATTGACATGTTTCTGTCATTTCCGGTTATACCGGAAGTAGCTGCCAACTTTCGTTTTTTAAATACAACATGGTAATTTTTATTATATTTTTCGATTAAGCGTTAAATACTAAGCACATTTTATAGAAAATGTTTTTGTCAGACTCTATTACTTTTTGAGATATCTGGACTTTTTGTAATTATTTGGCAAATGCATGGCGATGAAATAATCCATATAATTTTTTTACCTTAGCGCTTGGACTAAAATTTTTTTCTCACCGAATAGCTAGAAGATCATCAAGTTTCAAAAACATTTCAAATTCGGCATAAAATGTACAGGGTGGTCACAATTCAAGCCTCATTGTGAAAGAATTCAACCATTAAAAACTTTCTTATTTTAAATGGAACACCCTGTATATTTTTATTTAATTTGATGGAAAATTAGTTGTTCTTTATAAATATTATTTACTGTCCTATACCTATATCAAAGCGTTTTCTCAAAAAATCCAATTTTATTCCGAAAATACTATTTGTTCAAGTGTGCTATGAAAACAATTGTTCTTAGGGGCTGTATACTGATGTCTATACGGAGGAAAAGTGATTGATTGCTTGAAAATACAATATTCTAAAGTGTTTCTTAATAATTTATAAATAAAATTCAGTTGATTGTTTTAAATTGTTTTAAATTTAATGGTTTGAATATTATTTTTTTAAAAATAGCAAGGAAACAAGTTTATAAACTTTAAATTCTTTAATTAAAAATGTGTTTGAAAATTATACCTAATATCTTTTGATTATATTTTTAAAATATGTTCGAAATGATTGCCATTTACTTCCAAGCATTTACGTATTCTTTTCATCATGTTATTTCTTGTAGCATTCCTAATTTCTTGTGAGAAAAGCCTTCACCCTTTCAACTAGATTTTCCTTCGTGGTGATGGGACGCGCGTAAACTTTATCTTTAATGGTTCCCCAGATGAAAAAGTCCAGTGGAGTTAAGTCTGGCGAACGAGCTGGCCAGTGGAAGGGACCTTGGTTTGCGATCCACTGATCATGAAAAAGTCTGTTTAGGGCAGTCCTAACAACTTGAACGTTGTGTGCTGGAGCCCCATTGTTTTGATACCAATCACTTTTCCTCCGTATAGACATCAGTATACAGCCCCTAAGTACAATTGTTTTCGTAGCACACTTGAACAAATAGTATTTTCGGAATAAAATTGGATTTTTTGAGAAAACACTTTGATATAGGTATAGGACAGTAAATACTATTTATAAAGAACAACTAATTTGCCATCATATTAAATAAAAATATACAGGGTGTTCCATTTAAAATAAGAAAGTTTTTAATGGTTGAATTCTTTCACAATGAAGCTTGAATTGTGACCACCCTGTACATTTTATGCCGAATTTGAAATATTTTTGAAACTTGATGATCTTCTAGCTATTCGGTGAGAAAAAAATTTTAGTCCAAGCGCTAAGGTAAAAAAATTATATGGATTATTTCATCGCCATGCATTTGCCAAATAATTACAAAAAGTCCAGATATCTCAAAAACTAATAGAGTCTGACAAAAACATTTTCTATAAAATGTGCTTAGTATTTAATGCTTAATCGAAAAATGTAATAAAAATAACCATGTTGTATTTAAAAAACGAAAGTTGGCAGCTACTTCCGGTATAACCGGAAATGATAGAAACATGTCAATATTTTCGTTAAAGAGAGCATATCGATAAACCCAAATCCCCAAAGTTTCAGGAACATATATTCAGTAGTTCTCCATAAAGTTCTAATGCACGCTCGTCGTGAATCACCCTGTATGCAAGGGTTGACTTGTCAGAAAATGTGTTTCCCGTAACTTTTGGGATCACGCAGATGCTGTAAATTCATTTTCAGACATGGCTCGATATAATTTTGAATTTATTGAAAATTTCCTCTCTAAAGCGGTACAGCGCCTCTCAGCAACGCTCTACGGCATTTCATCAGATATAAAAGTTGTAGAGGGGGACCTAAACTCCACGAAAAACCAAATTACTGATATTCCATTTCACGGACCCCCTATTGTCACCGTCTGTCTCTTTAACTATTATAATCACTCTTAGATATTTTTATGAAATCTTGGTAACGCAAAAAAAAATAATGTGAATGAAAAAATGACTTATTTTTGACACTGACGTTAATGCGCAAACATTGTCACTTTTTGACGGTCGTGAAAAAGGTAGTTTATAAAAAGTGTCCAATTTAATTTGGCCTGCGCAGACAAGTTCATACTCATTCCTTTAATAAATTTTACTAATTTACTCACGTTATATAAAAAAAAGGTTAAATTCAGTCGTCTATGGTACTTTTATACACAACACGCAGTCATAATTCTGCAACTTAGTCTTTTTCCTGCAACATACCTTTCACATTAACGGATGTTGCGGTAAATTCTGTCCCAAATTCGGCACCACCGTAACACCTGTAATGTGCATTTGAGGTTGCGGCGGGAAGGTATACCTCTGCCATTGATCGTTTCCGTAAGTCTCTACCTGCTTATGATTCTCCATATGCCGCATCAAGTATACCTTCCGATGGATCTTATACGGACAGTATGTACACTGGAACATCTTGTCCGGATTGACGTTGTGCGTCTTTCTATGCTTATTTAAATGTCGCTTAGCGACGGTAGTATAATTACAATCTGGACAGGACAGCAGCGGTACATCCGGGGAGTCTTTTAAATGTCGCAATCGATGCTGCACCATATTCGACTTCCTTTTCGTTTCGAATGTACAAAAATCGCACTTCAACATAATAACTTCTTCTTTAGTCTTATGTACCATGAGATGCGACTTAAGTTGCGCATTCGTAAACGTCTGATACTCGCAAGACGGACATTTAAACATTTTTATTTTCGTCGGGTCGGCGTGTCTCTTCATATGCCAGGCCAGGTTGCGCTTCAGCCTCGATTGGTATGAGCAGTGGGGACACGGGAACATCGTAACTTCATCGGCTCCCTTATGATTTATGCAGTGGTTCTGGAAGTTGACCTATAAAATAATAGTCTAGTGAAAATAGATAGGAGCGAAAGAAAAGACAAAATTGAAACTAAACATTTTTTTGTAGTCCAGTGGAGTGAAATTATGAAGAGGTAAAATCTGGGTTCTTCTCGCCATGGGGAGCCACCATGGCCTTTTTAATGTTCTTTAAAATTTATATAAAAATTAAATTCGAATTTTAATTGTTAATTTATTATTTAGCCAATTATTGGGTTTTCTGTTAGTTAATTTTTAATTTTCATTTTTCTGCTACAATATCATGAGTTTCTCCCGTGTTTTCTTCTTCCACTGAAAGTGCAAGTTTATGCTGTCGAAACATGTATGGAAGATGAATACAAACTTTCTTGATTAAACTAGAGGAGCAGCATTTTGAGTTTCTTTACACAAAATTTGTTCAGTATATAAGAAATATTAGTGTTGTGATCGCTCGAGCGAAAACCCGCTTGATTACTCAATTATTGAAATAAACGACATCGCTCGATTATTAAAAAAACCGCTCGAATTATCTATTCAGGCGAAAACCGTCGCTCGTCACTTATTATCTTTCACTCGATACCCGAGCTTCGCTTGACGCTGGCGGAAATTTACCGCTGTAGTGTGATCGAGTTAAAAAACTGCTCGTATATTCGAACAGTTTTTCGCTCGATAGGAAATACTCTAGTTATAAATTCAGGCGAAAAACCGAAAAATATCGCCTGTCACTTGATAACCGACCTTCGTTATACGCGCCGCGCCATCCCATTGGCGACGTTCGAGTTTGACGTTGAGCAGGTAATACGACATACGTCTTTCTTAAGGGCACATAAACGAGAAGGTGCATATAAAAAAGTATGCCAAATCCCTTAGCGGGGGGTTTGGTAAAGTTTTGTTTTAACTGGCTAGCCAGCGGCGTAGTTTAGTTCTCCGATTGTAAATATAAAAAAATTAAAGGATATAATTTTAAAATTTTTATTTACTACTAAACTCGAGAAAACTTCTCAAAAATAACATAATAATAGAAATTGTTAATAAAAAATAGCAAAACGAACAAAATGGTTAACAAAATATATAGAAAAATTCGTTGGTAATCTTATAGTAAACATTTTTAAATCTGAACAGGAACTTTTAGGTAATATAAAATGAATTTAAAAAAATAATAACCAATTTTCTTATTTTGCTAGTCGCGTAACTAGCCTAAAATTATGAAGGGCACACAGTGGGCACCTGATAATTTAAAGTGGAAGAATTTCACAAGCTATTTTAAATATCTACTTATTTTATGCTCGTAGATTGAGAAAGATGTGAAGAAAAATAACTCTTGGTAATACTTTTTGTTCGGGTTAAAAAAGCACAATAATAAACCCGAACAATAAATACATATTTGGGTGATTTTTTGCAGTTTTTTGTTTAGTATCGAAACACGTGGTAAAAATTCATTATTCACAAATAAATAAATTTCTGGAATTTTTTTGGTGGCTACTACAAGTCTTTAGCTAAACCTGTGCCCACCAGTAGTTACGCGCCTGCTAAATACCCTACCTGATCACATGTAAACGACTAGGCTGCCGGTCGAGCAGTCGGTGACGTCATCGCTTGGTGAATTGGAATTTCAAGCGATTCACTCGATTATTAAAATCGCTCGAGTATCAAGTACTCAATTATTAAAATCATCTGTTTTTTCTAACACTATTAATAAGAACTGTCATATTTTGTCGAGGTAGCCTAAGTAAAAAAAAATAAAACAATTCTTGGGTATTGTTGAAATCCTTCTAAATACAAACTTTTATTCAAATCGATTAGGCGCTAGGCCATCGAACAACCATTTTTTATTATGGTATGTTTTTAGACTTTTTTCATACACAATTAAAATACCACTCTATCGTCGCGTGTCGCTCAAAACTAAAAAAAAAAAATACATCGACATACCTTGCTATGGGTCTGGAATGGACAATCCGGACACTTAAATTCCGGATTATGAGTTTTCTTATGCATTTTCAGCGACCTATCGTTCTTGCTTTGAAACCCACATACGTCACAGAGGAATATCCTATTCTTCGGATGCACTTGATGAGATCTCCTATGTTTCACTAAGGCAAAAGCAGATTCTAGCTCTAGTCCGCAATGATTGCATGTGTACGTTTTGTGTTTTATCGAATGTGTTTTTAAACTGTGCTTGTGGACTGTCTTGTAGTTGCACTGGCCACATTTGTACATTTGCCTGTAATAATTAAAAGTTCATTCAATGTGTAACATGATACAACTAAACTAAACTAAAAAGGCAACAAATTCGTCCTTCACCATTGACGAAGTCGGTTAAATTGGGGCGAAGTTGCGTAATTACAGGCCCAATAACATGCCGCAAAGAAATAAAAATAAATACATCTCTAAAGTTTTGTGTCTTGGTTCTTATTTTTTCCTGACTTTGTTCGAAGGGATGTCTAAAAATAAATTTCACTTTTTCTTTGCTACTTTTTATTCTCTATAAGATGGCATCATTAGATCTTTAATACGACGTTTCGTCTTTGTGCCACCATCATCAACTTATTTTTTTAAATAAGGGCCTGGATTTTTTTTGTTTGAGTTATGAAAGATACAATATCTCAAATTTGAAATCACGTTATTATAAATTATTTCACAACGGAACAAAAAAACAGCTAATGCTATAATTGGTAAAGAAATACCTTAAAGTTGAAAACTGACCAACATACACCTGTTAACTGAAAACAGATGTGTATGGGGCGGCAACACTTGTGATAAAGGGGTTTTTACCTAAGTATTTGGACATTCGATTAAAAAAAGTACGTAGGTTTGCTCTAGGACACCCAAGGAGTCACCAATTTATGTATTGTAATTGTATTATAAACCATTTCCATAACATCCTTATATTAACAATCCCCCCACAATGTAGATATAATAGATATCAATTCTCTGGTTATAAGATGATAGTAACAAGCTTGTCGCCAATAACCTTGATAACCCTTCTACTGTCTTGTAACCGAAGGATATATAATTTTCTACATTCTTCTTACACTTACCTTAAATGACTTAAATGTATCCGTTTCTTATGATCCGATAGAATTTCTTCAGTTTTCGTAATGAAATCGCACAAATCGCAAAAATAAAACATTATTCTTTGCGGATTTTGACCCTGGTGTTTCCTCAGATGGTGACAATAATTACTTTTAATAGATGTTTGGAATTTACAATTTCTAAACTTGCATTCATACAGTTTACTTGTACTAGATTTTTCTATTTTTTCCACTTTGACGATCGGTTTGTCGTGTTTTAGGTGCGAACGTTTTAAATGCAGTATGAGATAGTGTTTGCTTTTACTCGAAAAATCGCAGTTGTCACATCGAAACTCATCACCTTGGTCTTTTTCTTTTTTAGTCTAAAATATTAACAATAATATGAATTATGTACAGCCTTTTTAAAGGGAAAATTATACAGGGTGAAAAATTATACAGGGAGGAACGTACCAAACTCCAGGAACATATTGTATACGTGAAAATAATATAAAAAAACTAGTTGGAGACTGTCTCCTTGGTCCACAAGAAATTTAAAAGTATTGTACCTACCAACGTGCATAACACACGTCATGGGAATAGTTTGCCTCTTCCAATTCCAAGGAGTACAGTCGCCAAAAATTCTATCATTTATGAAAGCGTAAAGTTATATAATCACTTACCTGCTAATGTAAAGTCAATTAACAACATTAAGGTATTTGGGAGAAGGGTTAAAAATATTTTGAGGTCGAAGGCCTATTACAATGTGAATGAGTTTTATGATGACGACTTCTAAGTCACAGTAGTTTTTATGTCTATGTTTTATGTCTATGTTTATACTTATATTTTTTATATGCCTTCGGGCTTTGCGAATGAGCATTATTTATATTCTGATACAACAGAGTATGTTTTGACTGATCGAATTGAAGCATATTATAAGTGCCTGTTAATATCGTTTTTCAATACTGGTTTGTCCGTCTTTTTCTTCTGTAAATTATTGCTTATTGCATACCTGCCTTGTTTTTAACTCTAAATTTATGTGATTTCGATTTGTTTAGATTATTTCTGTTAGCCAGAGTGATTTTGTTTTATATGTATTGTTTTACCATTTGTTTCTGTATTTAATGTATTGTTTTACCATTTGTTTCTGTATTTAGTTTTTCTGTATTTGTAAACCAATACTACTTACTGCTTCTTCTTTTTTTTCTGTTTATTTGATGTTTACTAGTTAGTTTTTCTGCTTTGTTAACAAGAATAATGATTTCTTATGACAATAAAGCATATTTTGATTTGATTTGATTTGAGTATGTCCTTATCCGATTTTCATTTATTTTCAAGTTCTAGCGTAATTACCATCGACCTATAACTATGGGGTGGGCAGCAGAAAGTTAAATTTTATCAGTGAAAAAACGGGTTGGTGCGCACGGTTTACCGCTCATATTTTTAATGGCACCCTATTTATGACTGCATTTGTGAATTTTACGCAAGATTCTAAGCAGATTTCATATATCATGTCTTATACCTAAGTCTAAGCATATTTGACATATTTAAGTTTCTATGTCTATGTCATATAGTATTACATAATTTGATTGGATTGAATTTTTTTTTGAAAAGAACCTGCTTTAATAGATTTTTTACAATATTATTAAACTATTTATACAGGGTGTTCAAACAATAAGATTAAAATGAAACTGAGGAAACTGCAAAAAATCTACATTTTCAAATGGAAACCCCCAACTTTTATAATTATTTTCTATAGGGTTAAAAATAAGAGGAAGTTTGTATAAGGTTGTCTATTCCGAAAATTTGTAGTTTTTGAAATATTGCCAATTTAATATTTTTATATGGCGATTTCACTGCGGATTTTAAGTTCAGTTACTCCTAGTTGGCTATGACGGCGTTGAAAAATTAGCAAATGGAAAAGAAATTTGTCGCATCCTCCATAAATAACAAACACGTTTAAATAATCTTCGTTTCTATAACTTATCAGAGAAACCGCGTGATCCGAATTGGGATTTCGCCGCGGAAAAGCATAAATCATTGTTATTGAACAATGAGACAACATTCCAAGACACGACGAGCCAGCGCGCTGGCCGGCTGTATCGAGGGAGTAGGAGACTTTTTCTTATTCTTCTGCCTTTGATCACCCAAAGCGTTGCTCAATCACTTTAGATTTATTTATTTATCAAATTAAATCTCACATGACATGTATACAATACACACGCCACTGAGGTTACGTCATTAATCACAAAGTTACAATTCCTACATTAATAAGTCATACATCGCAAAATTTAATTACAAAACTATTTAAAACCAAAACCCTACATGTCCAGAAACTTGTCCACACTATATGGTTCCAGACTAATCAATAAAAATGTGGGCTTCTTTCACTTAATGTTAGACGATGCCTAGGGTAATTTACATTTTGGGTTCTTGTGTTATAGTTATGTTCAGATGAGATACCAAATAGCTGTTTGTTTTTAAAGAAAAAGAATAGGCATTTGTAAATGTATAGGCCATACACCGTTAGGATCCCATTGTTCTTAAAAGTCGTTCTACAAGTCTCTAGGTACTTAATTTTTTTGATAATCCTAATTACTCTTTTTTGTATTACAAATAAATTCTGAGCTTGGGAGTGTGCCCCCCAAAAAATTATTCCTTCTGAAAATTGGCGAAATACAGTATTCTAAGTGTGTTTTCATTCATAATTGCTGGTTAATCTTATGCCATAACATACGGAATTGAGTTTCCCGGAAACAGTATTAATATGGTATGACCAGTCCAAATGCTCATCAATGTAAACCCCCAGAAACTTAGTTTGTTTGGAAAAGGGCAGTGTCACTTCACCAACTTCAAAATTTTCTGGTTTTTCGACTCTTGATAGCTTGGTTCTAAATAGTACACTATCAGTTTTTTTTTCATTCAGGAATAAGCCATTTTGTCTAAACCATAACTTTACTTCATTGAAGAACATTTCAATAGCATCCAATAATTCGGGATAGATAGTTGCGATTTTAGATATTCTTTCTGAAAACCTTGGTGTGACATTTTTTTGCGTTAAAACTAAGCTATGAAATTAATTGAGATTATTGATAATGCATGCAATACTTTCAAAAATGACGGTATAACCATATTTTTTCAATTTAAACAATATTTAAGTAAGTGACAGCTTCATACATCCTAAAAATTGCCGATATGTCGAACAAACACCGGTGTAATGATATTTATATTGCTATCGACCGATCACTATACAGGGTGTTATGGAAATGACTTACTATATTTAAATGGCTGACTCCTTGGGTGTCCTAGAGAAAGTCTACATACTTTTTTTTTAATCGAATACCTAAATACTAAGGTAAAAACCCTTTTTACTGTCGCGCCGTTCCATCTGGATTCGGTTAGCAACAATGTAGATCACTAGAGTATACTAACAGTGTTGTCAGATCACACCGCATGTTCCGCCCTTGCTTGGATACCTGCTGCGCGCGACTATCGTTGCTTCAGTACGTTTCGAGGCTCGGGGGTGGAATGACGATGTCGCGGATTCCACGTGCTTACGAATTTTAAACGTTTTGTTAGTTATAGCATTACCCGATTTTTTTTCTGTTGCGAAATAATTCATAATAAGAAATATTGTGATGTGATTTCAAATATGAGTGATATTATTTACTATTGGTTCTGTTGCAAAACATACTTTTGTGTTTTATTTTTTTATGGAATTTAATTATAATTTTTTTAACTTTATTTTTATTACTAATACGATCGAAGGTAAGAGAGTATGTACCTTAAAATTGTAGTACTTTTTTTCTAAAAAGTTTGAAAAATAAGTGATAACGCGGGTCAAAGACGTCTTGTTGTCAAAAACTGAACACATACTTTACAATTATGTGTTGCAATATATGACAACACCGCCTCAATAAACTATGGATTGCGAACGTCCTCAGTAGCGGCCACGTAAATTTTCAAATTTCATACTGTATATTTCGTACCATAATTCAAAGCGCCATTTAAGGTTATTTTTCTTCAATTTATTTTCATCTCAGGACTTGCCGGTTTAAATATAATAAGTAATTTCCATAACACCTGTATACAATACTCTCTCCTGGAATTTGATACATTCTTCGCGACTCACCCCATATAGAAAGAATTATTTTGAGAGATATTTTTATTTCCTTTAAATTGAGTACCTAAAGATAAAAATATGAACTTTACCTCTACAATTTTTTCTATTTTTTTCTCCTTTTTCTTTTCAGGTTTTTCTTTTTTAACTTTTACAGGTTTTCCATTAGGATGCACCCTTTCAATATGTCTTCTTAAGCATGGTTCCCAATTGGTTTGGTACTTGCAATATGAACATTTATGTAGATTAATATCATAATCATCTTGTACAGGCCTAGCCACAGGTACAGGATGTTTAATTTTTTTGTGAACATCCAGTAGATCATAAGAATATGTATCAAATACACATTCATCACACTGTATATCATATCTTATAGTTCTTTCTGTAGGGACATCTTTGCTCTTGTCTTTTTGTTTAGATTTATGAGCTTGTTGGTGCTTTAAATACATTTTCTTGTACAAAGTTTCAAATGGACATTTCTCACACTTGAAATATTTATTTTCCTTATGGCTTAGTTCATGTCTTTTCAAAAACTTTTCATGTTCCGTCTCAAAATTGCATTGTGGACATTTAAATGTTTCTTCTAATTCGACTTTTACTTCTATTTTGACAGTATGTTGTAACATGTGTCTTTTTAAAAAGGCTTTAAGATTCGTTTCGTAGTCACAATTATCACACCTAAAAGAAAGATATTCGATTAAACGTAATTGAATGGCTAAGAATTGGGTTTCTAGAATGTATTCAAACTCGTAACATGGGTTTACCATGTCAGCCCCTTCAAGAAGTTATTATGCAGTTCCGCTATAAAATGTACAGCCACTTCAAAAATCACATCACACACACACACCGTATATGCTTTACTGTATCTCTACTCAGTTATGTTTTATAAATATTTCAAGGTCCAAAATCCTTGAAATTATGAGTTTATAATTACGAATGCTCAGAAAAATATTTTTAAAATGTATACCTAATAAATATAATTATTTTTGTGTTTTCTTTTTCCACCCGGTACCCAGGCGATAATCTGAGATAAATTCAGAAATAAGAACAGCTATTAATGTCTTTTTGTTTTATCAGTTGTTGAAAAAGGATAAAAGATACAATATTTTTCTTTAGAAGCAGGATACAATTCTAGTGTATTAGATGGAAATGGCATGGATCTGTTCCAGGGGTAATGAACCATTTTCTTGGCATGTTTTGTAAGCAACTAGTTACCTATCAAGATATATTATATTTTAAACAAAAAATCATATTTAAATTGATAAAATTAAATAAAATTTAAAATATCTACCATGCATCAACTACCATTTTAAAATTTATTTTTTGATTTTAGTACAATAAAGAAGTTTTTTGTATCTATAACAAATATAACTAAGTTATACTTGTTATAATACAAATGACATTTTGTGGCTTCTTTGCTTAGAATAGACTTTGAGTAATAATTATAGCTACAAACAAGACAACTATTAAATCAAAACAGTGTTACTTATTTACTCACAAAAATAATACTCACCTAAAAACTGTTTTAGGTGGCTGACTACTTTCCTCATTCTTAACATGTGCTGTGTCCATTTCATTAATTTGTTGATGCTCTTTAAGGTGCTGTTTTAGATCATTTTCTTGATGGGTTTCAAAGTCACATTTCGTACAGCTTAAAAAATCATTTTATCAATAAACTTAGGAAGAATGTCGAGATTTAAAATAACCACATGGCAGTTCATCAGATAAATGTATATCTCCCATAGCTAATTTAATTCTGCACAGTTCTGCTACACCAATGAAAAATATTATTATACTTAACAAGAAACAATACAGTATTTTGTTGATATTAAAAATTTGGTGAGAATAGTATTCTTTTGCACAAACAGGCAGGTGCAAGAATAAAAGTAGAATGATATTAGACAGTAAGTAATTACAATTTGTAAAGTAATCTGTATGTAAAGAAAGCAGTAATATCTATCTATCTATATAAAATAGTTCATCTAAAACTTGATTTAAATTATCTATAAACATCAATAGAAATCCTACCTAAAAACTTCAGGGCATGGAGTTTGCAAATCATGACTAAGACTGTGCTGTCTCCAGTCATTTTCATCCTGTGTCTGGAATTCACAATTATTAATTTGACATCGCAAAGTTTCTAAGGCATTTGTATCAACAGCTGGCTTAATTAAAGCAGTTTCAAAACTGTTAGAGTTTAGCTTAAGATCGTGAGGCTTTACATTGACTTCACGATCAGTTTCGAAATCACGTGAATTAAATGCTTCCATAGAAGGAATGTTTTGACCCACATTATGGTGTTTTAGATAACTTTCTTCACTACCCTCAAAACTAGGTTGTACCATCATCCTATAGGGATCGACAGGAAGTTGATTATTGTGTGTTAGTACATGTTGCTTATAATATGCTTCCTGATTTGTTTCAAAATTACATGTCATACAAGAAAATATTTTTGGAGGTACCTGCACTGTATGAGGCAGACTATGCGGTTTAACGTAGGCCTGTGGCTGTACATTTGGGTCATAACTGGTCTGGTTACGTTTATAATGCTCCATTAACACTTGTAAACTGTGAGTTAGATTGTGTTGTTGTAAATAGTATTCATGATTGGTATAAAAATTGCACTGCGAACACTTGTATGTTTCTACAGGCACTTGGCGATTTTCGCCTGTAGGATTTTCATTGTTGGACATTCTAAAATTGTTTTTTCTTGCATTTAAAACACTTTAAAATCAAAAAATGTTTAGAATAATATAAAAAGCTGCTTTGTTTGCCACTTTCATGTCAAATATTTAAAGCAATTTTAACTGAACATTGGGTAAATTCTGCGGCTATTTCTTGGTTAAAACAACACACCTGAATTTGCTTTTTGATAGAGTTTTAAAATCGAATGTGGCAACGCCGTTCGATTTTACGTTGTATGTAAATGTCAAACTTGACGTTTGACTTAAACCGAAAGTATATTTCCCGCGTTTTTGTTTTGACGCTGGCTTTTTTACAATTTTTTAACATTAGTCTCGATATTTTTTTTTTTGCTGTTTATTTAGGTTTTGCTGTTTTACGAATAAATAGAGAATTTATTTACTAAAATTTTCTAAAATTTATAAGTTTGTACAAGATAGTTATTGGACCAAAATTAAATGCCTTCACCAACCGGTAACAGAACTCCTAGAGCTGAGGGCTCTCGTACACCTCGCCCTGAGGGTGCACGGACTCCAAGAAGGGTACCTCCAGGTACGCCAGGAACTGACGGATCAAGGACACCGAGGAGCGCAGGTAGATACTATAATTCTGTTTTCTAAACGGCATTGCAAATATTCCATTATCTATAGTTCTACCTATACTTATTGTATAAATGCGTATTCAAATCCTAGGTTCTCGAACACCACATCGTGCTCCTCGGACACCTACAAGAGATGAAGAGGTTCCAGAGACTCCTTCAAAAACTCCCCGTAAGAATACTCCAGCAAAAAGTGTATCATCAATTGATACTCCTATGCGATATGGAGTTCCACGAAGAACTATAGAAGGAGAACAAGAGATTCCTGCTTCTCCAGCTCATAGTTTGGCACCTACCAGCCCAGGAACAGGTAAAATATAAAGAATTATATTAAAAGATTATGCCGATTTTCAAAAATATATTGGCTTGAAATAACTAAATATTACTGTTATACTTAGTGCAGATATGATAGGTATAAGTAATGTATTGGTACATCAACTATAAAAGCAATATGTACATATTAAGTTTATATTTAAATATTTTAAAATTACATTTGTATCAGTGTTAGAATTCTAACTATAGATTGACAATAAGGATAGGTTTGGGAAGATAGCTATATACAAGATTTTTTTTAGGATTGGCCATGAGTGAAATTGATCTAAGTTCTCCTTTAAACTATGGTACTCCAAGTTCCATGGGGTCTATCAGAACCCCAAGGTCTGGAATAAGAGGTACTCCAATAAGAATGAGACCAGATGTAAGATCAGACAAGAGAATTCGTCAAGTTAATGTTGGAGGTGAAGCGCCAGTAAGTATTTTTTGTATAGGCTCAATATTAGGCAGTCATGTTCATGAATTGGGATAGGGAATAGGAGTTATTTAAAAAACTGACCAGGGTTGTTTAGTTTTAAACATTTTGTATAAAACAATTGTTTTAAACATGTTTTAAACAATTGCTTGAGTTTAAAACAATGTTCTGTTCAAAATGTTTAAAACATGTAAATTAGACACACGGTTTGTTCGTGTTTGAGTAAATTGATTATTTATCAGGAGTATACTTAATTTATGCAACAACTTGGTGTGAAAAATATTTATTGATAAATAGATAAAACTACTTACTAAAACAGTAATTTCCATTCAATCAATTCATAAAAGTTAGGTACTTAATGAACATCATGCACAGAACTTTGATATGTTCAAAAAACTACAAATAAGTGTATAACCCGTAAGAAAAAAAAGGAATAAGGTAAAAATGTATAATAATCACTGATCGGAAGTGACATCAGTTAGCGCCGTAGCTTATTGCGGAGTTTGGAATGAACTAACCATAAGACGAAAGAAGTATGTAGGTTGGGGACGAAGCAATATATGTAGCTGTTGGGCAAGTTGTAAAAACATATATGCCATAAATGGTGCACACCTAGCCTGAAAATTAACAATCGTTAGCATTTCCTCCAAATGGTAGGTTTCTACATATTCCATGGCAATTTCTAATTGCCTTTGAGTTGGTCTATCTCCCCTAAAACGATGATCAAGCAAGTTTGCTAAAAAATGAACTGAAGTTAGGGTCATCTCCAAACGTTCTATAACCTTATTTACGTCACTCATTGAAAATTCCCCATTTGATTTTTTGTTTTCAAATGTCCCCAATAGCTTGAGCCATATTTCTGTCGCTTCTCCTAGAGCCACTAAGCATCTTGAGCATGTCATAATTCTCGGCAAAAATCCTAAATGTCTTAAAACTCTATGAATAGAAAACATTCTGAGATGTTATCTTTTAAATTCTACTAAAAACATTGAAAACATGTTTTAAACTATGTTTTTAATAAGGTTTGATTTGTTTAAAACATGAACTTTAAAAGCAAAAAAAAAACATGTTTAACAAAAAAACCTTTTAAAACAAAAAAAAAAACACTTGTTTTGTTTAAAATTAAAAATACATGTTTTTTTGCAACCCTGAAACTGACTAATGAACTATCATGAAAGCTGGGAAGGTAATAATACCTATTTTTCACATGGTCATTAATATTAGTAGTATTAAAAATACATTTCAAGAATTTCTTGATTATAAATTTGATTTTTCGATTACTGGAATATTTTTTTTATAAGTCAATCAACTAATAAAAATCGTGTTAATGTTTTATTTTTAAGGGCAACTGTTTTTTTTTGTCTTATTCTATTTTTAATAAATAACGATATAAGCGCTACATAATTACCTTTTTTTATAGTTGGTGAAAATTGAAATATTAAATAAAACTGAGATTAAATAAAGTACTGTACTTTTTCAGTGAAATTTTTATCTAAATAATTGCATTTTAATTTTAGCTTGATCCTATACTTGAGGGAAGCGAAACTGATTCTGGAGCTCCCCATTTGGTTATCTGGGGTACCAACGTGTCTGTCGCTGAATGCAAAGCAAAGTTCAAACAATTTATTTTGCGTTTTATCGATACCAATGCTGAAGAGGATGAAAGAACAGATGACATGAACTTAAATGAGCCTTTGTATTTGCAAAAATTGGAAGAGGTATGTGGTTAAAAATTATTTTAATGTATTTATCGTTTTTATAACTATGTTTTCAATGGAAACAAATTTTTGAGAAAGTAAATAATAAGAAAAAAAAAATATATATTTGTGTAATATTAATTAAGGTATCCATTTTCGTATAATTCAATTTTAGATTCATACACTAGAAGAGCCTTTTCTCAATGTGAACTGCAGTCATATTGAAACATATGATGCAAATCTATATAGACAGCTAATCTGCTATCCACAAGAAGTTATTCCTACTTTTGACATGACAATTAATGAAATGTTCTATGAACGCTATCCAGCTGCTGTTTTGGAACATCAGATACAAGTAAGACCGTTTAATGCTGAGAAGACTAAGAATATGAGATCTTTAAATCCAGAGGGTAAGGCCAATAATGTACCTAATTGTACAGATGTATATATTTAAGGCTTTAACTTTTATGGTGCTAACAAATGACTAGCATACGTGTTTAAAATACACTCGCCGCCATAATAATCGATTCACGCAATATTTGGATGGATTTTGATCATGATTAATTATTTTAATTCAGATTTTTATCATTCTTTTTTTTATATTATTGTAGGTAAATTTTAAGAATGTGGTTTCGATACTGATATTATATCGGTATCGGCAAAAAAGCATGTATCGGCCGAACACTAACCATGATATTATATTTTTAAAATTTTCTAGATATTGATCAGCTCATTACCATATCTGGAATGGTCATCCGGACATCCAATATAATGCCAGAGATGCGTGAGGCCTTCTTCAAGTGCATTGTTTGTCAATTCACGACCACAGTGGAAATTGACAGAGGTCGCATCACGGAACCAACTTTGTGCTCAAGTTGCAACACCAACCACTGCTTCACTCTGGTCCATAACAGGTCTCAGTTTACTGATAAGCAGATGATAAAACTGCAAGAATCGCCAGGTGAGGATTTTTGTAATTAGGGTGTCCCAATACTGATAAAGAAAATATAGTTGAACCGGGGAAAGAATGAATGTGCGTCATCACTTGTAACAGTATGATTCAAATCGGGATTATGTAGATCACATAAGACAAAACCACGTCGGCAGCTAATGAATGTGATTGACATTATAAAGATATAAAAACTTCTTATACAGGGTGTTATGGAACTGGCGTATTATATTTAAATCGGCAATTCCTGAGATGAAAATAAATTGAAGAAAAATATCCAAAAATGGCGCTTTAATTTAATATGCCCTGTACATGACCTTATGTCAAACCAACAATGACCACGTGGTGCCCCTGTCTGGAAAGTAAACAAAGCAACATATGGCAAAAAACGTCACTGAATCTTGAACAGTGTTGTCATATCTTCAGGGTAAACTCTTTAAAAAGTCAATAACCGTTTGACAGATTGCAAGTTTGTTTATTTTTCAGGGTACATTATTATAAACCTTTACGTTCAGTTCAGTTCGCTGGGAAACAATATCTGATTTATAAACTTGAAGTGACTCGAACGAACCGCCGCGGAGTTTATAAATGGCCAGGTATGTTCTCATTTGTTCAATTCGAACGACACCCGTCAGACCTGGACAACTTAAAAGTTTATAAATGCCACTTACCCTTTAGAAAAAAAAATGGAATTTTATTTAGCTTTTCGGACTTATTTAAAACCAACAATTTATAAAAAAACACCAAGTACCTAGGTAACCCGAACTCGATTATTGAAATAACTGACATCGCTCGATTATTAAAAAAAACTGTTCGAGTTATAAATTCAAGCAAAAATCGTCACTTGTTACATATTAAAAAAAACTGCTCCTATATTCGAGCAGTTTTTCGCTCGGTAGGAAATACTTAATTATAAATTCACGCGAAAAATCGAAAATTGTTGCCTTTCACTTGATACCCGATCTTCGCTCGACGCCGTGCGCCACCCGAAATATACCGATTGGCGCCGTTCGAGGTTGACGCTCAGAAGGTTGACACGACATACGTCTTATTTAAAGGCACATAAACGAGAACAAGAACAAAAAAGTATGACAAATCCCTTAGTGGATTCATCGCGACATGAGTTTTGTTTTGACTGGCTAGCCATCGGTGATTGTAAATTCTTAAAAAATTAAAGGATGTAATTTTTAAAAAATCAGAATCAACTGTTCTTCCTTTATAAAAACTCTTAGACTAAACTTCTACAACTTACAAAAACAACCCCTGGTGTTTTATCAACACATTCTTCTTTTAGTCATAAAAATGTCAAGTGATTAATCGCTCGAGCGATTCACTCGATTATTAAAATCGCTCGAGTATCAAGTACTCGATTAATAAATTATATATTCTTATATATATATATATATTCTTTATAACCAAATATGCAATATTTAACACTACTTACAGGAAAGGAAACAAGTTTGCTACTAATAGTTCTTATGAAACGATTTTGATGATGTTTGGGTTTGATAATTCTATTTAGCAAAGTACTTTCGTTTAAAAACTTGAAAACTTTGTGAGCGACACGAAATACAAAATATAAATGTCAATATTTTAATTTCGTCATTTCCTTGAATTTCCTTAAAAAAAACGTTGTCTGTTTTATCAGTTTCCAAAACAAAGGCGCATTTAAAATAACAAACCCGATATTACTATAAAATTATGACGTACATTCATTCTTTCGCCGCCGGTATATGTTAGAAATACAAAACAGTTCATATATGGCTGTGGTACTAAGGAACATGCATACCTTAAAATTCTAAAGTTTTAAAGACAAATCCTAGTAAAGTTGCTGAAATATAAACTCATACTGATAGCTGGCAAAAATACCAACTTTCGGTTGAACTGCTAAATAGATGAATTAGGTTTGTTAGGTAGTTTAAACTTTACTGTCTTTCCATACTGAATTTTGCACTTTTTAAATACCATTATTTTAAAAAGTTTATTTTAAGTTATATACATTACAGGAATTTAACTTGGTTTGTTCCCTAAAAGAAGCAGAAAATTACAGGGTACTCAATTTCAAAAATATAATTTTGTCTTTGATCTTAATCCTCGGACAACCTGTATATTTTACTATAATTTTACTATACAATTCGTCTTTATAAAGTTTTTCTGTATCTCCAACCACAAAGAAGTTATTTTACTAAAGTCTATTTATTTCCAAGATAGACTAGACATAAACACTGTTAGCGCATGATCATCACGTGAGTAGGAGGAGCCTCCGCGCATGCGTATTCTTATTGGCCGTTCGATATGACGCGAACGTGGGCGGGGCTTATAATTTTTACAGAGTTGAAATCAGGAAATTAGTCGATCTGTTGGTCATTGAGGCCAAGTTTCGTGTTGCAGAAGTTGTGATTATTCCGTTTTTACTTTTGTCTTTTAATTTTTTTGTTTGTTGCTGTTGTTGTGAGTACTACTTAACATACCTACCTTTGTATATTTGTTAAAGGAATGTCTAGTAGCGATACTGCAGACGAAGCCCAAGAGTATATTAATTTGAGTCCATCTAAGAAACGTCACAAGAAAAATCATTTTAGTCTTGAAATGAAAGAAGTAATTTTAAAGACTTTTGTTGCCAAACATAATTCAACCTACTAATTTGTCGATATGAAGGACCTTTTTGACCGTGCATTAGCAACTATTACACCTGAGAAGAGTAAAAAATGTATTAGTGCAACAAAAAGTAGGAACCAGAATGTGGGAACTAATATTATCGAGATACAAGTTGAACGACTAATTAGGTATTACTGTAGACTAAAGCGAAAATGACAGCGATAACTCCTCAAACTTATCAGAATAATTTCATCACAATAGGATCAATAAGATATATAGGTTGGTCAATACAGGTTGGTGAATTCGTTACCTTGTACGGCACGGCACGCTTCATCAGTAAACAGAATTTTTTTTAATGACAATTTGGATCACGGATTCTTTCGTTTAGAATAAATTGACAATTCTGACAAAATGTATGTACATCGAGACGTATTTTCCGGAAACCCTGTAGCACTGCCCTGTTCACTGTTAGTTTCACCGATCACGTGCGTTTGTTGTGGTCGGTCTATCTTGGAAATGAATATACTATAGAGATAAGCAACTAATATGCACTATAATGCCCTTCCAGAGGTATCCATCAGAGGCATCTCTGAAGTCAAAAAGTTCAAGAATAACCTGAACTGCTACCTTCATCAAAACAATTTTTATAACATTATGATTTAAACTTAAAATTTGTTTTCTCTTTTTCCTCGATAATGTCATTGTTTACTTTGTAAATTTGTATGACAATATATTTACATTCTTTAATATACAGATGATATGCCTGCTGGTCAGACACCTCATACAGTGGTTCTTTTCGGTCATAATGATTTGGTTGATGCAGTGCAGCCAGGTGATCGTGTGACAGTGACAGGTATGTAATAAGAACAACAAAATATAAGTAAATATAAAGTTTTTCTGGATAACATTGTCAGATTTAATTTTTTTGTAATGATTTTAAACATAAGACCATATATATTTTTTAGGAATATACAGGGCTCAGTCAATTCAAGTAAATCCCAAACAGAGAAACCTAAAATCAGTTTATAAGACTCATATTGATGTATTGCATTTTAGAAAAGTAGATCAGAAAAGGTTATACGAAGAAGAAACTGGGTAAATAAATTCAATTTATGTCTAAAAAATCGTTAGAAGTATTTAGTGGAATAAACGGTGCATTTTTCTTGATATGGTAAATGTTTGGCTCCATGTTAGTCTTCGTTTTATCAGAAATTTTTAACAGCGTTATTTTGCTGTTTATACGTGTCCAAGATAAGGAGGGCTAGTACAGGGATCTCGGAAACCGTAATAGATATGAAGTCGGTTTAATGGAGGTAAAGTCGCGCAATTACGTGCCTAATAATATGCCGTTTAGAAAGTTTTAAAATTCCGAGTAGTTCCGGAGATATCCGGAAAAAAACGAAATTCTGAAAAAACGTTTTATTGTTTTCCTGGGTTTTTTGAGATCGAATTCTAAAATAAATTGCACTTTTACATTGCCACTTTTTCCGCTCTATCTAACAGCGTCTCTTACGGTTTCCGAGATCCCTGTACTGGCCCTCCTTATCTTGGACACGTTGTATACTAGATTTGATAGCGTTTAATAATATTTAAAAAATATTAATCTTTTTACAGAGCAAAGATTTGGTATCCCTATATATCTTGGTATTCAAAGAAAGCAGTTATTTAATGAACAGAAAACAGGTTAAAAATCATTAAAATTTGAATTTTATTAAGAGTAGAAAATTTAAAAAACACATACGCTCGCCCTTAGAACTATCATCTGTAGTAGAGATAGTGTTGTGATCGCTCGAATGAAAAACCGCTTGATTACTCGATTATTGAAATAACCGACATCGCTCGAATTATCTATTCAGGCGAAAACCGTCGGTCACTTAATTATCTTTCAGTCGATACCCGAGCTTCGCTCGTATATTCGAACAGTTTTTCGCTCGATAGGAAATACTCTAGTTATAAATTCAGGCGAAAAACCGAGAAATATCGCCCGTCACTTGATATATACCGATTGGCGACGTTCGAGTTTGACGCTGAGCAGGTAACACGACATACGTCTTTCTTAAAGGCACATAAAGTTTTGTAAAGTTTTGTTTTAACTGGCTAACCAGCGGCGTAGTTTAGGTCTCCGATTGTAAATATTAAAAAATTAAAGGATATAATTTTAAAATTTTTATTTAATATAAACTCGAGAAAACTTCTCAAAAATAACATAATAGAAATTGTTAATGAAAAATACAAAACGAACAAAATGGTTAACAAAATATATAGAAAAATTCGTTGGTAATCTTATAGTAAACATTTTTAAATCTAAACAGGAACTTTTTATTGTTGAACTCAAGAAGACTTCTTAAAAATAACATACATTATAGAAAATGTTAATGGAAAATAAGAAAACGGGCAAAGTAGTTAACAAAACAGGTATCGACTAATTTTTTGGTAACCAATTCTTAAATTTAAACAGGAATTTTTAGGTAACTATAAACATGAATTTAAAAAAAATAATCACCTATTTTCTTATTTTGCCAGTCGCGTAACTAAGCCTAAATTTTGGAAGTGCACACAGTGGGCACCTGATAATTTAAAGTGGAAAAATTTGACGAGCCATTTTAAATATCTACTTATTTTATGCTCGTAGATTGAGAAAGATGTGAAGAAAAATAACTCTTGGTAATACTTTTTGTTTTAAAAGAGCACAAGAATAAACCCGAACAATAAATACATATTTGGGTGATTTTTTGCAGTTTTTTTGTTTGGTATCGAGCCACATGGTAAAAATTCAATATTCACAAATAAATAAATTTCTGGAATTTTTTTGGTGACTACTACAATTTTTAAGCTAAACCTGTGCCCACCCGTAGTTATGTGCCTGCTAAATACCCTACGTGATCACATGCAAACGGCTAGGCTGCCGGTCGAGCAGTCGGTGACGTCATCGCTTGGTGAATCGTAATTTCTAGCGATTCACTCGATTATTAAAATCGCTCGAGTATCAAGTACTCGATTATTATCATCGGTTTTTCCCAACATTAATTAGAGATTCTCTTTAATAAATTCAATATATTAAAATTGCTTACACTCTCGCTCTTCCTTTATTCAATTGAGGTAAACAAATGTATACTTTTTTATTAGTTTAAACCAATCTGAGGAGTGCCTTAAAAGAATTGCAAATATTTTTTTGCCAGTAGTAAAGAAGAGCCAACATTACAATCCTGAATTCCTATTGAAAACATGGTTAATTAAATAAAGTATGTCCATGGCTAATAAATTCATGAAACATTTTCTCTGAATTATATTGTTGAACTTTTTAAGCAGTGTTTTTGTGTTTAATTGTTACAATTTTTTTGAACGTTTATTTATCTTAGGAAAGACCATCGTTTTCCTCCCGAACGCATTGAGCTGTTAAATATTTTGGCCCAGAAACCAGACATTTATGATAGATTAGCGCGAGCTATTGCGCCATCAATTTATGAAAATGAGGATGTCAAAAAAGGAATATTGTTACAACTTTTCGGGGGAACCAAGAAGACCTTTACTGTCTCTGGTAGAAATCATTTCAGATCTGAGGTCAACATTTTAATGTGCGGAGATCCAGGTAAATAATAATTTTATTTAAAATATTGTACAAAAATTAATTTTAAAAAACTAACTCGACAAACATCTGAACATTGACACATGACGTACACTTAATTCCCATTATCTTAGTTTTGATTTCTCTATAAAAGAAACGTCTCTCACAAAATGTATTATTTGGTTTACCGGTTGCGAACACTAACTGAATAGTTTCTGAACTCGTTACATATACATAGTTGTGAATCAATAAACTTATTCTTAAAGCCAAATTGGGTTTCTGAATCATTCAACAAGGCTTATCTATTGCTAAGTTATCTAATGGATATCTCATGAAATATGGGCAGATATCTATCCTATAACTTTATTTGACGCAAACGTCGTCGATCATGGCTTCCAACCAAACTCTTGTGTTGACGTTGACTGTAGGGAATCCAATCCCGCAAATGCGTGATCCCGTGGTGATTTCGCGGGATTGGCATTGAGGGATTAAACGTGCGGGATTTGAGGGACTCGATGTGGGTGCTGTATGTTAATAAAAAGTTGTTTTATGCAATTAGAAACAGAGTAGAGTAGCAGGAAAATATTTATCGCATATAGATATAATACAATAGTACGACTAGTTTAACGGTTACATGTGACATTGATTTTGAAAGTATTTTCGGAGAAAAGATAACATGTTTAATGTTTCATCTTTTAGATTTGATCTTATTTTATTGCACATGTATCCTGCGACTGAAAGCGCACGTTCAGCTTCGACACTTGTCGGCGGAATAGATTTTACACAATTTGTGGCCCTCTGATTCGAATAGTTGGCGTATATCGGTCGATGTGATAAACTTTCCAAAGGGTATACCATCTTTAGCTACCATTCAAGACACTCTTTCCTCCATCGAAAATTTTTTCTCAGATGAAAAAAATCTGTAATTTTAATTTTCTTAGGTAGCATAGAAGAACCACTAACATCTGAGCGCTTAGCAATAGAATTACTCAAACTGCTGGTACTAGCTTTCATTTCCTGTGTTATTTTATCAATATCAACACTACCGCTGCTGCTCTGGACTTTCAAATTAATATTATGCTTTGTTTGTAAGTGGGTGTGAAGACCTTTGGTGGAACGAGCAGAGATTTTAATAATGCTAGGCATAACTCTGTAAGATCATCTTCAGACTTTAAAAAATAATTCCAAACTAAACTTGAACCTTTATTGTCTTTGTAAACTACACTGACCTTTATTTTTGTGATTGCTGTTTAAATTCCATGTATTATATTCAACCACTTGATAAATGTCACTAGATACTAGTAGAATAACGCCCTTACTTTCGCACGTACGCAATAAAACTGTTCTGTTCAACGTATTTTCAATAGCCCAGCTTGGCGGGGAATCCCCGACGCGTCGACCAAAAATACCGCAGTTCATTGTTTGCTATCCCGCGGATCCGCGGGATCGATGGGCTCAATACCGCAGGTTTGCGGGATTAAAGTTTGGGTGCGGGATTGGATTCCCTAGTTGACTGTCATGTTTTTTGCTGTTTTTTAATATTAAAACAATACAGATAACTTCCACCAGAAATAAAATGGACTATTCTAGTTCTTCAGAATCATGAATATAGTTAAGTATATTGAACGACAAAGAATTTATCGTGAAAGAGAAATCAATATTTAAAATATAATGAATGATGAATGAACAAACCCGAATTTGGTAGCAGATGTCGTTTAAGCAAGAAAAGTGTAAACTTCTTGGTAGAGTTAATAGGAAATAATATAGTAACAATTAGTAACAGAAATAATTCCTTACCAGTGCTCGACCAAGTTTCTTACAAAGCATACAGCTGCTTTGCAGTTGAGCTCCACTTTGGCAACCAGCATGAAATTTACTAGCGATTATATTCCAAGCTTCATTTTTTGTTTTAACATTGGCTGAATCGGTTTTTTATTTTCAACATGTACAAATAACTTTGCACTATTTTAAAGAGCGAGTTTTTTTTATCAAAATCAGTCAAATTTCGTGGACGTTTCTCCTTAACTTCCATCTCTGTTGCATTCATAGTCATAATTTTTTTCAAATTATAATGACACAACTCAAACGGGGTCAGTCGGGTTAATAATAAATACCAGAACTTGATATATATATTTAGTTTAGAAACCGATATAAAGTTGTTGGTTCAATAACTTCATATTACAAATAGTTATAAATTTTGAGAGCAGTCATCATTTTGTGTTTAAAAAGAAAAAAAAAGGTATAAATGTATATACGGGGTGGTCCATACACTCTCAACATTGGGTTGCATAGCAGCACCAGAGTATTATTATTTACAACAATGGTATTTATTTTAAATTCTTCGCTTTCAATATCTTTGTTTCACAGGTACTTCCAAATCTCAACTCCTACAGTATGTCTACAACTTAGTACCACGTAGCCAATATACATCCGGTAAAGGCTCTTCGGCCGTAGGTCTGACAGCTTACGTCACAAAAGACCCGGAAACCAGGCAATTAGTATTGCAAACTGGCGCTTTGGTGTTGGCAGATAATGGTATTTGCTGTATTGATGAGTTTGATAAGATGAACGACTCGACTAGAAGTGTGTTACATGAAGTAAGTAGATAAACTTATTTGTTTCAGTTTTGTTTATTTCAATCTAAGTTGAAAATAAACACGCAGATATATACAGGGTGGTGCATCGTTGAGTTGAACATAGAAAATCCAATTTAATTTTTGAGGTGGTTGAATATTGGCTCCCCTGTCCATTTTATTGAACAACTGCATTATAACGTCTTGAAGAGGTCGACAGCTTAAACCCACGTGTAGAGTTTGAATACATCTTGATGAGCCAATTTTAAGCTATTCAATTAAACGAAACTCTCATAGTTCAGATAATACAGCAAACACCAGCAAATAATTTCTATGCCGCTATTGCCAAAAATTGACGAATAATGAAAATATTGTCATTGGGCTGCATTCAGCAGAGCCCATCGATTTTTAATCGGTGACGTCACGATGTGCATCGATTTGTAGTTCTGCTGAATGTATTTTATTGTCAGTGTTTTGTTTGGTTAGGATCTCTTCTAAATATTACATTTTTTTCTATACGAAATGAATAATTTTATTTTTAATGCTCCTCTTCACTAGCGGTGATATTGTAGCGTTTTTATAATTATATTCACTTCTTTCATCATTTTTTAAAAAATTTTACTCCTAATCTAAAACAAAACTGACATAAATCGCTGCCAAATCACAAATCGCTTTTTAAATTGGATGGCGTTCGATTTCCCCTCGATTTGTAAAATCGATCTTTTTTAGTGCAATCAGCAGATGATTACTAATCGCTTACAAATCGATGGGTCCTGATGAATTAGCCCACTGACCAGCCCACATAATTTTCATTTTGTCAATGTCGAAATTTAATTTGCTGGTGTTTGCTGCATTACCTGAACATTAAATAGCTTAAGATTGGCCCATCAAAATGTATTCAAACTCGGCACATGGGTTTACCATGTCGGCCTATTCAAGAAGTTATAATGCAGTTTTCCTATAAAATGTACAGGAGAGTCAATATTCAGCCACCTCAAAAATTACGCTGGATTTCAACTCAACGATGCACCACGCTGTATAAACAAATATATGCACATAGATTAGACAGTGTTACTGTCTGTGTCAAACGTTCACGCTTTTATTTTATTCAATCCTATACTTGCTATATCATACTCTTACTGTTGACCGTCATTTTGTTTTATCCTTTATACAGCGACTGTCAAAAAGTTGCCAAACTTTTTTATTATTGAAATATTAAAAAACTTTTTACGTCAATTGCCTCTTGAAAAAAAATATATATTGTCATGGACTGATATTAGATGACGAGATATCGAAAAAGTTATTTGAAAAAGTGTTTCGATTTTAATTGTATGCTCTTTTGCAAAATTTGGAGACAAAATTCCAAAAATTATTATATTTTTTAGAAAAATTTCCGGTATTAGCTTTAATATTCCCAGGCATATAGTGAAAATGTGTTAAATGATCGAAAACCAAGGTAACATTCTATTATTTAAACATTTTTGTTCTTTCAAACTATTATTTGTTAAAATTTATCTTTTTACCATGTCACTGGGTGTGGCCCTGTATTTGGCGACCATATTTACCATTTATAGTTATTTCTGGAAGAATATGTTTACGAAAGGCCAATTTTTTAATTTTGAAGAAGTTTTAACGGGTCTCCCAAAGTTCTTAAAAAATAATTACTAATTGCAGAAAGGGGACATCTCCATTTTTTTGGTAAATTGACATTTTTGTATATTTCGCTTCTAGAATCTTAAAAACATCGTTTACTGCAAAAACCGGATATTTTGCATACCCACCCTTGTTACTGTTAAGCGATTAAATTCTCGTTTACAGCAGAAAGGAGACATATCCGGGTTTCCCCTTCCTGCGGTAAAGTACCGACATCGACATCCGATATGCAGCCAAGGACGCCAATTCAGTCGAACAGTTCGTTGGTCACTATAACACACCGAAGTTATAGTTTTATATTTTAATGTGTGACAGTGATTCATTGGAGTGCTACAAAAATAATAAAAATATTTTCATTATAATTTCTATTGCCTTATGGTAAAGAGGTTAATATGAGTTCCAGTTCAGAAAGTGAAGTTGAAATGCCGAAAAAAAGGAAAAAAAGGGGTTGTAAATAGTAATAGTTACAAGAGAAATGTTATTAAAAAGGCAAAACTGCAAGGAGTGCAACATGTAAATTATTCTGGAAAAGTTATTTCTGCAAGAGTGGTTGCTGGTGATGAATGGTAAAGTCTAACTATTTTTGTTATGTAGTTGCAAGTAGGTAATTCGAGTTTTTGTTTTAGTTGCCACAAGAAATGTTTAACTGGTTTTAGTATAGACGAAAAACAACACATGCTTCAATTATTTTGTAATTTAGAAACTAAAGACGAACAAGATTTGCATTTGCAAAGGATGTTAGAATTAGATTCAGTTTCACGAAAAAGGGGCAATAGGGACGCTAATACTAGTAAACCAAAGTCAATAAGTGTCAAATATTTTGTACTTAACGGAAACAGCAGATTACAGACATGCAAGAAAGCTTTTTTGTCAATTTACGGGGTGTCTAAGAAGCGTTGCGAACGTATTGTGTTTCTCTTAAAAAATAATAAGTCTCCACGAGATATGCGTGGCAAAAATATTAGTGGAAATGCGATAAAAGGGCCTGTTATTGCATATATCCGTGATCATATTGAGTCCTACCCTGTGAAAACGTCGCATTATACAAATCAAGAAATTCGATACCTAGATTGCAAATTAACTGTAAAAATGATGTTTGAAATGTTTAAACAGAAACATCCAGATGACAAAATTTCTTACAAATTTTTTTGGTCTTACTTTAACGATAACTATGACTTAAAATTTGGCAGACCGGCAAAAGATACCTGTAGTACTTGCGAAGAGCTAAATGCAAAAATTAAGAGTGTCACCCTAAACGAAAATGCCAAGAGAGTAGCAGTCGCTGAACTTATGGTGCATAAGAGACGTAGCAAAAAGTTCTATACATCGCTAGATTCGGTAAAAAAACTTTGTGAAGAAGATGATGAGAATTTAGGGATTTCTATTGATTATATGGCCAATCTTTCATTACCGCAAATTCCCGTACAGGATGTATATTACTTTCGCCAGCTCACCGTTTCTACGTTTGGAATACATAATTTACAATCAAAAAATATGACGTGTTACGTCTATCACGAAGGAGAAGCGGGTAAAGGAGCCAATGACGTGTGCTCCTTTGTCAAACATTATCTGGATCAAGAAAGCCTACAGAAGTATAAAAAACTGCATATTTTCTGCGATAACTGTTGTGGACAAAACAAAAACCACACCATGATCCGGTTTTTAATGAGCTTGGTTGAGCTTAAGAGATTTGAAGAGATTCAAATATACTTTCCCATGAGAGGACATTCATTTATGCCCTGTGACCGCGACTTTGGTCTCATTAAACGGCAGCTTAATAAAACTGAAAGATTTTACACTATCGAGGAGTATAGCGGAATAATCTCCAAAGCGTCCAAAAATAAACAGAAATTCTCAGTTGTTCGGGTTTCTACCGATTTAGTTTTTGACTATAAAAACTGGTGGCTAGGATTTTACAAGAAAACATGCCTGTCAAATGAATCTTACGGGAAAAATGTGCCACGCCTTCAAAAGAAATCTTTTGCTATTGCTTCCTTTCACCATTTCACTATTTCTTCGGGTAACGAAATAGTTTGCAGAGAATTTATAAATTGCCCTGTAGTTGACACTTACCGACTGAGGAATACAGAGAAACAAATAACTTGCTGCACAAAAAGAGCTTACACCGACAAGCTGCCTATTAACAAAAAAAAAATGACAGACATATTAAACACAATAAAATTCATACCCGAGGAATATCTGGACTTTTGGAGGGAAATTACAATGTGGCCAACTGATGAAAAGGAAGGCGACATCGAATAGGCTCTTTTATGTTAACTTATTTTTTGTTTTTGCGGAAAAATTTCGATCGAAATAAAAAAAAATGTCAAAATTATCACTTTTAGTTTTCTTTTACTGCAGAAAGGGGATATGTCCATGCGTCAAATTTGACAGTCTTTCAGAGGTAATAAACAACAACAAACAATTTTCTCGTTAGTTAATTAAAAGGTATTCTAAATAATATACCAAGAAAAAAATGGATTTGAAATACTCTTTCTTTAAAAAAATATGAGGTTTTCTTCGTTTCCTGAACAATTTTAAAATGTCCCCTTTCTGCAATTAGCCATTCAATTATTGGAACTTTATCTCCAAAACATGTTTTTCTAATAACTTTTCGATATCTCGTCATCTTATACAGTGAAACCTCTCTTAGACGGACACCTACGGGACCGTCTAAATGTGTCCGCCTAATAGAGGTGTCCGCTCATATGAAATTTGATATTAGGTAATATGTAAATGCAAAATTATTACTATGTATATGTATGTACAAATAAACATAACATGACAAAAATACACTAGTTTTAGTTAGGATGTAGTACTAAAAAAATCTAATAAGTAGTTTGACGTGTTTGCGTTTTATACTTGCAATCTAGAAAATGTAATTCCAAGTCTGATAACAATTCCATTGCTGTAGAGTCACCTCTATTCTTTGCATACTCTTGTAATTCCTTTACCATACTAATGGCTTGTTGATAATTGGTGACATTTGTTTGATTACTGCATTCAACTTCTTCATCAGAGTCGTCAGATAGTGATGTGGTTTCAGTTTGGACTACATAATCGATAGGAATGGGGTCACTATCATCTTCTAATAGCACATTGCTATCAATGTTAATGAACTCGCCCAAATCATTGTTATCAAATTACAAACTTCCACAACATCAATATTCTCTTTCAGACTCAAAACGCGACATTTTTTGTGCCATTGTTTACGATTTTAACCTTACAACTCGCAAATAAACGGCGGACTGCTGTCGGGGAATCACACATACTTTCACTCGGCGAAGTCCTTTCGCGCTGCCACGCGATTGGTTGCCGGTCTGTCTTCAGAGAGTTTTTGCACCGTACTTATTTGTCTTACAAAAATTTGTCCGTTTAAAGGAGGGTTTTCGCACTCTTTGTATGAAAACAGTCTGTCCTCGTCCGCCCAAGAGAGGTTGATTGTCATGGAATTTCATATACCTAGTTCCGGACTATGAAAGAATGTTCGCTTCATAGATATGTCCGCTTATTAGAGGTGTCCGTTATGAGAAGTTTCACTGTACTAGTTTTCAATGGCAAAATATATATTTTTTCAATATTCCAGAAAAACGAGTCACTTTTAAAAAAATATTTCAATAATAAAAAAGTTTTCGATATGTGCCCAACTTTTTGCCGGTCGCTGTATATAAAAGGTTTGTTTTATTATTATTTTAGGTAATGGAACAACAAACCTTAAGTATAGCCAAAGCCGGGATCATCTGTCAGTTAAACGCAAGAACGTCAATCCTGGCAGCCGCCAATCCGAGCGAATCTCAATGGAACAAAAACAAAACGATTATTGAAAACGTCCAGCTACCGCATACACTGTTGTCGAGATTTGACTTGATATTCTTGCTGCTGGATCCACAAAATGAGCTATTCGATAAGAGGTTAGGAAACCATTTGGTTTCGCTTTATTATAAGACAAGACAGGACGACGATGATGAAATTTTGGTAAGTTTCGGTTTATACAGGGTGTTATGGAAGTGACTTATTATATTTAAATGGGTGACTCCTTGGGTGTCCTAGAAAAGGTCTACGTACTTTTTTTTAATCGAATATCTAAATGCTAAGGTAAAACCCCTTTTTGCCTACATGCTGTCGCGTCGCACCATCTGGTTTCAATTAGCAACAATGTAGGTCACTAGAGCAAACTACAGTATTGCCAGATCACACCGCGTGTATTGTCCTTGCTTGGATAACCGCAGCGCGCGTATTTATATGTTTAACCTTCGGTATCGTTGCTTCAGTATGTTTCGATACTCGGTGTTGGAACGACGCTGCCTAGAGTTCTAAGTGCTTAATGTATACGAATTGTAAACGTTTTGTTAGTTGTAGCATAACCCGATTTTTTTTTGTTGTGAAATAATTCATAATAATAAATATTGTGATGTGATTTCAAATTTGTGTGATATTATCTACTGTTGGTTCTGTCGCCAAACATACTTTTTGTGTTTTATTTTTTTATGGAATTTGGTTATAAAATTATTTTAAACTAAAATCGAAGGTAAGAGAGCATGTACCTTAAAATTGTAGTTTTTTTTTTCTAAAAAGTTTGAAAAAGAAGTGATAACGCGGGTCAAAGACGTCTTGTTGTCGAAACTGAACACGTGCGTTTACAATTCTGTGTTGTAATATGACAACACCGCCTACAATGCGTTAACCTCTTTTGAGACTGCCTCAATAAATTATTGATTGCCAACGCCGCCAGTAGCGGGCACGTAAATTTTCAGATTTCATATAAAGTGTATATTTCGCTTAATAATTCAAAGCGCCATTTATGGATATTTTTCATTCTATTTTCATCTCAGAATTTTCCGGTTTAAATATAGTAAGTCATTTCCATAACACCCTGTATGTAATATAACTCTCTACGCGAACATATTTCACATACAACGTGTCCAAGCCTGGCCCTCCTTGCCAGTACAGGGATCTCGGAACCGTAAGTCGGTTAAACGGAGGTAAAGTTGCGCATTTACGTGCCTAATAATATGCCGTTTAGAAAGTTTTAAAATTCCTAGTAGTTCCGGAGATATCCGGAAAAAACCGAAATTCTGAAAAATGGTTTTATTGTTTTCCTGGGTTTTTTTGAGATCGAATTCTAAAGAAAATTGCACTTTTGCATTGCCACTTTTTCCGCTCTATCTAACAACGTGAATTGTTTCGTAATCCGACGAGTCGTCTTCCAAGGGCCATTATCAACTTTCTTTTTTTAAATACCGTCCTGTTTTTCTTATATTGGAATTTGATAGCTTTTTTTCTTCCGATTGCAACGATTTATGACACATTGTGGTTTAATAACGTTTCGAGGGTTTTTTAAACAACAGCAGGAAATTTTGGGATACGGTCCTGTATTTCTCCTAATTTTATAAATAATATATCATAAGTAAGCTCTAATTTTTTTACTTATGTTGGACTAGTTCAATAAATAACAAATAATTTAATAATAAACCACAAATAAGTGAACAAAAATCATTCCAAAACAGTAATAAAACGAACAACGAAAAAAGTAAGGAACTACATAATCAGGTGTTCAAAATAATTTTCGTTATTCTCTAAGCACAAATAACATCTTCTAACTGCCACATAACAGTTTTTTTGAGATAAAATAAAACGTGCGATAGAATATCAAACTTTTCAGCATTTGTAAATTTATGTTCCATATTTTCTGGAAAATAGAAAACCTCTTAAAAAGCTCTAAAATGATCACAATGGGAATGTCAAGTGAAACGAATCACGCGGCACCATCTTAATTTTTTTGTTTCAAGCGCCTACTTTTCTTTTAAATCCCGAATCAATAGAAGTTTTTTCTGTATTTTGTTCACTTATTTGTGGTTTATTATTAAACTAGTCCAACATAAGTAAAAATTTAGAGCTTACTTATGAGATATTATTTATAAAATTAGGAGAAATACAGGACCGTATCCCAAAATTTCCTGATGTTGTTAAAAAAAAACTCGAAACGTCATTAAACCACAATGTGTCATACATCGTTGCATTCGGAAGAAAAAAAAGCTATCAAATTCCAATATCAGGAAAACAGGACCGTATTTAAAAAAATAAAGCTGATAGTGACCCTTCGAAGACGACTCGTCGGATTACAAAACAATTAACGCTGTTAGATAGAGCGGAAAAAGTGGCAATGCAAAAGTGCAATTTATCGGTTTTTCCGGATATCTCCGGAACTACTCGGAATTTTAAAACTTTCTAAACGGCATATTAACAGGCACGTAAATGCGCAACTTTACATCCATTTAACCGACGACTTCGTATCTCTTACGATTTCCGAGATCGCTGTACTGGCCCTAAAAAGTCAAATACGCAAATATAAAAAGTAATATCCCAATTCGAATTGACAACGTTCCTATAAAACAAACAAATAAACTTAGGGTTACGATCGACCAACGCTCGTTATTTTAACAGCGCGCAACCAACATTTTATAGAAGTGCTTTTTGATGATGCAGAGTCTATACCCTCTGCTATCGCCAAAATCGTACCTCTCACCGATGAACAAACTGACTATAGATACAAACAAATTCTTAAGCCTACTCTGCTATATGTCGCACCAGTCTGGTGTGGCATTAGCAAAGTGCAAATGGCAAGGTTACAACGGATGCAGAATAAAGTACTAAGATGCATAACCTCTGCAGGCCGTTATGTAACAATTAATTAACTTCACGATACAACCAACATGACGAGAATACAGGATTACATTTATGACATATCAAACAAAACCCAGGTCAATAATATAGGTATCTGGCAAAACAAACTTTCAAACTTTTGAAAGCAGCCGACCCGATTACTGCAAATTATAATAATGTGCAAAAATTGATGGTATGAACCGACGCTTATAGGTAGAAATTGGAGCTAGACGAGACAATATTTGTTTTTTTAATAAAATGGCTTAAATAGATTATTATGGCGACGTATTGATCTTTGTTACATTTTACTTTTAAGTCAAAAAAATAATTTTTAATATCGTTTCAGAACATGTCAATTTTAAGAGACTACATTTCCTACGCCAAAGAACACATACATCCAAAACTGAGCGAGGAAGCTTCTCAGCGTCTAATACAAGCGTACGTGGACATGCGCAAAGTAGGCTCAGGAAGAGGTCAAATTTCTGCTTATCCTAGACAGTTGGAGTCGTTAATTCGGCTGGCGGAAGCTCACGCAAAAGTTAGGTTTAGTCCGACGGTCGAGATGGAAGATGTGGAAGAGGCATGGAGGTTAGTATCGGCGCAAAGTTTTTGTTTTCGTTATTAGAGTACTATGTTTTTATTTACATCCATGGTGTTATCGAAGTGACTTATCATTTTAAATCAGAAAATTCTTAGATGAAAATAAATTGCAGAAAATAACTATAAATAGCGCGTTGTAACCGAGGAAACTGACTTTTGTCATACGTGGACTACCGACTTTTTGTAAATAAAACCATAGGACTAGTTAAGGAGACGTCAGCTACGTTGTCAGTTTTAATACGTTTCACCTCGACAATTATTTACATGAAAAATACTGTTAAAATGTACACTACACTAATTTTAAATAAATTTTTTACGTGCATGCACATGGAAATAAATAATTTCATAGCAGAAAATATTTTGCGAAGGCTCAATGCCACCAGGAACGAGTCATCGGACTTGACTTACGTGTTTCGATCGATTGAATAGTAGTGTAGGGGCATCACGGCTCCTGGTAGATAGCAACCCATGATGCCAAACGCAATTCATCACTGATCACTGTTTTAATTTTCTTATTAATACAGGAGGCCATATCCATAACACCCTGTCTATACCATCAAGCAACTTTGCATCACTTGGCCGATATTTGAATGTTACCTTAAGTTAGACCTTAGATAAGGTAGCCTTAAGTTAAGATAAACCTTAAAAAAACTATATTTTAAATTAATTTGAGGGTTAATTGACGCGTTAAGTTTAAGATGACCACGTCCTTAAAGATCTATTCCTTTAGATGAGAGTTAAAGAGAACTTTAATATGCTGTAAAATTTGTGTTAAGGATGACTCTGAAAGTATGTACTTGTAATTCCTTAGAAACAAAAGTAAAATGTTGAAAACAATATTTTAACAAAAATTACGAGAATTACGGAACGCCGCAATTCTACACAGTCTGCTACCTTCAAACAAACTCCGAATTAATCTTTCTCTACGAAGTTTCTAGTTTAACATCAAGGAGGCTACTTTTTAAACACTGCGTATACTTATTTTTAGATTACATAGAGAAGCTCTTAAGCAATCCGCAACTGATCCACTGTCGGGCAAAATCGACGTGGGAATTCTTACTACAGGTCTCAGTAGTACAGCCCGGAAAAGGCGTGTCGAGCTGGCCCAAGCATTAAAGAAACTTATAGAAACCAAAAGGAAAGTACCAACTATCAATTATCAAAAGCTGTTTGACGAGTTTAAGGCACAATCACAAGTGGTAAGAAAATATGAAATCAAAGATTATCTATATTTTGTTATATACGGTGTTGAAAAAAGGTCGGTACCCCGGAATAATTCCGGTGCATCGCATTGCAGCGGAAAATGTCTGGGGAAAAAATTGTTTGGTTTTGAAGGAGGAATAGTTTGCAATTTAAACCACCCTCCACCCCCTCAACCCACGGGCGCGGGTGGGGGTAAGTTAAGATTTTCAAATGGAACCCCATATTTTTTATTGGCGTATCGTGTTCTCCGACCAAAAATAAACATCTTTTGTCCGAAAAAATTTTTTATTCGGGCCCATCCTTCACCAATAATCACCATGAGAAAGACAAAATCAGAACCGTGCGAAAATCAAGTTTTATGCCCGGGTTTGTTCGAGAAATGCCCGTGGAAAAAGTTGGTTGTTTTTAGTACAAGACAGAGAAAAAGAGTATTTCCGGGATAAAACTTGATTTTCGCACGGTTCTGATTTTGTCTTTCTCATGGTGATTATTGGTGAAGGATGGGCCCGAATAAAAAAAAAATTCGGACAAAAGATATTTATTTTTGGTCGGAGAACACGATACGCCAATAAAAAATATGGGGTTCCATTTGAAATCTTAACTTACCCGAACAAACCCGCGTCCGGGGGTTGAGGGGGTGGTTTAAATTGCAAACTATTCCTCCTTCAAAACCAAACAACTTTTTCTCCAGACATTTTCCGCTGCAATGCGATGCACCGGAGTTATTCCGGGGTACCGACCTTTTTTCAACACCCTATATAGTTGATGCATTATACGTATTTTAAATTTTAATTAATTACATATATCAATTCAAATATGATTTATTGTTTAAACTATAATAATATATAACTTTACGTTTATCAAGTATGACTATGAACCAGGCTCTTAAGAAATGTTTGTCCTTACCGATTGGATTTTTTCACAGTTTTATTTATTATTATACAGTGTTACCATTAAAGTTGGAACCATATAGGGAAAATATTTATTATTTACAACCATGCATGTAATAATGATATTTCGTCTATCTTGGAAAGTTGATGTTTTTTTACTTTTACTTTCCACCCGGGTGGAAAGTCAATTATTTTTTTGTAATTTTTTAAAAAATCGATATATGAAAATTATATACGAACACACTTTTTTTTAAATGCTAATAGCTTTGCTTGTTTAGATATGTCTACTTTTTCCCTAATTGATAGAGTGGTCCTCAGCATTGAATATTGTGACCAAATCGTTGAGATCTTCTTCGTCTTGGCATTTTCACTGAAATAAGCTAGTAGCGCCGACTCAGAACCAGGATTTTTGGACTTTGTTTCCCGTACACCATTCTTTGAAACAGTTATATGACTTGTCATATCTCGGGCAGCTTTTAGTTGGCAGAAGATCTTCTTCTACTATTTTTGCTGCTTCTGGAATTTCTGGTGGAGTAGCAGCAAAATCAAATTCCTCACCTGATAGCATTTTTCTGTTGTTAAAATAATATATTGTTAGTGCCATGGAAACCATATGCAAAAAATGATATTTGCCATCTTGATGTGTATTATTACCTACGTTATTGTACCACCTGCGGTTATTTGAAATGTCTGTCTAATTTTTCAATGGAAAAGTCAAAATGACATTTATCTTTTATTAATAATTTTAATTCAAAATAATAAGAAGTGTATGTTAGATGTAAATGTAAATAAAATAGTATACAAACCTCGGTGAAAAGTTTCATTACTGTCTCGAGATTTAGTTAACCTCGCCGCTTCGCGCCTCGGTTGACTACCGACTCTCTCGACAGGAATAACACTTTCCACCTCGGTACGTAATATACTATTTTTGGATTTAGGTAAAATTTATATTCACCATTTTGCTTCAATAAAGACCAAAAATAACATCATTAAATAGGACCATGCTGCTTTTGATAACTGTAAAATTTGACATTTTCTCTACAAAATGTCGAAAGATGGCATTTATTGATCGAATTTAAAAAAAAATATTTGGAAAACTTGTCGGTATTGCAATTTTATGCACACGTACCAAATTTGCTTGCACTTATGATAATTTTTGTTGTCTATCTATTTTTGGGCAATATCTATTTTCAGTGAAACCGGAAATCGACCCTACCACCGTTTTACCATCTATTTATTTACTTAATTATAAACAACGGCACTTTCATTCTAATATTTCCATTTTTCTTTAACGTATTTCTTATTTAAAAAACTCTAACTAGACTCTCCTCTTCGTTGGATAAATCTGTAAAGTTATGAGGAGTTTGCTCCACAGATGACAACATTTTTAAACTGCAATTTAATTTTTTTAGGAAATTAATATTTTGGTAGAATTTTTGGTTTTGTGATATATATTAAAGAATGAATTTAGAGTATTGTATCAATAAATAGATTTACGGTGGTAGGGTCGACTCCGGTTTTAATGAAAATATACATTAGCCAAAAATATGTAGATAGAAAACAAAAATATCTAAATATATAAGTATTTCAAATATGGTATGTGGACATAAAATTACAATACAAACTTTTCCAAATAATATTTTTTTCGACATTTTGTGGAGAAAATGATCAAATTTGACTGTTAACTCAGGCGCCTCGAATTTAATTCTTTTATTATAGTCGGACATTTCAAACTTGACAATCTTGATGCGACGTATGCTAACTTGACAGCGTTTCTACTACTTCTCGTAACTGAAGCATAGCTAAGCACAAAATCAAAGAATAAGCCAGGAGCTCATCAATCATTTTTGGTCTCTATTCAAGTAAAAACTGGTGAAGTCAAATTTTAACTAAATCGAACAATACATTTCTGCGAACAAACCCCATATGGTTCCAACTTTAATGGCGACACACTGTATAAAGAATTAAATTTGCCCTGGTGTAAATCTGATCATTTTTTTAGATGATAACAAGAGAACAGTACGAAGATGCTTTGAAAGATCTGCAAGACGATGGAATTATCGTTGTGAATGGTAAAACATCCGTCAAAATCTGTAACAACAGAGATTAGGGAGCTAAAGTAGTTTCAGCGCTAACACTAAAGAGTTTTATATTCAGATTGTCCTAAATAATTGACAGTAGTGTCAGGTAAGTCCACGAAGTTTTGTATTGCGAATATTTTTTTGAGGCTTTCTTTAAGTTTATAAAGAAAGGTAGATACACTCATGTAATAAATTTCCATTTAAATATTTCATATGTTTCGTCACTTTGACATCGATAAAAAAAGGCGCAAATAAATACAGGGGCTTTCAAAATATTTCTAAAAATCTAAAATTTTACGTTTCGGTTTTTATTTTTTCCCGACTTTGTTCGAAGAGATGTCCAAAAATAAATTACACTTTCTCATTGCTACTTTCTATTCTGCACAAGATGGCATCATCAGATCTTTCATGCGACGTTTCATCTTTAGGTCACCATCATCAACTTAAATACTGGCCTGGATTTTTTGTTTAAATTATGACAGAGGACCGAAATCTACGTTCAGTGGTATACAACACTTACTGGTTTTCCGACGTTTTGTTCCTTAAATTGACCATCTTCATTAAAATACAAAGTCGGGAAAAAATAAAAACCGACACGCCAAATTTTAGATTTCTCCAAATATTTCGAAAGCCCCTGTATTTATTTTTGATTTTCTTGCTGCATATCATTGAGCCCATAAGTGCGCAACTTTGCCCCAATTTAACAGACTTCGTATCCCTTACAGTTTCCGAAAAGGACGATTTGTTACACTCTGTATATTAAATGTTTTTGGTCATAGCTTACAAAATCAATGACATGGTGAAAATACAAGTGGAAGACTATAAAATCTAAATATTTTGGCGGGATAAATGTAAACCTCTTTAGTGAATAAGCGAGTTTGTTTTGATTTAAAAGTTTTACAGCGTTTGAAACCGTAAAGTTTGATTAAGTATTGGAAAAAGTTTGAGATAAGAATATTTTTACATCTACCTAATATTTTATAAGAATATTTTAATTTTAAGGAAAAAATAACGAAACTGTTAAATAATAAATTGTTTTTAAATTTGGTTTACATACAGGGTGGCCCTTTAACGCAGAATTCCATACTCCGGAATATTACATTTTCCAATTTCTTTTAAAAAGACTGCTTTAGCTACAATTTAGTATTATATTACAACATAACGATTGTAGTAAAAACACTTATTACATACAATATCAAATGCTACGATACGAGATACATTGGGTGATGCATCGGATGCATTTTTGAGGTAACAATATTTTTTTTTTATTTCGTGGTTTTGCCATCACGTTTAATTGAATAGCTTAGCTGGGCTCACCAAAATAGATTCAAATTCGGCACATTGGTTTACCATGTCGGTCTCTTTAAGAAGTTGTATGTAGGTATGTACAGGGGAGACAATATTCAGTCACCTCAAAAGTTACATGCGATTTCCTATGTTTAATTCAACGGTGCATCACCCGGTATACGGGTATAACATAAATGTTCATTACGTGACTATGTGTTTTAGACAGTATGTTATGTAATATGTGTTGTAAGCATATTACGTACGAAGCCGCATGCTTAATTGCTTTAAAATATACTATATACAGGGTGTCCCATTTTCGATACTTTTATAGGATATCTCCGTAATTGTTAGTGTTATCAAAAAAGTAAGGTGTCATGTGCTCTTTTTGGGTCAAACTTAAAATGGTAAAATCAAAATTTGAAAATTTTCGATCGCTTATGAGATACGGGGGAAAATAAAAAAATTGACTATTTCAAAATTATCCTATATTTTCTTAGTTAAAAGAGATACAGAAAAAGATTTTATACAGAAGTTTTTTTACATTGATTGTTGAATAATCTGCCGTTTTCAGAATAAGTATACGGGGTCAGGTAAAAAAGTTATCAGACCTAACCTCATTTTTTTAACCTAAAAAGATACTATTTTAAATTCTCCTTTCAAATATATAACATACCATGGATGATATTGGTTTCCTAGGCGATTTATTAAACTTTATTACTTTAAACCGTAGTAGACCATGAAACAAAAGCTAATATCCTAGAAACAACACTATGTTGACTATTAACATTTAACGTCAATTTCATTTTTACATATTCATTTGCAAAAATGGCCTATCAACATTTTGAAAAATTTGATATGAAATCAGTTCATATTGAAAGTGGAAAAAACGAAAAAATGGCGCAAAATGTATATTTTGTTCGCTATCCGGAAAGACGGTAACCATTTAATAAGGACATATTCCGAACATTTGCGATCATTCCCGTTATTTTTACCTCCATCTGAATCTTTTATTTCTCTTCAAAGTAATAAAGTTTAAATAAATCGCCTAGGAAACCAATATCATCCATGGTGTGTTATATATTTGAGAGGAGAATTTAAAATAGTATATTTTTAAATTAAAATATATGATTTAAAAAAAATTAGGTTAGGCAGATCATTCAACAATCAATATAAAGACACTTCTGTATAAAACATTTTTCTGTATCTCTTTTAATTAAGAAAATATTGGTTAATTTTGAAATTGTCAATTTTTTTGATTTTCCCTCGTATCTCTTAAGCAAGCGAAAATTTTCAAATTTTGATTTTATCATTTTAAGTTTGACCCAAACAGATGAGAGATGATTATTGAATTACTTTTTTGATAGCACTAACAATTACCCTATAAAAGTGTTGAAAACCTGTACTATATTTTACATACGACCGCATTTATTAAAATTAAAAAATGCGATTTCTATTATTTGATTACAAGATGATGGTCGTGGGCTTCTTAAAAAAGATAATATCGATTACTTCAAAAAGTTGAGCCTCGAATTTAATTCTTTTATTATAGTCGGACATTTCAAACTTGACAATCTTGATGCGACGTATGCTAACTTGACAGCGTTTCTACTACTACTTCTTGTAACCGAAGCATAGCAAAGCACAAAATCAAGGAATAAGCCAGGAGCTTCACTGACGCCAGAGATCACATTTGCTCAGTCTCGGTTTAATATTCTCGTTTGCTAAAATGGGAACGAAATTATTGCGCCAATTGCGATCTGTCTGCGTTTCATGACGCTCATGGCTTTTTCTAATTTGATTTTGTGCTCATCAATCTATTAAGATATTGAAATTAGAAGTACTTTTTAGAGAAAAGGTTTTTAAGCCGCAAACACACTATCATCACGTCACGTGAGATCACATGCTATCACGCAATGTCACGGCACACCCGAAATATCTGCAAGACGGTTTATGCGTGCTTATAAATAGGTTTAGAAGTACACTATAGTCACCTCATGCAGCTCACGTCAAGTCATACGTGACAGGAGAATTTTGTTCCTGTAAATTTACATATTCGGCACGCGTGATAGCACGGTGTCAGAGTTTGACGCTAGAAGGCTACAAGATTCACTTGCCATCTTCACAAACACAAAATATGTAATAAAAATGATCTGCAGTGTACGTAGTCTGTTTCTAAGCCGTGAGAGCATGTGCTATTTTGCCGATATGACAACACGTGAATTCACGTGACGTGATAATAGTGTGTTTACGGCTTTACAGATTCCCAGTTTTAACTATCCAAAAATGTGCGGTTTACTGTTAAAACTGTTTTTCTATGGATAAATATCCAGCTGCAGGAATCAGATATAATACCTGTAAACAATATCGAACGTATGCGCGATATCGTGTGAATTTATTTTAATGTATAACCGTTGGCCAAGTATTGATACAAATATGTAAACTAATTTCAATAAAAGTAAGTTTTAAAACGAGAAAAATATTTAATTTCTTATATTTGTCACTTGAATCTCATTTACCAAAAATAGGATTTTAACAATGTCATCAAAATAATAATAATAACTAATAGTTTTTACATTTTACAGATTGCCACTTAGTTGAAAAAATAGCTAGTTTATAGAATTATATGTACACTATTGTTGGTAAATTTCTAAGGGGGGCCCCGTCGATTTTGAAAAAATAATGGTATAAAAGACTTACAGTTTACCGTAAGCTGCGAACCACTATCCTCGGGCATATGCTGCTCCGCCAAGTGCCGTCAACTCTTGGTTTGTTCAAATAAATCCTCCGGAGATATACGGTCTGATTACCGGCGAGAATGGGGCGTTTGTCCAGTGAGGGTAAATACAAAACCGACCGATCGTGTAAAAAATGAATCGTCGGTATATTCCTAATATCTAATGTAGTTGGTTTTGTTCCGGTTTGTTGCTTTAAAGAAGGAAGTGCAACATTTAAAAATTATTTTACCCCCTTATTTGATTTTGCAATAACCCACAGGAGTAACAAGATCAAAATAATAACGAGAACGGGTTTTTGTCTCCTATTATCCAACTCAAATGCGAAAATTAGATTTTTTGCGCACTTTTAAGATCTATTTCTTACATATAACTTAATAAAACATTTTTTAACTCAAAATATTTTTTATTCAATACCGAATATATGTAACTTATTCAAATAACTTAACAAGTAACTTTTTGCACTCGCAGTTTCGTTAGCGACGCGTACGAGAGAAAAATCTTCGCTTAAGCTTTGCACACGACGTCGATGAATTCGCGAGTGCAAATAGTGCAACGCCAATAAACAGATCTTAAATAAAAGGAATGACCGTCGGAGAGTGCACACCAATTGAAAGAATTTTTATTGTTGAAATTACATTACATTGTTATGATAAAAAAGTAATATATTCCCAAACTACATTCAATAGCGTCTTGAAGATATTAAAGGAATATGTATGTATAGGCACTGTCAAAAATATAGCTGATTTAATAAGAATTTATATTGTGAATGAGAAGTTTTTCTCGTAGCGATACAGTAAAAAAATAAAGGTAATTTTCACGAAAATTGCCCTTCCATATGGCATGCACTTGATGGTCACACAAATGGTAAACTTATTTTTTATTATGCGTTTTATGAAAACTCTCATGTCTCTGCTCTGCTTGGCAAAAAAGGAAGATTTACAAAGAAAAAAATGTAGTATTTTATACAGGGTTCTCAAAAAATACCAGAATGTATAAAAGTTCCAAGGGAGATACCCCTATTTTAAATTTTTGAGCAGGACGTCAAATAAAAAAGTTGTGCAAATCTTGTTCGGAGTGCAAATACAAAATTTGAATTATATACTTATTTTTAAAAACACATTCACTTCAATCACAATTTTTCAACATCCCACCTCACCTAAACAAAAGGTGTATCGACCTCAGCTTTTTTGATACAAAATGATGGGCTTGAAAATTTGTGATTGATCAAGTCGTGGAGGTGTTTTTAAAAATAATATTTGATTCAAATTTTGTATTTGTACTCCAAACAAGATTTGAAACAACTTTTATATTTGTCGTTTTTTACAATATAAAAATAGGGGTAGTTTTTTTCGTTGTTGTACTTTTTGAGAACCCTGTATGACATAATACATTTTTTTTCTCATAAATCTTAGTTTCGTGGCAAACAGAGATTTTTAGAAGAGAATTTTTTTACAAAGCGCATAATAAAAAAGTTTCCGGTTTGTGCATCTGCAAAATACTACAATAGAACTGTAAAGTTGATCTAAACACTGTAAAGTTACTTACTAATAGATCCAATAATCATTTTTTTCATCATATCACTAACCCGACTATCTGCCTCTTTCAAATTTTGCTTAATATTTGCCAGATGCTCCGCACAGGCTTTATTTTCAGGTTCAAGCTCCAACACCCTATTCAACATGTTATGCGCCTTTTCAAAGTTCCTATCTGCCTCATAAGCCACGCCTAGTTTATATAAGGCTTTAACATTATTACCGTCAAACTCTAATGCTTTTTCACATAAAGGTATAACTAACTCGTAAGCCTGTTGTCTAAAGTAGCACGATGAAAGATTGTTAAAAAGTTTTTTCTTCAGCGCGTTAATATCACTAAGCTGAACATCATCTATCACAGTAGGGAAACACTGTACATCTATAGGAATAGAAAGTATAATTTTTAACCCTTTAGTAAATCTATAAGCCGCTTCTATTTGATTTTTTTTGTTAAAAAGCTCTGCTCCTTTTTCTTTATGTCTCAATGCCATTTCATACTTTTTCTTGGTATTCCATTGAAATATAAAGCCATTAAAAACTAGTTCTACTAGCTCTATAGTAGCAAAAATTTGTTCTAGGTCTACCGTTATAGTAAATTCCGCCTTTTCTTTTAAATTCATCGTAGTAATACATATATCTAACATCCTACCTAATTCACCATCATTATCCCCTATGACTAATTCTTTATCATTAAATGCTTTTAATGGTTCAGGACAATCTATTATATGTAACTTAACTGCGCTAGCTTCATAAGGCTTTTGGCCCCATTTCCCAGGCTGGAGTAATCTTTTAAATATTTTATCGTCAGGCGAAGTCCACTCCTGATACTCCTCCATTGTTTTTGTTGCTATTAACACTCCGATTCAGTTGAAAACCAATCCGCTAACACCTCCAATGTCAAATTATAGTATTCCTTAGCAATTTTATCACTTGTAGCTATCGGACTAGGCAAACAAAGCTTGCAATCACTATAATATTGTCCGGTCGACCTGTTAGATGTTAGTAATGCGTGTAACAAGGTCTGACAACCTTGTTTGGGGCTCTTGATAACGACAAGTCTTATGGGCCACTGTACAGCAAACAGCCAAGGGTTGGCCAGGTATGGAAAGTGTCTATATATCGCCGTCTCTACGTTACCGGGATTTACTGCGTTTATTATAACGTTCGTATCTAAAACAAAAATTATCAAATAAAGAGCGGCACGAAAATAACCGACAAACCCGTTGGAGCCGTTTGGGAGTTCATATCTCCAAAGAGGAGGCCTATATGAAAAAAGTTTATATGAACTTATAGTACTATTTTCACGTCTTTTTTCATATCCAGATTTCCTACATTTTCAGCCTGTATATAATTTTAATTTATAAAAACATGATCTGTGTAAATATTCCTAAGAACCACTGCACTCTTACAGTGAATGGCATATATTTATATATTTTAAACACACTTACTTGCTAATTTCTTTGCCAATTCTTTGGTGAACAAAATCAGAGCCAACTTAGAAACACCGTACGCTATGAAATGAGATCTAAATTCGCTTTGACATTTTGTAACTGCCTTCAGATCGTAAACATTTACTTTTCTGTGAGCTTCTGAGGAAACATTAATTATTCTTGCATGTACTGACTTTTGAAGCAGTCCTAATAAGTGATGGGTTAAAATAAAAGGACCTAAAAGAAGAAAAAAAATTTTTACATTTATTTGGTTATTTTCATTGGTACACCAAAAATAGTGCCTTAAAAAAAGACTTAGTTACAACGCATGTATGATCCTAACTTTCTTAGGTGCACTGCTGTGCAAAAAAGTCAGACAGCGCTTTTTCTCACTGTAAGTTAGGCTTATGTTACATGATATATTCCTTTGTTGTAAATTATCAGATAAGACACAATAATTGTCAAAATGGCACCAAAATTGCTTCCTCAAGAAAAGGTACAAATATCTTTAAACAAGGGCCTAAATATCAGGCAAATAGAGGAAATAATAATAATAATAACAGACGTTTATTTAGCCCTCTCTCGGCTTAGTTAATAACACAGACCCTCATAAAATAAAGTTTTTTTGAAGTTCAGTAGCTTTAACATTGTAATCTGATTTGGAACGAACGTTATAAGAATGTAACTAGGACCTTCTTTCCAAAAACGACTTCAAATACACAAGCAGATTATGTTCCATCATAAATTAATGTTACGTTTGCCTTCTTAACACACTGCTCCATTTGTATCGATCACAACCCGACAGAATATGCATTGCCTTGTTCTGCTGTATCTGCACTTTACTTATGCTATCTTTACTACATTGAATTAGTAATGAAATGCAATAATTAAAATGAGGAAAAACAATGGTATTGTATATAAGTTTTAGAAATGCGATAAACGAAAAAAATATGAAGAAAATAACACCATCGATAAAAGATGTGATGTGGAAGGAAAATACTGTCAATTGAAAACAATGATTTCATGAAGAGGTCTCTTTGCTATTCAAATCTTCGACGACTCAATGAAGTTCTTATAAGAAATAGCGCAATAACAAAACTTTTGAACTGGAATAATGTTCTTTTTAAATATTGACATTGATGACTGCTTATCATGGCTATTTCGCCTCCCACATGTCCTATGCTGTCCTAAGCTGGGGACACTGTGCCCATGCGGGGAGGGTTTTTGGGCTACAGCGTAGGTGTGTGTGTGTGATTGCAGGTTTGGGATGGCGTGACTGTTGTCGCCAATCGTTTAGGGAGTTGCAAATACTAACTTTTCCCAGTCTGTACATTCTTAGTTGCTTAAATTACATCAAGAAAAACATGTCTCTTTTTTCCACCCATTCTGACCTACATGGTTACCCTACTCGTGGTCGAGAGGATGTGCTCCCTGATTTTCACAGGCTTGCGAGGACAAGGAGGGGCACGGACTTTTACAATGTACTTCCTACCCATATTAGAGGGCTGGAGGATGGGCTGTTTCACACCACGCTCAAAAAATACCTTATTCTTAAAAACTTTTACTCTTTTGAGGATTATCTTAACAATAATTTTAATGACCTATTGTAATTGTGTGATTTTCCTCCTTAAATGTTTCTGTTTGTATACTATTCTAGGTTTTTATTGTGTGTTTTTACAGCTTTTAACGTATTTACATATTTTTAACGAGTAATGTTGCCTTGGTGTAGTGTTATTGTAAATGAATGTTTATTTATGTAGACTTTTATATTGTTCTGATCTTTTCTTTACATATGACTTGTAAAAACACATTATGTGTAATTTTTATGAATAAATTCTATCTATCTATCTATCTATTGATATTTTAATAAAACAATGTTTTTTTATATTTCGACCAGAAATTTGTACTTCCTCATTGTTTCCTCTCAACACAAGGCTTCTTTCTAATCAATATTTTTTTTTACTTATTAGATTAATGCTGATTAAGCACTTTTAATTCTGGATTAATTGTTTACCACAAACATTAAACAGGAAACTGAAAATAAAAAATTGTCTACCTTAAAAATATGTTATGAAAAAGAATGTTCTAGTCTACCACCATATATCATTTTGTAATCTAATTGTAATAATTATCTGTAAAATTGTCATACTTTTTTTTAAATATTTGAAATCAAAGGCACCACACCTAAAACGCTGTCCTATTTTTTTTGCAAAGCAGTGCACCTCTTTACAGATTTAAAACCGCTTACCCAAATAATTTGTCTGCAAAGTAATCTCGAAACCATCCTCTGTCAAACCTTGTGGATGGAAAAAAACCCCTGCACAATTTACAAAAGCATAAATCTCCTTAAATTCGTTTTTGATGTTCTCAGAAAACTTAACGATGCTTGGAATGGAGCACAGATCCAAGTATTTTACTAAGACTTTAACGTTTTGATTATTAGCTTGCTGCACAATTTCTACTTTGGCCGTCAACCCTTTTTCTACGTCTCTGCAGGCAAGAACTAGGTTAGCACCTAAAATAGGTAAAAACTAGTATTTTATTTTATTTAGTTATTTGAAGGGTATATGGTGGATTCTCATAATCTGAAATTTTAAATTTGAGGTTCAAAACAGCATACAATTTGATATTGTACTATAAGAGTTCCTTTTAATTTCAGATCAAGCTATAAAAAATTATATTTTCTGTTTCTCACTATTTATAAATAAGAGCCTGTGCAGGAAAATTTCTTGCTTGAGAAGAGAAATTACTAATAAGCCAATAAACTCAATAACGTATAATCCATTTGTCCTTCTCAGCCCCTCAACTTTATGCTAACAGCTTTTCTAAAAAATCTCATTTCTCATGTTTTGTTCCATTGTTTTCACAATCTTATAGTCTATTCATTTTTGCAATTCAGAAGAACAAAACAAATAAACGTCTATCTATCTATCTATCTATAACAGTACAATTGTGAACCCTGTCTAGAATAGACTTAAAATATAGCTTGCACTGTACTATACTAGCACCCTGTTAGAAATGCAAGTCGCCGACTTAGGAAGTTTTATCGCCAATTGACCAATAGCAATAAGTGTATGCAACGAGCACCCAAATGAATAGAGTATAGTTGGGTACTTGCTTTCACAATACTTCTAAGAATATTGATGCTCTTTCAAAGAGTCAAAGGTTATACAAGGTTGCAGGCACTAAAAATTATTTCCAAAAGAAATTTAATAAAATAAGCTGGTGGAAATTTTTGTTTCATAAAATAATACTATACATATAAATCTGCCATCTAAAAAAACAGGAGCAAGTTTAGTTTTTTAAGGCACAACCACGGCACAACTTCTGTAAATGTTCAAAATTCAATTACCTCTTTTCGCAAGTTCTATTGCAAGGGCCTTGCCAATACCCGAATTGCCTCCAGTTATTATTACTGTAAGACCATCTAATCTTGTTGAACAATAGCACTCACCTCCAGCAAAATATTTTCTGGAAGGAAAAAATATGCTGTCTCAAAGTTCTTTATAAAAGCACTTATTCACTTACATTAACCCATAGGTAGCTGAACCAATAACTAATGAACCGGTAATATATTTCCACATTTCAGGAACTTGAACATAGAAATGTATGTTCTTGTAGGTGATTAAAAACTTTTGGTTCGTGATAACGTTCAATACAAGAAGTACTTCTTCTCGATTTGCCTAAATTTCTCAATATATACTCCACTACACAAATTCCGAAACGAATAAATTCTTGGTTTAAAAAAAATCAAAAATCAAAATTACAAATTGCTGAAGTTACCTAAACTTCTGACGGAAAACATTTGACGTTTCAACATCCTGAGCCTACTTTGTGGTTGCGGTTTCGATTGTTATTTGGTCGTTTTCTTCCTTTTACATTACTCATATTCATACAACCAGCACCGCAGAGGAATGATGGATCCGAAAAATTCTTGAAGAGATAACTTCTAACCAATGGGAAACTTTTTTGAAATTATATTCTAAATGGGTGCCCAAGCCTAGAGAAGCACTACATAGCATTTTTTAATCAAGCGTCTTAAAAATTGGGCAACTTCCCATAACATCATACTCTGTGCGCAACCCGTACCAATATTGGTGAGCCGCAAAACATACCTTGTTTGCAATGTTGCCAAGCTCACCCAGTTTTTATTTTAACATTGTGTGCGAAACAACAAATTAGTTTCCACTATCAACTTAAACAAAACACTGCATAATCTGTAATCTATTTATTTATTTATAAATCCTATTTAACTTTGACTCTACTCTCTAATACTACTTTTACAAACTGGCAGACAAAACTTCTCGAAATAGAAATGATTGCAGTTGCCTTTGTGCGTGAATTTAACCCCGTGCACGTCTTGGTTTACCCGAATAAGTTGTTGGTGACCAGCCAGCCGTGTCGTGCAATTAGGGTGTAAAATCGTGATTTCCGATAAGCAACTATAAAAGCTAGGTTTATTCTTTAGTTTGTCGACCACGATTTCCCGTGTATGGGTCAGCAAGATTAGGGCTTGTTTCGCGGACCAAGACATATTTTGTTATTTTTATGGATTAAATAAAGGACATGTGCGTTAAGTATTTTTTTCTAATATGCTTCAAAACTAACTGACATCGCCGATTTAGTCTGTTGGCAGGGTAACTGAGGCACCACATTGATTGTTTACATCTCTCGCCAGTCGTTGCTCGCTAGTGTCTTATAAGTGATTTCAGGCAGACGACAAAGGTGATTCTTCTAGCTTATCAATTCAATGCGCCATTTATGGCACCCTCAACATCAGAGAAGAAGGGACAATTTTTTTCGTCATGAAACATTTAATATAAAATGAGAAAATACAATAAAATAACATCGAAAATAAGGAAAACGAAATAAATGGCAACAATTTGGTATACTTAAAATTATTTAACTTGTATAGAAATTGGAGGCGTAAACTTCCAAACGTGTCCTGTACTCATAAGGGCCGGTCCTGTATTTACTGAACAATTATCTGGGGTGTAACATTGAATATCTACTTTGTAAAGCCCCGGGGTGAAAAATACTACATTGCACCTATGGTTTGCTACATTCTTTGGTTCTAAACTGGATAAAATTTTCCTGAAAAAAAAATGTATTCTAATTGCATACTTACTATTGTTTGGCACATTAGTCTGAAACAGTGAAAAGAATGCCGGCAAAAAATATAAACCTAAAAGTGAATATTGTCTTACATTTTATTAAAAATTTTTCATGACTTATTATATTTAAATGGGTGACTCCTTGGGTGTCCTAGATAAAGTACATACTTTTTTTTTTAAATCGAATATCAAAATATTAAGGTAAAAACCCTTTTTACCCACATACTGTCGCGCCGTTCCATCTGGATTCACTTAGCTACAATGTGGGTCACTAAAAGTATACTAACCGTGTTGTCAGATCACACCGCGTGTCTCGCCCTTGCTTGGATACCGGCCGAGCGCCACTATCGTTGCTTCAGTATGTTTCGAGACTCGGGGGTGGAGTGACGATGTCGAGGGTTCCACGTGCTTGATGTATACGAATTTTAAACGTTTTGTTAGTTGTAGCAGTACCCGATTTTTTTTCTGTTGTGAAATAATTCATAATAATAAATGTTTTGATGTGATTTCAAATTTGTGTGATATTATTTACTGTTGAGCTGTTGAAAAACATACTTTTTCTGTTTTATTTTTTATGGAATTTAATTATAAAACGGATTATTTTAAAATAAGATCGAAGGTAAGAGAGCATACCTTAAAGTTGTAGTTTTTTTTTTCTAAAAAGTTTGAAAAAGAAGTGATAACGCGTGTCAAAGACGTCTTGTTGCAAAAACTGAACACGTGTTGTGTGTTGCAATATGACAACACCGCCTATAATGCGCTAACCTCTTTTGAACCTCGAGACTGCCTCAATAAACTATCGATTTCGAAGGTCCTCAGAAGCGGGTACGTACATTTTGAGATTTCATATAAAGTGTATATTTCGCTTAATAATTCAAAGCGCCATTTATGGTTATTTTTCTTCAATTTATTTTCATCTCAGGATTTGCCGGTTTAAATAAAATAAGTAATTTCCATAACACCCTCTATTTGAAACATCTTATTAAATTGCAAATCTGACACCAAAGCGACAGTTCGCCATCGAAAGTGACGATACCGGTGCCTGATTGGTCAACTCCAAAGAAAAAAGATATCAAGTGCACACTGTGATTAGGCGTGCGCCTGCACCGGGCACAACTTGTGTCAACCACCAATGCTGGACCGAAAGTCTTTTATTGTTTTAATACTGTGTTTTTCTATGGGGAACGGTGATTCAAAATACATTTTAGCACGCCGATGCTTGGGAGAAAATTTGATTACTTTTTTACCTTGCTTTCCCTTCCGTCCCTGTTTCAGACTCATATGTCGTACAATATGTCAGTTTTCTCTATGGAATAATTTTATATTGCTGATTTTGAGAAAATTGTATTCTTGTTTAACAGTGGTGGAGAAAAACAACATTAGCGACCTCAAAAATGTATAGAAATTTATTATACTGCATCAAAATTTACTAGAAAGCAGTGGCGGTTCTTCCACAGGAGCACATGCGCCCTTAAAACGAATAAAAATATTAATTTATATTCATTGAATATTATTTATCGTATAAGGTCCGACCCTCCCTAATATTTTATCTTACCGTCAAACCAAACTGTATATTATAGACGAGAAATACTCGCATATGCGAATAAATAGGCGGGGCATAATGCAGTTTCTCTGTAGTATCAGGTGGCGGGGGACAGCGGGGATATGGCGATTTAACATGGGAAAGTCGCACAATTTTGGTGTGCGCCTTTGTCTGTTTGTTCGTGCATGTATGTAGTAATTCGAGCGTGGATGTTTCAATATTTTAATATTATATATTTATTAAGTTAAAATGAATAGTTTCACGGTGGACTATTTAAAAAATAACTTTAGCTCTATAAATTTGAAGCAAAAAATTGAAGTGAAGAATGCGGGAAGACCTAAACCCGAAATTTAACGCAGAACACACTACGTTTAAAACGCCTAAGAAAGTAATTGTTTGGTCGTTACACAAAAATTAAATTTTAAAAATAATTACACGATACTTGTGAACCCCCTCTATCATAGGTCACGAGCCGCTACTGCTAGAAAGTACAATTTTATTTTTTATTTTTTTTATTATTGTATAACCAAATATTTCCTCACCTAGAAGCGCCAGATATGGCCAGCCTAGTGTCCATCCTATAGTTAAGGGTTCCATTATTATAATCTTGATAAAATTGCACTGACAACGTCAGCTCTTTAAGAGCCGTCTCCAAACTGTTGGCAATAGACATTTGCACTTCCATGCAGTCTCCAGCTTCACAAGATAAGTCTTCTTGGACGTTAAAGGTATCACCGTTTATTTTAACTTCTACAAAGAGTTTAATAATGACATAAAAATGGTGTTTTTATATGTACTTTATTTTAAAAATATATACATCCATGTCAATGTTCCAAAAGTTTCTCACACAACACGATAGTTATGTTAATATTCATTAATATCATCGCCACCGGTTTTTTAAAACGCTAATCGAAAAAATATTGATGTATTCAACTAATGTTCATAAGTAATATGATATACACCGTGTCCAAGATAAGGGGGGCCAGTACAGGGATCTCGGAAACCGTAAGTGATGCGAAGTCGGTTAAATGCCGTTTAGAAAGTTTTAAAATTCCGAGTAGTTCCGGAGATATCCGGAAAAAAAAACGAAATTCTGAAAAATCGTATTTTTTTCGAACAAACCCGAACAAACATCAAACTAGAAGTCATATAAGTTTTTCCGAAATGTTACTTGTACTAGAAATACAGGGTGTTGTTGAAACTAAAAGTTTATTTTCAAAAATAAGCATTAATTTGAAAACAGTTCAATGGATCGGATTGAAAGTTAGCGGCATGATGTTTTTTATGAGTAAGATATAAGAATTTGTGGAAATTTTTAAGATTCACACCAGGAGGCGCTAGTTACATACACTGGGTTTAATAAATCTATGATTTTTTTTCTTACCTGTTATTAAGTATTTTTAATCAAAGATTCTCAAAGGACAATTTATAAACTAACAAGGTATAATTGGTTGGCTCGATCTTAATATCCCTAACCGTTTTCGAGATATTTCCATTTAAACATCACAATGCATCAAAATTTGAGAAAAACTAAAAGCGGGGTCAAACATTGACAAATGGAAACCTCACCAAACAAACTGGTATTTCCTTTTAACCTGAATTAAAATTAAACAGAATTGTACTCCAGATTTAAGCTAGTTTGAAGACTTTATCTTAAAAACGGTATGTGAAAAAAAGTTCAAACTTGGCGGACTTTTTATTCTCATTAGTCTCTTTAAAAAGTCTTAATAACATTTTTCTTTAAAATCAATACCTGAGAGAATATTTTACCACCTCGCAATTTACATGGGAAATCCCATGTGTCCTGTTCGGACTCACCACCCGGTATATCTAGTGTATAGACGATCGAATATTTTACTGGTACCTACCCCATTCTAAAGGTGACATTCGCACAATATCCAACATTCGGGTGTTTAAAGTTATTCCTTTAAGGGAAGCTACGCCCGCTGAATCCGTTGCATTGAGTACCCACTTTAGTTTTACGTGATCTCCTATATGTTCTGAACAAATTTTATTTATGTCTATCAGTGTTTTAGATTGGTCTGGCTCTTCATAAAAATCTATAAGAGAAATACAACATTTATTAATATACAGGGTGTTATGGAAATGACGTATTATATTTAAACCGGCAATTCCTGAGATAAAGACAAATTGAAGAAAAATACCCATAAATGGCGCTTTCAATTCATACACCGGTAAAAGTGACCTGACGTCAAATCAGAAAAACACCTGTGTGGCACTGCGATACATGTAAGCAATCAAGGAATTCTGGCCGGTGTTGTCATATGTACACCTTAAACTCTAGACAAAATAAAATAATTTATACACTTCTCCATTCTGTAATACCTTTTTGTACAATTAATTGAATAACATTTACGACGGACTATGTTTTAAACAACCCGAAAAAACATATGGAATAGTATTAAATAAGTTTTAAATAGGCACGTACGTCACTAGGTCAAATGCGTTTGTGCCTGGATTTCCTCGCTCTTTAGGTATAAAGATAAATACAAGTAGGTAGAAAATAATTTATTTTTATAATTTTATATGGAATTTCAGTTTTACATCAAGTTTGGCAACATTGCCATTGGGTCTGGGTGAAATGTTGTACAGTAGCGCGGACTGACCTGTGAGTAAGAGTGTTTATTACCCCACTTTTAAAACAGTCGATTTAAAAAAAAATAAAATATGTAGCGCTTTTCTAGGACACCCAAGGAGTCACCCATTTAAATATAATACGTCATTTCCATAACACCCTGTATTTCATCTTAATAATGTGACTGCAAATAATTAGCCGATAAAAATTTGAATACCATTTGAATCTTTTTCTTGTAAAATTGAAAGAAAGAACGGGCGTCATTACCTCTAACAGTATGATTCAAATCGAGATTATGCAGATCAAATAAGACTAAACCACGTCAGCAGCTAATGGTCTGTACGTTATATCTTTGCACATGCGTCATGATCACAGGGATCAAGTCGAGCCATCGTGATTTAGAACTTCCCATCTTTATTTATTACAGACTTAAAAGTTAATAAAAACATAATGAACCGTCCGCGGAGTTACGCAATACGTTTAGAATTCAATAACGTGTTAGACAAAGACAAAAGTTACAATCGTTGTTCAATTTATCCGTTAAGCCAAAACGACTAAAAATAACCGGTGGCGCACCCAGAAATTTCCTTCTGATAAAACTAACGCACGGATTGGAGACAATATTAAACATCACCTTATGTAACCATCGACTTATAAAAAAAATATTACCTGATATCTTTGACAAAGGGCATCTATCAACTGGTACAGGGACTCTGCAACTCTCTTGTCCTTCAATAAGCATACATTTCGATTCGGTGTATTCTAATTCCATTTCCTGCGATGTGAGATTTGCCACGTCTAGTACCAGATAGAACTGTGTATTCCTAATAAAAAAACAAAAAAAACGATTTAGATTCTGAAGGTTCATATTTTTTCACTGTTGTATCATTGATTAATTGCGGCCGAAATCAATTCCTTACTACCGTAATTCTACGTTATGTAATTGACCTATGGCACCAATAAAATTTACTTTACTTTATGCGGCACTTAAGGCATTAAAAATTCTGATTATTATGCCCGCGGTGGTTGCATAAGTCACGTCAATATTGTCAAGATTGAAAAATTCTCACCTTCAATTTTTTATTGACTTACTTTTCGGCTGGCAAAACATCCCAATTTGTAACGTGTAGAGAGGGCATTAATTCTAACATAAAAAAAACTGTACTTGTTCTGCAATGTTGCGATTCTAGTCCGGGACCTCCACTATACCTGAAAGTATGTAAATAGGAGTATAGTTTACATTATACCGTTGATATTTTTATTTTATTATTATTATTATTATTAGATTTAGCAAGTAGGCGGAAAAACCGATAAACTGTCGTTATTTGTAATGGCGCGATAAGTCTCTTAATATATTGCTAGCCTATGTTCCCTTTCAGTGTGAGCATCCAGACGGTTTTTAAATGAGTTTAGCGTAGTTGCGGCAACAATCTCCTCTGGCAGGTCATTCCATTTTTTCACTGCTCGGTTTGTAATAAAATTTTTTCTGGTTAGTCTATGACAGAGTTCAGTGGTCAACTTCAAAGAATGTCCTCGAAGATGATGATTGGCATCCCGATCAAAAAAATCAACATCACAAGTGTAGTGCCTGTGGCGTATCTTATACACTTCGATCAAAGAGCCTCTGTTTCTACGATCTTCCAACGTGGTGAGTTTAAGAGCTTTCAGTCTGTCTTCATATGATAGACCTCTCAGACTTGGAGGAATTTTTGTGGCTCTTCGTTGAACTCGCTCTAGGAGATCAATATCCTTTTTAAAATATGGACACCACGTCACAACAGCATGCTCCAGTATTGGTCTTATATACGTTTTATAGGCTTGTAAAAACACCTGTGAAAACATGTTTCTGAAACATCTTCGTACTAGATAGATCATAGTGTTTGCCCTCTGCACAATTCCGTTTATGTGTTGTTCCCATTTAAGATTGTGTGTCATACAAACACCCAGATCCATCTGTTCCGTAACCTTTCTCAGCTTACTATTTCCTATGTAACATTCGAGCATCGGGTTGTTGTATCCGACGTGGAGCACTGCACACTTGTCAACATTCAATCGGAGCAACCACTTATCAGTCCACCCCTCCAACTCGGCAAAGTCCTCGACCATATCACCATGTTGTATTGTGGGATCACAGTATAATTTGGTATCATCTGCATATATGCTGGTTCTGCAGGACATGTTCTGGGCGATATCTGAGACATATATAACAAATAGAAGGGGACCAAGGACGGAGCCCTGTGGTACGCCGCTCACAACATCACGCCTTCTGGAGAGAGTACCATTTATTCTCACCTGATAGGTTCGATCTGTCAAGTAGTCTCTTATCCATTGCAACAGAGGACCCCTGATACCCCAATGTTCAAGTTTATAGAGTAGCCTCTCCCGAGGCACGGTGTCAAATGCCTTCTGGAAATCCAGGTATATAGCATCCACTGGGTACTGGTCCTCAGTTGTCTTGGTCCATCTTTCAAGGGTGGACAGAAGATTGGAAGTGACCGAACGGCCCTTGAGGAAACCATGCTGATTGTGGAGGCTATCCCTATGTTGTGTCATGAAGAAGTCTGTGATTTCAGTTGCTATAATTTTTTCCATGACTTTACAGGGTATGGACGTCAAACTGATGGGCCTGTAGTTTTCAGCCATGTGCTTATCACCCTTCTTGTGGATGGGAATGACCACTGCATTTTTCCATGTGTCTGGCACTTTACCACTCGTGAGTGACTCTGTCATGACATTGGCGACAGTACCACCTAACGTTGTCGCACAGTTCTTTAACAACATAGGAGAAACCTCATCAGGTCCCGGACTGGCATCCAATTTGAGTCCTAGCATGACTTTCTTAACCTTTTCTGGTGTAAATTGAACATTGTCGATCGAGGCAACCGATCTACTGCAACCAGGCAACTGAGGTATACTGGTCATGTCCTCATGAATGAAAACGTTAGCGAACTGATCAGCAAATATCTCTCCCACTCGTTAAGGCTCCGACTCCATAACATCCTTATTATTCCTCCGGCCATAAAATGCCCCAAATTTGCATCTTTTCGGGATGTTAACTAGGTATCTCTTTAATTAAAAATAAATCAATATGTAGATAGCTATATTTTCAAGCCGACCTGCACCCATTTATTGCGGATTGAAGATGTTGGGACCTAATATTCTGATTAACAGATATTTTATTATTAACTGTCATCTATGTCGATATTGTTAAATAAAATTCTTTGTTGTTTTCAGTGTTTGTATGTTAAATTTAAGTATTGTTTATGGAAAAAAATAGTAATTCTTAACTAAATATGGTAAGACTGTACAAAGTCTGCCGTAAACAGAATAAAAATATAGTTTTTTTGAAGTAGCCCATCTCGAAGTGGAGTGAAGTTATAGGGAGGTATAGAAACTTATAATCTGCTCCACTAATTTAATGAAAAATTAAAATTAAAAACCATACATGTTTCGAAGGTTCAAACCTTCATCTTCAGTGGAAAAAAATGAGAACATTAGAAGGCACTCACGACATTGTTTAAACTAAGCAAAGCAGGAAAAAGGAAAGCCTTTTATAAACTATAAAAATTAAAAAAAAATTTAAAAAAATTAACGCTTTCTTATGAAACTGAAATGCATTATTTAATTTTAAACTTAATGTAAATTGATCATTTCATAAAATTGTAGCATCTTGGCACGAGGTTTGCTTAGTTTAAACAATGTCGTGAGTGCCTTCTAATATTCTCATTTTTTTCCACTGAAGATGGAGGTTTGAACCTTCGAAACATGTATGGTTTTTTTTACCTCCCTATAAAAATATAGACTCTTGAGTCTCGTCCGTCGATTGTTTGTTTTTCCTAAACAAGACGTATAGAACCGGCTACCTGTTAGAATGACAGAAGATAAAAGGAGATGGGGATTGTACAGATAGACTCCCCGTATTTTTTGTTGTGTATAATTTCGTAATAACAGGTGTCACATTGACGTGTACAAAGCCGGGTCCATGTTTGTTTCAAGTCGGTGGTTCTTACCATCGAAATAATTACCTTATTTTCAATTGACCTTCAACTACCGACGAAATAGGCGGCTGTTGAAACAGAGCTGTTAAACCACCTGCCAAACTTGATTGTCCCGAGTTGGACGAACGAAAGCTAAAATTAAGAAAAAAAAACATTAATATTCAGCGGTGTTGATTTTTCCCTACTTGATTCCACACCGCATCATGTAATTCGGTTCAAAATATCAATTACAGGCTAATAAACCTAAATTATAAACTAAAAAAATTTAACATAATAAAATTTACTGAGAACCAAAAATCCTCATAACAGTGTTACCAACCTTGAGTGTATTCTAGAAAAAGAAGAATTTCCTTGCAACGAGTTGGACATACTGCTAAACATGCCGCTGTTTAGATCCTGTGGTATACTCGGCGACACTGCCGTGTTAGGAGCTAAAAAATTCGCGGCCGCAAATAACCTGAAATAAACAAATAGACATTATGATTTATTTCATCATTCAAAGCACTAGACCTTTTTTTAATCGTATAAGTTTTTATTTCACGAAAACTAGATTGCTTAGAAACGAGAATGTCGCCGAATTTGTAAAATTGGTGTATGGATTTTACCATTTAAGATTTTAAGGGTACGTCGTAAGAGTGGCGCTCAAAGGTAGGCAACTCTAACGTTCTCCTAACGCATGTTTTACGTAAGACGTTTTTCGATAACCCCTGTATAACCAATTTACCCCTTAAGTTTGATTTGAATTTAATTCAATCAGATTGTTAAGTAGATGGCTATTTTATGAAATTTAATTTTGTCCCCATTTTTTGGTTCCCATTCAAAGGTGAAAACCCAGGAATTAGTTATTAAGGCCAATCTAACTTTTTAAATCATTTTAAATTTTGAAGATGTATGATTGCTGGTCGACACTATCAGTAATGTCGCCAGTCTTGGTATTTGAATGAAAAATTCATCATAATTTAACGACACTATTATTTAAATAGTTTTCGAACGCTTATCTTTGTCGATTTCGATTTTTCGTTGTTTATTGTCAGGGATCCCAGGCATAATGCCATTGCCGACTTGACACGTACGTGTCAGTCGGCGTTGGGTGGGCCCACCATCCTTTCCCCGCCAACTGGAAGCTGTCAGCAGTCCACCAGAGCGCATGAAGAAATGAGGACAATAATTTTGTCTAAGAAGTAAATGACTGATTTTAATTTGAAGCATAGTTGTTTGAACGTAGGACGAGGCCTAACTTTTGTTCAAACTATACTTTGTATTTTGGTATTGGGTCGGGCATGTCCAATGAATACAATAACAATGCAACTTATTGTATTGAACACGGAGGGCTTTTATTTATTTTAATGTCTTTTGTCAATGAGGGTGAATTTAAGGGGTTAGTCTTATGTAGGTCGAGTCTCGCGAACCGAAATACTCGTAAGTATGTATATTTTATACAATAAATAATTAACCTATACTAGCATTCTGTTTTTTTGAATCCAACCTATCATTCCTCCTATCACGTACTCTCATTTTTAAATTTAGTTATTTACAATCTAAAATAAACCTAAGCTAGCATTTTGTTTTTCCCAACTAAAGGGATCCCAACTACCCTAATAATTTCCAAAAGAAAAATTATAACTCGCAGTAGTGACCACTAATACTAACTTAAGATTAAGGGGCTCGATATAATTTTGAATTTATTGAGAATTTCCTGTCTAAAGCGGTACAGCGCCTCTCAGCAACGCTTTACGGCATTTCATCAGATATAAAAGTTGTAGAGGGAGACTTAAACGCCACGAAAAAACATATTACTGATATTCCACTTCACAGACCCCCTATTGTCACCGTCTCTCTAACTACAACATCTACATTAATACCAGAAACATCGAAATACTAAATAAAACCAAAATTGGACGAAAATTCACCATAAACAGTACGTTTTACAATATTATAAAGAAGTACATCCATCTGCGTCCGTCACATGTAAAAATCAATGCATTATTTCCAAATTATAAAAATCCAAATGTACAATACAACGTATAGGAGAAAACAAATTTGCAGATATTGGTAGACAAATTGCCAAATATTTAAACTTGCCAAATCCTCAAAGTTATACCGGCCATTGTTATCGCCGATCTTTTTCCACTCTGTACATTGATGGAGGAGGCGATATAACTGGATTAAAGCGTCATGGGGACTGGAGATCTACACAGGTAGCTGAAGAATGCATTGACCAGTCTATGAGGAACAAGACAACTACAGCAAATACCATTGCTAAACACATATATATATAGTAATGAAGCATCTTTTTAATTTACATCAACCGAAATTCCAAATAGAAACGCTACTTGTATGTTTAAACAATTACTGAATAATCAAAATTAACGTAAATATTTACCTAACATTAAATGAAGCCGATTGATCAGGCAGCAACGGCAAAATCAGTTGTATTTCTTCTTGATCAACTTGGAATATTTCGTTTTGCAAATATGGCTCTAAAATACTGTTAACTGTCACCTCCAACATTTCTATAGGTATCTGACTATTGTTCGTTAACGTTATTGTACATTGTGCACTTTCACCATGGAACAAACTTAAACTAGCCGACGTTACAATGCTGTCATCGTGAAAATTTGAGAAAGAAGCACTTTGAGGCAAAGATGTCGACACCTGAAATAGTGAACAATTATTACTGTATTTTATCAAGTGTATAGCTTGAATAACATTTCTAGAACACTAATTCACTAAATTATCAATTTATGACTTAAATCTCTAATCCAATTTTCCAATCTTGGCCCGTAAAAAGTTCATTTCGGGCGGCAAAAGCGTATACCGGGTGGTGCGGCCGAACAGGACACATGGGATTTCCCATGTAAATTGCAAGGTGCTCAAATATTCGCTCCTGTGCTAGGAGAAGTCTGAGCAATGTTGCCAGGTCTCGTGCATTTGCATCAAATTCTATGTTTTTCAAATAAACCTGATGTTTCATTCACATAATCTCATGCTCATATTATGTAAACACCAGGAAACACAAAATCCTTGAATATAACTTTCAAAATTCTATTAAACTTCATTCACGTAAGGTACTTAAACTAAAAATGTACTAGTTTTGTCAATTAAAATACATTTAATGACAATACAGTACAAAATGTTACAAAACACACTTTTTATTGCTATTTCTGTTAAATCTTAGTTGATTCTAAAATATTTTGAGGTACCTACTTAGAGGAGACAAAAATACTATTAAACTAGTTAAATATTTTTAAAAGTAACGTTTACAAACTATTAATTTTGTATTTAATTCTCAAAAGTATTTATACATAATTACTGTAATTATGATTTAAATACTTAAAAATTTAATATTTTCAAATTATTTAAATTTTGTATTTAATTCTAAAAGTATTTATAAATACTTAAAAGTAATTAAATTTTGTATTTAAACTTTAAAAGTATTTAAATACTAATTGCAATTAAGATTTAAATACTTTACATTACATCACTTCAAAAAGTATTTAAAATTTGAATACTTTTGAATTTGATTAAATATTTAGTAATTAAATGCTTGAAATATAAGTATTTGCCAAGCTCTGTATACGGGTACGTTACGAAAATTAGTTATTGTCATTATTATAAAATTTAAGGCAAATTTATATATACAGGGTGTTATGAAAATGACTTATTATATTTAAATAGGTAACTCCTAGGGTGTCCTAGAGAAAGTCTATATACTTTTTTTTTAATCGAATATCTAAATACTAAGGTAAAAACCCTTTTTACCCACATACTATCGCGCCGTTCCATCTGGATCGTGATGTCAGATCACACCGCGTGTCTCGCCCTTGCTTGACTACCCGCCAAGCGCCACTATTGTTGCTTCAGTATGTTTCGCGACTCGGGGATGAAATGATGCTGGCGAGGGTTCCACGTGCTTGACGTATACAAATTTTAAACATTTTGTTCGTCCGGTTGTGAAATAATTCATAATAATAAATGTGATGTGATTTCAAATTTGTGTGATATTATCTACTGTTGGTTCTGTTGCAAAACATACTTTTTGTGTTTTATATTTTTTTATGGAATTTAATTATTAAACGGATTATTCTAAAATAAGATCGAAGGTAAGAGATTATGTCACATACCTTAAAATTGTAGTTCTTTTTTCTAAAAAGTTTGAAAAATAAGTGATAACGCGTGTCAAAGACGTCTTGTTGTAAAAAACTGAACACGTGCGTTTACAATTTTGTGTTGCAATATGACAACACCGCTGACCTCTTTTGAACCTCGAGACTGCCTCAATAAACTATTGATTGCGAAGGTCTTCAGTAGCGGCCACGTAAATTTTGAGATTTCATATAAAGTGTATATTTCGCTTAATAATTTAAAGCGCCATTTATGGTTATTTTTCTTCAATTTATTTTCATTTCAGGATTTGTTCGGGTTTGTTCGCCATAACACCCTGTATAAGGTAAATACATAGAGATTAAAAGAAATAAAAATTAAATGGCATTTTACAGAGGTTTTACACTTCAAATAATGCAAGGACTTTACTTACTTGTAACACAGGAAGACTGGGCACAACATCAACCTTAAACTGAGGAGGAAATGTGTTGCACATGTATTTTAGCCTACAATTAGACTTAACACCCAAAGCATGTGTACTATAACCTAAAATATCGATAGTAAAAATCATAGAATACATATTAGACATAAAATCAAATTATATTCTAATTCTAAATCACCATATTAGGGTAGACTTTACTCAAGTGTCAGTTTGCACCACGGGAACCTAATATAAATATTAACACTCATTTTATTCATACTTTAGCTACATAGAACAAATCTATAGGTCAGTCATGATAATGTGTTCAAATCTAGTAAAATAAACAATAACCAAATATTCACAATCATTAATAATAAAAAATAATTATAGTTATATGACTAGAATAGTAATATAAATTCATTATACAGGTTTGGCAAACATTTATTTCTGCCTGTTAGGCGTCTGATTGTAATAGTTATTTGCCATACCTGTATAAAACGCCAGGCGTAATAAAAAGGGATATAAAGGTAAATTTGTATGTTAACATGGTCAAGAGCCAATGAAAATTATCCATTAAGAAAAAGTTAAATATACATTAATAAAGTTTATACACAATTAATGGATAGAGCTGACGGATAAAAGGATTTGACTAAACAGGTCATCACAACGTTCGCGACAGCAGCTTATTTTATGCCAAAAATAGTGATATTTTCACTATAGATTAATAAAAAACGTCATTTATTTACCAGTAATTTCTAATTCTCCACTTTCTCTAGCCCAACCACTTAACGTTAAAGAGGTCGGTACGTCCGGAGGTAGAACCACGGTCTCTGGCACCGATTCAAACACAACTCCGGAAGTCAATAACCTCATATTTGATACCTTCAATTCAAAAGGTAAAGGATTTATTAGTTTGAGAGAAACGTCACAAACTTCGTTTTCAACCCATAAGAAATCTAAAAATATTTATATCAGGTTGCAGAAAAATTCAACTAAAAAATTAACTAACTAGAAACTTGCAAATTTTGTCTGGTTAGCTAATTGATTAACTAATCACACAACTTTGATTGTGGGCAAATCATTTTCGCCAATGTCATTAATGATAAGATCAAAGGTGCCTGGTTCGTTAATTCTAGATTAAAATCTACAGGGTGTTATGGAAATGACGTATTATATTTAAACCGGCAATTCCTGAGATAAAGACAAATTGAAGAAAAATAGCCATAAATGGCGCTTTCAATTCATTCAGCGGTAAAAGTGACCTGACGTCAAAACAGAAAACACCTGTGTGGCAGCAATCAAGGAATTCTGGCCGGTGTTGTCATATGTACACCTTAAACTCTTTAGACAAAATAAAATAATGTAAACACTTTTCCATTCTGTAATACCGTTTTGTACAATTAATTGAAGAACATTTACGACGGACTATGTTTTAAACAACCCGAAAAAACATATGGAATAGTAATAGCCACGTATGTCACTAGGTCAAATGCCAATTACCTCTTGACGCCTTACATCGGCTGACCGAAGTAGTTTCATATAGCGCCGCACGCTGCGTCTGTTAGTTGAAGACCAACCAGCGGCCGGATACATTGTGTCTCGTCGATAATCAACACACTCTCAGCAATCCGCTCTGTTTTTTCGGTTTACGCGTGTATCTTGTCCGTACATAAATAATCTTTGAGTATTGTTTTTATTGACGCGTTTCTTCTGGACGTCAAATTTCGTCGCGTGTAATAAAATCTAATAATCTGTAGTATAATCTGTATTATTGTATTTTCAAAAGCTAACTATCGGTTCTGTTTCACTATTACTGTGTGTACATAAAGTGTTTCCAGGAGTGTTCCCATGAAAAATAAAAAAACTGATTGTGTTTGTGCCTGGATTTCCTCGCTCTTTAGGTATAAGGATAAATACTAGTAGGTAGAAAATAATTTATTTTTATAATTTTATATGAAATTTCAGTTTTACATTAAGTTTGGCAACATTGCCATTGGCTCTGGGTGAAATGTACAGTAGCGCGGACTGACCTGTGAGTAAGAGTGTTTGTTACCCCACTTTTAAAACGGTCGATTTAAAAAAAATAAAATATGTAGCGCTTCTCTAGGACACCCAAGGAGTCACCCATTTAAATATAATACGTCAATTCCATAACACCCTGTACTATTTATACCTTTTTTAATTTCATCTGAAGAATAAACAATTCACATTCTTAGGTAGGTGGTAAATAACTTTCCAGAAAAATAATCGCGGCGCTCTGAAAATTAGTGTAATTTTTCTTTGTCGTTTTCTGTTAATTAAACCACGACATTACGTCGCCTTCGAGCGTTCGGAATGTATTTTTTATAAAGCCCTTATTGGATCGGCCGTCTTTCATACCTGCTTTCACGTCTGATACTACCGTATTAACAACTGTCATATTTGTCCATATTGTTAAATAAAATCATTTGTTGTTTTTCAGTGTTTGTGTGTTAAATTTAAGTGTTTTTTGTGGAAAAATAGTAATTCTTAACTCAATATGGTCAGTCTGTCGTAAACTGGATAAGAATAGAGGCTTTTGAGTCACGTTAGTTGATTGTTTGTTTTTTCTAAGCAAGACATATGAAACAGATCCGATCAGCTGTTAGAATGAAAACAGAAACAGACAGAAGATAAAAAGAGATGGGGATTGTACAGATAGAAACCCCATCTCTTTTTGGTCTGTATATTTTCGTAATAACACGCGTCACATTGACGTGTACAAAGCAGATAGAAATACCGGGTCCATGTTTTTTTCAGCTCGATGATACAAACTTTAGCATATAGCATAGACAAAGGAAGAGAGGGGACGAATAATTCCGGTTTACGGGCCGTCGCAGAAAGTGTTACCTAAAATTGATCGGCCGCCATTGATAGGGAGCCAAACAATCGAGGTGGCACCCAATGTATTTTGGTGATTTGTGGTGAGAAGAGCTATTATAAGAATTCAGTTTATTTACAGAAAAATGGTGAATTGTTGTGCCTATAGCTGTAAAAGCCATAATGAACGAAAGAAGCTTGGAATTACTTCCCATAGGTAAATATTCAAATTGTATTTTTTGCATGCATTTATTTAATATTAGATATCTCCCTTGTAAGTTTAGCAGTATATATTATTTGAAACTATGATTAAGGCCATAGTTAAAGCTACCTTCCTTTGTAATTTGTACTAGATTTGTTGCACTTTTCATTCAAGATTTCTAATAAGAACCAGGTAATTGCCCTTGGAGAGGGTGTGTCACTCAATGGCGTACCTGCATGATTTGTTTATTTGACAAAATTAAATTATTTCTTATTTAATTTTGGTTAATTATTAATGAAAGCATTATATTATTTCGAATGTATACCAGTGTTATTTTTTTAAAGAAAGCGATTAACGTTTGTCTTGAATCGTTGAAGGTCATAGTCTTTGAGAAACACGACTTCAGGCGAAGGTCGTTTCACAAGGATGGCGTCCTGTTAAAACTTATTTTAAACCACTAAGCTCACACATTGTTGTATTGTTTTTAGATTTCCGAAAGATCCACAAAAAGCAAACATTTGGGTGCAGAACATGGGACTTAGAGATTGGACACCTTCTCCTGCCTACAGGATTTGTTCAGAGCATTTTGAGAAGTCCTTTTATATAAAGTTGAGGAAAGAGTACGATTACTTGGAGGTGCTGTGCCAACAATATTTTCAAAACTACCAGTAATTACATTTTGTTGCTTCTTTGTAATAAATTTTGAATCCACCAATTTTGTTTTTTATCTTACATTTTCCCTAAAGTTGAAAGATATTTAAATTTCACAACCTTTCCTATATGAAATTATATTTTTGGCTAATAAAATTAATATTTACTAAGCATTCATAAATTATTGAGAAGCAGAAGAACATTTGTACTCAGTAAGGGACACAATATACAAATTCAATTCAATAAAAATATTACTTTCATATTCCATAAATAATAATTTTGTACTGGGATAATACTAAGAAAATATTCATGTAACGCCACTGCTAAATCCAATAAGGAGCCAGGCGGTAACAAAATAGCTTCTGGTTTTACGCGTCCCCTCTCTTCCTTCCATCATCAATTTTTTAACGTCACTTACCCATTTTCGGATTTCTCTTATCTTTTCTCCTGTCCAAACTGCCGCCACCAAAATGAAGCGGAGTAAACAGAAACGGGCCCATATCCTCTTTCTCTATCTCTATAAGTCTCGGCCTCAGATAAGGTTTTAAATCTTTTAGAGTAAATCCAGAACACAACGGAATATCAGTTAGATTTGCCGGCGGCACTACAACGCCCGAGTCTAAAACAAGGGGCACGGGAGATCCTTCGCATTGGACCGAAAGACCTTGTAGTTGTATTGCTAGCTCTTTTTGTTCGGTAGGGTTTAAATGTGGCCACATCGTTTGGAGAAGAAATGTCATATGACGAGTCGCTAGAGCCGAGTAGCCGGCACGTTTAGCAGCCACAATAAGATCCTAAACAAAAAAACACCACTGTGCATAATCATAAGACTTAAAGTTTATTTAAAAATTATGAATGTTTCATATTACCAATCATGCTAAATGAAAACCATTTTGTATTTCTTTTATATTGTAGCCTGATGATGGTTTAATGTTAAAATATAAAGAAACAAAAAGTAAACATTTGTTTTAATAAAAATTGACTGAAAACGCTAAGAAATAAATATTTATTTATTTATTTAAACTCCTACACACACATACATATGTTTGTACAGTGAATCCTCCCTTAGGCGGACACCTACGGGACCGTCTAAATGTGTCCGCCTAATAGAGGTGTCCGCCCATGGGAAATTTGTTATTAGGTAATATGTAAATACAATTATTACTATGTATATGTATGTAAGATCTTTGGTATGTACAAATAAACAATTTTTTTTTTTTATGATCAAACACATGCACTATAGGAAAAATCCTTTAGGGCACTCTGGGAGTGATGCGTGTGCGCAAAAAGCGATTCACGTTGGTTTTGAATCGATGGAGGTTATATTCGTTGCGAAAAACGACCTCGGAAGGTCGTTCCACAAGGTCAGCCGAGCACCTTCCATGAAAATATCTGTAAAAGAGAGTCAAATCCCCAACCTATCTTCGATGTTCTAGGCCCTAGGCTGTCGAGGTTCTTCGTCAGCTCGTCGTCTCCGATCAGACGAATAGCTTTCCTTTCGATGGAATCCAGTAGCCGAAGAGTATGTTTGGGTGCAGAGCTCCAGACATGAGAGCAGTACTCTAGTGATGGTCGAATCTGGGCTTTGTATAGTGTCAAAAGTTGTTGAGGTGTGTACAACTTTCTGGTTCAGAAGAGTACCCCAAGCTTCTGAGAAGCTATCTTGGCGATTGCCACAACGTGGTTATGCCAAGACATATTTCCTCCCAGATTGACGCCCAGCAAATTAATAGATAAAGCCAGTGGGATTGAGTGTCCGGCCATGACTATATCCGGTTCTGTAAGGTTAACATTTTTAGAGAAAACTGCTGCCTGAGTTTTCTTAGCATTAAATTCGACTTGGTTACTATCACCCCAAGCCAAAATTTCTTCCAGGTTTTTGTTGAGGCGTGATTCTTCATGCTGTCTGCGAAGATGTGGGCCGGCAGCCGATGATCGCGCATTCAAAGAGAAAGATGAGATAAGTGTGCTATCGTCAGCACAACTAAATATCGGATTTTTAGTTTTCACTAGAAGTTCGTTAATGTAGAGAGTTAAGAAGAGAGTGGGAGACAATATGGACCCTTGAGGAACACCGGCAATACCGGCATTGATGGTGAAGGTGTCCCAAATACTCTTCCAAATACTTTAAAAATTTGTCTGTTTAAAGGAGGGTTTTCGCTTATTAGAGGTGTCCATTATGAGAGGTTTCACTGTACTTAAATGTAAGTAATGTGTAATATAATAAGTATAACTTTTTCAAATACCCTGTTTGGCCTAATACATTAACAAATAAGTATTTAATTTTTGCAAAAATATGCCTTTTGACAAATTATTCAAAAATACAACATTAAGTAATTTCAGAAAATATAAAACTACCTGTAGAATTTGAATTTGTAATGCTGGCCATCCTTGATCCGCCTCAAGCATCTCTATTGGGTCCAAGATTAGTTTATGGCCAGCTAAACTCTGCAGCATTAGTGTAAAACATTTACTCCAATTTGGATTGGGGTTCTGGGGAGACACATACCTTAAAATAATAATTATATAAAACTTTTAAAGTTTTAAAAGAATTTAAATTTTAAAGAATATATCTAATGACAGAATTTTAAAATTTGAAAATATTCAATGAGCAAGCAAATTATTCACACATAACACAAAATTGTTAAAATTAAGAATCACAAAATAAGAATGAATCCGGTACATACACATACATATTTTACTTGTATACAGGGTGTCCCATAGCTAATGGTACACAGGAAAACTGCAGATTCCTAGGGTAAAAATACTGCATTTGGCCATACTTAGTTTAGTTCAATAGCTGGTAAAACCGAGATACAAGTAAAAATTTAATTTTCTATTTTCCTAAATAACTTATTTCTGAATCAATATTTTTGCACAAAATTTTGTGACTAGGGTTTTTTTGGGGAAAGGAATTTGAATTTGTTAATAATTTTAATGTAGATTGTAGGGGGCGCTCTCTGCGGTACTCTGGGTACATAAAAAGAAATGTAAATTTTTTGTGCCTTAGTATAATTATATTTTTAGTGAAAATATTAGTTTTTCCGTCATTTTTAAGCAATAAAGGTATACTTTGTAAATGTCGCTCCGAGTAACCGTTTTCGAGATATTTTGAATTACAATTTCCAATGCGCCCGTTTAAATTTTGATTTGTAAATGTGAAATTTGTCGCAGTAGGCTTTGATAAAAACAAATACAATGAAAGCACTTTGAAACCTCATTTCTGTCAAAGTTTATTTTCATTTGTCAGCATTGTGGGTGTTTTTAAGGAGTTTTTGAGGATATTGTTATTAAAAATTAAACTAAAAATGCCGCGACATAACTGTTTTCTAACGGAGAAATGCGAGACATGGTATGTTTATACCACAAGAAAATTTTAACAGACGCGGGGCACATCGGCGGTATTTGGAAATGTATCCAAATAAAAGGCAGCCAGATTTTAAAATTTTTAGAAGCCTATACGACAGACTGGGGAAACAGGATCCTTGCGTCCAAAACGTAATAGTGGAGGATCCTGTTTCTCCCAGTCTGTCGTATAGGCTTCTAAGAATTTTAAAATCTGGCTGCCTTTTATTTGGATACATTTCAAAATACTGCCGATGTGCCCCCCCCCGCGTCTGTTAAAATTTTCTTGTGCGTATAAACATACCATGTTTCGCATTTCTCCGTTAGAAAACAGTTATGTCGCGGCATTTTTAGTTTAATTTTTGATAACAGTATCTTCAAAAACTCCTTAAAAACACCCACAATGCTGACAAATGAAAATAAACTTTGACAGAAATGAGGTTTCAAAGTGCTTTCATTGTATTTGTTTTTACCAAAGTCTACTGTGACAAATTTCACATTTAAAAATCAAAATTTAAACGGACGCATTAGAAATTGTAATTGAAAATATCTCGAAAACGGTTACTCGGAGCGACATTTACAAAGTATACCTTTATTGCTTAAAAATGACGGAAAAACTAATATTTTTACTAAAAATATAATTACATTTCTTTTTATGTATCCAGAGTACCGCAGAGAACAATCTACATCAAAATTATTAACAAATTCAAATTCCTTTCCCCAAAAAAACCCTAGTCACAAAATTTTGTGCAAAAATATTGATTCAGAAATAAGTTATTTAGGAAAATAGAAAATTAAATTTTTACTTGGACACCCTGTATCTCGGTTATTACCAGCTATTGAACTAAACTAAGTATGGCCAAATCGCAGTATTTTTACCCAAGGAATCTGCAGTTTTCCTGTGTACCATTAGTTATGGGACACCCTATATATTATGTATATTATATATCTATTTAAGAAATACTACAATTTTCTCAACAATTTCGTAATTCCAATTTCTAAATAAAATTTATTAACATTATTACATACAGTTAAATCAATTTTTTTTAAAGGTTAGTTCTAAATTTACATTACATTACATTAATAAGTATTTTTACAGGTACAGGTGTGGTATTTCTATAAAAATGAACCACCAATTGGTATACTGGTGAAGTTACAATTTTTTATTAGTCAATAGTCAATATTCTTTAATCAAAAAAATCGTTTGTAGAAAAAATGCAGTTACAATTGGTTGATTTGATCTCAATAATAATGCTTATATAATAAAACAAAAATAAACAAGATTATTAGTGGCGTTAGTAGATAATATAAATTAAATGAACTGCTAAATGCCCATTTTCTTATCATACCATACCTTGTTGCAGCTAATCTTAAACAGAAAGCAGCCTTTCTGTTAAAACCAATTTGGGTATATAAATCCGCCAATGTTTCAAATCTTTGTATTTTTTCCTGTTCTGAAAGTGACAGATTAATATACACCACATTCTGCAAAAAACTAGCTGCTTGTAAAGCATGGTTTTGTTCCACAGATATTCGGGCGGCTTTAAAACTCGCTTCTGTTTCGACAATTCCTGCATTTTGATATTTACTGTAGTGTATTATGGCTTCTCTATAACGCTTAGAAATATCATCTGATGGAAGTACATTGGGAATGCTTTTCTTGACTGAAGTGTTACTTGGCGTTATTTCTTGACTTGTCTTTTTTGGAGAACCTTCAGGCAAGCTTCCAATGCGATGAAATGATTCACTTCTTTGCATATTAGGATATAAAACCAATGCTGAGGCAGCACTGAGACCTTCGTATGCAGCACCCAACCAAAGCCAATCGTTTACACTTTTTAGAATCTCTGCAGCACTTGCATAATATTGTAGGCTCTCGGCAATCAAACCAGCTTGCAAGCAAAGATCACCAAGATGTTTAGTCATACGTCCGGTACATCTTTTCTTGTTTTGACGGGACTCCATATCTAGACCTACAAAATCTTTTTTTTCAAATGGAGCAAGTAATAAAGACACCCTCTCAAGTTTTTCTCTTGATCTCTCAAGGCGTTTAGACTCCAATACCCAAAACAAAGAGTTTATAAACTCAGTTATTTGATTTTCCAAGTCTTCACATGGAGCAGATTCATCATAGAATAATGCCCTGGTTTTAAAGTTACTAGGTGTTGTAAATTTTTCTATATTAGATTCTGGCTTATTATCATTTTCTTCAGAACCGCTGGATATGTCTGTCGGAGATTCAGTTTCTTTTGCAGGACCAAATAAAATACATCTCGAGTCATAGAGCGTTGCATTGTACTTTACTTTTAAGCTCTCATGAACTCTACAAACTTCATTTAACTCTGTTGGAGAATCATATTTTCCTAAAGATATAAGCCCTACAAGTCGTCTGTGAGTCTGAAAATCGCCCCAGTCATTATTTTCAACAGGATGCTCTTTAATAAACCTTATTAAAATATTTCTAATTTGGCCAGTCGAATCGGTAATTTTTACTTCATTCAGTTTAGCAATCCTCTCAAAAAATTTTGTAAATGTTTTGAGTTTTAATTGTGATCCAATATGCTTAACAAGTATTAATAGGGCTGCGTGATCATGAGAAAATTGCTCATAATCTGGGTGAGACATATTGGGCTCCGTTGTGCTAGTGGACAAGATATAACTTACAGATGAACGCATTTGTAAACCAGTTTAGGTAATGTGTTTAACATTTAAGCTGTGTTTAGTTTTTTATTAAAATAAAATTCATACTTCCGCTTTACACTTAAAATCCGTATCAAAAATTATAAAAACAAAAATCAGCTGAATTCTAGTTAACCACAAATTACAATAATGACCGTCACGTCAGCCTTCAGCCTTCCGATCTACAAATGGAAGTAGTTCAATAGCTACAATCCGTAGTTTAAATGGCTACGGCGAGACCTACTTCTTCTCTCTGACAAGTAAACAAATTTTGGAACCTATGGTATGGAACTCAAGAAAAAAATATATTTTTAAAATTTTCATCTGTTCATCATCAATAAGAAAGTTTTTAAGTTATATTCGAGTTTAGTAAATAAACTGAATTATTATCAGAAATGGAAAATGTACTATAATGTGGTTTTTGGCAGTTGGCAACACTGATTCTAATGGAGTCTTTGAATATAAAACATATTCAAAGGATGGAGTTTAGTTTTAGTTTATCATTATACTATATTTTGCGACATAACATTATAAGACAGGAACGTTATTTGCGATTTGCAAAAAATTTTGCATTTGAGCCATAATAAAAAAAATTAACTTGGTAAAGAAGAAGTGCGGTAAATTTCTAATAATAAAAATATAGTCAGAATATTTATGATTAGCTCACGAACGACGAAGCGGCAAAAAACCGAATCGTGCATAACGTTGCATAAATTTGGTCATCGGTAGAGGTGGGTACACCGCAATTTCACAAAAAGGTATATACGCAAAAGCGATGCGTGCACACCTCTATTACCAGTTGTCAACTTTGAAGTCTTGAATACTTGAATGCTTGTGGTGTGAAGTGAAGGTGAAGTTCCGCAGTAAATTGAGAAATTAATCGAATCTTGAAGAAAAACCACAATTTCTATTTTTAAACATTATGACCGACCTAAGACAGCGTGGAAAAATGAATTCTGAAAAAGATTCTTCAGTGGAAGGTAAAAAAATATTATAATCGGGCCATGTGTGGTGTTGACCACAACACAAAAAAACATCAATTAGGTATAAGTATTCTCATTCCACCATTTATAAATTATGACAATTTAATTATTAATCATTTGTAGCATCACTTTAGTATGACATAGAACACGTAAAAAATATGTTAAACTATTCAAAAACTGTTTTCTAATAGACAAGGTTAAATTTCTTTTGCTTGTCATTGTCAATAACTAAATTTTAATAAGTAGGACGATTTTTATAAATAAATTTTTTTTTCTTATAAATTTCTAGATGTATCTGATTCCGAAGACACAATGATGAAGCCTCATGCTGTTCCGATTATACTTGCTAATGATGACCACACATTTAAGTTAGATGAGGATGCTTTACAAAAAGTTCTATTACGGGAAGAATTGAAGGATAGATATGTAGTAGTAGTTTCTGTTGCTGGTGCTTTTCGACATGGAAAATCTTTTCTACTTGATTTTTTTCTCCGATACATGAACTCAAAGGTAGGTGGCATAAATATTAGTTTCGATTTGTAGGTTAAATAGTTCAGTTAGGTAATTAAATTTGAATAAATATTTCAATTGTTATAATTTAATGTTTTTTTAATGGTTTACCTTCTGCTATTGTTATACTAACCGTGTACCCAATAATATTCAGCTATATTGCCAACTGAACCGAGTCTTACCTACTAAATTGTAAAAATCCAATTTTTTTTATTTACAAATTTTATTACATTATGTGAATTGTGTTTTCAAAACTAATTGTATGTTTCTTTAGTATGTTCATAAACAAAATACATCAGAATGGGTTGGATCTGAGGAAGCTCCATTAGAAGGGTTTTCATGGCGAGGAGGTTCGGAAAGAGATACAACAGGTATTCTTATGTGGTCTGAAGTTTATCTGACTGAACTTGCAACTGGAGAGAAGGTAGTATATTTATGTTCCCTTTTAATTCTATCCTGTTTTCTAATAATATAATTATTAAATAGGCAAACCTAATGAATAAACTTGTGTAACAATAAAACACTCTTGTACAATAATAAAAATATTCCACATAATAATACAACGCTTAATAATAAACACCTGCTCCGTATCTAGGGGGGCAAGCCTGTGCCCATGTCCCGGGCGGCAACTTCAGTGGGTGGCAAATTCAAGTGTGGCAGCTGTAGCACCCCGGGGCATCCCGCCGTACCTGATTATTCATCGATTAGAAGCTTTTATCAGTGTCCAACTATTCATAATAATATACAGAGTGTCCCAAAATTAAAAGTACACAGTAAAACTGCAGATTCTTTGGGTAAAAATATTGTGATTTAGCCAACCTTTACTTAGTTCAAAAGTTGATAATAATCGAGATACCAAGTGAAATTTTATTTTCTAATTTCCTTATTAACTTACTTTTTAATTAATATTTTAGCATATAACTTATGGTTTGGGTGTTTTTAGGGGCGAGAAATAATCATTTTATTTTTATGTAGATTGTAGAGTGCGCTCGCGCCTTAACTCTGGGTATATAGCAACAAGTGCAACTGTTTTACGCTTCAGTGTATTTATGTTTTTATTAATCAATTTTCTCATCACATTTACCCATAAACATATAATATAAAAGGGGAGACAAAACATTCCATTCATAAAACACCATTTGTTTACAATCATGCACAGTTCTAGGGTTTGACCTAAAAAACAACATAACCTCATTATTCTCACTTACCGACGAAATATTAATCCGTGGTTAAAGGTCGAATTTCTTACACACCACGCGCTGCCGAATCATTGTAGATGGCTAATCAATAGCTCTAAATAGTTTAGTTCGAAAAAACACTAAAAATTAATCCAAAAACATAATAGACTACAAACAATCACAAGCAGAAGCGATAAAACGATAACAACCCTACCGATATTACCGACGAAAATGAATGAAAATAGTAAACTTCAGGGTCATTTCCACAATAGCAGGTATCAAGGAGCATACAGCTTTGCCACTGTGATTTCCTTAAAACATTGCATGTTGAGATAATATTATACTTTTCCGTTTCAAACGCAGGTGGTTGATTTAGGACTTTAAGTACAGACTTTGCATCATTGATTACTGTTTACAACCTTTGATAATTCTGACAGAACAAAAACAATTCTGTCTATTTATTAATTAAATGTTTTTGCATTTACCCAATAATGGTGTGTGTATCAATGATGCTCCGAGCCATTGTTTCCATATTTTTGCATTTATAGTGCTCAGTAAGAAAGTAAGTTAATCTGGAAAGTATAGAAAATAAAATTTTCATTTGTATATACACAACTCGGTTATTGTCAACTTTTGAGCGAGCAATGTTTGACCAGTAAATGGATGGAGGATATGCGAGGGCGGCAGTTTTAAGTTTTTACCCCCTCTCAAAACAATAGTTACAATATAATACAATACAATAATACAATAGTTTTGCTACATACACAAAATCAAGGAATTAAAAATATCTCTCGGTATTGAGATTTCAAATATTTTAAAGAGTTCTGACTCGAAAGTAGGGATCAAATACATATACATAAGTATTAATAAGTAATAAATTAGTTTGAGTAAGTTGAAGTGTATCATAGCTAAGTAAAAAATTCGCGCCTTAACTGATAGCTAATCTAAAACATTCCGCATCGATTTAATTGGGGTATATCTATTGCACTGTAATAAAAATTGCATTCCTGGGATTTTAGTCTAAAAACATTAACACACTTCTCCAATAATCAAAGTATGGTTGAACAATAGCTTTGTGCACTAGAACAACTGTATCAAGTGACACATTAATGACTTGTAACGTGACATTAATGACTTGCCTGCTTATTTCTGGTTATTTATTTTGCCTAGGTTTGTATGACATTCCCAGAACCTTCCGGGACCGTACTACAATAGTACGTAAAAATGAAACGAGTCTATTTATATTTTTAAATACATTTTTTATTATAGGGAATAAAACACACAAACACATTGTATTATTACACACTACATGACCAATAATTGCACTTGAATTCTGACCAAAACTATTAAAAATATCATGCAGAAATAAAACATCTAGAAATTTATTAATTAATCAGCTGAGGTAGAAGGCAGACAATAATTATGCTCCATAATTATTATTTTCACCTAAAAACAGATACATAAAATATTAAGCTATAAATTTTTCGTTACGTGGTTTACCAGATACACAAACAACTCAATATGTAGTTAATGAAAGTTTTCAAAACAAAATAAACTATACTAAAACGACGGAAATACACTTTTAAAACTTATTAGCACCAATCAAACTGGAAAAATATAAAAACACAACACGCTCGATGCGGTTCCTATAAAACTGGGGTATTTGATTAAGTCCCCAAACAGCTGATCGATGGCATATTGCTGATATCAACTGTCGAAAAAGCTTGAGGGTTCGCTGCAAGGACTATATCAAATAGATTTGTTCATATAAATTATGTATATATAAACAGAAAATGAGACAGTATGGTGCAATAAACCAATATCATTTGTCTACTTTGGGGAAATGCAAATACTTACTTGTTAAGTTTCACAATTTTCTATTCAGTTATGTGATACGCGAGTTTCGGCCCTCTCGGGTCAGCATCAACGGAGAAGAGACTATAGTGACTAATAGGTACCCTGCTATGATGGCAACTTGCTGTGGTACCGCGGGTCAATAATCCCGTTATTTTTCAGTCAGTATTACGCCCTCTAGTGGCAAATTTAGAATATTTACGACAGTTTCCACGTGTTTTTTTTTAAATTTTAAATAGGTTTTTAGCAAAAACTGTATTATATCTTGACATTTTTATACTGAAAATATTGAAACATGAGAAGAAGAAGGCAGTGTTCGGAATATGCCCGAACATTAAGGAGCATCGCGGGAGTTATTTGTCGGCACTACACTACAAACGCATAGTGAGTGCTCCATCTTGCTGAAAAAAAAAATAGATTAGCTGTCTGATAACGGTCATCTGCAATGTATGTAATATATGCATTTTTGTTTGTTAGTTACTCTTTATTATATACATCACCTTTTGTTCAAACAAAAATAACGAGTTAAAAAATTGAGTCCACCAAATCTCATAGTCTATTATACGTTTTCGGCTATCAAATCTTTATTATAGGGTTTTTACTTCTGTTTGATAAACAGAGATTTATACTTTACGATTCTATTTTGTAGTTTATCCTTCATAAAATGTGGTAGTCGTTTTTTAACGTAACGATTTTTATTATCTATATTTTAATTTATACAATAAAGCCTTTAAGTACTACTTAATTAGTATACACTTATTTCAGTGTGTTATTTTTTGGTAAAAAATTAATTTTGTTAATTTTGCGGTATTATGGTTCTCTATTTTTGCGTATTTAAAACAACTATTTAAACACTTACTATGTCGGTGGTTCTGATTAAGAAATCCGTTGCGGAAACTTATTTTTAAAAATATTGCTTCTTTCTAATTTATTTATGGTTTAATATAATAAACCGAATCGTTAACCAAATACTGAAATTTCATTTCAAAGTGACCGAAAGCCAAAAACAAACTATCTATAATTTGAAAAAAACGGTCAAGAAAACAAAACTGTAATTACATTTGTTTTAGGTTGCCATAATACTTCTAGATACTCAAGGTACTTGGGACAGTAAAAGTACAGTTAAAGAATGCGCTACTATTTTTGCTCTAAGTACTATGATAAGTTCAGTGCAGATCTATAATTTGTCTAGTAACATACAGGAAGATGACCTACAACATTTACAGGTAAAACACGAAAGGAGTTTATATACTTTATTTTTAATCGGCGACTAATTCATTACTCATTTTACCAATTCAGATAGACATTACCACGTGATAGCCAAGTGCTCGATGCATAAACTTATTGCTATTGGTCAATTGGCGATAAAACTTTCTATGCCAGCGCGCTGCATGCGTGGTAGATTGTACCGTTATATTGTTCTTAATGTGACCCTGTGTGCTGTTCGCATGCTTGTCACGTGTATTTGTTTTGGTCTACTGAATTGGGCAAATGAATAGACTATAGTGACATAGTTTACACTGATTTTTCTTTTAACAGCTCTTCACAGAATACGGTCGACTAGCGCTAGCTGACTCCGGGAAGACTCCCTTTCAACGTCTTCAATTTCTCGTCAGAGACTGGAGATTTCCTTACGAAGCACCCTATGGTGCTGTAGGCGGCCAGCAGATACTTGAAAAAAGGTTAGAACTCAGCGACCATCAACATCCGGAATTGCAGTCGCTCAGGAGGCACATCAGATCCTGTTTTTCGGAAATCGCCGCATTTTTAATGCCCCATCCTGGGATTAAGGTCGCTACGAGCCCGACGTTCGATGGACGATTGTCAGGTAACAAAATAAGAGTTTCTTGATAAAAAAAAACCTGAAATTGCCGAAAGAGGCCAAAAATGACATAATTAAATGAGACCATGCGGCTTTTGTTACCTGTCAAAGTTGACATTTTCTCCAGAAAATGTCGAAAAATGGCATTATTAATTGAATTTAAAAAAATATATATTTGGAAAATTGTAATTTTATGCCCACATACCAAATTTGAATCATTTATGACAATTTTCTATCTATTTTTGGCCAATACCTATTTTCATTGAAAACGTAAATCTATTAATTTACTTAATTATAAACAACGTCACTTTTATTCTAATATTTCCATTTTTTTTTTCAACGTATTTATTATTTTAAAAACAAACTATCCCCTCCGTTCGTTAAATCTTTAATATTATGAGGAGTTTGCTCCATAGATCGCAACAATTTAATTTAAGATTTAATTTTTTGTGTAAAATTAGTATTTTGATACTTTTCCAAATACAATTTTTAAAGATTCAATCAATAATTATGCTATTTTTCGACATTTTGTGGGGAAAATGTAAAATTTGACAGTTAACAAAAGCGGCATGGTCCTATTTAATTATTTTTGGTCTTTATTGAAGCAAAAACTTATGGCGAAATCAAATTTTCCGTAAAACGAACAACACGTTGTTCCCCATATGGTTCCAACTGTAATGGTGACACTACAAGGTGTTATGGAAATGACTTATTATATTTAAGCTGGCAAATCATGAGATGAAAATAAATTGAAGAAAAATAACCATAAATGGCGCTTTGAATTATTAAGCGAAATATACACTTCATATTTAGATTTACGTGGCCGCTCCTGAGGACCTTCGCAATCAATAGTTTATTGAGGCAGTCTCGACGTTCAAAAGAGGTTAGCGCATTATAGGCGGTGTTGTCATATATTGCAACACAGAATTGTAAACGCACGTGTTCAGTTCTTGATAACAAGACGTCTTTGACGCGCGTTATCACTTCTTTTTCAAACTTTTTACAAAAAAAAACTACAATTTTAAGGTACATACTCTCTTACCTTCGATCTTATTTTAAAATAATCCGTTTTATAATTAAATTCCATAAAAAAAATAAAACACAAAAAGTATGTTTTTCAACAGAACCAACAGTAGATAATATCACACAAATTTGAAATAACATCACAACATTTATTATTATGAAGTATTTCACAAAAGAAAAAAATTCGGGTAATGCCACAACTAAGAAAACGTTTAAAATTCGTATACGTCAAGCACGTGGAACCCTCGACAGCGTCATTCCACCCCCGTCTCGAAACATACTGAAGCAACGATAGTGGCGTGCGGCCGGTATCCAAACAAGGGCGAGACACGCGGTGTGATCTGACAACCTTTTAGTATACTCTAGTGACCCACATTGTTGCTAACCCAATCCAGATAGAACGACGCGACAGTATGTAGGTAAAAAGGGGTTTTCCCTTAGTATTTAGATATTCGATTTAAAAAAAAAGTATGTAGACTTTCTCTAGGACACCCTAGGAGTCACCTATTTAAATATAATGAGTCATTTCCATGACATCCGTATATACTTTTTTTCTCAATTTAATCCTCTTTCAACCAAGGGCTATCAACCATTGATTTCTCGCACTGCTGTATGACATCCGATCTCATCCGGCCTGGTTACCGACGTGATTGGGGTATGGATAAGGGATGATACATTTTTCCCTCTTCCTTATTTTTTGCATGACGCCGGACAGTAGCGCCATGACTTATACCACTAATAAGCGTTATCAGAAAAAATACTAAATTTAATAATAATGTAGGAGCCCGTGCTGGTATTTACTCCTATTCCTCCTCGAGCAGCCTCTGGTTCCCTTCTATGGACTGTATCTGATTTATGGAGCTTCAGATACATACAACTAAAACTCCATCCTTTTCTGCAATGTGGTTTATTTTTTACAATATCAACAAAAGTACAACTATTATTTATATGGCATGAAAACCAACGAATACTTATAACCAGGAAGAAGACAAACTGCCGTGTTAAATAGAGAAAATCAAATATTAGGATTTTGGCTAAATTTTTCAGCTGTAAATATCACTTTAAAATTGTCCTTTCATACTTTTATATTATTATTGAACTAGTAACGAAACTAGAAATAAAGAATTCAGAGATTGAAGGTTGTAATTAGTTTTATTAAAAAATAGGAAATAAATCATAATTTACATAAAATATTTTACCATCTTCAACTTCAAACAAATCAAGGTAAATACAATACTAACTATATGTACATCTACTAACCAAGTAAATATATGCACCATCATTATGATTATGGGCTTCCAATTTGTTTGTTTCGTAGCATACTCCTGGCAATATTAGTGATCGAAGTCCGCTTTAATGTTCAGTCATTAGGGGATTCTCAATTAAACTATGAAAAGAAAAATTATTATAATAATATATTACCGGACTTATCAAAATTCTGGCTACGGGTTAATATAACTAAGCTGTAATTATTATGTTGTAGCTTTTGACTTCTGGATTGTAAAATTTAAGTAAAATTCTTTAAAAATGTGTTTGTTGCTAGTTTGCGTGACAAGTTTGGGACATAATGGGACAATTTTATAATGTAAAATAACAACAACGAATAAAAATTAGTAAAAAAATATTTCAATCATAAATTACTTACCTGCAACAAAACGAGAAGGTCCGTTTTCGTGAAATGAATAGAAAATTAAAAATTATTTTAGAATTTAATGACGCTTCCTCCACCATTTTCAATCACATTATAAATCATATGTTACTTGATTTTATCCCCTTCCAGACGAAGGACATTCTATGTCTGTCTCTGTCTGCATCAACCTTCTCCGATTCAATAAAGGGAGACAAATATAACCTAGATTAATCGAACAAACCCAAAGTCTGATATTGACACAGAACGATCGACACAAAAGGATAAACGTATGGAGTAACCTGCCTGGCTGTGACGTCACTTGCACGGCCTACTTATATGCTTCGATCCCCGCCATAAGCGGTCTCACCGGGCTGATGAAAACCGCCCTGAACGGACCAAACTTATATTAATATTTTTGACACCTTGTCAATCTTATACCTTTGTTTATTCGTCCCCACAAAAAGATATTATTAATTACCTAGCAACGACGGCGCTACCTATTACCTAATACAGGTAAGAGAGCGTTTTGCGTGCAGCAGGTATTTTTATGAATCTTCAACAAATTATAATAATAAATGGCTTTATTGTAAAAGATTTGTAGAAGATTTACAAATGGCGAAGTTGGGGCCGAGCCTCATAGCTTGACCTAGATATAAAATAGACTATAACATAGATTAATAAAAATGCTATAAGTCGATATACTCTACCTGCCCACTATACACAAAATAATGCAAAATATAGCAGTCAGCATAATAATGAAAAAAAAATGGAGAATGGTAAATTAGTACAATCCATATTCTTGTGACCAATTCCTACATAGAAAATGAAGAGAAATTATAAAGAAAAAGGAAAAAAAACAAATAAATAAATAAATTTACAATTTTTGACACTTTCACACCCTTACAAAACACACTAAATTCTAAACCAGTAAACCAGAAAGATCAGGATGAGTATATTTTCCTTTGTTAATTTTGAAGATATATTTTAATTTTGAACAAGTAAACTGATACAATCGAAGATCGCAAAAAAATACTATATGAAACTTATGCATAAACTTACTTCTTTTCACATGAGGGATTGCGGCACTCGCCTTCGGTTCGTGCGCTCAAATTTTCCATTCCTGACAGAAGTAATACCTTATGTATTTGTTACATACATAATAACTGTTTTAGGACTTTTTGCTGTTTAGTTAACCCATTTTAATTTTTCCAGAAATTGACCAGGAGTTTAAGGACAACTTAAAAATACTCGTACCCATGATTTTGTCTCCCGAAAATTTGGTATTGAAGAAAATAAATGGCGATAAAGTTAAAGTTCGAGATTTTGTACAGTACTGCAAGTCCTATATGCAAATTTACGAGGGAAACGAATTGCCTGAACCGAAATCAATGCTTGTGGTATGTATTTTTAAATTAGTATACAGGGTGTTTCTTAATAACGTACCTATTTAAGGATAATTTGTTAAGGTTAATGACTTAAATACGTGACAACTAGACTAGGTAGACAACTGTCAAAACTGTTTATGTTTACAAAACAAAATCTTCTTACCTACTAGATCCTTTTTAATCTTTGTTGACGCCTAATTTCATAACAAAGTGTAAATGAATGAATTTCATTTTTTATACGAAAATTGTACGTCAAACGACAAAAAATCAAGAGACGACCTTTTTGCCAGCAAGGAATGAGGATTTTAAAAATAATTTTTTTTTTCAAAATGAAGTGGCGTCCTATTATTTTCTTCAAAAATACCGAGGGCAATCCCGCGCGAACGCCACTGGTCGGAATAAAAAAAACATGTTATACATCATAAAATGCCTCTTGATGAATAGAAAGTGTTAGCAAATTTCACAAAAATATCTTGAGCAGTATCACATATATTAATAAAAAGTAGTGTTGTGATCGCTCGAGCGAAAAACCGCTTGATTACTCGATTATTGAAATAACCGACATCGCTCGATTATTATATATTCGAACAGTTTTTCGCTCGTTAGGAAATACTCTAGTTATAAATTCAGCCGAAAAACCGAAAAATATCGCCTGTCACTTGATAACCTTCGTTCTACGCGCGATCCGAAATATGCCGATTGGCGACGTTCGAGTTTGACGCAGAGCAGGTAACACGACATACGTCTTTCTTAAAGGCACATAAACGAGAAAGTGCATATAAAAAAGTATGCCAAATCCCTTAGCGGAGTCATCGCGACATGGGTTTTGTAAAGTTTTGTTTTAACTGGCTGGCCAGCGGCGTAGTTTAGGTCTCCGATTGTAAATATTAAAAAATTAAAGGATATAATGTTAAAATTTTTATTTACTATAAACTCGAGAAAACTTCTCAAAAATAACATAATAGAAATTGTTAATGGAAAATAACAAAACGAACAAATGGTTAACAAAAATATATAGAAAAATTCGTTGGTAATCTTATAGTAAATATTTTTAAATCTAAACAGGAACTTTTTATCATTAAACTCAAGAATCTTCTTAAAAATAACATATATTATAGAAAGTGTTAATGGAAAATAAGAAAACGAGCAAAATAGTTAACAAAACATAGGTATCAACAAATTTTTTGGTAACCAAAAGTAAACATTCTTAAATTTAAACTTTTAGGTAACTATAAACATGAGTTTAAAAAATTAATCACCTATTGAAGAATTTGACAAGTAATTTTAAATATCTACTTATTTTATGCTCGTAGATTGAGAGAGATGTGAAGAAAAATAACTCTTTGTGTAATACTTTTTGTTTTAAAAAAGCACAAGAATAAACCCGAACAATAAATGCAGATTTGGGTGATTTTTTGCAGTATTTTTGTTTGGTATCGAGACACGTGGTAAAAATTCATTATTCACAAATAAATAAATTTCTGGAATTTTTTTGGTGGCTACTAAAATTATTTATCTAAACCTGTGCCCACCCGTAGTTACGTGCTTGCTAAATACCCTACCTGATCACATGTAAACGGCTAGGCTGCCGGTCGAGCAGTCGGTGACGTCATCGCTTGGTGAATTGGAATTTCAAGCGATTCACTCGATTATTGAAATCGCTAGAGTATCAAGTACTCGATTATTAAAATCATCGGTTTTTCCCAACACTAATAACAAGGAGAATTTTGAAAATCTTTAACACCCTGTATCTCAAAAGGTGAGACGTTTAGGACATATGTCTATATGAAGTTTTTTTCTCAAAATTGGACCCAAAATAACGTTAAATATTGGCATGTTATTAAGAAACACCCATTATAAAAAAAAATTCTCCTGAAACTTTGCAAATTTTCGAAATTGGGACGTTGCAATTTTTATCTCATATTTGGATTTTACTGAACATTCTAAACATATTTTGTATAACAGGTTATACGTCTTAATTTTTGAGATATTGGCTTTTGAAAAATTACATTTAATGCACTTTCATAGGCTGTAGGTAGCATCGTAGAAATACTGCTTGCACATTTGTATCATGGATTTTCGTTTCCTACATATTTATTTGAAATAAATATCACTGCCGGTTCCACCGGATATCTGAGTGTTCACTTTTTAAGGTAGAAAAGAAATCCTATGATACGAGTGTGACGTACAGCTAAGATGCTACAGTTTGTCAAAGTTTCATAACCGTAATTTTTCAATCTCAATATCTTAGAAACTATTGATTCATACAAAATATGTTTAGAATCCTGAGTAAAAACTAAAAATACAATAATTTTTAAATGTTAAAGTTGATAGTTACTTCCGGTATCATCGGGAGCTATATAAATCTCCAGTATTTTAGTTACGAACGGCAAATCGAAAAACACGCAAAATTTTAGGAAAATGTTTTTTAATCGTTTCCGTATTGGTTCTAACTAACGCCAGCCATGAATGGCCCTGTATACAGCGTTCAAAGTTTAAAGTATTTAAAATTTTAGGCTACTGCCGAAGCAAATAACTTGGCCGCAGTTGCGGACGCCAAAGACGTGTACGTTCAAATGATGGACGACATTTGCGGAGGAGCGAAACCGTACATGAAAACGGAAACGATGGAAGATGAACATAGAAGGATAAAGGACAGAGCCATTGAACAATTCGATAAGAAGAAGAAGATGGGAGGCGATGAGTTTAGTGCTACTTATAAGGAACAGTTAGAAAAAGTAAGTTTAGTTGTGTCTGAGCTCATCGATACATACTTTTCTCTGCACCAGTTCCGACGTAAAAGTCGTTTGTTTTTTTATTCGTGGCTCAAATTTTGTTTAATTCCTACATACTTTGCATGTCATTTATTTTCCTATTTGTATAAAAATGCATAAAAGTTATATAACTAACAATTTTGCAGAACATATGTTGTACTCAATTGCCGAAAATGGCCACTGCCCGAAATTTATACCTATAAGGCGATGTGGATTTCATTAATTTTCAACATCACGTTGCGGATATATTCCTATACAGGGTGATTCACGGCGAGCGTGCATTAGAACTTTATGGAGAACTACTGGATATATGTTCCTGAAACTTTGGGGATTTGGGTTTATCGATATGCTCTCTTTAACTAAAATATTGACATGTTCCTGTCATTTCCGGTTATACCGGAAGTAGCTGCCAACTTTCGTTTTTTAAATACAACATGGTAATTTTTATTACATTTTTCGATTAAGCATTAAATACTAAGCACATTTCATAGAAAATGTTTTTGTCAGACTCTATTAGTTTTTGAGATATCTGGACTTTTTGTAATTACTTGGCAAATGCATGACAATGAAATAATCCATATAATTGTTTTACCTTAGCGCTTGGACTAAAAAATTCTTCTCACCGAATAGCTAGAAGATCATCAAGTCTCTAAAACATTTCAAATTCGGCATAAAATGTACAGAGTGGTCACAATTCAAGCCTCATTGTGAAAGAATTCAACCATTAAAAACTTTCTTATTTTAAATGGAACACCCTGTATATTTTTATTTAATTTGATGGCAAATTAGTTGTTCTTTATAAATAGTATTTACTGTCCTATACCTATATCAAAGCGTTTTCTAAAAAAATCCAATTTTATTCCGAAAATACTATTTGTTCAAGTGTGCTATGAAAACAATTGTAATTAGGGGCTGTATGCTGATACTGGAGGAAAAGTGATTGGTATCAAAACGATGGGGCTCCAGCACACAACGCCCAAGTTGTTAAGACTGCCCTAAACAGACTTTTTCATTACCAGTGGATCGCAAACCAAGGTCCCTTCCACTGGCCAGCTTGTTCGCCAGACTTAACTCCACTGGACTTTTCATCTGGGGAACCATTAAAGATAAAGTTTACGCGCGTCCCATCACCACGAAGGAAAATCTAATTGAAAGGGTGAAGGCAGCATTTCAATCTCTAACAAGAAATTAGGAATGCTACAAGAAATAACATGATGAAAAGAATACATAAATGCTTGGAAGTAAATGGCAATCATTTCGAACATATTTTAAAAATATAATCAAAAGATATTAGGTATAATTTTCAAACACATTTTTAATTAAAGAATTTAAAGTTTATAAACTTGTTTCCTTGCTATTTTTAAAAAAATAATATTTAAACCATTAAATTTAAAACAATCAACTGCATTTTATTTATAAATTATTAAGAAACACTTTAGAATATTGTATTTTCCAGTAATCAATCACTTTTCCTCCGTATAGACATCAGTATACAGTCTCTAAGTACAATTGTTTTCATAACACACTTGAACAAATAGTATTTTCGGAATAAAATTGGATTTTTTGAGAAAACGCTTTGATAATAGGTATAGGACAGTAAATACTATTTATAAAGAACAACTAATTTGCCATCAAATTAAATAAAAATATACAGGGTGTTCCATTTAAAATAAGAAAGTTTTTAATGGTTGAATTCTTTCACAATGAGGCTTGAATTGTGACCACCCTGTACATTTTATGCCGAATTTGAAATGTTTTTGAGACTTGATGATCTACTAGCTATTCGGTGAGAAAAAAATTTGTAGTCCAAGCGCTAAGGTATAAAAATTATATGGATTATTTCATCGTCATGCATTTGCCAAATAATTATAAAAAGTCCAGATATCTCAAAAACTAATAGAGTCTGACAAAAACATTTTCTATAAAATGTGCTTAGTATTTAATGCTTAATCGAAAAATGTAATAAAAATTACCATGTTGTATTTAAAAAACGAAAGTTGGCAGCTTCTTCCGGTATAACCGGAAATGACAGAAACATGTCAATATTTTAGTTAAAGAGAGCATATCGATAAACCCAAATCCCCAAAGTTTCAGGAACATATATTCAGTAGTTCTCCATAAAGTTCTAATGCACGCTCGTCGTGAATCACCCTGTATAGCCAAAACGCGTTGTGGGTAAATTAGAAAAATCCATGACGCAAAATCACGATTTTAATCGAAGGCACACGACGGGTTTCGTGTTACGGATAATAATAAATATTCATAAAGCGAAAAATACATACAAAAATCAATCAAAAAATACGTAAAATAAAAATACTGACACGTTTTAAAGATCCTATTTATGAATTAAACATTTTCTATAATAACTAATATTTATTATTTATTCTAGCATGTTAGTGATCCATGATATTTTGACTTACACTTTTTGTTCCGTTGTTTACAGGAACATTTATTATCATCACACAATCTTTTACAGTTGCATCTGAGAAATCCTTGACCGGAACATTTAGATGACTTATTTGCTGCAGTTCGCAAGGTTATTTTTTTGATATTATGATCAATTGATTGCGACATGAACTGCGAATCTGCCTGAAGAAGATCATTTCTTGAAAATAATCTGTCCAGTGGCCCATTCTCAGTACTCAGTTTATACAAGCCATCAACTTTTCGTCCTCTCCAATATTTAGCAATTCATATCGATTCAGCCTTCGATAAAGTTTTGATGAAAGTCGTTTTCCCAAACTGCCTAATTTTTGTGCTTCTCTAACTTTGCTATTAATGTTTCTATAGTCACCTTCTAAAAGGAGTGTAGAACTTATAGTTGATTCTATATAAAGTTTATTTAAACCATCTTCGAATTCTTTTTTAAGGTTTTCAATTGATTCACCCATTATTAATAAAATTTCACTTAAAAATTGGAACCCGAACAAACTAAACAAAACAATTAAGTAATGTTATGTATTTTCGCGTTGTGGGTATTTATTTATTTATTTATTTAGCGTATGGCATTGTACACAATATAATCACGTTACAACTCACAACTTAGTGTCCAATCTATTGATATAATCAACCGTAGCTGGTGTCGCAAAGGCGAAATCTTCACTATTCCCAGCATATCTTCTGAGAGGGCATTCGGTGACGATGTGAGAGATGGTCTGTCTTGCAGCTCCGCAGTCACACTCCGGGGAAGGGGCCACATTCCACTTATGATGAGAGTCCCTACAGTTTCCATGGCCCGTTCTGATTCTATTAAGAGAAGTCCATGTTCCGCGAGGGAGGTCGAATCCCGGTGGTGTTTTGTCAATGCTTGGCATCAGTTGCATTGTGTTATATGGCGCGTTGTTTCGTTCTTCCTTCCATTTGTTTTCAAGTTTGAAATTGCTCATTCGCAGTTCGTTCGCTGCTCTAACAGGAGGATTTCTAGAGCGTAGTCTGTCGATGTTGGCGTCAGCAATATTCTCATGTATTGGCAGGTGAGGATTTTTGATTATTTTTTCAAACTCTCTAAGTAAGGCGGTTTGTCGGCGTAGTTCTGGAGGGGGAATATGGCTTAGTAGTGGGAGCCACTGGGTTGGAGTTGACTTAAGTGTGCCAGATATTAGTCTCATGGTGGTATTGAGCTGCACATCGATGAGTCGGGTGTAAGAGCTGTTAAGCCACACAGGAGCGCAATATTCAGCTGCTGAGTATACCAGTCCTAAGGCCGAGCACCGCAGAGTTGCAGCTGTTGATCCCCATGTTGTTCCACGTAGTTTATTATTATCCATAATACGAAAACCGTCGTGTGTCTTCGATTATAATCGTGATTTCGCGTCGTAGATCGTTCTAATTAACCCACAACGCGTTTTTAGTATATGGAATATACCCGCAACGCGATGTTGAAAATTAGTGAAATCCACATCGCGTTGTGGGTATACATTTCGGGCAGTGACCGTTTTCGCCGATTGAGAACAACATATACATTTTCAAAAATTGAATAACGTTTCCTTCGACCCTTAATGCAACTCTGCACAAACATTCTGACTTTTATAAGTTACGTGATATTGCTTCGACGCCCTCCGTTCTTTAGAGGGATTTAGTATAGTCTAAATTTTAAAACGAATGAGCGACAAGTGACAATCACGTGTTCACGCGTTTATCGGCTATATACCTCGGATCTCAGCCGCACATCGTCTCTACAGTGCAGGAGTGGCATCTAGACAGGTTTGAACGCTATCGACCTGCATGTCGTTTATATGCATATTTTTATATAATTGCTTGTTCTGGTCGACCCTTAATGGAAACTCTGCACCAACATTCTTACTTTTATAGATCACGTGATATTGTGACGCCCTCCGTTCTGTAGAGGGAATTAGTATAGTGTAAATTTAATCTTATCAACTTTTCATCCTTACTAGTGTTGGGAACAACCGATGATTTTAATAATCGAGTACTTGATACTCGAGCGATTTTAATAATCGAATGAATCGCTCGAGCGATTAATCACTTGAAATTTTTATGACTAAGAAGAATGTGTTGATAAAACACCGGGGATGTTTTTGTAAGTTTTAGAAGCTTAGTCTAGAGTTTCTATTAAGGAAGAACTGATTTTAATAAAAAAATCCTTTTAATTTTTTTAAAATTTACAATCGCCGCTCGCTAGCCAGTCCCAGTCAAAACAAAACCCATGTCGCGATGAATCCACTAAGGGATTTGGCATACTTTCTCGTTTATGTGCCTTAAACAAAGACGTATGTCGTATCAGTCTTCTGAGCGTCAAACTCGAACGTCGCCTATCGATACATGGCGCGGCGCGTAATTCGAAGGTCGGGTATCAAGTGAAAGGCGATGATTTTAGGTTTTTCACTTTTATTTATTATATATTTTCCTATGAAGCGAAAAACTGTTCGAATATGCAAGCGTTTTTTACCTCGAGCGATCACACTACCAAGCAGCAGATTTCATTCCGCGTCAAACGAAGCTCGGGTATCGAGTGAAAGGCAATAAGTAACAAGCGATGATCTTCGCTTGAATTTATAACTCGAGCAGTTTTTTTAATAATCGAGCGATGTCGGTTATTTCAATAATCGAGTACTCGAGCGGTTTTTCGCTCGAGCGATCGCGACTTATCATATTTAATTTTAATACTTTATGTACCATCGGGCGACTTTTATCTCATATAATAAAAGACTTCTCTTTAGGACATCGACGACACATTCCTTCAATTTAAATCTCACAATGAAAGCAAGAATATCTTCAAATCGGCGCGAACTCCCGCTGTCTTCTTCGCTATGGCTGTAGTATTTTATATAACATCAGGAGTCTTCGGATTGGTTGGACTGTACTCTCTAGCAAACATTTGCAACCTAGGAATGGCCATGGCTTTTATTACATTGATGACGTGGTCGTATATCAGGTAAGTCCTTAGTTTACTATTTACACATTACAGGGTGCGTCGGGATGAACTGACCAATCTTCAGAAGGTTATTGTATACGAGAAAATAATGGAAAAAACAAATAAACAAACTTTCATACATTAAAGCCGTATTAGAGTAGGTAATTTTTGGCTCTTGCGCCTGCAATGCCAATTATAATGGCACATATTGATGCGCACTAAGCCGTTCTCGATCAGCTGGCCCAATATTGCTCGCATTGCCGGCGCAATGCGAGAATGGACTCCGTATTACAGTCGGCAATTCTATTCCTCTGGCAATTAAAATTGCACGGATTCATGCGTAGTGCACCATTCTCGATCAGCTGTCTCGCATTGCCAGAAATGGGGCAAGCGCCATTTTAATTGCCGTTGCCGGTGCAAGTCTGGGTAGAGATGGATTATTCTGTTATTTTTAACTGTTTATTAGTTGATCGAAGCAGCTATGAACAGCTAATGGCTATTTAAACTAACTGGTACTTAAATTAACAGTTCACATTCTTTATTAAGCATATGTACTGCTAATTCGTCGTGACCTGTTTTTTGTAAGTAGCAGTAGCTGCTTTAACTGGTAATTAGAAGGATTAGGTTTGTCCATTTCTAGTTCTAGGGGTATTTTAGGGATTTCGACAAGACCAACTGTTGTTTTCACTGTTGGCAATGCGCCAGCTGATCGATAACGGTTTAGTGCGCATGAATACGTGCAATTATAATTGCCATTGCACGCGCAAGAGAAGAATTGCCGACTCTAATACGGTTTTTTAACATTTTTTTAAATTACTGGTCTTTTAGTAACATTTTCTGCTGCGTTTACGAAGAGCGTCTGTTGCTGTCCTGATTGCTTCATGTCATGTCTTTAATATGCAGTATTTGTACTTACTTTGTGAACTTCAACCAGCCCAATAAATAAAAATCTAATGTCTAATTTGATCAGTTCTGTATGCCTGTGAGTGTATTCTAATTCAGGACGCCCTGTATCAAAGCCTTCTGTATCATCGACTTGACAGATGAATGGCGGCTGACGTACATTAACGGCAGTGTTGCCAGATTTCAATGTCAGGGCTTCTTAAATTCAGAAGGTACTGCCTGTATACTCACAAAATATACAGTAATATATTTGAGTAAAAATTTACACAGACACACTTAAGGAAGCTTGACATTTTATGATTTCAGGTATAGTGGTGAATTGAGAGAAGTGGGCGTTTACATTGACGAAGCGGCGAACTTCATATGGGAAAACGTAAGTTTTATACCATCTAACACGTTTTAAAATATTAACAATTTTCACACGACAATTTTGTTTGCTGGAAACCTTTTTTTAAGAACTAACCAACTAATTTTCTTATTCTAGCGGTCCTATTTTAAAAAGCGAAAACTAAGAAAACAGCGTATGTATTGGTTATTATTCTTGTGCATGTTGCTTAATATCCCCTTTGAGTTAAAATACTTAAAAAGAAAGATAGTTAATTGAAGTCAACAAATTTTTAGTCTTTGTGCCTTTGTTTGAAAAAAATCGGAAATTATGATTATACTAAATCCATCTAAAGTATTATTCGCTATATACCCCGAATTCAGCCGCGCCGCACATCTGTGCAGTACAGCAGCGGCATTTAAACAGGTTTGAACGCCACCGACGTAAAAGTCGTTTGTTTTCTTCGTGACTCAAATTTTAATTAATTTTTACATACTTGCACGTCGCTTATATTCCTATTTTTTTATAAAAATGCGTAAAAGTTATATAATCAACAATTTTGCAGATTTCACGTTTTCAAAAAATGTAATAAAGTTCCTGTCGACTCTTAATGTAACTCTGCATAAATATTCTCACTGATAGGTTATGCGATATTGTTTTGACGTCCTCCCTTCTTTAGATGGATTTAGGGCCGATATTTGAATGTTACTAAGGTAGCCTTAACGTTATGGTAAACCTTAAAAAACTATGTTTCAAATTAATTTCATGGTCAATTGACGTCCTTAAACATCTTTTCCTTTAGATGAGTGTAAAACATAATTTAATATACTGTCAAACGTGTGTTAAGTGTGACTTATGTCATTCTGTATCTTAAGGTAAACCCGTAGGGCCGCTATTTCAGTCACCTTAAGGTACAGTATGACATAAGTCATTCTTTACACAAGTTTGACAGTATATTAAAGTTATTTTTAACTCTTTACTAAAGGAATAGGTGTCTTAACTTCAAAGATCGGCCCTTTGTATAACAATGTTCAAGCAAGTTTTGAAAATATTTAATAAGATAGCTCAAAATTTTTTCATATATCAATATCTTACGTGAACGCCATTATATTTTCGTATACGTGCCTCTGATTAAGTCTGCACTATTGCCAACTCAACTTATATTTTTGAATGCACATTCAAGTCGGCAAGTCGATATTTAACTGGATATAAATTCAACACGCTCACCATCCTTAAAGAAATAAAAAATTACAAAGGCTTTAATTAAAATTAAAAATCACTATAGTTTTTCTAGCGGTCAGCTGAGATAGAAGCCGTAGAAGGCAGACAATAATTATGCTCCATAATTATTATTTTTCGACAAAAAGAGTTTAATAAAATTTTTTTCGTGATTAGTATTTTCTGCGGTTTACTATACAGGGTGTTATGGAAATGACTTATTATATTTAAATGGGTGACTGCTTGGGTGTCCTAGAGAAGCGCTACATATTTTTTTTTAAATCGACCGTTTTAAAAGTGGGGTCCAGCCCCATAAACCCACAGCTCATCCCGCGTTACTGTAATACGTCACCCTGTGGTGCCATGTTGCCAAACCTAATGCAAAACTGAAATTCCATATAAAATTATAAAAATAAATTATTTATCTACCTACTTGTATTTATCTTTATACCTCCAGACACAAACACAGTCAGTTTTTTTTTCTTTTTAATGGGAACACTCCTGGAAATACTTTATGCTCGAAACATTCCATCTTTGCTGTTAAGTCAAAGCTCCAAAACAAACTACTCGTTTTAACTGAGCAACTTAGGTTCGTCAATAAGCACAATATCAAATAATATAAAAAGTTTGGACGCGTAGCCCGAAAGTCATTACAAAACAATTATTATACGCGTACCTTCTGAAACAAAGCGGATAGGCGAGAGTGTAAATGGTAATCAACAGAATCGACCGTATTCTAACGCTTATCTTCTAATACTGACACTTGCAACTTACAAGACGCACGCTTGTACGCCTAGACCTACGTTGTCCCGGCGCCCAGTGGATTGTGTGAAAGAGATGGAGAGATGGCCGTGTGAGAAAGAAAACGATATCTTCGTCGGTCTTGTCATTTGGAGTAGAGCTGAGCTAATTTAATTGTTAAAGCTTCTCAAAAGAAAAAGTATAGCACCTTAATTGATGGATATATCACTACTATAATTTTATTCAATTCATGGAAGAATCTCGTTTATCACCATAAGAAACGCATTTAAGCGATCTTAGTCCGTCCCGTATCGCCTATTATTAGGATTCAATTACCGTGGCCGTGAAATATCAAACTGTCAAATATTGCCCATCCCTATTCCCAGTTTTGAACGTACAATTTCGTTCATTCGTAGATAAAATGTCATTCTTAAATTGAAATAATTGTATTTCAAATGTGTGTTTTTTAAATTAGTTAAACAAATAAATTTAAGCGAGAAAAAAATGACCAAAATTAAAACAGCTTTCCCGTGTATTCTTTTCATGTGAATAGCTGCTATTTGTGAGGTTATGTGAGAAGTTTTTTCCTAAAACTTAGATTCTGTGTGGTTTCTGTGAAATTATGAAACTAATAATTGTATTTAAATAAGTAAAGGGAAGAGAGCATGTGTCTTAAATAAAATTTCATATTTTTTAAAGAGTTTGAAAAATAATAGAAAGGTCAATGACGTTTTACCTATTTACTTTCCTGTGCTTGTGACGAATTTGAAATTGGTGTGTGATATTACCATTATTTGATTTGGAAAACATCTTTCGCCGTCGGTTTTCTGGAATCATATTTGTACATAAATGATTGTTGTATGAAATATTGTTAAAATAATAATTTTTTTTTCTAAAGAGTTTGCCGTTTTCCCACTAAGAATGGCTCTCGGCCGTATCTCTGAAAGTGTTAGTCGTATGGCTTGCGGAAAATTTTTTTAATATGAAAAGTGATCATAAGAAATTGCTGGAAATTATTTTCAAGTTTCTCAGTCGAGCGCTAGAGGGCGCAACCGTAACGGTAAATCCGTAAAGCTTAGTTTTTTCAAAAGTTGCCGCGTTAAGGTATATTGAAAATAGCATTTTCGTATACTTTAAGGTTTTATGAAGAAAATTTACTTATAACATATTTTTGTCACTTTTAAAATAAAGTGGTGGGGGAAGGTTGAACATTATTTTAAATAAATGCCTACAACTTAGGGTTCGCTCAACAGAATTTAGTGAACTTTTGTTTTGTTAAAAAGTGGTTCCCTTACTCTATACTTTACTGTATAAACTATGACAATATGACTTTTAAAGTAGGCGCTAGAGGGAGCTATTTTACAACTTAACAAACATTGCGCATTTTTTCAAAAATTTTAAATACAACAGTATATTTAATTTTACTTCATCACAAAGATTAATAAAAGCCTAAAAAACGAAAAAACCACAACTTGATATCTTTTTTCAAACCGGAGATATTAACAAGAACAAAAATAAACACGGAAAAATATGATTTTATTTAAGTTTCAACGGTACAGGTTTTTTCAAAAGTCAAATAAAAACTTTGACGTGAAAGCACCTAATTTTAAATTATATTTTGTTTTTCCAAGGCCTATTTGACTTTTGAAAAAACCTGTACCGTTGAAACTTAAATATAATCATATTTTTCCGTGTTTATTTTTGTTCTTGTTAATATCTCCGGTTTGAAAAAAGATATCAAGTTGTGGTTTTCGCCAGTTTTTTAGGCTTTTATTAATCTTTGTGATGAAGTAAAATTAAATATACTGTTGTATTTAAAATTTTTGAAAAAATGCGCAATGTTTGTTAAGTTGTAAAATAGCTCCCTCTAGCGCCTACTTTAAAAGTCATATTGTCATAGTTTATACAGTAAAGTATAGAGTAAGGGAACCTCTTTTTAAGAAAACAAAGTTCACTAAATTCTGTTGAGCCAACCCGGAGTTGTAGGCATTTATTTAAAATAATGTTCAACCTTCCCCCACCACTTTATTTTAAAAGTGACAAAAATATGTTATAAGTAAATTTTCGTCATAAAACCTTAAAGTATACGAAAATTCTATTTTCAATATACCTTAACGCGGAAACTTTTGAAAAAACTAAGCTTTACGGATTTACCGTTACGGTTGCGCCCTCTAGCGCTCGACTGAGAAACTTGAAAATAATTTCCAACAATTTCTTATGATCACTTTTCATATTAAAAAATTTTTCCGCAAGCCATACGACTAACACTTTCAGAGATACAGCCGAGAGCCATTCTTAGTGGGACACCCGGTATATGTGACAAAACCGGCCGAAATACGCTGACGTCTTTTCACACTGCAGACCTTTTATTTTATTGATTGCGACCGTCGCGTCGTCAGTAGCGACCATGTAAATTTTCAGATTTCATGTAAAGTGTATAATTTCGCTTAATAATTCAAAACGCCATTTATGGTTTTTTTTCTTCAATTTATTTTCATCTCGGGATTTGCCGGTTTAAATATAATACGTCATTTCCATAACACCCTGTATACACAAACAATTCAATATGTAGTTAATCAAACTTTAAAAAACAAAATAATCTATACTAGAAAGTTGGGAATACACTGTTAAAACTTCTTAACACCAATTAAACTTTAAAAACACAATACAAGGGCTTACAGCTAATCTCTAAAGTGGGGAATTTTATTGAATTTTCCAAGCAGCTGATCGATGACCATATTGGCGGAGTCAACTGTCAAAAAACGAGATAGTTCGGGTTTGTTCGAGTGCACTAACCATAGCAATAGTGCCAACTTAATCGGATGAATGGAATGGAATTAATTGGAAAGATGCTCGGACAAGCGTATTAACATATTAAGTTGTGTTTTTTTTTTAAAGAAAATATTACTGTGTCTCAAATTGGAGATATGATCGATATTTTCTAAAAATCTTAAATCTTATAAGGAATAAAAATTTGAAATTTAATTTAATCGACTTGTATGCACTTTAAATATAGTCAATAAAAAACTAGGTTTCCCATTTAAAAAATACCGATATTGCCATATCTCAAACACTGTATCAATATTTTTTTTTTATAAAAATACCACAACTTAAAAATGTTAATAGCCCTGTTCGAGCATTTTTTCCAAAAATAAATCTTTACTGGATTTACTGAATTCAATCCAAGTTCTGTATCAGTTTGCAGATTTAAAAAAACACGTATACATAAAAATGCGCTGACTTCTTTTGATATAGAGGCACTATGTTTGCAAAAGTGTATTTATTACAAGCTTTTATATTTCGTAGATATTTGATGTAAAAAAGAGAAAATGTATTTTTGGTTCTAAATTTGATTGGCGATCAATGGCACAAGCTTGTAAAATAGGAAACACAGGGTGTCCCAGAATTTCGTTAATAGGCAATATATCCGTTATGAAGAATGATAAATTAACTATGTTTAAGATCAAAGATCCGCTGGCAGGTCGGGATATACCCGAAATATTTGTAATAATGTCAACATATATTTTTTTAATTTATGTCAATTAGCTCTGTATACTGTCATAGGCTTTTGTTGACACGGCATTATAATAAGTCTCCACAATAGACCTTTTTCATCCTATTTTAATCAATCCTTTTATTTTCCTGCTTAACGGCAACTGCAGTATCTAGTCGCCAAAACTTTTTAACAGGGGTAATTAATAGACATCGCCGACATTTTGTATTTTTTCGCACTTTCCTAACCGGTAATTTTTGAATTTTCTCGAGATTCTTCTCAACATATTTTGATCAACGAGTATACTAAATATTCAATAGTTTTTAAGGGATTGGATGACATTTATCACACTTTGACGGGCTCTATCATCTTAACGATGCATCTTAAAGCCGTATTAGAGTCGGCAATAAAAATTTCCGGTGCAATGGCAATTATAATTGCACGAATTCATGCGCAGTAAATCGTTCTCGATCAGTTGGCGCATATTGTCAACAGTCAGAACAGCAGTTGGTAGTGTCGAAATCCTTAAAATACCCCCAAAATTAGAGATGGACAAACCTGCCATGCGCAGTACACCGTTCCCGATCAGCTGTCTCTCATTGCCAGAAATGGGGCACGCGCCATTTGAATTGCCATTGCCGGTGCAATTGGGTAGAGATAGATTATTCTGTTGTTTTGAACTGTTTATTATTTGGTCGAAGCAGGTATGAACAGCTAATGGCCATTTAAACCCACTGGCACAATGCTCCAGCTGATCGAGAAATGTTTACTGCGCATGAATACGTGCAATTATAATTGCCGGCGCAAGAGAAAAAATTGCCGACTCAAAAGGCCGTATTAGACTCGGCAATTTTTGCTCTTGCGCCGGCTATTATAATGGCACGTATTCATGCGCAGTAAACCGTTTTCGATCAGCTGGAGCATTGTCAACGGTCAGAACAGCAGTGGGTACTGTCGAAATCCCTAAAATATCCCCAGAATTAGAGATGTGCAAACCTGTTCGTTTTGATTACCAGTTAAAGCAGCTACTGCTATTTACAAATAGGAGGTGCAAAAAGTTGCTGAATTAGCAGTCCATAAGTTTAATAAAGAATGTAAACTGCTAATTTAAGTACCAGTGGGTTTAAATGGCCATTACCTGTTCATACTTGGTTCGGCCAAATAATAAACAGTTAAAAATAACAGAATAATCCATGTCTACCCAATTGCGCCGGCAAGGGCAATTAAAATGGCGCCTGCCCCATTTCTGGTAATGAGAGACAGCTGATCGGGAACAGTGTACTGCGCATGAATCCGTGTCACTTTAATTGTCAGAAGAGTAGAATTTCTAACTGTAGTACGGAGAACGGTGTACTGCGCCTGAATCCTTGAATTATAATTGCCATTGCTGGCGCCATAAAAATTACCGACTGTAATACGGCCTTAATACGGCATATACGGATTCCATTCTCGCATTGCGCCGGCAATACGAGTAGTACTGGGCCAGCTGATCGTAAACGCTTTAGTGCGCATGAATACGTGCAATTATAATTGCCATTGCCGGCGCAAGAGAAAAAAATTGCCGACTCTAATAGGGCTTTTAGACAAAAAAAAACTGCTTTGAAATTCGTATCGGCCGATCCGCACTTGTGCATGTTCACTCTACATTTTTAACCCTACGTTAAAATTGCATTCAATTTTGGATTCACATTTATGTATGTTAGCATGAGTGAAAGTTGGAGCGGTTTTCACCCTCAAACGTCACTCATTTGACAACAGGATAAACAAGAAATCCATCAGTTTTCCTGCTGCTTTTGGGGATTGCTAATTTGAATATGGGTGTAAAAAGGGAATTATTTATCTGGAGCAAAGGCTCCGTCACTGCACTAAACTAACCGATTTTGTGTTACCAAAAATAAAATTTCAAATAAAAAAACGTAAATGTGGACATATCAGGACTTTTGAGGCATGTGCGTTAAAAATCATGATATCAGCTGATGCAGCCATGATTCAATAATGCAGGGTGATCAAGCATAGTACGGATCGGCCTTTAAAGGCCCTCCCACAGACGCTCAGTTTTGTAACTCAGACCGACTGTGCAGGCCAGGTTGCCCGAACCGACCTGTGTGATTCTTGTGACTACACGTGTCACAGTTATTTATTCAGTTCAGTATGGCTTCACGAAGCGCACAACTCTTTATTGTATTTTGACTGCTTGTCCAATAAAGCAGAATAATGTTTTAGCCATTGCTTTAAACAATAATGAACAAAAAAAGTATTGCTGAATGAAGGAAATTTACTGGACAAGAATTCAAAACACGCACCATTCTTCTACTAAATTTTGCAAATGCATGCAGGCAATATTCCGCATATGGGGATTATATTGGTACTAATACCCTAGGACACAAGCCAAGTTAACGAATTAATTTATGAGGCTTACGGTATACAATTTTATTCTCTTTTGTTGCCTTCTAATGTATATTTTGTGCTAATTGCAAATACGAAAATAAGAAATTTGCAGGTGCAAAAATACTCGAGGAAAAATTATTTCTTACCTGTAATTTTTGATAAAATTTATGACCATCATAATTGTCAAATGTATTAATTATAATTTATTATGAGTAGGCTCTATCTCAAAAACTAGAGCTGATACGAAGTGTTTTTGGAATCACCGCATTCGAAATAACTAAAATCAGTTGTTCTTTCTTCGGCATCAAGACAAACATTTTTTTTTGTTGGGCTATGTTATTCGGCTGTAACTATACAGATTATTATTTAGATCTGCGCAGGCAAAATTTCAACCAAGAGGTGATGTTACTTAGGCCAGGCCAACGGCCTGCACAGTTGGATTGAAATATCCACAGACGTTCCGCCAGAGTCGAAAGAAAGAAACTGACTGTATGTGGGGGTGTTTTTAGATTTCCATTTTGATACCTTGTTATTGTATCAATAATAATCATAACTTGCGGTTTAAGTTTCGTTACAAAAATAGAAATGTCGGTCATTTCTTTGATCACCTGATAAACTGTTACTACACTTATAAAAATAAAATTGATAGGATAAAGTTTATTGTTACTTTTTCAGTTAATGAAAACGGTCGTCCAAGGGTTCGTCGAATCCGGTATGCAACAAACGGCTGTCGAAGTAGCTGAAAGAATGGCAGTGAACGCGACGAGGGTGGCCCTAAACGGCAAAACTAAGTCTTCATGATTTTATCTGCTACAACACGCCCTCTATTTACTTAGGTTTCCCGGCTAACGGAATGGCGGGAAAATGGGGCATACGTAGAAATTAAAAATGGTTTTTGGGTGTACAAATCGACTATAATAAATTATTTTTAACGATAACTCCTCTGTTCATCAATTCTGCACTAAAAAATTTTGGACGTGATATTGGGTGTGTAGGGTGTAAGTAGCGCCCTCTACAAGTTACAACAGGAATATATTCATGTTATTCGCCCTCAAAAACCCACAATTACAAATTTTCATGTTGATATCTCAAAAACGGCTTAAGCTATGAGAGGAAAAACTTAATTTAGAAATTAAACTGTATCTCATTAACGACCAATATTTTACTATTGGTCTACACGTGACGGTTGTCGTCTTGCATGATCACGCAGATCTGTCAAACAAAGCATTGCGTGTAGACAGTAAGTTGGACGTTTTGAAGTAAACGAGGTTTGACACACTCAAAGAAATTGTAGCATTTTGGCATCTGTCAAATAAAGCATTGCGTGTGACAGTAAGTTGGACCTTTTGAAGTAAACGAGGTTTGACACGCTGAAAAAAATTATAGCAATTTGGCATCTGTCAAACAAAGCATTGCGTGTAGACAGTAAGTTGGACGTTTTGAAGTAAACGAGGTTTGACACACTCAAAAAAATTATAGCAATTTGGCATCTGTCAAACAAAGCATTGCGTGTAAACAGTAAGTTGGACGTTTTGAAGTAAACGAGGTTTGACACACTAAAAAAATTATAGCAATTTGGCATCTGTCAAACAAAGCATTGCGTGTAGACAGTAAGTTGGACGTTTTGAAGTAAACCAGGTTTGTCATACTCAAAAAAATTGTAGCAACTTTGTTGTTTTAAATAGAAGAAATTTCCTATACCTATCTCTTACTATTTCCGCAAAACATGACCTTAATTAAACACTTGTACATTTGTGGTCTGAATTCATGTAAAGTTGATATTTTGGCGATAGTTTAAGGAAACCCAATGCATTCAATCTCCATGGAACAATCAATTCGATATCGTACAGGGGAGGTTAAATTTATGTTTATTTCCGTGTGGCGTAAGTCTGATGCCATTTTCTTCCTCCGCTATACGCACTAACAATACCAGATGCGATCACCGGCGTCGTCAAGAACAGGCCGAGGAGTAGAAGGGTTTGACCGATTAGACAAACGCACGTCTACATGTACCGACTTGTCTGCCGTCTTGCGTTTACACAAAGCTCTAGCCCTATCAGTGTGTGTCAAACGTCATTTATTTTAAGCAAAACGTCCAACTTACTGTCTACATGCAATGTTTTGTTTGACAAATCTGGCATGATCGTTCAAGACTGACGACAAAACCATTACGTGTAGCCCAGGCTTTAATCGTATCCCACAAATGCGACTACTTTTTATTGCACTTCAATTCCTTTGCATATAATCGTGTTGCAAGTTATAATAATAAAAAAATACGTAAAATAATTTTGCAGTATTGGTGAACAGTGGACATTATTCCGCGATCTTTCCATTACTCTAACTCCCTTTTATAACGCGACATAAATCTTACATAATATCAAGGATTAACCAACCATTTCTACTGCACCATTTTCTCAGAAATGTGACATGTTTGGTGTATATTTTCGTTTAGGCTTAAAATTCCTCTGCATAAATTAATTGTATATGTATTCAGTTGCTAGTTAACGTTTTATAATGCTTGTTTGATCAAATTTTTATCTTGTCTAGTACTAAATAGTATTTCTTTATTTTTTTTGCTATATATGTAATTTATTTTTTACAGTGTAGACCTCCATTGGGTAATATTCTTCGTTATTTTTATTTTGTATTTTCTTAAACACGAATATCGCATTATAAAACGTATACCGGCTATACTATGCAGGGTGTAACAGAAAGGTTGGGAGTAAATTGAGCAGTGATTTCCTTGGCAAAAAATAATATTTTTTTTCCTATAAATTTTTGCTCTACTGATTTTTGTTTCCAAATTTGTAATAAAATTCTAATATTAATTAAGTAAGCATCAACTACTAACTTACAAACTTAAGTTAATTATTAATTAATAATCTTTAACAAAATAAAAAGAATGCTGAAAATGTGTTCTACATTTTCCTGTGTACGCAATGGAAAAAATGGTATTTACAAAACATTCAATAACGGAAAAATAAAACGAGATACAGAAAAAACACAAGACAGAATATTTGTTTAAAATAAAAAATCAAATTTGAAAAATTATCAAAAATAATTTTTTCCAGTGGCGTACCATTTTTCTTTTTGAAAAACCTTATGGTAATATCCGTACACACGTCACTGAGCAATCTACGGAGTCAATTTTTTTAATGTTATTAGGGCAATATCAAAGTAAGCTCCTACTAAAATTTCATTTCATTACCTGTCAGCGCTAAAAAGTTATTACGGAAAAACGATTATTACATTTTTTAACACCCTGTAGTTTGGAAACAAAAATCAGTAGGGTAAAAATTTATAGGAAAAAAAAATTATTTTTGCCAAGGAAATCACTGCTAAATTTATTCCCAACCTTTCTGTTACACCCTGTATATAAAATATAAAAAAAATCATAGTTTAATATAGGGATTGTTTTGTAAAAACTCCTTAAATTCGGGAACTCGATCCTCGTTATATGTACAGGCGTTGTAAATAGGTGACATAATATTTTATCATTATACTTTATGTGATATATTATTATACATTAGCAATGTTGGTATTATTAAAATTTTTATTTATTTATTTTTATTGGAAAAATCCCTTTTTTATTTTTATATCTACAATCGTTTTAGAGCAGAAATAACTATTTAATGCGGTAAAGCGTTTTTTTCATAACTCACGGTACGATGATCTATTCTCGAAAATACACCCTAGTGACATCACTGGAGAAGGTCCCCGATTCAAGAATCGGGCCCCTGGAGTTTTAAAAGTTTTAGGTTACCTTTGAAGTTTTAACACTGCTATCACGTTCTAACAGTGCTCCGATTTTAGAAAAATAGTTCCAAAACTAGTTATGAACAAAATAATTTTAAAATAAAAAAAAAATAATTGTGATAACTTATTGCTTCCAATCAAACTTACCTTTTTAGCTATTAGTTATTTTTTTTGTTTAAATTAAAATATATTCTGGGTTAAACATTGAGGTCCGGTTTTTATTTTATATGTTTCGTGACGTTTTTTAGGATTGCTTTAGTTTTTGTAAGTACTCTAACTCTACGCATAGAAATAATGTTTGTTCTATTGTATAGTACCTGACATCTACTAAATTTGTAGGATGTATAAAAATCTAAATTAACACTGCAAGTTTTAAAAATAACACCCTAGTAAGTTTTTTTTTTTAATTATAAAATACTGACTCACATATTTATTTGCACCCATTTTGTTAACGCAGGTATATTCATAGTGCAATCAATGTATGTTTAATAATATATTTTTAAAGTTACAATGTTATCTCTACTCTAGCCATCTTTAACATGTTTATTGTTTAGACGAATTAGTTGGTTTATATTCCTTAAAGTTCTTGCCAAAGGTATGTATTGGTTGCTGTCACAAAAATATGCTCTAAAACAGTGGGCGCTCGTGGGCGAAAATATAGGGGAAGAGCCCATATATAATTTTCAATCCTTGTGTTCTTTAACACTGCTTACTTATCAGTAGATATCGTCAAAGAAAGGAACGCAGAGTTAAGCTTACAGTGAGATGGCCCACGTGAAGCAAACATTCATTTAAGTCGTTCTAAAAGTTGTTTATTTTTAATATATACAGGGTGTCCCAGAATATGTGGGCAATATCCCGGGTTCAGAGAGAACACTTAAAAATAACGGGAGAAGTTGTATATAAATCGTTGATTTTAAAATAATTTTTTAAGCACTAGGTGTAATTTAATAGTTTTTAGGATAATGTTTACTAGATGAGTCTCCTTAAAATTCTCCCTTTTAAACACATTTGGCTTATTTAGTTTGATAGGGACGGACTAGACGTAACACAAAAATGCTTTTTTTACACCCTGTATGATGAAGGAACGACAATAATATTTTTTTTGGATACTCTCAACCTTAAGCTGAAAAAAGGTACTCTAGATCAATGAAATGAACTGTTTTCGAAAAAAAAATTTTTTGTTCATACATTAAATGCATGTCGGCATATTCAGTATACGTAAATTCCATTACTAAGTTAGTAACTAATAAGACAAAGGAGAAAAACCGCAATTTTCAAGACATTACCATAAACTGACAATGGCATAAATATTCTTTTTTAAATCGGTACATGTGAAAAATGCCATAGCAACAATGAGGGAATTTTATGAACATAAAACAACAACCAATGCAAAAAACCCTATTGAACAAAAATATTTTTTTTTCGAAAACAGTTCATTTTATCGATATTGATCAAGAGTACCTTTTTTTCAGCTTAAGGTTTAGAGTATTCAAAAAAAATATATTATTGTCGTTCCTTCATCATACGGGGTGAAAAAAAAGCATTTTTGTGTTACGTCTAGTCCGTCCCTGTCAAACTAAATAAGGGAGAATTTTAAGGCGACTCATCTAGTAAACATTATACTTAAAAATTATTAAATTACCCCTTGTACTAAAAAATTATTTAAAATCAACGATTTCCAGGGACGTCCGTTATGGACCCCGTATCTCCGGGGGGGGGGGGGGGGGGGGGGTTGTGTGTTTTGGAGGGGAGGGCCGTAGGAAGAAAAAATTATATGAACTTCTCCTGTTATTTTTAAGTGTTCTATCTGAACCCGGGAGATTGCCCACATATTCTGTGACACCCTGTATGTTTGCCAATGTTGAGAGTCTGTCCTGAATAAATTGAATTCAGTTTGTCTATGAACTTTTCACAATCAAATTCCCAACGAAATAAAATTAATAATTACTATCGTATCCGTCAATATAATTCATGCCTAAGGCGGCATTCCGCATTAGCACACTAACGGCAATAGAGTTATTCGTGAAGAGCGCACGTGTCATCTGCTTAACGTTCTCATAGACATCTAATACGTCAGGGTTGCCATAGCAATCAACTATTTTAATTGGAATTTTCATATCATTGACTGGGTTATATTTTTTACGTATTAGTAACCCAACCAGTATCTTGGTTGTGGTCCACAATGCATAATATATAATATTGAAGTAATTTGTTCCTTTCGAGACAATGTCTATAAAAAATTCAGTTATTACTCTTTCATTGATATCGTTAACCTTCTTCTTCAGCACTGCATTAGATGTTAAAATAATCGGACGTTTTGTTTTACATAAATCTATATATTCTTGGGTAACCAGGCGAAAGGTCATAGATATTTTTATAAAAGATTGCTTATCCTACTGAAGAAACGGCTTGTATTTTGTATTTTACCTCGAGTGTGGCATAGAAATTAATGCAGTTTCCTTTGTAGGTCGCGTAACTTAACTTTCTGTAGAGTTACTTATATACCGCGTGATGCGTCTGGTCAGGACACGTAGGATTTCCCATGTAAATTGTGAGGTGGTAAGATATTCGATTCCCAATTTGTTTTGGCTCAAAAATGTACCTAAACTTTTTAAAGACTACAATAAGAATAAGATCCTTGTTCAATTCAAAGTGTATTCTCCTCGTAATTTAGGAGTTAATGAACAAAATGCATTTTTAAAATGATAACCAGGAAATACATTTCTGACAGTACACCAGATTAAAAATTTGTCAGTCATTTTATGTCAATGTTAAGGTTAGGGACAGATTTTGAATAAAATTACTTATTCAATAACTCTAATAAACTTCCAAAAATGTGAACAGCCAGTAAATTATCTTTTTATTTTACACTACACAATAAACATCAGAAACCTAATGATACATTTTTACAAAATTAATAATATTTACATCTGTAGGAATTATTTTGATTACTATTTAAGAGATGCTCGAACAACCCTCCGTTAGCCGCCAAACAATATCCTAAACGATTATAAAACTGTTCTTACATTGGCCAGTTGGTGTTATATCGCAAACTGCTGAAATTGAGATTTACGAGCCGAACATTTTTATAAATTTTATCATCTGGTGAAAAAATCAGAGACCTCGCTGGCCAGCTTATCGTATGGTTTGAACCAATCGTATTTCCTTGGAAAGCGTCAAAATCATGATGCCTTACTAAGATGGAATTGTAGGCTGGACCAGCCATCCATCTCAAACCAAACTTTCTGATTTTCACCAGCGACAGCTTCCACTGCAGCTCCAATTCGATTTTGCAAAAGATCCAGAAAACTCCCAGATGTTAAAGTTTGATTCGGAAAAAAGAGGCAAAATTATGTGGTGTCCAAAAATCCCTGTCCCAACATTAAATTTCTTTAAAACGATTATCGTTTTCCTGACTCCGGTACCTGAAGTTTTGAACATTTGGATCATGGTTTAACGTAAAGCTAGGCTCGGAGGAAATTTCTTAAAAAATCTCTGTCATTGTTATAGCGTTCCATTATTTCAAAACAAGGGTTTAATCTTCGTTCTTCATCACCTTCTCTCAATTCTTGGTATTTCTCGTACTTGTACGAATGGTATTTGTGTGTTATTTGTGTTTCTGTACTAACTACACCTTTATTTTCTTCAACATGCAGCAGTATATTTAGGTCACAACCATTATCCCTCTCTGCGGCCCTATTATTTTCATTTTTGTATTGGCATTTATTTAGCACGTACAGTTCTGTTCATTAAAAACTCGTACAAGTCTTATAATTAGTTTCTCTATTATTTAAGCTATTTAGAACAGGCTTTTGTGACTGATTATTATTGTTAGGTTATCATTTATGTTAAAGGTTAGATTATGCCAAAAATGCAAATTTGGACTATAATATGAAGTAAATAAAAGAAAAACGTAACAGAAACTAAAATTATATTAAACAAGAATTATAAAAGATTTAAAAAATTAATATTTGGTCATTGAACCTTCTTTTTCGATCACCTGTGCCAATCTATTAGGCATAGAGTTTATTAAATTTCTTGCAATATTTTGGTCAAGTTCTTCCCAGCATTGATGTATAATTTCCCACAATTCATTAGAATTATGAGGAAAAAAATTCCGATGATAGATTTTCTTTACGATTATAGCCCATACATTTTCTATCGGATTAATATCCGGACTGATAGAAGGCCAAGGTAACACTTCTACATTATTGTTGTGAAACCAGTCCACAACATTTGCAGTATGCACTGGGCAATTATCCTGCTGATAAATAAAATAATTATTTGGATAAATGGAGCGAACAGATGGAAGCATAATATGTTCTAGAACTTGACGATAATTTTCAGCATTGAACCTTCCCTCCAATTTCCAGCATACCCCAAGCCTATAGTAACTTATCCAACCCCATACATTGACAGAAAAGCGCCTTGGTCTAAAAGCAAGATCACTGGTATAACGCTCTTCAAATCTTGTTCGGTCTGGTCGATACACTCGAATTGATACATTGTATGTAGATTGGAAAGTCTTTTCATCCGTGAATATTACCCTATTCCAAAATTGAGGTTCGCGATATATATAATTTAATGCAAACAGTATCCGCGATTGCTTTCGTTCTTCTGTTAGTTTAATTTTTTTCGCGGCCACGCGGTTTCTTAATTCTGATTTATTGACTCTTCTACTGGCCGTAGGTCGAGAGCCAGGAAATCCTGTGGCATTCATAGCTTGCCTCACCATTTGAAAGGGATTATCTCTTAAGTGGCCTAGAAACAAAGCATCTTCTTCAAGACTGGAAATTCTAGGACCTCCAGAACCCTCTCGTCGGTCGAATGACCCTTCTTGTTGCCAGCGCTTCTTAATTTCTTGGATTGTGCTCTTATTTCTGCCATATAATTGTGCTATGGAACGAATTGACCATCCGTCTTGGATTCTTGCTACTATTTGTGCCTTCTCTACAATAGTTAATTGACGAGGCATTTTAAATGTTTGACTTTTAGACGTCTAACAACAATTGCCACCATGCAATTTTAAAAGTGTATGCCAAAAATAAAAACGAACGACTTTCACCGGGACAAATTAGATGTACGGGTTTTTAATGAACAGAACTGTACCTTTGGATTCAAATTTTTAAATTAATTTGTCTTGCATGGAATGGGTCGGTTAAGAAAATCTAGTGAGAACAAGTTGGATACCGCTTGATCGCTGTCGTAGTACCATTTAATCATGGCTATTAGAAATATTCATTGGGAAAATTATTTGAGAAAAACTGAAAACGCTGACAAATATTGAAGTGTAAACATGATTATAAAGGTGATTACTGGTATTTTCATTTTAACCTGAATTAAAATTAAACGGAATCGTACTCCAGATTTAAGCTAGTTTGAAGACAGAAATTTCTTAATATCTTAAAAACGCTATGTATAAAAAAGTTAAAATGTGGTGTACTGTTTATTCTCTTTAAAAAGTCTTAATAAAAGTTTTCTTTAAAATCAATACGTTAGCGAATATTTGACCACCTCGTTATATATTTCCGCTTTAACTTCTATAAATAAGCGATTGTCGCCTGACCTATAGTAAGCATCATGTTCGAACAATACCAATATTCGTGACCTTTGAGAGAACATGATCTCCATTGAGGACTTTTTCCACACGCCAAAACATATGCGAAAAACCCGCCGGGATGAAATTTTCAACTTGTATTATTGGTTTAAAAAGTTTATATATTCACAGACTCAGATGCTTGGTAATTATTATTTTTCAGATGGCTAAGTTTACCATAAAAGACCAATACTATATACTTTTTATTTTAGTATAATTTTTAGGGTACTAACATTGCAATACTAAGTTACACCACCCAAGTGCCTCGAAGTAGCATAATTGTTTTCGTCCTGGATGTTTAGCAAGTTATTGTTGTTGTTGTAAAGTATGGAATACGGAACAATGGGCTTGTTTCATTTTCATACACTTTTTTATATTTCGAAACCACTCAAAGTACTTTGTTTGAAGGTTAGATACAATGCTGTATCACTCGCTCAAAATATATTCAAATTCAAGGGTTTGGTGATGTTGTTTCACTTAGACCAGGGGTCGGCAACCTGCGGCTCTTTCGATGTCAAGTTGTGTCTCTTTCGATATCAAATTGCGGCCGGTACTGGCTCTTTAAAAACTGAGAAATTGTGTAAATTATAACTTTTGGCTCTTCCGTCTCGAAAGGTTGCCGACCCCTGATTGGTTATGTCGTGTAGCACTTTTGCCAATGCCGATACTCTGCATTAGAACTGTTAAAATCGGTTTTTTAATGGATATTTTGACAAGCTCTGTTATTAAAGGCTTCAAATTTACTTGAAATAACAAAATATTTTTACATAAACTTTATAATATTGAATCGGACTGAATTTAAATTAAATATAAATAGGTCATTCACATAGTAAAGTTATTTTGGGTAAATACTACCTAATTATTGCATGAAACAGACCCATTGAAAGTCAGCAAGGAAAGGGAAATAAATACTCTTAAAAGAAAGTAGTTGTCGGTATCGTTTTTACTTAAATAAATTGCAGAACCGCAACCTCTATCGAAATTGTATATTATATCACTCACTCTCGACATAATATACAGGGTGTTCCAGATAAGAATGCTCTCTACAGGCATCTCATTAACCATACAGGCATACAGAAATGATCAAATTGTACAAAAACTGGAACGTCATGTATTCAAATTTTAAAAAATTGCTAATAGATATTTAGGGAACAATTTTTACGATTTGAGCCTATTTGTCAAAAATAATAAATGCATATTTACATTCTCCATGCGCGAGTGTTTTCATGTCATGGATACAGGAAAACTGTCTGGAGAATTTCTTTATTTATTTATGCACTATTACATGTTCATTGCCACTTTTTGCCTCTATGGTTTAATTAATTAAATTTTAAAAAATCCAACGTTTCGTTTTTTCGAAACCATCATCAATTTTGTTTTTTAACAATCCACTATATTTTCCAACGATATATCACACCTATTGAAAATATTTTTGTTCTTACTGTTATATTTATACTCTCAATTTTTATTTTGAAATTATTTCCAATAATAATCTAACAAATTATTTTTCATTTTCAAGAACAGATCATTTTCGAACACAAAATAATAATAAATACTATGTGTTATACAGGGTGTCCCATAACTAATGGTACACAGGAAAACTGCAGATTCCTGGGGTATAAATATTGCGATTTGGCCATACTTAGTCTAGTTCAATAGCTGGTAATAACCGAGATACAGGGTGTCCAAGTAAAAATTTAATTTTCAATTTTCCTAAATAACTTATTTCTGAATCAATATTTTTGCACAAAATTTGGTGACTAGGGTTTTTTTGTGGAAAGGAATTTGAATTTGTTAATAATTTTGATGTAGATTATAGGGGAGCGCTCTCTGCGGTACTCTGGATACATAAAAAGAAATGTAACTTTTTTGTGCCTTAGTATAATGATATTTTTATTAAAAATATCAGTTTTTCCGTCATTTTTAAGCAATAAAGGTATACTTTGTAAATGTCGCTCCGACTAACCGTTTTCGAGATATTTTCAATTACAATTTCTAATGCGCCCGTTTAAATTTTGATTTGTAAATGTGAAATTTGTCACAGTAGGCTTTGGTAAAAACAAATACAATGAAAGCACTTTGAAACCTCATTTCTGTCAAAGTTTATTTTCATTTGGCAGCATTGTGGGTGTTTTTAAGGAGTTTTTGAAGATACTGTTATCAAAAATTAAACTAAAAATGCCGCGACATAACTGTTTTCTAACGGAGAAATGCGAGACATGGTATGTTTATACGCACAAGAAAATTTTAACAGGCGGTATTTGGAAATGTATCCAAATAGAAGGCAGCCAGATTTTAAAATTTTTAGAAACCTATACAATAGACTGGGAGAAACAGGATCCTTGTGTCCAAAACGAAAAATGTAGTGGCATTTTTAGTTTAATTTTTGATAACAGTATCTTCAAAAACTCCTTAAAAACACCCACAATGCTGACAAATGAAAATATACTTTGACAGAAATGAGGTTGCAAAGTGCTTTATTGCATTCGTTTTTAACAAAGTCTACTGTGACAAATTTCACATTTACAAATCAAAATTTAAACGGGCGCATTAGAAATTGTAATTGAAAATATCTCGAAAACGGTTAGTCGGAGCGACATTTACAAAGTATACCTTTATTGCTTCAAAATGACGGAACAACTGATATTTTTAATAAAAATATCATTATACTAAGGCACAAAAAAGTTACATTTCTTTTTATTAACAAATTCAAATTCCTTTCCACAAAAAAACCCTAGTCACCAAATTTTGTGCAAAAATATTGATTCAGAAATAAGTTATTTAGGAAAATTGAATTTTTACTTGTACACCCTGTATCTCGGTTATTACCAGCTATTGAACTAGACTAAGTATGGCCAAATCGAAATATTTTTACCCAAGGAATCTGCAGTTTTCCTGTGTACCATTAGTTATGGGACACCCTATATATCGTTGGATTCAGAATATAAAGTGGCGCTTAAAGCATAAAATAAAATGTTACTAATATTTAACAAAAAAAAAGTTAGTGATGGTTGCGAAAAAACGAAACGTTGGAATGAAAATTTAATTAAACTCTTATAGAGGAGACAAAGTGGCATTGACAATGTCAAATTTATTGTAACAGTTTTTCATATAGAACCAGGGAACAAAAATAACGAAACAGTAAAAATTCGGTTTTATATTAGGAATTTTTAAATTTTGAAAATATGACGTTGCAGAACTCATTAACGTGCCACTTTGGTCTAATTTCATCGTTTCTGTATGTCCTATGTGCAACGAGATTCCTATAGAGTGCATTCTTATCTAGCACACCGTGTATGTACATGTTAACTTAATTACTTGAGAAACAAACAAAAAGCAACGTAAAAATCTGTTCCATGTGACTTTTTACAAATATTTTTCTAACCTCATTCAACGTAGGTGCTGTTATTTTAAGAGTGTTTAAAATCTACATTGTCCCCACAAAATTGACGTAAGTTGGAATATGTTTACCACGTAGTGTGTTTTTGGGAAATAAGCTGTTGTACATGTTGAGCCAAAATATCTTTAAATAGTGAATATGTAGATAACTTTAGAAGAATAATTAAGGTTCTCTATTTAAGGAACAATAGAAATAAAGGTGTCTTGTGTTTTTGTTATTGTATATTTGTCAAATCTTAAAAATAAATAAAGCAAACTTACTTCCAATAGAAATTATGTTGCATTAGGAACTTTATTAAATTTTTAGTGTTTGTTTAAAGTTTTTGGCGTTGAAAAGCTCAATGGTTGTCTTGTTTGGATGTTTGAAAAATGTATATAATTTATTTGGTTTTGGTAATAAAAATTACAATATTCACATTACAACAGTTTTTCATTGTCTGCTTCTTGAATCTGCAAATAAGTACCGTACTGAAGACTAATCATAAAGAAGTAGGTAACCTCGAACAATTCCTATTCAAGGGCGGATCCAGAACTTCGGTTTGGGAGAGGTCAAACTTCGTTGGGGGAGGGGTTTCTTACAAGTTATGAAAAGTAATACGCTGTCGCGTTAGGCAAACCGGTATACAATGGCGGTTCTTCCACAGGAGCACATGCGCACGTGCACCACCAAAACGAATAAAAAAATATTAATTTAGATTCATTGAATATTATTTCTCGTATAAAGTCCGACCCTCCCTAATATTTTATCGTATCGTCAACCAAACTGTATATTATAGGCTATAGATCCGGTTAATGACGATTATGACGAGACTTGCTCGCATGTGCGATTAAGTAGGCGGGGCATAATGCAGTTTCTCTGTAGTAACAGGTGGCGGGAGACAGCGGGGCTATGGGGATTTAACATGGGAAAGGCGCATAATTTTAGTGTGCGCCGCGCCGTTGTCTGTTCGTGCATCTAGTTAGAAATTCGAGGGTGTATGTTTCAATATTATATATTTATTAAGTTAAAATGAATAGTTTGAGGGTGGAGTATTTAAAAAATTACTTTAGCTCTTTGAGTTTGGAGCAAAAAATTGAAGTGAAGAATGCGGGAAGACCTAAACCCGAAATTAATTTAACGCAGACCACAAAGGTAAATCTAGGGACTTTATTAGAAAGTTTAAAAATTAAATATATGAAAGAAATTTATGGAGGATATTCCAAACTTTAATGAGGCTGTTATTGATCAATTTTCTACAATTAAGAACCGAAGAACGGACGTTTAAGCACTATAAACACTAAGGATTATTATTACTTATTTTCCAAAAGTTGTATTTCCTTGTGTAAAATTAAAAAATAAATAAAAATATGTTTTACCTAACGCATTTTCTTATTACTTCTTTTCTTTCTACATTTAAAACGCCTAGAAAGTAATTGTTTGGTCGTTATTTTAAAAATAATTTCACCATACTTGTGAACCCTCTCTATCATAGGTCACGAGCCGCCACTGCCGGTATACATGGTATTTTTCCTGTTAAATTGATGGTTGGGGGGTCATGACTCTTAATGGGTATTCTCCTCAATAACGGACATGGACACTAAAAAATACTTCTAACGGACAACCGATATTATCGGTTACGTTACGTTAGTGAAGGGACTGTAAAAATGACGTTATTATCTATCTATCCCAGATAAAATAAGAGGTTTTCGACTTTTTAAAAAGTATTCTTTAATAAAAACTTGAAAAACGTTTAAAACAAATGGACTAGTAAACTTATTGATAAACGGTGCAATTACAATTCGTATTTTAAAACTAAGTTATCCACATCTTCCTTTGGAGTTTTTTCGTGATCTCGAAGGTAAGATATTATTTTCCACATGCCTAAAAATATACATTACAATCAAAAACTTATGGAAATAAGAATAATCAGTCTTTATAAAGGCTGCATTCAGCAGAGAACGTCGAGCCCAAACGATTTTTAATCGGCGACGTCACGATGGGCACCGATTTGTAGTTCCAATGGATGCATTTTGTTGTCAGTTTATTTGTTTGGTTAGGATCCCTCCTAAATATTTTCATCAAATATTACATTTTTTTCTGTACGAAATGGATAATTTTATTTTTAATGCTCCATTTCGCGTATAATATGTTTTTACAATTTTATAATTCACTTTTTTCGTCAATTTTTATAATTTTCACACCTCAACCAGACCATAGAATAATATTTAGGTTTGTTAATAGAATGGACACTTCCATGTTAACAAACCTGATAATATTGGTAAGCCATCTATCGGCGACGGCAGTTATATTACACCATTTCCATATTAGAAACCTGTAGTTCAAATTCAATTTAAGAAACTCTCGACGAGATGGCGCTGCTTTTGAGGATATTTTACTAGCGCCTTCGCCGGATTCTTAGAATAATATGCACCCTTGATTTTATTCAAAAATCAGGCAAATAGCTTATTTATGAACCCATTTTAAAAGCAAGAAAAAAAAAAGGAGAAATCAGGAAACAAAATCGAAATCTTGGATTTGCTAGTTCACCTATTAATTACAAATATATTATATCTCTTGCTTTCAAAATATGGATAGAAATATGCTTTGCTTGATTTTAAGAAGAAAAAGCATCCAATGGTTCATAAATTTGCCAATATTAATATATTTGTATGGCCGAGTCACAAACTGACCCCTCAGATTAAATTAAAATATCTTTAAAGCTAAGTGGTATAAATAAATCAAAACCTTCCACAGTTCCTTCTTTTATATTGGGTTGAACCTATGGTTCAATATTAATTTCGTCAAACATTAAAATACAATGTTTATCGAGAACACTTGAAAAATTTTTGACTTCCGCTTTCAAAATAGTGAACATGTAGTCATATGTAGTCCTGGACGTATCGGGTTCTGTTCAGCAGTTTCATTACCGTTAACCAATAACATTGTCCTCAAGGGTATATCGTCGTCCTTTCGGCTTCTTCTCGATATTGTCTCACTGACTCTGAAAAAACCTAGCTTTAATTCTATCCATGCTTGAGAGAACTTTCTGAAGCACTGCAGGACTGGTTAGTTTTTCAGTCATTCGAAGATTTCTTCTTATCAATACACCACATTTCTTTAATCTTTCTGCCTGCCTCTTAAACTGGATAGGATAGAGTTTTCGTGCCTTAGGACTTAAGTCTTTAATTTGGCCTACATTCACTTCTGCTAAGAGTGAAGAACGTTCTAAAAAAATATATATTCTAAAATTCAAATAACAAAAATGATTTCAGTCTGTTCTGTCTTCAACAATATTCTGATATTTTATTGTTAAACGCTCTTTAATTTATATTCTCGACGTACATATACTTACTCTATAATCTATAATAATTTTTTAGCATAAAAAGTTGCTTTTAGTATTAAACACAGAGCGGGATACCCACCGTATAAATTAAAATTATTTTATGCAACTTAACTTACTTTTGGGGGTTGTCATAATATGTACTTTCGAGGAAGTACCAATATGTTCACGTCCTTCAGTATCTAATGGGACAATATCCATCTCTATTGAGATCCCCTGCTTAGTAGTACAGGGATCCAACTCCTGTTTTGTATATTCAATTAACGTTTGATCCGGTTGAACAGGTAATACCTCTTCAGCACTAGCAGAAATAGGTAGGAAGGTCACGTTAGCTATTGGATAATCAATAATATTTTCGAAAATTGGGTGTATAGAAGCTGAAACAGTCAATAGTTGTGGCTATGTTATGGTATCAAAATAGGGGGATTGAGGGGACTAATTAATAAGCTCCATGAAATATTTAAATTTAAGTTACTTAAAAAAATATATACAAGATTTTCATGAATGAACGGATTATTTATTATGTGTATTATTTTTATGTGTACAACACACGGTATCGGCTCATTTATACTGCCTCGTCCTACTTAATAAGTAGGTCTAGTTATTTTAAAATAAAAGATTTAATATACCTGGCAGATTTATTGATGGAAATACTTCTTTTTTAAGTCTATGATTTGGTCCAAAATCTTCAGGCAGAAAATGAAGGGAACAAACTCTGCAACTATTATAAATTTTTGGTGGAGTCATTTCGCGAACTAAACGACGGTTTCCACACAACGACACCCACTTGTCCAAAAGAAGTCTGTTTTTGGTTGCGTCAGGAAAACAATGTTTCGATTCATAACTTTTATAACAGCTACTGACACAACAATAAGGCATATTTTTAACCAGTTTACACCCTAAAATATATAAAAAAAAATAACTATAGAACACGTACAATACACTAACAGAAACAAGAAAAAAGTGCGGAAGGTTACTTTTTAGCATGATACTAGCTGATGATAGAGCGTCACGTAGCGTCAAGCACAACATAATGCTAGAACTATTCACACGCAAATTAATGTGAAAATGTGAACTTTCTCGCAACCAAAATACTCCCAAGGGAGAAATTAATAGTATTCTTCCAATTTATTAAAAATGTTATAATATAATTTCAAACTTACCTTTTAAAATAAAATAAAAGTACTCACGAAAGTTTTTGGTCAAAATGAAGTGAGTCAAGGCTCAGTGTACCTACAACGATTTCAAATCGGATACAAATCTAAATTACACTAATATACACAAACACAAGTTAAAATGACTTCCGTGGAATATTTTAGCAAAAAATACGAATTTAATGCGCGTCTCAAACTGACATAAGTACCTAGCGACAGCGGTAAAATTCGAATGTCCGCCCGGATGGTGGATCAACAATGAAAAAAGTGATGCTCCATCTATTGACCAATAGTGTACGCAGTCAGGCGAAGATGACATGATGATAATAGATTCCTGCTATAAAAAGACAAAAGAGCGATCGGAGCGCCAATTACGAAAACGGCAGAACTAATGTTGAGCAAATATACGGGTCAACAACCCCATTTGAAGTTCGCAGACCATGAACCAGACAAACAAAACTGACATAAATCGCTGTTAAATCACAAATCGATTTCTTTAGTGCGTTCAGTAGATGATTACTAATCGCTTACAAATCGATGGGTTCTGCTTAATGCCCACAATGACAGAAATATTGGTTAGGTAATTTTGACGTCTTGGGTATCGGGTAAAGCCGCAAACACACTATTATCACGTCACGTGAATTCACGTGTTGTCATATCGGCAAAATAGCACATAGGGTACTGTCACGGCTTAGAAACAGACTACGTACACTGCAGATCATTTTTATTACATATTTTGTGTTTGTCAAGATCGCGAATCTTGTAGCCTTCTAGCGTTAAACTCTGACACAGCGTTATTACGCGTGCCGAATATGTAAATTTGCAGAAATAAAATTGTGCTGTCAAGTATGACTTGACGTGAGCTGCATGAGGTGACTATCAGCCCGGTGAGACTGCTTATGGAGGGGATCGAAACACGTAAGAAGGCCATGCAAGTGACGTCATAGGCCCAGGTCGCCAGGCTGGTTACTCCATACCTTTATCCTTTTGTGTCGATCGTTCTGTGTCAATATCAGACTTACGTAGCTATATCTGAAAGTCAAAGACGTGAGTGTATTTGTTCGGGTTTGTTCGATTTGATATAGGCCATTTGTCTCCCTTTAATGAATCAATGAATCGGAGAAGGTTGATGCATACAGAGACAGACATAGAATGCGAGCAGCACAAGTTCTTAAATTTTTTCACAACCGAACATCCTTCGTCTGGAATGGAATAAAATCAAGTAACATATGATTTATAATCTGATTGAAAATGGTGGAGGAAGCGTCATTAAATTCTAAAATAATTTTTAATTTTCTATTCTTTTCACGAAAACGGACCTTTTCGTTTTGTTGCATATAACTAATTTATGACTGAAATATTTTTTTACTAAGTTTTATTTGTTATTGCTATTTTACATTATAAAATTGTCCCATTATGTCCCAAACTTGTCACGCAAACTAGCAACAACCACATTTTTTAAAGAATTTTATTTAAATTTTACAATCTACAAGTCAAAAGCTACAACATAATATTTACAGCTTAGTTATATTAACCCGTAGTCAGAATTTTGATAAGTCCGATAATATATTATTATAATGATTCTTTCTTTTCATAGTTTAATTGAGAATTCCATAATGACTGAATATTAAATGGACTTCGATCACTAATGTTGCCAGAACTATGCTACGAAATAAACAAATTGGAAGCCCATAATCATAATGATGGTGCATGAGTACTTAGTAAATCAAATGAAAGGGTTTTGATGTTTTCTTTGCTTAAATGCCACTTTAAAATATTGACAGTAATAAAAATTTGGACAAAAGTGACATTTGAAAAGCACGTGCGCGCCAGGCATAATGGATGCCGCCGATTTTTTTACACGGCAGTTCGTCTTCTTCCTGGTTATAAGTATTCGTTGGTGACTATAGTGTACTTCTAAACCTATTTATAATCACGCATAAACTGCCTTGCAGATATTTCGGGTATGCTGTGAGATTGCGTGATAGCATGTGATCTCACGTGACGTGATAATAGTGTGTTTGCAGCTTAAGATACCTGTTTGCACAGTGGCGTGTAATGATAGCAATGATGCCATTCGCGATATTACCAGATTGACAAGTTTTCTAAAAAAATAATTACTCACAGTTCTTATCCGTAGAATCCATAAACATGGCTAATGCTGAAAACCTCTTCACCTGAGTAAGGGCACATAAAAACGCATAAATATTTTCTCCTTTATCAATAAACTGAGTAGATAGCACATCTAAAATACTACTGAATATGTTACTTTCCAACGATTCTTGAAATAAATTCGGAATATCATTTGGATCAATCAATTTCAGATACTTATATTTATTACTGGGTATTTTCAATTCTTTCCATGCGGCGTAAAATTGAACTGAAGTTTTGGGAACATAAAATCCATTGCTAATATCCTCAATTTTAGATGTTTGACTATTCACATCTTTTACAAACTTATTATCCATTTTTGTGATGGTAAGATTCTCACTATTTTTAACGTCCTTCGAAGTACTTTCGGTGATCAACTTTTCAAAAATTTTAAGATCCTCACTTTTCATATTATCATTTTGATGATTAGGTTTAGGCCAAGCTGCTGTGCTTCCTGTACTTTCAATTTTTGCTTGATCTCTGTTCTTTTTAAAAGCCGAAGTTACTTCGATTGTTTCACTAGCATTGTAATCATTCTCCTCAAAACTTTCCGATTTAACTTTTTCAATGACATGTTTTTTAACAGCATCTTCGACTATTTCAATTTTTTCAGAAGCCTTGATGAAGCCATCAACTTCGGTAATTTCAATACGCTTCAAAGGTTTCTTCGATCTCAAATGCGGAGGCTTATCTAAAGCCTTCACTGGAATAATATCGCAACCAGGGTCGGGCCAGCTCGATGTACTTGGGCCACTAGTGTCAATTTTCGGTCTATCCAGAACCGGTTTTTGAGGAATTTCAGTTTTTAAGGTTGTGTTAGAAATTACAGGTTTTGAAGATTGAAGTTTATTCCTGGAAGCTGTAAATTTTGATACAGGTCGTTGCTGTTCTGCAACGTCCTAAAATTAAAAATTAATGTAGTCATCACCTAATCTTAGGGGAAAACTGTCTAAATCAGTCTACTCTAACTATTTGTAGTTTTACCATCGCAAAAACCGGTTAAAACAAGAGAAAGGGAAATAATGTCTCGGGTACACGTATAAGTGATTTATCCTTTGCTTAAACATCCCTTGTATATCGGTAATTCTTTTTGAGCTATGAAAAGTCGTAGACCAAGTACAACATTTGTTCTTATTTCACATAAGACTTATAGTAAGTCATTGTTTATTTTATACTATCACCACTATACAATAAACACAAGGTATGATATCGCGTAGGAAGATCCGTGGCATCTGCCGCACTTCTGCGGTTCCCATATGATTTCAACGGATGTTTTGAAAGTTTTTTATTTTTTCTTATTCTAGTGGTATTTGCTCAGTTATTTGCATACTTATTAAAACAAATATCCTAATATTCATAATATGAGGTGCGCTGTATTCAGTTGTGGTCTGGATAACCAGAAAAATAATTTCTGTATAATAATAATAAGGTTTTTCTCCTTTATTGTGTGTATTTTATGAACTTTTATACTTTTTAAATTGTCTCAAGACTAAGCACTTAAAAATTGCTCTCACATATTTAGCTATGTTGTATTTTTATTAAATAAATATACCTAAATACTAGTGTTGGGAAAAACCGATGATTTTAATAATCGAGTACTTGATACTCGAGCGATTTTAATAATCGAGTGAATCGCTTGAAATTCCAATTCACCAAGCGATGACGTCACCGACTGCCGTTTACATGTGATCAGGTAGGGTATTTAGCAGGCACGTAGCTACGGGTGGGCACAGGTATAGCCTAAAAATTGTAGTAGCTACCAAAAAAATTCCAGAAATTTATTTATTTGTGAAAAATGAATTTTTACCACGTGTCTCGATGCCAAACAAAAAAACTGCAAAAAATCACCCAAATTTATTGTTCGGGTTTATTCTTGTGCTTTTTTAAAACAAAAAGTATTACCAAGAGTTATTTTTCTTCACATCTTTCTCAATCTACGAGCAAAAAATAAGTACATATTTAAAATGGCTTGTCAAATTCTTCCACTTTAAATTATCAGGTAGCCACTTTGCGCCCTTCAAAAATTCAGGCTTACTTACGCGACTGGGAAAATAAGAAAATAGGTGATTATTGTTAACTATTTTGCTCGTTTTCTTATTTTCCATTAACATTTTCTATAATGTATGTTATTTTTAAGAAGTCTTTCTTGAGCTAAATAATAAAAATTTCCTGTTTAGATTTAAAAATGTGACTATAAGATTACCAACAAATTTTTCTATATATTATGTTAACCATTTTGTTCGTTTTGTTATTTTTCATTAACAATTTCTATTATTATGTTATTTTTGAGAAGTTTTCTCGAGTTTATAGTAAATAAAAATTTTAAAATTATATCCTTTAATTTTTTAATATATACAATCGGATACCTAAACTACGCCGCTGGCCAGTTAAAACAAAACTTTACAAAACCCATGTCGCGATGACTCTGCTAAGGGATTTGGCATACTTTTTTATATGCACCTTCTCGTTTATGTGCCTTTAAGAAAGACGTATGTCGTGTTACCTGCTCAGCGTCAAACTCGAACGTCGCCAATAGTCATATTTCGGATCGCGCGTAGAACGAAGGTCGGGTATCAAGTGACGGGCGATATTTTCCGGTTTTTCGCCTGAACTTATAACAAGAGTATTTCCTATCGAGCGAAAAACTGTTCGAATATATGAGCAGTTTTTTAACTCGATCACACTACAGCGGTCCAATTCCGTTGCCGTCAAGCGAAGCTCGAGCATCGAGTGAAAGATAATAAGTGACGAGCGACGGTTTTCACCTGAATAGATAACTCGAGCGGTTTTTTAATAATCGAGAGATGTCCGTTATTTCAATAATCGAGTAATCAAGCGGTTTATCGCTCGAGCGATCACAACACTACTAAATACCATAATTATTCATTCATTTCATAACCTACTATCAAATGCATAAAACCCTTTAATATTTTTAAAACAGAATTAAGAACACTAACAATACCGTGAAACTCCATAAGCAATTTAAAAATCACTCTCGCGGTGACGTCACAGCGCGCGCGATACGAAATTGGAACGGCTAGACATCATACCTCGTGTTTATAGGTCTAGCACAAGAAATTATACAGGGTTAGTAGAAGGTACCGGGACGCTTAAATATCTATAAAACCGCTAAAGCTGCGCTTACAAAATTCGGCACTTGGGGTTTCTGGGCATGCGGAATTGAACAATGATGTCAGCACTGTTGCCACATTTCCCAGCTTGGCGCTACACGTAGTCGTTTTGTTATCTAAAAAGGAATGCCCCATTTATTTTTACAGCACCCAACTTGATCATTGCAGTACAGTTTTAGCGGTTTTGAAGCCTTCCGTTACTTTTTATTGAAAATGCGGTGTTGTCATATCTCAGCAACTACTGGAGATAACACTTGGGATCTTACTGAATTTGAGACGGCCAATTCATTGCTGTAAAAATAAATGGGGCATTCCGTTTAACATAACAAAACGACTATGTGTAGCGCCAAAGTGGCAACATTGCGGATAATATTGTTCAATTGCGCATGATCAGAAACCCCCAAATGCAGCAGCTTTAGCGCTTTTGAAGATATTCAAGCGTTCCGGTACTTTTTACTAACCCGGTATGGTCTGGGATATGTATTTGTTCAACAGTGTCTTACATTACATCAATAATTTGTATCCGGGAATAACTCATTATCTTAGAAATTCAAAGACAGTGAAACCTCTCTTAGGCGGACACCTACGGGACTGATTGTCTAAATGGGGCCGCCTAATAGAGGTGTCCGCCCTTGGGAAATTTGTTATTAGGTAATGTGTAAATGCAAAATTATTACTATTTATATGTATGTATAAATAAACATAACATAACAAAAATACACTAGTTTTAGTTAGGATGTAGTACTAAAAAATCTAATAACGTAAATTGACGTGTTTGCGTTTTAAACTTGCAATCTAGAAAATGTAATACCAAGTCCGATAACAATTCCATTGCTGTAGAGTCACCTCTTTTTTGTATACTCTTATCATACTAATGGCTTGTTGATAATTGGTGACATTTTTTGATAACAAATGTCAGAGTCGTCAGATATTGATGTGGTTATTGTGGTTTCAGTTTGGACTAGGACTACATAATCGGTAGGAATGGAGTCACTATCATCTTCTAATAGCACATTGTTATCAATGTTAATGAACTCGCCCAAATCATTGTTATCAAATTACAAACTTCCCCAACGTCAATATTCTCTTTCAGATTGAAAACGCTACATTTTTCTGCCATTGTTTACGATTTTAACCTTACATCTCACAAATAAAAAGCAGATTGCTGTCGGGGAATCACACATACTTTCATTCGGCGAAGTCCTTTCGCCTGCCACGCATACGCGGTTGGTTACCGGTCTGTCTTCAGAGAGTTTTTGCACCGTATTCATTCGTCTCCAAAATACTTTTACCGTTTAAAGGAGGGTTTTCGCACTCTGTATGAAAATAGCCTGTCCGCATCCGTCCAACAGAGGTTGATTTTCAAGGAATTTCTTATACCTATTTCCGGACTATAAAAAAATGTCCGCTTAATAGAGATGTCCGCTTATCAGAGGTGTCCGTTATGAGAGGTTTCACTGTACATATTACATCAAAACGATATTAGGCTATGAAGAGATAGTTAGCATTACTTCCCAAACTGCTTGTTTAAATTTATTCAAAATGTTGACTGAATAATTTAAAAGTTAAAATTGATGAAGAACTTCAATACTTTTTCCAATATGGTACACGTAACGGACAGCTCAAATAAGCGACCATCTCCTTTAAAAGGTAAAATTTTTTGGAATCCATTTTTGTTCTATATTTTGACACATAAAGCACATTCCCATAAGCGGACTCTCCTATAAACGTGCGCGGAAAGCATTTTTTGTACCCAAGACTAGGAAATATCTGCTATAAGCGGCCAATAGCCGGGCGAATTAGATCTTAACGTACATTTTTGGGGATTTCCCTTGAATTTTTGGGGGATTTACCGTTTATCTTTACTTAGCGAGGTTGTTCTTTGTGAGTTTATGGGAGGGTGTCCATACCACAATTTTAAACTTACTAATTGACGTGTCGGAGCGTTTAAAAAAAAACAAATCCCTGAATTTCAAATCAATTTGTATAAGACGGGGAGGACAAGGGATTCCTATTTAAGAAAGTTTTCTCATAAGCGGGCACAAAAGCTGGAACCGTGACTACCCGCTTTTGGCATTTCTCTCTCACTGAATTTCTTAAACTGGACAGGAGACATTAACTAGTTCATACCTCTAAATACATACAACTTCACAATTAAATTAGAAAAATATATGCAACCGTACTACTTACATTTATTTCTGAGCCAAGTTTGTTTCTAATTTTTTCAAGTTCTGCCAGTGATTCTTTGTTTTTTGGTTCATGTGTAAGCACTGTTTCCAAATCACATTTAGCTAATTCTAATCTTCCAAGGGCCCCTCTGGCCGCCGCCCGTCTCTGTAAAGCTTTAACATAGGTGCTATCTAGTTTTAAAGATAGCGTGCAATCTTCTTCTGCAAGAACGAAACTAGAATCATAAAGAAAATGGTAAATAATTTAAAGAAATAATAATAATGAGGTAAGGCTGGCAGCAGAAACACTGTTTTACTAGTCTGAACATTTAGAAAAATACAAGTTATAAATTTAAAACCATGCCTGAGTGGAGTTTGTCACAAATGCTCCGTTTTGTAGTAATTGTAATTGTTTGTAAAACAATGTGGCAGAACAACAACGAAATATTTCTAAATTAATTCAATTAGTATACAACGCGGTCTTTATATTAAAAATTCCTTTAAAACATCGTTATAAAAAATAGTTTTGCGTTTTAAATCTGGCAAAAAGTCGCTCTCTAGAGAGATTATTGTTAATTCCCTTAAGCGTCTCTGTCCCTCTGTTGTTGATTGAACCCATGTTGCCAAAAAAATTATATTATTAATATTATTTTCTCAGTTTTTTTTATTTAAATAAAAATGTCAATTTTCCAGTTTTTTCGCTTTGAAGTCTATTACGTAATTTTGATTGTGTCATTCCAAATGATGCTGTGGACGCAATCACACTAAGGGGCTGTTCACAGAAAGGTATATGTTTATTTGGTCAACTTCTATCATCAAGAATAATTTCTTTCCACAACACCATAAACTTCATTTTTCATCATCATTTAGATCCAAACACATAATTTGGAAGTGATGTATATTATTATTGTTGCCGCTGTTAACAGTTTTAGCAACTTTAAACCAGGAATAGTTATTTTTAAATATCTATAAAACTACATAAAACTTCAAGATTGTCACCAATACACTTAACACTTCAGATCTCGAGTCTTGTATATTCCGAAAGGAGTATAAAACTCGTCGCGACATCTCGCGGTGTACTTGCCTAACCCAAAGCAGCATCTTATAGAAGACCAATGCAGAGGGTCCATTCTGAACAAAAAGAAAAAAATAGCAAATACGTCTCTCAACGGTGAAATGTCCCGTGACAGAAAATGAATAGAATTAGAAAACGTTTTCCTTTTTCCCTTAATGGACCATCTGCATTGGTCTTCTATAAGATGCTGCTTTGAGTGAGGCAAATACACCGCATTTCTTTCTATCCTACTGGCTCTCTCACCTCCACTCAAATAAAAGCAGTGTTTCTGCTGGCACATAAGAGGCTAATAATATAAAGCAAGATCGCTACTGGTAAAGGGTCTCGTAGGATGCTTATACAATAATAAAAATGTTTTAATCTATCCAATTATAAACAAAGTCTAGTAATATACTCTCATTACATATACTTAATATCAGTTATACTTCTAACCTGTGTAACATATATAAATTTGTAAAATAATTATAAACAAAATATAAAGACATAATTAATTAAAATTGAAGAAAAAAAACAGTAGTGTCTACATAATATAGTATTTCTAAATCGGAGTGTGTGCATTTCTATTATGTACCATATACTGTGTGTCCATAATTTAAGTTGTATATTGCGATATCAGGTTTGTTTTAAGAGTTAAAAGGTTGGTTATATTTTTTTTCTTGAGTAATGTCCAGGGTGTACCATTTTCAACACTTTATGGGGTTAGAGTTATTATCAAAGATAGAATATTGCAGTTTTCACTTTAGTGGCCCACATTTTTATGAAACAAAAGATTCCGGTCAAAATTGGCATGGCTTTTTTAGTTTTTTTTTTAATCTACATGGTGATTGTGAAAATTCTTCGCTTTTTCCGCGTTAACTTATCAAGAAGGTGATCTTGTTTGTGAGTTTCATGTAAAGTTCAGTGGCATAGCCAGTTTGTTTCTAAAAAGCTTCGTGCTTGCAATATTAACAAAATAAAAAAATTTTAAATGGGAGACCCTATATATTATTTTTTAATTGATAGAGCATACTTTGGGCTTCACAAAAATGTATAGTTGTTTATATTTATATTCAAAAAGAAGCTAAAAATGCGATATTTTTAATAATTCGGTGAAATGATGTAAAATTAAATTTTTTGTCCTCTGCAATATTAATGTACAAAAAACTACAAATCTAAGTATATGGTGTAAGAATAAGTATTTAAATATTTTAATTTGTCTTAATCAATTAAGAAAACTAATACTTAGGTCTACTTACTTTTGTTTCTTTAAATAACATAATGCTCTATTTGCATAAAATATAGGATCATAAGAATAGCACTTTATAGCTTTTGTGTATGATTCTATAGCTTTGTCCCATTCTTTTGCTTTGACATAGGAATTTCCCTGTAAAATAAAAACGGCAACAGTCAAACATGTTTAAGATAAGTCAGGACTTCTGCTTCTTTTAAATTATGTTTTAATATAAATGATTGTCTTAGATCAGCCTCACACAGAAAGAGCAAAACAATTTCAGGATTTGAAAAACCTAATAAAGTTATACTTTCACCGGACAATAAAGTTGTTAAAATTTATAGTGATCCCAAAATATTTCTGGAAATTCTTTCCAATATTTTTGATTTGTCACTGATGGGAATAAATATAATGGCCCTCTGAAAAAATAGTCTTGCCCTACATGTTGCCTGGGTATCTGGCCGGTTCTAATACCCAGGTATACTAAGATAAATTAATCTTAAAACCTAATGTATGCAAAATATGGAAATAATAGAAATCCCAATCCCCATACCTTTTCTTTTTGAACAAGTGCTTCATCTTTATAGCTATCTTCAAACTCATCTGTTAATTCAGAATCATCTTTAATATCATCTTCTAGATGCTCACATTCCAATTCGGCATTAAATTTTTCCCATTTTGCATAATCTGTAGAGCCAATTTTCGACAGCTTTGCTTTTGGCGAGGCTTTTGGTAACTCTTTAATGTCCTTAGGTTGAATTTTTGTTTTCTATGAAATTATAATGAACCATTAAAATATGTATATACAGAAAGTTTGTTTGATAATAAACTTTAATAACAAAACAGAACTTTACCTTTAAATTGTCATTATTGTTTTTAATAGAATCTTCCTTGCGCTTCATTTGGTCCCCCCAACTTTCTAAGTCTTTATAAAAATCTTGCAAATCGTTCGCGTTTTCTTTAAGCTGCTTTTGCAGTAGAATAGGATTCATTTCGTATAAGGTCTTTTAACTGAACTTTTTGTAGATTATACGTTTTCTAGATTTAGAAATGTGGGGTTATAATTTTGTTTATGTCACTGTCGTAGCTACGCCACAAAGTAAATAGAGGTACTCTGATGCAAGAAATTATTCAAAGCAAGAAATCCAATCAGTGTTGCCAGCGTCATTATGTTCGTAGATCTGTTACAGAATTAACAATTGACATCTAAAAAAAAGGGTCATTATCTTAGACAAGTCATTATTAATTTATTATGCTACTGGCAACCCTGAAGCCAATAGATCGACGGTTCACATTCGCTATACGTGAACTCGTGTAACCAAGAATCGGAATCTAATCAATGAAAATCCGAGAAAATCGCCTTATAACCTTTCATGATAACCTTTAAAATTTCGGTAAAGTTTTGTTCTGTTGATAAGGAGCAAAAAAATAACAAATTTATTCATTTCTCATTTGTTGAGCTCTATTTACATAGTAGCCATCGCTACAAGTACTCAAATCATTATTGTATTTAAGAGGGAAAAATGTCGAAAAGATTACTAACCGTTCTCGATTATCCAAACGCCGAAAAAATTAATCTAAATGGTAAGTGCAGAAGGTTTTCATAAGTATGACTGGCTTCATGTAGATGTTCTAAAAAAATATGTTGCTGCAAACATATGTGACTACTTTCCCAAACATTTTATAAATTAAGTTAGTCCATATTATTTATTGTTCCATTTTAGAGCTTAAGTTCTCCTCGAAGAATAGTGCCATAAGACATCATATTGTGAAATATTGTTGTGTATTTGATATTGTAGCTGTAGCGCTTTAATGGCTTAAAACATAACTCCGGTCCCGTTTTCAAATTTTTATTTTTGAAAAATTTCTGGTCTCTATAAATGGTTCCTCTTGAAATGTGGTGCCCACATAATTTAACCACATAAAGCCACAATAGCTGGTAAACATAATTTTTTTTATAATGATGAATATCCGACTCTGTTTTTAGAAGAAAAAGAACTAAGAAACATTGTCATATGGTTGGAAACTAATAACATTAAAAGTGCCAGTCAGCATGTATTCAATGGTTTAAAAAATGTTAATTCAAATGACTGGACAAAGTATTTTGACCAGTATAAAGACTCCCTGGGATGTCCTGTATTATCTTCTCAGCTTGAAGAGCTGCAGTGGTTACTCGGAAAGGCAGTGCAAATGGAAACCTCAAAAAACAGTAAGACAATTTTCTTAAATTAGTAGATGCTTTTATAACTTTTTTTTTTGCAGAAAATACCTATATTAAACATGCTGTGGAAAACATTAAAACATCAAATGTTCCTAGTGTAGTAGCAGAAAATCCTTTGGATAAGTTAGACTGTAAGTATTAGGTATTAGATTTTTCTTGTATACAAAAAAAAAAGGTACACATTTTGCTGCACACTTATGTTTTATTGCAGTTAGAAGTAAGGAATTTACAGATAGAATCAATCAGATGGCCAGATCACTTAAAATAGCACCTTTTCCCGACTCTTTAGTAACATTAAGGGCTGTAAGAAAAGTAATTTGCACAAGATTGTCCTCAGAGTGTGTAGAAAATCCTAGCAAGGTTATTGTTGAAGTAAGTGCTTCAAATATTTTAGTCATAATTACTTTTAAATTGCCATGGATTTGGCCAAAAAATGGGAGTAACTACTAGGTTAGAAACGGATATTTTGCTTTTTAGGGTACCCCGTTTCCTTTCCAAGATACTGATCTTGGTTTTGACTTGAACGATCCTGTCCTAAACCAAGCGGCTAAAATTTTACGGATGCTCTATATACACGACCTCAGAGACTTGCAGACCAAAGCTAATGAATTGATTGTAGCTGTTCAAAATGTGACTGCCAATCCAAAAACTGACACAAAACTAGGAAAAGTTGGACGATAAGTTTGATGATTATTTGAGAACCTTGCAATCGAATGACAAATTTAATTTCCTAACTAAATTATATAGTTATTTGAAAAGTTAGATTGGATCAATTAACTTCATCAATTTTGCCCTATATATGATATACAGAGTGTCCGGAAACTACTGGTCATAAATGATAGGATATATAGGGAAAGATAAAATAATGTCGGTACTTCAGGTAAATCTTTTTCCTATTTGACTCTTTTCTGTTTATTGATGTAGGTGGTACCTACAGTATTTCAAAGTAGAAGTTAAATAATTAAATTATAAAATTTATACGATTTTGATGGTTGGCAACTTTTACATTTCTATACCCCTCTTAATTTACTAAAAAAAAGCTATACTTTGTTTTATTCAATATGTTTTACCATTTGGGAGATAAATCTGTTTAATTTACTTCTCGATTAACAAGTGTTGTAGCTTCAAAATGCATGCTTTAAAATCTTTAAATAGAACATATTTATCTTGACAATGGTAAAATATATGGAATAAAACAAAGTATAGATTTTTTTTTATTAAATCAATAGGGGAATGGAACTGCAGAAACAAAATGTCAAATTTGGCAACACCGTCAAAATTGTTTAATTTTGAAATTTAATTTTGTACCTACCTGTATAAATAATATAAACACAAATTTCAGGGTTATCAAAAAATTTAAAAAATCAAAATTTCATTATTTAGCTTGTAATTTTGAAACACTCTGTACCTATCAATAAGAAAGCCAGATTGGAAAAAGTATTATATGAAGAACTGACATTAAATTGACTTCTCCTATATAGGGTGTTATGGAAATGACTGATTATATTTAAATGGGTGACTCCTTGTGTGTTACAAATATGTAAATACTAAGGTAAAAACCCTTTTTACCCACATACTGTCACGCAGTTCCATCTTGATTCACTTAGCAACAATGTGGGTCACTAGAGTATACTAACAGTGATGTCAGATCACACCGCGTGTCTCGCCCTTGCTTGGATACCGGCCGCGCACCACTATCGTTGCTTCAGTACGTTTCGAGGCTCAGGGGTGGAATGACGCTGTCGAGGGTTCCACGTGCTTGACGTATACGAATTTTAAAACGTTTTGTTCGCCCGGTTGTGAAATAATTCATAATAATAAATATTGTGATGTGATTTCAAATTTGTGTGATATTATCTACTGTTGGTTCTGTTGAAAAACATACTTTTTGTGTTTTATTTTTTTATGGAATTTAATTATAAAACGGATTATTTTAAAATAAGATCGAACGTAAGAGAATATGTACCTTAAAATTGTAGTTTTTTTTTTCTAAAAAGTTTGAAAAAGAAGTGATGACGCGCGTCAAAGACGTCGTGTTGTCAAGAACTGAACACGTGCGTTTAGAATTCTGTGTTGCAATATGACAACATCGCCTATAATATAATAAACCTCGAGACTGTCTCAATAAACTATTGATTGCTAAGGTCCTCAGGAGTGGGCACATCAATTTTGAGATTTCATATAAAGTGTATATTTCGCTTAATAATTCAAAGCGCCATTTATGGTTATTTTTCTTCAATTTATATTCATCTCAGGATTTGCTGGTTTAAATATAAGTCATTTCCATAATACCCTGTATATGGAATTTAATTGAATCATTGTTGCACAATTATCATAATCCATAGGTTTATTTTCACTGGCTATTGTGTATTATGCTGCTCTCTATCATAATAACTATGTAATAAAATGTTGAAGTTAGCTAACTTTCTCTTCTTTTACAATATCTTAATGTTCTGTATGATGATGATCCGATCCAATTTTGTTTTTTAATACAAATCACCAATTGAAATGATGAAATTACATGGTTTGATTGTAAGATTATTTGTACTGCAAATTGTAAGGTCTGTGTGAACTGAAAAACGTTTTACTTTATACCTACTTATATTTTAGTTCTAAGAGTTGTGTGTATTCTACAATAATAAATGTATTTCTATGAAGAGCTTTATTTTCTGTCATTAGTATTATTTTTCCTCCCAATTTCGAAAAGGACTTTTATCAAATATTTCTCCAATTCCTAAGCAAATTGTTCCTAAAAATCACATGAAAGTAAGGTTTAAGGAACTAAAATATCTAATGAAATTATGTTATTGTGAAAATTCAAAGACCTGTAGGCATAAAGCCCTATAATTTTAAATTAACACACAATTAAGTTTGTTATGGTAGGATACTTTTAGCATAATTTAAATCAAAACTGCATTCATATTTAATACAATATGAAAAAAAAATACTGTGACAAGATATCGTTTTCAGTGGTTTTCAATTTTAAAAATTACCTGAACATCGAAAAACTTTTCATTTAATTAACTATGAGAAACATCTTTGATTTGCTCTCTTAAAGTATAAAGTATATTTCATTTTCCTACCTGTGCCTAGCAATGTTGTAACGATCTTTGTGTTTCCTTGATACCTTTTGGCCGAGTGAATTAAATATCCACCGATACAAATCAAGCAAGAAATTGATATTATTTTACATGATAAGCAGTCTTTTTCAACGTTCTGCTGTTTCATCTTACCATGTTAAGGTGGCCTCGCTAAACATAGATTTTCAAAATGATAACTTTGTGAGGGTAGCGTACAGTCGTTGAGCACAATAGTAAGAAAAATATATATAAAAAGTAAATTTTCTTTAAAAAAATACCAATGACCAATGGAATAGTTGTTTGCAACGAGTTGACGACTTGACGAGTTGTCTGTTTATTTTTATTTGGGAGTTCCTTCTCTCTCTTCCTACGAAAAATTATCCAGAAACCATAATCTATTATAAGTGATCTATTTCTTTCTCTTACATGTGACATATGAGAGAAAGGGATAACGATTTCTTTTAAGGTCAACCAAGGAATAACAGCGGTAGATAAGTTTTTTAATCGGTGTTTAAAACACACTTCGGAAAGAAGGGTCAGTTCAGTTGGTACTCTGAAGCACAAAGAAATTATAGGTTGACGTTTAATCAGAGAGGATATGGCTCTGAATAATCAGAAACATTTTTGATATCACATTGGTTAGAGAACCCTCTCATCAGGAATGGGATTTCCCATTCAATAGGCCAGATATTATTTATTCAATTTCCGATTGGAATTAATGTGAATTTGGCCTCTTTTAAAAATTTATAATCTTTACTTTCTTTACTATATTGAGATTCTATTGTTTCCTTCCTACACGACTTAAAGTTAGAGGGTTAATTTAAATGCAACACAGAAACAGTTAATAATTTCATAATTTCATTGGGTTGACATTTTAAGGACTCTAGCATATTTGATATAAGGCCGGTGGTGGGCTATTATAGTGGTTTTCAACATTCAGCTTGTACTCTGTATATAGTAGATTTAAGTCTGATTCGGTCCCGTTAGACATTTTTTTAAATTATAGTATATCAGAGACTTTATAATGTTAAACCAATGTCACACACACGTTTCCTCTCCTCTCCTCCAGCTCTGATAACAGCTATCGTTTTACAGCAACTACATTTCTTTGGGTGACGGAGTGAATGGCATCTAGGAAGGGTTGCAAAATACAAGAGGGTGGCAGAGAGTGCTCTACAACTTTCTTCCAATCTTTGATTTATTTCCTACATTCCTACTATCTATAGTTCAAAACGAGATAAGGATCTTTCAGGTGGGCGGAGCGGAAGTGAACGACAGTTCCTACCAGACAGTGAGAGTCTCAAACTCAATTACTGAACAGTGCCTACGAAAGCTGTTATTTATTAGAAGAGCAAGGGTCTAGTCGCAACCTAAATCGGAGAATGTGTTACTCATCCTCAAGGATAACTGGGGCGTTGACTAAGTGCTGAACGGCATGAAGTTTGGCAAAAGACTAGAAAGCAAGAGGTCATGCAAATAACTGAATAACTGTCAACTGTCCACAGTCCACGTCCACCTGACCTAACCTACAAATATAAACAAAGTTTTCAAAATCAAAAATAAATAGGTGCTAAAATTTAAAAAATACAATTTGAGTACAATAATGTCCTCCATAGATAGAGTTAGAATTATGATCTTGGGAGATTCAGGAGTAGGTAAAACATCTTTTGTACATCTAGCTGCCCTTAATGAACCAATAAAATCGCCTAGTTGGACAGTAGGTTGTTCAGTTGAAGTTAGGCTTCATGAGTTTAAAGAAGGAACTAGAGAACAAAAGACTTTTTTCGTGGAATTTTGGGACGTAGGAGGCAGCAATAACCACAGAAATGCACGACATGTTTTCTATAATCCTTGTCATGGAGCGATTTTGGTTCATGATTTGACTAATCGAAAGAGCGAGGAAAATTTGCAAAAGTGGCTTAAGGAACTTTTAAATAGAGACTATAATAGTGAAGTGAATAACACTTTGACATCAGTGACTGCTCAAGCAGAAGAAATTGATGCAGAGAATTTGTTGGGGATGAACAGTTCAATGCCCATTTTAGTTGTAGGGACCAAATTAGATCAGGTAGATGATAAGAGATCAAATATATCTAATGACAGCTTCAGATTTAAGCATAACGCTGAAGAAATACTGTTGGATAGTAGGCAGTCTCGATATTTAGCGGCTGGCTCTTCCAATGCCGTAAAATTGTCTAGGTTTTATGATAAGGTTATAGAGAGCAGGCTGCAGATTAATAGGTCATTCTCGGACAGATTTGGCAGTAACACTGTTTCTCCTAATTATAGTTCTAAATTTTATTCATCTCACCAGGATTAAAAATTTATTGAGTAATAAAAACAATAAAATTATTTTTTACCTTTTATTTATAAAAGTATATGAACATTATTGGCTAAGATCATGCATTTAAACCTTGATTTAAACTAGTAAATATAAAATATTAAAATTAGTATCTACATATTTTATATATTTGAACAAAAATTCATATACATACATACTTGTATGATCTAAGGGCCGATATTTCAAGCCACCTTAAGTTACAGAATGACATAAGTCATCCTTAACACAAGTTTGACAGTATATTAAGGTTCTTTTTAACTCTCATCTAAAGGAATAGATCTGTAACAATGTGGTAATCTTCCACTTATTACCATTAATTTGGGGGTCAACCCAAATTAATTTAAAACAACAAGTTATTTAAGGTTTAGCTTAACGTTAAGGCTACCTTAGCTAAGCTCTAACTTAAGGTAACATTCAAATATCGGCCCTAAGGGCGGATATTTCAAAGTCACCTTAAGGTACAGAATGACATAAGTCATCCTTAACACAAGTTTGGGAGTATATTAAAGTTTTTTTTAACTCTCATCTAAGGGATCTTTAAGGACGTGGTAATCTTAGACTTAGTGCATCAAATTACTTTAAAACATAGTTTTTTTAAGGATTTCCTTAACGTTAAGGCTACCTTAGCTAAGGTCTAACTTAAGGTAACATTCACACATTCAAATATCGGCCCTAAGTGACCTTAGTAGTTCTCGCTAAGATGGTAAATTACTTGTATATTTTTGTTAATTCTCACCTGTAGCTCTTAGTAAAACTAGGTTCAAAAAAGTAAGATCTTTATAAAATATCTTACATATTTTTAATATTTGTACTTTTTAAAAGTGTCAAAGCTATTTTCTTACTACATCAATGGAAATCTAATCACATTCTTTATTTTTTTAAAATTATACAGGGTGTTATGGAAATGACGATTATATTTAAATGGACGACTCCTTGGGTGTCCTAGAGAGACGCTACATATTTTTTTTTCAAATCGACCGTTTTAAAAGTGGGGTCCAGCCCCATAAACTCACACTTCATCCGGCGTTTGTTCGTCATGTCACCCTGTGGTGGCATATCAGGAAACAGGTGATACGTGCAATGTTGCCAAACTTAATGCAAAACTTAAATTCCATATAAAATTATAAAAATAAATTATTTATCTACCTACTTGTATTTATCTTTATACCTCCAGGCACAAGTTTTTTAAAAATACACTCCGATCAGATCATTACATTTTATTACACGCGACGCGACGAAATTTGACTTATTCGTCGGCGACATTCCATTTTTCTGTCAAGTCAAACTACTCGTTTTAACTGAGCAACTTAGGTGTTCGTCTATAAAAACAATGTCAAATAATATACGAAGTTTGGACGCGTAGCCCGAAAATCATTACAACTACCTTCTGAAAACAAAGCCGATAGCCGAGAGTGTAAATGGTTATCAACAGAAGCGACCGCACCCTAACGCTGTTCTTCTATTAATGACACTTGCAATTCGCACGCTTGTACCCATAGACCTACGTCGGCCCGGCGCCGAGTGGGTTGTGTGAAAGAGATGGAGAGATGGCCGCGTGAGAGAGAAAATAAAATCTTCGTCGGTCTTGTCATTTGAAGTAGAGCTGAGCTTGTTTAATTTTTTAAGCTTCTGAAAAGAAAAAGTACTGTCGCAGTATTATCGGCTATCACTATCATTTTATTCAATTTGGTCGAAATTCCATTAACGCCATATCAATTATACGCCTTGCAAGAGATCTCGCGATAAATAGCCGAGTAATAGAGAAGAATCTTGTGAAATATCAAACTGTCAAATATTGCCCATCTCTATTCCGAGTTTTGAAAGTATCTATTTCGTTCGTTCGTTCGTCGGTTAACTGCTTTATGGTTGGTAGATAAAATGTAATTTTTAAATTGAAGAATTGCATTGTGTGTATTTAAAATGTGTGTGTTTTAAATTAGTTAACTAAATAAATCTACGCGAGAAAAAAGGACCAAAATTAAAACAGCGCTCGCGTGTATTATTTCCAGGTGAATAATTGCTATTTTTGAGGTCATGTGAGAGGTTTTTCCTAAAACTTAGATTCTGTGTGGTTTGTGTGAAATTATGAACTAAAATTGTATTTAAATAAGTAAAGGTAAGAAAGCATGCGTCTTAAATAAAATTGCATTTTTTAAAAAGTTTGAACGATAATTATTATTTAAAAGATCAATGAGACGTTTGACCTATTTACTTTCCTGTGCTTGTAACGAATTTGAAATTTGTGTGTGATATTACCATTATTTGTTTTGCAAAACATCTTTCGCGTCTGTTTTCTGGAATCATATTCGTTCATAAATTATCGTTAAAATTATACATTGTTTTCTAAATAGTTTGCCGTGTAGATATGACAACACCGGCCGAAATGCGCTGACGTCTTTTGACCCTGCAGACCTCAGCAGCCCGGTGAGACTGCTTATGGGGGAGGTCGAAACACGTAAGAAGGCCTTGGAAGTGATGCTAAGCCTACTCTGCTCCATACGCTCACATGTAACCTACTTTTATCTATCTGTTTCACTCTATCATTTAAGCGTCAATATCAGACTTCGTAGAGTTAATATGGAAAGCCCAAAAGTGAGTGTTTATGCAGGCGACTTGATCCTGGTCATATTTGTCTCGCTTTACTGAATTAGGGAAGGTTGCTGCAGACAGAGACAGGCATAGAATGCGAACAGCACGAATTGTTAAATAGTTTAACAAGCTAACTTCCTTCGTCTGGCGGCCATGGAAATCAAGCAACATCTGATATGATTTAAAATGGTGGAGAAGTGGAGAAGACGCATCTTTAAATTTTAAAATAATTTTTAATATTCTAATCTTTCACGAAAAACGTCGTTTCCTTTTTGGTGCAAGTGAGTAATTTGTAATTGAAACATTCATCTAGTCACCTTTACTGAGAGTAAGCATCAATAATAATTTCTTTATATGGGGCCCAAAAATATGCTTGGACTTGAAGCTTGAAATATTTGCTAGGACCTAGAGCCCACTTGAAGATGGTAAAATATTTTATGTAAATTATGATTTACTTCCTATTTTTTAATAAAACTACTTACTAGCGTATTTCTGAAGTTTAATTTTTCATTTGTAGTTACGTTATTAGTTAAAAAAAAATGATATAAGAGTGTGTAAGGATTATTTTAAAGTGATATTAACAGCTTAAAACATGTCAGAATCCTAATATTTGATTTTCACTACTTAAGTAAATCAAATAAAAGGGTTTGAATGTTTTTTGTTGGTTAAATGTCACTTTAAAATATTGACAGTAATAAAAATTTTGACAAAAGTGACATTTGAAAAGCACGTGCGTTTGTCAGCTGATTCCAGACGGAATGGATGCCTGGTTTGTTCATACTTGCTTCGATGTGTTAACACGGCTGTTTGTCTTCTTCCTGTTTATAAGTATTCGTTGGACCTCAGTGTTGATTGTTTACATATTACGTCAGTGCCCCACATGTGTTTGTCTGATTTGACATAAGGTGGTATAATCCGGTCATTAATTGAAAGCGCCATTTATGGGTATTTTTCTTCAATTTATTTTCATCTCAGGATTTGCCGGTTTAAATATAATACGGGTTTGTTCGGGTTTAATATAATACGTCATTTCCATAACACCCTGTATATACAAGTATCGTTTGCTCTAGTCTCATTTTTCCACTTCTCACAGTGTTGTTCTTTACAGATGCCGCACACTTCTAATAATTGTGAGAAATGAAATATATACCTACTATTTAACATACATTGTTTTTTACTAATTACATAAGTAAATCTACAATTAGTACAATTAAAAATGATATTTATTCACATTTTCGTAATATTTTTACATGCGATTTTTTAAATCCAAATTTGTAGTAAGCAAGGAAAGGAAAATTTTTCATTAACCATAGGTCTCTGTATCTCGTATGGTTATGATACCACCTAAAAGGCGTCCATCTTAAACTAATAAATATTAGTCCAGTAAAGTAATACAGACATTTCTCCCAGAAAGTCAACTTACTATAATCTTCATTCTTATTATTATTTATGTTTTTGGTAAGCAACACGTTTAGGGCACACATGGTAACATTAAAACTTAGAAGTGGTTGAACTGCCCATAGTCCATTTATCATATACTTGGACATCTGTCTAAAGTCCGGGTCTTTCTTATTTACATTTGGTAAAAATACTTGTTCCACCAGTTTCTCACAGATCGCCTTCGTTTCTTCTACGGAACCTCTGCATAAATTGAATCTAAAATTAATTCATGTAATTTCTGTAAATTCTGTAGCTATATTTTGCAACATACTGCCGAATTATCTTTTTTATGTTCATTCGGGAGAGAAAGGCACATAATAAAGTTAGAAACAATAAGTCAGAAGCCAAATTAACTGTAAAAATGTGCGCTCAGTCCAATCGCTTTTACAGGCTTATGTACAGGATGTCTCATTAAGGCCGGCCACCGGCCATATCTCGGAAACTGCTGGGCATAGAAAGTCGAGAAAAAAAATCATTATTACGTGGCTATGAGAAAGAGCACAATTGAAAAGTCAATTAATCTAAATTTCTCCGAATATTCCCACATTAAGGCATCTATGGTAATATCATTAGAAAGTTTGAATAATTCTATATCATTTTAGTCTATGTGACTGTTCTCACCAAAGCAACTGGCAGCCGCAACGCAACATCAACGTGACTCAGCACTAATGTTTAAATACGCATGTCCCCACTGACTTAAGGCAACTCAACTGCAACGCAACTAGTTGCTTATGAGTTACCCGGCATACGTCGCCGTTGTCAGTTGCTTCCAATCGCGATGTCATGGCTGACGAGACAGCAAAATATTTAACATTTGTGGCTAATTCGGTAAAACCCATGGAATTTAACCGGATCATTATTTAATTCCTGTGCCACTATATACGAACTATGTCTCAAATTTATGGTATAAAAAGAGTTAACCCAAAATTGTCGCTCAGTTTTTTTTTACAGCTTTTTAACGAGCAAGTATGTTGCGGCTATATCTTCATCTGATGAAGACGACATTTTTCTCACGTCAAAAGAGACTTCAAACCAGTTAATTCCAGTGGGAACGCAAGAGCAACTCAACTGAAGTTGTGGTCGCATTGCAGTTGCGTTGCTTGCCAGTTGCTTTGGTGAGAACAAGCGAGCAACTCAACTAAAGTTGCGATCGCGTCGTTGCGGTTGCCAGTTGCTTTGGTGAGAACAGGCACTTAGGCTCATTGGCGCACTGACCTTGAGAAGGATAAGAGTATCGTTGTAACTTCTAAACGACTCAATTTTAGTAAACCTTAGCTTGTTTGGAACCGAAATGTAAGTACTTTTAATTGTGGTATCCAGTGGTACGATAGTTCCAAATAAAATTGCTAGAGGGCGCAATTTGCAATACCAACAATTTTTTTGATTTTATCTTGAACACTTAAATTATACGGTATAATTATAGAATCATAATCGGGATTAAATTTGCAAGAAAAAACGTGAGAACCGCAGTTCTATATCTTCTTTCATTGCAGAGTTATTAATAGAAGAATCATTTCTAACACTTTAATTTTCATTTTAAACTGAATACCCTGTATATTTTGGCATTTTTCGATTCTATGTAAAAATCCAATCAACTTTTGTTAACAAAAGGACATGCCGTTTTAGAGACCAAAGAATACCTAATACCCAATAAAAACTGTACTCCTTATTCGATTCGATAAACTACATCATTTAGGCGAAAAGTTTTAGTGATCAGTAAAATCAGTGCGAAATTAGTAAAAACCTTAAACTTATTAGTAGAGTTTTCGACTTTTTGTTATATGACTACCTTTATTATAACGTGAAGAATCACGTCCGCCAGTGTCCTGATGCCATATCCGAACACCCTGTATATCTATATCAAATTACCAGGTTGTCACAGTTCTTATGGACTCAGCGCAGACACGGCGCCGCGTTGGCAGTGGCGCGTTTGAGCTGCACTGAGCCCATAAGAAAAATGCCGCAACGCATGGCGACCACAAGGGGCTGTGTGTGCGATCAGCCTAGTTAGATAACACGCGTGATCTATTAGCACTGGCCACGATAAGGAGCCCGCTCCTTATCGCCGCTACTGAATACTAGGCCGGTTTTGAATATTTTTATTATTATAGTTTACCATATTCACCTGTCTTCAATTCCCAATATGTGACCTACAACTCTCCACAAATGAATAAAGGCCCTCCATTCCTCTTCTGTAGCATTATACACTCCCAAAAGCTCGCTTCTTATCAGCTGGAATCCCATAAATCCGAATTGTGTTAAAGTCATGTCTCTTTGAGAAATTCTATTCAGGCCCGCTTTGCATCCCGTATTACTGGCAGCGTTATGAAGATTTCTTACATCGGAAATAGACTTCCACAATCTACAACGATATAATGGTAAACGGGTTTGTTTGGGTTAATAAATATTAAGAAACACTTGGTTGCTGTAAAATTATGCGACTGGACAAGGCCACTGGTACCTAGTTATCTGGTTAATAGCAAAGATGAAGTATTTTCTTATTGGGAATTCCAATTTAGTTACCGATTTTTCCTATCTGTACGGAATTGTAGATAGACAATTAAACTGATAATATACCTATTAAAAGTTCGACTTTGCCTCAATATAAATCGTCATTATTTCAAAGAAGTTTTACTTATAGTGCTATAAAATTATATAACTCTATTCCTCTTACTCTCAGCAATGAATCTATAGTTGTGGCCCTTGATTACCAATATTCTTTGCATTTATTTTAAGTTTCTTTACTAAATTTTGAGGCAGACCAATGGGAAAAATGTGGTTGAGTAAGAGTAACATTCTTAGCTAGACTTTGCCACTCCGGGTTTGTCGCGCCCTCGGAAATTCCTTTATTTTTACATTTGTTGTTGATTTTCCTTTTCAGCGTTTGTAATTAGGATTTATATTAATAAAAAGTCTTTATTATTTTTATTAATTCTATTTGCTTTGCGATGCTTCATATTTTTGATCTTTTTAACTATGATATGGGCGGACAACGCATTTGCAGTCATGTACTATATTGTAGACGTTCAGTGTTACATAATATAAAAACACCCCCCCCCCCCCCCCACCGTTTTCGAGGATGCTGAACACGATGGCGGCGTCAGAATTTCTCCTCTCAACCCCTCAAAACGGCCAAAAACCACCCCCAATAGTTGTACTTCTCTTTTTGGTTGTAATGGTCTCTCATTCCGGTCCAACTGAAAAAATATAATCAAATAGTTTGCGCGAACAAACACCACGGCGTGGTCAGTTTATTTTTATTTTTTTAGAAAATTATTTTTTTTTAAATCAAAATAGAGAGATTATAAAAAAAAATTTTAAACACTTGTAATTTTTTCGATTTTTTTTTTTATTAAAAGTAATGTCGTTCCATAATGGGGGCGAGTATTGGTCGGTGGAGGGGCTGGAAGGGGTCGGACGCGATATCCAACAACACCAACGTGCTTAGCATCCTCGAAAACGGGGGGAATATATATTTACCGCTGATATTTGAAGAAAAAAATTCACTCTTTTCAGGGGCGAGTATTGGCCGGTGGAGGGGTCGGACGCGATATCCAACACCACCACCGTGCTCAGCATCCTCGAAAATGGGGAGAAATTGTGTTTCTCTGTAGGTACTCTTGTTCCGGCTGAAATTATTTTTCGGGGTTTTTTCCGACTCACAGACGCCACTAGGTTGTCATGCAACAAAAGTAGGGAAGATAAATAAACCGGATGAGAGCGCATATTTCGTAGGGCAAGTGCGGATACAGGGGGTCAATAGGTAGAATTGCCCCCCCAGACTTACGACTGAAGCACTTTATTTTGACTAGAACGAATTTTCTAAATCACTCTAAAAGAAATCCTGTATCCGCGCCTGTTGTGGGGGTACGGGGGACGGTTGATATTCCCCAATCGGTAGATTTATACCGTGACGCGCGAAAGTAAGTGTGTGTGCAAAACGGCGCACCGCCCTTCGCACTTAGCCTGGCACCAAAGCACCGCACAGCCTCGCTCGAGCTTCGCACAGTAGTGCCTCGACATCGAGATATAAACATGGACTGTGCGTATATGATAATGCATATAGATAGTTTTGATTATATCATTACTTGGATTTTATGTAGGACAACACTATTTAAAATAACAATTAAAAATTAAATTTTAAAAGTTAAATCCATCCTTGGACACACTGTATATAAAAACTGGATCAATATTTCTATCTTTTTTTATAAATATCTAATATTCGAAACTACACTTTTTGAATAGGTAATATAGTTAAACGTAAAGAATTTCAAAGTAAATTATACGCCCTTGTCGGGCTTTTTGCCCAGACTAGCTCCGATACAAGAAAACGCGAAAGGCCGCTCCATAAAATTTTAAACGTTATTGGATTTAGCCAGACTTCAACATTGTTGCCATTATCGAGACAAACATGTTTTGTCTCTCTTCCACCCATTACTGATTTTCAATAACATTTCACACAATCACAACCTCACTTTCCAACAGATTTATGAATGGAGTGTTGTTCCTGTGTTTGTTCGCCATATACTAAGGGCTAAAAAATATTCATTTCGACTTACAATTTTTAAAAAATAGCGAATGGGAGAACTTTGAGGATCAGATGGCACAATATTTTATATGTATATTAATTGTATTTTTTAAACATATGTAACTTTTCAGTAATTTATACTCTTCATTTTCCATGTTGCTCTATTTTTCCTATATCACAACATTTTATACTTACTTTGATCCAGGTTTAAAGTCCGAGTCATACCAAATAGTCATATGGAAAATAGTAGCCAAGTATCTCCTGTAGGCCGTCAGTTCACTGCCGGACATTTTTGTGTGAATAAGGATTTTTAATATCGATGGTATAGAAAGAACTGTTACTAGGCCAAATAGTTTTCCTGAGAAAATTCCGAATATGTGCTTGTGATAGAATTTTTGTCCCCTAAAATGCATACAATTCGTAATATAAGTATACACATACACAGTGGGTCAAAAAAAGTGATCACATTATTATTTTTTAAATAACTTTATTGTTTAAAATCATTTGGGAACCACATTTGCAGGATATACAGGGTCTTATGGAAATGACTTATTATATTTAAATGGGTGACTCCTTGGGAGTCCTAGAGAAAGTCTATATACTTTTTTTTTAAATCGAATATTTAAATACTAAGGTAGAAACCCTTTTTACCCATATACTGTCGCGCCGTCCCATGTGGATGCACTTAGAAACTATGTGGGTCACTAGAGTATACTAACAGTGTTGTCAGATCACACCGCGTGTCTCGCCCTTGCTTCAATATTGGCCCTTCATACTTCAGTATGTTTCGAGTCTCGGGATTGGAACGACGTCGTGTCGAGGGTTCCACGTGCTTGACGTATACGAATTTTAAACGTTTTGTTAGTTGTATTGCTCGATTTTTTTTTGTTGTGAAATAATTCATAATAAGAAATGTTGTGATGTGATTTCAAATTTGTGTGATATTATCTACTGTTGGTTCTGTTGAAAAACATACTTTTTGTGTTCTATTTTTTTATGGAACTTAATTATAAAACGGATTAGTTTAAAATAAGATCGAAGGTAAGAGGGTATATATATCTTAAAATTGTTGTTTTCTTTGTTTAAAAAGTTTGAAAAAGAAGTGATAACACGCGTCAAAGACGTCTTGTTGTCAAAAACTGAACACGTGCCTTTAGAATTCTGTGTTGCAATATGACAACATCGCCTATAATGCGCTAACCTCTTTTGAACCTCGAGACTGCCTCAATAAAATATTGATTGCGAAGGGCCTAAGGAGCGGCCACGTAAATTTTGAGATTTCATATAAAGTGTATATTTCGCTTAATAATTCAAAGTGCCATTTATTTTTCTTCAATTTATTTTCATCTCGGGATTTGCCGGTTTAAATATAATACGTCATTTCCATAACACCCTGTATTTACAAAAGTTCTCGTAAAGTGATTAAATGAAATTAATATAAGATCGCATTGGAATATCATACAGGGTAGGTTAAAATATGAAGCTATTTAAAACAAGTCTTAAAAATAAGTTCTTTCTTTTTCAAATAATAGGGACTTGTACAGAGTGTAACAAATTCGTCCTTCACCATTTTTATTTTGGAAACGGTAAGTATCACTTACCGTCGTTACGCCTTTTTCATAATAAGTCTTTCAATTTTTTTTAAATATGATACATACCAAGACCCTATAAATTACTATCCAGGAAAGTGTTTTGGATTATTCACAGCTGTGTCAAGACCCCTTTTTTTAACGCCCTGTATGATAATAACTTTGGATAACGTTTTTACATACCAAAACCAAAAATTAAATACTCTTCATTCATGTCGCTAATCGAAACCGTTTTCGAAAAACATCGTTTTATTTACATCATGTATTTGGCGAATTTCGAATAAAGATACATCTTTGTTGCTATCAAATGTCCAATCTTATGATAATTAGGGGACTAACAATGTAAATAAAATTACGCGACATGAATGAAGAGTACTTAATATTTAGTCAATAGTTAAATTAAAGGTATGTAATGTATGATGGTACAATAGCATCCACAGCCGGAGACAAAGCAAATTTACTTGCTGAATTAATTTCTTCGCATTCCACTGTAGATTTCCAGGGAAGAACACCACCCAACATTCTTGCAATTCAATCCGAACAAACCCGAAATCGTGTTTGTAGTATTTTGTAGACTTTTTAACTTATCCTACAAACTAGGAATATTTCCATCGTGCTGGAAGACGGCGCGAGTCCAGCCTATACCAAAGAAAGGTAAGAGAACCCTGCCTGGCAACTATCCACCAGTCGCATTGCTTGCACTTATATCAAAAGTAATGGAGGAAGCTATTAACCAACATCTTCTAAAGTACCTGGAAGGCTTCAACATTATCAGCGATCATCAATATGGTTTTCGGAAGTCCAGATCAACTGGAGATCTTCTAGTCTATGTCTATGTATATTTTCCTGGAAAGTGCTCGGCTGACCTTGCCCTGTTAATTCCGCCCAGAGCGGTGAATAGCAGAAATACACGACGAACCACTGCCGTCCATCCATATGTGGTTAAGCTTAGTACTCCTCGAACTTCATTATTTAAGAATTCTTTCATCTGGAGGACTTCATCATCCTTATAGAACGACCTTCGCGAGGTCGTTTTTCCCAACGAATATAACCTCCAACGATTCAAAACCAACGTGAATCGCTTTTTGCGCACACTCACCACCCAGAGTGCCCTAGAGGATTTTTCCTATAGTGCTTGTGTTTGACCATAAAAAAAAAAGCGTTGCCTGAAGTTGTATCATAAAGGGCGTAAAAAAAAGGTAATGAGTATCACAGCTAGTCCGTCCCGGTAGCTGTGAGTAATTCACAACACTTTCTGCGATAGCAGTTTGAAGGGTCTTACCTGGTATACATCATATTAAAAAAAAATTGAAATCTACCTGGTAGTTCAATAATTATATGTAGAAAACTTGATTCCATTGGAGTTCTTTGGGAGCCCATATCTCCGAAGAGGAGGATTATACGAAAAAAGTTTATATTTGTTTTTTTCATATCCGTGAGATTTCCCACATTTTCTCGGACATCCTGTATAAGAGGCCAAATTTTTGAAACTATCTTATTACTCGTTTTCCATATACGTCTAACCTCTACCATAGACAATAATGCCATAAAACTGACGCTGAGTTGTATCATCTTAGTTTGATTCATATTATCATTACTATCATTACGTTAACTTACCTTTTAAATAATTCTTCATCGTAAAACGAAGGCAGATCATTGGTTTTGTTAAAAGATTCCAAACTATCGTCACATGGTGTTTCCCAACCTTCCGTTAGTAGGTTTTCCACAAATGACTCGGCTAAGTAAAAACATTAAATTAAAGAAACTCGAAGTTTAGGAAATTATGTTAATGTTCTTACCGTTTTGTTCTATTATATCCATATCGATTTAGTTTTTAAAATAAACTTTGAATTTTAAAAGCTTTTTCATTGGTAGCTGTCTGGTATGTCACTTCATGGAAAATCGTGGCTTCCTGCGACTACACTGGAGACTCTAAAACAGTAGGTAGTAAATAATATCTATTATACTATTTTCGCAACCCCGAAAATAGTATAGTATTAATCAAGGTTTAGAAATACGCTTCACTACCTAGGGCCGTTTCTAGGTGTTCTGTCACCCTAGGCGAGAACTGAAAACTGTCGCCCCCCTCGCTTTCAATACTGGCGAGCACAGAAAAGCCTGCCGCAGGCGGTGGTTAACAATTCTAGAGACAAACTAAGCATGTACACTCAAAACTCTCTTCGGCGGACACCTAGGGGACGGACTAAATGTGTCCGCCTAATAGAGGTGTCCGCCCATGGGAAATTTGTTATTAGGTAATATGTAAATGCAAAATTATTACTATATGTATGTACAAATAAACATAACATAACAAAAATACAATAGTTTTAGTTAGGATGGAGTACTAAAAAAATCTAATAACGTAGTTTGACGTGTTTGCGTTTTATACTTGCACTCTAGAAAATGTAATTCCAAGTCTGATAACAATTCCATTGCTGTAGAGTCACCTCTATTCTTCGCCTACTCTTATAATTCCTTTACCATACTAATGGCTTGTTGATAATTGGTGACATTTGTTTGATTACTGTATTCAACTTCTTCATCAGAGTCGTCAGATAGTGATGTGGTTTCAGTTTGGACTACATAATCGGTAGGAATGGGGTCATTATCATCTTCTAATAGCACATTGCTATCAATGTTAATGAACTCGCCCAAATCATTGTTATCAAATTACAAATTTCAACAACATCAATATTCTCTTTCAAGCTCAAAACGCGAGATTTTTGTGCCATTGTTTACGATTTTAACCGTACAACTCGCAAATAAACGGCGGACTGCTGTCGGGGAATCACACATACTTTCATTCGGCGAAGTTCTTTTGCGCTGCCACGCATACGCGATTGGTTGCCGGTCTGTCTTCAGAGAGTTTGCACCGTACTTATTCGTCACCTAAATACTTTAAAATTTTTTTTGTCTGTTTAAAGGAGAGTTTTTGCACTCTTTGTATGAAAACAGCCTGCCCGCGTCCGCCCAAAGGAGAGTCCGCCCAAGAGAGGTTAATATTCATGGAATTTCATAGTCCGCTTAATAGAGATGTCCGCTTATTAGAGGTGTCCGTTATGAGAGGTTTCACTGTATTATGTATGATTTTGTCTTTTTAATGTTAAATCAATGATCTAACATCAAGGAGGATACGACTTTAGCTCACAGTGTTTGAAGTATAAACAACTCACATTCTCAGGTGGATTGTAAACAACTTTCCAGAAAAACAATCGGGGAGCTCTGAAAATTAGTATTTCTTTGTCGTTTTCTGTTAATTAGACAAAGACATTACGTCACCTTCGAGCGTTCGGAACATACTTTTTATAAAGCCCTTATTAGAACGGCCATCTGTCATACCTGCTTTGACACTTGACAGATTAACAACTGTCATATGTGTCGTTATTCTTGAATAAAATTCTTTCCTGTTTGTGTGTAAAATTTAAGTATTGTTTGTGGAAAAAATAGTAATTCTTAACGCAATATGGTAAGACTGTGCCAAGTCTACCGTAAACTGGATAAAATTATAGACTTTTTGAGTCACGTCCGTCGATTGCTTGTTTTTTCTAACCAAGACAAAGCAAACCGATCAGCTGTTAGAATGAAAACAGGAACAGACAGAAGAGATGGTGATTCTACAGACTCTTTTTTGTTGTATTTATTTTCGTAAGCAGATCGAAATACCGGGTTTGTTCAAGTCGGTATGTTAAGTAAATGAATATATAATTGAGTAGTACTCTGTATTATAGACTTTATTTGTTGAAATTATTATTAAAGTGTTAAAATTGCCAATTTTGATTGTTTACGCAATATTTAACGACAATACACATAACGTACGTACCTATTTAGATGAAACGGTATTTTTCTTGTTACCTCAACTTTGTTTTCTTTCTTTGTTTGTGCATTTTTTTATTTTGTTAGTACCCTTCTTTATTACTTTTAACAATTTTATACATTATTTATTCGTATAAAAATTATACAGTTTTGTATAGTGGCACTTTGGCTTTGTTCAAAATTGCACATGGGCACCTCTTTGTTAAAAGGTTGCCGACCCCTGAATTAGACCCATCAGGACGTAAACTACTCTGCTTACTCAACAATCTGTTTTCCATCAGTTAAAACAACAATTATTAAAATTGATTCATTGATGTTAACGAAATAACAGTTTATAACAATTAAATTCTTTTTATTGTATTTCGTACTGCAAAAAATAACTGTTAAGTTATACTTATGTTACAAACATTTGTTTATTTAAGGTGCTTAAAATAGTTCATATTATTTATGTGAATTACCTCCGAGTTTAAATTTTCACAGGCACACAGTCATTCGCTTCAAGCAAAGATATTACAAACTACAAGAAAAATTGTACATTTCCAGCCTACACGCAACGAATACAAAGAGTCTTTCCCACCTCTTTCGGTAATTATTGCAGCATAGCCGGATTGACATATTTTTCGCAAAGGTATCATGCAAAATACCAATCGAAAATTTGTTAATTTGACAATTACAACTTGTTTAAGGTTAAAGGCCAATTTATAAACTCGACGGTGACGATTGACGGTGCAGTTTGACGGTGCTGTTTGACGGTGCCGTAAAAAGCTGGATTTATAAACTTGACGGTGGCGACGATAACATAACCTGTTTTTCTCGGCTTTTCTGTATTTTTATGTGATTATATTAATGTTGGTGTTTATGTGATCTGAATGATACTATCAACACTTATCAACAGTACACTTTAAAATGGTTAATAAGATGGTATAAAATAAAATAATATTTACTAAATATCATGTGACAGGCAAACACGATTTTGATTGGCTGTGTACACTTGCTACGAACGTTGCTACAACCGTCCACCGTCAAAAAATAAAATTGGTTCATGTCGGCCGTCATACTTGTATTGTAATGACGTCAATCGTCAACGTCGAGTTTATAAATTCAGCTTAATTCGCAATTGCTCTTAAAATAAATTTATTTCCCAATAATTTTCCTATAAACTGTGAAAGGCGATGAGATATTATTATGCTTAAAAGTATCAAACGAAATCTTGTACTAATCCAACTGCACTCTGGCAACATCTATTTGCGCTACGTTCCAGGTGAAAAATCGTCTTTATTATAAACAATCATTGATTTGATTGACTTCAAACCACTTACAAATAGATTTTCAATTTAACCAAAAAAAAAAATATTTCGCTGCCAGTGCGTTGCCTAAGGAAACTTCCAATGCATGCATCGGCTCCGTAAAAATTAAGTAAGTAAATAGGTAATTAACTTACCTTAGACTTAGATTTTTATTAAATAATTATGGTTTTGTTACTTACAATAATATGTATGAACTTTAACGGCATATAAGGACAAGTTAAACCTAAGCGCTACTATATTGTACAATAAAAATGGGTCGGATTAATAGAGAGTTCTTGCATTTTGAAACTTAAATCACCGAGATCACAAACGCAATTTTGTCAACATAATATATATTTCGTATTCCGGGGAATATCTTGTTTATGACCTGTTGATTTTCCGATAAATTTGCGTGTATAGATAAATTGCAAAAAGTCTCGGACATTTTTCAAAGTATTTATCTTAAATTTATAAATAACATCACATTTCACATTATCATAGACATTATTCTGTAGTTGTAATTAATATTTTTTCAATATCGCTTGGTGAACATTGTTCGATAATATACACGGTTATTTTATACAGGGTGTTATGGAGTTGCCTTATTATTATTATGTTTATCTATTCGCGCGGTAAAATGCTACTTACCGCGGTAAGTAGCCCTTTACCGCACTAATGCTTTTTATAATTTATTTCCCTAGCAACCTGGTATTAATGCATTGTTGATAACGACTTACGAGGCACCTACGGGGAAAAATAAAACAATGCTCTTAGTTTTTAATACTGGTGCCCTAAAACACGCTTGTAGATAAAATATCGTACAATACACTTATGGTAGGTGTCTTTACCGCATTTGCGTGATTTACCAAACTCGCCTTCGGCTCGTGTTGTTAAACATCGCGCACATGCGGTAAAGACGTACCTACCATACTTGTATTGTAATATAATATTAACCTACTATCCTACAAAACTGAAATCAGTTGTAGGGATATAGCGATATTAAAAATCTATCGATATGTCGACAATGGATATCTGAAAATTAATTAAAAAAGTGGCTTTTCAGCGATGGCCACAAGGCCCTCATTTATGCGAGAAAATAATTTTTTATTCTCCAGTAAGAACTGCTTAATAGTAAAAAAGTATTTAAATTAATTTTAAGTACGGTCCTGTTCGCTGGTTAACAGCAAGAATTTATCAGTCGGCATTGCGCTTGACCTACAATCAGCTTTGTTTACATACGCGAGGCCGTAAATTTGCCACTTTCGCTTTTAGAGTTTGTCTGGATATAAGTCGGTCGTCCAGAGACGTTAGTCGCAGCGGCGGCTCGTGGGCGAAAATATAGAGTAATGGCCAAGCAAAAATATTCATAAACACACAGACAATATCGTTACGAGGAAGCGGCACTTTCCCTACTTCTGAATAGTCGTCACTGGTTAGTCGGTAGCGACGTTGTGAGTTTTCGTTATTTTTCTCGTAAGTTCAAACTGTACAGGGTGTCCATTTTTGGGTAGTTTTACGGGGTACTTCCGTTATTAGTAAAGATAGAAGGATGCGGTTTTCGCAGCACTTGCTAATTTTTTGTCAAACAGAAGATTCCGTAATCAGAATTTTTCTAGGCCGCCTTGTTTTTGTTATACGGGATGTTTTTGAGAATTGTGCATTTTGGGACATGTAGTTAAAATTTCGAAGTATTTTCTGGATGTTAAATTTTCATCATATATCAAATATCGAATTTTGTCATCCATCATTAAACAAAAAACATTAAAACTTTTCTTGGAATGAAGAATCTCTCGTAACATGGGGATTTTCTTGCGCCCAATAATGAATATTTTTCCTATTAAAAATTCCTTCGCGTGAAAATTTCGACTCGTCAGTCCAAATAATATTTCGTAAGAATTATGGATCTTCCTGTATATGAATTAATAAATTTTCTCAAAACAAAGTTCTTTGTAGACAGTCCTCAGCCTTGAGAAATTTAACTTTAGTATACTTATAATCATGCATATTATGTGTAGACAATATTTTTTGCACAGAAAAAAAAACGATAAACGCAAATATTCGTTGGCACTTCTTATTGAAGCCTGCGGAATAGGCCTGAAAATAAGCCAAAACATTGATTTCATTTTCCTTATTGGACGTTATAGGTATAGGTAAATTTCTGGATGCTTTCAAGCATGAAAACTTTAAATTTAACTTTAAAAAATTAAAATATTTAAATACTGAAATGCTTAGAAGTAGACAATTTCAATAGCTTTTAGGACAATAGATAAAATATAGGGTATTTCATTTAAAAAAACGTACTATTTACCATTTTTCCACACCATCAAAATATTTGTATTTTGAAACACCCTGTACTATTATAACTAATATTTGGAAAGAGGGTGAAAGACCTCTGGATATAACCTGACTCCATACCAAATTTCAGTGCTTTAATTTGTCAGCGTTTAAAAATATCATCACTTTTTGTAGGACATGTTTTCCGAAAAAAAAGTGAAATTAATTATTATCTCGAGAACTATAACAAATAGGTACTATAGGAAAATATTAAGGAAAGTTATTAAGAAATTAATAAGGATTCTAAAACAAAAATAATACACAGGGTATTCCGTATTCCGAGATATAACTCGTCGAACAAGATTTCATTCTTATTTCAGAACTTATTTTTCACTACAGGTTTTTTAAAAATATAACAAGTATAAATCAATAGGAAAATGAGGTTCTTGAATCCCAGCAGCAGTGTACAACTGTATAAATAAAATTGAATTCGTGAAATAAAGCTACCAAACACTAAATTTCTTTTAAATACCGTTTTCCGAAAAGCACGACAATATTTTTGAACACTGTTTTATTTATAATTACCTATTTCTATTACACACGCTTGTTCTATTGCGGATATGAAAAAATAACTAATAAGTGCGAGTGTAGTTGTTGTGCGAAGGGTGATATATATACAGGATGATTGATGGCGGATGGCCAATTAGACGTTTATGAAGAACTAGTCAACGGATCACTTTGAAAATCTTTTAAAAATATTTTCAGCCGTGCAGTGCTGCAGCTTCTGCTAGGAAGTATTATTAACTATGATAATTTAAATGGGACACCCTGTGTTTTATTTTTTTTAATAATCGTTATTAATTTTTTAATAACTCCATAACATTTTCCTATACCTATTTGTTATCGTTCTCGAGATAATATGTGCTTCAAATAAGGCTAACATCATTGAATTTTGGCCAATTAGCGTAAGTACTGAAATTTGGTTTCGAGTGATTTTTCATCGGTCCATCGGTATTCGTGACAGTCCGTCGTGCCAAAACCGAAATGTATGGGCGAAAACTGTCACGATGCCCGTCACGACGGATATCTGCCAATACTCGATCCCACACAGTCTTCGTGATTTAAATCAGTTTATCGGTGTTTATGACAGGTCGTCGTTCCAAAACCGAATTGTATGGGCGAACACTGTCACGATACCCGTCACGATGGATATCTGCCGATGCTTGATTTTTGTCGCGACGGTCCGTCGTTCCTATTTAAAAACGAGGTGTGTGAGAATTTTTATCCAACGTGAGAGTTTAAATTCATTATCGTCTCGTCTTTGGAAATTAATAACTTTTAAAGTTTAAAAATGGATATAAAAAATATGGACAAAAACTCTTTAGTGGATGCACTTAGCCTCTCTATAACTTATTAAATCTCAACTAAAGTCATCTGTCGTGAAAAACATGGAATATCCCATTAATATCCGAAACAACCACCCATGCTCTACAACGTGTCCAAGATAAGGAGGACCAGTACAGGAATCTCGGAAACCGTAAGAGATACGAAGTCGGTTAAATGGAGGTAAAGTTGCACATTTACGTGCCTAATAATATGCCGTTTAGAAAGTTTTAAAATTCCGAGTAGTTCCGGAGATATTCGGAAAAAAACGAAATTCTGAAAAATCGTTTTATTGTTTTCCTGGGTTTTTTTGAGATCGAATTCTAAAGTAAATTGCACTTTTGCATTGCCACTTTTTCCAATCTATCTTACAGCGTTAATTTTTTGTAATCCAACGAGTCGTCTTCGAAGGGCCATTATCAACTACGGTCATGTTTTTCTGATATTGGAATTTGATGGCTTTCTTTCTTCCGAATTTCAACGATGTATGACACACTGTGGTTTAATGACGTTTCGAGGGTTTTTTGAACAACATCAGGAAATTTTGGGATACGGTCCTGTATTTCTCCTAATTCTATAAATATTATCTCATAAGTAAGCTCTAAATTTTTACTTATGTTGGACTAGTTCAATAAATAACAAATAATTTAATAATAAACCACAAATAAGTGAACAAAATACAAAAACATTATTTCAAACTTCGGTTAATTCGGGATTTAAAAGAAAAGTAGGCGCTTGAAACAAAAAAATTAAGATAGTGACGCGTGATTTGTTTCACTTGACATTCCCATTGTGATCTTTTGAGTGCGTTTTAAGAGGTTTTCCAGAAAATATGGAACATAAATTTACAAATGCTGAAAAGTTTGATATTCTATCGCATGTTTTATTTTATCTCAAAAAAACTGTTATGTGGCAGTTAGAAGATGTTATTTGTGCTTAGAGAATAACGGAAATCATTGTGAATACCTGATTATGTAGTTCCTTACTTTTTTCGTTGTTCGTTTTATTACTGTTTTGGAATGATTTTTGTTCACTTATTTGTAATTTATTATTAATAAAATTAGGAGAAATACAGAACCGTATCCCTGATGTTGTTCAAAAACCCTCGAAACGTCATTAAACCACAATGTATCATACATCGTTGCATTCGGATGAAAAAAACTTTCAAATTCGAATATCAGGAAAACGGGACCGTATTTAAAAAAATAAAGTTGATAATGGTCCTTCGAAGACGACTCGTCGGATTACATAACAATTAACGTTGTTAGATAGAGCGGAAAAAGTAACAATGCGTAAGTTCAATTTACGTCACAATTCGATCTCAAAAAAACCCAGGAAAAATATAAAACGATTTTTCAGAATTTCGGTTCCTTCCGGATATCTCCGGAACTACTCGGAATTTTAAAACTTTCTAAATGGCATATTATTAGGAACGTAAATGCGCAACTTTACCTCCATTTAACCGACTTCGCATCTCTTACGGTTTCCGAGATCCCTGTACTGACCCTCCTTATCTTGGACACGTTGTATATCGGGCAGAAAGTTTCATCCGTTTTAACCACATATTACAATTAATTTGCGTATAAACTTTAAAATATATTAAATATTTTACGTGTGTTTGGCAAAGGTGAGAGAGCAAGTGAAAAGATGAACATAAAAATAATGTTTCAGCAATCCAGGCAAGCGAATGCTGTAAGTAGTTGTCTTAAGCGTTATAGTGAGGGCGAAATTACTAGAATGCACTTGTTGAAATGTACTTATTATTTCCATTGGGCACCTCAAACATAGAATTTGTTTTTTATTATGTAAATTCTATTTCTTGGTTTTGGCTTAAATTTGTCGACAACTTTAACTGTAGCTACAAAAGGAATGCGGGCAAAAAAATTTCTTGGGATAACAATGTTGTCACATATATTAAATTTTAATTTAATAACATGTTACCAAGTAAACCCTAAAATTAAATTTACCCATTTAAAGTAAATTGTCATAAATATATATATATTCTATTCTATATATCTATTCTATATATATTCTATTATAGTTTCAATGTTCTTAAAACTCTCTTTTCATACTATTTATTTTAATATTTAAATGCAAAATAAAATATTTTTTCATTAAAGTACTTCTAATCTAAAAATAGGGCAACATGGCACAATATCAACGGTAACCATGGGTAACTGGTGGCTAGAGCTAATTTGATAGGTTATATCCCAGACAGAGGATGACGTCACGCGCCTGGTGACACGCCTATAAGTGCCAGCGTGCTTGGTCGGCGATGTCCAATATGCTTCATCCAGTTGCGTAGTGATAGGGTTTATTTTAAAACTGTGATAATGAATGAATATACCCTGGTAAAACCCTTCATAGTCAGACCCGCGAAGTGATTGCCAATGTGTACAGGGTGTGTGAAGAGGAATCACAAATTAATACATTTAAATTGCCACTTAAGCGGAAGCTAGAAAGGCTCGCAATGTATACGGAGTAAGCGTGGGTGCAGTAAAAAACATGCACAAAGAACATACTGAAAGGAAGAAAATAACCCGAATCAATTGTTGTAATCTCCTGTCAAAAAAGGGACCGTCTCTTTGCTGTCGAAAAAATCGAAGGCTTCGACTTTGGCATTGTTAGGAGAACAATACAAAAGTTTTATTTTCAAAGTTGCTACAACAGCTGAGAAGTGACATAAACTTTCCATTTTCCCTTGAAACTTTGAGGTGCATGTTGAAATCAAACGGATTTTATTGGCGAAAATGCCAAAATAAGCGAGGAATATTAATGAAAAGGCCTAATATATTGCACTGGTGATACAAATATATTCATGCTATGAAAAAATATATATTATTACATTATTAAGATAATAATAGCACGCCCATGACTCGGCCATGTTTTAAAAGATATTGCTTCCCCCTTACCGATACCGCGTAGCTATACACTTGGTTGTCGAACTGTATCTAAACATTTCATTGCGCTGTAAATCACAAAAGTGGACTTTGATGTAAATGTATATGTCTCTAACTTGGACACATTTAAGCGCGAAATCACCTATTTTTTTATTTTGTTTTAAAAGGCCATGACGAGCCTTTACCTGCTGGTGGCGAAATTACCTGTACCCAAATACAGAGTTCACCTATAAAATTAAGTATATAACTATGGATACGGTAAATTAATGATGTCACGAACACATACAGGGTCCGCAAACGAAGCGTGGACGGAAGATTAAATCGTTATCGAAGAACTTATCAACAATACTAAAACAGCTTGAGATATTGGATTAAAAGCGGCATGTTTTAAAAATATTTTACATTATACAGGGTGGCCCAAAAAAGTGTGACAGCATAAAGTTATATTTTTTTAAATGGAACACCCAGTATTTTATTGCATATTTAGGTTCGTATTACTATCGTTTATAAGTGCCTCAAATTTTATTTAATTTGGTTTTGTAGTTTCGGAGAAATAAATTAAAAACTAAAAAAAAGAGTTTTGCAGTCCTGAATGAAAAAATCAAAAAAAACAATCCAGAACTATTTTTTAACCTCGGCATTGAGTGAAATTTATGACAAGAGGTCTAGAGATACTATGAATGTAATTGCGTTTATTTATTTTATACAGGGTGTTCATAATAAGCTTTCAAAAACCCCACATTTTAAAATAATTTTTCTCGAGTTTTTCAAATGGAACACCCTGTATATTATTTGCCTATTTGACGTAGAATTCATAGACAATTTTTTTTTGTAATACAAGCATATAAGTTATATCCAGCCGTTTTCGAAATAATTATAAATATCATAAACTATGTTGTTTAAATAGAGTTTTTATTGGGAAATTTTGTTATAGGCGACTAGACTAATAATTGTAAACTAAAGAAAATGTTCAAAATACCCGAACAAACCCAAACCCGACCTATTAGACTTCTTTATCACAAGAAAGGTAGCACCCAACTTCGTTGAAGTGGAAGAAAATTTTGATCTTGATTCAGATCACTCGGCGGTCATATTGACACTGAGTGAAAGAATAATAAAAAAAACTGCTCAGCCTAAACTTGTAAATAGGACTACGGACTGGGAAAGCTTCAAGATAGATCTACAAAGTAAAATTGACTTAAATATTAAATTAAAGACCTCTACTCAACTCGACGAAGAAGCAGAAAAATTTACCAAAGTCATACAAGCAGCTGCGTACAGTAATACGAAAGAAACGACTTATATAACCAAAGGAGTGAATTATCCAACTGAAATTAGAGAACTAGTGGCAGAAAAAAGAAGAGCTAGAAGAAGATGGCAGCAAACAAGAGACCCGGCAGATAAAGCTGTACTTAACCATAAAACTCAAAAACTCAGAAGAGAAATACAGAAACTTAGAGAAGACTCAATAAGCTCTTATTTACAAGAACTAGGGGCAGATGAAGAAACGGACTACTCTCTCTGGAAGGCAACCAAGAGAATTAAGAGACCTATAACTTCTATTCCTCCCATTAAAAATAATGGACCATGGGCCAAAGATAATAAGCAAAAAGCAGATTTGTTTGCAGAATATCTAGCTGATATATTCACACCCAACCGAGATATGGATCACGGCATAGATAATATTGATAATCCAAGATCTGAAAATATTACTCCTGTGACACCAAGAGAAGTCGCAGAAGAGATAAGAAATAATCTAAATCCAAAAAAAGCCCCTGGTTATGATTTGATAACTGGCGAAATCTTAAAACAGTTACCTCGGAAGGGTATGGTTATGATCACCTACCTTTTTAATGCAGCCTTCAGACTAAAACATGTTCCCACATGCTGGAAAATAGCGGAAGTAATTATGTTGTCAAAGCCGGGGAAACAACCTAATGAAGTCAAATCCTATAGACCGATTTCACTTTTACCAGTACTCTCAAAACTTTTTGAAAAGCTACTACTTAAAAGACTGAGACCAATAATAGAAAATAGTAAATTGATACCAGATTTCCAATTTGGATTTAGGCAAAAACACTCAACAATAGATCAAGTGCATAGAATAACGGACATCATTGAAAGAGCATTAGAAGAAAAAAAGGTATGTTCTGCAGTATTCTTAGACATTGCACAAGCCTTCGATAAAGTATGGCATGAAGGACTGATACACAAACTCAATAAAATGCTACCAAAACAATACGTTGACATGTTGACATCATATATAACGCAAAGACTGTTTAGAATCAAACAAGAAGACGAATACTCCGACTTGAAGGAAATAAGAGCGGGTGTACCACAGGGTAGTGTCCTGGGTCCCATCTTGTATTTGCTTTATACTAGCGACCTACCAGTACTAGAAGATACAGTTGGTGCAACATTTGCTGATGATACTGCACTTCTTGCAGTTGATCAAGATCAAGACAGCTCCATTAGAAAATTACAGCTAGCAAACGATGCGGTACTAAGCTGGACCAGACAATGGAAAATGAAGCTCAATGAACAAAAATCTATTCAAATAAATTTTACCAACAAAAGGCAAACAGACCTTAACCCACTGTATATTAATGGCAGAATTGTACTACCTTCGATGAATGCCAAATATCTTGGCATGACTCTTGACACTAAACTCAGATGGAAAGAGCATATTAGAAGAAAGAGAATGGAATTAGGACTAAAATATAGACAGCACTATTGGTTGATTGGAAGGAATTCTAAACTTTCAACTTCTAACAAGATACTAATTTATAACCAGATTTTGAAACCGGTATGGCTCTATGGAATCCAGCTGTGGGGCTGTGCCAGTGACACCAACATCAAATGTATCCAAACGTTTCAGAATAAAGTATTGCGAAACATAGTAAATGCTCCCTGGTATGTCCGAAACTCTGATCTCCATCGAGATCTTCGAATACCAACCGTAAAAGAAGAAATCAAAAGGTTTGCCGGCAAGCATGAAGCCAGGCTACACCTTCATGTGAACACAGAAGCTCTCCAGCTATTGGACAATCAACATCACATCCGAAGATTGAAGAGAACCAAGCCGGTCGACCTAGTGTAGTGTGGTTTGTGCAGAACAGGGCATAAAACATGTAACAAGTGTACATAGTTCAAAGGAATCTGGAGAATATTAGTGGATTGACTCTAGTTGATAGGTACCTAGTATTAAGATAAGTCAGATCTAAATTAATGGTTAGTCTGTGGAGACTAGTTTTAATGGTAGTAAACAAAAAAAAAAAAAAAAAAAAAAAATTTTTAGATCCCATAATTTATAACAAATATATTCCTACCTATATTACTCTCTAACAGTAAAGACTCTCTATGATGAAATAAGATTTCAATCCATAACCAAATTCTCAGTAAGAAATAATTCTTTAACTTAGCATCGCCATACCGCCGTTGTTGGGCGAGTCAAAGGAGCGTATCAAAGAACACCTATTTCGTTGCGATAGGGATATTTTATATTTTAAATTCAATTTCCTTAAATTATTTGTTTAGGAATAGGAAGTTTGCATTCAATAAAAAATATCTACGGTGACATAAAAACTTTAAAACGTTGTAGTTGTTAATTCCTTGTTACTATAAACATTATCCGGGACCTATTTTCCTACTAGGCCCGGTGGGTCTGGACCTGGGGCCCCACTTTCAGAGGGGCTCAGCACTTGGCTTGCGCGACACTATACTCATCAAACACAAACAAGACAAAAACTTATTATTATTTAACTTATTTAAACTTATTTGCAAAACGAATAGGTATAGTTTTTTATTACAAAAAAAAATTGTAATGGCTCTTAAAATCTAAGGCGATCGACAGATGTGTAGGAACTCCTTTTCTTGATGCTAATATTAAATCATAATAAATTAGTGTTGCGTAAGAAGAAGACACTTTTTGAAGTGGCGAGGGGCCTCGCATTGCGTAACGGGAGGCCACTTAGGGCCGTGGGCCCCCTGGACGCCTGCCCCCCCCCCCGCGTTGCGTGGTCTTGCTGCATAGTAGTTCCGCGCCTGCTTGAGGGTGTGCATAATTTCGGACACAGATTTTTGTATTTCTTGCATATTCTCTTGCTGAACTTGTACGAACAAACTGTAGATTACGTTACTATAAGAATATTTTTACAAATCGCTATAAGTGCAGAAATGGACATACATATGAAACTGTTACCCTTAAGAGTTATAAGTATACTATTTAATTAAAATCATTTTATTCTTACTTGATTAATTTCATTAAAATATGAATCACGAGTTGTTGACGGTATAATACAACATACCATTGGCATTAGTAAATCTGCGAATACACTTTCACTGGTCTTTACTGCATGCCAACGGTAAGAATATAGAAATGATCAACCAAGAAAATTAAAGCTAGGTGGGAGATCGGTACCTTCTGTTGGCGTTGAGAGAAAGCAACACAAATTTAAAATAAATAGTCCGAGTCCTCTTCATTCATTCATATCAGAACACGAACGCGTGTCTTTTAGTATGAAATGAAGATTTTATACGTGCATACTTATTTTCCTAAATTTTTATGAAATTCAACAATTCCTGTATGCGAGTGCCACTCAGCCAACGATCCAGACCTGGAAAACTACGTCTTTACCAATGATTCTCCAAAAATGATTAAAATGATACCAGGTTTGTTCCTTAATGAATTGGTAATATTTAAGAGCGTGATTCCTTGGGTCATTTTTTGAGGAAAAGTTCACATGGAATATGTCCTCATCGGCTCAAATTTTTTGCTACAGGGTGTTGCTGCTTTAAAATATTTCTGAAAGTACTTTTTATATATTTTCAATTTTAGTATGTATTAATACTACATATTAATGGGCATGGGCGTCGTTAGAACGTTTTGTAGGGGGTGGTAATGATAAAATGAGTAATTTTATAAACTTAAAAACCAAGATGCTAGTGGTAGCAAAAAGGGGGCAAAGCCCGCTGCAGGCGAAACTTTTATGAACCACGCCTCGGACAAATCCAAAATAAAGACCTAAATTTGGTCAATAATTTATAGTAAATACTAGAAAAACCGATGCGTTAAGAAGTGAAATCAGATAACTTTACAGAAATTTTGACGAATTCTCGTTATACTTAATTTAAAAAGTGCGCCACTTTTACTTGAGTCACAACAGACGAACAAAAGTATTTTTTTTTTCGAGGAGAGTTTCCATCTTGTTCCTCCCAAACGTTGTCCATGGTCAGTGAAGGATTTTATTTATTTACTAATAATTTTAATACATAATCAATATGAACAATAACAGATATTACTGACAACAATTAACAAAATTAAAATCTTATTTGTTAAACACCACAATTTTAACAATTGACATCGTATAATAAAATTAATTAATATCCATTATAACAACAATATGAGTTAATTAGATTAGTTTTATGTTAGATAATATGATGTAAAACATCTGTATGTGCTGTATTGCTACACAGGTTTTTATTTAAAATAACAACATTAACACTAATAAAAAGTCACAGTTTCCGCAAAAAAAGTCATAGTTTACTAATTTACAACCTTTATCACCAAAACCACACACAGACGATATGTCTGCCAATACACAACACAATACAATTAGTTGAAGAACCTTTCAAATTGATACACATTCTCAAAAATCACCTTCTTACTTAATAATTTAAAACTTTTTACTTTAGGGCAATTTCTTACTTTATCCGGCAACAAATTATAAAGTTTAGGACCAAAATAATTTACGTATCTCAGATTAAGATTATTATTACTTATTGGTAGTTTAATCTGCTTGCTGAACCTGATTCTTGTTTCATAAGCATGATCAACAACAAGTCTCAAATTAGGTCGAGAGTGCATATGATAGCAAATTGTGTGAATATAAATTGTTCGAATGCTAAAAATATCTTTATTAAAAAGTAAATGTGTAGGGTATAATCTATTTTTTCTGAAAATAATTTTTAATATATATTTTTGTATGATGTTTAATTTGTACAGGCTATTATTATAAAGTCCACCCCATACTAATATTCCATATCTTACTATTGATTCTACAAAAGCTTTGTAGACCATTACAAGCGTCTTCCTATTTAAAAACTCTCTTAACAAGTAAAATTTATGAACGAGTTTACGAATCTTGTTGGAGACATAATCAATATGTGGCTGCCACTTAAGAAAGCTATCAATTACAACTCCAAGGTATTTTGTAGATGATGCCTCCCTGATACAATGATCATCTACAACAATGGAATTATATCGTGGTCTGCTTGCATTAGTAAGTGAAAAAGCTATGTAGTTTGTTTTTGTTAAGTTTAAGGTTAGTTTATAGGTTTGAAGCCAGTTCTTAATTGTTATTAAATTATTTACAGTTTTATCTCTCACATTATCCCATGAATCTCCAGATACAACAAGGGCTGTATCATCTGCGTAAGATATGGTCAAACTATCAACATGTAATTTCAATAATGAGTTAATATAAGTTATAAAAAGTACTGGGCCCAAGACCGTTCCCTGTGGAATACCAATTTTAATTTTTTTGTCACTTAAAATGTTATTTAATTTGACCATTTGAAATCTTTCTGACAAGTAGCTCGTAAACAGTTATAAAGCCACTCCTCTAATTCCATATCTTTCAAGTACATTGAGAAGGATATTTTCCAATAATCTTTATTTGTCTGTCTTTTAGTCTGCCGAGAAAAATCCAAGAGATAGTTTTCATGTAGAATTGACAAGGCTAATAAAAAAAAATCCACAAGGAAAAATGTTGGTTGTAAACAAAATTAGACGCCATGTGTGCAGGGATGCCACTTGTGAACCTATAAATAACATTTATCTGTCTTTTAGTCTGACGAGAAAAATCGAAGAGTTAGTTTTCATGTAGAATTGACCAGGCTAATCAAAAAAAAAATCCACATGGAAAAATGTCGGTGGCGTACCACGTTTTCTGTAAACAATAGTAGCCGCCATGTTTGCAGGGATGCCACTTGTGAATCTATAAATAACATTTCTAACTAAAACAGGTGGTTTAATATCCTATTAATAGAGATCAGAACTGAAAATAATATGTAAGGTACCTTCTGAGATATTAAAATGTAACCATTTAAAAAATAAATTTCACCACCCTGTAGCAAACAATTTCGTTCCGTTTCGAATGTTAATTTGAACTTTTCTTCTAAAAATGACTTAAGGAATCACATTCTTAAATATCACCACTTCATTAAAGTACACCCTGTGTATACAGGGTGACTGATAAGGGATGACCTATTAGCCGTTCATGAAGAACTAGCCAACGGTTCGCTTTAAAAATTTGGTTGCCTATATAAGTGGGAATGCTGCTCTCTCTTTTAAAAATATTTTTAGTAATGCAGTGCTGCCGCTTCTACTAGAAAGTATTGATAATGATACTTTGATAATTTACATGGAACACCCTGTATTATTCTTTGTTTAGAATCGCTATTAATTTCTTAATAAATGTCCTTAATATTTTTCTATATACATTATCGTTCTCGAGGTAATAATTCATTTTACTTTTTTTTTGTTGGGAATATCCTACAAAAAGAGCTAATATTTTTGAACTCCGATTCTGACTCTCTGAAATTTGGTTAGGAGTTGGCTAATACCAAAGGCTTTTACTCTGTTTCCAAATATTAGTTGTAATCTTACAGGACCAAGATAAATATATGAAGTAAGGACATTTCTGAGATCCTTTCCGTCCTGGTGTAAAATTAAAATGTCCGCCCTAATAAGAAAATTTTATTTTTGATATTTTTTTTAGGATCTTAATCACTTGCTTCTCATTTTTATAATAATATAATAATGCAGGGGCAATCAAAAACGATCATAACGCGCTGCAGGCGATAATTTTGTAAATAATTGTGATAGGAACCATTATAAATTATTTATTCGTCTGTAGTGATGATATGTTGGATCCTGGGGACGGCTTAGTGTATGGCCACAACGGCGCACCGCACATCGCCCTCGCTCATAGCCTGGTACCATAGCACCGCACAGTAGTGTCCACTAGGGCGCACCGACCCTCGCTCATTGCCTTGCCTGTCAGTTTGTCTCTCGACATCGAGATATAAACATGGACTGTGTGTTGTCATCTTCTTCCGATGAAGGCTATATTACATAAATTATGTTCAGAATTTGACGTGAAATTGGAAAATGAGTTAATATACAGGATGTCACATTAAAAAATATGTTTAAACATGGTCGTAATTAATTAATTAGAAAAATAAGGTATAATGGAATAATTTTTAACATTTTAAAACATTTTAACTAGTCCATATTTATATCCCGATGTCGAGAGACTACTGTGCGAAGCTTAAGCGAGGCTGTGCGGTGCTATGGTACAAGGCTATGGGCGAGGGTCGGTGCGCCGTTGTGGCCACAGACTTAGACACAGAAGCTTAAATTGGAAGTTGATTTTACGTTAACTGAAACTAGTATTAATTGGGTTTAGGCGTTTTATGATCGTAAATCGTGAATAATTTTTAACATTTTAAAACATTTTAACTAGTCCATAGTTATATCCCGATGTCGAGAGACTACTGTGCGAAGCTTAAGCGAGGCTGTGCGGTGCTATGGTACAAGGCTATGGGCGAGGGTCGGTGCGCCGTTGTGGCCACAGACTTAGACACAGAAGCTTAAATTGGAAGTTGATTTTACGTTAACTGAAACTAGTATTAATTGGGTTTAGGCGTTTTATGATCGTAAATGAGCCACTTTGATCGAACAGAGCACTGGTATATAGTCTATTCATTTTCCCAGTTCAGTAGACCAAAATAAATACACGCGACGAGTACGTGAACAATACACAGAGTCGCATTAAGAACAATATAACAGCACAATCTCGAACCACGCAGAAATAATAGCCCAAACTGAACTGCGACTATGTTAAGAAATGCAGCGCGCCGGCATCGGAAGTTTTATCGCCGATTGACCAATAGCAATAAGTTTACGCATCGAGCATGCTCCTGATAAATGAAAAATGGATAGAGTAGATTCCATAAAAACCATGGCTCTCGCCTTTGCCGGGGGTGGGGCGCCAAATATGACACTGTTTATTAACCTTCGATCTTTACAGCAAACAGTTTATTTAATCCCATAAAACATAGAGTTGCATTCAAGATAACAACCTAATTATTAATTCGACCTAATTGACTGATAATTTCAAACTTTTAATTTAATTGTCTCTTAATTACTGCCAATAATAATTATGCATGCATTAACTAAAGGGTGATTGATGGTGGATGGTCTATTAGACGTTTATGGAGAACTAGTCACCGGATCGCTTTGAAAATTTGGGAGCTTATAGAAGCGGATATGATCTCTCATTTAAAAATATATTTAGCCATGTAGTGTTGCCGCTTCCACTTGAAAGTATTAGCAACTTTGATAATTTAAACGGAACACATTTTTGTTTTAGAATCCTTATTAATTTCTTAATAACTTTCCTTAATATTTTCCTATACCTATTTGTTATAGTTCTCGAGATAATAATTAATTTCCCTTTTTTTTTCGGAAAACATGTCCTACGAAAAGTGATGATATTTTTAAACTCTGACAAATTAAAGCACTGAAATTTGGTATGGCGTCAGATTATATCCATAAGTCTTTCACCCTCTTTCCAAATAGTAGTTATAATAGTACAGGGTGTTTCAAAATACAAATATTTTGATAGTTTGGAAAAATGGTAAATATTACGTTTTTTTAAATGAAATACCCTATATTTTATCTGTTGCCCTAAAAGCTATTGAAATTATCTATCTTCCTATGTATAATGTTACTATACCTATCTTGAACAGTTTTTGACTTATGAGCATTTTTTTAGCAAAATTAATTATTACATATAACAATAAACTTTTTAGACTAATTTGGCAAGTAGCTTATGATAATTGTTTTGTAATGGTTGATATTTTACTGTCATTTATTCAGTCTTGTTGTCAGTTGGTGTATTTAAATATTTTAATTTTTTAAAGTTAAATTTAAAGTTTAAAAAAAAATGGAAGAAAACAACAACTATTCAAATGTAGTACTTATGAATTTCTTTATTTTACATGGTCAGTGAAATAAGCCGTAAAAGTAGAAGATTCAATGAAATGTATCCAAATTCACTGAGCAATAAGAAATTTAGACGAATTCAAATCAATTTCTAAAATTTTGGATCAGCTTGAAAGCATGAGGAAAATGAAATCAATGTTTTCGCTTATTTTCATGCCTATCCGCAGGCTTCAATAAGAAGTGCCACAGAAGATTTGGGCTTATCGTTTTTTTGTGTGCAAAAAATATTGTCTACACATCGCTGTGCTAGAACAATACTAGGATAACTTAAAAAATATCGATTTTAAGTTATTTGGACCATTATGATTTAGCAAAAATGCTCTTTCAGTAGCTATACTAAGATATATAAGATTAATTTATTTAAGCCCGCCATAACATATATCTTACTATTGCAATATATACATTTTAATTAGTGTTTGGGTAAATAGTAAGACATGTTAAAATGTCTTTTTCATTCGTTTCAGATGAGATTCATTGTTTTAACTTTTTATTGGTGAAATAGTAGGACATTTCGAGACGTCCTAGTCTTTTCCCAGGTTTAAAGATTTTTTTTTAAAGATATCTTGGTTTTCTAAGTTATCCTAGTATTACACTGTTAAACATATCTTAGTATTTCACTACAAATAAGATTATTTATTTTAATAACCACCGTTTTTTAAAGTTATCTTTGTATTGCACCAAGATATTCTGTAAAATCCAACAAACTGTCGAAAGTCATTAAAGATTTCTCTGTATTGAACCAAATATAGGTTTAAACTTGCCGTCCGTGTTAGTTTGTTGGCGACTATTATAGGGTACGGATGTCCTCGTAAGCTATTTAAAATTGTTTTTGCGTAATTATGTATTCAGTGTCCAGTAGAACAAAAAAAATTCTACAAGAAGCCGCGAGATGTGTTGGTTCACCAGAAAGCGGAGATGTTGAAAATATACCGTGTAATTATACAGGATGCTTGAGAGATTCCTCGCCGCCCCGAAAGGATGTTAACACAAAAACTAGCAACTATATTAATATTGGAATGGTAAGTTGGTTAAAATATTATATAAAAAAGAAGAAAACATTATTATTACGAAAAATTTGGCATGTTTCTTAAGTACCATTTTTTTAAATTGATTTTGAATAAAATATTATCATTGAGAAAATACATTTATATAGGAACAAACCCGAACAAACCCGAACAAACCCGTTTAAGCCTAAACTGAAGCAAGTAGGAAAATTGTGAGTTTTGTTATTGATTGATTGATAAATGTATTATTATTATTATACAAAACAAAGAATTTTTATTTTATATTGTTTGTACTTTAACTAGGTCTAACAGGTTCTAACAGGTTTTATAAATTTATTGTTTATTTTAGACTGGAGATGTCTGGCATCCAAGAGAAAACATATTATTTTCTAATTTAGAAAAAAATTAAAAATAATAATAAATTAAATTAGATAATAGCCTTTAAAAGCTCAAGTTAGTATTTGTGGAAAAAAATAAGTTTGATGACATATCTGACGATATTGATGTTCCCACTCCATTTGACGACAGTAATTCCGATATAAATTATTCGCTAGAAGACGATAAGTCTAATACGAGTTCGACTAGTAATAATGAAGTGGTACCAAAAAAAGTAAAGAAAAAAGTCAGAAATCCATCGGCATGGAAGCGAAATATCAAGAAAATGAAGGTCAATACTGGAAAAGAATATTTGTCTGAAGGAGGAAACATCAAGAGAAGAAAACGATTACAACCGGGTTGCTCAGAAACATGTAGGTTAAAATGTAGCCAGAAAATAAATCATGAACAAAGATTAAAATTGTTTAACAGTTTTAACGAAGAATGTGGCGATAAGAATATTCAAAGGAACTTCATAAATTCTTGTGTAAGCCCAAGTAAATCAAGGAAATATCGAAATGCAAAACCTGACATTCTTATCATTTCAAAATCAACAACGAAAAAGTAAATATTTGTAAAGTCTTTTTTAAAACTACTTTAGACATCAGTAATACATGTGTTAGTACCGCTATTGCTAAAAGAAATGATGTCGGAATGGTCTTAACAGATTCTAGAGGGTATTATGATAATCATAAAAAAATTAATGAATCTTTGCGACTAGGTGTGATTGATCACATAAATACATTTGCTAGAATCGAATCACACTACTGCCGCAAAGATAATCAAAGAGAGTTTATTGATGGAGGACTCACCAGTGCAGAGATGTATAGGCATTACGTTGAAGACTGTAGGCGTAAAGGTGCAACAATTGTAAAACATTCTATGTATGCTTATATTTTTAACACATCTTTTAACATTGGATTTTTTCGACCAAAGAAAGATCTATGTGCATTGTGCGATGAATATTTGCATGCCAGTGATAAGTCAGTCTTGTAAATAAAATATGATTTGCATCAACTTGAAAAGGTACTTTCCCGCAAGGAAAAAACTAATGGCATTAAATAAAAATGAAAATACTATATTTGTTTTTGACTTGCAAGCTGTCATACCACTACCTTGCGGAAATATTTCTAGTTTTTACTATAAAAGTAAATTAAATGTCTTAATTTCACTGTTTTTGACTTAATTGACAAAGCTGGAATTTCTTATTAGTGGCACGAAGGCGAGGCGCGTAGAGGTAGTAATGAAATTTCTACTTGTGTTTATAATCTGCTTATAAACAACTGCATTGGAAACCATTCTACATTTTATTCGGACAACTGCGGGGGTCAAAATAAGAACAGATTTATGGCAATTATGTTTATTTATGTTGTAAGAAACTATGACCTGAAATCCATTACTCATAAATTTCTTATAGCAGGTCACTCCCAAAATGAGGGAGACTCTATGCATTCCTGCATAGAGGCTTCAAAAAAGAGAGCTCTGTTAAGTGGGCCATTATATACTCCACAACAATGGTCTCCGTTGGTGGTTTCTATTCTAAACCTATTAACGTGCCGTCTGGTGTGCCTCAGGGCAGTCACCTTGGTCCCCTGTTTTTATCATATACATTAATAACATACAACAATATTTCAAATTTTCTACATTTTTGATGTACGCAGATGACCTAAAATTTTTTCGAATAATCAGGGTGCCAGGGGATTGCCATTTGCTGCAAGATGATCTTAATGCCTTGGTAAGATTCTGTGAAAGTCAGAGTTTATTTCTTAATCTAGGGAAGTGTGTATCGATTACGTTTACCAGAAACAAGAATGTACACAATTTTCGTTGTACTATTAATAATAGTGATCTCGAATCAGTCAATGAAATACGCGATTTGGGTGTTATAATGGACACTAAGCTAATTTATAGTTCTCACATTGAACAGGTTATCAATAAGTGTAATCGATTTTTAGGATTTATTATAAGAAATAGTTTAAATTTTAATAGTCCTCACACAGTTCTAAAATTATATTATGCGTTTATATTTAGTAAACTTAGTTTTGCATCGGTTGTTTGGAACCCTCAGTACGCGGTTTACCAGCGAAGGCTGGAAAGTATTCAAAACAAATTTTTACGGTTCTTATCACGAGAAACAGACATAGCTATAGTCAATAGCAACTATAAGCCTATAATGGAAAAATTTTCTGTAATGCCACTTACTGAGAGACGAGTGGTTTCCGATGTAGTTATGATCTACAAGTTGGCGAACGGTCTTGTTGATTCGCCAACGCTGAGGTCAAAGTTAAGCTTTAATGTTCCGGTTAGGGACTTAAGGCTTCAAAATACTTTTAATGTTCCAATGCTATATTGGGTTCAGTGCCTGTTGTATCCCTATTTTGTAAATAAATAAATAAAACAAGTAGAAATGGCTATTAAATTAGCCAAGAAAACAGGAAAGCCTTACTTGGTAAATAATGTAAAATATAATGATATATTAGATTGGAAAAGTCTTAGCAATAGTTTTGGAAACTTTATCAAAAATACCGATGGTGAAAAAATATATTGGAGCAATATAAAAGTATTACGTGTAACCAAAGAGAAACCAAATACGATTTATTATAAAGACACCTTTAATACTGACACTTTTAAAAAAATCAAGGTTATTGAAAAATATAACGAGGTTGACTGTCCTACTCCAGCGTATATTGATAGACCAAAAATTACGTTTAAAAAAAAAGAGGACCTTTTGAGGTTGCTCAAACATATTCCGACGGAAAATCATGATTTTTAAAAAAATTTAAAAGCTTTTAAAAAGGGACAAAAAATGGATCATGAAGATAGTGAGTAATCTTTCCAATGTTATTTTGTGCTGTATTTTTTGTCTAGTTTTTTTGTTTTGATTTTATGTCTTTCGTTTCAAACAATAATAATTGTTTCGATTATGATAAACTACTTAGTGTTTATTATTAGGCACCTATTTTATTTGTTTATTATTAAACTAAACGAAATAAATATAGTTTTTTTCTATAACTGTATTTTTTTATGCGACAGTAGTAAGACAACTTTTAAAATAATAAAAAGACAATTAACAGAATTTACATACTAAAAACCATGCAATACTGAGATAACTAAAAAACGAATTAATAGAGTTAAGTTCGCACATTTCCAAAAAAGTATAGAACAATACGAAGACATGTTTTAAAAAAAAGGTATAACTTAAATAACACAAATCATTAGGTGGTTCAATACTAAGATAACTTAAACGAAATAACAAGATAACTTTAAAAAATTATAAAAATATGTTTTTTTCCTAGAACAATACAAGTATATCTTAAAATATAATAATTTTAATAAAAAGTTAATACTTAAAAGCAAAAATAATACTTACCTTAGATTTCTATGTCCAAATAACAACTCACTACGAAAAATAGCATTCTTAATTAAAACAATAAAACATTTATAAACAATTCAAACATAAAAAGTCAATTTTCTCGAAACTATGTTTTTTAATTTGTCCTAGTATTGTTCTAGCACAGCGACATCATATGCATGATTATAAGTATACCAAAGTTCAATTTATTAAAGCTGAGGACTATCCACAAAGAACTTTGTTTTGCGGAAACTTATTAATTCATATACAGGAAGACCCACAATTCTTACGAAATATCATTTGGACTGACGAGTCGAAACTTTCACGCGAAGGAATTTTTAATAGGAAAAATATTCATTATTGGGGACAAGAAAATCCCCATGTTACGAGAGATTCTTCATTCCAAGAAAAGCTTAGTTTTAATGTTTTTTGTTTAATGATGGGTGACAAAATTCGATATTTAATATATGATGAAAATTTAACATCCAGAAAATATTTGGAAATTTTAACTACATTTGTTGAAAATGGTACCAACTGGACGAGGCTCCAGCTTATTGCACTGCCGAAGTAACTGTGGAAATACGGAGAATATTTCAGAATCGCTGGTTCAGGCGTTTGGGACCTTGGAATTGGCCTGACAGGTCTCCAGACTTGACGCCTCTCGAATTTTACCTTTGGGGCACTCTCAAAGATATTGTTTATAAAACACCGGTAAATTCAAGGGAATATTTAGAAGATCGGGTGAATCGCGCTTTTCAAAGTTTGGATATTGATGAACTTAGACTTACTACTACAAATGGTGTCAATACCCGAATTCTGAAATGTTTAGAAGTGAACGGCCAACATATTGAACATTTATTGAAAAGTAATTAGATATTTGTCAACCATTACAAAACAATTTCCATAGGCTACTTGCCAAAGTGGTCTAAAAAGTGTGATTGTTATCTGTAATAATTAATTTTGCTAAATAAATGCTCATAAGTCAAAAACTGTTCAAGATAGGGATAGTAACATTATACAGAAATTATAGAAAGATAGATAATTTAAATAGCTTTTAGGACAATAGATAAAATATAGGGTATTTAATTTAAAAAAACGTACTATTTACCATTTTTCCAAACCATCAAAATATTTGTATTTTGAACCACCCTGTACTATTATAAGTTAGATTTGGAAAGAGGGGGAAAGACCTCTAGATATAACCTGACTCCATACCCATTTTCAGTGCTTTAATTTGTCAGAGTTTAAAAATATCATCATTTTTTTGTAGGACATGTTTTCCGAAAAAAAAAATGGGAAATTAATTATTATCTCGAGAACTATAACAAATAGTTATAGGAAAGTATGTGAGGTAAAAATAGAGGCATATTCTATTTTTACTCATTTCTTGTAAAAACAGTTATGTTTATTATTGTTATAATATTATTTGACATTGGTTCTGATTTCAATATCACGATCGATGGTCAGACGTGCTAATGATGTTATTAGTTATAATAGTATAACAATAACAAGGACATGAACCTTATGGGTTAAGGTTGTAGATTAAGTAGTTAAGGTTATAATAAGATAATATAAGGATGATTGTAACAGGAGAGAGAATAATCAATACTCAACCCTTTTTTGAGTAGGTTGTTGATATTAAGACTGATCTAAAATGTAGTTCTAAAAATATACCTTTAGCATGGCTAATGTCCGCTGATGTTTTATTCCGAACCATCAACATCTATTACAAGTATTAAGAAAAGTTATTAAGAAATTAAAAGGATTCTAAAACAAAAATAATACACAGGGTGTTCCGTTTAAATTATCGAAGTTGCTAATACTTTCAAGTGGAAGCGGCAACACTGCATGGCTAAAAATATTTTTTTAAGATAGATCATGTCCGCTTCTATAAGCTCCCAAATTTTCAAAGTGATCCGATGACTAGTTCTCCATAAACGTCTAATAGGCCATCCACCATCAATCACCCTGTATATATCTTTGATATTTCACTTATTTATCAGGGGATTATTTTGTTGAATATCGTAAATTGTTTATACCTAAGTAATAAAAATCACTACTGTCATTGATAATAGTCTATTGGAATTCAGTTGTGACAATGACGTATATACAGGGTGGCCAATTAGTGCGACAAAGCTCAATATCTCTTTTACCGCTAGGGATAGCGGAACACTTTTTTCTCGAAAGTTATTAAGCGTTAAGAGGTGCAGCTTTTAAAATTATTTTCGACCATACAGGGTGCTCCAAAATGGCGGCGTGATAAAAATTTCATATTTTTTTAATGGGACACTATGAATATTTTTAAATATTTAAATTCACCGTAAAATTCTGTACATAGGACCGTAATTATTTGTACCCATTTTTGCACCGTTGCCAAATAGATTGGAAATTCCTAAAGTTTGTGCAAAAACATGGTTCAATGAAATGTGTAATATTTCTTAACTTATAAATAATAATTTGAAATAAAATATTTTTTTTTGTCGGAGAGAGGAATGTTGACAGAAGTCCCCTATGATAACACATATCAATATTTTTATACAGGGTATTTTCTATGGATATGCCAACATTACGAACTTGAAACCTGAGTTTCGTAAATTTTTTAAATGAAATACCCTGTATATGATTACTTTATCTTGTAGATATTTTAATCCTCTCTAATTTTTATTAAGGTCTTTCTATGCCTATCTCTACCAATCTTGGTGGTATTTCAATTATTATTTAAACTCTAGCAAAAAAAAATGGATGTATTTTACCATTGTCCTTTTTCTAGTCACCTATGACAAAATAAAAAAAAAATGTTGTAATTTAAAAAGAAAATTATTTATTCATACGGGAGGATACGACGCAAAAATATTCTAGCGATTCAAGCTTGTGGACAATTTCTAAAGTAAATTATTATATAATTATTTGTTCATATAGTGACCCCCATTAACTTGAACACATAATTCAATACGTTCTTCAAAACAATGAGTCATGTTTCTACACATTTTCAATTGTTTTCAAAGTATTACTCGGCAAATGTCTAGAAACATGACTCATTCTTTTGAAAAACGTATTGAATTATGTGTTGAAGCTAATGGGGGTCACTATGAACAAATAATTAGGCAATACTTTGAAAACAGTTCCAAATGTGTAGAAACATGACTCATTCTTTTGAAAAACGTATTGAATTATGTGTTCAAGTTAATGGGGGTCACTATATGAACAAATAATTAGGTAATAATTTACTTTAGAAATTATCCACAAGCTTGAGTCGGTAAAATATTTTTGTGTCGTATCCCCCCGTTTGAATAAATACTTTTTTTTAAATTACAACATTTTGTTTTTAATTTGTCATAGGTGACTAGAAAAAGGACAATGGTAAAATACATCCACTTTTTTTTGCTCGAGTTTAAATAAAAATTGAAATACCATTAAGATTGGTTGAGATAGGCATAGAAAGACCTTAATAAAAATTTGAGAGGATTAAAATATATACAAGATAAAGTAATCATATACAGGGTGTTTCATTTAAAAAACTTACGGAACTCAGGTTTCAAATTCGTAATGTTGGCATATCCATAGAAAATACCCTGTATAATAATATTGATATGTGTTATCATAGGGGACTTCTGTCAACATTCCTCTTTCCGATATAAAAATATTTTATTTCAAATTATTATCAGTTAAGAAATATTATACATTTCATTGAACCATGTTTTTGCAGAAATTTAAGGAATTTACCAATCTATTTGGCAACGTTGCAAAAATGTGTACAAATAATTACGGTGCTATGTATAGAATTTTACGGTGAATTCAAATATGTAAAAATATACATAGTGTCCCATTTAAAAAAATATGAAATTTTTATCACACCGCAATTTTGGAGCACCCTGTATGGTCGAAAATAATTTTAAAAGCTGCACCTCTTAGCGCTTAATAACTTTCGTGAAAAAAGTTTTCCGCTATCCTTAGCGGTAAAAGAGATATTGAGCTTTGTCGCACTAATTGGCCACCCTGTATATAGGTTGACAAGTGGATCTGTGTCTCCGATGTGTCGGTAAGGTGGAAGTAATATTTTAAAACATGGTTTAGTCACGGGCGTGCTACTAATTTCGAATTCTTCAGAAATTGCATTTTAGGTCAAGGTCAAGGTTTAAAAAAATATTTTTTAACAAGATGTAAATTTTTCTACATGGAAAAAGCAGCTACATGATTAATTCTTTAATGATGATTTTTCAGTTTTTGTCTTATTAATGTCCTTTTCTAGCTTTTGCTTAAGTGGCAATTTACTCTTCACATACCCTATAAACATTTGCAATCATTTTACGGGTCTGATTGAGAAGGGTTTTACCAGTATACTCATTCATTATCACCAAGTTCAAAATTTTAAAATAAAACCCTAAAATACGACACAATAAATACTTATACTCAAACTTTGTAAAATAAATGTACTATTTTTAAGTACGGTCCTGAACCAGAAATAAGCAAGCAACAAACAATTTTTTAGATGTCCATTCTTGTTGTGGGGCTCCCCATATGAAATTTATGTTCAATCTGGAAGTGGCTCCCATATCATATGAAAGTGATGACCTTTTTTTTTCGTATTCTCCTTACCTTGACATCGTTTTGTTCGAATCGTCAACACTGGTCACCACGTAGTGCCGTTTGCCGTAGTTTTTTTTACATCGAAATTTTGAAAGTTCACAAGAATTTTTTCTTATTTAGTCGTGTGTGTTTATTAAAATAAATATCACAATTTTCATAAAGTGAGGTGCGCTGTGTTTGACAGAAATATAAAATGTTTCCGCTTTCCTAAGGACAAAAACAGAAAATTAGAATGGATACGGTTTTATTTATTTTATTAACATTTACCTCTTAAGCATTTTCCACTGAAGCTGATGAGGGGTATATGCCTTCGAAACAGGTATGGAAATTAAAATATTGTTTATTTGACTAGTGAAACAGAATATAAGTTGCTTTACCTCTTCAAAATTTCACTCCACGGATAGATGGACTATTTCAAAAAATAGTTTAATTTGATTATAACTACTAAGGTCGTATTTTAGCTTTAATCTTTGTTGTATGTTCATGAAATAAATATAGCTAAATACCATGATATTATTCTTTCATTTCACATACCATTAAATGCGTAAAACCTTTTACGCTTAAAAGCACCAACAGCAGTATAAATCTGCATAAGAGATTTAAAAATGGGAATCATTTAGGTAACTGGCAGCAAGATATTCTTATTTTTGCGAACAGAAAAATGTAATCGGTCAGCCAAAATGGCCAGTTAGTCAGCAACTTATGGACAACAAACATTTCTGAATACTAGAGTGCTCTAAATTATTTTAGTACGCAAATTAAATATATAAGCTGCTATGAGCGATCCACTTTTAATCAGATATTAGTAAGCAAAATATTTAATCTTGGTCATCAAAAAATAAAAAAGCAATAAAACGTGAAATAATGACAGTGCCCTGAGAAAACAAGTGAAAACCCGCCCCCGCTACACCTTTTGTAGCCGATTTCCTTCTGTATTCGGCAAAAGAAAACACAAGAAAGTTTCATAAATTGACAGTGCCGCTCACAATAACGAACTTTGCCGATTATTCAAAGCGCAATCCAGTGATTTATATTGATAACCATTCTTTTAATATGCAAACCTCTGAAGTAAACTGCTTCTAGAGATGTATTTATCTACTGACCAATTGTAAAAAGTTGCTGACCAAGTAATAATTTCGCAGCTCGACTGTTAATTAAGCGAACACATGATATTAGAAGCGGACTGATATCGGTTAAATTGTTGACAGTTTGTAGCATTTTTTGCAGAACAAGTGTTGCAGCCTGATTTTTATTTATTGCAAGTAAAATCTTTTTATGCTGATCAAATGATTTAATGGCTATTTTTTGTTGCGAAACAATTTTAATAACGGTTAACCATTTAATTACTTCTCTTTAAAAATCACTCGTCCGTTGACGTCGCAAGCCACGCCTCCATCGGCGTGGAATCATACCTCTTAGATCTTTATACCATGATCCAGTTGTGCTTGATGCCCTTTATATCATCGGCCCAGCTTGTCGATAGCCGACCTCTATTTCGGTAGGCTTCATGTCTCGGCCTTCATTCAAGCATTTTCATGGACTGTGCTGTCAGTTGTTCTTGCAATGTGTCCTGTCCAATTCCATTTTAATGTTAATTGTCGTTTACTTTACGAGTCTTTTTTTTTTCAATTTGGTACGTAGGGGAGACAAGTCGAAGATGGCGCACTTAAGCAAAATGCTATATTACATAATATAGAATATATTTACCAGGAAAAATTGAATTGCGCCAAGTTGTACCTTTATATGCATACTAACGATATAATCAAACAAATTTAATGAAACTTTAGAAAAAAAAATGTATTGGAATTATTTCATGAATGTGTCTTTGCGCCATCTTTGCCCAACCCGCGGGAAAGATGGCGCATAGAGTAGTCAAAGATGACGTATGGTAATTTTGAAGGAGGAGTAGTAAGTTTTAATACTTATAAATTTTATTTTAACCCTCTAAACATATAAAATACTTAGGATGAAATTAAACTTTAAAATTTGAACTAAAAAGTTTTAGGTAAGAAACAAATAAAAGATTAAACAAATTAATGAAAAATACATTTAGTTTCTACAAAAATCACAAATATAGTCTTTTGGAGTTGTTTCAGCATTGCAGTCTTTATGAGATTAATCACCACATGACGTATGGTAATTTTGAAGGAATAGCAGTAAGTTTTAATACTTATAAATTTTATTTTAACCCTCTAAACATGTAAAATACTTAGGATGAAAATAAACTTTAAAATTTGAACTAAAAAGTTTTAGGTAAGAAACAAATAAAAGATTAAACAAATTAATGAAAAATACATTTAGTTTCTACAAAAATCACAAATATTGTCTTTTGGAGTTGTTTCAGCACTGCAGTCTTTATGAGATTAATCACCACATGACACACATCGATACCATATTTCTCCAGATTTGCCGAGCTCTCTACAAATATTGCAATAATTTTCAACATCATCATCAAGATCGTCTAGTTCATCATCATAGCATAGGTTCTTTTCATTCAAGCTTCCTTCACTTTCACTGTCGGTTTCGGTAAATACTTGTTTTTTACTTTTCTTTTAGCTTTTAAGTTGAACTTTTTGAATTTTCTTCGGTTTCTTCAAGCATTATTTTCAAAGGAGTAGCCGCCAATATTTCAGAATGTTGTTTTGCACAACTACTCTTTTGGTGAACCTCGCTGGGTCGTCCTTTTATATTTTCCCATTTAAAAGAGATAAAAACAAATAAAAATAACTCTATTTATTTAGGTATGACTTTAATTTAATAACGTCAGTTTATTTTCCATTTTAACATTTTTTATATAAAAACGTACCTGTGACAAGATATATAATTATGCATGCAGTGAGACAATTTTTTATTTAGAAAACTAAAAGAATTTCTGCTTAATTGCTAACACGTAAAAATAGGATCACGAAAACGGAAAGCACGTTTGTCATTATTGGGCGAACTAAATATGGCGGTCGCGACATAGTGTTACCAGCTATCTGTGGACATCGTAGTATTAGTGTAAAATTCGAAATAAATTTCTCAAACCTTTAAGCAGATGAGTTAATAAGGCGCGTCATCTTTCCTGCTGCGCCATCTTCGACGTCTCTCCCCTACATTTACTTTACGATTTTAACAATACGTACAAAATAAAAAAAATAAAAAATATACTATCTTTTCCGCTAATGAAATAAAAGATTATTGATGTATAAAGTTGATAACTTCCAGAGGGGAACCGTCTTGCCCCTCCAAAACGACGCTCATAATTCCTCGATGTGTTCATGCATGCTCGCGAGTAAATGTGTAACATTTGTAACACTATTCAAGGCAGGACACTTCATAACAATATCGGATATATCGATACAAATACACATTTTTGCGATAAAATTAATATCGAGTATTTCCTCCACTAGCATTTATAATTTCTTAACACCTACTTACTAATGAACTAGGTAAATATAAGGTTTATTTATCTAATGATTTTGTATTTTTAATGTTAATTAAATCAATTAAATAAATAGATAATTGCGTAGCACTCTGTATCAAACAGATTTTACATTTGTTGAAATGATATTTATTTTTAATTTAGTAACGCCTAAAAAATGTCGAATTGATTGTAGGTATACGAAAGGTTTTTCGATAATATAACGCTTATTTAGAACAACTGGCATTTTTTTACCTCGAGTAGCATGGCGTTGCTTTTAACCCAGATATATCTCTAATTGGTTTAGTTTGAAACATAAATTAAATTAGGAAATTCACATACATCAAAATTTCATACACTACCCCGTATAATTAGACGTATCACGACGTCTAATGTGGTTTTCTTTCCTTTCGCTTGCGGCGTTTTCCTTTATTAATTGAGTTTATAGTGGGAGAACTATGGTTTATATCAGACAGTGAAATGAACACAAACCTTCAAACAAGTGAATTAAGATCAAGTGCACAATTATTACCGATGAATGAAAATTTTTAAGTGACATTTAAAAAAAATTAAATTTGAAAACCACAATAATTTATTATTCAAAATGACTGTTGGCGATCAATGTAAGTTGTGTAACGCCTCAATGACCGACGGCTGTGAAAATTGCCGAAACAAATACGAGGATCAAGATAATACAAAAGGTAGGTAATGAATTGGAATTAAGGACGAAAAGATTAACAAGAAATCAAGTTAAGTTATTATTGATTTTTTAAATTTTTAACCGGCCCACACAGGCGAATTTCGACGGAATCGTGGCCAAAAAGATTATCTTGGTAACATGAGACAAAAAATGTTTTTAATTGTAAGAAACCGTTATAAATATGGTAACATTGCATTTTCTTTTTAATATCTTACATCTTTGCCCCCTCCACACTCCACACTAAACTCCAACCCCCCCGTCTCTAATTATACAATCTGATTTAAAAAAAAAAAATTATTTCTTGACAAATAGAAATTTTGATTTACTCGAGTTCTGGGTCATCAGATGGCATGTAAGAGACTTTTTTTTCCAAATATTCATGTTGTTCTTTAGCGCTTTTGGAAGGACAGTCTCTTAATAATTCCACGAACTGAATCCTTGTGAAAGATACTGATTTTGCTGTGGATCCTACAAGAACAACAAAAAATTGACAAACCTTATGATTTTTTGTAAAAGTTTATATACTCAGAAAAGAATAGCCACCATTTTGAAAAATATCGGAAATTTTTTTCGCCTGTTTAAAAGTATGTTTAATTCTCTATTAAACTATGTACGTTTTATCGGAATCGGGTTAGTAATAATAAAGTTATTCAAAATTGGTTCGATGTCTTAATCACATATTTGTAAAAATGTACCTAACAATATTTTTTTTAAATTCAATTTTCGGCAAGGTCGCAAATGCAACTCTCAGTTGGACCTTATTCAGGACCCTTTAAACAATAGTAAACAAATAGTTTGGTCGCATTCAATAGCGCCCTTTTTTACATTTTGCCTGATAACAATTTTTTAAAGAAATTGTTTAATTTATTATAACTTATGTTAACAAAATGTATGAAATCAAAAGTACTAGTGTAAATATTTTTAATTTGAAAAATTTATAGGATTGTACTTACCACCAGCAATAGGCTCCATGATGGTTTTTCAAAATTTTTATAAAAACAGAAACGGAATAACAGAACTAAATACACTGATTTTTTTCAACCACTCTAATTTAATTGACACACCACACTAGAAAAACAAACGTGGGACTGAGATAATTTTAAGGTTGCCCATAACATAAATATAACAGGGGAGATATTTATGACACTCTGGTTGTTTCTTAATTAAGGGCTAATGATTTTACGACATAATTATAACTTTGGTTTTAGCTATTTTGACCAGCTTTAACCTGAAATTCGCTTGTGTGCGGCCCTAAAAAAGGGATTATCAAGAGGGTGATAATTCTTTTTCCAATTGTTTTTTGGTACCCTTTGATTGATTGAACTACTTATTTTATTGATTTCGTAGATGTCACGGTCTACAAAATACTTAAGGCCGTATTAGACTCGGCAAGTTTTTCTCTTGCGCCGGCAATTATAATGGCACGTATTCATGCGCAGTAAACCGTTTTCGATCAGCTGGAGCATTGTCAACGGTCAGAACAGCAGCAGAACAGGCCGTATTACAGTCGGGAATTTTTATGGCGCCAGCAATGGCAATTATAATTCAAGGATTCAGGCGCAGTACACCATTCTCCGTACGACAGTCAGAAATTCTACTCTTCTGACAATTAAAATGACACGGATTCATGCGCAGTACACTGTTCCCGATCAGCTGTCTCTCATTACCAGAAATGGGGCAGGCGCCATTTTAATTGCCCTTGCTGGCGCAATTGGGTAGACATGGATTATTCTGTTATTTTTAACTGTTTATTATTTGGCCGAACCAGGTATGAACAGGTAATTGCCATTTAAACCCACTGGTACTTAAACTAGCAGTTTACATTCTTTATTAAACTTATGGACTGCTAATTCAGCAACTTTTTGCACCTCCTATTTGTAAATAGCAGTAGTTGCTTTAACTGGTAATCAAAACGAACAGGTTTGCACATCTCTAATTCTGGGGATATTTTAGGGATTTCGACAGTACCCACTGCTGTTCTGACCGTTGACAATGCTCCAGCTGATCGAAAACGGTTTACAGCGCATGAATACGTGCCATTATAATTGCCGGCGCAAGAGAAAAAAATTTCTAGTCTAATACGGCCTTAAAATATCCCCAGAATTAGAGATGTGCAAACCTGTTCGTTTTGATTACCAGTTAAAGCAGCTACTGCTATTTACAAATAGGAGGTGCAAAAAGTTGCTGAATTAGCAGTCCATAAGTTTAATAAAGAATGTAAACTGCTAATTTAAGTACCAGTGGGTTTAAATGGCCATTACCTGTTCATACCTGGTTGGGCCAAATAATAAACAGTTAAAAATAACAGAATAATCCATGTCTACCCAATTGCGCTGGCAAGGGCAATTAAAATGGCGCCTGCCCCATTTCTGGTAATGAGAGACAGCTGATCGGGAACAGTGTACTGCGCATGAATCCGTGTCATTTTAATTGTCAGAAGAGTAGAATTTCCGACTGTAGTACGGAGAACGGTGTACGGCGCCTGAATCCTTGAATTATAATTGCCATTGCTGGCGCCATAAAAATTCCCGACTGTAATACGGCCTTTATAAACTCTTTATAAAAAAGTAGAACCGGAGAAATCTGTGTCTATAGCCCCCCATGACTAACGTTTAAAATGGGTGAGGTAGGTTGTCGCTAATATAAATAAGTCGTGGGAGACTGACGTTCATGAAAGTGGTTAATACTTTTTGTAAAATGAAGCGTCGTCGTCTAGAAACGTCAAATTGAGATTAGATATGTTTTATCCCTCTTCCCTTTAATTATTTTATGTTATGTAGGTATGTATTTTAATAAATAAATAATGTTTCAAGTTTTCACCTATTACTTGTAAGGGACCAGTATTCGGCTTGCCGTATAACCTTAATACAACCCAACATACAACAACTAATTTAACATTAATAATAATTAATTACCGTTTATCGTAGGCGGGAAATTTCGGACGTTAGCGTAAAATACGGCCTATTTTCCGAAAATGATTAATTAAGCAGTATATTATATTCAAAGGAAGTACGCTAAATGCCACATCCTCGCGATTGGCGTAAATTATATTGACGCGTAACGTTTATGTGTTTAAGAATATTTTTCCTTGGGTTTGTTGCTCCGTTATATTTTCCCCGACGAACCCTCACTGTAATAAGTGTTAAAGTTACTTGACAGAATGCAAAAAACATCAACATGTCTGTTGTTTATCAAAATTCACGCTTTACCGTATCAGTTTTTCTAGTACTATTTACTATAAATTATTTATCAAATTTAGCGATATTTGGGCGTGGTTCGGATTTCGCCTGCTGCGGGTTTTCTTGCCCCCCCCCCTAAAATTAATCCTGGATCCGCCACGGTTTGTCAGGTAGTAGTAAAATATATATACAGGGTATCAATTTATTTCGTTTCAGGTAAATAATATTAAAAATGGGAAAGACACGTCAATTTTATTGTGAAGGGTGAAACTTTTAAAGAATAATTGCAGCCTTCGTGGTCTATACCCTTCCAGGGGTCCGAACCCTTCCAACCCCTCCACCGACCAATACTCGCCCCCGAAAGGGGTGAATTTTTATTTTTCAAGTATCAGCGGCAAATATATATTCCCCCCCGTTTTAGAGGATGCTGAACACGATGGCGGCGTCAGAATTTCTCTTTGGGGTTGCGCAACCCCTAAAAACGGCTAAAAAACACCCCCCAGAGGGGTTAAACGCGCTTCATCTTGTTCAGCATCCTCGAAAACGGGGGGGGGGGGGGGGGGTTGTTCGGGTTTGTTCGCTGATACTTGAAAAATAAAAATTCACCCCTTTCGGGGGCGAGTATAGGCCGGTGGAGGAGTTGTAAGGGGTCGGACGCGATATCCAACACCACCACCGTGCTCAGCGTCCTCGAAAACAGGGGGAAAGTGTGTTTCACTGCACGGAAACCTCTTGAAGCACGTTTAACCCCTCTGAGTGGTGGTTTTTGGCCGTCGTGGGAGGTACTCTTGTTCCGGCTGAAGATATTTCGATTTTTCAGGTTTTTTTCCGGCTCACAGACGCCACTACCAGCGTTGTCAGTCTTTTACAATTGCAATATAGACTTGCACCGGCAATGGCAATGAAAATGGCGCGTGCCCCATTTCTGGCAATGCGAGGCAGCTGATCGAGAACGGTGTACTGCGCGTGAATTCGTGCAATTTTAATTGCCAGAAGACTAGAATTGCCGACTGTAATACGGATTCCATTCTCGCATTGCGCCGGCAATGCGAGCAATATTGGGCCAGCTGATCGAGAACGGTTTAGTGCGTATGAATACGTGCAATTATAATTGACAGACAGACAAAAATTGCCGACTCTAATACGGCTTTTGTACCATGCGCCGACATGCTGTATACTAATTTTATAAGAACTGATTGTTCTATTAATTAATTTAATACAGATTAGTCATACCAGGTGTCCAAACAGGAATTTATGTTGTAGTTCTATAAATAGGACACATAATAATTATAATACAATTTTTTCCCAAGCATGATTAATCAGAATCTACTGTTCACAGAAATTCAGGGAGGAAAATTTTATTATTAAAGTGGCTGTGAGTAATTCTTGGAAATCATTTTTAAGTTCCGCAGTTCGCCACAATTGAAGAAAAAGTAAATGTTAAAATTCTAAATTTCTTCGCATATTCCCTCATTAAGGCATACCTTTGGTAACATGGTTAGAAAGTGTGGATAATTATGTATCATTTCGGTTTAAACTCATTGGCGTACTGACTTCGAAACGACTTATTCAATTTTAGTAAACCTTAGTATGTGTGGAAGAGAAATGTAAGTACTTTTAATTGTGGTGTCCAGTGGTACACTATAGTTCCTAAAACAATTACTACTGGACGCAATTTGCAATAATAGCAGTTTTTCTTTTAATTTATCCCGATCATTCGAATCATACGGTATAATTATGATATCTAATCGGAAACTAGATGAAATTTGGAAGCTAAAACATGATAAAAACTCTTTAATGAATTTTTTCAGAAACAGCTGGAGCTGGGTATATAATATTGTTAACAAAACTTACATGGATTTTTAAAATGCCAAAATATACAGCGCATTTTCTTTAAAATAAAAATTAAAGTGTTAAATTTTATTCTTCTGACAATAAATCCGAAACGAAAGAAGATATAGAACTGCGGCTTTCACCTTTATTTTTGCAAATTTAAACTACTTTCCGATTATGATATTATAATTATACTGTAAGATTTACGTTTTCGGGATAAAATCAAAAAATTGTTATTATTGCAAATTGCGCCCTCTAGTAATTTTATTCGGAACTATTGTGTACTACTGGATACGACAATTAAAAATACTTATATTTAGCTTCCAAACAAGCTAAGGTTTACTAAAATTGAATAAATCGTTTAGAAGTGACAGCAATTTAAATGGATACACTTTCAGTAGCCTCTTCCACTCCAAATTGATACAAAATTGTCCAAACTTTCTACCGACGTTAGCAAAGGTATGCTTAATGTGGCAATATCCAGAGAAAATTACAATTTTAATATTTACTTTTCAATTGTGACCCCTTGCGGATAAATGTGGAACTTAAAAAATAATTTACAGTTTTCAGGACAAGACATGAAATTTTCTCTTGGCCACTTGAATAACGATTTTTTTCCCTGAACTTCTATGCCCAGTAGTCACCGAGATATGGCTTGTGGCTGACCTTAATGAAACAACACACACAACACAACACACTCGTGTAGTGATTGATATAAGACAAATAGTTCCTATCAACATGGGTCCGCAGATGCTTTGTTTGGAATATACAGGGTGTTCGGGTTTGTTCGTTATGTTCAAAATATTTCCGAAACGAGTAAAATTTATACATATTAAGAGATATTTATTGGTAAGAAATCACCACACAAGCGATGGTACATGTTTTTTGAAACACCCTGTATACTACCAACCTTATTGCCGCTACTACTAATTGGGAAAGGATATTATTGATTGAAGTGCCAGCAGGAATTATTTTTTGTGATGGAATAAAATGGCTGCAGTACCGGTTAAGCAGGATTTTGTTAAAAAATAAAATTATCAAAAAATCGTAAGGGTCTTGATTCATCAGGGAAATTTTTTTTTCTATTACCCTCGTATATTTACATCAATAGATCAACAGAGAAATGTGCGTGTAGAAATAAATGCTATAGAAAGTATATTATTAATATCATTTTTTTTTGCTTAGATAACCAGTAAACTAGGCAGATATATATTCTGTTGTGTTTTGTTACGGTTGGTTGAATTTTTCAATTAAGGTCACTGATTTTCAACGGTTTTAGAGGGCAAATATAAAAGGAAGAAGAATTTTCTTGTATTTCTTCTGTTGTTTCTTTTAAAATTTAAATGTTTAGGCTACAGTAGAATAATTTCCCTTTTTATAAAATACATTTTACACAGAAAAAACACTATAGTAAAATTATTATAGTAAAGATTTTATTGTAAAATTTCATATAAAATATTGTAATAATTACATTTATTATTACTAATCCGTACCAAAATACTATTGTAAACATAATTTACAAATATCTATAGTTAGGATTAATTCTAATAAATGTAGTAAAATGAAGTAAAATATATTGTAAATTTTACAACAAATGTAAGTGAAAATAATTTATTTATATCTTCAGTAGTAAAATATTTCTAATGTATGGTACATTTTACCGACGACTAGTATTGTACTTTAAGTATTTTTTATTGTAAAAATTACCCAGTGTAAATAAAGTGTTGTAAAAATGTTTGTTTTATAAAAATGACGAGCTTAAGTCAGATGCAACGCATCAATCAGAACTCGATATTCGTAAGGATAAACAAGTGGGGAGCTTAAAGGGGAAGTGTTCATCGATCACGAAGTCATCCGACGTTGGGCACGGTTAGTACTTGGATGGGACGGGTGACCGCGTGGGAATACCATGTGTAAATTTTACAAAAGATTTTAGTAAATTTTACAAAAAATTTTCGTAAATTTTACAAAAATATAAATGGTTTATTAAATATTTTGGTAATTTTCACTAAACATTTTTGTAAAATTATGCTATAATTTGATGGCAGTTCTTAATAAAAGCTATTCCAGTCACATATAGAGCCATAAACTATGGTTAGTTGCGGTAAGACCTGCCGATTGGGGATTGCGTACCGTCCCCCGTACCCCCACACGAGATATCCGATCTTATCCGGCGTACTGTGTGGGGTATGAATGGGATAGATAAGAGAGATGATACAGTTGATAGTAACGACATGACTCATACCACTAAAATCCACCAAGTGCGAATCGGTTTGCCGGTTGTGGGATTAGTTGCCCTTACATTTGCTGCCCTGTGTGGTGGTTATAGCTTGCACAATGCACATGTCAAGTGGAGCCTGATTGGATCTTTTTAATGACTTTTATTTGATTTGGACGGTTTCATTTTATAAAACCATACATAATAATGTAGATGAGTTTTGAGTGTGTTTGTAAATAGGCTTACAGAGTAATTATTTTCATATAACCATAAATATATATTTTTTTTAGATTTTAATGCCAAAGAGTTTTTAAATAATCTTTTAACCAAAGGATCCTATCTGGCCTGTGATGAATCGTCGGAAACTTTTAATAACCAGGGGTTGCCGCCATATTACGATGAAGAAATGTATAGAAGGTAAGTAAATTTTTGTCTTCAAATAGTGCAAAGGAATAATCAGAAACATTTAATTAATAAATACTGTCAGAATCATACAAGGTTTTAAACAGTAATCAATGATGATAAGTCTGTACTGAAAGTCTTAAATCTACCGCCTGCGTTTGAAACCGAAAAGTATAATATTATCCCAAGAACATAAAATTGCAATGTTTTAAGGAAATCACAGTGGCATCGCTGTTTGTTTATTTTTACCTGCTAGTGTAAAAATAACCCTGAAGTTTACAAATTTAATTTATTTTCGCCGGGGGTGTTGTTACCGTTTTATCGTTGCTGCGTTTGTATTTGTTTGTGTTTTGGATTCATTTTTAGTGTTTTCTCGAACTAAAACTGTTTAGAGCTATTTATTAGCCATCCACAATGGTTCGTCAGTGCGTGGTGTGTAAGAAATTCGACTTTTCTAACCCCGAATTAATATTTCGTCGGTAAGTGAGATTAATGAGGTTAGGATTTTTAGGTTGGTGTAGCTAATTCTATATTTTAAGTAAATATTGATTATTATTTATTATTACAGCGTTGCCATTTTTTAAAGCCATCTTCTTCTAACTTATTTGAAACTGTACAAGTGCATGATTGTAAATAAATGGTGTTTTATGAATGGAATGTTTTATCTCCCCTGTTATATTATATGTTTATGGGAATAACACCCTCAAGGTTGGCCACATACGCATGTAAATTGAGCTTGTAGTTGAACGCTGTTTCCATTTACCTTTGTCTAGCGATGTGCGATTCTCCCAAAAGTACAGGTATTTTGTGGATCGACTTGCAAGTACCGGTCTGTTACAATATGGTTAACTAAATTACCGGTACTGTGAGTACCGGTACATTGTTTTATATTAAATGATATAGGAAATCAAGAATGAGCAAAAATATTTTTGCTTTTGGAGATAATTTATGAAAAGCGTTGACAGTTTTTAGTCAATGGCGGCCCGTGGGCGATAATAAGACGAAGAGCCCAACTAGTTCAATTTCCCGATTCAATCAGTGTTCACGAAATAAAATAATTAATATTTAAAACACTAATAGTTAAATAGTTAAATAACATACTATGAAGAAAAAATATTCTTTATAACAAAATGAATTACCCAATTATCGTTTAATATAAAAAAATATGAACCATAAATACAGGGTGTCCCATAACTAATGGTACACAGGAAAACTGCAGATTTCTTGGGTAAAAATACTGCGATTTGGCCATACTTAGTTTAGTTCAATAGCTGGTAATAACCGAGATACAGGGTGTCCAAGTAAAAATTTAATTTTCAATTTTCCTAAATAACTTATTTCTGAATCAATATTTTTGCACAAACTTTTGTGACTAGGGTTTTTTTGGGGAAAGGAATTTGAATTTGTTAATAATTTTGATGTAGATTCTCTTTGCGGTACTCTGGATACATAAAAAGAAGTGTAACTTTCTTGGGCCTTAGTATAATTATGTTTTTTATTAAAAATATCAGTTTTTCCGTAATTTTTAAGCAATAAAGGTATACTTTGTAAATGTCTCTCCGACTAACCGTTTTCGAGATATTTTCAATTACAATTTCTAATGCGCCCGCTTAAATTTTGATTTGTAAATGTGAAACTTGTCACAGTAGATTTTGGTAAAAACAAATACAATGAAAGCACTTTGAAACCTCATTTCTGTCAAGGTTTATTTTCATTTGTCAGCATTGTGGGTGTTTTTCATGAGTTTTTAAGATACTGTTATCAAAAATTAAACTAAAAATGCCGCGACATAACTGTTTTCTAACGGAGAAATGCGAGACATGGTATGTTTAAACGCACCAGAAAATTGTAACAGACGCGGGACACATCGGCGGTATTTGGAAATGTATCCAAATAGAAGGCAGCCAGATTTCAAAATTTTTAGAAGCCTATACGACAGACTGGGAGAAACAGGATCCTTGTGTCCAAAACGTAATAGTGGAGTATCCTGTTTCTCCCAGTCTGTCGTATAGGTTTCTAAAAATTTTATACAAAGTATACCTTTATTGCTTAAAAATGACGGAAGTTAAAAAGTTATATTTCTTTTTATGTATACAGAGTACCGCAGAGAGCACATCAAAATTATTAACAAATTGAAATTCCTTTCCCCAAAAAAACCCTAGTCACAAAATTTTGTGCAAAAATATTGATTCAGAAATAAGTTATTTAGGAAAATTGAAAATTAAATTTTTACTTCGGTTATTACCAGCTATTGAACTAAACTAAGTATGGCCAAATCGCAGTATTTTTACCCAAGGAATCTGCAGTTTTCCTGTGTACCATTAGTTATGGGACACCCTGTATAAAACAGTTTTATTTTAAATATAAAACAAACGATTTGTGTTTATAATTATTTTGTCATAGGTTTGCCTGATATACCTAACAACATGTTCATAATAATCAATAAATGATTATTTTGTCAGATTTAGAACCTAACAAATAATCATATATTATATCACAACACCTATAAATTTAATCAATTAAATTATCTGACATATTTGTGGACGATCTTGCTTGGAAAATAGTTGAATGCACAATAATTTTTATTCTAAAATTATTCTGCATGAAATTATGTGCCAAAAAGCACATACGCACGTAGACAATAGGTAGGTACTGGATAAAAGCTTTGTGTATCGGACCGTATCGTACTGTAAAATACCGTTACAAAATATCGAGTATCGGTAAAGAAAATACCGGTACACAAAAATATCGGATAGATTAGTAACGCACATCCCTTTGTCAATAGTGTTTAAAATATGTCATTTTATATTTTTATATATGTTTACAAAAATTTTGAAAATATCTTCTAACATTTTAGGGGTCAAGACTTTTTTCACAGACACATTTTCGGAATGTTCCTGGGCAATCTATTAGGCCTGATTTGTGGTCTAGCCATAAAATCAAGTTTAGCCATTTTAATATTAACAAAAATGTCCAGCTCAGATCTGACGGCGTATAAGAGATATACCGCTACTATTTTCCACATGGTGATTTGGTACGATAGTGACTTCAGACCCGGGTCAAAGTAAGTTTTCTCTAGGTCGGCTTTAGCAAGCGACTGGTATAGCCACCTTCTTAAAGACCCCGTGTGGATTTTGGAAATATACATGTGTCCATTTAAAAACTTCCCATCATGGGCGTCGTCAGATAGTTTTGTAAGGGGTGGCAATCACAAGATGGCTAATTTTTCAAACTTAAAAACCAGGAAACCAGTGGTAGCAAAAATCCTATTGTAGGCAAATAGCGCCGCAGGCGAAATTTCTCATGGACCACGCCCAAAATACACACCTAAATTTGAAGCATAGGGCGTAGTTTTTTAAGTAATGTTCGATAGAAAAGTTTTTAATTTATTGTCGTCCCGATTCATTTCTTATTTATGAACATGCCTGTGAGGATAAACCCAATATTCTTTTTCTTGTGTTCATTTTGATTGCTACGGTATACTTGAAAGGCCATTTTTATAACTGGTTAAAGTCTGTTTCGTTGCCGTTGATAGCTCGATACCCTCATTAAAGATTCAAAACAAGGGCCCGGTGGCCTAAAATATTTTACCTATAAAATGGTCTTTTTACGTACATCTAGCATAAAGATGAAGAAATTTTGACCTATTCCACCGGGTAACAGATAAAGTAACAATAGAGCCATAAAATGAAATGAAAGGATAATGATTAAAACGGCCCATCATGGTCGGAGAGTTGGGTTTTTAATGTAACCGCTTATTATTTTATTTAAATGTAATAGATTTTATGATTTTATGAATTTATTTACAAGAAAACTAATTTATTTACAGATCAAAAAATATTGACAATTTCAATAATTATAACTCGATAAAATGGTCCTCAGAAGAATCTGAAGAGTCATCATGTCCTACGCTTATTACTAAAGGCTCAATTTCCATAGTTGTGTCAATTACGTTGTCAAGTTCCCACATTTTTTGTGCCTCTACTATAGCATGTTTTATGGCGTTTTGCCAATTTTCTGATGACACATTTGCTAAAGAATGAAGCAAGAGGTGTCGCACTTCTTGCATTTTAAAAGTTTTGTTATTTCTAGCAACATATCCTTTTACTTGAGCCCATATTAATTCGATAGGATTTAGCTCACAATGGTAAGGTGGTAAACGGAGCACTATAATACCTCGATCTCTTGCCATCTCGTCAATAACATACTTTTTATACTGTGATTTATGTAGCCTAACAATATCCAAAAGTTCTTTTTTTACCATGGTATTATCGTAACTCAATTCCTTTCGTTGTAACCAGTTTACGATTTCCGCCTTTTTCCATGAAGTTGTGGGAAGATTCTCTTTTAGCCTAGAGTGATAGCTGGCATTATCCATCACTATTACAGAATTAGCGGGAATGTATTCTATCATTTGCTTAAAATATTCCTCGAAAACATCAGCAGTCATTTCTTCATGATAGTCTTTAGTAGAATTCGACTGGAATTGTAATAATCCTTGATCCAAAAAGCCATTTGAACTTCCTATATGAGTAATAATAAGTCTGCGTCCCTTTCCAGATGGTGGTCTAAGTCCTGTTGACCAGCCTTCCATGACAGCTTGTCGAGAACTTAGGACATTTTTATCTTGCCAAACTTTAGATACGGTGTGCCCTTCGTTCAGCCAAGTTTCATCCAAATAGAAAATGTTTTTGCCTTCGCTGCGGTATTTTCGGATGGACCTTAAGTATTGACGTCTCCAGCAAATAATATCTGCTCTATCAATAAGAAAAGATTTTCTGTTTTGCTTCTCCCATCGAAAGTTCATATCATGAAGTATTTTCCATAGTTTCGTTCGTGATAGCTGTGGTAAGTCCTCGTCGTAGTTAATGGCTTGTAAAATTTTGTCTATAGTTGGTATTTCCTTGGCAAAATAAAAACTATGTACTTTTCTTCTAATACCATTTTTAATGAAATTGTCAATTTCTAACGGTTTCTTTCCTGGGAGTGGTTTTGGCTCACTGAGGTTCTTAGATTTTCTTTCACGCAAGAACCTATATATAGTAGCCTCTCCAACTCCTACCATATTGGCACACTCTGCAATGATGCTACGAACATCACTTGCAGGTTTCTGGTACACTAGAGCATCATGCACGTTTAATATTAATGTCTTTTCTCGGAGAGAATATGCACTCTTGCTAATTTGACGAAGACACGTTGGCGAAAAACTTGACGCCATTGTTACAAGTATAGGAAATAATTCAACTTTGAGATAATGCAGTATCTAAATACAACTAAATACATAGTTTGACAAACACACATCAAATGGCGTAATAACATCCTAAGCAGGCAAAAATAGGTAAATTAATTACCCCTGTTGTACCTACTTTAACCCTAATCCTACTTAACAATGGACAGAGGCCAATTTTCTTATTAAATAAGGCAATTACTATTGGCAACGCCTATGGTTTACGGTTGTTTTATGGCTTCAACCCTCGATATGAGCTATCAACTGCAACAAAACGGACTTTAATGGATGGTACAATGTATTGCTTACCATTGCAGTGCGCATTAGAACCTTTGATACCACTTCGCTGCTGTTTCACTGCCACAGAGAGTTAAGGTGCATTTACACATGCATGGATTTAGTGGCGCCAGTGGTCGCGCCAGTTCTATTTGTACGCCAGTAAATGTTTACACTTCGTTGAGAAAATAAAAATAAGTGTCACGCCATCTTAATTTTTCAAGTGTTTTTCACAGTGCGCACTTGTCGAGTGAACTTTCCGAAGCCTGTAGAATAGACGCTGAACTTTCAGTGGAAAAAAAGATAGAAGAAAAAGAAACGACGAAAAGCAGAGGATCCTGCAAGCTATAAAAACCATCTTCGAATTTCAAGAAATTTAATCGTCAGTTCTGCTGACCACTTTTTTTTTATCCATAATAAACTATATAAACTACAATTAACAAAAATTAGAACTGGCAAGCGGTCCCGGACGTGCAAGCACTTGTTTACACTTGCAACTTTTGATTTTCTGTACGAATTTGTCAGCACTGGTGCCAATAATTTCAGAAGGATGCAGACTTTGGGTCTATGCATGCAAAAATAAATTTTTATACAAGTCGAGGTTTACACTTGCTAATTTCATTTACTGGCTCGCCAGTTTCTATGCATGTGTAAATGCACCTTTAGGACCATTTCTACCGCACGCATCTTTCCAAAAATTTCCCCACAGCCACCCTACTTTGGTAAGCATAATGTGGCTTTTGGAAAAAAGAAAATTGTAACGAAATATTAAGCCCAAAAATAAATTTAAACGTAAATCAGAAGGCTGCCTTACTTATTGTTGTCAGATTGGCAGAGTTTTCCGGGAAATTTTTATCCCTTCGACAATAAAATAAATAAGGAAATCCCAAATTTTAAAACCTTTTCGAGCAGAGCCGGACCAGGTATACAAATTCAATTTATACCTATGCCTGATGCATATATAAATACAAAGTGATTTTTAATAATTTTAATCTTTAGTGGTTTTCCGGCGAGTAATTTTTAGTTAGGCTTATTAGTGGTAGAATGTGGCGTCCTTGGAATGGTGCTGATAGGGGGGCATCTTCAAGTGTCATTTTTAAAAGAGAGCATTTCTCTACCGATGCCAAACTAATAATTAAAAATGTGTATCAATCGTTGTTGAGTAGAAATTTTAATTCGATGGATGCTTTAGCAGAGACGTCTACTTTGACAAAAACTCCTTTATCTTCGGTAAGAGACATAGTACTTAAACCTGTTAATCCTAGAAAAAATCGGAGTTATTCTGACACATTTAGAAGCATTGACGAAAATGACATGGCTTTATGGAGAAGAAAGATTTACCAAATGTATGAGGCACAAACTGTACCCACTTTGATTTCCCTCAAAGGGCGGCTGATTAAAGACGAAACAAATATCTCTTGTAGCCTTTCAAGCCTTAGGAAAATATTGCGTAAAATGGGTTTTAAATACCGAAGCATTGATAAAAGACAAATATTAATGGAATCTCAACGTTTACGGGAATGGAGACTTAAATATTTAACAGCTGTTAAACAATTTAGAGAAGAAAATCGTCCAATTACAAGATACCGACGCACAACTTTTTGAAGATTGGTTTAAACATAAACTCCTTAAAAATATACCTGAAAATAGCGTCATTGTAATGGACAATGCTAGTTATCATAGTCGGCAAGCAAAAATCATTCCCAATTCTAATAATACAAAAGCAGAAATTCAAAATTTTATGATTGAAAATGATTTATATTTGAAGAAACTTACAAAAAACGAGAACTGCTTGAAGTATTAAAAGCTTTTAAAATAAATAAGTAATACGAGTGTGACAAACTTGCAGCAGAAAATGGACATAGAGTGTTGCGTCTTCCTCCGTACTATTGTATATTCAATCCTATTGAGCTAATATGGCACCAATTAAAATCCAATATTAGGAGAAATAATATTTCTCCTACATTAAATGCATCTGTAGTAGAATTAATTAAAAACGAAGTAAGAAAAATTTCTGCAGACAGCTGGAAAAACTGTGTACAGCATGTACTTAAGGTGGAAAATTCTTACAATTGTATGATTACAAATGTTCAACCCTTAATTATAAGTTTAGGCTTAGATGAAGATAGTGATAGTTATACAGAGTTAAATTTTGAATAAATTATCAATAGTTTCTTAGAATTTATTTAATTTTTATTGTACTTGTTATCCTAATAGTTACTTTTAAATTATATTATTTTCAATTATCATTAATTGTTATCATTATTTTACATTTATTATAGGTACCTAAAACTAAAAATACCTATCTATTTATTTTAAATTATAAAAATAAATCATGTGGTGTGGTATACATTTTCAAGCCGGCCCTGATCCCATTTATGGAGCTTTGATGAAGTTGAGGCGTATACAATAGGGTTTAATCAGGTAGTTTATTTATGGCAGTAAGAGTCAACGGTATAATTCTGCAACAACTATACCTTTAAAATCAACTCGGTTTGCAGTATAAAATTCCTTAACTTTTTTAGGTTATGGGAATCGATAAAATATGTTAAGGCCAAGCACAATTCAGCAAGCACAAAGTCATTAAATGCTTTAAAATATAGGATCAATCAAAAAGATATGGCTTTAACGCAGTTTGGTTTTATGGGCCTGGCACTGGCAAGAGCTAAAATGTTAGGAATTCACGAACAAAACGATGAAGATTTAAAATGCTTTATTCACGTTTGGAGGGTCATAGGTTATGTTTTAGGAATTGACGATGAGTAAGTATTAAAACAGGTTTAGCGCATATTCATTCACTGGCTATTATTTTCAGGAACTAGGGGAAATGCCACTTCCTTGCCTTTGGCGTGAATTCTATTGACGCGTGACGATAATCTGTGTGTTTAAGAATATTTTTACTTGACTCTTCCGCTATATATTTTCGCCCACAAGCTGTCACTTTATTAATTTGAACATAAAAATTAAATTGGTTTCCCACAAATAACATATGTCGTGACCACTATAACATTGCCGCGTAGATTAGTGGTTCCCAACCTTCTACCTTATAAATGGAAACTAGAATCTCAATGTATATTTTATATATTAAGTATTAATTCTTATTGCAGAATTATTATAGATTGATTTCTTAAATTATAAATCTGACACCACAGCGACATTTCGCCGTCGCCTGATTGGTCAACACATCTATGCTTGGAAGAAAATTTGATAATTTTTTACTTTGCTTTCCCTTCCGTCCATGTTTCAGACTCCTGTGTCGTACAATACGATCCACTGATGTACCAAATTGTTATTATTATATGTCTTCGAACATATCTCTCACCGTCTGTGTCTAAATTATGTTCACGTTGATGTGCGACGTACATAATAGTGTGATGGTGCATTAACGGATGTACCTCGATATTGGAACTGATTTTTTGAACTGGTAATTTTTTGGAATCAGATTGGTTTGGATCTGGTCCATAAAATTGCTCGAATTATTCGTCCCTAATGCACTGTGCAGCATCACAGAGAACTAATAAGGTTCCATAGTAAATACGACCGCTGTCATATGTTTAAAGACAAAGATAAACATACAAATATACTCTATGCGATATATTAAAATTCTCTCCCCACTTCTCTTCAATTTATATTCTGAAGCCATCTTTCAAGAAGCCCTAGAAGAACGCAACATGGGCGTTAAGGTGAATGGTGTATGGGTCAACAATATTCGTTATGCGGACGATGCAGTTCTGATTGCAGATAACATGGAAGATTTACAAGATATGCTTGAGATTGTCGGTGAATGCAGTAAGAACATGGGTCTCAATATCAACACCAAGAAGACTAAATTCATGATAATTGCTCGAAAGCCACAAGAATATCAAAACTCAAGCCTAACATATGACAATCAACCAATAGAACGATTAAATAAATTTAAATATCTAGGAACGTGGCTGTGTGAAAACTGGGAATCAGACACAGAAATCAGATGCCGCATCGAGAGTGCCCGCAGTGCGGTCATGAAATTCAAAAAGGTGCTCACCAATACTGATTTTGATCTTGGCTTGAGAATTAGATTCGTCAAATGTTATGTCTGGACAGTGTTGCTTTATGGTATGGAGGGATGGACACTGAAGGTGAACACTATGAATAAACTGGAAGCATTCGAGATGTGGATCTATAGGCGTATACTGAGGATACCATGGACTGCAAGAAGAACCAATGATGAGGTCTTGAGGTTAATCAATAGAGACCGCGAACTATTGGACACCATTAAACGTCGAAAAACAGCATACCTCGGCCACGTAATACGTAACGAGAGGTACCAATTCCTGCAATTGATAATTGAGGGGAAGATTGAGGGAAAGAGAGGAATTGGCAGGAAAAAGATGTCATGGCTCCGCAACGTCAGGCAGTGGACGGGACTGAGGACAATGCAGGAACTAATGAATACCATACGTAATAGGGAAGAATGGACAAATGTGATCGCAAACATCCATTAATGGATATGCAGCAGAAGAAGAAGAAGATATTTTAAACACAATTTTTTTATTACTCTCGATTTGGTCTAAAAATAATAAATACAAAAATGTGAAAAATCGAGGATGTAATTATTTAAATTTACTTTAAAAAATTATATGCAAAGAAAATGCCAAGCCAAAGTAAAAACGTATAGGAACTGCGAAATGACTGCTTTTGCTACAAACCGTAATTTTATAACAGTGATTAAGTTTTTATTTTTGGTCAGGTTTACTTATCACTCCTGTATTCACATAATTGTATCTTCTTTTGTAGATTTAACATATGCAGAGAATCTGTCGAAGAAACAAGAAAGATATGTGAAGAAATTATAACCTGTTTCATGAAGCCAGAAATCGACAGAAGAGATCCAGAATATAGAAAAATGTGTTCACATCTCATAAACGGCCTGTGGGTCATAAATCCGTTTTTAAATCTTAACACATTTTCTTTTTATTTAGATGCAGTTTTGAATAACGATCTTTCTTCAGTTAGCCGCCGAAACGTAGATTACAAACAATTAACTTTTAGCGAAAAATTAAGACTTCATACGATTCTAACTGTTATAAGTTTGATGAGGTTCTCGGTGATACGAATTATGTTGAGATATTTACAAGTACATAGTTTGTGGGTTGTTAAAATCTTTCCATATTTAGCGTATTATAAATATGGGAAACAGAACTCGTATGTAAATGTTTTAGGTACTCATTGACAAGTTCTCCGACGAGAGCCGTTTGTATCATTGGCGGACGGGGAGGTTCCGGCTTTGAGGGGGGCCCCCACACTAATTTTCTTTGCAAATTTCCTATAGAAAAGTTACTTGGAAAATTTTAGCGGGGAGGCCTCCGAATTCTTGGTATAGGTTGGAATTCAAACTTTTTGGAATCTGAACTAGTTTGAGCCACAAATCTTATACAATTTGAAGGGAAAATTATATGTTATCCTTTACAGATTGAAGAAAATAAAATTGAAAAACGTAACGTGTGCATGAAGTACAGTAGTACTCACTCGTATACAAAGTTGAGCGATATGTATCCGAACAGTATACAACAGTATACAATTATATAAATTAATGTTTTTTTGTTTATAGAAAAGAAAAAAACAATTTTTTTAAAAAAATATTTAATAACACATTTACATAAAATAGATCCTATTATAAGTTATTCTAGTACACTTTGCATGTAATTATATTTCTTAACATTTTAGATACCTGAGATATAGGCATTATAACAACTGTATAGTATAATAGATAGGTAGAAAGTAGGTAGTAAACAATTTCTAGAAACTTTACACATAAAAATCTGTTTTTAAAAGCAAAAAAAACATAAACACATGTAAAGGCGAACGTTACACTGGAAATTGTATTGATTTGTAAACTTACCATCTATTTCACCTTTAAATCAAAGTTATAAAGCAAATAATTATGAACAATATAGGATTCTTTCATTTATCTTCGGTAATACCACCTAGGCTTCGAACACCGACCTATATCTGTGGATAGCAAAACTCTAAAAGCAAAAGTGGCCAACTTATGGCCTCGCGCATGTAAACAAAGCAAACCGTACTTCGCCGTTAATGAAAATGATTTCACGGCAATATTTTGACACATCAAGACATTCTTTACTGGGAAATAAACAATATATATTCTCGCATAAAAGAAGGCCTTGTTGCCATCACTGAAAATCCACTTTTACATAAAGCAGTTAACTATTAGAAATTAAAAGTACGTAGAAAACCAGCGAAACATGATTTTGTTTATATTAGTTCACAACCTACCACTTGATGGCGCCACATTGCTAATTTTTTCGTGGCGGGCTTTTCAAAATTACTTTTTTTAAATTTCTAGATTTTTAGTATTTTAAAGATATTCTTTTTTTAAAAGCACTTAAATAATCAATAATCTTTCAAAGGTATTTTAGATTTTATTGATTATTTAATGTTCTAAAAAAAATGTCTTTAAAAATTAAATACTGATAAATCTACATAGGTAACGAATAAACTAGGCATATTAATACAAATAAATATTTTATTGAAAACACTAAACACCCATTAAACGAACAATAAATCGACAATAAATAAAAACTTTCAACAATAACAGCTAATATGCTGTTCCCCATATGAAATTTATGTTCAATCTGGAGGTGGCCCCCATATCGTAGGAAAGCAACGACCTTTTTTTCGTACTCTTCTTACTCTGACAACGTTCCCTACTATTCCATTAGGTTTCGAACCGTCAACCTAATACTTTTGATCAAAGATTTTTGGTTACACTAGTCGCCACGTAGTGAGATCCGTTTGCCGTAGCCTTCCATGGAAATTTTGAACGTTCACCAGAACTGTTTCTTATTTAGTCTTGTGTATTTATTAAAATAAACTTCTAAATTTTCATAATATGACGTGCGCTGTGTTCGGTTGTGATATGGATAACTAGGCGAAGAAATTTGACAGAAATATAAGATGCTTCCGCTTTCCTAAAGATAAAAACAAAAAATTAGAATGGATACGGTTTTATTTATTTTGTTAACATTTACTTCATAAGTATTTTCCACTGAAGCTGATGAGGGTATATACTTTCGAAACATGTATGGAAATTATATAAATATTGTTTATTTAACTACTGAAGCAGACTATGAGTTTCTTTACCTCATAATTTCACTCCACTTGAGAGAGAAAAAAACTTTTAATTTGTTTATACTTAGGTCATATTTTAGCTTTAATCTTTGTTGTATGTTCATGAAATAAATATAACTAAATACCATGATATTATTCTTTCATTTCACATACCATTAAATGCGTGAAACCTTACGCTGAGAGCAGTATAAATCTCCATAAGAGATTAATTTAAAAATCACGTGACCGTTGACGTCTCAAACCATACCTCTTAGATCTTTATACCATGCGGCAAACGGCGACCAGTGTTGCCAGAAATCTTTGATCAAAAGTAATAGGTTGACGGTTCGAAAGCTAATGGAATAATAAAAAACGGTGTCAGAGTAAGAAGAGCACGAAAAAAGGTCGTTACTTTCCTATGATATGACGGCCGCCTCCAGATTGAACATAAATTTCATATGGGGAGCCCCACAACAAAAATGAACATCTCCAAAATATTTTTCATGGGGACACTCCTGGAAACACTTTATGTACACACAGTAATAGTGAAACAGAACCGATAGTTAGCTTTTGCTAATACAGATTATACTACAGATTATTAGATTTTATTACACGCGACGAAATTTGACGTCCAGAAGAAATGCGTCAATAAAAACAATATTCAACGATTATTTATGGACGGGCAAGATACACGCGTAAACCGGAAAAACAGAGCGGATCGATGAGACACAATGTATCTGGCCACTGGTTGGTCTTCAACTAACAGCCCGCAATCGTGCGGCGCTATATGAACACAGCGATGTAAGGCGTTAAGAGACCTAGTGACGTACGTGCCTATTTCAAACTTATTTAATACTATTCCATATGTTTTTTCGGGTTGTTTAAAACATAGTCTGTCGTAAATGTTCTTCAAATAATTGTAGAAAAAGGTATTACAGAATGGAAAAGTGTTTAAATTATTTTATTTTGTCTAAAGAGTTTAAGGTGTACATATGACAACACCGGCCAGAATTCCTTGATTGCTTACAAGTATCGCAGTATCACACAGGTGTTTTCTGGTTTGACGTCAGGTCATTTTTACCGCTGAATAAATTGAAAGCGCCATTTATGGGTATTTTTCTTCAATTTGTCTTTATCTCAGGAATTGCCGGTTGAAATATAATACGTCATTTCCGTAACACCCTGTATTTCTATGAAATTAATATAATTATGTAATTACTTATATATATACTGTCATATATTATTCTTAAGCTTATTGTATACTTTACTAAGAAGAGAGATGCAGAAAAGTCCTATTACAAGTGTTGTAAAAATACCTTTTTCCAATTAAAGAAATTATTGATAAAATTAGACTGGCCGTTTATAATCTTGCAACGTCGTAATTTCGTTCCCGCTCGCTCTCTTGTTGTAAGGGCCACGTTAGTCAACGGATTATATCGGTGCGAATGACGCAATGGGGGTATTGGAAGGGACCTGGAAGGGACGAATGAAGGATTTCTACGTGGAGACGAACGACGAAGTCATTCGGTTTCTGGTATCCACAGAACCGCGCTCACCAACGATTCGATCTTTTCAAAATGGGTGCCGCAATGGTGGCTACAGGTTTCAGAGTGTTTTTACACCAAGCAATTCCGAGAACATCCAGCCGCGGATTTTCCCTGAGGAAATTGTCATCGTCGCATACTCGTGTTTCCGGCGAGATTAAATAATACTGGAATTTCCCCAAACACTCGTATATTTCAGTGCGAGTATAAAAAATTTTGGAATATCTTCGATCCCTCGTGTATTTTGGTGCGAGGTTAAATAATAACCGAATTTGCCCTTCGAACACTCGTTTCTGACGCGAGTATAAATAAGTTCTTACAAGAAAATTCACCCGATTGTGACATAAAAAACATTCTGAGTCCGGAATAAGTAATGGTTACTGAAAATATTCTACAAGAAGTCACGGTAACTAAAATTATTATTAGTCCTAAAATAATGACTGGCCACTTTACTCATAGTGTCGACCAGTTCTTACATCTTCAAAATTTAATGATTCAAGAGTTAGATTGGCTTAATAAATAATTCCTGGGTGGGGAATTCACCTCTGGATAGAATTCAAAAATGGGGACAAAATTAAATTTCCAAAAATAGCCATCTACTTAATAATCTGATTAAATTAAATTAAAAAAAAATTGGTTATACAGGGGTTATCGAAAAACGTCTTACGTAAAACGCGCCGTAGGAGAACGTTAGAGTTGCTTACCTTTGAGTGAGCGCAAAACGGACGGACGTTAACGGTTACGTACGCCACTCTTGCGACGTACCCTTAAAATCTTAAATAGTAAAATCCGTTAAAATCCTTACAATTCGGCGACACAAGTTACGGCAGGTACGTTCCTTCTTCTAGATTTGCTTCACATTAAAATGTAATATCTAAGTCTATTTCTTTGACGTTTGTAGAGTATCGATGCCAGTGGCGCTGCCAAGGGAGTGGGTTTTGGTGGTCTTTCAAAATTCCTTGTTATAGTCATGTAAACCACAAGTTTAATACCCCCAAATTTTAAATTAACCTCCCCCCCCCCAATTTTGATGACGTAAGTAAAATCCTCATGAAGCGGACTTTAGATAATTATGGTAATATATTTCTAAATCATAAATCCAGTCCTGTTCATTCGTTTTAATAAACGTATGCCCTAACCTGATCTCTGCACTGGCCATAAAGTTGCTATATTTTAGCTATTCATATCTTGTTTTGCTGGATATGTGTGCTCCATTGCTTATATTTTTCTTATGGGAATGTATTTGATGGTTTTTACACAACGAAATTCATATGTTTTATATGAGAAAACAGTACATAATTTCGCCCTCCCTATACAGGGTGATTCACGACGAGCTTGCATTAGAACTTTATGGAGAACTACTGAATATATGTTACTGAAACTTTCGAAATATCGGTTTATCGATATGCTCTCTTGAACTAAAATATTCACATGTTTCTGTCATTTCCGGTTATAGTGCTAATGAGGCACTTATATTTTTGTCTCCTTCTTTCAATCTGTGTAACGCAATATTTTATTCGGTTTTCTTGCAATTTGAATCATGACAGGGGTTAAAAACGGCCAGGTTTTTAGCGCTCTCGAATCCTTTTATAAACTAGAATAATTTCTGTTGGTAAGTATCGGTAGAAACATAAAAGTAAGAATGTTCATGAAATTTATGTATTTTATACACGAAAGGTCAGTAGTTTCATGACTAGATTTCATACGATTAGAAATGAAAAATCGTTTCTTGATATAATTTTCAAGGTAAGAGAAATTTACGTTGTTTCAAATTCACTACAGGATTTCGGTAACATCAGGAAATTTTTATATTCTATTGTCAGGTTAATGCCGAAGTTTTTTTCTATAACCATATAAAGGGTGTCCCATAAGTTGTGGGTCATAGAGCAACTGGATATACTAAACATCAAAATAGACCAATTAAGTCATATAAGTATTTTCGAAATGTATCTCGTTCTAGAAATACAGGGTATTGAAACCAAAAGTTTGAGTTAGAAAATAAGTCATAATTTGAAAACGATTTCATCATGTATCAGATTGAAAGTGAGGTATGATGATTTTATGAGTAAAAAATAATGTAGAATTTCCACATTAGAGGGCGCTTGTTACATACACTGGGTATGATAAATCTATGATTTTTTTGTTTCTTGCCTATTATTAAGTGGATTCCGGAGTACTTTTGAACGAGTTTTCTCCTCAAGCGTTTATTTCGGTTTCAGGAAAAAAATTAAGGAAAAAAGCTTTGTAATGCAACTAAAATTGATGGAAAGTACCTATACAGGGTGTTATGGAAATGACGTATTATATTTAAAGCGGTAATTCCTGAGATGAAAATAAATTGAAAAAAATATCCAAAAATTGCGCTTTAATTTAATATGCCCTGTACATGACCTTACGTCAAACCAAAAATGACCACGTGTTGCCCCTGCCAGGAAGGTAAACAAAGCAACATATGGCGAAAAACGTCACTGAATCTTGGACAGTGCATGTTGTCATATCTTCAGGGTAAACTCTTTAGAAAGTCTAATCGTTTGACAGATTCCAAGTTGTTCATTTTTCAGGGTACATTATTATAAACTTTTACGTTCAGTTCAGTTCACTGGGAAACAATCTTTGATTTATAAACTTGAGCTGACTTATAATGGTCAGCTATGTTCTCACTTGTTCAATTCGAACGACACCCGTCGGATCTGAACAACTGAAATGCCACTTTACCCTTTAGAAGAAAAAAATGGTTTATTACATTCAAACTCATTCAAACATGTTTGGCTTTAAATGTAAAAATAAGTTTAACGCTAAAGAAAATGTATTAATATTTCTATGACGTAACCTCCAAGTTAACGTCAACAAAATTTATTTTATGCTTTATTTCTCTGTAAAATACTCTTATTTGCTTTAGAGGCATCCAAAATTATCTAGTCTATGTTTATAGCTCAATAAAAATTAAAACAAGACTTGTTACAGATATGAATAATGTAACAAAGTCCTGCCGTCCGGTCGGGTTGCCTTCAATTCTCTTACTAAAAATCCTTCCTCAAAGTGTTTTATGCAGACTCTGGTATTTTTCGTCAGTAAAATTCTCTCTGGGAATCTTCTTCCACAATTCGCATTTATCTGCTTTTTTTTGGGAAGGAAAACGCGGAAATATTTTCGCTGTCATTATAATTTAACTTGCATCCATTAATGCAACAACTACTTGGCATTTTGAACAAACTCTTTATTTATCTGTGTTAATATGCAGTCTTAAGTATTTACACAACCACTGTACATAAATAACTTAATAATTTAAACTCGGGTTTCAGTATTAACACACAATTTCACAAATCCGCTTGAAACTCTGTAAAAACAGTAGGAAACCGGTAACTCGTATGCAAATCCCCCGGCTTCTTTAAACAGCTGATTTTGGACAATCGGGCTAACCTGGCGGGCTGTTTTTTGTCTGTTCCTGTCTTCACGTGTCACGTGTTGTCTATCTAAAAATACAGCGTTGCCACTTTCGATGTTTTATGAGAAATTGCCGAATTTCTTTCTATAATATTACTTTCCTGTATAATTATAGTCTCGGAAATGGCAACCGCGCTAGCAGTTTTCGGAGAAAGAAAGCACCTTGGTTGGTCGAGTCCATTAAATTTATTTCAAAGGGTTAATGTCACATAATTGTTTCATTTTATCTTTAGTTAAGGGTTAATGGCCCAAATAATTAAGTGCTGTTGTTCTATGTGTGCGATAGTGTTATTTATTGTAAAGTGTAATTATGGGTTACCGTTTAGTGCTTTCCTGTAATCTGATAATAGGTGCATATCTTCAAAAAAACTAATTTGAAACTCGTGGGTGTCTGTGTGTTTCTTTAAGTGATTTAGTACAATTTGTTTTGTTTCACTGTGTTTTTTTCTCTCGACGATATGACGGTTATTCCGAGATTGGAAATAAGAGGCCGAATGGGGTTTAGTGATAAGCTTATTATGCACCCCCACACTATCATCAGGGCACGTGATGAGCATACAGTTTTTCCCATAGAAAAAAGAACTGAAGGTATCTGTGCCCTGGATTTCTTAATTCCTGGATTTACTTTCTAAGTAAGCTAAATATTTATTTTTATAAGAAACAAAAGTTTTACATTTTTACAAAGTTTGGCAACATTGCACGTAATACCTGTTTTTTGATATGCCACCATAGGCTGACATGACGAACAAACCCGAACAAACGCCAGATGAGGTTTATGGGGCTGGATCCCACTTTTAAAACGGTCGATTTGAAAAAAAAATATGTAGCGCTTCTCTAGGACACCCAAGGAGTCACCCATTTAAATATAATACGCCATTTCCATAACACCCTGTATATTTTTTTATTTTGTAAAATTTTTTTATATTTAATTTTAGCCTTAGGAAAATATTGCGTAAAATGGGTTTTAAATACCGAAGCACCATCAATTAAAGGCAAAAGAATCACAATATTACATGCTGGTTCAGAGAACGGGTTCGTTCCAAATTGTCTGTTGCTTTCAGCTTTATTGTACTTGTTATCCTAATAGTTATACTTTTAAATTATATTATTTTCAATTATCATTAATTGTTATCATTATTTTACATTTATTATAGGTACCTATGTGGCGTCCTTCGAATTGTGCTGATAGGGGGGCATCTTCAAGTGTCATTTTTAAAAGAAAGCATTTATCTACCGATGCCAAACTAATAATTAAAAATGTGTATCAATCGTTGTTGAGTAGAAATTTTAATTCGATTGATGATTTATCAGATACGTCTACTTTGACAAAAACTCCTTTATCTTCGGTAAGAGCCATAGTACTTAAACCTGTTAATCCTAGAAAAAATCGGAGTGATTCTGGCACATTTAGAAGCATCAGCTAAAAACATAGCTGATCCTTCTTTAGATTACCATCAAGATACCGACGCACAACTTTTTGAGGATTGGTTTAAATATAAACTCCTTAAAAATATACCTGAAAATAGCGTCATTGTAATGGACAATGTTATCATAGTCGACAAGCAAAAATCATTCCCAATTCTAATAATACAAATCAGAAATTCAAAATTTTATGATTGAAAATGATTTATATTTTGAAGAAACTTACAAAAAACGAGAACTGCTAGAAGTATTAAAAGCTTTTAAAATAAATAAGGAATACGAGTGTGACAAACTTGCAGCAGAAAATGGACATACAGTGTTGCGTCTTCCTCCGTATTATTGTACAATTAAAATCCAATATTAGGAGAAATAATATTTCTCCTACATTAAATGCATCTGTAGTAGAATTAATTAACAACGAAGTAAGACAAATTTCTGCAGACAGCTGGAAAAACTGTACAGCATGTACTTTAGGTGGAAAATTCTTACAATTGTTTGATTACAAATGATCAACCCTCAATTATAAGTATATCCTTAGATGAAGATAGTGATAGTGATACAGAGTTAAATTTTGAATAAATTATCAATAGTTTCTTAGAATTTAATTAATTTTTATTGTACTTGTTATCCTAATAGTTATACTATTAAATTATATTATTTTAAATTATCATTAATTGATATCATTATTTTACATTTATTATAGGTACCTAAAACTAAAAATACCTATCTATTTATTTTAAATTATAAAAATAAATCATGTGGTGTGGTATACATTTTCAAGCCGGCCCTGATCCCATTTATTGAGCTTTGAAGAGGTCGAGGCGTATACAATAGGGTGTAATCAGGTAGTTAATTTATGGCAGTAAGAGTCAACGGTATAATTCTGGAACAACTATACAGGGGAGCCAATATTCAGCCACCTGAAAAATGACATGGCATTTCCTATGTTCAACTTAGTGATGCATCACCCGGTATACCTCTAAATATTCGTTATTTACATTGTGCTTTAAATACACATTTAAGAATAAGAACTGAGCGAAAAAGTAGGGAAATTTAATAATACCAGGCGTAGCAACGGTTCGTTGTAATTCAAAGTCATAAATAAGATACAGCAAAGTCTTAGATACGGTTTTTTTGGAGAGAAAACATGTGGTAAGAAGATGGTTAAATTCTCACTGTAGTATTTGATCCGGAAAGAATTAGACTATAACGCTGTATTAAATGGAATTTTGTCAAAGAAATAAATTGTATTGTAACCTCTTTTGATACATCTTCTCCTTACCTGTCTGATTTAAACATAATAACCTGCCGATATTTTTATATACAACGTGTCCAAGATAAAGAGGGCCAGTACAGGGATCTCGGAAACCGTAAGAGATACGAAGTCGGCTACATGGAGGTAAAGTTGCGCATTTACGTGCGTAATAATATGCCGTTTAGAAAGTTTTAAAATTCCGAGCAGTTCCGGAGATATCCGGAACAAAACGAAATTCTGAAAAATCGTTTTATTGGTTTCCTGTTTTTTTTTTTAGATCGAATTCTAAAGTAAATTGCACTTTTGCATTGCCACTTTTCCCGCTCTATCTAACAGCGTCAATTGTTTTGTAATCCGACGAGTCACAAAAAAGGGAAGTAGGCGTTTGAAACAAAAAAAATTTAAAATGGTGACGCGTGATTTGTTTCACTGGACATTCCCATTGTGATCGTCGTTAACATTTGAAAGCGTTTTAAGTTTTTGGTGCTTGAAGTCTTTCAAAGTATTACGCCAGAAATGCTGTAAAATATTTTAGAATCGACAGTTAGAAAATATTATTTGTGCTTAAAAAATAACGGAAATCATTTTGGACACCTGATTATGTAGTTCCTTACTTTATTCGTTTTATTACTGTTTTGGTATGTTTTTTGTTCACTTATTGTTTATTATTGAATTATTTTTTGTTCACTTATTTGTGGTTTATTATTAAATTATTTGATATTTATTGAACTAGTCCAACATAAGTAAAAATTTAGAGCTTACTTATGAGACATTATTTATAAAATTAGGAGAAATACAGGACCGTATCCCAAAATTTCCTGACGTTGTTCAGAAAACCCTCGAACATCATTAAATCACAATGTGTCATACATCGTTGCATTCGGAGGAAATAAAGCTCTCAAATTCCAATATCAGGAAAACAGGGCCGTATTTAAAAAAGGAAAGTTGATAATGTCCCTTCGAAGACGACTCGTCGGATTACAAAACCATTAACGCTATTAGATAGAGCGGAAAAAGTGGCAATGTAAAAGTGCAATTTACTTTAGAATTCGATCTCAAAAAAACCCAGGAAAACAATAAAATGATTTTTCAGAATTTCGGTTTTTTCCGGATATCTCCGGAACTACTCGGAATTTTAAAACTTTCTAAACGGCATATTATTATGCACGTAAATGCGAACTTTACCTCCATTTAACCGACTTCGTCTCTCTTACGGTTTCCGAGATCCATGTACTGGTCCTCCTTATCTTGGACACGTTGTATAGGGTGTCCAAACCAACCAAACAACGAAAAAGCTTAAATGAGTCATAATTTAAATCTTTTACAAAATTGAAAAGAATTTTTAATCCCATAAAGTTCTATTAAATAAGGAATGCGTAATTTTGGCATACATGCGCTCAACCTCGACTCCGGGCTGGAACACCGGAGCCTGAAACTCCGGAAGTTTACAAAGTTATATCTCAGTTTCGCACTACGCGCCTTCTGAAAAGGCGAGCTAATTTCCATCGAGGTTGCCTCGATTTCGCGCGCGATTTTCGTGAACTTTCAAAGTTGAAAAAGTAATTATTTCTGGAAGTTTGTGGCTTAAACAATGGACGGTAACTGGATACTAATGTAAGTTTAAGTACTGGTTGATTTCAGCTCAAGTAAATTCACTTAATTTTTTTTATATTTATTTATTTCTTATGTTAACAAACTTTCCTTACTATGTTTAACTATCATTTTATTATATTTATAAATTTCCCACCTATTTCAAATATTAATTATTTTAAATGCAATATGGAATAGTTACTTATGTCTTAAAATTGTTATTAGTAGCAGATAATAATATATAGTTAAGGTTTAACTATATACTTACCAATAATATAATTATAATAAAACAGTATTTGGTTGGTTGTGTGGGGTTTATTTTGTAACATTGTAAACCTTTATGTGAATTATGCTTAAAAAATATAAACATTTTCCTTTTAACAGCTTCAATAAAGTTCTTAACAAAAATTATATCCTTAATTTTTCTTTTACTGTAGACGGCTATTACTAAGAATTATCTAATATTGGAGAGTATTAAGATTTCCAATCATATTCCAGTAGCTTTTCGCCAGGTACTAGATGATGGACTTTTAAGTGAAAATTGAAGAGGAAACTAATTGCTATACCATACCCTTCAGGAATTTTATTATGATAATTTATAGTCAATAATAACTTATATAAAGTATATAATACTTTATATATTTCCTTTTTATGTTTTCTTTGATGTTTCCTAAAGAGTTTTTTTTAGCTGTATTAACAGGAACAATTTCTTGTGACAATGAAGCATATTTTGATTTGATTTGATTTGATTTGAAAAAGGATTTTGTAAATGGTGTTTAATTTAAAGAAGGAACATTTAATATTAAAAACATTGAAAAAGATTGCCGTTAGGTTGGTAGCTTAAGAACTGGATACGTATGTAAGTTCTTGATATGTACCAGGTACACTATTCTGACAGTACCTTACCAATGTAAAATATTCTGACATGAATTGTGTGGGAAATATGGTTTCCTTTCTTTCTCATGTTCCATTTTTCTATTTGTTCGGGTACGGAGATACGTATGTAAGTTCTTGATATGTACCAGGTACACTGTTCTGACAGTACCTTACCAATGTAAAATATTCTGACCTGAATTGAAAGATTGTGGGAAATATGGTTTCCTTTCTTTCTCATGTTCCATTTTTATCTATGTATCTGGGTTTGTTAGTTTTAGCCTTAACTGGATGAAAATCCTTTAAAAAAATTATTAAAGAGAACACTAATGATTTGATTTTTACTTTAATTTGTCAACATGTCAACACGGGTTTCACCGTCACAGCGGCTTCATCAGATGTACGGTATAAATACAATTACCTAATCTATCTCTATTACAATGGGAAAACCGACTAATATTAGTATAATATAATTTTCCCATTGCAATAGGGACTAAAATTAATTAATTTAATTTATACTGTACATCTGATGAAAGCGCTATGACGATGAAACACGTGTTGGCATGTTGACTATTTAAAGTGAAAACCAAAAGTGTTTTCTTTAATAATTTTAGTGTTAGATTTCATTAACTGTTAATTTACTGCGGTAATGCTTTGAAGCCACATGAATGTGAAATAAACACGAAATAAAATAGATGTGTCATACTGTAATGTAAAAGCTGTTAAGGTACTCATCCACGACAGGTACTGCGTTACACTATGGTTATTGGTTTGACTTATTTTATTTGACAACATTTTTTATAGAAAACTTTAAATTACTAACCTTTAACCTTACAAATAGAAAATTTTTACTAAATATTTATCTGAAATACCTATACTCGGAAATATATAACATGCCGACGGTGTTCGTCAACTAATTTCTAGTCACAACTATAAAACAACATAACCTAAAAATAATAGAAATATCTTCCAGTTTATACTCTATTTCTAAAGTTTTATTCAATAAAGTACGATTTTTATTTTTAATTCAATATAGTATTATACATATTACTTTATATACAGGGTGTCCCATAACTAATGGTACACAGGAAAACTGCAGATTCCTTGGGTAAAAATACTGCGATTTGGCCATACTTAGTTTAGTTCAATAGCTGGTAATAACCGAGATACAGGGTGTCCAAGTAAAAATTTAATTTTCAATTTTCCTAAATAACTTATTTCTGAATCAATATTTTTGCACAAAATTTTGTGACTAGGGTTTTTTGGGGGAGAGCAATTTGAATTTGTTAATAATTTTGACGTAGATTGTAGGGGGCGCTCTCTGCGGTACTTTGAATACATAAAAAGAAGTGTAACTTTCTTGGGCCTTAATATAATTATGTTTTTATTAAAAATGTCAGTTTTTCCGTCATTTTTAAGTAATAAAGGTATACTTTGTAAATGTCGCTCCGACTAACGTTTTCGAGATATTTTCAATTACAATTTCTAATGCGCGATTTAAATTTTGATTTGTAAATGTGAAATTTGGCAAAGTAGGCTTTGGTAAAAACAAATACAATGAAAGCACTTGAAACCTCATTTCTGTCAAAGTTTTTAAGGAGTTTTTGAAGATACTGTTATAAAAAATTAAACTAAAAATGCCGCGACATAACTTGTTTTCTAACAGAGAAATGCGAGACATGGTATGTTTATACGCGTTCTAAACGAAATAGTGGATGATCCTGTTTCTCCCAGTCTGTCATATAGGCTTCTAAAAATTTTAAAATCTGACTGCCTTCTATTTGGATACATTTCCAAATACCGCCGATGTGCCCCAATTTCGTTAAAATTTTCTTGTGCGTAATACCATGTCTCGCATTTCTCTGTTAGAAAACAAGTTATCTCGCGGCATTTTTAGTTTAATTTTTGATAACAGTATCTTCAAAAACTCCTTAAAAACACCCACAATGCTGACAAATGAAAATAAACTTTGACAGAAATGAGGTTTTAAAGTACTTTCATTGTATTTATTTTTACCAAAGCCTACTGTGACAAATTTCACATTTACAAATCAAAATTTAAATGGCGCATTAGAAATTGTAATTGAAAATATCTCGAAAACGGTTAGTCGGAGCGACATTTACAAAGTATACCTTTATTGCTTAAAAATGACGGAAAAACTGTTATTATTAATAAAAATATAATTATACTAAGGCACAAAAAAGTTACATTTCTTTTCATGTATCCAGAGTACCTCAGAGAGCGCCCCCTATAATCTACATCAAAATTATTAACAAATTCAAATTCCTTTTCCCCAAGAAACCCTAGTCACAAAATTTTGCGCAAAAATATTTATTCAGAAATAAGTTATTTAGGAAAATTGAAAATTAAATTTTTACTTGGACACCCTGTATCTCGGTTATTACCAGCTATTGAACTAAACTAAGTATGGCCAAATCGCAGTATTTTTACCCAAGGAATCTGCAGTTTTCCTGTGTACCATTAGTTATGGGATACCCTGTATACATATTTATAGTTACTGTAGACATTTCCTGGGCATTAATTCTTATTCCTGTCAGATTCTGTGTCGACACAATATTTTGTTCAATATTTTGACCTTTGTTCTGCTGGAACCATAACTCAAAGTTTTGCATATTTTTTCTAAAAGTTTTTCTAGATTATTTTCTGCAATTTCTCGTATTTCTGACGGAGTCCAACTTTCTTCCTGACTCATTTTTATTAACTTTAATAATATATTTAATTTTAATTATGACGGATGGGAAGAAGCTTTTTTAAATTTTTATTTTATTAAATTGTAATAGTATTACCAACCCAAAAAGAAAATATTAATTCAAATGGAAAAAATCTACTAGATTTTTAAAAGTTTTTCAGACTTTAAAGACCCAAATAGAAAAAACATTATAAAATACACGGTTCATAAGACAATTAGAGCACTTGTATTTTAGAAAATTCCCCGCTTCGTGGGTCGTTTTCTAAATTAAATGCGTGCTCTAAGATAATGTCTTATGAAACTTGTATCTTAATATAGAATTTGACGAGTGAATCAAAATAAATCGCACCTAATATTTATAACGTATGTAAAGAAGAATAACCTACCATAGACCGTGAATCACCCTGTATATTTATTTTAAAACCTTAACGATATATTGATTTTACCTAAAAGTTTTTCGATCAGTTCAAAATCCTTTGGAAGGACGTGATTCCTACTCAATCTCATTATAAAGTCTAGACAAAACTGAATGTCAATATTGTTAAATTTTTTGCATAATTTAGGAACTTAATGTACAGCGATGTTTCTCGCATCGAACTCTTTAATGCCGTTTGATGATAAACTTTGTGTAAATCGGTTTTTGAATCCAGGAAAGTTCTGTAAAATATTACGCTAGCTTTAACCGCGATGCTCTAAAATCGTTTCTGTCCGGAAATAGCTTGAAACAACTGAACTGATTAGATTTAAATTTGGTGAAATGCTATAGTACATTACATAACAAGTGTTGAAAGTGGTAGATTTCAAATGAGGAGCAGGACGCCAGCCGAGTGCGGAAATCCGCCGAGTTTGTTCACACGAGTAATGTACCCAATTTTTCCTGTGACCACAAAAATACTTTCCCCAATTATTTGAACATTTAACTTACTTACCTGTTTTTAAATACGAATAAAAGCTTCCTCCTAATTACTTATGCTAAATATGTATGTACTCTGTTAAAACTTTATCCTTTCTGATTTTTTATTTAGGTTCAGGCCTACCTCTTCGACGTAGTGAACTTTTGATGTTTGTTGTTTTGATGTGAAGTACTTTGTATCACTGAGCATTGGAAATCAAAAGAACAGCTAAAGAAAATAGGTATTAAAGACTTCAAACTAATGTCAATGTTCTGTAGGGAAGAAGGGAGGCACGGTGGTACTATGATCTATTGTAAAAATAATTCAAAATGCAAAGCTCGGACAAAGCTGAATAGCATGGCAGTTACTGGTAGCTTCGAATCTGCGACAGTGGAGTGTAACTTTGGGAAAAAAGGGGTAATAATAACATCGATATATCGACTACCCTCAGGGGACATGAAGATTTTCATGGCAAATATGGAAAAACTCTTAGCAAAGGTTTTTAAGGAAAACAAGGACATATTTGTAGTAGGGGATTTCAATATAGAAATGTTAAAAGACAATAAAACGAAATCGGAATTGCTTTCTATGATGTACTCATTTAACATGCGTCCGACCATAGCTGTAAATACTCGTGTATCTCGCAATAGTGGGAGTTGTATAGATAATATTTTTACGAATTGTTATTTTGCTGACGCATTTGTTTTTGAAAGCTTTATATCTGACCATATTGCACAGAAAATAGTCTTTAAAGTAGAACCCACCGAAATCAGCTATATTAAATACACTCGGTTTTTACGGAAGGCGAGAGCAAGATTGGCTCGAGGTTTATAATGTGGATAAAAAAGATGTTAACAAACAATGGATTTTGTTTATAAGTGGGTTCACAAGGCTATTCAATCAGAGCTTTCCTCAAAAATTATTAGGGAAGAAAAACAATCGAGGTTTAGGTACGATAATGAGCAGATTATAGAAGCTAAACACAGATTAGATATCCTTTTGACCTTATCAAGACATGATGAAAGTTTCAACCCTACTTACATAAAAAAAAAAGGAATTACGATAAGTTGCTAATAAAAAATCGCGCAACTAAATACGGAAATAGAATAAAGAACTCAGATAATAAAACAAAATGCATGTGGTCAATATGTAAAGAAATAAATGGAGAAAATAATAATGAGAATGGATTGCAAGTTGAGGGAGACCCTGATGAGTGTTTAGCAAATAGGTATAATGAACATTTACTCCAGGTGGTACCCAATTTATTAAAAGAACTCATAGCTGTCCCATTTGAATGTGCAGTGAATGCAAACATAGGATCAATCTTCTTGAGGCCCGTAACACCAACTGAAATTTCCGAAATAGCTAAAAAACTTAAAAATAAGCACAGTTGTGGGTTGAATGAAATTCCTATCAGTGTTGTAAAGTTGGCAGCACCATTTATTTCAAATATATTAAGTTTTATAATTAACAACTCGTTCAAATATGGTATCTTTCGGGACAATTTAAAAACTTCTGTGATAAAACCAATATATATATATATTGGTGCACGGTATCTTGTCGCCTCCGGTATACAGAAGAGGCGACCTGGCCTCCGGGTGTTCCCAGGGGTTTACATCGAAAAAAAAAAATTATATATGGGGTGTTGAAATAACAACCAATCCAGATTCCTTGAGAGGGGAAAAGATTTTTTAATTTTTAACGGGTCATATATGGGGAACACAGAAAGTACTATGTGGCCTCCGAAGATTGTATATACGCGTATATCCTGGTGCCGTTATTACCTCCGACAGTGTTGCCACATTGTCGGAGGTCATATAGACACCTCTGTATCCGCATGCTGGGTTTTTAATATAAATATTTATGTAAGCGGACATTTTCTACCATATTTTTGGCAGACTGAAAGGCGCATTTTCTATTTCGGTGTCAAATGTAAATGTAAATCTGAAACATGAAAACAATAAAAAAATATAGAATGAAAGATGTTTAGATTATAATGGCAAGGATATTACAAATTAATAATTGAATTGTTAAACATTAACAATTAATAATTTAATATCTAGATGCAGGTGAATATCAAGACGAATGGAAGATTATTCAGACGCTGTGTGACATTATAATGAAATATTTTAAATAGTGTGATATAATATATAGTTCCCCCTAGGAATTCCTATGGTCGATTATCGGTAAACTATAATTAGTACAATTTTGGATATTTCATCGTATGCTAAGGTCGATAGGGCGGCTAAAATATTTTTAAGAATCAAGTAAATGTCAAGTTGCTTATTTTACAATTCTAAATACATTTAATATCCTACCTATAACTAAGTTTAACCGTTTTTGACATATTTCAAATTTTATGTAAAAATGTCGTTTGAAGGCCGGCAAATATTTATCAATTTTTTCATTATTTAATTTGAGCTAATTTATTTGTAAAAAGGAACCATTGTTATTACACGGCACTCAAAATAGAAGATAAAAATTAAATTAAGAAAACTGTGAAAGTCTGTGTATTTTTATAATTTTATAGTAACTATGATTAAATTTATTTAAAACACGGTTAACTTCTTATAGTCATATATTTCGAAAATTTGTAGTTTTCAAAATACATATTGACAATTTAACATTTTTCTGTTGATTAGGGGGTTAGTAAACAATCAAGTGCTAAATAAATCAAGAACAAGTGATACTATATTGCGAGTATGATTTGTTGCTTTGTAAAGCCATCCTCACTAACTAGATAAATTTGGCTTACTATTTGAAAAAATTTACTTGTGACACTTAAAATTCAATTTTTAGTTTTTCCTTTAGAGAGTTCTGTATTAAAATCTAATAATTAAATGAAGTCTGGTCAAGTATACCCCTTTCTACAGAGAAATCAGCCCAAATTAAATAACAAGGGCTGTTCTGAAAAAACACTCATATTTATTTTCCGGACTGCACGCGACATTTTTAGGTAATATAGGACATTGAAAACTCCGACCCTTAATATCTAGTTTCCAGCAAATAATATTAAAAATTGGAAAGACACGTCAATTTCTTTAAGAACGAGTACGCTGTTAAATAATATTTTCAACTTTCGGGGTTTAAGTCTCTGGGACGGGGTAGATGTTACCCTAATGTTCTTAAATAGGAAGCAGGGTCATGTGGCACACCATTTTAAAGGTAGTTATATCTGTTTCCCGTACTAACAATAATAACAATAGTTTATTATTCTTTGAGTAGTAGTTTCCTAGAAATCGCGTTACAAAATTGGACGTAAGTAGAACGGCCACCACTGAGATTTATGGGTATAAGTTAGTATTTAAAAAACATTATTATGTTCATTCCTCTTTTAGCAGGATGATTTGGGGTACTACATCCTTTCCAAGTCTTTACCAACAAACTCATCGACTAAAGCATTACATAAATAAATCTATTTTTGGAACTCGATTTCTTGGAAACTACTACTCAAAAAATACTAATACTTGGAGAGAGATTTAAACGACCTCTAAAATGGTGTACCACTTACCCATTTAAGATTTTAAGGGTGACATCTACGCTTCCCAGAGGGTTAAACCACGAAAGCTGCAAATAGTCTCCCTTTACAATAACATTCACGTGTCTTCTCACTTTTAATTATTTATTTGAAACGATATATTAAGGGCGGGAAGTTTTTACATTAACAATTTAAATTTGATTTTCATATTTTTCCCAGTTATAGTTTTTCCATTATCAAACGGTTGAGTTTTTGAATATACACCCTGTAGACAAATAAGAGTCCAATTTGTGGTCCCATAATAATTAAAGGCTTAGCAGTTTTTCAGTACTGGATGACATAATTATCAGATTATATTGAACTTATTCACTAGAGTGGGCTGTAAAAATGTTTTATTAAATTTTGTTCGGTATACCGCGGGAGATTGGCCCAACAGACAGACAGTGAAATAAAGGAAAGAAACAAGAAATCGGTTGATATCTTCAGGTCGCGCATATCCTCAAAAATCTAAAAAATTAATCAAATTTAACATTTTTGCCTAACTAACAAAAACAGTTTCTCCATGTTAGTTAAATGCTATGGTTTAGATCAGTAAGAAATAGCAGATAATTAAATTAAAAGATATTTCAGTATGTATTGGTCGTGCATTGTATTTTAAAAATAAATTATTAACTCTGTAACATCAAAATTTCAAAATGATAAATGTTACAAACTATATATAGCATTATGTCAATAGTAAAGTCTTTTACTCATTCTTTTTGGTGCTGCACTAGCAACTCTTTTGACACCATGCAACTTCACAAATCGCTCTACTGCTTGAGTATGACATGAAAACTTGTCGAAATTTCATTCAGACTGTTCCTGATTTTAATAAAGATAAATTCCCTCGTCGCTTAGTCTGGGTGGTAGCGAAAGATGGCAGGTACTCCAATTCATCTTAATGGTTGTGAAAAACTGCCAGTGGTAACTTTTGATAGCGTTCAGAGAGGGATTCCTGAAATTGATCTAAAAGTGTTAATTAAAGATGTTCAATATCTCCTGGACTTTAATACTGTAATACAATTAGGTAATTGTCCAGAAGAATTGGCTGTTCATGATCCAGGCCCACTTTCACACTTTAACATGGTTAACTGCGGCAAACAGAGGTCTCAGATTGTACTTAGTTGTGATAAATTCTTTAGATGAATATAATGTATCAGTTTCTTTCATCCTAAAGTCCTATTTGCCTGTCTGATTTAATATCAAGAAACGCAAATATTTTACAAATGGCCCTAAGCATGTATTTGAAGTTATAGAAACATCAAGATTCCTACTTGAAAATATACTTAAAGTAGTAGATCCTGTGATCGAGCGTCTTATGTTTGCTCATCTCGAAAATTTGATTTGGAGCATGTTTTTGATGATGGAAGAAAAAACATCAGAGAATTAAGTATTAGAAGAATAATGAAGGCGCGAAACAAAACTCGTAAGAATGGGCCAATTAGAAACTTTGTGACACCAAAACAAAATTTATTTTAGACAGTATTTACATTAACTTCACCGAAATAATAGATTGGAGTACCTTTAATCTTCCGCCGCCCATGTTGCAAATAGTAAGCGATGGAGGAATTTTATCTTTAATAAAGTCAAGAATAGCAGCTGAATGGAATTGATGTCCATGTCATACTCAAGTAGTAGAGCGATGTGTGAACAGTTGGTGTCAAATGCGTCACCAAAGTTGTCAGTACGAAGTTTAGGGATGGGGTCATTAGAACAACGCTTTTCCTCTATCTGAATACCAAGGTTTCCGCACAAATCGGAGTTTAGAAGTAGTACCAAAAAGAATTAGTAAAACACTATAACAATTGACATAATGTTATAGTTTCTAACATTTTTCAACTTTGGAGTTACAAAAAGGGTTAATAATTTATTTTTTAAACCCATTGGTATAGTTTTTAAATTTAATTATCACCTCTGTGCTATTTATTAGTTATCTAAACTTGTAGCGTTTCACTAACATGAACAACATTTTTTTGTTAATTACGAAAAAATGTTAAATTTGATAATGGTTTTTTGTATTTTCGAGGATGATAATGAATTTTCTTTGCTTTATTTTACTTATTTAGCAGAAAGACAAGTTTTTCGCGTTACAGCGAATCAAAATTTAAAAAAAAATATTTTTTTGGGACCATTCCATTATACACTACCACGTCTTTAATTGGCGAACTGCAAATATGGTATGAAATGATACGAAAGCGTCCTTATCACCTCCTCACCGACGTTGCCATTTAGCGGAGGCGGGAAAGTTACGTACGTCAACCGTATGTGATGCAAACATGCGATTTATATGATCGGAGGCGTCATCGTGCCTTCCGTAAACTTTTGATGCAGCACTAGCGCCGGTGATCTATACCGGAACTAAAAACTTTTTTGGGGGGTATGGTGGGTACGTTGTGACCTCCGACAAAAATTTTGCTATTAGCACGTTAAAGGTCATCTGAGGTCAGAACTACTGAAAATATGGAAAAAACGTTGTCGCCTCCGAAATCGGAGGTGACAACGTCATATATGAGGTGACAACGGCTCTTCAATATATACTTTGGAGGTGACATGGTACCCTTTATCAATATATATATATATATATATATAAAGGAGACCCAGGGAATCTGGATAATTATAGGCCGATAAGTCTACTACCCAGGTTTTCCAAGATTTTTGAAAGAGCTATGTATTCTAGGCTAATAAGCTTCCTGGACGATAATAAAATATTAAAAATTGTACCTGAAACATGGTTTTTTGAAAGGGAAACCCACACAAACAGCGATTTTCAGGTTTATTCAATATGTCTTGGAACACCTGGAAAAGGGTGAATTGGGATTGGGAATGCTGTTGGACTTGTCAAAGGCCTATGATTGTCTGGACAGGACTAATAAGGAAATTGGAATTCTATGGTGTTAGGGGCAACGCAAGGAAATGGATCTTATCATATTTGAATAATAGGATGCAATGTGTGTATGTGACCATGACCAGTCAGGGGAAACTTATAAGTCAGAGATGCGAGAAAATAACATAGGAATTGCACAGGGCAATATATTAGGATCGCTGTTATTTATAATATTCGTAAATGACCTGTCACTTCTCTTGAACTCACCCCAGCAACATATTGTCAGCTACGCTGATGACACAAACCTAATTACTGGCTTCAAAACTATGGAAGAGTTGATGGTAAGGTCCCAGGCGTTTTTTAATATGGTTACAGGGTACAGTAAAAACAGGTTAATATTGAATGAGGGAAAGACTAGTATTGTTCAGAGTAAAACAGTCCAACACTGTAAAACCCATGGATATTACATTTGGCACCAAAGAAGTAGGCATCTCGGATAATGTTAGGCTCCTGGGAATTTCTATCAATGAACACCTTGACTGGGCACAGCACATAGATAGTCTAGTCGGAAGACTGAGTTCAGTCTGTTATGGTATTCGGGTAGTATGTAGATAAATGAATGAGGAAACACTTAAAATGATGTACTTTGCTAGCTTTGAGTCGATGTTCAAATACGGCGTTATTTTCTGGGGGTGGAGATAGTAAAATGCAGAGGGTAATTTGTAGTCCAGAAAAGATTAATTAGGATAATAAAAAAATGAATTACTTGGAAAGTTGTAGAAGTGTTTTTAAGAAAATGGGTTTATATATTTGAATGTTTAATGTTCTTTTTTAAACACAGAGATTATTTAGGTAGGTAGATTTTGGGCATAAGTATGGTACAAGATCAGCAGATGTTAGGTATCCTATACATAGACTGACACTAACGGAGAAATCTCCACAGTATATGTGCCTTAAGTTATATAATGCTTTGCAAGAAAATGTAAAAAAAATTGACACACAAAAAGTATTTAAGAGAGAACTAAGAAAATTTCTGAAAGATTTAGAGCCTTACAGTTAGAGAATTTTGTGGAAGCTTGTTAATATTTTGAGTTTAAATTCTGTGTCTATTTTAATAACTTTTTTAATTGATTGGATATCTTTGTTGCCCACGGGTTACGCCATCGGCTACGCCAACTTTACGTTGGTGGGTGATCGATGGGAGATGGAGATCTAGCTAAAGTTAGAGCTAGCTTCGTGGCTTCGGAGGACATGTAATGACCCAAGTATTGCAGCTTTTTGCATTTGATTAGTTATCTTGTTTGCGCTTTGTTGGATTAGTTTTATTTTTTTCAGGTTTGTGACAAATGTTGGTTTTATGCCACCAAGGACACCAATTATAAGAGGCACCATTGTAATCTCATATTCCGGGTAAGTATCTTTGAGGTTAAATAATAGATCTCTGTATTTATTGATCTTCTCGTCTTCTTTTCGGGTAACATTATTTTCCGCTGGACAGGAAAACTCCACAACGTAAATTGCTTTCTCCTTTAAGTCCTGAACTACCATATCTGGTTTATTTGCAGCGATCTTCATGCGTGTTCGGAAGGGGAAGTTCCAAAATATTTTACATAGCTCGTTGGATACTACCGCTTCAGTCTCCACAGGTACGTAGTAAACTTTCATTTCTTCATCTATTTTATATTGATGCCTTAGGTGATAGTATAAGACTTTCAGGGCAGAATCATGTCTCTTTATGTATAGGGTGGACGCGTAGGAGGAACATGCCGACAGTAGGTGCATAAGGGTTTCTGGCTGCTCATGACAAGTGCGGCATCTAGGGTCGATATTTTGATGTAGGATTTCTGATCGGTACCATAGCGTACTGATTACACCATCCTGTGCTGCCGTTATGAATCCTTCGGTTTCTGCTTTTAGTGCGGCATCGGTGAGGAATTTAAAGGTAAGTTGTTTAGATATTCCTTGTTTTTCTATATTGGCGAAGAAAATTCCATGGATTCTTTTTCCCTCATGTTCTTCCCTGAGAATTCTCACCTGTTGTCGCCTTAGGAGTGATTTCCTCTCCTGTTTTGTATAGTTAGGCAAGATACATTCTGGATTTCCTGGATCAAATGGTAGTTGAAGATGTTCAGTGGCTCTTTTGGCATGGCGGAGGATAAAAGCGCCCTTATTTGCTAGTTCGTGATCTTTTACAAACCTCAACAGCGGATCCATCGAAGACAAAAGGCTGCATGCCGTATTGATTACTGCCTTATTGTAGCTTAGTTCGACACCCACCAGACCTCTTCCTCCCTGAGATCTTGGTATGTAGAGCCGCGGTGTTGATGCATTAGGATGCAGAGCTCGGTGACGCGTCATAATCTTTCTTGTTGCCCTGTCAAGTGCTTTTAATTCCTCAATTCTCCATTTGATTGTACCAAATGTATATAGGATGATAGGCATGGCTAGAGTGTTCATTGCAGATATTTTATTTGGTCCAGAGAGCTGCGAAGACCATATTTTTCCAGTCATGTTTTTGTAGTTTTCACTAAGTGTCTTTTTTAGGTTTTCAACATCGTGCATGGCTCTCTGTTCCACTCCAAGGTATGTGTATGACTCATTTTCTTTCAAGTGACTAACGATTGATCCATCTGTGAGGATAATATCTTCCGGGTGCTGGCTTGATTTTCCCCTGTGTATATGAAATACCGAACATTTGTCGTATCGATTTTATTATCCGTTTATTATTATTATTATTATTATCATTATTATTATTATTATTATAGTGTGCACGCGTATCACGGCCGAAATCACTTTGGTTTATGGATACATTAGAAATTATGAAAAACACCGAAATAGTTTACTTTCCAAGTATAAAAAGTCGTGTAGTAGAAATGATTGGATAGGTTACAAAGAAATGAGAAATCCTTTTACGCAGGCGGTAGGAAACGAGAAAAAGCCTACATTGACTTTGTTGTCCGATCAAAGCAGTCTCATTGTGTTTGGCAAACCCTTGCGCATATGAACATATACAATAAGTCAAAAACTAATTATGATATACCAAACTCCCTAAATAATCCTCAAAATATTAAACAATTTTTTATAGATTCAGTGAAAAAAATTGCACCCCCAGTAAACGAAGACACAATAAATTATTATTAGTGTTGGAAAAAACCGATGATTATAATAATCGAGTACTTGATACCGATAAGCGATGACGTCACCGACTGCTCGACCGGCAGCATAGCCGTATACATGTGATCAGGCAGGATATTTATTTAGCAGGCACGTAACTACGGGTGGGCACAGGTTCAGCTAAAAAATTGTAGTAGCCATCAAAAAAACTCCCGAAATTTATTTGTTAATAATAAATTTTTACCACGTGTCTCGATACCAAACAAAAAACTGCAAAAAATCAAAAAATATGTATTTATTGTTCGGGTTTATTCTTGTGCTTTTTTAAAACAAAAAGTATTACATTTATATTATATATTACACATATATTTACCAAGAGTTATTTTCCTTCACATCTTTCTTAATCTACGAGCATAAAGTAGATATTTAAAATGGCTTGTAAAATTCTTCGACTTTAAATTATCAGGTGCCCACTGTGTTCCCTTCAAAAATTTAGGCTTAGTTACGCGACTGGCAAAATAAGAAAATAGGTGATTATTTTTTTAAATTCATGTTTATAGTTACTTAAAAGTTCCTGTTTAAATTTAAGAATGTTTACTTTTGGTTACCAAAAAATTTGTCGATTACCAACGAATTTTTCTATACAGGGTGATTCACGACGAGCGTGCATTAGAACTTTATGGAGAACTACTGAATATATGTTCCTGAAACTTTGGGGATTTGGGTTTATCGATATGCTCTCTTTAACCAAAATATTGACATGTTTCTGTCATTTCCGGTTATACCGGAAGTAGCTGCCAACTTTCGGTTTTTAAATACAACATGGTAATTTTTATTACATTTTTCGATTAAGCATTAAATAGTAAGCACATTTTATAGAAAATGTTTTTGTCAGACTCTATTAGTTTTTGAGATATCTGGACTTTTTGTAATTATTTGGCAAATGCATGACGATGAAATAATCCATATAATTTTTTTACCTTAGCGCTTGGACTAAAAATTTTTTCTCACCGCATAGCTAGAAGATCATCAAGTCTCAAAAACATTTCAAATTCGGCATAAAATGTACAGGGTGGTCACAATTCAAGCCTCATTGTGAAATAATTCAACCATTAAAAACTTTCTTATTTTAAATGGAACACCCTGTATATTTTTATTTAATTTGATGGCAAATTAGTTGTTCTTTATAAATAGTATTTACTGTCCTATACCTTATCAAAGCGTTTTATCAAAAAATCCAATTTTATTCCGAAAATACTATTTGTTCAAGTGTGTTATGAAAACAATTAATTGTACTTAGGGGCTGTATACTGATGTCTATACGGAGGAAAAGTGATTGATTGCTTGAATATACAATATTCTAAAGTATTTCTTAATAATTTATAAATAAAATGCAGTTGATTGTTTCAAATTTAATGGTTTAAATATTATTTTTTTCAAAATAGCAAGGAAACAAGTTTATAAACTTTAAATTCTTTAATTAAAAATGTGTTTGAAAATTATACCTAATATCTTTTGATTATATTTTTAAAATATGTTCGAAATGATTGCCATTTATTTCCAAGCATTTACCTATGTATTCTTTTCATCATGTTATTTCTTGTAGCATTCCTAATTTCTTGTGAAAGATTGAAATGCTGCCTTCACCCTTTCAATTAGATTTTCCTTCGTGGTGATTGGACGCGCGTAAACTTTATCTTTAATGGTTCCCCAGATGAAAAGTCCAGTGGAGTTAAATCTGGCGAACGAGCTGGCCAGTGGAAGGGACCTTGGTTTGCGATCCACTGGTCATGAAAAAGTCTGTTTAGGGCAGTCTTAACAACTTGGACGTTGTGTGCTGGAGCCCCATCGTTTTGATACCAATCACTTTTCCTCCGTATAGACATCAGTATACAGCCCCTAAGTACAATTGTTTTCATAACACACTTGAACAAATAGTATTTTCGGAATAAAATTGGATTTTTTGAGAAAACGCTTTGATATAGGTATAGGACAGTAAATAATATTTATAAAGAACAACTAATTTGCCATCAAATTAAATAAAAATATACAGGGTGTTCCATTTAAAATAAGAAAGTTTTTAATGGTTGAATTCTTTCACAATGAGGCTTGAATTGTGACCACCCTGTACATTTTATGCCGAATTTGAAATGTTTTTGAGACTTGATGATCTTCTAGCTATTCGATGAGAAAAATTTTTTAGTCCAAGCGCTAAGGTAAAAAAATTATATGGATTATTTCATCGTCATGCATTTGCCAAATAATTACAAAAAGTCCAGATATCTCAAAAACTAATAGAGTCTGACAAAAACATTTTCTATAAAATGTGCTTAGTTTTTAATGCTTAATCGAAAAATGTAATAAAAATTACCATGTTGTATTTAAAAAACGAAAGTTGGCAGCTACTTCCGGTATAACCAGAAATGGCAGAAACATGTCAATATTTTAGTTAAAGAGAGCATATCGATAAACCCAAATCCCCAAAGTTTCAGGAACATATATTCAGTAGTTCTCCATAAAGTTCTAATGCACGCTCGTCGTGAATCACCCTGTATATTTTGTTAACCATTTTGTTCGTTTTGTTAATTTTCATTAACAATTTCTATTATTATGTTATTTTTGAGAAGTTTTCTCGTGTTTATAGTAAATAAAAATTTAAAAATTATATCCTTTAATTTTTTAATATTTACAATCGGAGACCTAAACTACGCCGCTGGCTAACAAGTTATAACAAATCCTTACAAAACCCATATCGCGATGACTCCGCTAAGGGATTTCGCATACTTTTTTTTATATGCACCGTATGCACGTATGTCGTCGTGTTACCTGCTCAGCGTCAAACTTGAACGTCGTCAATCGGATGGCGAGACGCTTAGACCGAATGTCGTCTATCAAGTGACAGGCGATATTTTTCGGTTTTTCGCCTGAATTTATAACTAGAGTATTTCCTATCGAGCGAAAAACTGTTCGAATATACGAGCAGTTTTTTAACTTACATTAAACCACAGTAGGCTATGAAACAAAAGCTAATATCCTAGAAACCACTATGTCGACATTCTAGTTGTTATTATCATTTAACGTCAATTTAATTTTTATATATTCGTTTGTGAAAATGACTTATCAACATTTTGAAAAATTTGATATATCAGTTTATATTGAAAGTGGAAAAAACGAAGAAATGGCGCAAAATTTATATTTTGATCGCTATCCGGAAAGACGGCAATCCGACGACTGGAACATAATTTGAAATATACGGCTCTTTTACGATACCAAGATCAAAAACTTATAATAAAGAAAACAAGGAAAATGAAGAAATAAGCGTGTTAGGATTTGTCGAGGCCAATAATCTGGTAATATATCCCGTGAATAGCTTTGAATAGTAGTAGCTCAACTTTTATCAAAAGATTTAAAAATGATTTGCTTAATAAATATTAAAATTTCACGTTCTCCAAAAAAACTACTCGTTTAGTAAATATCTAAGTTTATACAGAGTGTTATGGAAATGTCGTATTATATTTAAACCGGCAATTCCTGAGATAAAGACAAATTGAAGAAAAATACCCATAAATGGCGCTTTCAATTCATTCAGCGGTAAAAGTGACCTGACGTCAAACCAGAAAAACACCTCTGTGGCACTGTGATACATGTAAGCAATCAAGGAATTCTGGCCGGTGTTTGTTCGGGTTTGTCGGGTGTCATATGTACACCTTAAACTCTTTAGACAAAATAAAATAATTTAAACACTTTTTCATTCTGTAATACCTTCCTGTACAATTAATTGAAGAACATTTACGACGGACTATGTTTTAAACAACCCGAAAAAACATATGGAATAGTAATAGCCACGTGGGTCACTAGGTCAAATGCCAATGGCCTCTTGACGCCTTACATCGGCTCAGCGAAGTAGTTTCATATAGCGCCGCACGCTTGCGGTCTGTTAGTTGAAGACCAACCAGCGGACGGATACGTTGTGTCTCGTCGATCACCTACACACTCTCAGCAAGCCGCTCTGTTTTTTCGGTTTATGCGTGTATCTTGCCCGTCTATAAATAATCTTTGAATGCTGTTTTTATTGACGCGTTTCTTCTGGACGTCAAATTTCGTCGCGTGTAATAAAATCTAATAATCTGTAGTATAATCTATATTACTGTATTTTCAAAAGCTAACTATCGGTTCTGTTTCACTATTACTGTGTACATAAAGTATTTCCAGGAGTGTTCCCATGAAAAAGAAAAAAAAAACTGATTGTGTTTTTGCCTGGATTTTCTCGCTCTTTAGGTATAAAGATAAATACAAGTAGGTAGAAAATAATTTATTTTTATAATTTTATATGGAATTTAAGTTTTACATTAAGTTTGGTAACATTGCCATTGGCTCTGAGTGAAATGTTGTACAGTAGCGACTTATGAGTAAGAGTGTTTGTTACCCGACTTTTAAAACGGTCGATTTAAAAAAAATAAAATACGTAGTGCTTCTCTAGGACACCCAAGGAGTCACCCATTTAAATATAATACGTCATTTCCATAACACCCTGTAGTTCAATAAGGGTCTAAAATGATAATCGTTTAATATTTAGAATATATGGAATTTAACAATCGTTGGTTAATCCATAAATTAATATTATATTACAGTACCTATTTTTCTTAAAGTACCTATTATGTACCTATATATTATTATGAAATTTGTAAATTGTATTGTAAGTATAGGCTCGGTTAAGCAAACAGCAATGCTGCCCTTCTATCTACAAGTGAAAATGTTATTTCTATAATATTCTGATAAAAAATGAAAATAAAATTTTCACTTGGACACCCTGTATCTCGGTTATTATCAACTTTTAAACTAAGTAAAGTTTGACTGAAACGCAATATTTTTACCCAAAGAATCTGCAGTTTTACTGTGTACTATTAATTTTCGTACACTCTGTATAAGATTTTTAACAAAGCCGCAATTTGGGCGATATTATGAATAGTTGGACAATGATAAAAGTTTATAATCGATTAATACTAATCGGGTACGGCGTGACGCTGCGGGATGCTACAACTGCCACACTTGAACAACTGCCACACTTGAATTTGCCACCCATTGAAGTTACCGCCCGGGGCATGCGCACCGGCTCCCCCCCTAGATCCGGGGCTGCATGACTTGTATAAGATAGTTTTCCATAATATACTGTTATCACTATCTTATAATGAAATCCTGTAGAGATATTTAACTGAAAGCAAGGAAGTCGCAATAAGTTTTAATTTGTCACAAAAACTTTTTAATTGATCATTATTATTTGAAGAAGAATTGATTATTTTCGCCTTCTCTCGTCTTATAGGTACCTATTATTAAGATCCGAGCTATCTCTTCCAAGTCCTGGTCATGCCACTGATGGAACTAATCTCTAAACCACGTTTCAGACGATGAGAAATAGTAGGGAATAATCTTCCATATAACCATGTCATGTTTGTAGAAGATAAGATCTCCTGAATGAAGTGTGATTCATTGTAGATAAGACATAAATATTTCATATCGGTCACACAATGACAATGGCAATGAGAATGTGAAATTTATTTTGTCATATCTTTTTAAATAGAGTCAGAAAAAAATAAAAACGAAATCGGGAAAATTCGGTTTTTCCCAAATATCTTCGGAAGTAATCGGATTTTTTTAGATTTCGAATCGTGACTTTGAAGGGTTTAGCAAAGCGCAACTTTTCTCTAATTTAACCATCTCTGTATCTCCTGTGGTTTACGAGATCCCTGTACTGTGCATTCTTATATGGGACACCGTGTATAATATAATATAAGGCCCGTTGTCCATACATTTTCCGTAGAACTGCTTCTCGGACATTGTGCGAAAGGAAGACGTAGTGAATTTTCACTTTATGCGCTGTTGTTTCGTCAGTCGTCAGGGGGAGCGAAGGCCTCAATTACAGGTCGACAAGTGGATCTCTATAGGTTCGTTCCAACCACCCTAAAAATCGTACAATGTACGGTCATGCACATGCGTAGTAGTCGAAAGGCGTTCCAACCGACACAAAACGGTGTAGCTGGCGATCCCTTTGGTGTTCCAACCAAATTGTGATCGTTCGCAAACCAGTTCCTGAACGGTAAAAACGATACATGGCCAAGACCAGGAACCGCTTGTACTGACTTGCGCCCTAAGAATTTTAACCGTTGCTTTTGTATTCCTGGCATTCATGCAGTTCTTTTAGCCTTGTTTTGTAGGAGTTGTTGCTTAATATTTTGATTATTTAATTTATTCTTATTAAATTTGTATAATCCGGTTCCCAAACCTACAAGATATTCTTAACATTAAACGTTATTCTCTTTCATGATTATTAAATACAACTAAACGGAACGAAAAAAGATAATACTCAAGCTTAGACGAAGAAATCAAAACAACAAAAGTAGGGTTGTGATTTATGAATGTTATGATAATTAACTAATTACTAAACTTCTTTCCTAGAATCAGACAGGCGATCAGCTGAGATTTTTACACAGAATGGTCACAAAAACGTACCAACCTTGCCTCCCTTGTGCATCGGCAACAAACAGTGCAAAATTAACGCCTGCGCACAAATTCGATTCCAACAGTTTCGTGACGGTTCTAGAACGATACAAAAATAGGGTGTTGGAACAAACCTTATAACATCAGAACTGTTTTGGAACAGTCCTAGAACAGTCAGAATCGATCCCCCTCGGCATGGAGCAAGTACCGATTTCGGATTATTTGTTCTACATTCGCATACACTTGTCTTCTTTAATCGATTTTGGAATTGTGAAGTGTGCACTGTGTGCAGTCTTGGAGGAGCGTGTTTTAGGGTTAGGTATATTTGTTCATTGTTGCATTTTCAAATAATTAGTATGGATTTGATAAATATCATAAAATCATCTAGTTCATCATCGTCAGCATCTGAGAACGAAGATGGCTTGTTGGAAATATAACCTTAAAATCAAAGGAAATGACGAGATCGGAATCGGAATCAAATTAGGTTATGTTATTTGTCAATTTTACATCTTTCGAATGCGTTTGGGTGTTACAACTTTGTTGACAATCCTAGAACAGTCTGTGATATCAAGACCAGGTACATATAGTTCTGCACAGTGATAACTGTTCTAGAACGGTTCAAATAATTGAATATTAATTTTTACTCATTTATTTTTACAATGAATTGAACAAAACCGTAAAAGTTTCAATAAGAAAGACGTTTCTATCGGGAAGTAATCGCCAAGCATAATTTACTATGTAAACTGCTGGCCATTTGCTTTCGAGCAAGAAAAATTTCGCCTAAATTTAAAAGTTAATATTTTCTGAACCAGATATGACATCGATCTCCGGTTTTTAGTGGTTGATAGATTTGTCCCTTAGGAAACAATTGCCAAAGTTGGATTGTCTTAAACTGTCAGAAAATTTTATATACAGGGTGTTAAAGAGGACGATGATTTTTGCTCCAATTTCAATAGCATGTAACTTTCACAATAATATTTTTAAATTTTATCACTGTACGTCAATTGAATCACTGGTTCATAGCAAAGAAAGTAATCTGTCAAATTTTTGATATCTGCTATATTTTAAGAGATACCGATTTTTTTGAAAAACTTTGCTTTTTAAACTTTTTGTTAACTAGATCCCACTGTGCGTTGTATCGTGCAAACTTTGCAAGTGATTATTATACCTTATGAAAAGCTTGTTTATGTTCAGTAACAACAATTATTGTACTTAAATGTTGTGATGTGCAGTGGCGTACTTATAATCACTTATATGTCTATGCTTTATGAGTATCTCACAATTTTTTTGTATTGGAAAGTACTCGCCCCTAGATTAGGCAAGTTTTTCGTTATTTTTTAGTTTTTCATATCGCGCTACAGGTATATTATACAGTGTCTACAAAGTTTTAAAGAAGATAATTTTTTTATTTAATTGTTTGAAAAAATTTATTTATTAATTTCTAACTTTCTAACACATGGTTAGCTTTGTTGCTAAACGCATTAGCATGGCTTACTTGATATTGTTTTTTTTCGTGATAATCTCGATTCAAATTAATACACTCGGATGGACGGGGTTTGGATTGACGGCAGCTAGTGATATTTAATATTAAAGTGCCTTTCAATGTAAGTTTTATTTTATGAATAGTGTCGTGTTAGAAAGTTAGAAATTAATAAATACATTTTTTCAAACAATTAAATAAAAAAAATATCTTTTTGTAGACACTGTATAATATACCTGTAGCGCGATATGAAAAACTAAAAAATAAGGAAAAACTTGCCTAATCTAGGGGCGAGTACTTTCCAATACAAAAAAATTGTGAGATACGCATAAAGCATAGACATATAAGTGATTATAAGTACGCCACTGTACATCACAACATTTAGGTACAATTGTTGTTACTGAACATAAACAAGCTTTTCATAAGGTATAATAATCACTTGCAAAGTTTGCACGATACAACGCACAGTGGGATCTAGCTAACAAAAAGTTGAAAAAAAAGCAAAATTTTCAAAAAAATCGGTATCTCTTAAAATATAGCAGATATCAAAAATTTGACAGATTACTTTCTTTACTATGAACCAGTGATTCAATTGACGTACAGTGATAAAATTTAAAAATAATATTGTGAAACTTACATGCTATTGAAATTGGAGCAAAAATCATCGTCCTCTTTAACACCCTGTATATAAAATTTTCTAATAGTTTAAGACAATCCAACTTTGGCAATTGTTTCCTAAGAGACAAATATATCAACCATTAAAAACCGGAGATCGATGTCATATCTGGTTCAGAAAATATTAACTTTCAAATTTAGGCGAAATTTTTCTTGCTCGAAAGCAAATGGCCAGCAGTTTAGTTACCGTGAATTTGTCTAGGTCTCATGATCGAAAATAAATGCCCACTCTGCCAAATTCAGGAAGAAGGAATTCATGCATGTGAAGGTGATACATTATTGGAGCTATAACAAGATTTAATTTATTAAAAATAACTGTTTCCAATATTCCTCATTTAAGATTTAATTTTATATGACGGCTCAACATACAATTTTTTATATCACGCAGAAAAAAGTAGTTTAATATAACTACTAACTACTTTTTCAAAAATGTAGTTTGGTTCCTAACTACTAAATAGTTATACATGTAACTACTTTTTTAACTACAAAACTAACTCCAGCATTGTAGCTTAAAAAAGAAGTGCAACTAACTAACTCTCCGCTGACAAACATAAATTATAAACTCAGTTCATTTTTGGTACAAAAATAAGAAACTAAATAAACAGTCACAGAGCAAAAATTTTTTTCGGGGGGTTTTATTAAAATTTAATGCGGGGGTTTATTAAATTTGTGGTTTATCTGAATATATAGTTAAGTGTTACATTTATTTAAAAATGAAATGACAAAGAAATACAACAAGTAATTTGGGGGGCGTTTGGATCCCCCCCTTTTGCTGTGCCACTGTAAATAAAATATATTAGGTAAAAGAATAAGAGATATTTTGAAAAATGCAGTATCTTTTTCGAACAAAAATACAAAACGAAAACTATTTGGCAAAAGGAATAAAAAATATAGGAAAAAAGACAGTTCCTTTTTGGTAGAAAAATATAAAACTGAAACGTATACAGGGTGTTATGGAAATTACTTATTATATTTAAACCGGCAAATTCTGATATAAAAAGAAATTGAAGAAAAATATCCATAAATGGCGTTTTGATTATTAAGCGAAATATACATTTTATATGAAATCTCAAACGTGCACGCTACTGAGGACGTTCACAATCAATAGTTTATTGAGGTAGTCTCGAGTCTCAAAAGAGGTCAGGAGGATTATAGGCGGTGTTGTCATGCAACAAAGAATTGTAAACGCACGTGTTCGGTTTTTGACAACAAGACCTCTTTGACGCGCGCTGTAACGTCTTTTTCAAACTTTTTAGAAAAAAACTACAATTTAAAGGTACATACTCTCTTACCTTCGATCTTATTTTCAAATTCGTATACGTCAATCACTTGGAAACCTCGACAGCGTCATTCCATGTCCGAGTCTCGAAACATACTGAAGAAACAATAGTGGCGCGCGGTCGGTATCCAAGTAAGGACGAGACACGCGGTGTGTGATCTGACATCACGCTAGTGACCCACATTGTTGCTAAGTGAATCCAGATGGAACGGCGCGACAGTATGTGGGTAAAAAGGGTTTTTACCTTAGTATTTAGATATTCGATTAAAAAAAAAGTATGTAGACTTTCTCTAGGACACCCAAGGAGTCACCCGTTTAAATATAATAAGTCATTTCCATAACACCCTGTATACACGGGGAGTGGCCTATTAAAGGATCTCGGGAACTAAAAAAGATACACGTTTAAAATATTGTACGATGCCGATCTTTTTAATGAAAATATTTTGACGTATCTATCTGTCACTTCCGGTTATACCGCAAGTCGGTATCAACTTGTTTATTTTAAATGAAATACCCTATCTATTATTACCTTTTTGGATTCTACTCAAGATTCTAGACAGATTTTGTATATCATGTCCTATACCTAAGTATAACCGTGTTTGACATATTTAAGGTTTTAGGTCTAAAATGACGTTTGCGGACCTTAAAATAATTATAAATTTTTGCATAAGTAGCCTTTTTATGTAATTTGGGTTGGATCTCTTATTGAAAAGGACCTGCTTTAATAGATTTTTATAATATATTGATAACTATAAAAATAACACTAAAAATTAAATTGAATAAACCCAAAAAAATCTACTTTTTCAAATGGAAACGAAATTTTATAATTATTTTCTATTTAGCAACAAAAATAAGGATAAGTTTATCTAAGGTTGTCGATTACGAAAATTTGTAGTTTTCGAAATATTGCCAATTTAATATTTTTATAGGGTGATTTTGCTGCGGATTTTAAGCTCAGCTATTCATAGTTGGCTATGACTGCGCTGAAAAACAGTTAAATGCTAAAGAAATCTACGAAACTGTCACTTGCCATTTGAAAATTATTAAGAATAATGCCGGAGCGCTTAAATTATACAAACGAAGATTATTAAAACTTATCTATATCTATGGAGAATGTGATAAGGTAAGATCAAGAATATGTCACAAATTTATTCCTTTAGCATTTAACTGTTCTTTAACACCGTCATAGCCAAATATCAGCAACTGAACTTAAAATTCGCAGCAATATCGACATATAATAGTATATTAAGATACAAGTTTCATAAGACATTATCTTAGAGCACGCTTCGCCGCTCATTTTCTAAAGTGTTCTTATTGTCTTATGAACCGTGTAATTTATAATACTTTTTCTATTTGGGTCTTTAAAGTCGAAAAAACTTTAAAAAATATAGTAGATTTTCTCCTTTTGAATTAATATTTTCTTCTTGGGTTGCAATACTTCTACAATTTAATAAAATGTTACAAGTATCAAATATGCCATGATAGAAACAATTGAACACAACAAAGCTTCTTCCCATCCATCATAATTAAAAATAAATATATTATTAATAAAAATGAGTCAGGAAGAAAGTTGTACTCCGTCAGAAATACGAGAAATTGCAGAAAATAATCTAGAATCTAGGTTAGTATTTTAAAATTTCCTATAACATTTTTTTGTCGAATCCATAATGCCAAGAAAACTAATTTCAACGAAATCGAAGTAAGCATAAAAATCGAACCCTACTTGCTGTCAACATAAAAAAAAATAAAATTTCAGTTTCATAAATTGGTAGGTTATTCAATTTTTTTGCATTTCATAATGTATCCATTATGAAACCCAAATAGAAAAAAATATTAATTTGGCAATATTTCGAAAACTTCAAATTTTCTGAATTAACAATAGACCTAATAGACAACCTTATATCTTATACATACTTACTCTTATTTCTAATGCTGAATAGAAAATAATTATAAAATTTGTGGTTTTCCATTTCAAAATGTAGATTTCTTGCAGTTTTCTCAATTTCATTTTTAAACAATTCTATTTTTTGAACATCCTTTATAAATAATATATTATAAAAAAATATAATTCCGTCAGCGTCCCGTGAAACGAATCCTGAAAAGACTCGACGTCAAGGAAGCTACTGGTCCGGACGAAATTCCTATTATAGTTCTCAAGAGATGCGCCGATGAACTAACACCAGTATTTTGTAGACTTTTCAACTTATCCTACAAAAATAAAGACGGCGGAAGACGGCGCGAGTCCAGCCTATTCCAAAGAAAGGTAAGAGAACCCTGCCTAACAACTATCGACCAGTCGCATTGCTTTCAGTTATATCAAAAGTAATGGAGAAAGCTATTAACCAACATCTTCTAAAGTACCTGGAAGGCTTCAACATTATCAGCGATCATCAATGTGGTTTTCGGAAGTCCAGATCAACTGGAGATCTTCTATCCTATGTCACCCATATTTGGAACAACGCAATCGAACATCATGGGGAGTCTCGGGTTGTTGCACTGGATATTTCTAAAGCTTTTGATCGTGTTTGGCATGAGGGGCTTCTAAGTAAACTGCGATCCTATGGTATGCCCAGTCGATTCTGTGCATGGTTGTCTAGCATTCTTAAGGACCGCTCTCTGCAAGTGGCGATTGACGGATTTCTCTCAGACACCTTCACCATCAATGCCGGTGTTCCTCAAGGGTCCATATTGTCTCCCACTCTCTTCTTACTCTCTACATTAACGACCTTCTAGTGAAAACTAAAAATCCGATATTTAGTTTTGCTGACGATAGCACACTTATCTCATCTTTCTCCTTGAATGCGCAAACATCGGTTGCCGACGCACATCTTCGCAGATAGCATGAAGTATCACGCCTCAACAAAGACCTGGAAGAAATTTTGGCTTGGGGTGACAGTAACCAAGTCGAATTGAACGCTAAAAAAACCCAGGCAGCAGTTTTCTCTAAAATAAATAGTCATGGCCAGACACGCAATCCCACTGGCTTCATCTATTAATTTGCTGGGCGTCAATCTGGGAGGAAATATGTCTTGGCATAATCACGTTGTGGCAATCGCCAAGATAGCTTCTCAGAAGCTTGGGGTACTCTTCCGAACCAGAAAGTTGTACACACCTCAACAACTTTTGACACTATACAAAGCCCAGATTCGACCATCACTAGAGTACTGCTCTCATGTCTGGAGCTCTGCACCCAAACATACTCTTCGGCTACTGGATTCTATCGAAAGGAGGGCTATTCGTCTGATCGGAGACCACGAGCTGACGAAGAACCTCGACAGCCTGGAACATCGAAGACAGGTTGGGGATTTGACTCTCTTTTACAGATATTTTCATGGAAGGTGCTCGGCTGACCTTGCCCTCTTAATTCCGCCCAGAGCGACGAATAGCAGAAATACATGATGAACCACTACCGCCCATCCATATAAGGTTACGCTTAGTACGCCCCGAACTTCATTATTTAAGAATTCTTTCATCTGGAGGACTACATCCTTGTGGAACGACCTTCCCGAGGTCGTTTTTCCCAACGAATATAACCTCCAACGATTCAAAACCAACGTGAATCGCTTTTTGTGCACACGCACCACTCCCAGAGTGCACTAAAGGATTTTTCCTATAGTGTTTGTGTTTGATCAAAAAGAAAAAAAAAATAAAAAATAGTTATCAAAATAGTATAAAAAATCTATTAAACCATGTCCTTTTCTATAATATTATGGGAAGAAGTAAAACATAGTTGAACTGGTAAATTTCCACTATATTATAAAAAGTAACATAACATGTTTCGCTATACTATAGCTTCGTCAGATGTTTGCATTGATTGTTTTCGGACAATCTTTGAATTTTAATTTATAGACACCAGATTTTTTGTTATTGTCATTTTTGGTTTTATTGTTTTTAATAAATTTGCTTAAAGAGTTATTAGTTTTGTAAGCCACATTAATGTCAAGATTGTTTAGAAAATTACTTATTGTTTTGCTAGGTTGTTCAATGAATGAGATTAGTTTACATTTATTTGAAGAAGGTTTGATATTAGGATAAACTAGGTCAATAGTTTTTTTGTAAGTTTTCTTACAATAGGTAATTTTCTAAACAATCTTGACATTAATGTGGCTTACAAAACTAATAACCCTTTAAGCAAATTTATTAAAAACAATAAAACCAAAAATGACAATAATAAAAAATCTGGTGTCTATAAATTAAAATTCAAAGATTGTCCGAAATCATACATAGGCCAAACACCTAGACAATTCAATAAAAGAATACAAGAACATTACAATAGTTTCATCAAAAACAAAACCGACTCAAACTATGCTATTCATTTACTTGATAACAAACATAATTTTGACCCATCTTTTAAAATTTTACACACAGAAAATAAAGGATTTAAACCGAATCTGTTGGAGTCTATGGAAATTAATAAACTTAAAAATATGGATCTCTTACTTAATGACCAGTTAGATTTAAATGGTTCTCCTTTGTTAAACTTATTTTGTTGACCTACACATTGTAAAATCCCATCACCATACTGTTGCGCATTTACGTGCCTAATAATATGCCGTCTAGAACGTTTTAAAATGCCGAGTAGTTCCAGAGATATCCGGAAAAAACCGAAATTCTGAAAAACCGTTTTATTTTTTTTCTGGGTTTTTTTGAGATCGAATTCTACTGTAATTTACACTTTTACATTGTCACTTTTCCGCTTTATCTAACAGCGTTAATTGTTTTGTAATCCGACGAGTCGTCTTCGAAGGGCCATTATCAACTTTCCTTTTTCAAATACTGTCCTGTTTTCCTAATATTGGAATTTGAGAGCTTTTTTTCTTTCGAATGCAACGATGTATGACACATTCTGGTTTAATGACGTTTCGAGGGTTTTTTGAACAACATCAGGAGATTTTGGGATACGGTCCTGTATTTCTCCTAATTTTATAAATAATATGTCATAAGTAAAAAATTTTTAATCTTCTGTTGGACTAATAAATAACAAATAATTTAATAATAAACCACAAATAAGTGAACAACATACAGAAACATTATTTCAAACTTCTGTTGATTCGGGATTTAAAAGAAAAGTAGGCGTTTGAAACAAAAAAATTAAGATGGTGACGCATGATTTGTTTATTATTGCATTATTTTTTGTTCACTTATTTGTGGTTTATTATTAAATTATTTGTTATTTATTGAACTAGTCCAGCATAAGAAAAAATTTAGAGCTTATACTTATGAGATATTATTTATAAAATTCGGAGTAATACAGGACCGTATCCCAAAATCTCCTGATGTTGTTCAAAAAACCCTCGAAACATCATTAAACCACAATGTGTAGTTGCATTCAAGAAAAAAGCTCTCAAATTCCAATATCAGGAAAACAGGACCGTATTTAAAAAAATAAAGTTGATAATGACCCTTCGAAGACGACTCGTCGGATTACAAAACAATTAACGCTGTTAGAGCGAGCGGAAAAAGTGGCAATGTAAAACGGCAATTTACTTTACAATTTGATCTCAAAACACCAAGGAAAAAAAAAACGATTTTTCAGAATTTCGATTTTTCCGGATATCTCCGGAACTACTCGGAAATTTAAAATGTTCTAAATGGCATATTATTAGGCACGTAAATACGCAACTTTACCTCAATTTAACCGACTTCGTATCTCTTACGGTTTGCGAGATCCCTGTACTGGCCCTCCTGATCTTGGACACGGTGGTGCGTCTATATTAGCCAGAATTCCTAAATATCATTGATTGGGTATTGAATTTATGCGTATTTGCATGCTCATCCGTACAAACCTTTGTTCCTAAAACTCGTCTTAATTTTTAAACATTATCTGTCATATTATCTTAAAGTTTGAGAACTAAGTAAGTTGTAGTGTAACTGTCTTGTATCAAAAATTTTTTAACATCATAAATAAATCGACGTAAAAAATGTGATTAGTCGATTCTCCCGAGTATAATTCGATTTTGTGTATAAAGTCAATTATAACTTTTATCTATATACCTATAACACGTTCGCACAAAGTGCCTTTGCTAAACCACGTTTACTTTGTGTATCATAATTATACATTTATTGGATTAGAACTAAGACGTCGAAAATAAAGAAAAAGAAGACAATAATATAACGCTGTTAGCCTTTTATGTCGTCAGCCAAAATTAGAATTGAAATAACATTATTTAGACAACAAAGTAACAATAGTGACTGGGAGAGGTGTACTCTATCCTCTTCCTTTTTGGTGTTCCAGTTCCGACTCGTTGTGTAGTTTAGTAAGTTCACTTGCATTACATACGCCATGGATGGCGCTAAGAAAGTATAAAATGGAAACTTTTCCAGTTAAAAATTGTCCGTTAAGTATTGTAAATAAAAAAAAAATAAATAAAACTAAGTAATGTAGGAGGGGAGGATAGCGCCCACTAAGTGGCGACCATAAGATTTCGGGAGTCATTTATTGGAAATTAGGAAAGCAAATTAGCGTGGTGCCTCGCTATCGCCTTCAGTGTGCCCACTAAACCTAAACCACGCAAGAAATTTTATTAATTTCATTATTATTTTTCAAGGCAATGCTAATGTCAGGCAAAAGAAGACCTATCATTCAAAATCTAACACTTGAAAACAGGTCAATCAACTGGTCTGACACTATCAAGTATTTGGGCATCACCACCGACAAAAAGGTGACTTGGAAGACACACATACAAAACAAGATCAAACAAGGTAATGGTGCATTCGGCGCCATGTACCCCTCCTAGGCCGTAAAAGCAAACTGTCCCTCAGGAACAAGGTTCTGCTATACAAACAGCTAATCGGGCCTAAAATGCTATATGGAAATATAGCATGGTGTCAAGTGGCAATGTTCCATAAAAATCGCCTCCAAACTGTCCAAAACAAGATCCTCAGGGCTATAACACGCGCTCCATGATACGTCAGGGGAGCGGCCATACACCGCGACCTTGAAGTACAGCCCATGCACGAATTCCTCAATGGAAGACACGCTGAGTTTCATAGAAAACTGCGCGATTCAATCCTAACATTTTATCTGTTTTTGCAGAATGGGCCATCTGCATTGGTCTTCTATAAGATGCTGCTTTGTGTTAGGCAAATATACCGCGAGATGTCGCAATGAGTTTTATATTTCTTTCGATGAGATACATATAGTTGCACTAATGAAGTTACGATTGCATAGTTTGTGATAGAAGTGATGATTGATGAACGAACAAACCCGTGGATCGTCGAAGGGGATATTTATCCTTCATCGTCCGAATGTATAGATTGGTACGCACTCACGCATCCACCGTGACTGCCCTAAGTAGGTTTGAAGAATGTTTAAGAACCGTTTAAAGAAGTAATGTTCAGTATTGCAGTAATAATAAATAAAGGATAGGTATACTATACGAACTATAAATAGCAAGCTATGTATGTATATCAGCAATAACATAAGGTTTTGGAGCCTTCCTATAATATCTACAGATGTAGCGGTTTATTAAATTTTTACATGAAATATATAAATGACCCTTCATAGCACTGGTCTTATAGATGTCCAAACGTCGACTAATTTCGCTGTTGCGGAATCTCCCGGTGCCTTGCTAGTCGCATGTATACTTCCTTTATTCGTTAGAAAAATACTGCCGAGCCTAAAACGCGACTCCAAAGCCATTTGACCCTCAGGGACTATAACAAATCTTTACAACCATATAAAAAAGGACTCTATGGTCCTTATATTTGTTATTCTAACGATGTAACCAGCAGTAACATTATCATATTCTGAATCAGATTTTATGGAGTATTTTTATAAGCTTCGTGAATACCTTATAAATTTTTGTGCGATATCAGAGTTGTAGTAAACAAAAGAGGTAACCAACAAAAGTAGTATTCTTACTACTTTTTTTTCTCTTAGTAGTTATACTCGATTGCTTTAAATCGGCATGAAATATTCTCAAAAAGTAGTTCACTATTCCGTGCTAATTCTAAATGGACTATATATATTATTCCATTTTTGGATTCTACACAAGATTCGAGACAGGTTTCGTATATCATGTCATATACCTAAGTCTACGTGTGACATATTTAAAGTTTTGTCTAAAATGACGTTTGAGGATTAAAATAATTATTATTTATTTTTCCTATACGGAAACCTTTATTATTTAATTTGGCTTAAATTTCTTGTTGAAAAGGACATAAATTAATTGATTCAACCGATACTAGGTGGAAATCCATAACTATAATATTATGGGAAGAAGTAAAACTGGTAAATTTCCACTATATTATAAAAAGTAACATAACATGTTTCGCTATACTATAGCTTCGTCAGATGTAAGTGATTGATATAATAAAGGACTAATGAAAAATGTACAACAAATTCACGTTATTAAAATTATAAAGAAGGAAAGAGAGGGGGTTACAATGTCGGGAAAAACAAAGATTATGGTCACTGTAATTGAATAGAGTATATACCTCTATTTAACTGACTTCGTATCTCGGTCGACGGTTTCAGAGATCACCAAATAATCTATTGCATGGTTGAGTACAAATTATTGATATACAGGTTTGGTATCTATATTACAATCAGATACATAACGGACAGGAAAGAGAACGCTATATCAGCTAAGAGAAGCCAACCGACCCAATGTGAGGCGACGTTAAAAATGGAACATCACTAGCACAACAAAGTGGTTCAAGAATTCACAATAAGTCGTTTAGAAGTTACAGCAATTTAAATGTTGACACCTCACGCTTATCAAGGTCTGTACGCCAATGACACAGAATCATCCACATTTTCTAACGATGTTACCAAAGGTATGCCCTAATGTTGGAATATTCGAAGAAATTTAGAATTTTGTTTTCACTGAAAATTTCTGTTCCCCATAGTATCCGATATATGACCGATGGCCGGCCTTAATGAAACACCCTGTACAATATAGGCAATCAGTTTGACGTTACCTTTTAATTTAAAACTTGATATTGAACTGATGTAAATACGAACGAGAAGTGGACCTAAAGTAGATCATTGCACACCTCCACATGTGATATAGTTGTTTGTAGTTCTTATAAGAAGTTTTCATTTGAACAATCTCAAAAATTGATAGTTTTGATGTGCCTTAGTGCCTGTTCTCACCAAAGCAACTGGCAACCGCAACGCAACATCAACGCGACCCAGCACTAATGTTTAAATACTCGTGTTCCCACTGACTTAAGGCAACTCGACTGCAACGCAACTAGTTGATTATGAGTTGCCCGGCATACCCCGTCGCCATCGTCAGTTGCTTCCAATCGAAGTGTCATGGCGGACGAGACAGCAAAATATTTAACTTTTGTGGCTCATTCGGTAAAGCCTATGGAATTTAACCGAATCATTATTTAATTCCTTTGTCACTATATACGAACTATGTCTCAAATTAGTCAAATTTATGGTATAAAAAGGGTTTACCCAAAATTGTCGCTAAGTTCTTTTTTTAAACTTTTTAACGAGCAAGCATGTTGCGCTATATCTTTATCTGACGAAGACGACATTTTGCTCATGTCAAAAGAGACTTCAAACCAGTTGATTCAAACGCAAGAGCAACTCAACTGAAGTTGGGGTCGCGTTGAGGTTGCCTTGCGGTTGCTTTGATTCCAGTGGGAACGCATGAGCAACTCAACTGAACATTGGCCGCGCTTTAATCATCATGTAAAGCGTAGCTAAGCTACGGTTCATTGTTCGAAATAAAACTTTTCGAAAATCCCTCGTATTATGAAAACTGCGGATATAATTATGAAGTTTTGGGACACAATATCTATAGAGCAGGTATATAGACTAGCGCTGTCAATAATAATTAAGCCTATCGGTGATGATGTACTGGTTGATACAAACCCCTATTTCAATTAATAGTTATAATGGCATTGAAAAGGATTCAATCCCAAAATTACCTACATGTCTACATTATCGTCGAGTTACAACGATAATTGCAACACAAATCTAAAAAAATTACAGCGCATTGAAAGTGTCAATCACATGTCACATTTAAAACTTTTTTTTAAAGAAAAAGGTAAATAATCAGGTAATGGAGTTTAGACAAGTAAAGGATCTAACAATCCACCTGACAATCAAATATATTATTTTGTGTGTCTTGCCTTCGGCAATTCTTTTTTGTGAAATATTGTTTTAGGATATAATTTAATGTGACATTCAAACTTTTTTCTTCGGAATCGGACACAATCGAAAACTGATGTAGTTTTTAGGCTTTCATGCAATATTGTCGTTCATTTTCATGCACTTATGCCTTTACCTCCGATAATAACACTGGGAAACAGCAAATATGTTTCCGATACCAAGATAGCAAAAATCTTACTTATTTTATTATACTAATTAACAATCTGTCTTGCAAAAGTCTCAGTTGGCTCCGGTTTTATAGATCCATGATAATTATGATCAGTACCTTCCTACCCTTAATGGATGGGAAATTCGACCATTAAATGGGAAATAAAGTCTGTTCGTTTTATGAAGTGCGATATCGGATTAAATCATTGTAGGTTGTTAAACAGTTAAGTTGACAATACCTTCGCTATACTTGATCGTACCGATCATTCCACTGGTTCACTGTAGTCGGCTGAGCAAAAGCAGCTATTCCAAAACAAAATTATCTTAGAATTATGTACCGCGATAAATATTTTTATCTAGTTTATTTTTCACTCATAGTTTTTTTTTATTTATCAAATGAAAAAGATTTTGCGTCAATAAGTTAAAGATGTTCTCAGGTACTTTTTCCTAGAATTTAGTTAAATTTATAGTTAAATCTATATAATAATCACTATTGTCCAAGAAATAATTAAAATTTGCTCAAGTGCAGGATGGTATGTTCTATTTTAAATAGGTAGTTATGCTTTTAGTTTATTTCTCATTATTGTGTGTGAATTAAAAGCAGTTATAAAGCAAAGTTATGGAAAATGTTCAGCAAACCCAACGCCTAGAAGATGTTTATATCCAGATGAACGCCGTTTGGTATTACAAGTGGAACGTTATTTTACTTTAGAAAAAGATAACTCGGGCCCGTGTTTGTTTTGGCAGTGCAAAAACGAACGTCTGATGCTTGCGGCATTTCAGATAAGAACTTAAGAAGACTTCGAACAAAGAGTGAAGAGGAATTGGACAGACCATATAAAAGGGTTCGGGTTTGTTCGTGTGAAACCTTTGATTTATCCCAAGGGATAAAACTATCGATTAGGAATATTGTTTATGATATGTATAAAGCCAAGGAATATGTAACCCTCAAAGCTATTCTTGAAAAGATAAAGAAGAAAGAACTTTGCGATACGGATTTGTCCGGGTTTGTTCGGGTTTGTCCGTTCGTTCTACAAGTAGGTACGTTTTATCGCAAGACTATAACATCGGTTCTTTTTAGAACCAAATCTTTATAAAAAAAGAATTCGTAAAACTAATTTGCCTAAATACTATAAAAGCGAGAAAATCTTTAACTTATTGATGCAAAATATTTTTCATTTGATAAATAAAAAAAACTGTGAGCGAAAAACAAACAAAATAAAAATATTTATCGCGGTACATAATTCTAAGATAATTTTGTTTTAGAACCGCTGATTTCGCCCAGTAACATTTACCCGAATACAGTGAACCAGTGGAATGTTCGGTACGATCAAGTATAGCGAAGGTATTCTTAACTTAACCGTCTTACTGTTGAGAATTCTATAACACCATTTAATGATTTAATCCGATATCGGACTTCATAAAACGAACCGAGTTTAGTTGTATTTCAACCACCAGCTGATCGAGAGCTGTTCTTATTTGAGAAATTAGAGAGTTTTGAGCAACATGTCGTGAGTGTGTTTAAATAAGCCGTGTGTGGTGAAGTGACTTTTGTAAAACAAAAACGTTTCTTGTTTAATAAAAAGCGCTTAACACTTGTATTTTGGCTGCAAAGAAAATTGGGTCTCCCCATATCTACTGATACAAATGTGTGTTCAATATTCGCTGTTGGCTAAGTGGAAAAAAAGCGTACGATGCTCTTCGCTGATCCAATGATCTGGGAAGAACAAGGCGTGGGTAACACTGTGTTGAATATGACACTATTGGATTGACACCTGCCTGTGAATCATAACTGTTGAAACAGCGTTGCTGGGGATTTAGATTTATCGATATGCTCTATTTAACTAAAATATTCACATGTTTTTGTCATTTTCGGTTATACCGGAAGTAGCTGCCAACTTTCGTTTTTTAAATACAACATGGTAATTTTTATTACATTCTTCGATTAAGCGTTAAATACTAAGCACATTTATAGAACATGTTTTTATCAGACTCTGTTAGTTTTTGAGATATCCGGACTTTTTGTAATTATTTGGCAAATGCATGACGATGAAATAATCCATATAATTTTTTTACCTTAGCTTTGGACTAAAAATGTTTTCGAAACGAATAGCTAGAAGATCATTAAGTCTCAAAAATATTTCAAATTCGACAGAAAATGTACATGGTGGTCATATTCAAGCTTCATTGTGAAAGAATTCAACCAACTAAAACTTTCTTATTTTAAATGGAACATCCTGTATATTTTTATTTAATTTGATGGCAAATTAGTTTGTCTTTATAAATAGTATTTGATGTCCTATACCTATATCAAAGCGTTTTCTCAAAAAATCCAATTTTATTCCGAAAATACTATTTGTTCAAGTGTGCTAGAAAATAATTGTACTTAGGGGCTGTGGTGATGATAATAAATGTTCCAGTAAACAACGGAACACAAAGTGTAACTCAAAATGTCATGGATCACTAACATGCAAGAATAAATGATAAATATTAGTTATTATAGAAAATGCTTAATTCATAAATAAATAGATTAAAACGTGTCAGTATTTTTATTTTACATATTTTTTGGTTGATTTTTTCACCTTATGTATTCTTTGCTTTATGGTTATTTATTATTATCCATAACACGAAAACCGTCGTGTGCCTTCGATTAAAATCGTCATTCCGCGTAATGGTTTTTTCTAATTTACCCACAACGCATTTTGGGTATTTGTAATATATACCCGCAACGCTATGTTGAAAATTAGTGAAATCCACATCGCGTTGTGGGTATAAATTTCGGGCAGTGGCCATTTCGGCAATTGAATACAACATATATAACAAGAGGAAAAATATCATGCTCGTTTAAATTATATTTTTAAAAAATCACTCGAGATGTTTTATTTGTTTTTAGGCGCTCGCGGTTTGCATCAGCTATCTCTCCCCCTTTTGAAAATATTCGTTCGCATGGAACAATGTAGTTATTATACAGAGTCTTGTTTTCATAACACTGTTGCCTTTTTCCATATTTAATATTAACTCACCATCATCAGGTGAAAACTATTCCTCGGGCCAAAGGCCCTCGGGCTATTTGCTTTCACCTTCCCGGTATTATGGTCTATTTAACCCCTTGGTACATAAATAACTAAAAAAATACGAAAAATAGTCCCGAGAGCTCGGGTTTCTCTAGAGAACGGCGTCATGATAGAGGGTGTTGTCTTGGAGAGGCGATTTTACATGTTAAAATAAACGTAATAACAAAAAGTGATAAACTCAATACTATTTTTTTCCTTTTATTTAAAAAATAGATTTTACCGCTAACCAAAACTTTAATCCCGTTTTGCGCCTAAACGATGCGGTTTATCGACTCGAATAAAGAGTATTTTTTTTATTAGGTATTATTTTGTTTTTCCAATAACTGTCAAAACAACAAAGATATGCGAAAATTAAATTTCAATTTAAGGTAGAGTTGCTTCTGGTGATACAGTAAACATTTTTATAACAGAATGAAGTCATTAAGCGTGTCCCTGTGCCAAATATCAACGTGATGGTTATCACCGTTATGGTTTAAAAGCTAAATGCAAGATGTTAAAAATAAGAAATAAAAAAATTGAAATTTGACAGGCTGTAACGCGAAAAGTATTATACAATGTGTCCAAGATAAGGAGGGTTTGTTCGGGTTTGTTCGTTTGTACAGGGATCTTGGAAACCGTAAGAGATACGAAGTCGGTTAAATGGAAGTAAAGTTGCGCATTTACGTGGCTAATAATATGCCGTTTAGCAAGTTTTAAAATTCCGAGTAGTTCCGGAGATATCCGGAAAAAAACGAAATTCTGAAAAATCGTGTGATTGTTTTCCTGGGTTTTTTTGAGATCGAATTCTAAAGTAAATTGAATTTTTGCATTGCCGCTTTTTCCGCTCTATCTAACAGCGTTAATTATTTTGTAATCCGACGAGTCGTCTTCGAAGGGCTATTATCAACTTTATTTTTTTAAATACGGTCCTGTTTTCCTGACATTGGAATTTGAGAGCTCTTTTTCTTCCGAATGCAACGATGTATGACACATTGTGGTTTAATGACTTTTCTAGGGTTTTCTGAACAACATCAGGAAATTTTGGGATACGGTCCTGTATTTCTCCTAATTTTATAAATAATATCTCATAAGTAAGCTCTAAATTTTTTACTTATGTTGGACTAGTTCAATAAATAACAAATGATTTAATAATAAACCAGAAATAAGTGAACAAAAATCATTCCAAAACAGTAGTAAAACGAACAACGAAAAAAGTAAGGAACTACATAATCAGGTGTTCACAATGATTTCCGTTATTCTCTAAGCATAAATAACATCTTCTAACTGCCACATAACAGTTTTTTGAGATAAAATAAAACATGCGATAGAATATCAAACTTTTCAGCATTTGTAAATTAATGTTCCATATTTTCTGGAAAATAGAAAACCTCTTAAAATGCTCTCAAACGATCACAATGGGAATGTCAAGTGAAACAAATCACGCGTCACCATCTTAATTATTTTGTTTCGAGCGCCTACTTTTCTTTTAAATCCCGAATCAACAGAAGTTTGAAATAATATTTCTGTATTTGTGGTTTATTATTAAATTATTTGTTATTTATTGAACTAGTCTAACTTAAGTAAAAATTTAGAGCTTAGTTATGAGATATTATTTATAAAATTAGGAGAAATACAGGACCGTATCCCAAAATTTCCTGAAACGTCACTACACGACAATGTGCATTGTTGCATTTGGAAGAAAAAAAGCTATCAAATTCCAATATCAGAAAAACAGGAACGTATTTTAAAAAAAGAAAGTTGATAATGGTCCTTCGAAGACAATTCGTCGGATTACAAAACAATTAACGCTGTTAGATAGAGCGGAAAAAGTGGCAATGCAAAAGTCCAATTTACTTTAGAATTCGATCTCAAAAAAACCCAGGAAAACAATAAAACGATTTTTCAGAATTTCGTTTTTTTCCCGGATATCTCCGGAACTACTCGGAACTTTAAAACTTTCTAAACTGCATATTATTAGGCACGTAAATGCGCAACTTTGCCTCCATTTAACCGACTCCGTATCTCTTACGGTTTCCGAGATCCCTGTACTGGCCCTCCTTATCTTGGACACGTTGTATATGTATCGAAAAATATTTTATAATCACTTAAAGATATCAATAAGGATTCTTATTATACTCGTTATACTCGTATTATTCATATGTAGGGTAAAGTCGGGTTAATTGGACCACTTTTCATAGTTTGCTTCCTTAGGCTGAAATTACTTGCTTAAACCCCACAGAAATATCACATTATGCTTCTTTTATACTTTATGGACAAAATGTACGTTGAAAATAGACAATTACTTAGATTCGAATATAATAATTGTCAAAAGAGAAACTTGAAGCATCCGGTTTGAAAAATTGTATCTGATACCATAGATTGTACCACCCCCAGAATGCTGGTGATTTTCGAAACGACGATGCAATTTATATCTGTAATGGTAAGGCCATAGAAGCATGCCTCCATTTTCAAAATTTTGCTTTTCTATATCATCACTAAACACAGTTAAACGTCCAAATGATTTGATTCCGTCCTTTTTGATTTGAGCAGAGTAAATGTCTTTTAAATGTCGATTTAGTAATGTTATAACGTTTGCAAAGTTTGTTCACACCATATTTTCCTGTTTTATATTTTTGTATGGCTGTTCTCATGTCTGCTTCGAGCCACTAGCCGTATTTTATTACTTTTCGGGGCGAAAAAATAAAAATAGTATAAATATGTATAAAACATATAAATAAAACAGCTTGTTCTTATTAAAAATAATGGCCTATTTTGTGTAGAGCAAAGGGGTCCACAAGTTGTTGACCCCAATAAAATAAATACACCATGAGTTCATAAAACGGTCGACAACCGCACGACATGTAACCTAAATTTAAGAAAGGGTCCAAATAAGAGAAATACTAGAAAATACTCCACATGATTGGGTATTTACGAGAAACTTAGTCCAAGATCAAAGCGAACAGAAAAATGTTGCAACATGGCTTTATTTGATGATTTGAAGTGCCCACGTTAAATAAAAGCAAATAATTATGACCTGAAGAGTTTCATTCTTACTAAATAAACATTATTCCTAGATACAGTTGGCATGGGAAAAGAACGCCAGAGACACTTTTTATATAGAATTGACCAGGCTAATCTTAAATACCAAGAGACATATTTGCAGGGACTGCAAATATTTGTTTAATTTAAACAATTTACAACTCATGAGAAGCTAGGGGCCGATATTTGAATATTACCTTAAGTTAGACCTTATCTAAGGTAGCCTTAATGTTATGGTAAACCTTATTTTAAATTAACTTGAGGGTCAATTAACGCGCTAAGTCTAAGATTACCATGTTCTTAATTCTTCTCGTCCTTGAGATGAGAGTAAAGAAGAATATACTGTCAAATTTGTGTTAAAGATGACTTATGTCACCTTAAGGTGACTTTAAAATATCGGCCCTAAGTCATTGAAATCAGGATATGTTAACCTATTTAAAGGAAAGGTCATGAACTGTATCTTCCACGTTAAAGTGAATTATAGCAACCCACACATTTACTTCCCACACATCCCATTCAGCATGCATTCTTGCAATATCCCAAGTATTTCCCCAATAATCAGCATAATATCCTCAGCTTATGAGATAATCATTCCAAAGATTAAAAATCGATTTTATGTACACGGTGATCATTTATAATGTGCTCCCCTCCTAACTTTTTTGTTTTTAGCATTAGATAAAATTGTTAAATACAAAAGTTGTACAGAACAATGTAAGCTATTTGCAGAATAATATATTTATATACAGGGTATTGTATTGCAGAAATTAGTCACAGGTTAATTTTTTTTTTTAAATGGCACACCCTATATATTATTATTTTTTTAGAATCTCCTAAAACTTCGAAACATTTATCTTATAACCTGTCATATACCTAAATATAATAGTTTTCGAAATAATCGAATTTTAACTTAGCGCGGCTACATGCATTCAAAAATATATAATATTCTAGATTTCAGTTCTTAAGCCACCTAATTAATTAGCCAGCTACTACAATAATACGAGACCACTATTTATGAACTTTTCGATGAAATAAATATATATGCTCTTATTTTAAAGTGAAATGCAAAATCGTAAATAAGTTTTATATTTTACATGTAGAAAAATAGGTAAACTTGTGGTAATTACAAATTAAATTGTCCAACTGGGCCACCGTTTTGTTGAATACATTTCCTATACATTCTTCGTAACCTTTGTAATGCGGCAGTGATAGATTGGGAGTAATCTTCATTCAGAATTAGAATTTATGTTCTAATAAGTTCTTTTAAACGTTCAGTGTTTTCAATGGTATTTGCATTCACTCGATCTTTTAGCGTTCCCAATAAAAATGCATCCATCGGCGTCAAATCAGGACTGTTAGGTGGCCATTTTATTGGTGCATTCTTTCCAATCCATTCATTGAACCTTTGATTAAGGTAGTTCGTAACAGCTACTACACTGTGGGGTGGAGCGCCATCTTGTTGGAAGACGATGTTTCTCTCTTGTTCCAACGGAAGCTCATCAAAATAGTCCTCTAGTTCTTGCTGAAGAAAATTCCGATAACGTTCTCCATTTAAAGTAACGTTAAAGAAATGGGGGCCTCTTATTTTGTTGTTTAAAATAGCACACCATACATTGACAGATTGACGACCTTGAAATTTAAATTCCCTGTAGCAGTGGGGATTTACTGTTGCCCACTGTCTGGTATTTTTTCTGTTTATCATGCCACTAGTTGAAAATGATGACTCGTCGGTCCAAAATATATTTTTGAAATAACTAGGATTTAAATTAATTTTTTCCAATATAGTTTGGCAAAATTCAACTCTTTTTTCTCGTTGTCTCTGCGTTAATTTTGTAACAGGCCTAATTTTGAAAGGTTTATATCCAGATCTTTTAAGAGTGTTTTGAACTCTCCCATAAGAGCTATTTTTTGAATTATCAAGCTCTTCCTTTAAACTTGTCGATATTGTTCTTAAAGAAATGTTTGGATTTTCTTCAACTTTTAGTAGTATATTTAAATCACTATTTTCGTCTCTTTCCATTGTTCTCTTCTTTCTCGCCAAGCTGGATGTTTCTTGAAACTTTTCATAGATTCGATGAAATGTGTTTTTGTGTGGAACGTGCATCCGGGGATTAATTCTGAGCAGTTCCCTTCTAGCTAATTTCACGCTATTGTTTGCTTTAATAAATATTTGCAAAATTAATTGTTTTATCCTTTCTGAATAAGGCATTTTTATCGCAAAAATGTTATATTTACTAAATATGTCAGTAACTGTCAGTAACAAACAACGTTTTTGTTTCTCCGTCACCGCCATTAGGCAATTAGCACGGCCACCTAAGAACTGAAATCTAGAATATTATATATTTTTGAATGCATGTAGCCGCGCTAAGTTAAAATTCGATTATTTCGAAAACTATTATATTTAGGTATATGACATGTTATAAGATAAATGTTTCGAAGTTTTAGGAGATTCTAAAAAAATAATAATATATAGGGTGTGCCATTTAAAAAAAAAATAAAATTAACCTGTGACTAATTTCTGCAATACCCTGTATATAAATATATTATTCTGCAAATAGCTTACATTGTTCTGTACAACTTTTGTATTTAACAATTTTATCTAATGCTAAAAACAAAAAAGTTAGGAGGGGAGCACATTATAAATGATCACCGTGTACATCTGACATAAAATTGGACTAAACACGGTACCTTAACAACACTCGTATATTTTAGTGAGAGTCTAAATAAAAACTAAAATTGATCTTCGAAAACTCGTAGCCTTTCGTACGAATATAAATAATACTGTGATATTTTCAAATACTCGTTTTGGGTGCGAGTATAAATAATTCCAAATTGAAAGAAATTCGTTAACGCAACATGGGAGAGACACTTGTATTTTTTAATACAGAGTATAAACACCATCGTTCGACGTTCATCATTTTCCAGGGAAAAGCAGGTTAGTGCGTACCCTAGCTCGTGTCCACCCGTGATTTCAGTATAGGCTTGATAAATTTAGCTGACAAGGTATCATCTATATACCGGCAGCTTATTGTTTGTGCTATACAGACAGGATAGTATTTCTTATTGGGGGCATCCTTCCATCGCGTCGATAACCCCTAAGGAAATATTATTCTTCGCCAGCCTTGATAACTGTCGCTAGCAGTTATTAAGTGAAAAGGCCAAGGAAGAAGACATCACTGAACAAGTTATAAAAATCATTAAAATCTCGGCGGTGTAAAGCCGCGTTCTCAGAGCTTCGACGTGTCGCAGCGACAGTCCCCCACTCCTTTTGTAGGGGGTGACGTCTGTCACTTGTCATTCGGGTGAAACCTAACCTTACAATAACTTGTTATTGTTTTTAAATCGAAACAACTTGTTTTGTACAAATTTTGTTTTGAATAATTATTTATCATACTGATTGAGAGTCTGATAATGAAAGCGGTGAAGCAACGAAATCTTTGAATAACGTCTGGCAGTGTATTTTAATGACTATTCTTCCAGACTAAAGAACTAATTTCGTTAAAAAACGTTACAAGCCAAAAAAACGGACTAAATTAACTAATTTGTGCATTTTAGAGCTCAAAATATAAATGTAATGAAAACCGCCTAGTTTTATTCCTGTATTTTTTATTATAAACTTAAAATTGTAGAGTAGCACACGCGTGCACTACATCGAGACTCTACTGTATTGAGGCTACGATGCACTAGAAAAACAAATACATTTACATATCTTATTAGGTAGTTTTTATTAACCACTGTTAAGTAGGTAGGTAGGAGAACCATTTCATTCTAATATAATTTCATCCAATAAGGAAGTCTAAAAGCATAGTCATGGTCCTTCCGACCATTGGCGTAACTAGAATGATTTTGTAGGGGGGGCCTGGCCCCTAGTCTAGTAGGATTTTAATGGCAAGTGTCACTATGACGTATGTATGGCTTCGAACTTCGGAAACACTGGGGTGGGCACCAGAGCAATCTGGGGTGGGCACGGCCCACCTGGCCCCCCCTCTAGTTACGCCTATGCTTCCGACAGTGTCTCCTCATCATTCATATTCCACACCCTAGGTCTCATTGTACTAATTGTAATAAGCAGGCTTTCAATAGCTTGGCTACTATCCTCACTAGCTTGTGTCTCCTCTATATCTTCACTCCAAGCAGATACAAAGCCATCTTCGTGCAGAGCATACTTGCCCTTTGTAATCTGTATCTACAATAATCTAAAAATATTTATATTATAAGATTTAGGCATCTATAGAGCTACAAAACTAATTTTTAGATAACATTACGAAATTGCCAAAAGTAGGGCTAACAAAATACCTTGTGACCTTAAAAACAGTTTACAATTTTAATTCAAAATGATGTTTTACCAGTATTATTAACTCTTGCACTTTCTTCTGTAGATAAACTTTATTCTAAATTCAGCTTCAGAAAAGTGAAGAATTTCCACAGGAATATAATTTGAATTTGTGTCCACATCCATATTATGGTTTTCGCTTAACCTAAAATTTAATGTTTTAAACTTGAACTTATCACATTTCTTAATCTCTTCCGATTGCAGCAGGCCAATATTTACGTTTTTTAAGGGTGTGAGTATGTGGAATGCGGATGTTGGATTAAAATTTTCCCCTCTCGGAGGTTATAGGTTTGTTTTTTAAAAGATTTGTTCGATGACAGCGTCAAATTTGATTTTTATTTTCGTATTCTACTCCTCAAAATATGTATATTTATTTTGGTTAGTAAAAAATGAACCAATGTGATTAAAAAAACCAATGTAATTAAAAATTATTTAAATATTTTGTGGGATTTAGGTAGGTAATGATCAAATAAATTTTAAAAGCAAAAGTACATACTATTCACAATATTTTAGGACCAAATAATTAGTAATTACCTTTGTTCGGAAACGACGAATACTTATTTCGGAAAACTGAGGTTCAAATTTCAAAACAAAATAAAAAATTAATAATACTACAGCGCAGTGTTGCCAGGTATCTCGTGAAATGTCACCAGATCTGTTGATCTTTTTGTGATTTTATGAATAATCCGGTGGTCCATGAAAATCTTTTTAAAAAAGTCTGTTTTCTGGTGATACCAGTTTCGTGTTGGGGGCGGTATATTTTATAAATCACAAAAAATCACCAGATCTGGTGAAATTTCACCAGATACCTGGCAACACCGCTAGATCAGCGTGGGGGTGAGGGGTAATGACGTATTGGTGTCGCGGGCGACAGTACGTAGCTCTGAGAACGCGGCTTAAGGGTACAAATCTATGGGTACAAACATAGTGGAGCGGCGAGCCACGCGCCAAGAGGCGACGCACGCCGCGCCGCTCTTTAAAATTTATCACATATTTTTAACTCGTATGGCAACCCTTTGAGTCATTTCACGATGTACATCGCGGTTCAAGCGGAGAGTTAGTACAAACATAGTGGAGCGGAGCTCTACCCGCTAAGAGACGGATCAAGGTCAACACAGTAAAAAGTTGCCGTACAAGTCGTTTCACGACGTACATCGCGGTTGAGGCGGCGATTTATATTTCAGGATTTCTTTATGCCATTTTTCGCGCGTTTTTGGTCAGTCAACTGCTATCTTCCAAAGAGAAAGCAAGTACGTGGTAACAACAAATATTATACAGTGAGTCCCAGAAGAAATGTCTAAATTCATTTAAAATTCAGCGGTAAGTTTTTTCAAAAAACGCTCATACCCGTCGATTTTGATTTTTTAATTTTTTTTTGTGGTAATTTCATGTATACAGGGTAGCTCAAAAATAAGTTACGACCATCAACTTCATTTTTCCAAATGAAAATATATATTTTTTATTTCATTTTTGAATTTTGCTTTGATTTCTAAGCATGTTTCATGTACCATGTCCTATACATAAACTCAACAGTTATTGAAAAAATTAGGATTGAACATATCATTTAGGGAATCCAACGATCTATCAAATCTTCTGGCAATATGGCATTTTTGGCTCCATAATAAGTAAGAGTGTACTGTCTCACTGTCACCGTTTATTTCCATAGGAACTGTATGACAATTTTATTTCCAATAAGTATAATTATTGTCAAGCGTAGTTTCAAAGTTGCGGTTTTCACAATAATGGTGAAGTTAACGGAACGGGAAAAAATTGAAATTCTATGCATGGTTGGGTTTGGTGATAAAACACGTACTCAAATAGAAACAGCCCAATTATTTAGTGAAATCCATCCTGATCGTCCTCCCATATGTCAAAAGATGGTGAGTAGAATAGAGGCTAAGTTTAGAGAATTCGGTCATGTTAGAGATTTGCCTAAATCTGGTCGTCCTACTCAAGATGAAAATGAACAACTTGACATTTTGCTTTCCTTGGAAGAAAATCCATGTACTCCCCTGTCGCACATTAGGGCCGATTTACACATGCCGAAATCTGTTGTTCACCGAGTAGTTCAAAAGCACAAATATCACCCATACAAAGTTATTCCAGTGCATGAGTTATTTGAACATAATTTCGATAGGCGAAGTGAGTTTTGCGGACGCATGCAAAATATGTGCAATCTAGATAATAATTTAGTAAAAAATATTATTTTTTCGGATGAAGCTACGTTCTACAGAAAATCCGCATTGGATGATAGAGGTTCACAGCCAGTACCCTAAGAAAATAAATGTTTGGTGTGGAATCGTACGCGAAAGAGTAATTTGTCCATTTTTCTTTGAACAGTCTTTAACTGGACAAGTATATCTCGAATTTCTCCAACTAGAATTAATTCCAGCATTAGTGGCTTTATTTCCGAATCCATTGGATCCAGACTCCCCTGACGAAGAACTGATATTCCAATAAGATGGTTCTCCTCCGCACTATGCGGCCACTGTGCGCACATTTTTGGCTGAAACCTTTCCCAATCGGTGGATTGGAAGGAGAGGACCTATCGAATGGCCTGCTAGGTCGCCAGACCTAATTCCGCTGGACTTTTTTTTGTGGGGTTACCTCAAATAAAAAGTATTTGTTAACAGGCCAAACAATATGCAGGAGTTGAAAGAAAGGATCCGAAGAGAAGTGCGTGTCATAACTCCGGAAATGGTTGGAAACGTGCAAAGAGAGTTTATTGATCGTCTTGGATATTGTCAATCCGTAAATGACGCACATTTTCAACATTTAATTTGATTTTGTTGTGTTTTTTTTTAATAAACAGGTCTTACTTATAGATATGTTCAATCCTAATTTTTTCAATAACTGTTGAGTTTATGTATAGGACATGGTACATGAAACATGCTTAGAATTCAATGCAAAATTCAAAAATGAAATAAAAAATATATGTTTTTATTTGAAAAAATGAAGGTGATGGTCGTAACTTATTTTTGAGCTACCCTGTGCCCTGTATACATGAAATTACCACAAAAAAAAAATTAAAAAATCAAAATCGACGGGTACGAGCGTTTTTTGAAAAAACTTACCGCTGAATTTTAAATGAATTTAGACATTTCTTCTGGGACTCACTGTATAATAAGTATATAAAAAATTATGCAAACCGAACAGATTATAAATTTTATGTTTAACAGAACGCCTATTTGAGATCGGACCCATAAAGATTATAAAAATCATTATGTACAGGGTGTGCCATTTTCGACACTTTTATAGGGTATCTCCGTAATTGTTGGTGCTATAAAAAAAGTAATGTTGGTGTCCTGTGCTCTTTTTGGGTCAAACTTAAAATGGTAAAATCAAAATTTGAAAATTTTCGCTCGCTTAAGAAATACGGGGGAAAATCAAAAAATTGGCAATTTCAAAATTACCCTATATTTTCTTAGATAAAAGAGATACAGAAAAATGTTTTATACATAAGTTTCTTTAAATTGATTGTTGAATAATCTGCCGTTTTCAGAATAAGTATACGGGGTCAGGTAAAAAAGTTATCGGACCTAACCTTATTTTTTTAAATGGAACACCTTGTATATTTTACTCTAAAAGATGCTATTTTAAATTCTACTTTCAAATATGTAACACACCATGAACGATATTGGGTTCCTAGACGATTTATTTAAACTTTATTACTTTGAAACGAAATAAAAGATTCAGAATAAGGTAAAAAATAACGGGAATCATCGCAAATGTTCGGAATATGTCCTTAAACGGTTACCGTCTTTCCGCATAGCGAACAAAATATACATTTTGCGCCATTTCTTCGTTTTTTTCCACTTTTAATATAAACTGATATCATATCAATTTTTTTAAAATGTTGATAGGTCATTTTCGCAAATGAATATGTAAAAATGAAATTCACGTTAAATGTTAATAGTCAACACAGTTGTTTCTAGAATATTAGCTTTTGTTTCATGTTTACTGTGGTTTAAAGAATAAAAGTTTAAATAAATAAAAATAAAAATAAATAGTAAAGTGGTTTTTATTTTTTTTCTCGAAAACAAAGTAAGATACGAAAAAAATTCAAGAGACAAAAGTGTTGTATTTTAGTTGCTTAATCCGAGAAAAATATAAAAATTCCAAAGAAGCCAGTGGCTTACTAGAGCTTTTCTAGGTCCAGCACGAGAAGTGCTTAGAGTAACTAATATTATTCCCAAAAATGAAATATCATAAGTTAATATTAGTAGCCTCTACCGCGTTCCTACATTTTGGAAATTATAGGGTAGTTGAGTTCTCTTTGATGAGACAAATATTAACTTTGGTTTATTCTCTATTGTATATAATGTAAATACTAAATTTAAACTGAGAGTACGCGATAGAAGAGTGACAGACCAGTTTGTTTCAAAACAATGCTAGTATACGCTAATTCCGTATTGTACATAAAGTATAAATGATTAACTTACGAGTACTTCGGGTCGCGTTACTCAACTGACGAAGGGACTAACTTAAATACCCGTCAAAGACAAAGGCATTAAAATTAAATAAATCAGAAGCCCTCCGGGTTCAATATAACAAACTTGTTATATTCAATTGGACGCGCCCGAGCAAATACAACCAAAAGTATTGTTTGAACAAATCATTTAATTTCTAAGACTCAAAAAATTAGCCCTCATTTCTTCAATTGCACTTTGGTGGACTGCTGACAGCTTCCAGTTAGCGGGGAAAGCATGGTGGGCTCACCTAAGACCGACAGACAAAACGAAAAAATAACTAAGTAGGCATGCCTTTTGATTATGATGAATTTTTCATTAATTACTGAGATTGGCGACATTACAGATAGTGTCGACCAGTTCGTATATATTCCAAATTCAATGATTCAAATGTTAGATTGGCATTAATAAATAATTCCTGGGTGAGGGAATACACCTTCTGGATGAAGCCAAAATGGAACGACATTAAAATTCATAAATTGCCATCTAACTGATAATCAAATAAAATTAAATGGGGTAAATAAAATTAATGGGGTAAATTTATTATACGGGGATATCCTTAAACGTCTTACGTAAAATGCGCCGTAGGAGAACGCTTCGAATTATCTACAATTGATCAAGCGTAAAACGGACGGACGTTACGTGTTACGTACATGGTGTCCATTTTTGGGTAGGTTTACGGGGTATCTCCGTTATTAGTAAAGATAGAAGGATGCGGATGCTACTTTTTTGTGAAACAGAAGATGCCGTAATCAGAATTTTTCTAGGTCGCCTTGTTTTTGATATTGATATACGGGAGGATGTTTTTGAGACGTGTGCATTTTGGGACAATCCCCCCCCCCATATCTCGGTTACCCCGTAATGTATCAAAAGAAATAAAATGTTCTTTTTGTAGTTTTTTACGTAGAATCCAGTGACGTACTCAGATTTTTTCTTTATTCAATAGTTTTCAAGGAAAATAAACAAATTTGCTTTTTTAACTTTTTTTAAATGGGTCACCCTATAAATTTTTTAATAATATAATTTAGTTTGTAACAAGCTTCTCAAGAATATATAACACTTTATTTTTAGTCTTAGTAAAAATTCTGATTACGACATCTTCTGTTTGACAAAAAAGTAGCAGTGCTGCGAAAACCGCATCCTTCTTTCTATCTTTACTAATAACGGAGATACCCCGTAAAACTATCCAAAAATGGACACATCATGTACAAAAAACTCGAAATAACATTTCTTATTCATGTTCATTTCGGCGACAATTTTATATAAATAATGAAAAATCGGCTTCAAGTTCAAGTCACGTGACCTATCGGGCAGTATATTAGACGGCCTTAGTTGGAGTACTGCCGTATACGTTGTTTGTTGCATAAATAATTATTAATCTAATCTTTGAATATCGAAGGTTAAAGAATAACTGATCAATGTAAAAATCTAACAACTTATATTGGGACACAAACGCCTGGATTTCACGGATTTCGGTTCATCTCAGACATACCGCGTTGGATATCCATGCGATACAAAACGAAACGCCCGCTGAAACCACGTCGATTTGTTCATCGTATTATGAATTATTATTTATCCGTCTTTCTTATTTTGACACTTTATTAATTAAATAGTCAAATGCATCGCCCAACAACTGAAAAGTGGATAAATATAATTAAATCACATGTTTCAACTTCATTCTAGAGCAGTGGTTCTCAAACTTATTTGGCCTACCGCCCACTTTGCGAATAAAATTTTTTCTAGAGCCCCCCAGATTTTTTTTCCTAATCATCAGTTGCGCATCTAAAAAATAGTCATATTATACGGATAGATAGAACCTGGCCCATACCATATTTCTGAGTGCAACGAAGAAATTTTCAATGAGAGCAATTGAAACGCATACTTAATCATATTTAGAAGTATTTTTATTCACAATAATTACAAAAAATCTATCTGATTACAAAAATATAATACTAATGTGAAAGATGAATTTGATGCACTTTAACGAGTTTGTTAATATCAGGCTCGAATTTAGTTAAAAATAGCCGTAAATCGCCGCGTTCAGTAACATGCAGCCGATTTCTCTTTTTAGTTAGCAACGTTGCTACAGCACTGAATCCACGTTCAGACAAATACGACGATGGGAATGCTATCAGAAATCGTTGAACAATCGACCATAATCCAGGGTACAGTTGCGGGATTGGCTTCTGCAGCCAAAATTCGTGGTAGCCGTTCTTGAATTTAATTTTTAATTCCTCGTTTGTTGTTAGTTCTATAAGTTGTTCTTCTAACTGGGATGATCCTACTGTGTCAACATTTGAAAAAGGATCCAACACCCAGCCTGGTATGTCCAGGTTTAAAATGTCCTGGAATCGGTCCTTGAAATCACCGTGGAGGTTCTCCAAGTGTTCACAGTAAACAAGCAAGTCGTCGTTGTTGTAAGATACTGCTGATAAATTAGGGAAGTTATTAAATTCACGTCTTCCGATATTTTTCTTGTACAATAGTAGTTTGGCTACGAAAGCAGCAATGACATTTTTTGTTTTAATCAAGTTTAAGTCGTCTCCTTGAAGCTGGAGATTCACATCATTAAACAATTTATATAGGTCTGTCATGTAAGCAATATCATTCTTTGATGTTATGAGGTTGTCTCGCAATTCTATATCTTTGTTTCCCAGGAACTCTATCACAGAGTTAAACAAATTGTAAAACCGAGTCAGGCAAGTACCTTTTGAAAGCCAGCGCACTTCTGTGTGAAGCAGCAAGCGGTTGGAATCTTCATCATTGGCAACGCAAAGCTGACTAAATAATCTGTCATTCATTGAGTTGCTTCTGATTTTATTAACTGTTCTGATAACATTTTGCAATGACGTATGCAGGCGTTCACTCAGATTTCTCGCAACCAAATGCTGACGATGAATGACGCAATGTACATCAAGCACGCCCGGAACTTTATTTTTTAAGTACGCTATGAAGCCTTTGTCACGCCCTATCATAGCCGGAGCGCCATCAGTAGCAGCTGACATAATATTCTTCAAAGGAATTTTCTTTTCATCACAAAACTTTTCCAGCGTATTAAATATGGTTTCTCCTTTTGTATCTGTCTCTAAATTTCTAGCAAATAATAGTTCTTGACATATTTTCTCCTCTTTGATAAACCTCACGTACTACAACAACAATGCTTCATTAGTTGGTAAAGTGGACTCATCCAACTGAATTGAAAATTGGCAAGTCTGCAGATGATTGCACAATGATTCTTCAATGTTCTCAGCCATTTTATCAATTCGCCTTTGTACAGAACTATTGCTCAAAGGAATTTTTCGGATAATATCTTCCGCCTGGTTTATGAAGCACAGTAGATATTACTTCTTTTACTGCAACTGGCAACGCTGGTACTGAGCAAGTTAGAGGGTTGTTCGTTTGGTCTGCTAGACCTGCTGGAATCTGCTTGAGATGACGTCAACGCAATGCTGCTTTTAGATACGGATGTTGATATCTCCAGCAGGTCTAGCAGACCAAACGAACAACCCTTAGATTAACAAGTAGGGGTGTGCGATAATTATCGATGTTTGACGAACATCGATAATTCACTACGATAATCGATGGTTTTTAATTTAATTTAATTAAAGAATTGATGAAAGATGGCAAGATGACATCATTATCGAAACAGTCTTCCATCGCCCCCCCTAGACCGCCTTGACGCCCCCCAATTTTCTCCAAGGCTTCAACCGCCCCCCTGAAAGCCTCCAGCGCCCACAGGGGGGCGCTATCGCCCACTTTGAGAAACACTGTTCTAGAGCATCGTCGAGAACTCTAACATCTCCTAATGGTATTTCAAATTGTACCCTTCTGTCTTCTTCCTCCACAAAATCTTCATTGACTATTTTATTCTCTATAAAAAAAAAATACTAAAAAATCATTTAAGATTTAATATTTATTATTAGTATCTCATTTCGTATTATTAGAAGCTTTGTGAATGATATTTATTTTGCCACAGTAAAGCGAATTGGGACTTTGACTTTGATTAATAATTTCATAATACATTTCAAAATGGGAAGCACGCTTTCTCCAGCACAAGACGAATAAATTGGTTGATCTCGTGCGAGAACATCCCCCACTGTTCACAATTAATTGTTAATTTATAAGCTCCCTACGGCCATCTACTGGGAAATATACGTAATTAAGTGACCTGTACCTATCATGTCACCAACATGAACTGAATTTTATTTTTAACAAAACACCCTCTCTTTAAAACCGAGTAAATTCAATGTGCCAGAATCTGGTGTGTTGTCTTTGGCGCACGGTTGTATAAGTTGTAGCTTAAGTAAGTTAAATTTTACATACTGCAAAGTAAATCGCACAAATCTATGCTCTATTCAAAACCGAGAGTCAGTACACGTAAATAAATGCACGTTATCCGTAATATTCACCAGAATAGCATTAAGAAATGGTAATATCTTTCATATATTAGAGGGTGATTGATGGTGGATGGCCTAGTAGACGTTTATGGAGAACTAGTCATCGGATCACTTTGAAAATTTGAGAGCTTATAGAAGCGGACATTATCTCTCTTTTAAAAATAATACTCTTGCAGTGGACATTAAGAAAAAAGAAGCAAAAGAAGAGGGGAAGGAAATAAAAAAGGCAGCTATGTTTGATGTTAAAAAGACGCTAAAACAAAAAAACACGAAACGAAAAATTAAAAAAAAAAATCTAGTTCTTCCGAATCGGAAGGAGAGAGCAATGCGAACTGTCTGTACTGTTGTGAGGAATTTTCTAAGTCAGTAGGAGGTGAAGGATTGATCCGATGCACCAAGTGCTTCAAATGAGCCGACGGCCAGTGCGCCGGAGTAGACGAAGACGAAGACGAAGAGGAATTGATTTGTGATTTGTTCTCCAATTTTCACATAGCCGGCATAAGGAGGAACATTAAGTTTTAAAAACATAATATCTACATACTAATTCCTATTTTTTCTTGTCAATACAATACTTATAAGTTGTTTTAGGAAGTCGTCGTCTGGGGTAAAATGGTCCCTTTGAATTTTTTATTTTTGTCTTTTTTCAATACGTAAATAAATCATAAATAATAGAAATATTCGTGTTTTGTCTCCAGAAATAAGTCTCATAAAGCCCAATGTGAATGAAATTTAATAAAAACATGTACATTTCTATTTAAAACTGTTTTTTTCCCTTAGAGGGATTATTTTACCCCACCCTCCCCTACTACTACAGATGGTGTCAATACCCGAATTCTGAAATGCTTAGAAGTGAACGGCCAACATATTGAACATTTATTTAAAAGTAATTAGATATTTTTTGCAAAATGTCAAGCATTACAAAACAATTTCCATAGCCAAATTGGTCTAAAAAGTGTGATTGTTATCTGTAATAATTAATTTTGCTAAATAAATGCTCATAAGTCAAAAACGGTTCAAGATAGGTATAGTAACATTATACATAGGAAGATAGACAATTTCAATAGCTTTTAGGACAACAGATAAAATATAGGGTATTTCATTTTAAAAAACGTACTATCTACCATTTTTTCCAAACCATCAAAATATTTGTATTTTGAAACACCCTGTACTATTATAACTAATATTTGGAAAGAGGGTGAAAGACCTCTGGATATAACCTGACTCCATACCAAATTTCAGTGCTTTAATTTGTCAGAGTTTAATAATATCATCACTTTTTGTAAGACATGTTAGCCGAAAAAAAAAATGGGAAATTAATTATTATCTCGAGAACTATAACAAATTAGTATAGGAATATATTAAGGAAAGGTATTAAGAAATTAATAAGGGTTCTAAAACAAAAATAATATACAGAGTGATATACAGAGAAGCGGCAACACTGCATTGCTGAAAATATTTTTAAAAGAGAGATCATGTTCGCTTCTATAAGCTCCCAAAGACCTGCTCAGAATCCATATGTAGAATGCGATTTCAAAGTTACAAATAATTTTGATTGCATTAACTCTCGTGCTAGTTGCCATACTGGTTCAACCAAAAAATTAAAATAATATTTTATATACCTAATTAATTTATGTTAAACAAAAATAGCATTAAGAGGATGCCGGAGTCAGTCAAAATCTCCGATTTGACCTCTGTTCGTTTCACGCTTTGAAGGCACGAGGCGAATTGGATCTTCCCTTGCAGTTAGAAGAATACGTCCAGCGTCCGCCCGTAATCGGTACGCCGACAGAAACAATGGTAATGGGAAGAAAGAGACTGCACGTGATCGGGGTCTATACTTCAATTTTCTACGCTGAAAAACGGAGTTCTCGCTTCCTATGAAAACGGTACATTTAAAAATAATAATTTTTTAACGAAAGATGTCTAAAATTAACTCGAGGAAAGTCCATCATTTTTTTCTATATGGATCAGTAAAAAAATTAAATCTAAAAATCTTCCGAAACAAAACAATATAGACTTTCCGCGAGTTCCAGTTCTATTACAGAGTTTTTTTCCTTTAACATTTTTTTCCTGAAACAGGAATAAACGTTTGGAAAGAAAACTCGTTTACAGGTTACTCAGGAATCCTGAAATTAATTTTGTACTTATGTGACTTTATATTAAACCACTGTTTCTTCGAGGCACCGAGAGGCCAGCAAAAAAATTTTTTTTTTGTAAGCTGTCGATATCCATGTTGATTAATATTGATAAGAGCAAAGAAAATAGACAAAGGAATTATTGCCGCTCTTATGGCTACAACGCGTCTCTCATCATGGAATTTTAATGTAAATAAAGTTTATCTTCAAGAACAAATTGTTTTTTCTAGGAATCTGTCATCCAAGGCATCGAACGAACAGTGGACCAACATAAGATCAAATAAGTTCAAAATTATTATGGAAATATAAGTTATTGCTATTTTTTTGGTTGAACTGGTATGGCTGTGTTCGGAAGAGAAAATATGCGATTTCTATCAATCCTTTCAAATGTAAGTACCCCAAAACGCCATATTAACACCATGAAAACAGGAGCAAGTGAAACTAAAACACAATGTAAGTTTTATGCTATGAAAGAGAACTAACATAAAATAAAAATCAAAGAACCGTTTGACTCATCCGTGACTTTGTGACAATACATTTTTTTTTTTTTTTTTTTTTTTTTTTTTTTTATGATCAAACACAAGCACTTTAGGAAAAATCCTTTAGGGCACTCTGGGAGTGGTGCGTGTGCGCAAAAAGCGATTCACGTTGGTTTTGAATCGTTGGAGGTTATATTCGTTGGGAAAAACGACCTCGGGAAGGTCGTTCCACAAGGATGTAGTCCTCCAGATGAAAGAATTCTTAAATAATGAAGTTCGAGGAGTACTAAGCTTAACCACATATGGATGGGCGGCAGTGGTTCGTCGTGTATTTCTGCTATTCGTCGCTCTGGGCGGAATTAAGAGGGCAAGGTCAGCCGAGCACCTTCCATGAAAATATCTGTAAAAGAGAATGAAATTCCCAACCTGTCTTCGATGTTCTAGCCTGTCGAGGTTCTTCGTCAGCTCGTGGTCTTCGATCAGACGAATAGCCCTCCTTTCGATGGAATTCAGTAGCCAAAGAGTATGTTTGGGTGCAGAGCTCCAGACATGAGAGCAGTATTCTAGTGATGGTCGAATCTGGGCTTTGTATAGTGTCAAAAGTTGTTGAGGTGTGTACAACTTTCTGGTTCGGAAGAGTACCCCAAGCTTCTGAGAAGCTATCTTGGCGATTGCCACAACGTGGTTATGCCAAGATATGTTTCCTCCCAAATTGACGCCCAGCAAATTAATAGATGAAGCCAGTGGGATTGCGTGTCCGCCAATGACTATTTCGGGTTCTGTAATGTTAACCTTTTTAGAGAAAACTGCTGCCTGGGTTTTTTTAGCGTTAAATTCGACTTGGTTACTGTCACCCCAAGCCAAAATCTCTTCCAGGTCTTTGTTGAGGCGTGATACTTCATGACGTCTGTGAATATGTGGGTCGGCAGCAAGGAGAAAGATGAGATAAGTGTGCTATCGTCAGCAAAACTAAATATCGGATTTTTAGTTTTCACTAGAAGGTCGTTAATGTAGAGTAAGAAGAAAGTGGGAGACAATATGGACCCTTGAGGAACACCGGCATTGATGGTGAAGGTGTCTGAGAGAAATCCGTCAATCGCCACTTGCAGAGAGCGGTCCTTAAGAAAGCTAGACAACCATGCACAGAATCGACTGGGCATATCATAGGATCGCAGTTTACTTAGAAGCCCCTCATGCCAAACACGATCAAAAGCTTTAGAAATATCCAGTGCAACAACCTGAGACTCCCCATGATGTTCGATCGCGTTGTTCCAAATATGGGTGACATAGGCTAGAAGATCTCCAGTTGATTTGGACTACCGAAAATCATATTGATGATCGTTGATAATGTTGAAGCTTCCAGGTACTTTAGAAGATGTTGGCTAATAGCTTTCTCCATTACTTTTGATATAACTGAAAGCAATGCGACTGGTCGACAGTTGTTAGGCAGGGTTCTCTTACCTTTCTTCGGAATAGGCTAGACTCGCGCCGTCTTCCAGCAAGATGGAAATATTCCTTTTTTGTAGGATAAGTTGAAAAGTACTAAATACTGGTGTTAGTTCATCGGCGCATCTCTTGAGAACTATAATAGGAATTTCGTCCGGACCTGTAGCTTTCTTGGCGTCGAGTCCTTTCAGGATTCGTTTGACGGGACGCTGACGGAATACGATTTCGGTCATTTCGGATTCAACTGCAGGAATGTCCGGTGGTGTTCTTCCCTGGAAATCTACAGTGGAATGCGAAGAAAATACTTCAGCAATTAAGTTTGCTTTGTCTCCGGATGTGGATGCTATTGTACCATCGGGACGTGTTAGAGGTGGAATAGTTGATTTGGTAAAATTTTGGCTGACGGCCTTAGCGACTGACCAAAAGGACCTTGATCCGTTTGGACAGTCAAGAAGTTTGTTTCTGATCCTCACGTTATGGGCTTCTTTGCTTTGATCTATTGTTAGCTTACATTGGTTTCGAGCGGTAATAAAGATGGAACGATTCTCAGTGGTAGGGTTTGTATGCCACTGTCGGTAAGCCAGATTTTTCGATTTGACAGCACCCTCACAATCCTTGCTAAACCAGGGCTTGCCGTTGGAAGAGCGTTTTTGGGAGGAGGAGGGGATAAATGCTTCCATGCTCGTTTGAATGACGTCGGAAACCTCCCCAGCACAGACGGATGGATCATCATAAGATAAGCATACACTCATCCAAGGAAAAGTCCGAAAATGGTCTTTCAGGTCTTCCCACTTGGCCGATCTGTAATGCCATATCTTGCGAGGTTTAGGAGGTTGTTCAGAATTAATTGGTAGTTCGCTTAGAGTTGAAATAAGTTTGTGATCGGAAGATCCTAACGGAGGCTGTACGGTGACTGTATATAGATCGGGATTTGACGTTAAGAAAAGATCCAAAAGACTAGCAAAATCTCCAGCTCTGTCTGGAATCCGCGTTGAGTTAGACCAGAACTGATCGCGAAGGATTCGGCCTCGCGGCCTTGCTCATCGTCTGTATTTGAATATTTAAGCCAGTTGACATTGTGGACGTTAAAGTCGCCAAAGATAGCAATCTCGGCATTTGGATGGTTGGTTTGCAAGAAGTCGATTGTATTGGCTAGTGATGAGAAAAGGTCTCTGTAATGGGTATCACTTGGAGGACGGTAAAGGCAGCAGATAAACTTGTTGATTTTCGGCGTTGATATTTTAAACAACATTACATCAAAGTCTTTCGGTTCCAGTGTAGTTTCTCGTTGGCAGCAGAGATCATCTCGAATAAAAAGACATACGCCGAAGTTGCGTCGGAATCGGAAATGAAAATCGTATCCAGGGTATAAATAGCTGACGGTGTTTGTTGACGATCTGACCTTTGTCTCGGTCAGTGCGAGTACGTGAGGCTTGGAAGATTGTAAGTGCTGGTGGACTGAATTGATGTTCGTGTTAAGCCCTCTAATATTGCAGAAATAAATTTTGAAGTTGCTAGTTCTGGGTTGGTTAGCAACTGCAGGTGCCACACCATTTCTTCGTTGAGTGTTGTTAGATCCCAGTAAATTGTCGGAAATGGTTGTAGTTTGATGAACTTCGCTTGATGGGGCCCCAAGTCCAGCCAGGGGGCGAGTTTACCTCCGGAGTATTTTGGGCCTGGAGCTTCCATCATGCTATTTTTGGGGGGGTCCCACCCTGGTAACCAGAAACATCGGCACAGCGACGAAACGTCAACTCAATGAGCAAAAGTTAACTCAAGGAGCAAACTTCACGCCACCTAAACCGATGCAATGGTATCTCACCGGGCGATGCCGGGTGGGCCAACATTTTCCATTTGAAATATAAAATATAAATATAAAATGAATCGGAAGTAGACCTTGTTATTTGTCACTAATTTATTAAAAAGTCTTGATGATACGGCCGTCTCGTAACTACACAAGACGCTAACATGAAATGAAAGCAAACTAAACGACCTAAGCGTATATAGGGTCCGGTATCCCGGAATAACTCCGGTGCATCGCATTGCAGCGAAAATGTCTGGGGAAAAAGTTGTTTTGTTTTGAAAGAGGAATAGTTTTCAATTTAAACCACCCTCCACCCCTCAACCCTTCGGGCGCGAGTGTGGGTAAGTTAAGATTTTCAAATTGAACACCATATTTTTTATTACTACTTACTCGAGCGATTTTAATAATCGAGTGATTTGATCGAGCAGTTAATTTTGAAGAAGAGTGTTGATAAAACACCAGGGGTTGTTTTTGTAAGTTTTAGAATGTAAGTTTCTATTAAGGAAGAACAGTTGATTTTGATTTAAAAAAAAATTATATCCTTTAATTTTTTTAAAATTTAAAATCGCCGCTGGCTAGCCAATCCCAGTCAAAACAAAACTCATGTCCCGATGAATCTGACTAAGGGATTTGGCATACTTTTTTGTATGCACCTTCTCGTTTATGTGCCTTTAACACATACGTATGTCGTGTCAGCCTTCTGAACGTCAAACGCGAACGTCACCAATCGGCACATTTCGGGTGGCGCGCGGCGCCGAGCAAAGATCGGTTATCAAGTGAAAGGTAACAATTTTCGATTTTTCGCTTGAATTTATAACTAGAGCAGTATTTCCTATCGAGCGAAAAACTGCTCGAATATACGGGCAGTTTTTTTACCTCGAGCTATCACACTTCGGTCGGCGTGAAGAGAAGCTCGGGTATCGAGTGAAAGATAATAAGTAACAAGCGACGATTTTCGCTTGAATTTATAACTTTATTTCAATAATCGAGTACTCAGGCGGTTTTTCGCTCGAGCGATCACAACACACGCTAATAATAATGTTTCTACACAATTGTGAATCTAAGAGTGCACGTGCCAGATGGGATTTTTTGCAATTGAAAAATATTTTTTTTGTTCTCAAAAAATCTTGCTAAACATTTTCCTGTTCAGAGGGAAGCCAACTTTTACGGCTTGGTTATTATACAAATTCCTATATTATTCACTTAATAATGATATATTATTTCTTTAGAACATTTCCTGTAATGGACTTTCAACGCTCGTGACAAATAAAACAGTAGTAAATATTTAATGTCAAATAATTCCTTACATTTCCTTCAGTATTAACTCATGTTAAAATATTAATGTCACAATAATTTCTAATCACATCGCACGGCGGATATGCGCCATCTTGGTAAAGGAAATTAAATAGGAATTGTGATATATCATTTTGAAGGTATTATCGAGTACTTTACGATGGCAGAAAATAAGCCTCTATTTGCACCAAAAACAAAATGACGACGTTTTAAATATTGCATAAGTAATTTTTTTTATTATCTTTTATTTCATTTACCGTCTTGGAAAAATAAAGAAAACTTGGCATAATATACAGGTCGACAACTTTATCTGTAGCTCCAAAAGGAATGCGGGCAAGAAAATTTCTTGGGTTAACAATGTTGTCACATATATTAAATTTTAATTTAATAACATGTTACCAAGTAAACCCTAAAATTAAATTTACCCATTTAAAGTAAATTGTCCTAAGTATATAAGAAACTAATATTCTACTATAGTTTCAATGTTCTTAAAACTTTCTCTTCATTTCCATCCATTTATTTTAATATTTAATGCAAAATTAAATATTTCTTTATTAAAGTACTTCTAATCAAAAAATAGGGCAACATGGTGCAATATCAACGGTAACCATGGGTAACCGGTGGATAGAGCTAATTTGATAGGTTATATCCCAGACAGAGGATGCAACACGCGTCTGGTGACACGCCTATTATGCCGGCGTGGTTATTCGGCGATGTCCAATATGCTTCATCCAGTTGCGTAGTGATAGGATTTGTTTTAAAACTGTGATAATGAATGAATATACCCTGGTAAAACCCTTCATAGTCAAACCCGTGAAGTGCCAATGTGTATAGGGTGTGTGAAGAGGAATCACAAATTAATACATTTAGGGTCGCAATGCATACTGGAGTAAGCGTGGGCGCAGTAAAAAACATTCACAAAGAAGATACTGAAAGTAAAGAAAATTACCCGTATCAATTGTTGTCATCTCCCGTCTCTCTGCTGTCGGAAAAATCGAAAGTAGTTATGCTAAGCCGTTTCTGCGATATAACGTTAACGGGTGTAAGTTTATCGTAATCGGTAATGAAAAGTAGTTTGCGAAAACTCTCTATGCGAAAAGTGTAATAAATGAGTTCTCGGAATGTCCTTGTGAAAATGGTCTTGGTCGCTGTTGGTTGTGTGTGGGGTTGGTGTGGTAGCATCCTTGATGTTGGTATACTGTGTGTCTGTGTGTGTTGTGTGTAATCCTGCCCCCGTTGTCCCCCCCTGTGTGTGTAAAAAGTGTCAGCCGTCGGTATGTGTGTCGTCCCTGGGTGTGTAGGCCTTGGGCGTGGGGGGAACTGGGGGGTTGAGGGCTCGGGGGCTGGGGTTCCGGGGTCCGGGGTCCCCGAGTCCCTGCATGTATGCATTATATTGTTATATGCTGATATAATTTGACTTCGAGAAAGGTTCGAAAGTTGTTTAGAGTCTGAGTGGTGGTGGTGGGTAAAATTTGTACTACGTCCCCAGGTTCCTCTTTGTTTATGCCATTACCTCGCGGATTATATTCTTATGTTAAAATAATTTGTTAGGTTAGGTTGTTTAACACATACTAAGGGTGTTTCTGAAGCTGTTTTTCCTGCATGTATGCATTATATTTTCCATCTTATTTCGGTAATAGAAAAGAATATATATTCAATTAAACTAAAAACTCATATCTAGACAATCCTTATCAATAGGATGCATATGCAAATTTTCATATTCACAACTTGCAAAATAATGGTTTACCACTTAGCAGGAAATGCATACCTTATCAATATCAACAGAAGGCAAAATTTTATGCACCACTTGCAGGAAATGCATACCTTATCAATACCGAGTAAGGACATGCATAAAATATTTATAACAACGAGCGTTAAAATTAAGTTATATGAGTGCGAGAGAGAACGTTTCGAAAAGCACACATTGTTTGTTTAAAGTTCAAAATTTGTACACCGTAGAATCTTAGGTGGTGCTGGTAGTTGAGCGATTCCTTAGAGTGATAACAAATACTCATTTAGGTACCTATTCAGACTTATATCTAAAGACTGATGTACTACTTTTAGCGGATGTATTCGAAAATTTTAGAAAAAATTGCATTTTGTCACACGGTTTGGATCCCGCATGGTACTACAGTATGCCAGGACCGTACGCTGTCCGGACTGTTACCCCTCCCCCTCCGAACAATAATATGATCGAGTTTCAGCGGAGCCCTATCGATGGATCAATACATATGAACAAATTTACAAAAAGCCGCTATTTGAGAAGATATTTTATAAATGTAAGGACCGATAATCACACTGACCACAATTCCATACTAGACACCCCATTTTGTAAATTTTGCGAGGCCCCAATTATCAACGGTGAACGCACTGGAGATTATGGGGGACCCCATCATGTAGACTGTCGATTTGAGCGATATCGGACTCCGACGACGGAGACTGAGCGCATACAAAGGAACGAAAATAATAGAAGAGAATGGTATTTAAATTGGATGTCAAGACAGCCAAGAATTCCCACGCCCCTCGACGGATGGCTATCCAAGAGGCCTAGGACTTCTTAGGTGTCCCCCAATGGTTTATTACGAAAACTTAATCTATTATAATACATTAATGCTAGTTGATATAATACATGTAAAATTAATACTGTACACATTAATATTAATCCTACAATAAAACCTATATTAGAACATTTGTCGTTGTGTGTTATACTTGAAGTCATATTAAATAAACGAGTAATTAATTTTGAGGTTATGTTATTATCCAATGTTTCTGTTAGAGCTGGAAATACAACAGCCTTATCAATCAATGGCGAAGGAGTAGGGACAATATAAGCATCTCCCTTTGTCCATATGACTCGCCATGTAGAATCCATCGTGGCGTTATTTTGTAACGTTAACCTCACTTTATATCGTAAGATTGCATTTTCTAATAGCGCCTCTGGTATTGGAGTAAAGAACTTAGAATCACAACACTGTTTACTAAAATACATCTCACGTGACACTTCGTCATTGAACCAAACTGTCACTCCAACCACGTTGTAATGTTTGTAAACAAATAACGTACTGTTAAATATTGAGGTTAGAAGTACATAATTTGCCGGTAGCAGCATCTTGGCAAGACTGACAGTTCGGGATTAATCAAAAAAAATCGGGCTAGAGTTCGGGTTAGCTCCGGATTTGAACCTGAGATAATAAAATCACCGCGTGGTCGTGTTGTTAAGGTTGCATATGCCAAAGTTCTCGGGTTAGATTAGGTTGACTAGTCCTTCGCCATTGATTGATATGGGTGTAGAAAATAAAGTTCATTGTATCGTTATCAATGCTCATGCAAATATTTATACTCACAACTACGTTATACTATAACTATATACAGTGCGTGTGTCCTCGGATCGACGCATGAATAGATGAAAAAGTTAAAAATTTTTTAGACTTGAAACTTCATCTTGTGATGTTTCAGTCATGCTTGGATAGAAACTAATTTCTGTCATAATGTACCTGCATCTGATACGTATTCCTGTTGATACCTGCATCTGATACCTGTACCTGTACCTGATACCTGCACCTGATACCCATACCCGATAGCATTCAAGTTTACTTCGAAAGGTTCTAAGTTCCTAATAGTCTGAGGGTAAAATTTGTACATAAATATAAAATGACACACACAAAATTATATGCAATTATTTATTTTGACAACATAGATGAATACATGAATCTAAGATTTGTTTGAGGTTTTTGTGCGTCGCACGCAGTCTTCTCCAAATTGATAATTTTTAGGGGGGTGCTCCACTTCCATTTGTGAACAGATAGTTTCTAAGAGCTCTGATTTAGAATCATCTTGCAAGGGTTGAAGAGCAACTGATTATAACAGTTCTCTCACCTGTCCGGTTAAAGCCTGATACTCGAGAACACGATCGTGAACAATAAGACAAAAGGCTCGTGTATCATTGGAAAAATTCTGTGAACTCTGAAACTCCAACTTGACATCAATTGCAGCGCTCTTTAGGGCTTCATTTTGCTTAGTACAGTCAATAACAAATAGGGCCCTGCTAGCAAAAGTCGTAAAGTCTAATATCGGTTCGCTTAGCGGTTTGCCTAAATAAGATTTTTGAAAGTCTGTATACATCTTATAGACTTCTGAATATTGGCGGTTATCAAAATCCAAATTCAAAGACTCATACGGATATATCTCAGAGTTTAGATGCAGCTTGACATCGGTGATATTTAAATTATCAAAATAACAACAGTCGGATTTATAGTTATCCTTGCGATTCTTCATAAAAAATACAATAACATATCTTGCCCTCTCTGTCATCGTCTTTACCGTCCAAATATCTCTCTTTGTTGTTCTCAAAGCAGGAAGCTCATGAATCTCCCAAGTTCTAAACGGGATAAATATAGACAGGTTTTTTGCAATGTCATCCAAAAGTCTAAGTTTAACTGCATCACTAGGATAAATGTGCTTAACCTTCAATTCGACAGTCTTTAACGTAATCACTGCCTTCTTATCACCAGTTGACTTGTAGCAATTTTCATCATGTCGAGCTCGAACCAGTTTAAGCTTCTGTTTACCCATCAGGACATTCTTGTAATCGGCAAACACTCCAAACAACATTTGCAGTGGAATGCGAAAGTTGAATTCTTTGCTAGTTTCATCCAATGTTTTCATAGTGCCGCTAGGCCAATTCCAACCAGCAATATCTAAAGCGCGGCTCTCTGCATCGTTTAAACACAACAGGTTTTTAACGGTGCTAACTATACCAGGATCACGAATTTTTTCAATCTCTTTCCCGTTCACTTCATACGATATGCTATCAAAAATAAAGGCTGCAGCATTATTGGTTAATGTACAGTCACCAGTCTTGCCTGCTGTTTCCTCTACTTTAAACGCTCCCTCGATATAAAGCTGAGCCTCACTCATGTCTAAAAATACATCTTGCTGATTGATGACAATCTCAATTTCGTCGTTGTTATTAAAAGATTTGGTGAAAGGATGGTACGTATGCCATTCTTCGCGTATGATTGACTCATCGCTATTAATGGGATTAAATAGCTGAAGTTTTTCGGACATGATAGTTATATCGGATGCTAGCAGACTGTAAATGAATAATATTGACAAGCGCAAGTGTTCTCTTTGACTTCTGATTACAGAATGACTCTGAAGAAGGAGCAGGAGTGGTTAAATAACTATTAAATACTAAGCCCATTTCGTCTAAGTTCTAATCTGATTACAACTTCCTCGCCTCTGAAATTAATTGGCCTTGAATCTTGATCTAATAGTGTTAGAGTAATATTATAGATATTTTTGTCGTTGACAGGAAGATAAATAAGATTTCTAGGTTCTATATTAATACTATAGCCGGGGTCGACTGTTGGAGAAAACTCGTATAAAGTATGAGATGGGTTATTTGTATAGTAAGAACCTGAAATAATGTTGCACTCAACTCGAATAGTAACAACTTGTATAATTTCAACTGGTAGGTTGGATTCGTGTAATAGTCCAGCCTTTAGCACTTGAGGAGAGAACCCTAACAACTGCGCGATACTATCCTTGGGCTTGAAATTTATATCGTAGACGCTCCGCAACTCACACTTTAATGTATTGTTATTAGGTCTAAGTGTTAGGATTCCTTTACGTTCAACAACAGATACCTCCGAATCTACTATCTGACTTTGCAAATATTGTTCAATATCCTCCAACTCGTAGGAACCTGTTGGAATTTTTACAACGTGTTCCTTATTATTTACAGTATAGTAAACCTTGTTTCGACCTGGTTCTATATTTGGTATTGTATTCCAAGTACTTAGAGATATTAATGCTAGAGAGTATTCAAATTTCGAATCTAGTTCAATAGGTGGAACAAAGTAGGCTTCAAGTCGGTGAGAACGACCCTTTAATGTGAATGTCTGAGACATGACTGATGTCAACTAATAACATTAACATAATTTATATTGAATTGATGAGAAACGTTAGGACTAAATGACCACAATTTATAGTTCCATAATCCTGATATTGATCATAGTTGAAATAAATTTTATAATTTTTCATATACTTGACAAATTCTTTTGGTGGTTTCAAGTTGCCAAAACTATCAAAATAAACAACTTTATCACCATTCTTCTTGTACGCTACCCAATGTGTCCCCTCTCCTGTGTTCCGATCTAAATTTAAAACACCACACTCCGTATGTTTAGGAGATTTTGGTAGAGTATCCCGCATAAATACGCCTCTAAAATTAGTTATCTTTAGACGCTTTATATATGATTTAATATTTTTATCGGATAAAGGACGGTCGGGTAGCTTTATTGGAAGTTTTTTGACATTTTACGTAAAAACAGTCCATATCCAGTCTTGTGTTTCTTTAAATACAAGCCATCTCCTTTCTTGCCTAATGCAATGGCTTCCATTGTTTCATTATGTCGTTGTGTTTCTTTCAGCTTGTTTTTAGCATCCTGCGCATCATTAACTGCCTTGGCAATGCCTGCAGCTCCGCCGCTGAGCGCGCCGAGAGCGCTAAGTCCGGCAAATATCGGGATCAAAGGTAGGATCCCACCTTGTTTTGGCAGGGGGATGATTCTAGGTATTTTTACTCTGCTTTTTCCTCCAATCTTCTTAACTTTAACATGTGCGGCTTTAAGTACACCCCGCAATGCAGCCTTTTTAGTACTGTCAGAGCTTTTGATCTGTTTCTTTAGGGGACCTATAAGCTTGCATAATGACATCTGCTTCTCGCCCCCAGCACCCAACTTTCGTTTGACCTTCATAACGTTTGTTACTAACCACGCTGATGATCGTTCACCAAAACTAGAATCCTTGGCCTTTACACGTTCCCACGCTTTGTTTTCCAACACCTGATCGGCCTGATGACGATGTTTCAAGTCTGTAGATTTTGAATATTCAATATCGTGATCTTTACAATAATTATCCAATTTATTCTTGGGTTTATCACCACGAGCTAGTCGTTCTTGAAGCTTAGTACCGGGACCGCAATAAGAATAACCAGGCAGATGAAGTTCGATTGGTAATTTGTTGATTATACTATTTAACCCACCTGCACCCTGTAACGTCTGCATTACTAATGACGTCTTTGAGAAGAGCGGAGTGGTACTTATAGAAACATGCGACAAGAAAAACAGAAACAATCAATTAAAATACATAATTTCGATATGGGGAACCATAAAAATCAACATAAACACGGTTCTGTTTTACCGTCGACTATAAGGGCTCTAATCTGTGGACCTAGTTCATGTGGTAAAACCGCTGTGATGATAAGTTTATTGGCTGATGAAAATGGATTAAGATTTGAGAATGTGTACGTGTATTCAAAATCACTACAGCAAGACAAATATGTATTTTTGCAAAAGACATTAAAACATTCCCGTCTAGGATATTTTGGGTATAGTGACAACGACGAAGTTCTAGATCCTTCCAGCGCTCGACCTCATTCCATTATTATATTTGACGATGTGGCGTGTGAGAAACAGGATAAAATACGTAATTATTTCTGTATGGGTAGACATAATGACATTGATTCATTTTATTTATCTCAGACCTATTCCAAAATACCCAAGCAATTAGTTCGCGATAATACCAACGTATTGATTCTATTTAAACAAGATGATTTGAACTTGAAACATGTATACGACGATCATGTAAATACCGATATGTCATTTGAAGCCTTTAAACGTTTATGTTCAGCATGTTGGAAAGATAAACACGGATTTTTAGTTTTGGTTAAAGACAATGATATTGATAAAGGTCGATATAGGAACAAATTTGATATATATTTAATTCCCTAACTATAATCCATCATTCTACCACATGACGTCACAGAGGGTAGACGTGTTTAAACAGCTGCTCCACCTGTTTAGCTGCTTCTAGAGCTGTTTAGCTATTTAACTGTTTCTTAAGCTGTTTATTAAGCTGTTTCTATATCTGTTTAGCTGTTTTCTATATCTGTTTTTTAAGCTGTTTATTAGACTGTTTCTTAAGTTGTTTAGCTGCTTCTTAAGCTGTTTTCCTGTTTATATATCTATTTAGCTGTTTATTAGGCTGTTTAGCTGTTTCTGAAGCTGTTTGTTTAGCTGTTCCTAGATCTGTTTAGCTGTTTTTATACGCTGTTTTCCTGTTTATATATCTATTTAGCTGTTTATTAGGCTGTTTAGCTGTTTCTGAAGCTGTTTGTTTAGCTGTTCCTAGATCTGTTTAGCTGTTTTTATACCTGTTTCTGTTTCAACGCTATGGCTTCTAACCGTCATTCTACCACATGACGTCACAGAGGGTAGACGTGTTTAAACAGCTGCTCCTGCTCCACCTGTTTAGCTGCTTTTGCTTCTAGAGCTGTTTAGCTATTTAACTGTTTCTTAAGCTGTTTCTATATCTGTTTAGCTGTTTTCTATATCTCTATATCTATTAAGCTGTTTATTAGATTGTTTCTTAAGTTGTTTAGCTGTTTAGCTGCTTCTTAAGCTGTTTTCCTGTTTATATATCTGTTTAGCTGCTTCTGAAGCTGTTTATTTACCTGTTTAGCTGTTCCTAGATCTGTTTTTATACCTGTTTCTGTTTCAACGCTATGGCTTCTAATTTAAGCGGTCTCAATAAGGACGTTAAACAACAAATTATTAATACTGCAAAGGTTATAAGAAAGAAATACTTGGCGTTAAAGTTGGAACGTGGAGAAGAAGATGATACGCTAAATAAATTTATAACACCCATTACCGATCCCTTAAATAAACTTCTGAAGGCTTCTATTGAAAAACAGACTCGTAAACGTAAGATTAAAACAGAGGTAGAGGAGGCGATACCCGTGAAGATTGAACCTCATACTCATAAAGTTGAAGTTGAACCACATAAAGTTGAACCACATAAAGCTCAAGAAGTAAAGACCTCTGTTCAGTTTCTAGGAGATGAGTCGCAGTACGGTGATGCTGAGGATGAAGTGTTTAACGAAGATGCTGTATACCCATCATTTGAAGACGTAAAAGATGAGTTCCAGACATTACTTCAAAATCCTGAGGTTGTTGATAAGTTTATCGAACAATATCCCCAGATTGCTCAAAGCTATTTAAAAAAATATTGGCACAACTCTTCTGCAATAGACGCTAAAGGGGTGGCCTATAATTCAGATAATGATGCATGGCAATTGGGATCTCAGCCTGTAAACTTTTTACCGGATGGTGATATACAAGTAGGTGATGTGAAATATAAAGGTACTAGTGGCTTGTATGATTTGTTGTTTTTAAAGGAGCCTCAATATCATACTAATGATGATACAAAAAACTATAAGGATATTCTTAAACGTACAAGTCTGTACATGTCTGAGAGTGGACAGTTGAAGGGAAATAGGTCGCAAAAATATACGACAATTATTAGACCGCTCCTTACTAAAAGCTCTACATCTAAATCACCATCTTCAATACCTGCTAGAACCATTAGAACATCTTCTTCATCATCAACATCAACCGGACGAACAACCAGATTAAACCCTGGAAAAACAGGTCAGTCCTTAATACAATATAACGAAACACCGAAAGAGTTTGTGTATTACGATGATATTAACGAGTTGGTTGATCGCTTTAGAAAGCTGGATGCTTCTCAACAGGCTGGTAACAACAATAACCTGAATGAAATTATGAATATTTTACATGAGTTGGAGCGGTTGGGTGTTATTGAATTTTATAAATAATATTATATATCATCTTTGGGCTTAGTATCAACTTAGCTATGAACAAGTTTGGACGTGCTCTACCGACTCATCAAAAAGGTGTAAGGGTGATCCAAGCTCCTACCCAATTATCTGTTAATAAAGATGGTGACTATAATCTTCGGGATCATAAGCTTATCAACGTAAAGCTGCCTACAGATGGCACTGATGTTGCAAATAAAAAATTTATAGATGATGCAATAAGTTCTCTGTCGACTAACCTTATTAAATTAATTGAGTCCGCTTACACCGATATTTACAGAATTAAGAATGAATTAGATACGTTTACGAATACCAGCAAGACGAATACAGAATCAATATCTACCCAAATGCGAGAGCATATGACCATTTTAAATACACAAATGCTTGATTATAAAAAATCTCTGAAACTTGTCGATGATGAGTTAAAGCGGGGGATTTCTAAATTAGATGATGAATTTAAAAAACGGTTTCAAGAGATGCAGTCTGCGCATCAAACATCCATAGCACAGGTATCTATTCAATTTGATAACCTTGAAGTTATTTTAAAGAGTTACATAGCTGATACTGTTAATCAATCTATTAAACCCATTGTTGGAGATATTAAAAAAATTAATAGCAATGCCAATAAATTAAAACAGCAGGTTGATTTGCTCAAGTAAGATATAAAAGCAGCTGTCTAGTAATTATTTTTTATTACATGTTTAAAAATGGCATTGAGCATTACTAAAGCGAGAGAGCAGGTAGTTAATGAGCTGCATAAACCAGCTAGAATAAAATTTAAACGCCGTAGATTTATTCATTATGGTTTAGATGATACTTTTGCCTCTGATCTCGCGCAGCTTGATCAGTATTCTCGTGAAAATAGGGGGTTTAAGTATATATTGGTTGTAATTGATTGTTTTTCAAAATATTTATGGACTCGTCCTCTAAAATCTAAAAATGCTCAAGATGTGAGTAATGCCATGTCGCAGATACTTGCACAGTCAAAAAGAATTCCTAAGAAGATAGTTACAGATAATGGGAAGGAATATTACAATTCGCATTTTCAAAGTCTTATGAAGCAGCATGATATTCATCATTACAGCACGTTTAGTATATTAAAAGCATCTATTGCCGAGCGTGTAATTCGAACAATAAAGGAAAAGTTGTTTAAGCTGTTTACCTTGAACGGCAATCATAAATGGATCGACTTGTTGGAACAGGTTACGAATACTTACAATAATACAAAACATTGCACAATCAAAATGAAGCCCAAGAATGTAACTAAGAGTAATGCAAAAGATCTATTAAATTCAATTTATAACAATCTCAAGGTTGTTGGAAAGCAAAAATTTAAAGTGAGTGATATTGTTCGCATAAGTAAAGCTAAACACGTGTTTGAGAAAGGTTATGTACCAAATTGGACGACGGAATTATTTAAAGTTTTCAAGGTTAAAATTACCAATCCTACAACCTATTTATTGGAGGATATGCATGGTCGACCAATTAGCGGTGGGTTTTATGAAGAAGAACTACAAAAAACTAGACAGTCCGATGTGTTTCTTATCGAGCAAATTCTACGTAAAAAGGGTAAAAAGATGTATGTAAAATGGCTAGGATTTGACAAGTCACATAACAGTTGGATAGATATGTCTAAAGATGTGGTTTAAATTTGCTTAAATACAGTAAATTTTCTTAATTTTAATCAGTTAAGGAATAAAGTTATTTCTTTGTTGAAGAATGTGCTATGTATTTAAGTAAGTAATAAGTTAGAATTATTACGAAAATTTTACTTTAAAACTTGTTATGATATAGATTTATCTTATGCAACGACTTTTGTTGATGTAAAGAATAATTTAATTGATTACCTTAAAGAAAATATTTGTTATCCACATATACATGAGGCATATTGTTATATGTTGGAATTAATTCATTATAATCCACAGAAAGTGCTGACTGATTTCGATAAATTATATATATGCATTCTAATGTTTAATAAATGTATAAATAAAGAATTTTATGTGTTATTACTTAGTATAGCTGTCACGATTCCAGTGTAAACATGTATAGCGCAGATTGTTTAGATTGTGTCGATGATGGTCTTGGTTCGATGTATAATTTCGAAGATCGATTAATTACATTTACAGGGTGGTGCAATAAAGTCAGCCCCGAAGAGCTATCACTTGCTGGTTTTTATTATACCCAACATTCCGATATAGTCAAATGCACGTTTTGTCATTGTGAATTTGATGGATGGAAAAAGGGAGATGATCCTCTTGCAGACCACTATAAATATTCTAAGCATTGTAAATTTGCAAAAATTTTATGGAAATGTCGACAGCTGAAAGAAAAGGAGAATAAGCCAGTATCAAAGCCAAATAGTTATAAGCTAAGCTGTTTCTATCTGATTGTTTTTCTGATGATATTTAGTTGTGGTGTTTATAATAGTTATGAAGCTATAAGTATCGTGAAGAGAAAACTATAGATCATTTATTGTCGAACCATGACAACTATCAGTAATGATTGAGACCAGTGGCGTACCTTCAAAGATGAAGTTTTCTGTAGTCGACGTACAAGGATTTCAGACCCCAGAATTTCAAGCTAAAGAACTGGCTATTTATGATGGTAAACACATGAAGAGCTACCTGTTTAAACCTGCTACACCGTTTCACACCTTGGATGATGATTGTAAAAAGCAAGTATTATTCCTATATGGAAGCCATCATGGTCTCTTTTATAATTATGGTACAACCAATTACAGAGATCTCTACAGCATCATCAACAACGATTTGCAAGACGTTGACCAGATATATGTCAAGGGACATATAAAGAAACGTTTTTTAGATGAGATTTATTCAAAATTTAGTAGTAATAAGCCACATGTTGTTAATTTAGAATTCAGTATCAATGTACCAAAACTAACTAAAGGTATAACCACTTGTTCTAATCATGATATAGAAGTTTGTACTTGTAGTATTAGGAATGCCTATATCTTGTATAATTATATTTATGATTTTTTACCTAAAATAAATAATTGAAATTGCAACCGTGTTTTAATTTATTAATAGTTTCTAGTACTCTAGTAATATTTAATCATTTACCCTCGAGCTTGTGATGACAACAGTCGATCTAAGAACAAAGTTGCAAGAACATCTGAGAAATATTCATAACCTCAAAAAAGATATAAAGTACTACGAAGATTATCGATTTCTATTACGTAACCTTTTAACACTTTCCGTTCAAGACTCGACAATGGTCAATGGTTGGGATAAGGTGTTTGAATCACCTAGGCTTATTAATGACGCTCCACCCCTTTGCAGGATTAAGCCAAGCAGAGTCTATGAAATTGATGACTATATAACAGTCATATTTAAAAACACCAATCAAGTTGTAATTGAAACTATTGGCTATGACAAAATTTATTTTTCCAATAACGAATTTGATGAATTTTTAAGCAATTTTGACTGTTTTAATAGTTATTCGGTAGATATGTTTATGATTATTGGCAAGTATACTTTGGTGTTTCATCGCAATGCTGAAAAACAAAGTATAAAATTTGAAGATGCAGCAACGGACAAGTATCTGTTTCGATGGACCGATAAGCTAATTAGATTGTTTTCTAAACATATGCATCAGTTGTATAAATTAAATACTGAATATTATTCTACAGAATAAAAATATTTAACCATCATGTTGTTTTATTTTTGGATGGGAAGGTTGGGTCTGAGGGTAAAATTTCTACATAAATATAAAATGACAATGACACACACACAAAATTTTAAATGCATTAACTAGAATGCTATCGTGTATAGGTATCAGGTGCAGGTATCAGATTCAGGTATCAGATACAGGTATCAACAGGTCTCACATGCAGGTATCAGGTACCAGTACCTTGTTATCTACATTACTCCTACTCCGACTATAGGACTTACCGAAAATGTAATATAAATGGAAACTTATAAAGGAAGCTATCATTAACAAGATGGCTGTATTATCAAGCAGTTTCATTATTATCTGCGCTGCATTTCAACAAGCAATTTACTGCAATGCTCCTCCGGGAGTAAAAGAAGCTTTTATTTGCATCGATAATAATGGATCCAAAAACGATACTTGGCCAAGTAGATGGAATCGGATGACTTTTAATACCACATCACCTTATAATGGTCCTTTATTCGAATACCACTACCACCACCTTCCATCAGCTCAAAATTCATTAAATCTCATAACCTACAAGCTAAGACTTTGCTATGAAAATCGAACATTTGGAGATACACCCAATTGGAACACGATTATCTTACAACATCAACAAGAACAAATATCACATCAAGAAGTCTCAATAAATATATTATTTGTAATATTAAGTTTACTAATTATTGTTACTTTTTATGCGTCTTATTTATCAACTAAGTATTTTATATGTAAATCAAACTTTTGTACCATAGATAATTAGATTAATAAATTTTGGTTCATTTATAACTTATTATTAAATATATATATATATATAATATGTATGTGTTAAACAACCTAACCTAACAAATTATTTTAACATAAGAATATAATCCGAGGTAATGCATAAACAAAGGAACCCGGGGACCCCGTGCATCGTATTTAACAACTAAATATAAAAACATTTCTTATGCTTCCATAACAAATTAGTACATTAGCATATAACAATAATCTATTACCGAAATAAGACACCTCCAGAAACATAAAAACAGCTTTATAAACCAAAAAACAGCTTCAGAAACATCCCCTTAAACATTAAATCGCATTCTTAATTCCACCTAGAACGACTAATAGCATAATATGTGGTTTTCAGCTTAGTACTTCTCGAACTTCATTGAATTATTATAAGAATTATTTTATCTGGAGAACGTCAAACATCCCCTTAAACATTAAATCGCATTCTTAATTCCACCTAGAACGACTAATAGCATATGTGGTTTTCAGCTTAGTACTTCTCGAACTTCATTGCATTATTATAAGAATTATTTTATCTGGAGAACGCCATCTTGGTGGTTTATGTGTAAAAAAGCTCGATTCCATTGAAGCTCTTTGGGAGCCCGTATCTCCGAAGCATTAAATATAAATATATATATATATATATAATATGTATGTGTTAAACAACCTAACCTAACAAATTATTTTAACATAAGAATATAATCCGCGAGGTAATGGCATAAACAAAGAGGAACCTGGGGACGTAGTACAAATTTTACCCACCACCACCACTCAGACTCTAAACAACTTTCGAACCTTTCTCGAAGTCAAATTATATCAGCATATAACAATATAATGCATACATGCAGGGACTCGGGGACCCCGGACCCCGGAACCCCAGCCCCCGAGCCCTCAACCCCCCAGTTCCCCCCACGCCCAAGGCCTACACACCCAGGGACGACACACATACCGACGGCTGACACTTTTTACACACACAGGGGGGGACAACGGGGGCAGGATTACACACAACACACACAGACACACAGTATACCAACATCAAGGATGCTACCACACCAACCCCACACACAACCAACAGCGACCAAGACCATTTTCACAAGGACATTCCGAGAACTCATTTATTACACTTTTCGCATAGAGAGTTTTCGCAAACTACTTTTCATTACCGATTACGATAAACTTACACCCGTTAACGTTATATCGCAGAAACGGCTTAGCATAACTACTATCGAAGGCTTCGACTTTGGCATTGTTAGGAGAACAATAGAAAAGTTTTATTTGGAACTAAAGGTGGTTCCAACCTTAAAAAAGTTGCTACAACAGCTGAGAAGTGACATAAACTCTCCGTTTTCCCGTGAAACTTTGAAGTGCATGTTGAAAACAAATGGATTTTATTGGCGAAAATGCCAAAATAAACGAGAAATATTAATGGGAAGGCCTAATATATTGCACTGGTGATACAAATATATTCATGCCATGAAAAAATATATATTATTACATTATTAAGATAATAATAGCACGCCCATGACTCGGCCATGTTTTAAAAGATATTGCTTCCCCCTTACCGATACCGCGTAGCTATAGACTCGCTTGTCGAGCTGTAGTAGGAATCAGAGAGCTATACTTTCTTGCATATTTGGTGGTGTTCAAATTCAAAATGGCGGATGGGCACCATCTTGATAAAACCATTGAATAGGAAGGGAGGCCTTGCGATATATCATTTCAATAAAATAAATTTAAAATAATAAATAGTATTTTTTAAAAAACCGCCATTTTGTGAATGAGACGTGAAGTACTCGATAGGACCTTTAAAAGGATGTAACGCAAGACCTCACTTCCTATTCAATTTTTTTAATAAGATGGCGCCCATCCGACATTAAACGAACATTAAAGAAACGCACTGTATTGTTGGTAGGTCCCTGACATGCAATATTCATAAACTTACTCTGGCCCTCGGAACAATCGACTGGTCTAACACATTCCCATGTTCTAGTGTCCCTTACAAGTCCTGTCTTACAGAAACAACCTGTTATACATCTTCCATCTTTTGATTTCCGCAATGTGCTGTCTAAGCACGACAGAGGGATTGTGGACCCGCATATTGAATAAATTTCGTCACTGTTACAATGCGGAACCATACCTGTGGAACGGTGACCTAAATACATCAATTTTATGGCTATAACATAATTAAATTAAAAGAAATTATAAAAATTAAATGCCAGGACTAACCAGCCCCGGATCTTGACTGTTTTCGAGATCGGGCAAAAACTCAAAACTGCCGCCCTCGCATTTCCTCCATTCCTTGTTGTTTCTAGTAGTTGTATTTAGAAAAAAGGTTCGCGCCCGTGCTCACGCGCATTTCGACCAGATTGGGCTATACATGGTGTCCAAGATAAGGAGGCCAAATTCTGAAAAATCGTTTTATTTTTTCCTGGGTTTTTTTGAGATCGAATTCTAAAGTAAATTGCACTTTTGTATTGCCACTTTTTCCGATCTAACAGCATTAATTGTTTTGTAATCTGACGAGTCGTCTTCGAAGGGCCTTTATCTACTTTATTTTTTTAAATACGGTCCTGTTTTCCTGATATTGGAATTCGACAGCTTTTTTTCTTCCCAATGCAACGATGTATGACACATTGTGGTTTAATGACGTTTAGAGGGGTTTTGAACAACATCAGGAGATTTTGGGATACAGTCCTGTATTTCTCCTAATTTTATAAATAATATCTCATAAGTAAGCTCTAAATTTTTACTTATGTTAGACTAGCTCATAAAATGACAAATAATTTAATAATAAACCACAAATAGGTGAACAAAATACAGATACATTATTTCAAACTTCTGTTGATGTTCATTATTGGTCCAAAGAAAATCCGCATTTATACAAAGAGTCCAGACACCAACATCGGTTTGGATTTAATATGAGGGATGAAATTTTAGGTACAAAAATATTAGGCCCATTTTTTTAACATAAAAATTTAACTTTTGAGCATTACCTAAATTTACTCCAAATCGATTTGGAAGAAGCTCTGGATAATAATAATAATAACGGAAATCATTTTGAACACCTGATTATGTAGTTCTTAATTACTTTTTTCGTTGTTCGTTTTATTACAGTTTTGGTATGTTCATAGGCGTAACTAGAGGGGGGGCCAGGTGGGCCGTGCCCACCCCAGATTGGTCTGGTGCCCACCCCAGTGTTTCCGAAGTTCAAAGCCATACATACGTCATAGTGACACTTGCCATTAAAATCCTACTAGACTAGGGGCCAGGCCCCCCCTACAAAATCATTCTAGTTACGCCAATGGGTATGTTTCTTGTTCACTAATTGTTGTTTATTTTGAATTATTTTTTGTTCACTTACTTGTGATTTATTATTAAATTATTTGATATTTATTGAACTAGTCGAACATAAGTAAAAAAGTTAGAGCTTACTTATGAGATATTATTTTAGGAGAAATACAGGACCGTATCCCAAAATTTCCTGATGTTGTTCAAAAACCCTCAAACCGTCATTAAACCACAATGTGTCATACGTCGTTGCATTCGGAAGAAAAAAAGCTCTCAAATTCCAATATCGGGAAAACAGGACCGTATTTAAAAAATAAAGTTGATAATGGCCTTTGGAAGACGACTCGTCGGATTACAAAACAATTAACGTTGTTAGATAGAGTGGAAAAAGTGGCAATGTAAAAGTGCAATTTACTTTAGAATTGGAACTGAAAAAAAAAACAGGAAAAAATATAACGATTTTTCAGAATTTCGTTTCTTTCCGGATATCTCCGGAACTACTAGGAATTTTAAAACTTTCTAAACGGCATATTATTAGGCACGTAAATGCGCAACTTTACCTCCATTTAACCGACTTCGTATCTCTTACGGTTTCCGAGATCCCTGTACTGGCCCTCTTTATCTTGAACACGGTGTATACAGGATGTCCCAAAACTAATAGTAAAAGTGCAAATTCTTTGGGTAAAAATATTACCATTTGAGCAAACATTTCTGTCTAGTGCGGTTTTTAAAATATTGAAATACATAACACATTATTATGTTAGATGTTAATAATTATAACATTTTAGGTAAAAGACTTTAGCTACAAATAATTTAGACTACAATAGGAGTTCTAATTTAACCTATATTTTTTAAAGACTCAGTAATTTATTAATATTTAAAATATTCTAAAAAGTCCAGACTACAAAGAACTTAAAAGACTAGTAATGAAAATATTTATTAGTTAAATAAAAATTTTATTGTTACATAAATAAACTATCAGGAAAATATCTGTTTTTGACAATAATTGTTGTAATATTTTTAAAAGCGCACTGAGCACTATAAATCAGTGGTGGCTCGTGACCTATGATAGAGGGGTCCACAGTATGGTACAATTATTTTTAAAATTTTATTTTTGTGTAACGCCCAAACAATTACTTTCTAGGCGGTTTAAATGTAGAAAGAATAGAACTAATAAGAAAATGCGTTAGATAAAAGATATTTTTATTTATTTTTTAATTTTACACAAGGAAATACAACTTTTGGAAAATAAGAAAGGTTTTCTTAGTGTGTATAGTGCTTAAACGTAAAGTCCGTTCTTCGGTTCTTAATTGTAGAAAATTGATCAATAACAGGCTCATTAAAGTTTAGAATACCCTCTATAATTTTTTTTCATATATTTAATTTTAAAGTTTCTAATAAAGTCCTTAGATTTACCCTTTGTCGTCTACGTTAAATATATTTCGGGTTAGGTCTTCCCGCATTCTTCAATTCAATTTTTTGCTCCAAACTCAAAGAGCTAAAGTTATTTTTTAAATAGTCCACCGTCAAACTATTCATTTTAACTTAATAAATATATAATATTAAAATATTAAAACATACACGATCGAATTTCTAACTAGATGCACGAACAGACAACGGCGCGGCGCACACAAAATTGTGCGCCTTTCTCATGTTAAATCGCCATAGCCCCGCTATCCCCCGCTGTCTCCCGCCACCTGTTACTACAAAGAAACTGCATTATGCCCCGCCTACTTAATCGCACATGCGAGCAAGTCTCGTCATAATCGTCATTAACCTCGACCGAGGCACGGATGCCGGATCGGAGCCCATAATATACAGTTTGGTTGACGGTACGATAAAATATTAGGGAAGGTCAGACTTTATACGATAAATAATATTCAATGAATATAAATTAATATTTTTTTTTTAGTTTTGGGGGTACACGTGCGCATGCGCTCCTGTAGAAGAACCGCCACTGCTATAAATGCAAAAATATCGGAAACAATTTTGCTCGGAGCGACATGGACAAAATACAAACCCCATTTTTGGGTAAATGTGATAATAAAATTGATATTTTTAATAAAAACATAAATACACCATAGCGCAAAAGATTTGCACTTGTTGCTATGTACCCAGATTGCTGCAGCGAGCGCCCTACATCTACATAAAAATAGAATAATTAACAAATTCAAATTTCTCGCCCCTAAAAACTCCCAAACCAAAAGATTTATGCTAAAATATTAGTTAAAAAGTAAGTTAATTAGGGAATTAGAAATTAAAATTTTCACTTGGACACCCTGTATCTAGGTTATTATCAACTTTTGAACTAGTAAAGTTTAGTTAAATCGCAATATTTTTACCCAAAGAATCGGTAGTTTTACTGTGTACTATTAATTTTGGGACACTCTGTATAAGATTTTTAACAAAACCGCAATTTTGGCGATATTGGACACTGATAAACGTTTCTAATCGGGTACGGCGCGACGCCCTGGGGTGCTACAACTGCCACAATTTACCGCCCGGGGCATGGGCACCGGTTTGACACCCCCCTAGATCCGGGACTGAAACTAACACACAATATAGATGAGAACACACTGTTTATCGGATATGCATTATTTTGCGTACAGAACATATAGTTTTTATAACGATCGTAATTGTTCCACCGAAAATCGATATAACTTAATGACTGCAGTAAAAGTACCTGGGGCGATCCCATTATTTATGACCGTTTGTTATTATTATGTGGAAAGGACCGGATTGTAATAATTATAATTAAATATAGGCACATCAAGTAGGTTAGGTTGCTTAATTTATATTTAAATATCATTTTGTGGCAAAATTTGTTAGTTTTTATTTCTTGCTAGAAGAGTTTAGTTGTATTACCTGTATTATTTTACCAAACGTATAAAAAAATGGACTACCATGAAAATACAACGGCCGAACTTTTTGAGGAATGGTTCAAGAATTGTCTCAGAATAGCGTGATAGTAATGGACAATGCGAGCTATCACAATCGCCAATTACATAAAGCTCCAAGCTCCAATAATACAAAATTGGAGATTCAGAACTACATGGCGGCGAATGATATATATTTTGAAGAAAGTTATAAAAAAGTGATCTTTTAGAAGTTTTAAAGACATTTTGTATAAAAAAAGTATATGTTTGTGACACATTGGCAGAAGAAATACAGTGTTACGGCTCCCACCCTTTTATTGCATTTTTAACCCCATAGAGTATATGTGACACCAGTTAAAATCACTGGTTAGGTCTGAAAATATTTCTCCGAGTTCTAGTGTTGTAGAATTAATACGAAAATGCTTTAATGATATTCCCCCAGGTAGTTGGAAAAATTGAGTCCGTCACGTAATACTATAATAACTGTAGAAAATTCGTATATTATTCTGGATCGTATAATTAATCCAATTATAATTAATTTTGATGAGGATAGCGATAGCGAAACAGAACTATCTATAGAATGACATTATAAATGTAAATAAATATGACTAGTAATATTTAAAAAAAATGTTATTTCATTTGATTACATTAATATAATCATATCATTACTTGTTTTCCTTAGTCCGTCCCTTCATAGTTCACTTGCTTATTGCCAAGCTCTTGTCGACACAATGGGACCGACCCAGGAAATCATTAAGTCGTATTCAAATTTCGTGAAACGTACTGGACCTTTAACTATTCCAGCACCTGCTAAAAGGGTAATAACAACTATAAACAGTTTCATTTCAGAATTCAATTTCAGTCCAAGGCCTGGTGATTTGAGTTTTTAAAATGCTTATTATCACCAGTAATTAATAATGTATATGAATTATCAGTCAATAGAATAATAGTTTATTATAATTAGTTTAATATAATCATATACTATGCTAAAATTTTGATTGTATATAATAAGCTTTTTGCACGTATTTTGACTGATTTATTAAAAGTGTATTTTCATTAACGAACAGATACACAACGATCAACTTTTTAAAAGCAATCAAGCAATATTTCCAATATAGTAGTTTTTCATTTCTTTTACTGACGACGGTGGACCAATACTTTTCATCACATATACAACGTGTCCAAGATAAGGAGGTAAAGTTGCGCATTACGTGCCTAATAATATGCCTAATTGAAAGTTTTAAAATTCTGAGTAGTTCCAGATATATGTGGCAGTTAGAAGATGTTATTTGTGCTTAGAGAATAACGAAAATCATTTTGAACACCTGATTATGTAGTTCCTTACTTTTTTCGTTGTTCGTTTTATTACTGTTTTGGTATGATTTTTGTTCACTTATTTGTGGTTTATTATTAAATTATTTGTTATTTATTGAACTAGTTCAACATAAGTAAAAAATTTAGAGCTTACTTATGAGATATTATTTAAAAAATTGGGAGAAATACAGGACCGTATCCCAAAATTTCCTGATGTTGTTCAAAAAACCCAAACGTCATTAAACCACAATGTGTCATACATCGTTGCATTGGGGAGAAAAAAGCTCTCAAATTCCAATATCAGGAAAACAGGCCCGTATTTAAAAAAAGAAAATTACAAAACAATTAACGCTGTTAGATAGAGCGGAAAAAGTGGCAATGAAAAAGTGCAATTTACTTTAGAATTCGATCTCAAAAAACCCAGGAAAACAATAAAACGATTTTTCAGAATTTCGTTTTTTTTTCGGATATCTCCGGAACTACTCGGAATTTTAAAACTTTCGAAACGGCATATTATTAGGCGCGTAATGCGAAACTTTACCTCTATTTAACCGACTTCGTATCTCTTACGGTTTCCGAGATCCCTGTACTGGCCTTCCTTATCTTGGACACGTTGTATTAACTCATTAACTCAATTGCAAATTACGGACGGTTCTATAATGTCATATGCGGACGATACAGCAGCAATATTCTCTGCAAAAACGTGGCATGACGTAAAAGACAAGGCATAAATAGGACTTTCTGAAATAAAACTTTGGCTTGATAGTTATGGGCTGACGTTTAACGTACAAAGACTAACTACATCGCATTTTCTCTTACGGAAGCAAATCGTCCATACTTTGAAAGCATTCACATTGACAATTTTAATGATAGCATTAGAGAAAAAACTCAAACAAAATGTTTGATTGCAATTATATACAAATATTTAAAATGAGACCATCATGTTCTTTATCTTATCAAAAATTTAAGAAAACTTATACATAAATTCTACATACTACGGGAAATCTTAAGCAATAGACTTAATATCCATCTATAAAGCTATTGTAGAATCAGTAATACGATATGTGTTGTCGATTGATCATTAAAAAAAAAAAAAAAGTGGTATAATCGTGTGGGGTGGTCTGTATCACAAGGCTGTAAAACAATTAAACGTTGTACAAAATTACATACTTAAAGTGATAAACAAAAAAAATAAGCGATTCTCGACCAAGCAACTATGCACACAAGAAATATTAAATATTTGTATACGATATGTGTTACTGTTACCGATTGATCATAAAAAAAAAAAGAAAAAAAAATTATATAATCGTGTGGGGTGGTCTGTATCACAAGGCTGTAAAACAATTAAACGTTGTACAAAATTACATACTTAAAGTGATAAACAAAAAAAATAAGCGATTCTCGACCAAGCAAAACTATGCACACAAGAAATATTAAATATTTGTATACGATATGTGTTACTGTTACCGATTGATCATAAAAAAAAAAAAATGATATAATCGTGTGGGGTGGTCTGTATCACAAGGCTGTAAAACAATTAAACGTTGTACAAAATTACATACTTAAAGTGATAAACAAAAAAATAAGCGATTCTCGACCAAGCAACTATGCACGCAAGAAATATTAAATATTAGATATTTGTATATTTTGGAAATTTGCTTGTTTGTTTTTAAAACTGAAATCTTAAAAAACTATGTAAATCACACAACGAAACACCAGATACGAAACAAAACACATTCTCATACCAAACAGTAACACAAATATAAATCTTAGATTTGTGAATTATTTAGCATTATATAGTATGACATTATTCCCACTGAAATGAAATGTATTAAAAAAAATTAAGCCATTCAGGCAAGCATGTAGATTGTATGTGGTGGAACACCTCAAATTGTTTGTGCCACTATTCTAATAAATTCGGTAGGTGGATGTAACTCTGAAGAGGAGTGAATACGACTATTTTTAATCTTATTATCCAGTAATTCAGTATTATTGAGTAGTTGATACACGAAATATAATTGGGTACAATAAAGAACTTTGGTTAACTACAATATAGGTTTTAGCACATACAGATGTTTGGTCTCTAGGTGCTATTCTTTCAGGTATTTGTCCTTGTATAGTTTTTGCAGCGAACCCTCAATCTTTTCGAAAGTTGACATCAGCAATATGTCATCGATCAGCTGTTTGGGGACCTACTCAAATACCCCAGTTTTATACGAACCGCATTAAGCGTGTTGTGTTTTTATATTTTTCCAGTTTGATTGGTGCTAATAAGTTTTAAAAGTGTATTTCCGTCGTTTTAGTATAGTTTATTTTGTTTTGAACACTTTAATGAACTACATATTGAGTTGTTTGTGTATCTGGCAAACCGCAGTAAGTACTAGTCACGTGACCATGTATATATTAATATTTTATTTATCTTGTAATAGATGTTGATGGTTCGTAATAAAACATCAGCGGACATTAGCCATGCTAAAGGTATATTTTTAGAACTACATTTTAGATCAGTCTTAATATCAACAACCTACTCAAAAAAGGGTTGAGTATTGATTCTATCTCTCTCCTGTTTCACTCATCCTTATATTATCTTATTATAACCTTAACTACTTAATCTACAACCTTAACCCATAAGGTTCATGTCCTTGTTATTGTTATACTATTATAACTAATAACATCATTAGCACGTCTGACCATCGATCGTGATATTGAAATCAGAACCAATGTCAAATAATATTATAACAATAATAAACATAACTGTTTTTACAAGAAATGAGTAAAAATAGAATATGCCTCTATTTTTACCTCACAATCTGTTTTTAGGCAAAAATAATAATTATGAAGCATAATTATTGTCTGACTTCTACCTCCGCTGATGCCACCGTTAGAGAAACTAAGGTGAATTTTAAAATTAATAAAAAAATTTCTATTCTGAGTGAGTTGAGATTTATTTGAGTTAAATATCAGGTAATACTTTTGTGTGACGACTTGAATATATACAGTTTGGTTAGCTGGGAAAGTAGGAAATATCTGCATGATACTTTTAATAGTTTTGGTCAGAATTGAAGTGCAATTATTGATCATGTAGTGTGTAATAATATGTTTATCGAAATTCACAGTTTTTAGAACTTTGCAGAGAATACTAAATATATTGTTTATTAAAGTGGATGTTGAAATTTCAGTTTTCTTGGCACGAGTGGTTGCACTATAAGATTCCGCATAAAAAATGTTGACTGGTTTTTAAGTATTTTGGGGTTTTGGGGTGGGGGGGGGGGGGGGGGGTCACAGGCCCGTGGTAGTCTCAGTAAGCCTGAATGAGATATACTGTACACCCCAAATACTACAAAAATATAAAACGGTTTCAAGTGAAAGGTAAATACATTTTTGTTTATATTTGTTTGTTCGAATAATAATCGGTCGCTCCTATTTTACTTAGGCAAAGGCGTAAATCCCAATTGGGAAGGCCGAAGTGCATCTTCATTAGTTTTTTACATACCTATATGACTTACGTAACCTACGTATTTGCAGTATACGTAGCCTACGTATACAGCAGAAGAAGGGTGCATATAGAATTTGCTTGTTATAATACTATAAACTTATAAGTTACTATTGAACATTAAAGTTAAAACAGAGATAACAAGAGTAAACAACCTTTTAAGCAAACCGTATATTTAGTTTTTTAATACAATAACCTTTCCTTATAAAAGGTCCATAGCTATTTTCAGAAATGTTCTTTTGTGCATCCGGTACAAAAATATGGAAATTTTTCCAAGTGATTTGTATTTATACAGGGTCCGCAAACGAAGCGTGGACGGAAGATTAAATCGTTATCGAAGAACTTATCAACAATACTAAAACAGCTTGAGATATTGGATTAAAAGGGGCATGGTTTAAAAATATTTTACATTATACAGGGTGGCCCAAAAAAGTGTGACAGCATAAAGTTATATTTTTTTAAATGGGACACCCAGTATTTTATTGCAAATTTAGGTTCGTATTACTATCGTTTATAAGCGTCTCAAATTTTATTTAATTTAGTTTTGTAGTTTCGGAGAAATAAATTAAAAACTAAAAAAAAAAGTTTTGCAGTCCTGAATAAAAAAATCAAAAAAACAATCCAGAACTATTTTTTTAACCTCGGCATTAAGTGAAATTTATGACAAGAGGTCTAGAGATACTATGAATGTAATTGCGTTTATTTATTTTATACAGGATGTTCATAATAAGCTTTCAAAAACCCCACATTTTAAAATAATTTTTCTAAAGTTTTTCAAATGGAACGCCCTGTATATTATTTGGCTATTTGACGTAGAATTCATAGACAATTTTTTTTTCTAATACAAGCATATAAGTTATATCCAGCCGTTTTCGAAATAATTGTAAATATCATAAATTATGTTGTTTAAATAGAGTTTTTATTGGGAAATTTTGTTATAGGCGACTAGACTAATAATTGTAAACTAAAGTAAATGTTCAAAATAGCTTCCTTTAACTTAATTTAATCATTTTCCTCTACTGCCAACAGAACTCTTAATTCATTTTCTTCATTAATAACGGGTTTATTGATTATCATCCTTTTTGTGTACGCAGTGCTTCCTGTTGCTATAAATCGTTGCAGCAATTTCTCTCAATATCTGGATATCTTTCAGCATACACTCGGCTCGCGAGGAGGCAATGTCTTGCACATTCACCCATCATATTTACCATTTCTAAAGTTGTAAAATTCGACATTTTGTGTAAGTTAGTACTTAATTTCGACGACTGCACAAATGTAAATAATTTTATTTGGCTGTCATAGTGACAATTTAAACAAAAAAAAAATCATGGCAACTCGCTTAAGAATAAAAAATAAAATTAAATAAATAAAAGTAGCAAAAATGTAGGCTTTTAAAATTTATATCGAAATAACTAAAATACGGTAATCTCTAAGAGTAAAAAGGAAGCTATTTTGAACATTTACTTTAGTTTACAATTATTAGTCTAGTCGCCTATAACAAAATTTCCCAATAAAAACTCTATTTAAACAACATAATTTATGATATTTATAATTATTTCGAAAACGGCTGGATATAACTTATATGCTTGTATTACAAAAAAAAATTGTCTATGAATTCTACGTCAAATAGCTAAATAATATACAGGGTGTTCCATTTGAAAAACTTGAGAAAAATTATTTTAAAATGTGGGGTTTTTGAAAGCTTATTATGAACACCCTGTATAAAATAAATAAACGTAATTACATTCATAGTATCTCTAGACCTCTTGTCATAAATTTCACTTAATGCCGAGGTTAAAAAAATAGTTCTGGATTGTTTTTTTTGATTTTTTTATTCAGGACTACAAAACTTTTTTTTTTTAGTTTTTAATTTATTTCTCCGAAACTACAAAACCAAATTAAATAAAATTTGAAGCACTTATAAACGATAGTAATACGAACCTAAATATGCAATAAAATACTGGGTGTCCCATTTAAAAAAATAAAACTTTATGCTGTCACACTTTTTTGGGCCACCCTGTATAATGTAAAATATTTTTAAAACATGCCGCTTTTAATCCAATATCTCAAGCTGTTTTAGTATTGTTGATAAGTTCTTCGATAACGATTTAATCTTCCGTCCACGCTTCGTTTGCGGACCCTGTATAACAGGGAAAAGAAATGATCAAGTATGACTTTTTCGAAAAATTGAAGATACAATTTTTTAGAGGTATAGTTAAGTCCATGTGTAGACACACTGTATAAAGTTTACAGTAGGTAAAGATGGACATACATGTAGAAACGTACTTCCTATCTTTTTGTGAACATAGAGGTACCTACTAGACATATAATTATAGATAAATGACTTTATTTTATATATTTGAATAAATAAATAACAAAAAAATACAATGTGTTTGAGTGTTTTATTCTCTATAATAAATAATAAAAAATGCATTTAAAAATATAAATAGACTCGTTTCAGTTTTAAAATAAATGTACGTACTATTTTAGTACGGTCCTGGAATTTCATACAAACCTACGCGAAATAAATAACCAGAAGTAAGCAGGCAAGTCATTAATGTCACGTGACACTTGACATATCTGGCGAAAGGGTGCGCTGCAATGACTATATTACGTTTTTAAATCACTGGATAAATTTCTTCTCGAGATATTGTTTTAAGTAATGATAGTGTAAAATTCTACAAAATGTAAAATACTGTTGATAAATAAATTATATTTGTATTGTATTATTGTATACTTAAATTTTCTATTTCGTAAAAGCTTTTGCTTTGCCTGCAACAATGGCTTTGACTTTCTTTTCGCCGTTATTCTCATTCCTTATATGTGCCCAGCCACTATGATTTAAATTATTGTTTAATATAAATAATACACATTCATAAACATACGTGACTTGCGAGAAGTGCCGCATAAAATTCATATTTTCTTAATGCGTTTATTGTGAAGGAAACGCGTAAACACTTAATGTGATTTACGTGTTTCTCCATTTTGTTATAATATATTTAAAAATACGTATTTCCCTCCAAACCTCTATCCCCCAGCTATTCACAGCCCAAATTTTCAAATAGCAACCTACGACTTGTTAGTTAAAAAGTTTGTCAAAAACTGATTCAAATGGTATCATTAAAACTTGTAATAAGTTCTCATTATTATTTGATAATAATATACCTACATACATATACAATATACACAGGCCAAATTCCTGTTTTAATTTAATGGCAATTAAATTCAACTTTTCTATAAAAATAAATGTAGTTTGAGTTGCTTTGCATTATTTAGAATATTTTGGCTGATATGAACTAGTATACAACCCGAATAGACATGTAGAGTTCGTTTCACGAAATTTGGATACGACTTAATGATTTCCTGGGTCGGTCCCATTGTGTCGACAAGAGCTTGGCAATAAACAAGTGGAGTATGAAGGGGCGGACTAAGGAAAACAAGTAATGATATGATTATATTAATGTAAACAAATGAAATAACATTTTTTTTAAATATTACTAGTCATATTTATTTACATTTATAATGTCATTCTATAGATAGTTCTGTTTCGCTAGCGCTATCATCATCAAAATTAATTATAATTGGATTAATTATACGATCCAGATTAATATACGCATTTTCTACAGTTATTACGTGACGGACTGAATTTTTCCAACTACCTGGGGGAATATCATTAAAGCATTTTCGTATTAATTCTACAACACTAGAACTTAAAGTCGGAGAAATATTTTCAGACCTAACCAGTGATTTTAACTGGTGCCACATATGCTCTATGGGGTTAAAAATGCAATAATAGGGTGGAAGCCGTAGTTCGGCCGTTACATCTTCATGGTAGTCCACACAAGTATTTAATGTTTTTTGCAGAAAGCCACAAGGCATTTGGAACCCAACCGTTTTCTGACCCAGCATGTAAAATGCTTATTCTTTTTCCTTTATTTGACGGAGCTTTTGTTTTACACTTATCGGAAGAATCAGACCAGCCTTTGGATGATGTTTCATGCGTGTCAAACCAAGTCTCGTCGAGGTAAATTATAGGACGGTTTTCAGAACGGGATTTCCTTACAGAAGTTATATACTCAACACGCAATTTTTGTAAACTGTGGGATTCCATGAGTACTTGCCTTTTGTCAATTTTGCGGTATCTGAATCCCATTTCCGACAAAACTCTCCAAAGGCTAGTGCGGCTACAACTTATTTGGGTTTCATCATTGGTGAGCCGTTGCTTCAGAGAATCTAATGTAGGTACGCGTTGCTCTTGGTACATGGTGTAGATTTTTCGCCTTATCAAGTCTTTGTCTCTTTCGTCGAAAGATTTGGTGAAACCGGCATCTTTACGCTTCTTTCTAGATTTAATGGGATTTGACGCGATTCTTTTCACTGTAGTCAGAGGTATCTTAGTCAAATCTGACGTTTCAGTCGCAGCAGCACTAGCATAAAGTCCTCTGTTGAGTATAGAAGTATATACTCTTTTTACAATTTCCCTAACATCGAGAGATAAATGCATTTTCTTCACTGCAACACTAGAAGAAGCACCATCAATATTTTTCCATGGACTCCACATACTGTTTTTTTATACGTTTGGTAAAATAATATCGGTAATACAAGTAAACTCTTCCAGCCAGAAATAAAAACTAACGAATTTTACCACAAAAAGATATTTAAATATAAATTAAGCAACCTAACCTACCTGATGTGCCTATATTTAATTATAATTATTACAATCCGGTCCTTTCCACATAATAATAACAAACGGTCATAAATAACGGGATCGCCCCAGGTACTTTTACTGCAGTCATTCAGTTATATCCATTTTTCGTGAAACGCACTTTACATTTATGAGTTTACAATGATAACACTTTTATCACCCTAAATTAAAGTATGAAAATGCAAAATTAGGCGATACAAATTTTTGGTTTCTCGTGTGACATGCAAAAAGATTGCAAGCAAGACAATAATTATTTCGTTATTATACTTTAATGTTTAACCTAGGACTCTATTCCCTTGTATAAATAACTAAGAGGTATGATTCCACGCCTATGGAGGCGTGGCTTGAGACGTCACCAAGAGAGTGATTTTAAATCTCTTATGGAGATTTAAATTGCTGTCAGCGTTTTTAACCCTCTTTTAAAGGCTTTTTAAAGGTTTTAGGCATTTAATGATATGTGAAATAAAAGCATAATTTCATGGCATTTAGGTATATTTATTTAATATTATGAGAAACAATAAAACTACGTTATATTTCTTTTTCACTATATTCTTAAGAATGACATGTTTCGCTATCACTGTAGCTTCTTCAGATTGAGAATGAATGAATATTTTTCTCTATCTAACAAAGTGTACAATCTTAAAATCTTATTACAGCAATAGGATGCACTGGTTATATTAGCGTCTAAAATAATATCTTCTTCATCGGAAGAAGATGACAACGCACAGTCCATGTTTATATCTCGATGTCGAGAGACAAACTGATCGACAGGCAAGGCAATGAGCGAGGGTCGGTGCGCCGTTGTGGACACTACTGTGCGGTGCTATGGTGCTAGGCTATGAGCGAGGGCGCTGTGCGGTGCGCCGTTGTGGCCATACAGGGTGATTGATGAGGGATGGCCTTTTTCTACGTCATCGGATCACTTTGAAAATTTGAGAGCTTATAGAAGCGGACAGGATCTCTCTTTTAAAAATATTTTTAGCCATGCAGTGTTGCTGCTTCTACTTGAAAGTATTAGCAACTTTGATAATTTAAACGGAACACCCTGTGTATTATTTTTGTTTCAGAATCCTTATTAATTTCTTAATAACTTTCCTTAATATTTTTCTATACCTATTTGTTATAGTTCTCGAGATAATAATTAATTTCACTTTTTTTTCGGAAAATATGTCTTACAAAAAGTGATGATATTTTTAAACTGACAAATTAAAGCAGCAGAAATTTGGTATGGAGTCAGGTTATATCCAGAGGTCTTTCACCCTCTTTCCAAATATTAGTTATAATAGTACAGGGTGGTTCAAAATACAAATATTTTGATGGTTTGGAAAAATTGTAAATAGTACGTTTTTTTAAATGAAATACCCTATATTTTATCTGTTGTCCTAAAAGCTATTGAAATTGTCTATGTTCCTATGTATAATGTTACTATACATATCTTGAACAGTTTTTGACTTATGTGCATTTATTTACCAACATTAATTATTACAGATAACAATCACACTTTTTAGACCAATTTGGCAAGTAGCCTATGGAAATTGTTTTAAAAAATCATTTAACTGTAAAAAGAGAAAATAATAAACATATTTTCTCAGTTTTCCACAAACCTTCTCATACAGACACAACGATCCATAATTCTTCTTGTCACCCAATACAACATAAGTTAGCAGTTTTCCACAGTATGATTCATAGACTCTCAACTCTCCCACTTAACAAAAATGACTTTCATAAAGAACTAAATATCATTAAACAAATAGGAGTCAATAATGGTTATTCTTCGAATTTAATAAACAAAATCTTAAAGAAAAAGACTTACAAAAAAACTATTGATTTAGTTTTCTCAAATAGTAAAACGTCAGCAGATAAACTTTCATTGGAAAACCTAGTAAAAATATGGGTAAGGTGCTTAATAAAGTCAACCTAAGGGTAGCTTACAAAACTAACAACACTTTAGGGAAATATATAAAAAATAATAAAACTAAAAATCATAAAAATAGAAAATCGGGTGTATAAACTTAGATGTAAAGAGTGTCCGAAACCATACATTGGCCAAACAGGGAGACATTTTGGAAAAGAATACAAGAACATTATAATAGTTACATAACCGACAAAACAGCTTGTATTCCAATTATTTAAAAGAAAAACAACATAATTTTGATTCAAATTTTAAAATCTTACATACTGAAAATAAAGGCATTAAACCTAATCTGTTAGAATCCATGGAAATAAATAAACTTAAAAATACCGATGTTTTACTGAATGATCAAATAGACCTTAAGTCGTTGTGGACACAGACTTATTTTCTAAACTTTCAGGTTCAACACCCTGTATTTCAGAACGAGAGACATTTCGAAAAAAAACTTATATGACTCTCAAGTTGCTCTATGGCCCACATGTTATAGGACACTCTTTATACATGCATCAGGTATTAGAAATATGCAAATTTTTCTAAAATTACCGAGAAATGCGAAATTTGCATTAAAATGCAAAGTTAATATCCTTGTTTCTTTTATGCCATTCGGCAATTTCGAGAAATATATGTTCTTATTTTTTCAGGTTTATCCTCCTATCATCCATCTCTCTTCCAATATTTTTCTGCCAGAAAAATAATGCATATCAGGTGGTGACAAAGCATTGTGTTTGCAAAGACATCGGCCCTCATGATCATGGGTGTTACTGTACAGGACCGGACTTTATGGATATTCCCCAGAACTTGACTAATGGCATGACTAGTTTGTAAGTAAAAAAAACCTTTGTATAAGATATTATTTAATGGGAATAGGAAAATTCCCTCCCAAGTAAAAAGGGGTAAAAAATATCGGTTAAATTCGGTCCCGAATTTTGGTTTCACCTGAAACTCCATTGGAAAATTCGGTCCCGGGCAAATTGTTTTAAGAGAGGACCAGTGAAATAAAACTGTAATATTGAATAATTTTTGTTTTATTAAATTAAATAAAAATATTTAAAGTCATATTGTATACCTAACAATTAAACACCACAGTGAAATTAGACACATTTAATAGAATGCAAACGATTTATTTCGTTTTTCGTATATGATTCAATCATTTTTGTAATAAATTTTTGACGGTTTTTAACTTTACTATTGGTAATTATTGCATTCAAATGTACACTTTGTAATTTTACATAGGTTTCGATTTGAAACTCTTTAAGTTTATTAATAAAAACAAAAATGTTTGGCTGAGACTTGTAAAACGAATCGTTAAAGTGTCTATGGAAAGATTCGCATGTATTAGTAGCCCGTGTTAGTATTAGTAGTTCTGCTGAGTTTTTGCCCAAAGTGAAGGAGGGAATAGTGACTCCTCAGATATGTAATTATCTATCAAATAATCGGAGTACATTTGAATCTTTTTCTGGTAAGTCTGGTGCTATTAAGAGCACGTCGAATACGAATACAAAACAATCACTGATTTCTACAGGATTTAAGAAAGTAAGGGCAAAAGTCATTTTTAGCCATCGCCCCCCGCATCGGAACTTTCATCTTTGTACTCAGATATTAAACCAATTTGCTGAATTTTTCTATACCATGAGTGCCAAAGATGAAATCGACATTCGATTATTTCAGCTAATGGCCAAACTTGTTCGACAGCCTTATGAATACCTTTTTCAAAATCGATTACAATTTCAGAAATGTCTAATATAGCACTATTTTTGCTGCAGAATTCAATTATAATATTAAATACGTTTAACTCCGCTTGTTAGGTAATAGGGAAAAATTCAGAGGAATAGATATAGTGAGTGGCCGCAGAAATACGCAACTAAATGATAAATATTTCAATCCATTCCAGGTATTTATATTATTTACTAATCACTGTTTTCTACGAAAGAGATTAATTATTACCTGCTGGGACCGAATTTACCATTATCCCTATTTAATGTATCATAAAAAATACTGGGTCATTTACGGTAAGTGACCTATTAAAATATTTTGGGAACAAAGGAAGATATCGGTTTGGAATATTGGTACTCGCTGTAAAAGTTACCGATCTTCTTAATGAAGATATTTTGACGTATCCGGTTATACCGGAAGTCGGTGTCAACTTGCTTATTTTAAACGGAACACCCAATATATTATTACATTTTTGGATTATTTAAGGACATATTTAAGGTTATACGTTTAAAATGACATTTGCGGATCTTAAAATAATTATTAATTTTTCCGACAAAGAAGCATTTATTATTCAATTTTGGTTGGCTTCCTTGTTGAAAAGGACTATTTTTTTATTTTTTTAAAATTTTTTTATGATCAAACACAAGCACTATAGGAAAAATCCTTTATGGCACTCTGGGAGTGATGCATGTGCGCAAAAAGCGATTCACGTTGATTTTGAATCGTTGGAGGTTATATTCGTTGGGAAAAACGACCTCGGGAAGGTCGTTTCATAAGGATGAAGTCCTCCAGATGAAAGTATTCTTAAATTAAGCGCTTGTGCTTGATCATAAAAAAAAACGAGAAACTACAAGAGACGTTTTCTTGTAGAATTAACCGGGTTAAAGGTCAGTGGCCTTTTTTTGTACAAAAATTTCAGAGGACATGTTCAATCTTCACTACTGGTGTAGTGATAGGATGACTTTTGTAACTAAAATATGTAGTTTTATTTCCTATTAACACGCCGAATTTCAAATAATATCTAAAGTTCTTTCGAAAATATTAAAAAATAATGATTTAAGAAAAATTTCAACGCCAAGTAGCAAGAAAATTTAAGCTCTTGCACGCATCTGTTCATATCAATTTTTTTTCATAAAATGACCTAGGAAATCACTTTCTCAAATATTATCACTTCATTTAAGGAACACCCTGTATTATTTGAAAATAGAGTTCGATAGCAGATTTGCAAAAAACGTCTACTATGCCAAGAATTTATTTATAATTGATTTAAACGCTTATAAACCAAAATCTCTACCTGTTTATTCACTTATAGAATACTAATAATTATATTACCTACCAACACAATATAAAAAGACATCATAAAACGATAAGTGAAATTTTAGAAAATGCATACCTATACTATGTAGTGAAGTAACTTTACCTGTCATTTTCAGTAATTGCATTAATTGTACATTATCATTCGACTAATTTCAATTTTGTTCCTTTACAGATCAATAGAAAATGCAGGCATAGAAGTTTTGAAAGGCGATTCTCTGACAATATACGCCAATACCCTACATCAAATGTAAGTATAGTTCTTGTCACGGTCAGGCTCGTTAATGCATTTCTAACAATTTGAATTACATCAAACCGATTTGTTTCCACCACATTCACACATTCCACATAGTGGCGGCTCGTGACCTATGATAGAGGGTTTGTTCACACTAGTAGCGTGAAATTATTTTGAAAAACATTTTTGGTGCAACGACCACTTTTTTTCTTAAGCGTTCTTAACGTAGAAAGAAAAAAAAGTAATAAGGAAAAGCGTCAGGTAAAACATATTTTTATTTATTTTTTTATTTTACATAAGAAATACTGCTAGAAAATCAGAAAGGTTTTTAGTGTGAACAGTGCTTAAATATTGTAAAGTTCATTGTTCTGTTCTTATTTGCAGAAAATGTATCAATCAATATAACAGCCTTTTTTACTTCAATATTTTGTTCCAGACTCAAAAGAGCTAAAGTTATTTTTTAAATATTCCACCATCACCTATTCACTTTAACGCAATAACTTATTAAAATATTGGTACAAACAAATGAACCTCAAATTACTGCATATATACACGTGCTGTTGTAAAATTACATTTTTTAAGTTAAAAAATAAATAATAATATTTTTTGATGTAAAATCAGACTGGCAGCTTATAATTTTGCAGTGTCGGCAGTATTTGGTTCCTTATCTCTCTAGCCGCAACGGGCATAGCGTTACTGGTAGATTAAATAGTGCAGGATGACGCAATGTAACGTTAAAACAGACGGATAAAGAAATTCTGCAGGAGGCAGTAATTTTAGTCGGTTTTCTGGTGTCCACAGAAGCCGCACTCGCCCGCGATTCAATTTTTTCAATACGGGGGTCCGCAAAAGTTGCGTACAGGTTTCAGAGTGTCTTTATGCCAAGTAATTCCGAGAATACCAGCTGTGGATTTCCCCTGAGAAATTTTGATCTTCGAAGACTCGTTTCTGGCCCGAGTATAAATAAGTTTTTACAGAAAAGTTATGTGACATTCTGAGTCCGGAATCAGTAGTAAGTGTGAAATAAAATATCTTAAGCTAGGTAAATAATACAACAATGTGTAGAAATCTTCACTGAATTTTATTGTACCATGACAATTGTTTCGGCACACAGTGCCTTTATCAAATGGAGAAACCAAAGTAACTGAGGTATAAACATATCTTCCTAAATGTAAAAAATTCCACTTAAGCTAATTATCTAAATTATATTATATGGTGTTAAAATACCCAGAATATTAATGGATTAAATGCAAATACAAAGAAGTACCTAATTATAGGTTTATGAAGGATGGAAAAACCACCCTTTACAGATTTAAATTTAACAATGGGGAACCATTTAAGTCCAACTGATCGTTTAATAAAATATTTAGTTTTTTGTCTTTGTTAATTTCCATACTTTCTAAAAAATTGAGTTTCACAGATTTTTGTTCTAGGTGTAAAATTTCAAAATTATCGTTAAAACTATGCTGTTCCTCATTTAAATGTATTGCATAATGAGAATTAGTGTGGTTTTTATTGTAGCTTGTTTTGGGTTCTTTAAGTCTTTTTTCAAATGTTCTACCTGTCTGTCCTATGTATATTTTAGGACAACTTCCACATTTTAGTTTATATACCCCACAATTTTGTTCTTTTTTATTTTTAGTTTTGTTGTTTTTAATAAATTTACCCAATTTATTATTAGTTTTGTATGCAATTCTGAACTTTTGTCCTTTTAAGTGTATTTTAATTTTCTCTGTAAGTTTACCGGTATATGTGAGGGTTTTATAACTGAGATTGGTATCTGATTTTACTATTGGGTATACTAGACTAATAGCTCTGTCAAACTGTTTTTTATTGACAATTTGATCTATTATGTTAGGTTGATAACCATTATTGATTGCGATTTGTTTAATTATGTTTAATTCTTTATTATAATTTTGTTCTGACAAAGGGGTATTAATGAGTCTGTGGACGAAAGAGTTATATGCTGAAATTTTATGTGCGTATGGATGGCAGGATTTGTTGTTTATTGTAATATCCGTGTGCGAAGGTTTATGGTATATTGCAAAGTCATGTTTATTGTTTTTTGTTGTAATTGTTAGATCAGCATATAACTCTTTCGTCCACAGACTCATTAATACCCCTTTGTCAGAACAAAATTATAATAAAGAATTAAACATAATTAAACAAATCGCAATCAATAATGGTTATCAACCTAACATAATAGATCAAATTGTCAATAAAAAACAGTTTGACAGAGCTATTAGTCTAGTATACCCAATAGTAAAATCAGATACCATTCTCAGTTATAAAACCCTCACATATACCGGTAAACTTACAGAGAAAATTAACATACACTTAAAAGGACAAAAGTTCAGAATTGCATACAAAACTAATAATAAATTGGGTAAATTTATTAAAAACAACAGAACTAAAAATAAAAAAGAACAAAATTGTGGGGTATATAAACTAAAATGTGGAAGTTGTCCTAAAATATACATAGGACAGACAGGTAAAACATTTGAAAAAAGACTTAAAGAACACAAAACAAGCTACAATAAAAACCACACTAATTCTCATTATGCAATACGTTTAAATGAGGAACAGCATAGTTTTAACGATAATTTTGAAATTTTACACCTAGAACAAAAATCTCTGAAACTCAATTTTTTAGAAAGTATGGAAATTAACAAACACAAAAAACTAAATATTTTATTAAACGATCAGTTGGACTTAAATGGTTCCCCATTGTTAAATTTAAATCTGTAAAGGGTGGTTTTTCCATCCTTCATAAACCTATAATTAGGTACTTCTTTGTATTTGCATTTAATCCATTAATATTCTGGGTATTTTAACACAATATAATATAATTTAGATAATTAGCTTAAGTGGAATTTTTTACATTTAGGAAGATATGTTTATACCTCAGTTACTTTGGTTTCTCCATTTGATAAAGGCACTGTGTGCCGAAACAATTGTCATGGTACAATAAAATTCAGTGAAGATTTCTACACATTGTTGTATTATTTACCTAGTTTTATAATGGATCTTCATCAAGTAACGGCTACTTCAATTGATTAAATATCTTAAGTTAGTATTAGTATTCACTACCGCGTTTTCTAAATATTTTGAAAGTTACAGGATAGTTGAGATCCCCTTAGTTGGGAAAATACTAGCTTAGGATAATATTCTAATGTATATAAATAAATACCAAAATTTAAGTTTGCAAGTTCGTGATAGGACGAATGTTAGGATGGTTGGATTCTCTATGAGAGAAAACATGTTAGTATAGGTTAAATTATTCTTGTACATAAAAATAATTAACCCCGAGGTTTCCGGTTCGCGAGACTCGACTAACGAAAGGACTAACCCCTTCATTAACCTCAATGACAACAGACATTAAAATTAAATAAAGAAAAGCCCTCCGTGTTCAATATAATAACTTGCATTGTTATTGTATCCATTGGAGATGCCCGAGCCAATACCAAAATACAAAGTATAGTGTGAACAAAAAGTTAGGCCTCGTCCTACGTTCAAACAACTATACTTCAAATTAAAATCAGTCATTTTACATTCTTAGACAAAATTCTTGCCCTCATCTTCTTCAATTACGCTGGCGGACTGCTGACAGCTTCCAGTTAGCGGGGAAAGGTGGTGGGCCCACCCCAGACCGACTGACACGTGCGTGTCAAGTCGGCAATGGCATTATGCCTGGCATCCCTGACCAATAAGCAACGAGAAATCGTAATCGAACAAGATAAGCGTCCGTAAAACTAATTAAGTAGGAACGTCTTCGGTTGCGATGACTTTTTCATTAATTATAAAGACTGGCGACATAACTGATAGTGTCGACCAGCAATCATACATTTTCAAAATTTAAAAAGATTAAGAAAGTAGATTGGCTCTAAATACATAATTCCTGGGTGGGGAATTCACCTCTGGATAGAATTCAAAAATGGGGACAAAATTAAATTTCCAAAAATAGCCGTCTACTTAATAATCTGATTAAATTAAATTCAAATATAACTACGTACGTTCCGCTTGAAAAAAAATCCTTCGTGTTTTTTTTTCACAATTCGGAAAGGCGCGCTCCAAAGTGTGGCCAGTCAAAATCGCGATATCCCCGCCCTCGTTATCCCCCGCCGTCTTGTAGTAAAGGGAAACTGCATTACGTTTCGTCGCGTCGGTCTCGCCTATGTGAGCGCATATGCGAGCATTCCTCGTCATCAATCTAACGACCGGCGCGCGTATAAGTTTGGTTTGACGGTACGATAAAATATTAGGAAGGATCGAACTTTAGACGATAAATAATATTAAATAAAAATTAATTAATATTTTATTAATTTTTTTTTAATAATTTTTCTGGGTGCACGTGCTCATGTGCTCCTATGGATGAACCGCCACTGAATTTCCACACATAACTTAAAAACATGTGAAGTAAGGGAATTAGAGTAAATGAAAAAAAGTCTTAAAATTTAAAGTACTTTCAAGTACGTACTTTCGAAATCCCTAGAAAATTTATATTTTGGTGGCGATGCGATTCGCAATCGTCCTACCATCCTACCGTGCCTATTTATGGTTTTGTTGTTCTTAGGTAAAATCTGATCAATATTATTCTTTAAAAATGAAGGGTTTTTATAAGTTTTAATTGTATCTCAATTGCAGCTAAATTAAATGAAAATATCAATATTATTTTGAAACGGCCCGGACCCGGGTCTATTTTTCGCTAAAAAATATGTCGATGTAGAAAATAAAATAGCCAATATATTTAGGTCCAGTAATACATGCATAGCCTACATGTATTTTAAAAGAGCTTAAAACAGCAAAAAGTCGAAGATATTAGCGATTTACCAACCAAGGGTCTCAAGTGGTCACATTCCATAGGTTAAAAATAACATAGGGGTGCATAAAGTGACGCAAGAGAGCAAAGGCAGGGGTGCGCCTATAAAAGCGAGAGACGCGACGCTAATATGGGGAATTCAATTTTTGACTTTCGAAAATACAAGTCGTTACGCTGCCCGATTCAGAGTCAAAATTTCCCGTTCTCAAATCAAGTCATTTCGCTGCCAGTACTCTTTCAGTGCATCATTAATCTCTTTAATTTCAACATTCAAATTTTTCCAATTCACAAATTAGTAGTTACGCGGTAATTAGTATTCCACGGCCATTTAGTGTTCAGTACATCATTCTACGTATTAAGAAATTTTCTTCTACTTGTGAGAGTTTTCTAGTGGCTCATGTCGGCTTTGTCGATGTCGATGCGCTAGGAATCTTTGACAACGGAATTAAATTCAGTCTGGTATGCTACTCTTAGTATATCACTCTCTTTTTCTATAGACGTATAAAGAATTTTCTTCTACTTGTGAGAGTTTTCTAGTGGCTCATGTCGGCTTTGTCGATGTCGATGCGCTAGGAATCTTTGACAACGGAATTAAATTCAGTCTGGTATGCTACTCTTAGTATATCACTCTCTTTTTCTTTAGACAAGTATTAAGAAATTTCCTTCTACTTGTTAGAGTTTTCTGGTGGCTCACGTCGGCTTTGTCGATGTCGATGCGCTAGGAATCTTTGACAACGGAAGTAAATTCGACATGGTATGCTACTCTCAGTATATCACTCTTTTTCTATAGTCACATATAAAAATTTACGGAAGTAAATCCAGCATCCCAAAATCAAATTAATTTATACACAAAATGGCCGCTCTCTTCTCTATATCTTCTCTTTTGATTTATTAATACAAATAATCTCCACCTGCCAAATAAATTGTCTGCAGGACAAAAATGGTAGGTTTCTAGTAAAAACTACAAAGGGTAATTCGGGATTAACGGTTCTGTTTAATCTAAAATGTCTGCAAGACAAAAATAAATTAAACATTATTTTAAAGTGAAAAGCGAATAACGGTACCACTGTTGGCGTAAATCGATACACTTTTGCTTTCGTTTAAAGGGTCGTTATTTAGTAGGTCATTTTCAGAAACAGATGTTTGTCTTTCCAGGGTGAATTTTACAGTGGGTTCTTGAAAACAAAGGTAGGTGTTTATTACGCAGTAATAAAGCCTTCCTCGAATAATATCTGCAATCCGCGGTGAAGAAATGGGGGAGGGTTCTAAAAGGGTTATCTATGATGTATAACAGGGTAACCGCAGGTTATCACTGTTATAAAAAAGGGTTAAAATCATTTGGTATGATGTTGCCAGTAGAACGTTAATTTATAACAGGTGTAAATAAAAAGGCGTGATGGGTTTTTCTTAGGAATGAATGTTCGACGGTAGGACACCACTACCGGACAGTGTCTTTCGACTTCCAGTACATGAAAAACAATGCTCGCTTGAGAAGAAAAGTGACACATGCGGAAAGCGAGCAGGCTCCTAATTTTTATTACACTTTTATGAGTTATATGTTAAATGTTCAACAGTAGGACACCACTACTGTACAGTTGTCTTTTCACTATACTACGTAGTAGCATTATACCAAACGTGTACGTAAACTGAGGGATGGTACATAAACAAAACGACAAGTAAATTAAATAAAAATACGTACACGAAAATGGGGTCATATGTAACAAAGTAAATTGCAGATTATCAGGGGATCAATGTAAATAAAATGGTCGCAGACCAAAGGTTCATGTAAGAAGCGAGATAGAAATATCGGATATCTACTATTATTGTCGCAGACATAATAGATAGAGAACAGGTAACAATGCTATTATTGTCGCAGACATATAATACTTAGTATTGTGGTAAAGGGGGTAAATCATCACCGTTCTGTCGCAGACAGATATTGGTGAATAATAACGGGCCAAATTATGGGAGACAAACATTCTGAAACAGGTTATATAATTATTATTATAATAATGTAAAACCTTTGTATCTGGTAAATTTGTAATAAATAAGTGAATGGTTAAACTCTCTTTGATTTAAATTCCTGGCAGCGGAATCCTATCAGTACTTAGGGAAAAACGTCATACTAAGAATAAAACTAATAAATCGTAAAACCTGACAACCTTACCGTTGTCCCAAACTTTGAAAGAACCTGCAAAGTAAACACAACGTATACAGGGTCGTACCACAAAAATTAGACGATTACAGCAAGAGTGATGGATTCCATCAGGTGAATAACACACCCGGGGTAGATCAGTTTCACTGGTGCCGTGACCAGGAGATAAAGTCATTAAATTGGGACAACAAAAATTCACCATTTGATATGCTCTACCAAGTGCTGTGACTCCCAATAACTGACCTACATGAAACAATAACAGCCGAAGTACCAGTACCAGTAGCAGTGCCCCAGCAAACCACAAATCATTGGACACGGATGATATACATGATGACCAACGTCAATTGAACCAAGAACATCAGCAGAGTAACCAGAGAAAATGCTTTGTCCCACCAATAACGTCACTGTAATCACCTGAATACCAGATGCTGTCGACCTACCAAGTATCCACTTCAGCATTGATGCTATCCAACCAACCGGGCTGTAAGAAGACAACCAAGTATGAAACCGGACCAAATCCAAAGTTCAAAAGGGGACAAGAAAATGGACGTTGCCGACAACCAGTAGCAGATAATAAATAACACTTTGGTTAATACCTCGCAAAACTATACAGTTACATGTAGAACGTAGGAGAACTGCTTGTTGACATAACAGGGGCAAAGTAAATGGTGCCTGAAGGTAATAACATCAATGGGCAGCACCGAAAGCGAGAAAAAACATGGAGGTTCACCGTACAGAGTTTGTAAAACTAAAACTCTTGTTAACTAATTCCATGCCCGAGACAACACTGGGGAAGATATGCAGCGCTACCTTACTAGTATTCAAGGTTCCAAACATTGCTGTATCTGATGGTTGACACAGCAATAGCAGCTATATTTTGAGGCAGCAAGGGACAGCCTCATATATGGTTGCGCAATATCACTGACAGAAACCACCAGGTGATCCACTAATCATATATGTGTTTTACGCGTATATAGGAACTACCTCGCAGGAAACCGACCACCTATCAAGTTCAAAATTGCAACCACTTGAACCTGATATGATAGTACCGCAACAGGTATGCCATCAATACCTCCAAAACAGCAGCAAAGGACAGGTACACCGTCAATGATGCAAACCACAGCGAAGGGTTCAACAGAAACGCCACTGGAGAAGAAACTACCCTGTAGCAGATAAGGCGAGGTTTACCAGACGGAAGCTGTAAAAATCTGCATGGTCAAAAATAACGGCATCCATCAGGACAAAGGGTGACTTAATTTATATCATGGTTTTAAGAAACCCGCACCAATCTGTGAAATAAATATGCCAGGAATAAGAAAATAAAATGGGTCCAAGGAGGAGGCGAGCCGAGACGATGACGATCGTTAATGCATACCGAGGAGCAGCCACAGGTATGGAAGGGGAGCAATGAACCAGGAGATAAGATCTCGTAAGCAGGATGTGACGAGGTCCCAGTCCACAGACACTATTCCAGGAGAGTGATGAGAATGGCGGTTGACGTAAGATGGACTCTAATAATTTTTATTTCAGGTCTACGTAACTTATATTATTTTACAGTAATATTATTATGATTTATTGTAATTGACAAAAGCAAAAGTGTAATTGATTTTAATCGCTAGATAGGTAAATTTTAAACTATTGCTTGATTCTACAAGGCTATATTTTAAAATTGGGGGAGAGTGAAACGGCCCGGACCCGGGTCTATTTTTCGCTAAAAAATATGTCGATGTAGAAAATAAAATAGCCAATATATTTAGGTCCAGTAATACATGCATAGCCTACATGTATTTTAAAAGAGCTTAAAACAGCAAAAAGTCGAAGATATTAGCGATTTACCAACCAAGGGTCTCAAGTGGTCACATTCCATAGGTTAAAAATAACATAGGGGTGCATAAAGTGACGCAAGAGAGCAAAGGCAGGGGTGCGCCTATAAAAGCGAGAGACGCGACGCTAATATGGGGAATTCAATTTTTGACTTTCGAAAATACAAGTCGTTACGCTGCCCGATTCAGAGTCAAAATTTCCCGTTCTCAAATCAAGTCATTTCGCTGCCAGTACTCTTTCAGTGCATCATTAATCTCTTTAATTTCAACATTCAAATTTTTCCAATTCACAAATTAGTAGTTACGCGGTAATTAGTATTCCACGGCCATTTAGTGTTCAGTACATCATTCTACGTATTAAGAAATTTTCTTCTACTTGTGAGAGTTTTCTAGTGGCTCATGTCGGCTTTGTCGATGTCGATGCGCTAGGAATCTTTGACAACGGAATTAAATTCAGTCTGGTATGCTACTCTTAGTATATCACTCTCTTTTTCTATAGACGTATAAAGAATTTTCTTCTACTTGTGAGAGTTTTCTAGTGGCTCATGTCGGCTTTGTCGATGTCGATGCGCTAGGAATCTTTGACAACGGAATTAAATTCAGTCTGGTATGCTACTCTTAGTATATCACTCTCTTTTTCTTTAGACAAGTATTAAGAAATTTCCTTCTACTTGTTAGAGTTTTCTGGTGGCTCACGTCGGCTTTGTCGATGTCGATGCGCTAGGAATCTTTGACAACGGAAGTAAATTCGACATGGTATGCTACTCTCAGTATATCACTCTTTTTCTATAGTCACATATAAAAATTTACGGAAGTAAATCCAGCATCCCAAAATCAAATTAATTTATACACAAAATGGCCGCTCTCTTCTCTATATCTTCTCTTTTGATTTATTAATACAAATAATCTCCACCTGCCAAATAAATTGTCTGCAGGACAAAAATGGTAGGTTTCTAGTAAAAACTACAAAGGGTAATTCGGGATTAACGGTTCTGTTTAATCTAAAATGTCTGCAAGACAAAAATAAATTAAACATTATTTTAAAGTGAAAAGCGAATAACGGTACCACTGTTGGCGTAAATCGATACACTTTTGCTTTCGTTTAAAGGGTCGTTATTTAGTAGGTCATTTTCAGAAACAGATGTTTGTCTTTCCAGGGTGAATTTTACAGTGGGTTCTTGAAAACAAAGGTAGGTGTTTATTACGCAGTAATAAAGCCTTCCTCGAATAATATCTGCAATCCGCGGTGAAGAAATGGGGGAGGGTTCTAAAAGGGTTATCTATGATGTATAACAGGGTAACCGCAGGTTATCACTGTTATAAAAAAGGGTTAAAATCATTTGGTATGATGTTGCCAGTAGAACGTTAATTTATAACAGGTGTAAATAAAAAGGCGTGATGGGTTTTTCTTAGGAATGAATGTTCGACGGTAGGACACCACTACCGGACAGTGTCTTTCGACTTCCAGTACATGAAAAACAATGCTCGCTTGAGAAGAAAAGTGACACATGCGGAAAGCGAGCAGGCTCCTAATTTTTATTACACTTTTATGAGTTATATGTTAAATGTTCAACAGTAGGACACCACTACTGTACAGTTGTCTTTTCACTATACTACGTAGTAGCATTATACCAAACGTGTACGTAAACTGAGGGATGGTACATAAACAAAACGACAAGTAAATTAAATAAAAATACGTACACGAAAATGGGGTCATATGTAACAAAGTAAATTGCAGATTATCAGGGGATCAATGTAAATAAAATGGTCGCAGACCAAAGGTTCATGTAAGAAGCGAGATAGAAATATCGGATATCTACTATTATTGTCGCAGACATAATAGATAGAGAACAGGTAACAATGCTATTATTGTCGCAGACATATAATACTTAGTATTGTGGTAAAGGGGGTAAATCATCACCGTTCTGTCGCAGACAGATATTGGTGAATAATAACGGGCCAAATTATGGGAGACAAACATTCTGAAACAGGTTATATAATTATTATTATAATAATGTAAAACCTTTGTATCTGGTAAATTTGTAATAAATAAGTGAATGGTTAAACTCTCTTTGATTTAAATTCCTGGCAGCGGAATCCTATCAGTACTTAGGGAAAAACGTCATACTAAGAATAAAACTAATAAATCGTAAAACCTGACAACCTTACCGTTGTCCCAAACTTTGAAAGAACCTGCAAAGTAAACACAACGTATACAGGGTCGTACCACAAAAATTAGACGATTACAGCAAGAGTGATGGATTCCATCAGGTGAATAACACACCCGGGGTCGATCAGTTTCAATTTTTTTAAATCACCGCAGTACGGGGAAAGTTCTCAAAATGTTCCTAATTATGCATAATGTGCAGTGGCGGCTCGTGACCTATGATAGAGAGGTCACAAGTATAATGAAATCATTTTTAAAATTAATTTTTGTGTAACGACTAAACAATAATTACTTTCTGAGACGTTTTAAACGTAGTGTGTTCTGCGGTAAATTAATTTCGGGTTTAGGTCTTCCCGCATTCTTCACTTCAATTTTTTGCTCCAAACTTAAAGAGCTAAAGTTATTTTTTAAATAGTCCACAGTCAAACTATTCATTTTAACTTAATAAATATGTATCTAATATTAAAATATTGAAACATTCACGCTCGAATTACTGCATGCATGCACGAACATCGAACAAACAGACAAAGGCGCACACCAAAATTGTGCGATTTTCCCATGTTAAATCGCCATAGCCCCGCTATCCCCCGTTGTCCCCCGCTGACTTTATACGGTAAATAATATTCAATGAATATAAATTAATATTTTTTTATTCGTTTTGGGGGTGCACGTGCGCACGTGCTCCTATGGAAGAACCGCCAATTTATTAATGTGTATCCCGAAACTATGCAAATAGAATTGAGTGATACATAATTGTATTTGGGGTAAGAAATACTCTCAAAAAATTAAGTTAACCATGATATCTAAATTATAAAAATGACAAAAACCGATAACGCTATTTTATAGTAAAGAAAATAATATAAAGTTCTTATGTAAACTAAAACCTTTCGAGTTATTAAAGAAATTAATTTTAGACTATTTAACATATCGCCCCGTATATAATTAATCAACAACAATTCAGCAACGTCGATACTGGATTCTAAAATAGCATTAAGTAGAAATTACCGCTCAAAAGATATCCATAGTGGCAATTTAAATAGTTCCCACCCTGTATTATAATACTTATGTATAAATATTTATTTATAATAATTTACGCTTTGTCGTTGAAACAGTCAACTATGTTCGTACAATTAAAATTTTCTGAAAATGTATCATTCACCCAAAGCGTATTGTCTCTGAGAAACCGCATTCCTTCATTTTCTTTGTTAAGGAGCCCAGCCAAGTGTTTGTCAAATGAAAATTAACTTGTAACAGTTTCGAGGCAACAGTTTTTCATGCGTATCATTTCCGTATTATTATATACAGCATCATTTATTAATTAATGGGATGACAGAAGAAAGAAAGACAGAAGAAAATCCCGGCAGCAGTTGTCTCTAAAAATGCTAAAATTGCAAAACCGGATATAATAATGGGAGGATACGCAGTTCCATTTATATATTAATTTGCTCGACGTTAATCTGGAAGAAAATCTCTGGATATAACTTTGTTGAGGCAATCGCCACGACGGCTGCGCAGAAACTTGGTGTGTATTTTCGACACTTTTATATCTCCGTAAGTGTTAGTGCTATTAAAAAAGTAATGTAGGTGTCATGTACTCTTTTTGGGTCAAACTGAAAATGATAAAATCAAAATTTGAAAATTTTCGCTCGCTTAAGAGATACGGGGGAAAATAAAAAAATTGACAATTTCAAAATTACCATATATCTATTTAGTTAAAAGAGATACACAAAAATGTTTAATACAGAAGTTTATTTATAATGATTTTTGAATAGTCTGCCGTATTTAGAATAAGTATACGCGGTCAGGTAAAAAAGTTTTTTGTACCTAACCTTATTTTTTTTAAATGGATCACCCTGTTTATTTTGATCTAAGAAGGTTGCATTTTAAATTCTATTTTCAAATATATAACACACTCTTGATAATATTGGTTTCCTAGGCGATTCATTTAAACTTTATTACTTTAAACCACAGTAGGCCATGAAACAAAAGCTAATATCCTAGAGACAACTATGTTGACATTCTAGTTGTTATTAACATTTAACGTCAATTTCATTTTTACATATTCATTTTTGAAAAATTTGATATGATCTATCATCCATGGTGTATTATAAATTTGAAAAGAGAGTTTAAAATGCCATCTTTTAGATTAAAATATACAAGGTGTTCCATTTAAAAAAATTAGGTTAGGTCCAATGAGTCTGTTTGAAGGTTGTAGACAATGGTGTTTCTTGAATGATAGAAAAGTTTTGGACTTGCATTGTCTTTATTTGTTATATATCACAACGTTTCAACTGGTAAGTATCGCCAGTCGTCATCAGGTGAATACTGACTTTCTTACCTGACCCCGTAAACTTATTCTGAAAACGGCAGGTTATTCAACAATCATTATAAATAAACTTCTGTATAAAACATTTTTCTGTATCTCTTTTAACTAAAAATATAGGATAATTTTGAAATTGTCAATTTTTTGATTTTCCCCCGTATCTCTTAAGCGGGCGAAAATTTTCAAATTTTAATTTTATCGTTTTAAGTTTGACCCAAAAAGAGCACATGACAACTATATTACTTTTTTGGTAGCACTAACAGTTACGGAGATACGCTATAAAAGTGTCGAAAATAGGACACCCTGTACTTTCCAGGACCAAAAAGTTGTATACACCTCAACAACTTGTGACTCTCTACAAAGCACAGATTCGACCGTCACTAGAATACTGTTTGGAGCTCCGCACCCAAGCATACTCTTCGGCTACTGGATTTCATAGGAAAGGAGGGCCATTCGTCTGATCGGAGACAACGGGCCGACCAAGAACCTCGACAGCCTAAAACATCGAGAACAGGTTGGTGATTTGGCTCATTTTACTGATATTTCCATGGCAAATGTTCGACTGATATCGCTCGCTTAATTCCACCTAGAGCGACGAACGGCAGATATACATGACGATCCACTGACGCCCATCCATATGTGGTTCAGCTTAGTACTTCTCGAACTTTATCGTTTAAGAATTCTTTAATCTGGAGAACACCATCCTTGTGGAACTACCCTTCCTGAGGTCGTGGTTCCCAACGAATAGAATCTCCAATGATTCAAACCCAACGTGAATCACTTTATTTGCACACGCACCACTCCCAGAGTGCTTTAAAGGATTTCTCCTATAGTGCTGCCATAAACAAAATATTCAAAATTAACTTAATAATAATAACTTTAAGAGCGAAGGAAACCAAGTAAGGCAAATGAGTTGTTGAGTAGGGCAAGGTCTACTTTAGTATTAAATGGAAAATTTTTTTCTTACCAAAATGTATTTATTTTAATCAGAACTAATACATCGCATCTGGAACAAATACTCCGAACAGCGAGTGGTTATGAGAGACTAATTTTTTTTATCGTCTTGTTTAGTATTGCTGGATTGATATTTTGACTGATTATATTTTTACGGCTTTGTAAAATAAATTAATTGTGAACTAAACGAATTATTTTTTCATGGAAAATTGAAAAAATATTCTAGAAAAAAAAACTGCTAACGGCAACTATTCTTTACAGCTTCGGATTAGACGCTCTCTGTTAATTAGAAAAAGAAAGGACTAGTAACATTATTATAGTAAAGATTTTATTGTAAAATTTTCTATAAAATACAAACATAATATATAAAATACTATAATTAGGATTTTTAATAAAATTAGAAAAATCAAGAAAATACTAAAATATATTGTAGATCTTAACGAATGTATATGCACTGAACAAACACTATAGTAAAACCATTGTAGTAAAGATTTTATTGTAAAATTTGCTATACAATACATATAGTATTAATTACATTTTTTATTAGTAATCCCTGCCAAAATAATATTGGAAACATAATTTATAAAATACTATAATTAGGATTTCTAATAAATTTAGTAAAATCAAGTAAATACTAAAATATACTGTAGATCTACAACGAATGTTTGTGCACTGAATAAACACTATAGTAAAATCATTGTAGCAAAGATTTTATTGTAAAATTTGCTATAAAATACATATAGTATTAATTACATTTTTTATTAGTAATCCGTACCAAAATAATATTGCAACATATGCCACCCATCCATATGTGGCTAAGCTTAGTACTCCTCGAACTTCATTATTTAAGAGTTCTTTCATCTGGAGGACTTCATTCTTATGGAAAGACCTACTCGAGGTCGCTTTTCCCAACGAATATAACCTCCAACGATTCAAAACCAACGTGAATCGCTTTTTGCGCACACGCACCACTCCCATAGTGCCCTAAAGGATTTTTCCTATAGTGCTTGTTTGATCATAAAAAAAATAATTTATAAAATACTATAATTAGGAATTCTAATAAATTTGGAAAATGTCAACAGATTTTAGTAAATTGTATATAAGATTTTAGTAAATTTTACAGAATATTTCATTAAATTTTACAAAATATTTTGTTAAAATACTAAATATTTTTTTTATTTTTACTAAAAATTTAGGTGTAATTTGCTGTAATTTAACGGCAGTTCTTACTAAAAGTTATTTCAGTCATATATAGAGCCATAAATTGTAGTTACTTTTACTATTTTTTATGGTAAATTAAGTATTTCTTTCCTAATTTGAAAATTATGTTACAAGTGATTCCTTCTGTTTAAAACTGAGCTTTGCTTCGATATTTCTTATGGTTATGATTTGTTTTTGTTAATTTGTGAAATTAATATGTTCTTGGTTCATTTAAATGATAATTCACAGGCCAACAAAATAAAAAAAAATTTTTGGTGCCTGAGATGTGAGAACTGATTTTAGATATACTTAATGTGCTGATTCTAAAACTGGCATCAGATATTTTCTATCAGCTCTAGTTTTTGAGATAGAGACTAATTGAAATTAGTTCTAATAAAAGGCAAAAATAAATAAATCTACATCTCTTTAAAATTCAAAATAGAAATTTGGTATTCAAAACTAGGATCTAATTAGCCAAATATATCTGAAATTGTCAGTAAATCAATATTCCTACTTAATCCTATTAATTTTATTACCTATTTTATATTTGGAATTCCCTATGATCCGATCTCCCCATACCTGCTCAACCCCGACTAATTGGTTTTGGAAACATAGTACCTTTTGTCTACCTTTATCCTTCTCGACTTAGTATATTGTGTAGTTTTTGCAAATAAAGTTGTGTCATAATTTTGTGTACATTTTCGTCGTTTTATAGTGTTAAAACTAAAACAATGGCATCCTCCAGCAGGCGTAGCTGTGTAAACTATCCAGATGTTTTTTGTTATGTATGTGGCGAATACACTTTGAAAGAAAGTAGAAAAACTATTTCTGAATTTGTGAATTTTGCCTATTTTGGCGTTCATTTAGGAGATCAAGATAAATCCTGGGCTCCACATGTGGTGTGTAAAACATGTGTTGAACATTTGCGACAGTGGACAATTGGAAACAGAAAGTGCCTGAAATTTGGTGTACCAATGGTTTGGAGGGAACCACATAACCATTATGATGACTGCTATTTTTGTCTCGTTAATATTAAAGGCATAAATAGGAACAATCGACATAAATGGACATATCCTGATCTAGATTCTGCAAGAAGACCTGTACCGCACTCTAAGGAAATACCCATTCCAACCTTCAGCAGTCTTCGTGAAATCCCGGAAGATGATACAGAAACATCAACGTCTGATGAAGTTCAAAGAATGCAAGAACTGAACGATCACGTGAGAGACCTATACCTCTCAAAGGAGTGTGCTGAATTACTTGCATCCAGATTAAATGAAAAGAACCTTCTTTATCCAGGCACTAATGTTACATTTTATCGTAAGAAAGAAAAGGATCTGCTGCCTTTTTTCACTCAGGAAAATAAGCTGGTATTCTGTAACGATATAAAAAGACTCCTACAAAAAATGGGTTTGCCAGAATACACTTCAGACGATTGGCGCCTTTTCATTGACAGTTCAAACCGTAGTTTAAAATGTGTCCTTTTACATAACGGTAACAAATATGCCTCGATTCCTATTGGACATTCTACTACCATGAAAGAGGAGTATAAAACAATATCACAAGTTTTGAAACATATTAAATACGAAGAACATCAGTGGGCAATTTGTGTTGATTTGAAAATGGTGAACTTTCTCCTTGGACAGCAAAGTGGATATACAAAATACCCCTGTTTTTTATGTCTTTGGGACAGCAGAGCTAAAGATCAGCACTGGGTTAAGAGAAAATGGCCTTTAAGAGATACTATCGTTCAAGGAAAACAAAACGTAGTGAATGAACCTTTTGTTACGAGAGAAAAAATCTTACTACCTCCCTTGCATATCAAGTTGGGGCTTATGAAGCAGTTTGTGAAAGCGTTAGATCGAGATGGAAATTGTTTTGGGTACTTGTCAAGTCAAGTTTTCTAGGATTAGCACGGAATAACTAAAAGCTGGTATATTTGATGGTCCTGAATGAGGCTGAATCTAACGCTTGGGTTTCATTTGTTCAAGTAGTTAAAAATTTACTTGGAAATCACAAAGCAGACAATTACTTAGAATTAGTGGAAACTATGCTTGCAAATTTTCATATTCTCGGTTGTAACATGAGTATAAAAGTTCACTACCTCCATAGCCACTTAGGTCGCTTTCCAGAAAATTTAGGTGACTGTAGTGAAGAACAGGGAGAAAGATTCCATCAGGATATTAAAACTATGGAAGATCGATATCAAGGACGATGGGATAGTCACATGATGGCCGACTTCTGTTGGAGCCTTCAGCGAGACTACACCGGTAAACTCCATGCTATAAAGTCGTATAAAAGAAAATTTGTAGGTGATAGTGACTAATATGAGTATGAATGTATGTTAAGCTACTTTTCATAATAAATATTTAATTATATATGTTTTTGTTTTGTTACTGGCAATAGTCATAGTTGTAACGTAAAATATATAATAGAGGTTAAAAAAAGTAAATAATTCCTATTTTAAAAAATAGATCTGATAGACAAAATCTGATGGCTATTTCGGATTCTCCACCCAAAAATTACCCAGGAACAATTAAAAAATCGCCGGCACCAAAATGTGTGTTGGCCAGTGATAATTATTGTATTAGCACTATGCTTTATGAGTAAGTGTAAGTAAAATATTCACATGGGATTTTTAAAATTATTATTTATTAGTTTAGAGTTGGATCAGACCAAAAACGATTAGGTTCGTTCGCAGAACAGTCAGAAATTGGTACAAACTGCCCGAAGCATGCGTAGTTGATTTAAATATTCACAGAAGCAAAATCTGTAACCGCTGTCCAAAAATTCGGTGTTCATAGACCAAAATGTATCGATTGCCATCTGATTTGCAACCGTTAGAATAATCATTGTAGGTTTTGATTCCGAGTATTTGCTTGATCGGCTATTTATTTACTTTTTACTTGTTGTTTCTACCGATTCGTTTTTATTTCCTTAGTTTTGGCATATTTTGGCTCAACTTACTTTACATTGTTCTTTAAATATCCATTCCAAAACGACAGGCTAGCTCGAAACAAAACTGAAATGAGCAAGAGTAAGAATTAGTGCTGGGCGATGTTCTGTTACCGATGTTCGATGTTTTCGACATCGATGTTAGAGGTCAAACATCGATGTCGACATAGATGTTTACCTTTCGATGTTCAATGTTATAACAAAACAAGAAAACTAGGTTGTAATCTTAAACTCAATTTTCCCAGCACAAGAAAATAAGAGCGAAAGCTTTTGATTTCATTTGCTAAAAGTCTTATTAGAGTCGACAATAAAAATTTCCGGTGCAATTGCAATTATAATTGCACGAATTCATGCGCAGTAAACCGTTCTCGATCAACTGGTGCCTTGCTAACAGTCAGAACAGCAGTTGGTAGTGTCGAAATCTCTAAAATACCCCCAGAATTAGAGATGGGCAAACCTATTCGTTTTGAGTGGCAGTTAAAGCAGCTACTGCTACTTACAAATTGCAGTAGCCATTAGCTGTTCATAGGTGCTTCGACCAATTAATAAACATTTAAAATTAACAGAATAATCCATCTCTACCCAGACTTGCACCGGCAATGGCAATGAAAGTGGCGCATGCCCCATTTCTGGCAATGCGAGACAGCTGATCGAGAACGGTGTACTGCGCATGAATCCGTGCAATTTTAATTGCCAGAAGACTAGAATTGCCGACTGTAATACGGATTCCATTCTCGCATTGCGCCCGCAATGCGAAAAGTATTTGGCCAGCTGATCCAGAACGGTTTAGTGCGCATTAATACGTGCTTAAAAGGTAGTTGAAATCTTTTTTTTTCCAAAGCCGGCGAAACTATGGCCCCAAAAACGAAATAGCTTGCAAGGAATCATCATTAATCTAGTTTTACAAAAAAAAATATTTTACAAGTTGTTAGTGACTGGAATTCATGCAGTTATAAAATATTATGTTTTAATATTTGCTTTATTTTTTGTTTATATTATTTTTTAAAATTTTTGTTATTTTGTTTTTTGACGTTTCATAATTTTTCAATTCTTTCTAATAACAAGTTTATTTTTATTTTTTATATCTAATTTATTCCTAATCGCAAATATACTTTTTTAAATGTCGATGTTTGAACATCGATGTTTTACAACCGATGTTTCTACGCCATCGATGTTAGCTTTCGATGTTAATATCGATGGTCAACATCGATGTTCCGTTTCGATGTCCCAGCACTAGTAAGAATACTTATAGGTTAAGTTAAGAAATCAATTCACAGATTTGACAGTTGAAGGTTTGACATTTGCACCGGTTCACAGAGACAAAAAGCAGCAACCAGCTTGTCAATTCTATTGTGAAAGGGGACGCCTTTAAAGAATGTATGCTTTCGTGGTTTAACTCCGGGGGGTAAATATTTCCATTAAGATCTTAAGTGGAAAGAGGGCACACCATTTTAATAGTCGGTTAAATCTATTTCCAATGACACTATGATTTATTATTTTTTGAATAGTAATTTCCCAAAAATTGAATTCCCTGGATATAACAAGAGTGCTTGCATGGATTTAACTTCTTTTCACTCTAAAAAATGATTTGTTCGGGTTTCTTCGGGTTTGTTCGGGTTTGTTTAGTTTAGGATACCTATCTTAATCTGAATAACAAGAAAATTTAGTGAAAGTGGCGATAAGAGGAAATTAAGTATCGAAGGCCAAATTTTATTGCTACGATTATTCTAGTTGAAGTCACTAATAACTCTTTTTAAGTCAACCAAGTACTTCTAGTACCCGAAAGAATATATATTTATGATAACCAATATATTTAGTTATTAGGAGCAACATTATATTGTTGTTTCAACAATTGTGTTTGTTAATTATTACCTATTTTATTGTTAAAAAAAGAGCAAAGAAATATTAAATACCAATGTATGGAAAAATTATTATTTTTCCAGACCACCCGATGATACCTTATATAATAAGGGCGTATTTTGTCTACACAGTAACACTTTAAAATACCATTTCAGATTGAATGACACACTACCGAAAAAATGAAGCCTTTTCCATTGATAGGATGTAACCACCTGAAGACCGGTATTGAACTCTTTAGTTCTCGTCAGTACAGTGAATTTTTTTTTTGGACACACGATGAGAAATCTGCGCACAGACACCTTACAGACGCGGCTGCAAGGTAGTGTCGGGCTAGCGACATTGTGGGGAAAGACCATCAATATCATCCGCCTCAGAAGGAGACGAACCAACCGACTAAAACTCGCCGTCTGAGTCAGGCATGATACCTGTAACTCCTTTTCACTTAGACGTGTTATTTTTGTTTATCATCAGTATGATTTTTTTTAGGTTAAGCCTTGAAGCGTTGCTTGGTGTGTTTCGGTTACAGCTCTTAACCCTTTCTTATTTGAATTTAATCAAATAAGCAAGTTTTAAGAGCTCCGTTTTAACATATTGGTTGTAGAGGTAGAGGGGTAGTTATTGTAATTGTTTACAGAGGCGTATAGTGTGCGCGTACTGTGCGTGTACCCTTATTTTATACAGAACAAGTTCTTAAATAATTTGGAGTGTGGATTTAGCGAGTGATCCAGTCTTTGGGCATTCTGTGTTTTTGATGCGGTAGTCTGCGTATGTGCGATGAGGCTATCTTGGCGTTGTTGGCCAAGTTAGCCTTGGTGTGATATTTCGCGATTATTTTATCGAGAAACTCCGAAATTGTGTCAATTTGGAGGTCTCGATGTATGACGTGAGTTCTGGTATATCTAGGTGTATTCAGTATTATTTTAAGTGCCTTGTTCTGTATTACCTGTAGTCTTTGTAAGTCCTGCTTACCCAGTGTGCACCATGTCGGTGCTCCGTATGTGAGCATCGGCCTGATGAGCACTTTGTACATCATGACTTTTGTCCTGGTTGTTAGCTTGCTTCTACTGTTGAGCAGCGGGTATAGAGTGCTCAGTTGGGCGTGAGCCATCTTTCTCCTGTAGGCTGTATTTACTTTCCAATTGAGGCGTTTGTCGAAGTGAAGTCCCAAGTATTTTACGCTTGGGCTCCAATCGATCGGTTTGTTGGTGTACATCTAATACTACACTCCGTATTATCAACGGTAGTCGAGAAAATACATCGCGCAGCGCCATTTCCTAGCAGCAAATGGCGGCAGTTGGTGGTGTGAGGTCAGGTCTCACATCGTACCTACTTATTACTACTATATCTGGCCAATAACAATAACTAACTAAATTAGTATTGGGAGCTAATTAATAAAAAAGTGTTGGTGTCAACATGATAATGTAGTTATGTTAGCTAAGAAGTAGTTAAAAATAAGAGTGAGCAATTCGATGCGAAGACGAACGAAAGCATGCATTTTAAATGAATGTGGCCATTTCTAACAATTTTTATGAAACAAAATTTATCATTAATTATTTTATTAATGTTAATAATAATGAGTTTTAATATGAATTTAGTGATTTTAATCAAGAACGGTGCATCTGACGAGAAAAACCCAAGAGACCGTTTTCCTGTAGAATTGACCAGGCTAATCAGAAAAAGTCCACATGGAAAAATGTCGGCGGCGTACCATCTTTTTTGTAAAAAATATCAGAGGACGTGTTTGCAGGGACGCCACTGGTGGAACAATTGAATAACTTTTTTAAGTAAAATATGTGGTTCTATATTCTATTAACACACACACCAAGATTGAAAATAATATCTAAAGTACTTTCGGAGATATTAAAAAATAACCATTTAAAAAATAAAAATTCAACACCCTGTAGAAAAAAAATTAAGCCGTTGCGGACATATGTTCATATGAACTTTTCTTTATGAAATGACCTAAGGAATCACATTCTGCAATATTAGCACGTCATTAAGGAACACCCTGTATATAAATTGAATTTGCAGTTAATTTTTCAAAGATGTTTTAGACAAATGTCTGAAGAATTTCTTTATTTATTTGGCCTCGGAGCACTTGTAAAAAAAGTACGGTACATAACTCGGGCCGTCGGAGCCTTTACAGATTCGTCCCCATCTCGTCCATAAAAGCTTCTTTTCGGCCCTTGATACGTAATGTACTATTAATCGTAAAAAACTTTTTACTAATGCCTATTTTATTATTTACAGAAGTATGGAAAACGTGAAGGAGTTTTATCACATCGAAACTGGAACTTTCCACAATTTGAAGAGACTTCAAACCTTGTAAGTTGTATTTTTCTAGTTATATTGTTTTACCGTGTTAGCGGTAGCAATCAAAAGATCCTAAAGGGCGAAAAATATTCACAAAAAATGTTCAAAAATAGTTATTTGTGTACCAAATTCATAAAGTATTCACACACGAGATTGCGACCCTCGCCTTCGGCTCGTGCGCTCGTTCGTAAAAAAAAGTTAATTTATGCATACGTTTCATACAATATTTTTCTACGATCGTATCAGTTTTCTTTTTCGAAATTAAAAAATATACAGGGTGCCCCAAGTAAAGTGGCCTATTAGAAGTATCTCGAGAACTAAATGAGATTTTATTTTGAAAATTTGGCTGTGGCTATAAGAGATGATTTTCTACGTTTTTTAAATATTTTCGATGGCGCGGTGTTGCCGGATTATACCGAAAGTGGTAGCAACTTCGGAATTTTAAATGAATTACCCTATATATTATATTTTTTTTGGAATCTAGGTCAAAATCTAGAACAGTTTTCTGTATAATATCATATACCTATCTTTAAGAGTTTTTGAATTATAAATAATTTTGTGATTTTTTAACGCCGTATCGGGACCTGAAAAGAAAATCGTATCTTTTTAGCGGTCACAGCTAGAAAGCTGAAATTTTGACAATAGTTTCACAAGACCATCGAAATTTTATAATTTTGAACAGTATTTAATTAGTTTTATACAGGGCGTCTCCATAACAATATTTCTGAGGCAGATGAATTATTGCAAAAATCTTCTTTTTTTAAATGGGACACCCTGTATTTGATATGTTTTACTAATAGAGGATCGAATTTTCTATCTAATGATATTAAGTATTCCTATACCTATCTTCAGTATTTTCGGAGTTATAGCGAAATTTAAAAATTATCTTATAAAAATATATTTTTGGTAGTTGGCTGTGGATTCATAGAAACAAAATAATGAAAAATCCATGTGACGTTATGTCTGTGTTGTTTTAAAAAAAATGGTTAACCAACAAGGGATTTATTAATAAATAAATAAACAAAATGATAATTACGCAACAACACCAATTAAATAACTAATAACTAAATTGTTTAAAATACTTGGCTCTTAAACATTCATAAATTGTGGTTATAACATGTTCATTTGCCACCTTTTTCATTTCTTTCCGTTCTAGAGACCCCAAAGCTGTTCGTACTCGATTTTCTAAATCTTCTCTTGTTGTGTGACGGGTGTCTTGTATACTATTTCTTTAATCCTACCCCATAGATATAAATCTAGGAGGGGGGGGGGGGGGGGGGGTTAAGATCCGAATACGAATCAACTTTTTTGGAGTCATAGGAGCTGCATCAGGATGAAGTTCATTAAATTTTCTGCAAGTTTTAGATAAAACTCTACCACACTCCCCATGAATATAAAATAAACTTAAAATATCTAAGCTCGAATAATGTGAATTAGCCAATTTTATTACAACAACACAGACATAACGTCACATGGATTTTTCATTATTTTCTTCCTATGAATCCATTCCACCTCAAATTACCAAAAAATATATTTTTATAAGATAATTTCTAAATTTCGCTATAACTCCGAAAATACTGAAGATAGGTATAGGAACACTTAATATCATTAGATAGAAAATTCGACCCTCCATTAGCAAAACATTTCAAATACAGGGTGTCCCATTTAAAAAAAAGAAGATTTTATTTATGGAGACGCCCTGTATAAAACTAATTAAATACTGTTCAAAATTATAAAATTTCGATGGTCTTGTGAAACTACTGTCAAATTTTCAGCTTTCTAGCTGCAGCCGCTAAAAAGATACGATTTTCTTTTCAGGTCCCGATACGGCGTTAAAAAATCACAAAATTATTTATAATTCAAAAACTCTTAAAGATAGGTATATAATATTATACAGAAAACTGTTCTATATTTTTACCTAGATTCCAAAAAAAATATAATATACAGGGTGTTATGGAAATGACGTATTATATTTAAATGGGTGACTCCTGGGGTGTCCTAGAGAAGCGCTACATATTTTATTTTTTTTAAATCGAACGTTTAAAAAGTGGGGTAATTCACCCCTAAACCTACCGGTGACTCCGCGGCACCATATGATATTATCCGGCGGAGCTGTCTGACAAGACATGTTCCTACAATGTTGCCAAACTTTGTAAAACGGTAGAACTTTTAGTTTCTTATAAAATTAATTATTTAGCTTACCTTAGGATACAAGGGAAGTAAATCGAGGATACTCTATGCTCACACTTTATGCTCTATACGTGCCCTGATAATAGTGTTTGACTGCCTAATAGCTATTAAGAAGTAAACTCAAAGTCACAGTCTACTCCTTGCTTGCTTATACCTTCTAAAACTGCTTTGTCCTCTTCTTTCCAATCTCGGGACGTGACCGGCATATCAAAACTAACTAAATCACTTAAAGAAACAGACAGACACCCACAAAACCACTATAAACACTACCGTACGCTAGAATAAACGCACATAGGATGTCCAAATTTCAGTGACAATCCGTAAACTATGCTTGCTGAAGCCACATGTCCCTTATCCGACCTAAAGGAACATTTTCTAAAAGTTCTGGCAGGTCGTTTTGCAGGATATGTGGTCGTATTAGGTGATTATCAATAATACCTGCCGATATGTTCAAGAAAAACCTTATCTGGCTATTGGTCTCGCTAAATAAAATATTCCATCTCGGGTAAAGCCAACCTCATCTGTGAACTATCCTTCGGAATTAGTCAGGTACTTCGACTTGACTGTATGTACCACTGTTGTAACCTTCTTGTAAAGTAAAGGAAGTCTTGTAGTCTCAATTTTTTAACTTTTGTAGTACAGTGGCTAACGTGTTTGGGTTTCTCTCTCTCTCCTCTATAACTCGCTGATTAAATATTCCATCTCGGGTAAAGCCAACCTCATCTGTGAACTATCCTTCGGAATTAGTCAGGTACTTCGACTTGACTGTATGTAACACTGTTGTAACCTTCTTGTAAAGTAAAGGAAGTCTTGTAGTCTCAACTTTTTAACTTTTGTAGTACAGCGGCTAACGTGTTTGGGTTTCTCTCTCCTCTATCTCGGGTAATGCGAAGCTCCATGTATAGGGCATTTTCCTGTGCTGCTCCATAGCATAAGACCATGTCCGTTAGTTCGATTGAAGTTCTTGGCATTTTGAGTTTGAATAGCAAATTTATAATATTAGAAAATAATTTATATCCCTCTATCGGGAAAATACCACAACTATTGCGCTGTTGCCAGTTTTGAAACTGTAATGTCGAAATTTTTCGCGCCAAAACATTAAATTGAAAATTCGATTAAAAAATATGAATTTTGTCCTAAAGCATGAATTAAAATTATACGGAGAAGTAATATTCAAAAGCAAATGACATAATTTATGGATATAATCTTATAAAACAGCATCTTATAAAAAATACGCCAGCAGGTGGCAACATTGTAGTGTTGTTGTGTAGTGATGCCATACAGAAAAAGAAGAAGAAGAACGAAAATGTCAAATCGGGCACGCCCCCGAACGTTTTGATACGTTTAAGTGGTTGAATATGAATGGTCTGTTTGTTTATTTATTTAGAGAAAATTGAGTAGTTTAAAGTTTTTTGTCTGGCATCAGTACATATTACCTTCATCAACTTGTTATCTGTTATTTACCATTAGAACATTATTGAAAGTAGTTGCAAAAAATGTTATGTTCATAAAACCTTCATCCATGTAAAAAACTTAAGATGAAAGTGTTTTCTAAGCAGCAAAAGTGTTGTGTGTGCGTTAATTTATGTGCTGTTTTAAATAATACCGAAAAGGTAACAGAGCTTAAATAAAAAAATTTTTTCCCAGCGAACAACTCAAGGTAAAAGTTTAGAAATGTACCTTGAAAAATAAACATCTTCTGTCAACCGGTTATTGGCCTTCTAAAGATTTTAACCGACAACATTGCTCAAATTTCAGTGACGTTTTTGGCCATAACCTATCTCAATATTGTTTTGTTTAGGTATGGTTAAGGTTTGTTTATGTTTGGTCAGTAGTAACAGATAGGTTTATTTGGTTTGACATAAGGTGTTATAATTCGGTTATTAATTGAAAGCGCCATTTTTGGTTATTTTTTTTCAATTTCTTTTCATCTCAGGAATTGCCGGTTTAAATATAATACGTCATTTCCATAACACCCTGTATAGGGTAATTCATTTAAAATTCCGAAGTTGCTACCACTTTCGGTATGATCCGGCAACACCGCATCATCAAAAATATTTTATAAACGTAGAAAACTATCTCTTATAGCCACAGATAAATTTTCAAAATAAAATCTCATTTAGTTCTCGAGATACTTCTAATAGGCCACTTTACTTGGGGCACCCTGTATATTGGTGTATAACTTAGTCACTTAGGAATGCAATACCTTGTGAGGTAAAAATAGAGGCATATTCTATTTTTACTCATTTCTTGTAAAACAGTTTTGTTTATTATTGTTATAGTATTATTTGACATTGGTTCTAATTTCAATATCACGATCGATGGTCAGACGTGCTAATGTTGTAATTACAGGTATAATAATATAACAATGACAATGACATGAACCTTATGGGTTAAGGTTGTAGGTTAAGTAATTAAGGTTATAATAGGATAATATAAGTATGATTAGGAGAGGAGAGAGATAATAAATAATCAACCCTTTTTTGAGTACATTATTTTATTAATATTGAGACTGAGTTAAGATGTAGTTCTTAAAATATACGTTTAGCATGGCTAATGTCCGCTGATGTTTTATTACGAACCTTCAACATCTATTACAACCTATAAGTTTGGAATATTTGCTTACATCGACTTGATTATTCAGAATTAATGTTGATTTTAGCTTGGAATAGCACGATCATAATGTCGAACGAATGTCGAAAGTAGTAAATTTTAAACCAGGAGGTATTTAGCACGGGGCACCAGCAGCCGAGTGTGGAAATCCGCCCCGTTTGAGAAAGTCACTTTCACACAAGTAATGTACACAATTTTTCCTACGACCACAAATACATTTCGCAATTATTTGAACATTTTTGCTTATCTGGTTGTAAATAAAAATAATAGCTATATTCTCCTATTTGTTTACGCAAATACTATTTGTACACATATATATATATATATAAACAGTATATTGCCAATACTAACGTTCCAAAATACAAAAAGTGTCCCCGCTATGGGAGATGGCGCGGGCCTATTGAGTTTGCGCAGTAGGGTGGTAATTTCATCGATCGCGGCCCGACATTATTTGTTTGTTGATATTCGTCGCCATCTTTGGTTCTGGATGCTTTTTTAAATTACAGAATAGAAAGTGGTTCATCCACATTGTTGTCGTTATATTAGTGCTTAGAAACTTTCATTACCTAACAACAATTTTTGTAAAGGAGTTTTTAATTTGTGGTGATTCGATTCTCTGTTTGTTAGGTTAGTGACTTGTTTTATTTAATATGAACGGACACAAGTGCATGGTGATTTTTTGCAAAAAGCGTGGATCAATACCAGGTATAAAGTATTTCAGGTATGTACGTATACGAAAATATTTTGCTTATCGCATTATCCGATCCTCGGCATCGAATTTCACTAAAATGCTTGTAAAAAAGAAGAGAGTGTCACTCGTATACAATATATTATATATGTTGTCTCTATCTAACCTTAAAATTAATGTATTTTTAATTTGGTGCATTAGTAGCTGATAATAATTCCCAAAATAGTCAATATAATCATTCATTCTTAATTTTTGGTTTAGAAAAAAGTGAGGTTAAGAAACATACTACGTCGGATGAAAGTTAAGAGCTGCGTTTAATCACAGGTTGCTAAGCAGGCGCCATTTTATGCGAACTTTTAGCCAAATATACTTAGTTTTTTTCTAATCTAAAACTGGATTCGAAAAGATAAAGGATTGGAAAACGATATGAAAAAATTGCGTTAAAAAATATAATGTTATAAGACTAATAATAACAATTTCAAATATGAACAATTTTCAAATTTTAGTCACAGATCCTCCTGAAACTTGCTGATACCCCAATCGACATGTCAGACAATCTAAATATCAATAAATTAACTAAAAAACTTTCTGATTAACGGCTAAAACTTCACGAAAAGATATATTGATCAGCTGATGACTCTCGTCTCTTTCTAACCTGCCAATATGCGGCATATTTTTTAATTAAATTGATGCAACATAGATGGCTCTGATTACTAATTTGGGATTGTTTGGGATCCTCATCTTAAAATAAAGCTCATCGTGTCGATTGTTACAAATGTTCGGACGGAATTTGATACCAAAAGGTTAAACCAACCAGGGCACCGTCGGATAATCATATCGTCAGAAATCGTATGCATGGAACGCTGTCTTAAATCGAACTAATCGAAATTTTGATTGCAATATTTTTCCTAACTAACTAGTGAAATTAAAATTTACATTAAAAAAGTTGAAATCCAGTCCCCGTCGAATGTTTATTTTCACAAGGAAATTTCCGAACTGCGCAAACCAACAACGCCCTCTTCGATGCCCATAGCGGGGACATAATTGCAGATGGTATTAGCAATATACTGTTTATATATATGTGGTATTGTGTGTATGTATACATTTTTATAGTTTCTGATTAGTTAATTAGATTAATACTGTTCAGGCGATGTTTCACCTCTTCAACGTAGTGGATTGTTTAGGAACTTTTTTTACTTTTTAAAGCTTTTATTTAGGTATGAATAATTACAGCAAACAAAATGCACGTACTCTTTCCGCTGGCGCTGCTCTGCTGTCAGTTCTTGGGCCTTCTCCTTTCCGCTCAGCGCACCACAAAAGCCGTTCATGTAAACACTATCTTAGACTATTAAAGTTCAAGGAGCAGAACCGTATATTTTTAACTTTACAAAAACAATACAAATAAAACAAATGCCAAGAAAATTATCAAACTCATAACCTAACCACAATACAGGGTGTTTTGGAAATGACGTATTATATTTAAACCGGCAATTCCTGAGATCAAGACAAATTGAAGAAAAATAGCTATAAATGGCGCTTTCTATTCATTCAGCGGTAAAAGTGACCTGACGTCAAACCAGAAAAACACCTGTGTGGCACTGCGATACATGTAAGCAATCAAGGAATTCTGTCCGGTATTGACATATGTACACCTTAAACTCTTTAGACAAAATAAAATAATTTAAACACTTTTCCATTCTGTAATACCTTTTTGTACAATTAATTGAAGAACATTTACGACGGACTACACATGGAATAGTAATACGTCACTAGGTCAAATGCCAATGACCTCTTGATGCCTTACATCGGCTGAGCAAAGTAGTTTTATATAGCGCCGCACGCTTGCGTCTGTTGGTTGAAGACCAACCAGCGGCCGGATACGTTGTGTCTCGTCGATCACCCACACTCGCAGCAATCCGCTCTGTTTGTTCGGTTTACGCGTGTATCTTGCCCGTCCATAAACAATCTGTTAATATTGTTTTTATTGACGCGTTTCTTCTGGACGTCAAATTTCGTCACGTGTAATAAAATCTAATAATCTGTAGTATAATCTGTATTATTGTATTTTCAAAAGCTAACTATCGGTTCTGTTTCACTATTACTGTGTGTACATAAAGTGTTTCCAGGAGTGTTCCCATGAAAAAGAAAAAAGACTGATTGTGTTTGTGCCTGGATTTCCTCGCTCTTTAGGTATAAGAATAAATACAAGTAGATAGAAAATAATTTATTTTTATAATTTTATATGGAATTTCAGTTCTACATTAAGTTTGGCAACATTGCCATTGGCTCTGGATGAAATGTTGTATAGTAGCGGGGACTTACCTGTGAGTAAGAGTGTTTATTACCCCATTTAAAACGGTCGATTTAAAAAAAATAAAATATGTAGCGCTTCTCTAGGACACCCAAGGAGTCACCCATTTAAATATAATACGTCATTTCCATAACACCCTGTATTTATAGAGATGGAGTTAAATGTCGTTAATTTTAATATTTAATAAAATAATAGATATGTCGCCTGCATTTACTTTTTTTTTACAATTTGCAATGAAGTTGATGATGATTGCTTGAAAACGAAACGTTGTACATAAAAAAATTTGTTAGGTATTCTTTGCATCCACTAAAAGTTGCTGTGAGAATGTTGTTCAGTTTTGCTCTAACTTTAATATTAACGTCGAAAGCAAATTAAATTAAAGAGTCAAAATTTCAGTTTTCTTAAATAATTCAAAACGTCAAAAATTTTACCAAAACTTTTTGTGCTGCATTGTTTGTGCTTTGATTGCGAAATTTTTTCCCCATTTAATCGAAGTTATATCTCTAACCATTAACGAGATCCCCATAGAGACCCTCCTTATCTTGGGCACCCTGTATTTATTATTTATCATGATCCCTTCTTAGAATCACCGCTTCCTTCCGATCTCCTTTCAGCTGAGATTTCTAATAATAGCAACAAGAGCTCCTTGTAAATGAGAAACTTGTCGCAAATAGTTATACTGAAAACTTTATGTAAATATGCTAATGTCAAGAACTTTTAGGCAAAGCAAATTCCAAATTAAACCAAACAATGTAGGAAGTGGCTTATAATACCTATACACTATAAATTCAAATACTGTCGCCGTTTAGTGGGACAGATTATAGTAGCTCTATTGTTATCTACATTATATCATGGTATAAATAACAAAAAAGGTAAGATTCCACGCCGATCGAGGCGTGGCTTGTGACGTCATCGGGTGGGTGATTTTTAAATCTCTTATGAAGATTTATATTGCTGTCAGCGTTTTTAACTCTCTTTTAATGGTAGGTATTAAAAGTTTTTAAGCGTTTAATAGTATGCGAAATGAAAAAATAATATCATGGTATTTAAGTATATTTATTTCATGAACGTACGTACAACAAAGATTAAAGCTAAAATACGACCTAAGTATTTATAAACAAATTAAACTATTTTTCAAATAGTCCATCTCTCAGTGGAGTGAAATTATGAAGAGGTAAAGTAACTCAAGTCTGCATCAGTAGTTAAATATACAATATTTTAATTTACGTACATGTTTCGAAGGCATATACCCTCATCAGCTTCAGTGGAAAATACTTAAGAAGTAAACAAAATAAATAAAACCGCATCCATTCAAATTTATTTGCCTGATTATCCATATCACAACCGAGCACAGCGCACCTCATTTTATAAAAAAGTAATAGGTTGACGGTTCGAGACCTAATAGAATAGTAAGATAAGAAACGGTGTTAGAGTAAGAAGAGTACGACAAAAAGGTCGTTACTTTTCTATGATATGGAGGCACCTCCAGATTGAACATACATTTTATATTGGGACCCCTACAACAAGAATGAACATCTCAAAAATTGTTAAAATGGTAATGGATATATTACAATTGAAGGGTTTTTATCAAAAACAACCAAAGTCAAAAAAGATGAATTTCCAGAAAACAAAAAAAACTTTGCCAGTCCGATATGGTTTGGTTTATCGTTTTTAAAGTTAGCATGGACAAATGTACGTACGTTTCATAGATCCACAATAAATTTTATGGTTATGCCGTATTTACTTTTTGAGAAAAAAGCCAAAAACCCTTTGACATTGGTTGTTTTTGTTGAAAATAAAAAAAAAAGTCGCATATATTTTCAAATGTTTTATATTTATTATTCAAAAAAAAAAATCTTTAAACCTACTCGCATCCATCGCTATTATCTTCTTCGTCAATATCAATACCGCTGGTAGCCTCTACAACCGAAAATGCTTTATAGAAAGGGACACTTCTTGGATTTTTTAAAAAGGCGGCCAGAGCAGTAATATTCTTTAATTTATCGGAACTGATAAGAATTTTTTTTTCGTACAAGGGCTTTAAATCTATGAAATTCTCCAAAGATTTTTTATTTCGAACTGCGCAGTGTGTCCATAAACCAGAATAGGTTTCTCTAGTTTTTACATATGGAGAATCTGCAGATACTTTAATAATACGAGCTTGTCTCAGACCTAAACTTGGCCTTGGAGTTTTTAAGAAGTATGGGGAACACGCGTTTTGAATATTGAAAAACTTATCTTGTGTCATATTTATGACTTTAAAGGGTGATGGCTTTTCCCTTGCTTCTTTTATTAACAAATCCCAATCTTCGGGTAGTTCCGGGCTATTGGTTCTTTTCTTCTTTTCAATGAGAGCAAAATCTTGGTCATTTGGCAAGAAAGAATGACCCCTTATAGGAAATACATGAGTTATCTTTTTAAACAGTTTAAAAACGTGCACTAACATGTATTGAAAATATACCATCACATGATTTTTGTTCTGACCAGAACATCCATCACTTAATATAACCAGGTGATTATGAACTATATCTTTATTATTTAAGTAATGAAGAACCATAGACGTGACATCGTTTGACCCCTTCTTTGCAACATCTTCTGTGTAAACATACATAGAAGCTGAATCATCAGCCAGATCGTGAATCCCGAAGACATAATACCACAGCTGACTTTTGAAAAAAACATCACTTGTTCTTATATGAGGTAAAGGGAGATTCTGTTGAAAGTCGAATGAGATGACCATGCATTTACCTGCTCTTGCTTCTGATTTATAATGCCTTTTTAACTCTGTAAACTTTTCGGCTTTTCGTAGGTGAACATCTTTTTCAATAATAAGTTTATTTTTAGTATCAGCATCATCAGCAGATTCTATTTTTAAAATAAGTTCGTCGCACTTAGCACACGTATCAGTTCTTGGTGCACCAAACGTGATATTAAACTCATTTTTAAAGACATTATAATAGATAAGGTATGAAACATTTATTTTATTTTCTTGTAAAAATATTCTGTACATTCTCTTGACGCTGAGTTCTTCAGGTAAGTACACTTTGTTGGGATTATCGCGTCGTGAATAATGAGATTGTCTTCCTCTGAAAGACTTAATGTGCAGTCGTATTAGATTCAAAATCTCATCCGGCGTTTTGGAAGGGCGATTAGCATGCTTTCCACGCATGTCACAGGGAGGCAATCCAGAATTTGTAATGGAAGCTTGTATGGTTCGAAGCCGACCTCTGGTAATTCCATGAAAGCTCAACAACGCAGTATGGCATATGTTTTCTTCTTTTCCATTCGAATTTTGTAATAAAATGCCACAGAATGATCAAAAGACGGGCCATCATTATCGTCGTATTCATCACGTCTAGACCTCCTTTGTTTAACTTTTTTAAATGAAATAAGACCTGCAAGGTAACTATCTTGTTTATTTTTTGAAGGCAAAGCGTTGAAGTGAACCAATATGTTTTGGCGATCTTCAGGCTGAATCTTTTCAAAACACTTATAGCACTTATTTGCATCTGCAAAAAAAATAATATTAAGAATTTTAAGAAAAATATTATCTAACAACATTTATATTTACAGAAACACACAGTATATACAATACTTTTAACAAAAAAAATTTAATCCCAAGATAACTTACCTGCAGTTTAATCCAGTAGCTCTAGCGGATTTAGCAACACCTTTATGGTTCATGTGAGCCTCCCCACAAACTTTCTGCTCTTTTATGACATCACTTTTTCTCGCTTTTCTTTTCCTTTTAGCAGGCCACTCTACAGTCGAATCCGGATCTCTTAAAATTTTCGACGACATTTTTAAAACAACTGTACAATAATAAGGCGAACTAATCACGTTGCACTATCAACAAACACTAAAACAAGTTTTCAAAACAAAAATGATATTCTAAATAACAGTCAAGTGACATTGGTTGTTTTTGAGATACAACCGCCTGACAAAGGCTGTTTTTGCTAAAACACCGTATTTTCAACTCGCTATATTTCACGGACTATGGGTGTTTTTGTCACAATAAGTTTTTGACAGATGTAAATATCATTTCTGCATACGGTGTTGCCAGCAGTTAAAATATTGCTTAAAATGACATTGGTCGTTTTTGATAAAAACCCTTCAATTGTAAAAGACCGACAACGCTGGTGGCATCGATGAGGGGTCGCCGAGCAGCTTCGGCTATCGTCGACCCATTCCAATGGCGCGGCGAATGTTTTAAAATTTTGTCGGAATCTTTCCTTATTTTAGTGCTATTTTAGGTGTAATGTGTGTTATATTTCTATGAAATTAATATAGGTACGTAAATACTTGTCATGTATGTATTATTATTTCATTTCATAAACCACTGAATGCGTATAACCTGTTAATACCTTTAAAATAGAATTAAAAACGCGAACACCGTATAAATCTTCATAAGAAATTTAAAAATTAGTCTTGTCTTGTGTGTTGCCGTGAGTTGAATTTTTTTTAATAATAAAATGAGTAATTGAGTCCAAGGTCTGAACATATAGTATAGTTTGAATTATACCGTTGACCTTTATTGCAATAAATCAATTTCCTGTTTAAACCACATTGTTTGGTCCCAACATCTTCAAACCGCAATAAATGGGCGCAGGGTCGACTTGAAAATCTATCTACATATTAATTTATTTTTATTTTGAATGAAAGAAACACCTACTTTGAATATTCAGGATGCTGATAAATAAAATACATTGTATTTAATTATATCATTCCAAATATGATTTATTGTTTAAAATATAATAATATTTCATGACAAAGGTAATTGCTTGAAAAACATGCAAGAATATATGGTGTTACCCTTGGAATATACAGGTTATACATTCGGCCTTCACTATTGGAATTTCCCATTATTGGGATTTCGGAAATGGTAACAGATACGAAGTCGGTTAAATTGGGGAAAATTGTGTAATTGTCGATTCAATAATATGCTGAAAAAATCAAAAATACATTACAGGGGCAACGTTTCGTCTTTGGGTTACTATCATCAACTTGCTTTTTTTAAATACGGGCATGAATTTCTTTGTTCAATTTATGAAAGAGGACGGAAATCTACGTTCAGTGGTATATTACATTAACCGGTTTTCCGACGTTTTGTTCATTAAATTGACCATCTCCATTAAAATACACATATTACGTTTTGTGTCGAAGAAATTGAAGATTTTGAAATTTTTATTGTTATTTCTGTCCTTAATTGTTATTGTTATTACGTACTACATTTTTTTTATATTTCAAACTACTAGTTGTATCAAATTTCTACTTAGCGTAAGTACAAGTAATATATTTTATTAATACAAGTAAAACTTGACTCTTAAAGCCAGCACTGTTTTAAGACTCTTAAAAGAGGCATTGAGTTTTACATTTTCGAATTATACCGAATTTCAAAAAAAGTTAATTACAGGAATGTACTAGCGGTATTTTAATGAAGATGGTCAATTTAAGGAACAAAACGTCGGAAAACCACTGAACGTAACTTGAACAAAAATATCCAGGCTCGTATTTAAAAAAATTAAGTTGATGTTGATGACACAAAGATAAAACGTCGAATTAAAGATCTGATAATGTGGAGAATAAAAAGTAGCAATGAGAAAGTGAAATTTATTTTTGGACCTCTCCTCGAACAAAGTCAGTGTTACGGCATATTATTGGGCCCATAATTACTCAACTTGGCCCCAATTTAACCGGTTTCGTAACTCTAACTAACTAACTAACTTACCGTTTCCGAAATCCCAATGGTGAAGGCTTATTTGTAACACCCTGTATAGAACGGACGTCGAATAAAATATTCTTCCGCCAAGTAAACGTCTGATATGAAATCTAAGAAAACTGCTTTCTAGAAAATGAAAAGTGGCAATGAAATTGTGACATTTAATTTACATTATCTATTTAAATAAAGCCAGAAAACATTGAAACCAAAACGGTGACTTTCGGCTTTTTCCGAATAGGTACTGTTACTCGTACTCGGAATTTTCCTAATTTCTTCATTGCAATGAATTACGCAACTTTTAACCTTTGCTGTATCTCTTACCGTTTATAAGATCATAATGGTGAAATTTTTAACGCCCTGTATTTTACCGCACGTAATTTCATTTTCAATAATAATTGCAAATTGTGGGTAGAAATAAAATTGTAACTTTAAATAATAAAAATCAACTTTACTGCTTTAATTTATATTAACTGGGCAACCTACAACAAGACAGGTAAAATTCTTTAAAAGTTAGCTCAATCCTAGTTAACACACATAATCCTCCAGTGTACGATATACCTTAATTTAAAATGGACGTCCATTATTTTAACTTGATAACATAAGGGAATGCGTTAAATATTTTAATTCCTTTAGAACCTTTACGAGGTTACGTCTGACCCTTTACATTTTATATTTTTTCATAATATTACCGTACGGGGCACATAGCCCTTGTGTATATGGGGGGGGGGGGGGGGGGGGTTGTGCCCGTACTTGGAACTGAATGCTATTCTTATAACAATAAGGGTACCTTTTCTTTTTTGTTATCGTTGGCGACCTCCTTTTTTTTGTCCAACAATTTGCTGGGGTTCCTGAAATATAAATAATATGAAATATTATGGCGCCCAGGGCCCGACTCTGCCACTGCTTGCGTCCCCGTACGGCAATGGGTAATGGCAATGACTTCATTCCATCAGAAAAATGTTTCTGTTGATTTCAAAATAATTATCAATAATCTCTTTCTATTTTTCCTCGTCTGTATTTCAACTTCTGAATTATAAGAAATGAGTTTGCGTAGCTATATTATTTTTTGGTGAGACGAAGCCAAATCCGGACTATACTGTCAAACTCACTTACTTCTAATTAGTTTAAATATTATATAATAATTATAAGGAACAGCTATTTTTATGATCAAAAATTTGTTCGGGTTTGTTCACTATGTTTTTAAATAATCTTGTTTTATTTCTTTGAGGAAAAAAATTTATTTTTCGGTTTATATAAAATTTAAATTTACTATAAGTCCTTGCTTCAATAATGACCAAAAATTACATAATTAAATTAAACCCTGCGGCTTTTGTTAAAACTGTCAACTTGGACATTTTCTCCACAAAATGTAAAAAAATAGCTTTTTCCGATTATACAACTCCATGTATATTTTTCCCATATAGAAGGATGTGATTAATAAGTGATAATCATTTAAGTGATTATCACTTGGTGGTCACATTGTTGTAATTGTCATTTTTTGACAAATTACTTCAGAAGTAATTTCTGTCAGTTCTTGTTACAAAATGGCAAAAGAAAGATTTGGTAAAATTTTGTTGTCTAAAGTCGACGATGCTATTAAAAATGTGAAGCCCAAAAATACCGAGCGTTCCGACAAATATGTATGTATTTTATTTCGTTGTATAATCCTTTGAATACAACTCGATGTTTCGGTATTACCTAATACTTTTACCTGACACTCAACGCGTTACCCGGCAACACTACCCCTCCTTCGGAGTCGTTGTTTAAACATACTATTTTTCCGAAAATCGTTTAAAAATCGACAGATAAGATATTGATTAATTTTGAAAAAATCGCGAATAATTTTATTCACAAATAAATGGTGCTTTGAAATTCGTAATAAAATTTGTTGCATCACTATAGAAACGTATTGATGTTGAATTGTCAAACTTGACGCATATAAATTTAATTGTTGGTGTTTCCGAAAGCAAAACAGTACTATAAAATGATAAGTGATGATGAATTTTCCATTTCTGAGACTCTTCCAGAGCTGGTTGAGGCAGTGAATAGTGCTTCATTAGAATTATTGCCAAAGAAATCAAGAGACAAGTACGAATAAACGTTTTATGGACTATCGCAAGAGTAAAAACACGAGCTCTTTCGGAAAATGTTGTAATGGCATACTTCCTAGACCTTTGTTTAAAAATAAAAAAAAAATTATTCAATGTTGAAGTCAACCCTTGCAATTAAACACAATGTAGATATATCAACATATTCAAAATTTCGTTCTTTATTGAAACGGCAAGCTCAGGGTTATAGGGCAAAGAAATCTAAGATTTTAACGAAAGAAGAAATGACAAATTTATCCAGGAAGCTCCAGATAAAGAAAATTTAATGATTAAGGTAATTTACAAGGTTCTAATTTCTATTTAGATTACACATTTATTTCTTTTTTAGGTGGCTTTAATATTTGATATTTCTGGCGCCTGTAGTTTGGATGAGATAGTCCGAATGACTCTACACTATGTAGGAGACCTAGAATCTAAGCTTTTAATTAGCATACCTGATTCGGCAATTCCTGAGATGAAAACAAATTGAAGAAAAATATCCAAAAATGGTGCTTTAATTTAATATGCCCGATTCGAAGACCAGCAAACCAAGATCATTTGTAGTTAATCAGATGTACTTGAATGTTTATCGAAAGTATGTTTCGTTAAGACCAGAACATATGAACAGAGGCCGATTTTTCTTTAAATACCAAAGCGGATAGGGTTGTAGACAATTGGTAGGAATACATCAATTCAGAAAAATGCCTTAAAGAGTTGCTACGTATTTGAATGTGGTAAATCCGACAGAATATACTGGTCACTGCTTTCGTCGGTCTTCCGCAACAATATTGGTTGACTCTGGTGCCAACATAACTAGTTTAAAGAGGCATGGCGGATGGAAGTCGTCAAATGTTGCTGAAGGATATATTGAAGAATCTCTTAAAAATAAGGTTGAGGTGGCAAATAAAATTTTCACAGTACAAAATATTCAACAAAATAAGCCTACTACCTCACATGTTGTCCAAAATGTTTCTCATAGTTCTAATAATGTTCCTCCAATTTTCAATAATAATTGTACTAACTGTCAAATAACTGTGAATATAACAAACTAATATCAAAATGTATTCTGCAATGCATTGAGGTTTTCCAAATATAAATGAATTCCTTATAAAAAACGCGTTTTCAATCATTTAAGTAGAACACTAACAACTGTAAGGAAATATCATTTCTTTACAGAAAGGAAATGAATATTTCCTAACAGTTATTTTCCGTTGCCTAGCAACGACTAAGTGTAGAAAAACAACAAAAATGTTATCAAAAATGTCAATATTTCCGAACGATTTTCGAATGTAATACCACAAGATGTGTCGGGATTACCGAATAATACTTTTACCTGACACTCAACGCGTTACCCGGCAACACTACCCCTCCTTCGGAGTCGTAGTGTTGTTGCCGGGTAACGCGTTTCGTGTCAGGTAAAAGTATTATTCGGTAATCCCGACACATCTTGTGGTATTACATTCGAAAATCGTTCGGAAATATTGACATTTTTGATAACATTTTTGTTGTTTTTCTACACTTAGTCGTTGCTAGGCAACGGAAAATAACTGTTAGGAAATATTCATTTCCTTTCTGTAAAGAAATGATATTTCCTTACAGTTGTTAGTGTTCTACTTAAATGATTGAAAACGCGTTTTTTATAAGGAATTCATTTATATTTGGAAAACCTCAATGCATTGCAGAATACATTTTGATATTAGTTTGTTATATTCACAGTTATTTGACAGTTAGTACAATTATTATTGAAAATTGGAGGAACATTATTAGAACTATGAGAAACATTTTGGACAACATGTGAGGTAGTAGGCTTATTTTGTTGAATATTTTGTACTGTGAAAATTTTATTTGCCACCTCAACCTTATTTTTAAGAGATTCTTCAATATATCCTTCAGCAACATTTGACGACTTCCATCCGCCATGCCTCTTTAAACTAGTTATGTTGGCACCAGAGTCAACCAATATTGTTGCGGAAGACCGACGAAAGCAGTGACCAGTATATTCTGTCGGATTTACCACATTCAAATACGTAGCAACTCTTTAAGGCATTTTTCTGAATTGATGTATTCCTACCAATTGTCTACAACCCTATCCGCTTTGGTATTTAAAGAAAAATCGGCCTCTGTTCATATGTTCTGGTCTTAACGAAACATACTTTCGATAAACATTCAAGTACATCTGATTAACTACAAATGATCTTGGTTTGCTGGTCTTCGAATCGGGCATATTAAATTAAAGCACCATTTTTGGATATTTTTCTTCAATTTGTTTTCATCTCAGGAATTGCCGAATCAGGTATGCTAATTAAAAGCTTAGATTCTAGGTCTCCTACATAGTGTAGAGTCATTCGGACTATCTCATCCAAACTACAGGCGCCAGAAATATCAAATATTAAAGCCACCTAAAAAAGAAATAAATGTGTAATCTAAATAGAAATTAGAACCTTGTAAATTACCTTAATCATTAAATTTTCTTTATCTGGAGCTTCCTGGATAAATTTGTCATTTCTTCTTTCGTTAAAATCTTAGATTTCTTTGCCCTATAACCCTGAGCTTGCCGTTTCAATAAAGAACGAAATTTTGAATATGTTGATATATCTACATTGTGTTTAATTGCAAGGGTTGACTTCAACATTGAATAATTTATTTTTTATTTTTAAACAAAGGTCTAGGAAGTATGCCATTACAACATTTTCCGAAAGAGCTCGTGTTTTTACTCTTGCGATAGTCCATAAAACGTTTATTCGTACTTGTCTCTTGATTTCTTTGGCAATAATTCTAATGAAGCACTATTCACTGCCTCAACCAGCTCTGGAAGAGTCTCAGAAATGGAAAATTCATCATCACTTATCATTTTATAGTACTGTTTTGCTTTCGGAAACACCAACAATTAAATTTATATGCGTCAAGTTTGACAATTCAACATCAATACGTTTCTATAGTGATGCAACAAATTTTATTACGAATTTCAAAGCACCATTTATTTGTGAATAAAATTATTCGCGATTTTTTCAAAATTAATCAATATCTTATCTGTCGATTTTTAAACGATTTTCGGAAAAATAGTATGTTTAAACAATGTACTATTATTGATTGAATTTTGAAAAAAAATTATTTGGAAAAGTTGTGTTCTATTGTTATTTTATGTACACATACCAAATTTGAATCAGTTATGATAATTATTGTTTTCTATCTATTTTTGGCCGATATCTATATTTATTGAAAACTATCTGGTATTAAAAAAAAAGTCGTCACTATATCGTAATCATAGAATAGGCTTTCTTTCTACATGTGACTAAGCGCAATTTATTACGTTATTGATCGTAATAAAGCTGTGACATTTAAAGCGCATGTTGTTTGTCACAGCTACCTATTAATTTGTTAACATTTTAGACCTCCTTATTGTTTTAATTATGTGCGAAGTAGATAAGATGCGATAAAAAGACTTAATTATAAACAACGACACTTTAATTTTAAGTTCCATTTTTGCAGTTTATTTATTATTTAAAAAACAAGATTCTCCTCTTCGTTGGCTAAATCTTAAAGTTATGAGGAGTTTGCTCCAAAGATGGCAACATTTTTAAACTGTGGTTTAATTTGTTGAGGAAAATTAACATTTGGTAGAATTTTTGGCATAAAGAAGAATTGTATACATAAATCGATTTACTACATTAATCGATCGATTGTATACATAAATCGATTTACGGTGGTAAGCAGGGTTGTTAATGTCGCAGAAAATTGAATTTATTATAATGTTACATTTGCTACGTCGCAAACAGTAAATGTAGTAAATGTAATAAATGTAATTATGGTTTTGATTGACTGAAAGTGTTAAATACTACATAACCTCAACTATATTATTATAAATTTGTTAAAAGTGGAAATTCGAGTGGAAAAGTAGAAAATAGTAGTTTTTGGTTATTGTTCTTCTGTTGCTTTCTGCTTTACGATTTGATCTAATATTCTAAAAATTAAAGATGAAAGTGTAAATGTAGCAAATGTAGTAAATATAACAAAATACATAGTAAGAGGATGTAGCAAATTACATTCATTGCGGTAGAAAATTACGTAGTAAATGTTACATTAACTACTTTAACAACCCTGGTGGTAAGGCGACTTACGTTTTCGATGAAAATAGATATTGGCCGAAAATAGATGGAAAACAAAAATGACCATGAGAAATTCAAATTTGGCATTCATTCATAAAATTAGAATACAAACAACATTTCCAAATAAAATTCTTTAAAATTTGATCAATAAATACCATTTCTCGACATTTTGAGAAGAAAATGTCAATCCCATGTCCCATGTAACTACGTCATTATTGACGCAAGAACTTATCCTGCACTCAAATTTTACGTAAATCGAACAATACGTTTTGACCCATATAGTTCCAACTTTAATGTTAACACTGTATATGTTTGCTTATGTTTATGAATAAAGTAACGTTTTTTCTAGTGAGAATGAAGAAATAACATTTTTCGTGGCACCCGTTATTCTGAAATAATTATATTGCTTGTTGAATTGATAAATATTCATTTAAAGCCAATGACCTTGAAATTAATATTAAAAAATTGCCTGTGGCGCAATTTATACATAGACTTTTCAATTTTTCCTCGCCAAGTTGTTTTGGTATTTCATGTTCCTGGCTCCAAGGGTAAACAAAACACTAAACCATTGACTAAACTTAATTACAACTAACAATAGGGCTGTTTAATGAGCTAATCAGTTAAGCCAATATAATCCAATAATGAGTAATTAACAACTCTTGATTGCCTCCAATATGATAATCCTTTGTCTCGATACTTTTTCTGGTAGGTAAGGCGAAAATAGTTTTTACAGAGAATACTAATTCTCTATTTCAAGCTTTAATACAGGGTGTTATGGAAATGAAGTATTATATTTAAACCGGCAATTCCTGAGATGAAAACAAATTGAAGAAAAATATCCAAACATGGCGCTTTAATTTAATATGCCCTGTACATGACCCTGTACATTTTGAGCAGTGTTGTCACTCTTTAGAAAGTCAATAACCGTTTGACAGATTGGAAGTTGTTCATTTTTCAGGGTACATTATTATAAACTTTTACGTTCAGTTCAGTGCGATGGGAAACAATCTCTGATTTATAAACTTGAACTGACTCGAACCAACCGCCACGGCGTTTATAAATGGTCAGGTATGTTCTCATTTGTTCAATTCGAACGACACCCGTCGGAACTGAACAACTTAAATGCCACTTTACCCTTTAGAAAAAAAAACTGCAATTTTATTTACCTTTTCGGCCTTATTTAAAACCAACTTAATTTATAAAAAAACACCAAGTAGGTAATCCAAACAAAAACCGGCACAATAACCTCACAAAACACAAATTCACATTAGTTTTCGCGTAAATTTGTATGCATCTCATGAACACATCTAAGTACCATTCAATCTGAATTAGTATTTTAAAGTACTACTGTGTAGACAAAAATACACCCTTATTGTATAAAGTTTCATCCGGTGGTGTATTTAACATCTAAAAATTTCTAGTAACTACACGTTTCAGTCTGTTTCGGGTTTATTCGGTCGATCGATAGTGCGTATTTGGAAATATCCAAAAATACAGCGTTACCACTTTTGATGTTTTATAAGATTATATTCATAAATTGCGGATTTTCTTTCTGTAATATTACTTTCCTGTATAATTATTGTCTCGGAAATGGCAACCGCGCTATTTTTCCGAATATGTACGAAGCACTCGACCCTTGGTTGGACTCGTCTATATTAAGGGAAGGTCCTGTTGTCGTCAACATAATTATTTCATCATTCTTCATTATGGGATTAAAAATTGTTTTAGGCCCATTAGAAATTAGCGTTTTTATTATTTCTGACTTTCCATTGCGAAATAATTTGTATCCTATCTTCTGTGTGTGCTGTTGTTCTATGTGTACGATAGTGTAATTATGCGTTAGTACTTAGTGTTTAGTGCTTTTGTGTAATCTGATAATAGGTGCATATCTTCAAAAAAACTAATTTGAAACTCGTGGGTGTCTGTATGTTTCTTTAAGTGATTTAGTTTAATTTGTTCTGTTTCACTATGTATTTTTTTCTATCGACGATATGCCGGTTATTGTCCGAGATTGGAAATAAGAGGCCGAATGGGGTTTAGTGGGTATAAGCTTATTATGCAGCCCCACACTATCATCAGGGTACGCGATGAGCATAAACCTCTTCCCATAAAAATAGAACTGAAGGTGTTTGTGCCCTGGATTCCTTACTCGTGTCGGCGGCCTGGATTTAATTTCGAAGTAAGCTAAATATTTATTTTTATAAGAATATAAAGTTTTACACTTTTCCACAGTTTGGCAACATTTCGCCAGAACATGTGTTTATTACACAGCTGGGCAGTGTAATATGATTGTGCCGCGGAGTGACCTGTGGGTTTTTAAACGTTCGATTTTCTAGGACACCCCAGGAGTCACCCATTTAAATATAATACGTCATTTCCATAACACCCTGTAGTCTAATATTATTCTTTCAAGACGCAGAACTTTTTATCAAGAGCAACTATTTTTCGTAAAATCAATAATAAAATTTTTTCTCATATGTGGAGAACTTAGGTAGACACACTATACCTTATTGGCCATACATCGAACTAGACCGATTAAGCCATATAAGCTATTTAAAAACGTTTCTCGGTCTGGAAATAAAGGGCATTGAAAGTGAAAGTTTATTTCGAAAGTAAATCATCATTTTAAAACGGTTCAATGTATCTGATTAAAAGTTGGCGGTGCGATGTTTTTATGAGTAAGAAATCATAATTTGTAGAAAGTTTTAAGTTTCACGTCAGAGGGCGCTAGTTACATACCCTGGGTTAAATAAATCTATGATTTTTTCTTAAAGTCGGTAAGGTGTATGAAGTCCTCTAAGCAATAAAACCTCTCGAGCAGGGTAGTCGGTGGCTCTCAAACATTAAATTATATTTTAGGTATTTTCTAAGTAAAATAATTTAAAGTAAATAAAAAATTAGTTTAGGTAAAAAAGAATAATTATTTTTTAGCTTTTATACATAGTATTTAGGCAAATTAGTTTTACGAATTCTTTTTTTATAAAGTTTTGGTTCTAAAAAGAACCGATGTTGTAATCTTGCGATAGAACGTACCTACTTGTAGATAAGTACTTTACTACTTCCTCTGCATTTGAAATTTCATCCATGCTTTCAGACTCATCAGAATCATTATCATCATCCCTAATAATTAACGGTCTTACTTCGTCTATAACCTGTTCTGTCTCATAAGATTCAAAAAATAATTTTTTCCGTGTGTTCAATGCATTTCCGCCAGTCTTCTTTACCCACATGGCTAAGCGCCTCCTCCTATAACTTTATAACGCTAGGCTTACTGATGTTTTTACAGGCATGTTTGTCATAATTTTTGCTAATACCCCATATCAATTCAATTGCGTTGTAATGGCAATGGTAATCTGAAAACTTGATGTCCATATTTGAGGGCTAATTCGTCAACAACATATTTTTTTTTTATATAACTGCTCTTTACACGTGCTTAAAGATCTTCTTCTTCTTGTGGTGCCCTATCCGTTGCGGACGTTGGCGATTAGCATGGCTATCTGAACTTTGTTAACTGCACTCCTAAAAAGTTGTATCGAAGTGAGTCCGTACCACTGACGCAGGTTATGCAACCACGAGTGTCTTCTTCTACCAGGACCTCTTTTACTTTCTGTTTTGCCCTGTAGAATGAGTTGGAGAAGTCGGTATTTCTCATGGCGCATTATATGCCCGAAATATTCCATTTTACGCTTCTTAACGGCAAACAGAATTTCTGTATTTTTATCGAGCCTTCGGAGAACAGCCTCGTTGGTAATTCGATCGGTCCACGATATGCGCAAAATACGACGGTACACCCACATCTCAAATGCTTCCAATTTCTTCATCAACGAGTCCGTCATTGTCCATGCTTCAACTCCATATAAGAGAATTGAAAATATATAGCATTTCGCAAGCCTGATTTTTGATTTTAGAGATATATCTCTACTAACGAATAGTGGCTTCATGTTGTTAAACGCTGTTCTTGCGTTTTCAATTCTTGATCTTATTTCTATAGACTGATCCCATTGCGAATTAACGATTGATCCAAGATAGCAGTATTTATCAACCTGTTCTACTGGTTCATTTCCTTAAAGATCACATTTTAAAAATAAATCTTCATGGTTTATGTTTTTCTTTGACAACCACTCTCTTAATTCTTCCATTTTCAAGCTCCTTGTAGGAAATTTCTCTTCGAGTCTCATATGGTAAGAGGTACTGTAAAGACCGTAAATCAATTAGGGAAGGGTTTTCTAAACAAAAGGTGTTTCCTCGAACCAATACTCAAAAAATGTCAGCGTCCATATTGCCGTGATAATCATCAGTTTTTTTTTGTTGATGAAAATATGGCACTGGCATTTCAAACAAACCCTTCTTCATTGCCAGCATGTATTATCATATATCTTTTTCCATTACTGGCACGGGTAATGGAATAGCAATGTTTCGAATTATCATGCCAAGACGATTTTGTTGAAGTTCCGTTTGCAAATATATATCCATATTTCGTCAAGAAAAACAGCTTGCCTTGACAATTCCGATTTTTTGTTTCTAAAATAATCCATTAAAAATTGCTATCTTATTGAAACATTATTGAATGCACTTTTCTGTTGTTCGTTTTTTTTTTTGTATTTGAAGCCTAGATGTTTTAAAATGATGTACAAACTGGTAGATCCAATATCGCAAAGTTTTTTTTTCTTTATCTTTTCAAGAATAGCTTTGAGGGTAATATATTCCTTGGCTTTATACATATCATATCGATAGTTTTACCCCTTGGGATAAATCAACGGTTTTAGAATGGAGTCGAACCCTTTTATATGGTCTGTCCAATTCCTCTTCACTCTTTTTTCGAAGTCTTCTTAAGGTCTTATCTGAAATGCCACGTTTTTGCACTGCCAAAACAGACACTAAGGGGCCCGAGTTATCTTTTTCTAAAGTAAAATAACATTCCACTTGTAATACCAAACGGCGTTCTACAAATTCTTATTTCTTACTCATAAAAACATCATACCGCCATGCAACGTTCAGTCCGATACAATGAACCGTTTTCAAATTATGGCTTATTTTCGAAAATAAACTTACACTTGCAACACCCGATATTTCTAGAATGAGAAACATTTCGAAAAAACTTATGACTTAGTCGGAGTTTGATATTTAGTATCGCCACTTGCTCTATGGCCTATGAGTTATGGGACACCCTGTATATGTATGGTTTCCTAACCACTCGACCTTATTATATGAGGATCTTTGGGTGGTTAGTAAATAAATTGAGTTTAAAATGAGTTTGCAATTTTGGAAAAATACGTGGATTCGTCTGCAGTGAGAAAATTTATTCTGTATTATGTTTTTTGTCGAGCTGTTCAGCTATTCAGTCAGTCCCATTCTGTATGATTAGATTGAAACTAAATGCGCAATTTTCATAGAAAGCAATTTTAATATACAGGGTTATTCTACTTTGTTTTTTAATTGGATTTTAAATGAATCCACAAGTTCTGGCTGTGAGGACAATTTCTCTCTAGAAATTTTCAAAAAGCGGACTCCAAATCTATTTTTGAAGCGTTGTAGCCATCTCTCACTGGCTGTAAATTGCTTATCATTTTCTTTAATTTGTAAATAGCTTTGCTTTGCTTTTTGCTTGATCATATCCCCACTTAAAATAAAATGTTTATTTCTTTGCACCAGGAACCACTTATATTAATTTTTTCCATTCTGGGAAATCCCGAACTCTTTAATGTTTGTGTTTTACCTGGGCCTACATATGTATCTTCACAGCTTTAGAAATCAGTTCATTTTTTTTGTTTTATTTTGCAAATTGTGGATTTTGCAACACCATATTTTTTTGCTAAATACGTAACACTTTGCCCTTCATTTAATCCTTGGATCACTAGTGATTTTTCATAAAGAGTAAGACACTTTGGTTTTTTAAACGACATTTCACCAATATTTACCGAAATTAACATTAACATCGAACAACTGGCACAAATCGTAGGCATCTTTAGTTTACACAGCGCCCGCGATGGGGAAGCACCGCATATATCGGTGATTTACAGCACCGCGGAACAACGACTGCCACATAATGTGAATTTTTAAGGTCAATAACTTTTTTCCATTAGCGAAGGTTTAGTTTGTTCACGGTATACGGTGGTCTTGTATAATTAACATCTTGTTCACACTATGCGAGGTTTCCATTAGGCGATGTTCACACTATCGAGTGTCTACTGTATTTTGTTACTTACATAAGTAACATAGGTACCCCTAAAGCTAAATTTAAATCAGCGAAAGAAATTAGAATTAAAGAAGAATCCGTTTTTGCACGCCTTGTTTTAAAAACTAATGAAAAATAGAAATAGTGTCGAATGAATAAAATTGTACAAGTTACTTATTAAATAATGCCTAACAGGCTTGTTAACCAAGTTCGATTGATACTATTTGTACAGTGTGTGGCCAAAATTTAGTGTCAGAATTTTAAAGCACCCGCTTCTATTGAAACTATCTCTATAAAAATAATATACAAAGTGCCCAAGGCAGGGATCTCGGAAACCATAAGAGATACGAAGTCGGTTCAATTGAGGTAAAGTTGCGCATTTACGTGCCAATAATATGCCGGTTAGAAAGTTTAAAAATTCCGAGTAGATCCGGAGATATCCGGAAAATCCCGAAATTCTGTTTTATTGTTTTCCTGGTTTTTTTTGAGAACGAATTCTAAAGTAAATTGTACTTTTACATTGCCACTTTTTCCGCTCTATCTAACAGCGTTAATTGTTTTGTAATCCGACGAGTCGTCTTCGAAGGGCCATTATCAACTTTCTTTCTTTAAATGGGTTTTTTGAACAACATCAGGAAATTTTGGGATACGGTCTTGTATTTCTCCTAATTTTATAAATAATATCTCATAAGTAAGCTCTAAATTTTTTACTTATGTTGGATTAGTTCAATAAATAACAAATAATTTAATAATAAACCACAAATAAGTGAACAAAAATCATACCAAAACAGTAATAAAACGAACAACGAAAAAAGTAAGGAACTATAGGTGATTTGTTCAAAATGATTTCCGTTATTCTCTAAGCACAAATAACATCTTCTAACTGCCACATAACTGTTTTTTTGAGATAAAATAAAACATGCGATAGAATATCAATCTTTTCAGCATTTGTTAAATTATGTTCCATATTTTCTGGAAAATAGAAAACCTCTTAAAACGCTTTCAAACTATCACAACAATAAACATCGCATCATCATCTTAATTTTTTTTGTTTCAAACGCCCACTTTTCTTTTAAGTTTGAAATAGTGTTACTGTATTATGTTCACTTATTTGTTGTTTGTTATTCAATTATTTGTTATTTATTGAACTAGTCCAACATAAGTAAAAATTTAGAGCTTATTTATGAGATATTATTTATAAAATTATCAAAAACCCTCGAAACGTCATTAAACCACAATGTGTCATACATTATTGCATTCGGAAGAAAAAAAGCTCTCAAATTCCAATATCAGGAAAATAGGACTGTATTTAAAAAAAGAAAGTTGATAATGGCCCTTCGAAGACGACTCGTCGGATTACAGCACAATTAACGCTGTTAGATAGAGCGGAAAAACTGGCAATGCAAAAGTGCAATTTACTTTAAAATTCGATCTAAAAAAAAACCAGGAAAACAATAAAACGATTTTTCAGAATTTCGTTTTGCTCGGGATATCTCCGGAACTACTCGAAATTTTACAACTTTCTAAACGGCATATTATTAGGCACGTAAATGCGCAACTTTACCTCCTTTTAACCGACTTCGTATCTCTTACGGTTTCCGAGATCCCTGTACTGGCCCTCCTTATCTTGGACACGTTGTAAAATAAACTATTCTGATTTACATAAGAGAACTTGTTCAGTTACTTCGCAGTAGGTTCAATGTACTTTTTACGAAAACCGACACATTCAGTACAATGTACCTATCTTTTATACACTTTCTAATAAATGAAATATTTACCGTTCGTATAATTTCCGTGCGACATATGAAAATTTTGACCGGATATTAAAAGGGATGATAAATTGCTAGGAGCTGACATTTTAAGAAAAATAAGTAAAATACTCTGGTAAACTGTTGAGAGTAAATTGATACTTACAAGCGATGTTTAAAATTGTTCTTTTTTATTAATAAAATATAAGTAATAATTAAAATATTGGCAATTTAAAGAAATTGGGAATTTTTGGTTCTCAATGGAGGTAGAGTAATAATTAAACTCCGAAATTTCCAAAATCCAAAAATTTTATAATAGTTTTCTATTTAGCATTAAAAATAAGGGTAGGTTTGTATAAGATTGTCTATTTCGAAAATTTGTAGTTTTCGAGATATTGCCAATTGAATATTTTTATAAGGCCATTTTGATTTTAAGTGTTGTTGTTCAAATGTTGAAGCTGTCACTTACCATTTGCAAATTATTAATAATCATGCTATAGCGCTTAAATTTTAGAAACGAAGATTATTTAAACTTATTTATTATTTATGGGGAATGTGATAAAGTAATGTCAAGAACATGTGATAATGTATTTCTTTAACATTTGGCTATTTTCCAACGCCGCCTTATCCAACTCCGAATCCAATAATGTAACAATATACATGGTGTTATGGAAATTACTTATTATATTTAAATGGGTGACTCCTTGCTAACCCTGACGCGGCCCCAGTGGAAACAAGTGATGGGTCTGCTAACAGGCCACTGCCATTTGCGAAAACACCTTCAACGCATATGGATAAACAACGGATCCATTGAATGTAGACTCTGCGGCGAAGAGGATGAAACCGCCTCACACATAATATACCGCTGCGTAGGGCTGTCTCGTAGAAGTAAAAATATATTCGGGAACAACGTGGTGACAACCTCACACACGACAAGCTTGGTAGAAGGTTACTGGACCTCATAGAAGGAACAAACATCTTCTAACAAGATCGGGGCACACAATAAGCCGAAAGGCGGCAGTGATTTGAAGTTCGGGCCTTTAAACCGACTTCCGCCTTTAACCAACCAACCAACCAACCTTGGGTGTCCCAGAGAAAGTCTACATACTTTTTTTTTTAAATCGAATATCTAAGGTAAAAATCCTTTTTTCGTCTACAATCTGGTTTCAGTTAGCAACAATATAAGTCCTTTCCTTCAAGGAATATTATAATTTGAATAAGAACTTCTAAAAAAGATGTGTAAAGAACGCAGCTGGTTAAGTAGTTATTTTTTCGTCCCTAACGGTATTTTCCTTCTGCGTATATTTTTTCTATCTAATGGTATTTTGAGTCTTTCGTATATACCGCGACAAATGGTTGATGGTATGTCCCATCTCTACTCTCATCGCTTTTGGATGCGAATTGAAACAATATTGCCGTTAACTTCCAAATTGTTGAAGTGGGTTTTAAATATGTCTTAACGAATGATTTATTTAAAGCTAAATTAATGATAATAAAAGAGCTGATAAATCTCATATAGGGCCAAGACACTGTGGCTTCTCCCCAGGAGACCCCACTGACTTTATCTAGCTTATAAAAAAAACTTAAAAATAAATGTCGGTAATTTATAAGGTCGATAAGGATGATAATTGTATGAACAAATTTAAAACTTTTTTTTGGGAATTTTATACGGACCCATGCCTATATTATTTGTTTCCACTAAAGTGAATTCCTAACTTATTTTCACTAATGCCGTTTTGTGGTCTGTCGGTTTTTTTATCGAGGACATAAATTAATCATTTCTAAGAAACTCGTGGGCTGGTAATTGTTCGTCTAAGGCTGGGACAAAGTTTTTGGGGAGGCGTAGTTTGTGAGTACGAACTGACTTTTTAGATAAGAAAATTTATAATCTTTTAAAAGTCTTCAAGTGTTGTTAACTTAAGAAAGGTTCGTTATATTCCGACTTACCGCTGAATGTTTGAAACCTTTGCAGGAACCCTGTTTTGAGAATATATATTCGTACTAATATTAGATTCTGTAATAATAATAATACTACACCTCTGGCTGAAAGCAACACATACCAGCATAAAACGGGCGTACAACGAAATACTTAATGAAGACGAAAACGTTCCAGTGTGGATGACTAAAGGGAAAACACACCTGATCACCAAAAACCAAGATACTGAACATGCTGCCAAAAATTATAGACCAATCACCTGCTTGAACAATATTAACAAAGTCCTAACGAAAAGCATATCTAAAAGACTACACGGCCATTTCTCAAAAAACGATTTATTTCTAGCAGAACAAAGAGGGCGCTTGAAGAATATTTATGGATGCAGGACCACGATAAAAGATAATAATAAAAGCATTTCAGTAGCCTGGATAGATTACAAAAAAGCCTTTGATATAACCACATAGCTGACTCATTGACCATTGAACATTGAACATCTATCGAACATCACACACATTATTAGCATTTATCATCAGAGCTATGACTACCTGGAAAACAGACCTTTACCTCAACAGGAACCATCACCTAGATAATCAAAGACATTCAAATTAAGAGCGGTATTTACCAAGGGGACTCACTATCGCCACTCTTATTCTGTATTCTTATTCTATTTCCACTCAGGTATAATCGAACAACGCACGTTGGTAAAATAATTCAGCGATGACATCAACATGGAGTTTTGCTTGGATAAATTTGAAAAAGTTACATTCATCAAAGGAAAACCCCAAATGAGTCAAAACATCGAAATCAGCGATATAACTGCTATTAAAGCACTGGAACAACTCGACGTATACTGCGCTTAAAAGTAACATATTTTAAAAACCTTCGCTGAACCCCCTTCAAATTGTCACTGTGAATGCCATATCCCGGGGACTACACTACAGATCCATATTCCAATTTCGATCGCATATAGGCACTATATAAACTGATGATAGTCTGAATATTCGTAAAATCCCTTGTACATCATAGAATTAACCCATATGCCCTCGATGCCTCAGAAGTAACAGTGTCTATGTGAGAACAGAAGGAAAGTTTAGTATTAAAAATTATTCCAAGATCTCTAAACTCATTAACGGGTGAAACTGACCGATTATCAATCGTATAATCATATACAAACCGATCCTTGGGAAATACCAGAAACTTCAGTGTATGGTAATGATTGAATGCCGAAAATTTGAACATATTGCTTCCTATCCATTAAGTATGATTTACCAAAATTATTGAGTTTCTTAAGTAATAGTCTATGGTCAAGTCGGTCGAAAGCTTTAGTAAAGTCCAAATAAATTACATCCGTTTGAGAATCCTGATCAATTGACTGTGCGACATCCTGAATAATCACCATAAGATTCGAGACTGCAGATCTACCCTTGTAGAAACCGTGTTGAGTTGGTGATATTAAATTTTTTAATAAAGGAAATATATAAGTAGTCATGAAGGTGAATTTCAAAAATTTTACAAAAATTACAAATAATGGAGATAGGCATATAGATCAGGTCCAGTGATTATTTGCCAGTCAATAAACTTTTTGTTTTTAAATGCCATAAATTTGTTAAATTATTGATTTCCGTAAAATTTGCAAAAACAAAACTGATATTTTGTTGAACATGCGACTACGCATGTTCTAAATTTTTTTTTAGTTAGTTAAACAGTTTGAATGTAAGCAATTCATTATTTCTATGACATATATTCACATTAATAGATGCATTATGTACGTACTCCCTCTTATTGAATGTTTTCTGTTTCAGGTATATTTACGGAGCCCCCAAGTTGCGAACACTTTTACCAGATATTTTCAGTGCATATTTCCCAAACTTAAAAGTGATGTAAGTATGTCATACCATTTATAATTAGTAATATAAAACACACTTTTATTGTATTTCGGACGAAACGCTGTAGGTTTTTTTTGGTAAACAATTAAATATTAAATTCGAAGAGCCAAATCGTTTTTCTATTAGAAGAATGAATATGGATCATCACCTGTAACAGTGAGATTATGTACTATCGTGCCGATAAAAAACTAGGACAACAAAATCACAAAACTGAGAGCGGATATACATATCTCATAGACTATAAAAGGTGCTCGACAGCTGTAAAGGTAAAACACATAACTTTTAGGAAGTAACCTAGGTTACATAATTTAACGTTTTATATTTTACGAGTTATGTGCCAGCAGACGTCCCCGGTTTCCCACGAAAGCCCATCGTCAACACTTTTCTTTATCTATCATAGGCGATGTTATAAATAGAAGTAAAGCACTCAAATTGTCAATCTTTTACTTGCATTAGAATCGTTCTGTATGTCAAATAAAGGTTCCTGCTAAATAAAATTGTTTTTTAAAAACATTGCGCGAAAAGGACAAAAGTTAACTGGCGCAGTCGGTAGGATTTTTCGGAACGGTTTACCAAAAAGTCTCGTGGATCGTGACGCGTAACCGGTGTCTTTCAAGACTTTATCGAAAAAATCAAGTGCAGTGTTAGAAAAAACAGTTTTTAGCAGTTCCAAGGTAGAGGACAAACATCGCCAAAGCCAAGGAAATCCGACGACCAAAGAGGACAAACATCGCCAAATTGGAAGTCAACCCCTAGTTTTAGGAAGTCGACGAGGACAAAAATCGCCAACTCAACTTCACCCCTAGCTTTAGGAAGTCGACGAGGACAAAAATCGCCAACTCGCTTCAACCGTAGTTAAGAAAATCAAAGAAGAAAATGAAAATACTGTGAGTAAAAGTTTTGAATCCATTTTACCAATTCCCGAATTTTCCGTATATATATTTTAGTGCATAAGGTTCATTTCTCTATTGGAAAAGTTATTTTCTTTTAAATAAAAGTAACTTTCTTTCTCAGCTAAATAAGTTTAATTTAGCATGCATATTTAGATGTCTGATTTAGACGATTTAAATAAAATTTTCGCTAGATTATCTACTAATATAATATTAGAAACTATACAGGAAACCAGTACAGAGACGCAGTCTCAGCTTACGAGCGAAATTCAAGTAATTGATAACAGTACCGAAACGCAGTTTCGACCTGAAAAAGAACATTTAATTAAACCACCCAAATTAAATTTAGCCATGCCTCCAGTAAATTACCAATTATTAAAACTTTATGTGGACATTATACCTCAGTATAATGGTGATTCTCATACGCTAGGTATATTTATCGAAAGTGCCGAAAATCTAATAAACACCTTTTTCAATCAAGACAATGATTTAAACACATTTATTTTAAGAGCAATAATTGGCAAATTAAATGGAAGAGCATTAACGCTCATCGGTTCTAGAATTGAACTAAGATCGTGGGATCAAATTAAAGACGCTTTAAAATTATGTTTTGGAGATCAAAGAAATATCGATTGTTTAGTTCAAGACCTTTTATCTCTTACCCCTAATAAACAAGAAACACCATATAATTTTGGTATGCGAATTCAAGATCAACGCAGTTTAATTATTTCTAAATTAAATCAAGACACTAACATTACACAAGAACAAAAAATAATTTACCTTCAAAACTACGATTCTCTTGCTTTAAAAACATTTATAAAAGGCTTAAACGGTCAATTACAAAACAATATTCGTTTAAGAAATCCTGATTCCCTAGAAAAAGCAATGTCGCTAGTTATAGAGGAAGAAAATTTTTCATACAGCCAAAATAAACATACAAGCTTAAACACGCAATCATTTAAAACAGTCCAGAGAATAACACCTTTTCAACAACCACAAAGATCGTATATACCAAATCAATTTCAAAATCAACCCAGACCAATTTTTAATAATCCAAATTTTAATTTTTCGAAACCACCAAATTTCATGAACACACCAATGAGATTTAACCAACCAAATTTTAATCAACCAAATCTTAATCGACCAAATTTTAATCAGACAAATACAAACTTTAATAGTCCCAGACCATTTAATAACTTTAACCGACCTATGTCAAACCAAAGCAGGTTAAGACCTTTCAACCCATTCAATAACAATGCAGGTCAAAGACCATTCTTTAACCAAAACAGACCATTTCATACAAATAATACACATTTAAGTCGCATGTTACCAAAACCCGAGCCAATGGACACATCCTCAGGTAACACACATCTAAACTACCTCGACACACAATATTATGACATACACAATCAATATTTTGACGAAAATCAATATAACCAAGAAGATCAATATTATTACGATAATTATCAAAATTATGACCAGGAAGATAACGCAGGTTACTATTCTGATAACGACAATCAACATAATAGTATTTCTCATACGAATCCTCAAACCCACGTAAAAGATCAAGTTTCAAACGAAACAAATACGTCTGTCGAACCCACAGAAAACATATGCGAAAACGATAGCAATGTAAATTTTCATATAATACAGCCTCACAACGAAACAACTTAATTACGCTTAATTTCAATAAAGCAAACTTACCACACATTTTTATCCCAGAATTAAACGCCAATTTTCTAATAGACACAGGCAGTTCTAGAAGTATTATGAACCCCGATTTAGCATATAAATTTTACAGAAATAATATTTTTGAAGAAAACTTTAATATACAAACTGCTCATAATATTTCAAATCATAACGAAGTAATTTTAATACCTATTTTTAAAATTTTTAATGTTAATGAAAACCATAAATTTTACCTTTTTAAATTTAGTGAAAATTACGATGGTCTCATAGGCACTGACCTTTTAAAACAAATAAAAGCCTCTATAAACATTGATCAAAAATTACTTAGTACACCCCGAACAAAAATAAACATTATCTACGAAACAGAGGAATTCACCCAATTTAAAAATAAATTAAAAACTAAAAACCACACTATTACTATTCCACCACAGACAGAACAAATTTGCAAAATCCCTGTAAACTTAGAAAACGGTGTAGGCCTAACAAACCATATTATTTTCGCCGAAAACGTAGAATCCCCCCGTGCAATTGTTAATGTAAAAAATTTCTTTGCTATAACATCTATTATAAACAAAGACGAACGCGAAGCAGAAATAATTATAAGAACCCCGTATGAAATAGAACACTTAAATATTTCAGAATTAAATTTTATGGAAAAAATGGAAATCGATCAAAATAAAGATAATATTTTAAAATCAAACTTAAAAAATATTCGCTTAGATCATTGCAATCTCGAAGAGAAAAATGCAATCAGAAAACTCTGTTTTGAATATCGTGACATCTTTTATAGCGATAAAATTCCATTGACCTTTACTAATCAAGTTAGACATAAAATCAATGTCACAGACGAATCCCCTATTTTCACAAAAACATATAGGTACCCCGAGATTCATCGGAACGAAGTGAAAACACAAATAAAAAAAATGTTAGATCAAGGTATCATTCAAAATTCTACTTCACCGTGGTCATCGCCGATCTGGATAGTACCAAAAAAACTTGACGCTTCAGGCATGCGCAAATGGCGATTAGTTATTGATTATAGGAAATTAAACGATAAAACAATCTCTGATAGATATCCTATTCCCTGTATTACCTCCATGTTGGATAAATTAGGCAGGAGTCAATATTTCACAACGTTAGACTTAGCTAATGGATTCCACCAAATTGAGATGGACCCAAATGATATTCAAAAAACAGCCTTCTCAACCGAAAACGGGCATTATGAATACAAAAGAATGCCTTTTGGGCTTAAAAACGCACCCTCTACTTTCCAACGCGTTATGGATAATGTATTGCGAGGTTTACAAAACGAGATATGCGCAGTGTATCTTGACGACATAATTATTTTTTCAACTTCATTGCAAGAACACATCCAACGGATAAAATTAATTTTTGAACGACTAAGGAACGCAAATTTAAAAATTCAATTAGATAAGTGCGAGTTCTTACAAAAAGAAGTAAGTTATTTAGGACACGTCATTACACCCGACGGAGTGAAACCTAACCCGGACAAAATACACGCAATAAAAAATTTCCCAATTCCAAAAACCCAAAAAGAGATTAAAATCTTTTTAGGACTCATTGGATACTACCGAAAATTTATAAAAGATTTCGCCAAAATTACAAAACCTTTAACTTTATGCTTAAAAAAGGACGCAAGCGTAAAAATTGATGACAAATATGTTTCAGCTTTCAATACATGCAAAGAATTGCTCATGAATTCACCGATCCTCCAGTACCCTGATTATAACCAAAAATTTATATTAACAACAGATGCTTCTCAAATTGCATTAGGCGCGGTTTTATCCCAAGGTAATATTGGATCCGATCGACCAATAGCTTATGCCTCTCGAACACTGAACGAATCAGAACAAAGATACAGTACGATAGAAAAAGAGCTATTAGCTATCGTATGGGCCTGTAAATATTTCAGACCATATATATTTGGTAGGAAATTTACAATCTATACGGATCACCGCCCACTTGTTTGGTTATTTAACTTAAAAGAGCCGAATTCCAAATTAGTTAGATGGCGCTTAAAACTCGAAGAGTTCGATTATGATATTATCTATAAACCCGGTAAATTAAACACAAATGCGGATGCATTGTCACGCGTACAAATCAACGCGCTAGAAGACGAATCAATAATTGCTAATCCCGGAGATATCGATATTGTAACTTTAGAAACCTTGAGAAACATGGCCGAAAATGTTTTACAAGACTATGACGACCTAATCCCCGAAACTAAACAAAGTCAAAATTTAAACCCAAAAATAAAAATATTATCCGATATCAAAATCAATCCACCCAATCAATCATTTTCCGATACCCAACATTCTACAGCTAACGAAACGACCAATGCAGGAATTAAAATTTTAGATGAAATGATCAATAACAAAGTTAACCAAATTTTAGTTTTCCCATGGCCTCATCATAAATTACATGTTTCACAAGAAAATTATCAACACCACAAAATCATCACTTTAAAAATCCCAGAGCAAAGCAATGAAAACCTTATCTTTGAATTCTTACGTGACTATACGATACTAGGAAAAACTTACTGTATGTACTTTCACACGGATCAGCTTTACATCAACTTTAATAAAGTATATCTTGCAAAATTCTCGGAACGAGGTCCGAAACTTCTTAAGTGCACAAAATTAACAAACACGATTAAAGATTTTGAAGAACAACTTATGTTAGTAAAAAATCATCATGAAGGAAAATCGAATCACAGAGGTATAACTGAAACGATTGAATATTTAAAAAGAAACTATTATTGGATAGGACTTAAAGAAACGGTGTCAAATTTCATTAACGCATGTGATACGTGCAATCGTACAAAATACGCGAGGAAAAAACCATATACCCCTCTAATACTAACAGAAACAGCTTCAAAACCATTTTCAGTAATTCACATCGATGTTTTTATTTTTGACGGACAAAATTATTTAACCCTAGTTGACGCATTTACTAAATTAGCGCAAGCGTACCCACTAGAAGGTAAAACAGCAATTCACGTGAGCAAAGCCTTAATTAAATATTTTTCATGTTATGGTATTCCCGATCGATTTATTTTAGACAACGGATGCGAATTTAATAATGACACAGTAAAAGAAATATTAGCCCTACATAAAATCAACGTCCATTTTACAACCCCGTATCACCATGATTCGAACGGTATAGTTGAAAGATTCCATTCAAGCATAATTGAACATTTACGCATTTTATTGGAAACGCACCCGAACGACAAAGAAAATGTTATGGATTATGCCATAATAGCATACAATAATACTATTCATTCAGCCACTAAATATACCCCATTTGAACTTACTTTTGGCCATACAAATGCTAGAGACCCTAACGAAATTTTCATACCACAAGCCTTTTATTCCGATTATGTCGAAAATCATAAACAAAAATTATATCGCGTATACGAAACTGTAAACCAAAACTTAGAAACACAAAAAGAAAAAGTAATATCGCGAAACAATACCCAAGGCGACACTAATAACGAATTTCAAGTAGGACAAATAGTCTTTAAACAAAATCCCCAAAATCGAAATAAAAAATGCAATAAATTTATAGGACCCTATGAAATAACAAAAATTCTCGAAAACAACAAAGTAGAAATATCTTCAAAAACCAAGAAAAATAAAAAAGAAATTACCCACATTAAAGAATTAAGGAAACCTAAGAAACCTAATATTGTTGCAGGTTCTTCATCCTCATCACCCACGCAACAGCACTAACCTATCCCAAGTACTATGAACTTAACCACAACCCTGGATTATTACCTTTAAAGCTTGGTAACGCACAAAATAAAATAGATCATTGGTCTTTTATACAAATATTTGATATTACCAATATTATCGATGAATTTCGTTCACTAAAAAATAACTTTCAAACATTAAAACATATTTTCATGAGTAGTAAAACCAGAACCGGTTATAAAAATGAATTTGTAAACTCTTATTATTTGGCACACTCTCTAGAAAGAAAAATCGAACAACAAATATATCAGGTCAATCCTTCCCTATTATTAAAGAAAAAATTATCTAAACGAGGACTTGATGGACTAGGATCTATAATCAAATCAATAACGGGCAATTTAGACAGCAGTGACGCTCAACGTTATGAAAATGCAATCGCAAAACTCTCCGATAATCAAATAAAAATTAAAACTATTGTAAACGATCAAATTACACTTCTTGAAAAATCAATCGATACGTTTAACAAATCAATTCAAACAATTGCAGATAATCAAGTGAACATACAAAGTAGGATTATGCATATTGAACAAATCGTTAAAACTATCGAAATATCAAACATACAAACGCATCTTTATGTGCGTATTCATGTTTCAATTTTGCAATTAATTCAAGCCTATCAAGAAATTTATGACATTTTGGAAAGAATAGAAATTGCCATAAGTTTCGCTAAATTAAACACGTTTCACAATTCAATGATAGAACCAACAGAGCTTTTAGAAGAAATAAAATATATAAGTAAACATCTTTTTAATAAAAAACTGCCTTTCGAGCCTAAAATCGAAAATGTCTTACTCTTTGAAAAAACTATCACAATCAAAAGTTATTTAAAGGAGAATAAAATAATGTTTATATTAGAGATTCCAATAGTAGAGATTGAGGGTTATGACTACTATCATTTATATGCACTTCCTGTAATGCAAAACAATACCTTTTCCTTTATTCTACCCCAATCAAAATACCTTACCCTTAACGATCAAAACTATATGCTCTTCGATCAAGAATGTCTCCAAATTGGTTCTGAAGAATTTATCTGTCACGAAAACAGCCCCATACCAGTAAAAGAAGAAGAAGCACCCTGTGAAGTCCAGCTTATGAGTCTTTCAAAAAATTCATCCAACTGTCAACTTTTACCAGTACATATTACAGACATTAAAATTCAAAAGCTTGAAAATAATAAGTGGATTCTTGTCTCACCCGGTACAATTATAACGAAACAAAAATGTGGTAATAATCGCGAAAACAAGCAAATAAAAGGAACATTTTTAATCGAAACGGACTTAAGTTGTGAAGTGCAAGTCGGCAAACAAATATTAAAAACCTATCAAAGTATCCAAAGCGAATTTAAGAAAATCGAACTTCCGAAATTAATGTTCAATGAATCATCATATAACTTCAAAAACCCCGAAGTACATTTTAAACCACTGACGATAAATAGTGTAAATTTAGAAGAACTAAAAAACGTGAAAAACGCGCTTTCTTCGCAGAAACAAAAATTGAACACTATTTCCAACCAGAACATATATGGGCCTAATAATTTTAATCTTTGGACAGTACTAATATTTTTTTTGATTACAGCCATTATTGCTTATCTTGCTGTTATCTACTTTAAGAAAACTCTACTAGGAAGAAAGCAAGTACCGACTAACACTAGACAAGAAGACGTTCAGGAAGTCCCTATTACCTCAAATGTCCGACTTCCCGATCCAGGAGTGACCCCTCGGATTTCCTTCTAAGGGCGGAGGAGTTATGTGCCAGCAGACGTCCCCGGTTTCCCACGAAAGCCCATCGTCAACACTTTTCTTTATCTATCATAGGCGATGTTATAAATAGAAGTAAAGCACTCAAATTGTCAATCTTTTACTTGCATTAGAATCGTTCTGTATGTCAAATAAAGGTTCCTGCTAAATAAAATTGTTTTTTAAAAACATTGCGCGAAAAGGACAAAAGTTAACTTACGAGGTGGCGTCAAAATTTCTTATTTCTTTTATAAACTTGAGCGGCAGTAAATATATTGGGCAATAATAAAAGTAATTTAATAGAAGGTTACAAAAATACAAACGTAAGATTTGTCGAAGCAACAAAACATTTTTAATATTTAGTCATAGAACCATTCCTGTTTATTACTTCTTGAAGCCTTTGCGGCATACTTAAGACTGTAGCGTAATTCATCTCTGTTTCGTGGCCGAAAATCATGTTTATACATTGATTTCACCATTTCACCCCAAATGTTTTCGATCGGGTTCAAATCGGGACTCTTCGAAAGCCAGGTAAGAACTGCTATATTATTTTCTAGGAGAAAATTTTGCACAATGCGTGCTGTGTGTATTGGATCATTATCATGCTGAAATGTCAAATTTTAACCATATTCAGCGTTTATCGATGATATCATCACTGCGTTTAGGATATTAACGTATTCAGGTCCAGTTAGTCTTCCTTCCACGATTTGGCAAATTCCTGGACTTCTAGCGCTAATCCAACCACAGACATTTATATAAAAACGCCCGCTTTTGTTTGTTTTGTGAGTGTATATCTCATCATACCGCATGCCGGAAGGTCTATACACTCGAATTCTTCCATTATTACACGATTGAAAAGCTTTCTCGTCAGAAAATATAACTGTTTCCCAGAAAATATTCCGATTTAAATATTCATGTGCAAATTCTACCCTGCCTTGTTTATTTCTTTACATTAAATATATTTTATTAGTAGCACAACGACTTCGTATATCGGAAATTCGAACCCTGTCTCTAGCAGTATTTGCAGAACCTGGAAAGTTCGTCTCTTCTTTCGCCTTTATTGCAGTTGGGAATGGATGATCCCTTAGCCTTAGATAATTAACTAGTCTTCTATCTTCATCTTCAGTAGAAATTCTAGTGGAACCTGAACCTGCTTTCCTAATAATAGTCCCATGCCTTGCTATTTTTTGTTTTGCCAACAACACGGTATTTTTGTTTACTCCCAGTTCGTCTGCAATATCCCTAATAAAAGCACCATCTCGCAACCGACTGTAGATTATAGCCTTTTGCTGGGGTGTTAATTGTGGCATATTTTTAAAGAAAAATTGACTTGACAAGTTAATGATAAAGTAGCAATCTATGTTGACATGTACAATTTGTAAATGACATTTTACTGGTACCAGACTCGAAAGTAAAAAATTCCTAATAGTCAAGGAGAAAATAAGAAATTTTGCTGTCCTAGTTTTTTATCGGCACGATGGTACATCAAATAAGACCAAACCACGTTAGCAGCGAATGGACGTCATTAATATTATGGTGATCGTAAATATAAAAACTTCCTGATGGTACTAAAGTCAAAAACTACATTTTAACATTACATGCATTACGCCTATTTTAAATTTTATTTAATTATATCAATACAAATATGATTTAAGAGTCGTTCGTGAAAGCGTCCAGCGTTGACACAGTGATTTCCCTTAATCATTATCATTTGATGTTATTATGAAACTATAAATAATTTTACAAGTAGAAACTTTAAAAAACAAACATACAGGGTGTTATGGAAATGACATATTATATTTAAACCGGCAATTCCTGAGATAAAGACAAATTGAAGAAAAATACCCATAAATGGCGCTTTCAATTCATTCAGCGGTAAAGGTGACGTGACGTCAAACCAGAAAAACACCTGTGTGGCACTGCGATACATGTAAGCAATCAAGGAAATCTGGCCGGTGTTGTCATATGTACACCTTAAACTCTTTAGACAAAATAAAATAATTTAAACACTTTTCCATTCTGTAATACCTTTTTGTACAATTAATTGAAGAACATTTACGACGGACTATGTTTTAAACAACCCGAAAAAAATATGGAATAGTAATAGCCACGTACGTCACTGGGTCAAATGCCAATGACTTCTTGACGCCTTACATCGGCTGAGCGAAGTAGTTTCATATAGCACCGCACGCTTGCGTCTGTTAGTTGAAGGCCAGCGGCCGGATACGTTGTGTCTAGTCGATCACCAACACACTCTCGGCAATCCGCTCTGTTTTCTCGGTTTACACGTGTATCTTGCCCGTCCATAAATAATCTTTGATTATTGTTTTTATTGACGGGTTTCTTCTGGACGTCAAATTTCTCGCGTGTAATAAAATCTAATAATCTGTAGTATAACTCGCGTGTAATAAAATCTAGTAATCTGTAGTATAATCAGTATTATTGTATTTTCAAAAGCTAACTATCTGTTCTGTTTCACTATCACTGTGTGTACATAAAGTGTTTCCAGGAGTGTTCCCATGAAAAAAAAAACTGATTGTGTTTGTGCCTGGATTTCGTCGCTCTTTAGGAGAAGAAAGATAAATACAAGTAGGTAGAAAATAATTTATTTTTATAATTTTATATGGAATTTCAGTTTTACATTAAGTTTGGCAACATTGCAATTGGCTCTCGGTGAAATGTTGTACAGTAGCGCGGACTGATCTGTTAGTAAGAGTGTTTGTTACCCCACTTTTAAAACGGCCGATTAAAAAAAGATAAAATATGTAGCGCTTCTCTAGGGCACCCAAGGAGTCACCCATTTAAATATAATATGTCATTTCCATTACACCATGTATATTTAGTGGATATTACTTCGGTTTAAAACACAGGAGGTAGATCTAGACTGAGCGATCAGTTAGCATCATTGATTTCTGTTAAAACTTTTCCGGATCCGGACAGAAGGTAAACAATTTTGTAGCTTTTACTTATATTAAATGTTTTTGGTTTTAGCAGTAAATAAGAAGGGCAAATGTTTAAGCGGCATAGAAAACTGAGTTAAACCGCGTGAGTTACAAAGGTTAAACAAACACATTGAATTAGCGTAACTGTAATTGAGTTTGGTAATTGTGTTATGTCGACGGTCGAGGGTGGATACAAATTAGAGAAAATGAAAGATGATTCCTTATCAAATCCTTTATTAAAGGAAAATCCACCCATACTGCCATTTTCCAGTTTATACAGTACATTATAGAGCATCTTGAAAAGGGCGAACTGGCCCTTGGGATGTTCTTAGACCTTTCAAAGGCTTATGATTGTCTAGACAGGGAATTGTTGATTGATAAATTTGAAATATATGGAATCCGGGGAAATGCCAAAAAATGGCTAGTATCGTATTTAAATAATAGGAAACAAACTGTATCAGTTACAAAAGGTGTAAAAACATGTAAATCAGAACTACTTTTTAATAATAGAGGAATAGCGCAGGGAAGTATTTTGGGACCTTTGCTCCTTATACTGTTTATCAATAACCTAGATTTCGTGACTGACAAATTATATCAACACATTGTTAAATAGGCAGATGATTCTAACCTCATTCTTGGTAGCAAGGAATCGGAAAATCTTTTTATGGAGGCTAAGTATTATTTTGGCTTAGTTAAAAACTGGTTTATAAAAAATAAGCTCGTTTTAAATAACAATAAAACGAATATTATATTGTTTAGAACCAAACAGTCAACAGTGGGGAAACCCTTAGCTTTAGAAATGGATGACAAAGAACTAAATCTCTCAGAAGAGGCGAAATTTTTAGGAATATATATAAATGAACATTTGGACTGGTCATGTCATATAAATAACTTGGCGAAAAAATTAAATTCTGTCTGTTATCGAATGCGGGTCATTGGTGGATATATGAAGGAAAGAGTACTTAGGGTGCTATATTATGGAAACTTTGAATCGGTCGTAAGGTACGGTATTATATTTTTGGGGAAATCACAGTTTAATTCAGAGCATTTTTGTGGTTCAGAGGAGGGTAGTAAGAGTTATTAGGAAAATCGGATATAGGGAAAGTTGCAGGGGTGTTTTTAGAACTTTGAGGATAATGATTGTTTAGTGTTTAATGTTTCTCTTTAAACATAGAGAGTTGTTCAAATTAAATGCAAACCATGAATATAGTACAAGAAAATGTATCATAACCAGTACATCGATTAACACTAACCGAAAAATGTCCGCACTATGTATGCATAAAATTATTTAATGCTTTGCCAAATCTTTCTTTTGTGTTCCATGTGTTCATGATTTGAAATAAAGTTTATTTATTATTATTATTATCACTGATGGATTTATAGTTAAAGCAAGTTATATGGCACGTGTCATTCCCCCCCCCCCCTCCTGGAAGTTGTCAGCTATATAAATCAATAATCTTTTATTTCGTTAGCGGAAAAGATAATATGTTTTTTCTATTTTTTCTTAAATTTGGTAGGTATTTTTGAAGTAAATTCGCCATTCGCGGCGGTGCATGTTGCGAATATATTTCTCTTAATCGAAGCGAAGCCAAACGAACAAAAATTCAATTTAAACAAATTTATAAAGAATTGGGCACCGTTATTAATTAAAAAGATCACTGAATTAAATTTCTTCGATTTATTGACCAAAAATAATTTTGAATTCTATTCAAAATTGTTTCCGCAAGAACTATTTGACAGTTTATTTAAATGTTTGATTCTGTTGAACTGATAAATGAACTTAAAACCCCATTACTTCCGTCTCAGTCGAGAGAAGCTATTTTGGTTTAAAATGAATCAAAACTTATGCAGAAAATACGAAATACAACTCACTAGGACACGCAGGAGATTTCGTTGTAGTATTAACAAACAATGATCCTTTTTACGAAAAAATTATTGCATATTTGTCATCACAACCGCGGAATACCATTAATATACACATAGCATACTAATCAATGTTTCTTAAAATAAATATGGAGTTATTTTTTGGCTTGTTTTCCGCTGTCTCTTTTTGTATACAGTGAGTCCCAGAAGAAATGTCTAAATTCATTTAAAATTCAGCGGTAAGTTTTTTCAAAAAACGCTCGTACCCGTCGATTTTGATTTTTTAATTTTTTTTTTGTGGTAATTTCATGTATACATTGTAGCTCAAAAATAAGTTACGACCATCAACTTCATTTTTTCAAATGAAAACATATATTTTTTATTTCATTTTTGAATTTTGCATTGAATTCTAAGCATGTTTCATGTACCATGTCCTATACATAAACTCAACAGTTATTGAAAAAATTAGGATTGAACGTAAGACCTGTTTATTAAAAAAAAACACAACAAAATCAAATTAAATGTTGAAAATGTGCGCCATTTACGGCTTGACAATATCCAAGACGATCAATAAACTCTCTTTGCACGTTTCCAACCATTTCCGGAGTTATGACACGCACTTCTCGTCGGATCCTTTCTTTCAACTCCTGCATATTGTTTGGCCTGTTAACAAATACTTTTGATTTGAGGTAACCCCACAAAAAAATTCCAGCGGAGTTAGGTCTGGCGACCTAGCAGGCCATTCGATAGGTCCTCTCCTTCCAATCCACCGATTGGGAAAGGTTTCATCCAAAAATGTGCGCACAGTGGCCGCATAGTGCGGAGGAGCACCATCTTATTGGAATATCAGTTCTTCGTCAGGGGAGTCTGGATCCAATGGATTCGGAAATAAAGCCACTAATGCTGGAATTAATTCTAGTTGGAGATATACTTGTCCAGTTAAAGACTGTTCAAAGAAAAATGGACCAATAACTCTTTCGCGTACGATTCCACACAAAACATTTATTTTCTTAGGGTACTGGCTGTGAACCTCTATCATCCAATGCGGATTTTCTGTTGCCCAATATCGACAATTTTGTCTGTTCACATTACCATTCAAATAGAACGTAGATTCATCCGAAAAAATAATATTTTTTACTAAATTATTATCTAGATTGCACATATTTTGCATGCGTCCGCAAAACTCACTTCACCTATCGAAATCATCTTCAAATAACTCATGCACTGGAATAACTTTGTATGGGTGATATTTGTGCTTTTGAACTACTCGGTGAACAACAGATTTCGGCATGTGTAAATCGGCCCCAATGTGCGGCAGGGGAGTACATGGATTTTCTTCCAAGGAAAGCAAAACGTCAAGTTGTTCATTTTCATCTCGAGTAGGACGACCAGATTTAGGCAAATCTCTAACATGACCGAATTCTCTAAACTTAGCCTCTATTCTACTCACCATCTTTTGATATATGGGAGGACGATCAGGATGGATTTCATTAAATAATTGGGCTGTTTCTATTTGAGTACGTGTTTTATCACCAAACCAAACCATGCATAGAATTTCAATTTTTTCCCGTTCCGTTAACTTCACCATTATTGTGAAAACCGCAACTTTGAAACTACGCTTGACAATAATTATACTTATATGAAATACAATTGTCATACAGTTTCTATGAAAATAAACGGTGACAGTGAGACAGTACACTCTTACTTATTATGGAGCCCAAAATGCCATATTGCCAGAAGATTTGATAGATCGTTGGATTCCCTAAATGATATATTCAATCCTAATTTTTTCAATAACTGTTGAGTTTATGTATAGGACATGGTACATGAAACATGCTTAGAATTCAATGCAAAATTCAAAAATGAAATAAAAAATATATGTTTTCATTTGAAAAAATGAAGTTGATGGTCGTAACTTATTTTTGAGCTACCCTGTATACATGAAATTACCACAAAAAAAAAATTAAAAAATCAAAATCGACAGGTACGAGCGTTTTTTGAAAAAACTTACCGCTGAATTTTAAATGAATTTAGACATTTCTTCTGGGACTCACTGTATAGGTCGTAAAACCAGGATCGTTTTAAAAGTCCTGAAAAATCTTCAGAAAATAAGGCTTTGGAAAACTCTCCTCGAAAATAAAATTACGAGAAATCTGAATTCACACCTTACCTCATAGGGGTTTCTAGTATTTACTATAAATTATTGACCAAATTTAGGTGTGTATTTTGGACGTGGTCTATGAAAAGTTTCGCATGCGGCGCGTTCGACTGTATAGGGATTTTTTCCCCTTTTTGCCACCACTGTTTTTACCGATTTGTTTCTTATTTTCTTTCTTTTCACTTCCCGTTTTTCTTTATATCCATTCAAGATCAAAAGGCTTGCTCTAAACAAAAATGAGCAAGAATAACAACACTTTATCATAAACAACAGTTTGATAAATATCATTTTCGAGAAATTTATCGCTTACTGCCAAAAACCCATACTAACTGTCACTATAGCGAACAGATTTGACAGTTGATAGCGCATGCGTCTCGTGAGACACCCGATGGGCCATCGGGCTTGTTCGGCGTTGTCCGATATTTGATTAATGTACTCACCCAGTTGCATAGTGATAGAAAGTTATTGTATTGTGTTAAATTGTTTTTTATAAGTAAGTGTTCATTGTGTCGTGTTTTAGGGTGTTATGTTAAAATTTTGAATTTTGTGATAATGAATGAATATACTCCTGGTAACCACACACCTTCAGAAACCCGTGAAGTGATTGCAAATGTTTATACGATATGTGATTCCTTACAAATCAATATATGTAAATTGCCACTGAAGCGAAAGCTAGAAAGGTACATTAATACGACCAAAGCTGAAAGAAGGTAAATAACGTTTGGTTATACAGTCATTTTTTAAAGCATTGCATGTACTATCAATAAACTCAATTAATTTCATAGCTTACTTTTAATGCAAAAAAATGTCACACCGAGGTTTTCAGAAAAAATATCTAAAATCGCAACTATCTAAAGTGATTTGGCAACGATTCGGGTGATCAAAGGCAGAAAAATAAGAGAAACGTCTCCTACTCCCTCGATACAGCCGGCCAGCGCTCGTCGTGTCTTGGAATGGCGACGTTATCTCATTGTTAAATAATAATGACGTATGCTGTTACGCGGCGAAATCCCAAACCGGACCACGCGGTCCACTGATCATCATCATTAATCACCTAGATGATTTTTTCCATGTTAAAAAAAATTACAACTTGTAAAAAGTAATTTTTTAAATCTTGATAAAAGTAGTTTCCTACCTTCAAACAATAAAATGCAATTACTGAAAAACATTAAAGAAAATTAACGACTTTCATTTCATTTCCATAACACCCTGTATTATCTGAATTTTTGTAAAAAATACCTACAACGCTGACCTATTTGAAACTAATGTGAGATCGAAATTATCTAAATGTGTACCTTATTACAGCGTTGTCATTTCTTAAAGCCATCTACTTCTAACTTATTTGAAACTATAGAATTGTACATGAATTTAAATAAATGGTGTTTTATGAATGGAATGTTTTGTCTCCAATTTTATATTATATGTCTATGGTCCCAATACAGGAAATGTCCTAGATACTCTCCATATAACTCATACTAAGCATTTTATATTGTGTTATGAATAGTGTTGTGATCGCTCGAGCGAAAAACCGCTTGATCACTCGATTATTGAAATAACCGACATCGCCCGATTATTAAAAAAACCGCTCGAATCTATTCATGCGAAAACCGTCGCTCGTCACGTATTATCATTCACTCGATACCCGAGCTTCGCTTGACGCCGGCGGAAATATACCGCTGTGGTGTGATCGAGTTAAAAAACTGCTCGTATATTCGATCAGTTTTTCGCCGAACCGAAAAATATCGCCGGTCACTTGATAGACGATCTTCGGTCTACGCGCCGCGCCATCCGATTGGCGACGTTCGAGTTTGACGCTGAGCAAGTAGACGACATACGTCTTTCTTAAAGGCATATAAACGAGAAGGTGCATATAAAAAAGTATGCCGAATCCCTTAGCGGAGTCATCGCGACATGCATTTTGTAAACTTTTGTTTTAACTTGCTATCCAGCGGAGTAGTTTAGGTCTCCGATTGTAAATATTAAAAAATTAAAGGATATAATTTTAAAATTTTTAATTACTATAAATACGAGAAAACTTCTCAAAAATAACATAATAATAGAAATTGTTAATGAAAAATAACAAGACGGTGAACAAAATATATAGAAATATTCGTTGGTAATCTTATAGTAAACATTTTTAAATCTAAACAGGAACTTCTTATTATTAAACTCAAGAAGACTTCTTAAAAATAGCATACATTATAGAAAATATTACTGGAAAATAAGAAAACGAGCAAAATAAAACATAGGTATCGACAAATTTTTTGGTAACCAAAATTAAGCATTCTTAAATTTAAACAGGAACTTTTAGGTAACTATGAATACATGAGTACATGAATTTAAAAAAAATAATAACCAATTTTCTTATTCTGCCAGTCGCGTAACTAATCCTAAATTTTTGAAGTGCACACAGTGGGCACCTGATAGTTTAAAGTGGAAGAATTTGACAAGCTATTTTAAATATCTACTTATTTTATGCTCGTAGATTGAGGAAGATGTGAAGAAAAATAACTCTTGGTAATACTTTTTGTTCGGGTTAAAAACGCACAATAATAAACCCCAACAATGAATACATATTTGGGTGATTTTTTGCAGTTTTTTTGTTTGGTATCGAGACGCGTGGTAAAAATTCATTATTTCATTATTCAAATTTTTTTGGTGGCTATTACAATTTTTTAGCTAAACCTGTGCCCACCCGTAGTTACGTGCCTGCTAAATACCCTACCTATCACATGTAAGCGGCTAGGCTGCCGTCGAGCAGTCGGTGACGTCATCGCTTGGTGAATTGGAATTTCAAGCGATTCACTCGATTATTAAAATCGCTCGAGTAGCAAGTACTCGATTATTAAAATCATCGGTTTTTCCCATAACATGTTATGAAGTGAATTCATAATGAATAATTATTATAGTATATTGTTTAATCTGAACATTTTGCTAATATTTTCATCGAAATTGTGCTTACAAATCTTGTGTACTCAAGTCATAAACAAATAGAAAAAATCCATAACTACGCTTATTATTAGTTTGTAAATATAAATTATCATTTTACACGTGTTTATGACTTTCCATGCCCTCATAATTTATAGCAATATAACTGTTATCATTATTATTAATATTAATAGGTACTCTAATAATTTAATATGAAACTATTTATTTTGCAGGAGAATTTCTTCCACTGCTCTGGAACACATACCGAACCTAAATGGATTAAATACCACCGCGATTTTATTTTTGGTGTAAGTATTTATTTTAGATAATATGGCCTAATAAGTTGTGGAAATGATAAAGGAACCAATACACCATGTTAAAGATTGTTTCAAGAAAAATGGATATAACTTAATGACTGTCGTAAGAGTACCTGGGTCATCCCATTATTTATGACCCTTTGTTATTATTATGTGGAAAGGACCGGATTGTAATAATTATAATTAAATATAGGCACATCAGGTAGGTTAGGTTGCTTAATTTATATTTATATATCTTTTTGTGGTAAAATTTGTTAGTTGTTGAGGAATGGTTCAAGAATTGTCTTTTACCAAACATTCCTCAGAATAGCGTGATAGTAATGGACAATGCGAGCTATCACAGTCGCCAATTACATAAAGCTCCAAGCTCAAATAATACAAAATTGGAGATTCAGAACTACATGGCGGCGAATGATATATATTTTGAAGAAAGTTATAAAAAAATTGATCTTTTAGAAGTTTTAAAGACATTTTGTATAAAAAAAGTATATGTTTGTGACACATTGGCAGAAGAAATTGGACATACAGTGCTACGGCTCGCACCTTATTATTGCATTTTTAACCCCATAGAGCATATGTGGCACCAGTTAAAATCACTGGTTAGGTCTGAAAATATTTCTCCGACTTTAAGTTCTAGTGTTGTAGAATTAATACGAAAATGATTTAATGATATTCCCCCAGGTAGTTGGAAAAATTCAGTCCGTCACGTAATAACTGTAGAAAATTCGTATATTAGTCTGGATCGTATAATTAATCCAATTATTATTAATTTTGATGAGGATAGCGATAGTGAAACAGAACTATCTATAGAATGACATTATAAATGTAAATAAATATGACTAGTAATATTTAAAAAAAATGTTATTTCATTTGATTACATTAATATAATCATATCATTACTTGTTTTCCTTAGTCCGTCCCTTCATACTTCACTTGTTTATTGCCAAGCTCTTGTCTACACAATGGGACCGACCCAGGAAATCTCAATTGGTAATTGCATGTGAGTGGCGGATTTATAGATAAAGCAAGGTATCGGAAGAATCAGACCAGCCTTTGGATGGTGTTTCATGCGTGTCAAACCAAGTCTCGTCGAGGTAAATTATAGAACGGTTTTCAGAACGGGATTTCCTTACAGAAGTTATATACTCATGACGCCATTTTTGTAAATGGTGGGATTCCATGAGTACTTGCCTTTTGTCAATTTTGCGGTATCTGAATCCCATTTCCGACAAAACTCTCCAAAGGCTAGTGCGGCTACAACTTATTTGGGTTTCATCATTGGTGAGCCGCTGCTTCAGAGAATCTAATGTAGGTACGCGTTGCTCTTCGTACATGGTGTAGATTTTTCGCCTTATCAAGTCCTTGTCGCTTTCGTCGAAACATTTGGTGAAACCGGCATCTTTACGCTTCTTTTTAGATTTAATGGGATTTGGCGCGATTCTTTTCACTGTAGTCAGAGGTATCTTAGTCAAATCAGACGTTTCAGTCGCAGCAGCACTAGCATAAAGTCCTCTGTTGAGTAAAGAAGTATATACTCTTTTTACAATTTCCCTAGCATCGAGAGATAAATGCAACACTAGAAGAAGCACCATCAATGTTTTTCCATGGACGCCACATACTGTTTTTTTATACGTTTGGTAAATAATATCGGTAATACAACTAAAATGTTCCAGCAAGAAATAAAAACTAACAAATTTTACCACAAAAAGATATTGAAATATAAATTAAGCAACCTAACCTACCTGATGTGCCTATATTTAATTATAATTATTACAATCCGGTCCTTTCCACATAATAATAACAAACGGTCATAAATAATGGGATCTCCACAGGTACTTTTACTGCAGTCATTAAGTTATATCCATTTTTCGTGGAACAATCTTTACATGTAAATTGCTATTTTACATGTGCCCCGAAAGTGCCTCTTTTCATGCATGTTCTCTTAACCGAAAGTGGCGTTTTCCAAGAGAGCGGGCGGGAAAGATTTTTCCCGCCCGCTTTTAGTCACCATATGCTCATAAATAAATAAAACCAGAATTGTCGGTGCGGGATTTGAACCCGCAACCCTCAGATCGCCAGGCGGACACTCTACCCGCCGAGCCATACTACAAGCGATAATAAATAGCGGATTATATATAAATTAAATTAGCAGTTAATTTTTCAAAGATGTTTTAGAAAAATGTCTGAAGAATTTCTTTATTTATATGGCCTCAAAGACTCGGGCACTTGTAAAAAATAAATAAAACCAGAGATGCCGAGTGCGGGATTTAAACCCGCGACTCTCAGATCACAAGGCGTACGCTATACCACTAGGACACCGAGCCTATTTGTCAAAAATAATAAATACATATTTACATTCACTATGCGCGAGTTTTTTCATGTAATGTAGACAGGAAAACTGTCTGAAGAATTTCTTTATTTATTTGGCATCAAAGCTTCGGAGCACTTGTAAAAAAAAATACGGTACATATCTCGGGACGTCGGAGGCTTTTCCGGAGTCGTGCGGTGGCATCTCCGCATCTCATCCGTAAAAGCCTCTTTTCGGCCCTTGATACGTAATATACTATTTCAGGTTAATTAAAATTAGTAAATAATCTACTAACATTTAGGGTTCCTATATAATAAAATTTAAAAACTCTGCGATAACTAAACTTAACAATATAAGAAGAGGTGGCAACAGTGGATGTCATATTTGTTTATCCGTCGCGAATTATTGGTGTTTCGGAAACCGTAAGAGATACGAAGTGGGTTAATAGAGGTAAAGTTGCGCATTTACGTGCCTAATAATATGCCGTTTAGAAAGATTTAAAATTCCGAGTAGTTCCGGAGATATCCGAAAAAAACCGAAATTCTGAAAAATCGGTTTATTGTTTTCCTGTATTTGTTTGAGATCGAATTCTAAAGTAAATTGCACTTTTGCATTGCCACTTTTTCCGCTCTATCTAACAGCGTTAATTGTTTTGTAATCCGATGAGTCGTCTTCGAAGGGCCATTATCAACTTTCGTTTTTTAAATACGGTCCTGTTTTCCTGATATTGGAATTTGACAGCTTTTTTCTTCCGCATGCAACGATGTATTACACATTATGGTTTAATGATGTTTCGAGGGTTTTTGAACAACATCAGGATATTTTGGGATACGGTCCTGTATTTCTCCTAATTTTATAAATAATATCAACGCAACAACTTTTGACACTATACAAGGCCCAGATTCGATCATCACTAGAGTACTGCTCTCATGTCTGAAGCTCTTCACCCAAACATACTCGTCGGCTACTGGATTCCATCGAAAGGAGGGCCATTCGTCTGATCGGAGATCACGAGCTGACGAAGAACCACGACAGCCTAGAACATCGAAGACAGGTTGGGAATTTGACTCTCTTAGTACTCCTCGAACTTCATTATTTAAGAACTCTTTCATCTGGAGGACTTCATCCTTATGGAACGACCTTCCCGAGGTAGCTTTTCCCAACGAATATAACCTCCAAAGATTTCAAACCAACGTGAATCGCTTTATTCGCACATGCACCACTCCCAGAGTGCCCTAAAGGATTTTTCCTATAGTGCTTGAGTTTGATCATAAAAAAAAAATGTCTGTTAATAGGCAACAAATGTCATATTAAATTTTTAGTTGAGACATGGTTGGGGGAACAATTTACATTAAGAATGGTAGTAAATTTAAGGAGCTATCCAAATCTGATCCAGAGGAAACTCCGAGCTGGATTTGTATGCAAGTATATTTGAAGGAAGCCTTAATGCAAATAAATATTTGGAAATTCTGGAAAACGTTGTGCTAGAAATAATAGAAGATGTGCCCTGACTGGCTGGTCTCAATAATTTGCATCTTCAACAGGATGGAGCGCCCGCCCACAATGCCCAAATTGTAAGGGCCTACCTAGATAATAACTTCCCAGGTCGCTGGATTGGAACTAATGGACCTGTAAGATGGCCGCCAAGGTCACCCGACTTGTCGGTTTTGGATTTCTTCTTATGGGAATACCTTCAAAATAAAATTTATTCCATTCAGTACCAAACAATGGCAGATTTAAGAATTGCCATTGACAGAGCTTTCAGGGAGTTACAAACGCGGTCATTTATTATTTTTAATTCATTAAGGCGGATAAGAACCATGTGTGAAACATGTCTGGAGGCATAATGGACAACAATTTGAGTAATATTTATGAGTGAGTTCAATAAATTCTCAATTTTTGTGCCTAATATTTAATCACACCAGTATTTTTTTTAATATCCGTCATGGCCTACTAAAAAAAAATGGTATATTTTTGAAAAACGTATATTTCGGGCTTAATTATAAGAATAAAAATAAAGTGTTATATATTTTTGAGAAGCTTGTTACAATCTAAATTAGATTATTTAAAAATATATATAGGGTGACCCATTTAAAAAAAGCAACTCTGTTTATTTTTCTTGAAGTACGTCCCTGGATTCTACGTAAAAAACTACAAAAAGAACATATTTGTTTTTGATACGTTACGGGGTAACCGAGATATGGGGGGTGTCCCAAAATGCACAATTCTCAAAAACATCACGTATGTCAAAAACAAGGCGGCCTAGAAAAATTCTTCGTAAAACTACCCAAAAATGGACACCCTGTACAAATTTCAAATAATTGTAACATTAATAATAGTTTAACATGAGTCCAGGGCATAGGCAACATAGGTTGTAAATTCAAAAAAGTAGTCCATTTCTCGAAGAGACCGGATTTTAATAATAGAAAATAAAAAAATTACAAAGTCGCGGTTGTAGCGCACAAAAAAGGTTTCCGCGTAGTGTTGTGAATTTGCAGCATGATAATCCACTACTTACTCCGTTACTATTCAATTTTTTTTTTATATAGCACACAAATTCAGTTTTTTTATACATTTACTTGCAAATCAGAGCCCAATATCACCTGCAAACTTGCTTTGAGAGTGTGTAACTTTTCCACCATCATGTAATTTCACAGTATGGCCCGTGCCACAGGTTCAGCCTATCAGCCCACAGATCCTAAGTCTGGCCCTGCATGGGCCAATGCTGAGGGAAACCTAAAAAAAATATTGTTTTACAGTTATTAAATATTTAATACTGTTTTATTCGTCCGAGCGTTTAAAGCCATTACAGGGAATATTTTAAGAAATAAGTCCATAATATAACTGATCGAAGATACGTGCAGTGGTGTATAAATCAATCATTTAGAGGCGACCGATTTCGAAACAGATTGAGTATTTTCAATCAATAACTCAATCGATCTTACGTATAATGTATTCACACCACACCAGTCTTAATATCGGTCAGTTCGCCGTTTACCGAATGATTGATTATGCAATCTGATATTTTTATAATATTATATTACATGGGACCGCAGGTGTCGGCAAAAAAATGTTTTTCATGATTCAGAGACCCGAAAACGTCAATATCTGATAAGGTCTCGAAAAGTAGGTAATATTTTCTCGATTTCCTAAATTTCCTCTTGCGAGGCCATTCCCGATAGAACCTACAGTTTAACTTGGACTTCCACGATCCGTAGGTATACCATGCGCCCTCAAGGACTATCAACTAGTGGCGGCTCGTGACCTATGATAGAGGGGGTTCACAAGTATGGTGAAATTATTTTTAAAATTTTATTTTTGTGTAACGACCAAACAATTACTTTCTAGGCGTTTTAAATGTAGAAAGAAAAAAAGTAATAAGAAAATGCGTTAGGTAAAACAACAGGAAATACAACTTTTTTGAAAATAAGAAAGGTTTTCTTAGTGTGTATAGCTGTCGGATCTTAACTCCACTACTAATACTACAAAAGCCACAGTCCACTACTAATACTACAAAAGCCATCTACGAGCTATCAAGGAAACCGAATAATGTCCAAACCTACTACCGCCATCTACGAGTTATCAAGAAAACCGAATGATGTCTAATACCACTACGCCATCTACGGCTACGTCGACGTCGCGCCACGAGTCTGACAAGTTGGCATTCTTCATATTTTCAGTGTTTTTTAGTTTAAATCCTTAAATGAAATGGTTTAAAATCATATCGAGTATCATTTATCGAAATACACAACTTTTATCGACCCTACACAATAGTGCTTAAACGTAAACTCCACTCTTCGGTTCTTAATTGTAGAAAATTGATCAATAACAGCCTCATTAAGTTTGGTTTTTGATATATTTAATTTTTTAATTTTCTAATAAAGGGACTAGATTTACCCTTTGTGGTCCGCGTTAAATTAATTTCGGGTTTAGGTGTTCCAGCATTCTTCACTCCAATTTCTTGTTCCAAACTCAAAGAGCTAAAGTTATTTCTTAAATAGTCCACTGTTAACTATTCATTTTAACTTATAAATATATAATATTAAAATATTAAAACATACACGCTCGAATTTCTAACTAGACGCACGAACACTGTGCGCCTTTTCCTTGTTAAATCGCCATAGCCCCGCTATCCCCGGCTGCCACCCGCCACATGTTACTACAGAGAAACTGTATTAATCGCATAATTAATCGCAGTCTCGGCATAATCGTCATTTACCGCGACCGAGGCACGGTTGCCGGATCTATATAGTTTAGTTTGACGGGATGATAAAATATTAGGAAGAGTCGGACTTTTTTTTTGACGGTACGATAAAATATTAGGGAGGGTCGAACTTTATACGATAAATAATATTCAATGAATATAAATTAATATTTTTTATTCGTTTTGTTTTGGGGTGCACGTGCGCATGTGCTCCTGTGGAAGAACCGCCACTGAGTGGTCGTGTAGTGCTAATTAATTAAAAATTATGAAGTTGGTTACAAACCGACACGTTATTGGCCTAATCTTATTTGTGTTGGTGCTTGTTTTCTTTAATGTTTATAATTTGTTTGATAATTTAAATTATATATTTGACCATGTTAACATTTACTTTATAAATCATTTTAACAATAAAATATTATTTTGCTGTGCTGCTATCCAGCCAATTAATTTTTAAAGTTTAAACATCCATTGAACGACACTCCCATCATATAAACGGAAAAGGCTTATTTCAGGAGCTATCTATACGAAACCTTATTGACAAGAAAAATCCTGTATTGTCATCTTAAATTTGCTGGCAATGTTGTTGTCTTTCGAGAACAACGATATATCCAGTCTATCGTAAAAAGAAATATTGGAAAAAAGATTACCATACCTCTTATTATTCTACATAAAATCTTTTTATATTATGCCATTGAGGCTTCCCAATTTTAAGGAACATGCAGGAAAAAGAAAAAATTGCAACTTTTCAATATGTGCTCGTCCATTTATTATTGAGAAGTCTTTTTATTACGAAACCTAATATCGGCCATTTATCAAGATCAAGAAATAGACGAGTAGATTCTTCAGAAAAAGGCTAAGGTATTCAATTCGATGGTCGGTAAGGGGATTGAAATGTTTACACTTTCTTTTTCTTCTTAACTGAAAAACTTATTTTAATAATGGATTTTTTTCTTATTCAGACGAATATACACTGTCCTAATTATTTATGGAATATTCAAAAATTAAACGTCCCAATTAATGAGCATTCATTAATAACGAACAATTCAAGTGGATTCCGGAGTACCTCTAAACGAGTTTTCTCCCCAAGCGGCGCTTATTTCTGTTTTAGGAAAAAATGTTTAAGAAAAAAAACTTTATAATGCAACTAAAATTGTAGGAAAGTACATAATTTTTAGATTTAATTTTATTTACTGTTCCATGTAGAAAGAAATTATGGACTTTCCTCCACTTTTTAATAAAATTTAGACATCTTTTCTTCGACAATTTAAAAAAAAATAAAAAGAGGAAACTTCTTCAGTGCTAAAAACTGAAATCTAGACCCCGATCACGTTCGGTCTCTTTCTTCCGATTATCTTTGTCTCTGTCGACATACCGAATACGGGCGGACGCTCGACGTATTATTCTAACGGCAAGGGAAGAAGCGAAACTTGCACATCAAAATATATTTTTCCTTAAAGGTTTATAAATGGTTAATAAAAAAATATTGTAAATAACTTCGGATAAGAAACCGTCACATCAATTTATCTCCGGTAACATTTTCATGCGTGACCGGTGTTACTGTGACCGGCGATACAAAAATGCACAAATTTGTGGACAACAGCTAATACAAGCTATTTCTTTAACTTTTTTAGACTGAAATGAGTATCTGTACTCAAGAGAATGACTTCGTGGAGTATTTTTCCCTTAATTCAGACTACTAGGTCTGAGTTAACCCTGTGACCGGCGATACAACATAAAAAGATACGTTTGCTAAAAAGTAGGCAATGTTCTAATTTATACATAAATAAACATAATAAGGAACTTACCTAAATAGAAGCACGCTTTACACCAATTCAAACGCATACCGTCATATTTGTAAAACTATTAGGCCGACCTCTACTAGCGTTATTTATAAATAATTTCTAACGTGACCGACGATACATGTAGCTGCGGGGACGGAACTTCTGGTTAATAATGGCGTTAGAGAAACTAAACTGTTGATCTTTGAATATTATTTTTTGAATACAAATTGTAGTAGGAGTGGAAATTATCTTTATATAAAAGTAACTTTAGTAAAATGACGAGAAATATAAAAGGGTAAAGTAAGAAATTATTGACTGGGGACACGTGACCGGCGATACATTTTTAAATTCAAATTTGAATACTGCAGCTATAATCTAAAAAAAAACTTCTAAAATTACTTTCTAATGCAGGAGGTAACATATATTTCGCAAATTATAAGTTTCTCCAGGCAAATAGTTTATTTTAGTAAGTTATATGCTAAGGACTGAAAGTTGCCTGTAAAAAAATTTTTACCCGGGTGCGGGTGATAAAAATTACGATCCGTTTTCACTACCGGAACCTCCGGCCGGATCACTGTATTAACTCGACTTTCTTTCTCCGTATACATCGCCTTGGAGTACTGAACCTTTAAAGGGTACACGCTAAGATATAAAGAAAAGTTTGACTATTGATGCTTTGATGTTGAATTAGAAAAATAATAAATGCAAATATAAAGTAAAATTAAATTTAATTAAAAAAATGTAATTAACAAAAAAAAAATAGCTTGGACGACACTGTATGTATACGATCACCTAAATTTAATTGTACTGTTGAACCGGGAAAAGAATGAACCTGTAAGAGTATGATTAGAATCGAGATTCTGTAGATCAAAAAAAAACTTCTTTATTGTACTAAAGTAAAAAATAAAATTTTGAAATGGTAATTTTATTTAATTATATCAGTTCAAAATCAAATATGCTTTATTGTTTAAAATATAATATTGGAAGATGGTATATTGGAAAATGCTATATTTTTTACTATTGCCCATTTTTGCATTTGACATTCATGTCCTATACTACTAAAATCCACCGAGTGCGAATCGGTCTACTCGGGTCGCGGGATATGAACCTACTCTCGTTCAAGAGTTCCCAGTTACTGTTGTTTCAACCACGAAGCCACCAGAGTCGTTTTATATACAGGGTGTTATGGAAATGACGTATTATATTTAAATGGGTGACTCGTGGGGTGTCCTAGAGAAGCGCTACATTTTTTTTTTAAATCGAACGTTTAAAAAGTGGGATAATTCACCCATAAACCTACAGGTGACTCCGCGCACCATATGATATTATCCGGCGGAGCTGTCTGACAAACACATGTTCCTGCAATGTTGCCAAAGTTTGTAAAACTGTAGAACTTTTAGTTTCTTATAAAATTAATTATTTAGCTTACCTTAGGGTACAAGGAAAGTAAACCGAGGATACTCTATGCTCATCACATCATGCTCACACTTTATGCTCTATACGTGCCCTGGTAATAGTGTGGGACTGCCTAATAGCTATTAAGAAGTAAACTCAAAGTCACAGTCTACTCCTCGCTTGCTTATACCCACTAAAACTGCTTTGTCCTCTTCTTTCCAATCTCGGGACATGACCAGCATATCTAAACTAACTAAATCACATAAAGAAACAGACAGACACCCACAAAACCAATATAAACACTACCGTACGCTAGAATAAACGCACATAGGACGTCCAAATTTCAGTGACAATCCGTAAACTATGCTTGCAGAAGCTACATGTCCCTTATCCGACCTAAAGGAACATTTTCTAAAAGTTCTGGCAGGTCGTTGTGCAGGATATGCGGTCCTATTAGGTGATTATCAATAATACCTGCCGATATGTTCAAGAAAAACCTTATCTGGCTATTGGTCTCGCTAATTAAATATTCCATCTCGGGTAAAGCCAACCTCATCTGTGAAGTATCCTTCGGAATTAGTCAGGTACTTCGACTTGACTGTATGTACCACTGTTGTAACCTTCTTGTAAAGTAAAGGAAGTCTGTAGTTTCAACTTTTTAACTTTTGTAGTACAGCGGCTAACGTGTTTGGGTTTCTCTCTCCTCTATAACTCGTTGATTAAATATTCCATCTCGGGTAAAGCCAAGATCCATGTATAGGGCATTTTCCTGTGCTGCTCCATAGCACAAGACCATGTCCGTTAGTTCGATTGACGTTCTTGGCATTTTGAGTTAGAATAGCAAATTTATAATATTAGAAAATAATTTATATCTCTCTATCACACGCACATTTCGGAAAATACCAGAACTATTGCGCTGTTGCCAGTTTTGAAACTGGAACGTCGAAATTTTTCGCGCCAAAACATTAAATTGAAAATTCGAATTTTGTCCTAAAGCATGAATGAAAATTATACGGAGAAGTAATATTCAAAAGCAAATGACATAATTTATGAATGTAATCTTATAAAACATCATCTTATAAAAAAAACGCCAGTAGGTGGCAACATTGTAGTGCTGTTGTGTAGGTGATGCCATACAGAAAAAAAGAAGAAGAACGAAAATGTCAAATCAAACTGCCCGAGGTGGTTGAAGGGTCTGTTTGTTTATTAATTATTTAGAGAAAATTGAGTATAAAGTTTCTTTGTCTGGCACGGTCATCAGTACATATTACCTTCATCAACTTGTATATCTTTTATTTACCATTAGAACAATATGTAGTTGTAAAGAATTTTATGTTCATAAATCCATCATCCACGTAAAAAACATAGATGGGAGCGTTTTCTAACCAGCAAAAGTGTTGTGTGTGCGTTAATTAATGTGCATTTATGTGTTGTTTTAAATAATACCGAAAAGGTAACAGAGCTTAAATTAAAAAAATTTTCCCAGTGAACAACTGAACGTAAAAGTTTAGAAATGTACCTTGAAAAATCAACATCTTCTGTCAACCAGTTATTGACCTTTTAAAGAAATTTAACGACAACATTGGTAAAATTTCAGTGACGTTTGTTTACATATGGCTACAGTTTGTTTACGTTTGCTCAGTAGTAACAGGTGTGTTTATTTGGTTTTACATAAGGTGTTATAATTCGGTTATTAATTGAAAGTGCCATTTTTGGTTATTTTTTTTTCAATTTCTTTTCATCTCAGGAATTGCCGGTTTAAATATAATACGTCATTTCCATAACACCCTGTATACAATTAGCAGCAAAAATAACGCACAACCAAAAATTATGCTCAATTTCAAACTTGATTTTCTCGCGAACCGATAAATCGATATCGCAATTTTTTTTTTGAACTGTAAATTTCAGTTTTAGGCTTATACCGGGTGCAAAAATGAGAATAGCTTTTTACGTTAAATTTGAGACGCCATGTAGGGAGCATTAGCAACAACAACGGATGTATGATGAACGCATACTGTAGCCTGATGATTTCTAAACATTTTGTTCCTTTAATTTCTCTGATATTTGTAATATCAGAGAAAATACGCAGTTTTATACCAGAAAATGTTATGCACAGTACGACATACGTGAAATAACTTTATTTAATGGAGGCTCTGTGATATTTTGAGTTGAAATTTCCTTATCAACACGGACGGATATCGTACCTTTACGTGGTGGTTCTTTAAATAGCGAGAGGTATATCAGTGACATTTTGTCTCAACACGTTGTCCTTTTCGTCAAGTACATTAGGAATATTTTTTTTACTAATGCACGATAACGCAAGACCTCATGTTGCGCGCATCGTCAATAAATATTTACATACAGTACAAGTACAGTAAATATTCGAACTCTAAATTGGCCACCGCGCAGTCTCGATTTGTATCCTATAGAGCACTTATCGGATATTATTGGTATGGCACTGAGACAGCATCAATCCCCTCCAGGCAACTTGAAAGTTTAGTGTTGTGATAGCTCGAGCGAAAGACCGCTTGATTAATCGATTATTGAAATAACCGACATCGCTCGATTATTAAAAAAACCGCTCGAGTTATCTATTCAGGCGAAAACCGTCGCTTGTCACTTATTATCTTTCACTCGATACCCGAGCTTGGCTTGACGCTGACTGAAATGTACCGCTGTAGTGTGATCGAGTTAAAAAACTGCTCGTATATTCGAACAGTTTCTCGCTCGATAGGAAATACTCTAGTTATAAATTCAGGGGAAAAACCGAAAAATATCGCCTGTCACTTGATAACCGACCTTCGTTATACGCGCCGCGCCATCCGATTGGCGACGTTCGAGTTTGACGTTCAGCATACAACATACGTCTTTCTTAAAGGCACATAAACGATATTGTAAATATTAAAAAATTAAAGGATATAATTTGAAAATTTTTATTTACTATAAACTCGAGGAAACTTCTCAAAAATAATATAATAATAGAAATTGTTAATGAAAAATAGCAAAACGAACAAAATGGTTAACAAAATATATATAGAAAAATTCGTTGATAATCTTATAGTAAATATTTTTAAATGTAAACAGGAACTTTTTATTATTAAACTCAAGAAGACTTCTTAAAAATAACATACATTATAGAAAATGGAAAATAAGAAAACGAGCAAAATAATTAACAAAACATAGGTATCGACAAATTTTTTGGTAACCAAAAGTAAACAGTCTTAAATTTAAAGTGGAACTTTAAGGTAACTATAAACATGAATTTAAAAATATAATAACCAATTTTCTTATTTTGACAGTCGCGTAACTAAGCCTAAATTTTTGAAAGGAACACAGTGGGCACCTGATAATTTATAGTGGAAAAATTTGACAAGCGATTTTAAATATCTACTTATTTTATACTCGTAGATTGAGAAAGATGTGAAGAAAACAACTCTTGGTAATACTTTTTGTTCGGGTTATAAAAGCACAATAATAAACCCGAACAATAAATACATATTTATATTTGGGTGATTTTTTGCAGTTTTTTGTTTGGTATCCAGACACGTGGTAAAAAATTCATTATTCACAAATAAATAAATTTCTGCAATTTTTTTGGTGGCTAGTACAATTTTTAAGCTAAACCTGTGCCCACCCGTAGTTACGTGCGTGCTAAATACCCTACTTGATCACATGTAAACGGCTAAGCTGCCGGTGGAGTAGTAGGTGACGTCATCGCTTGGTGAATTGGAATTTCAAGCGATTCATTCGAGCGATTCACTCGATTATTAAAATCGCTCGAGTATTAAGTACTCGATTATTAAAATCATCGGTTTTTCCCAACACTATGCAAGATATCCGTCCAAATAATGGTTACCGATATTTGGAATTGACTTGACCAAAATAAAATATCTAATTTAATATCGAGTATGCCGGCGCAATGTGAAGCAGTAATTAGATGTAGAGGTGGGAACACGCGCTACCAATGTAGTTTTTTTGCTATTTATTGTTAATTATGGTTAGTGTTAGTCTTAGTTTAATGTTGTCAAAATGTTATTTTAATTTAAGAAAAACATGTTCGGGTATATAACTGTGTATTTTCTATGAAATTACAGATATCAGAGAAACTAAAGGAACAAAATGTTTAGAAAACATGAGGCTACAGTATGATTTCATATTACACTCGTTGTTGCTGCTAATGCTCCCTACAGGGTGTCTCAAATTAAACGTAAAAAAACTATTCTCATTATTGCACCCTGTATAAGACTAAAACTGAAATCTGAATAAAAACTCACAGTGCAATTACCAAAGAAAAAGCTACAGTTCAAAAGAAAAATTAGCGAAATCGATTTTGAAACTGAGCATAATTTTTGGTTGTCCGTTATTTTTGTTGCTAAGTGAATATATATTTACTTAATATAATTTGAATCCAAGATCATTATTTCTTAATACTAAATATTGTACGTCCCTATGAGCCAAGAATTTGGAAATAGTCCATCAATATCCAGAAACATTAATTAACTTTATTCCTTACAACAATATTTTTCATTTAAGCTCAGTGTTATGTCTCGTTGGTAATGTTATCATTGTCATTCTTTATCTGAAACATTTTCCGACGAAATAAATATAAGGAAAGTCTAATAAGGTTTAATTAGCTTTATCTATACGATATTATCAAATATCTTTGTTATTGTTGTAATTCTCTTTACGGGTGGACATCGGAAAAGTATATATTCTATTATTGTTGGGCAAGAATCAAAATTCCAAAAGATCTAGAAAGTTAGTTATTCTTTTATATGAAGATTTACAAGTTCATTCGAACCCATCATACTGAAATAGTCGGACTTAGACCTCATAATGTTAATCGGTTCATTAGCTGCTGAGATGATTCTGATAATCTTGATTTGAATACTAGTGGCGTCTGTGAGTCGGACGAACATAGAAACATTTTCAGCCGGAACAAGAGTACCTCCCCCCCCCCCGTTTTCGAGGATGCTGAACACGATGGCGGCGTCAGAATTTCTCATTTGGGTTGCGCAACCCCTCAAAACGGCCAATAACCACCCCCCAGAGAAGTTAAACGCGCTTTAAGAGGTTTCCCTGCAGATAAACACACTTTCCTCCCGTTTTCGAGGATGCTGAGCACGGTGGTGGTGTTGGATATTGCGTCCGACCCCTTCCAACCCCTCCACCGGCCAATACTCGCCCCTAAAAGAGGTGAATTTTTTTTTCAAGTATCAGCGGCAAATATATATCCCCCCCCCCACCCCGTTTTCGAGTATGCTCGGCATATTGGTGGTGTTGGAAATCGCGTCCGACCCCCTCCCCCTCTCTCTTCCCGTTTCCGAGGATGTTGAGAATGGGGAAAATAGTTGTACTTCTCTTTTTGGTTGTAATGGTCTCTCATTCCGGTCCAACTGAAAAAATATAATCAAAGAGTTTACGCGAAAAAACGCGAAGGCGTGGTCAGTTTATTTTTAATTTTTTAGAAACATTTTGTGGAAGGGCCATTATCAACTTTCTTTTTTTAAATACGGTTCTGTTTTTCTGATATTGGAATTTGAGAGGTTTTTTTCTTCTGAATGCAACGATGTGTGACACATTGTGGTTTAATGACGTTTCGATGGTTTTTTGAACAACATCAGGAAATTTTGGAGTACGACTAAATTTTTACTTATGTTGGACTAGTTCAATAAATAACAAATAATTTAATAATAAACCACAAATAAGTGAAAAAAATACAGAAACATTATTTCAAACTTCTGTTGATTCGGGATTTAAAAGAAAAGTAGGTGCTTGAAACAAAAAAATTAAGGTGGTGACGTGTGATTTTTTTCACTTGACATTCCCATTGTGATCGTTTGAGAGCGTTTTAAGAGGTTTTCTATTTTCCAGAAAATATGGAACATAAATTTACAAAATGAAAAGTTTGATATTCTATCGCATGTTTTATTTGATCTTAAAAAAACTGTTATGTGGAAGTTAGAAGATGTTATTTATTTTGTGCTTAGAGAATAACGGAAATCATTTTGAACACCTGATTATGTAGTTCCTTACTTTTTTCGTTGTTCGTTTTATTACTGTTTTGGAATGATTTATGTTCACTTATTTGTGGTTTATTATTAAATTATTTGTTATTTATTGAACTAGTCCAACATAAGTAAAACATTTAGAGCATACTTATGAGATATTATTTATGAAAATAGAAGAAATACAGGACAGTATCCCAAAATTTTCTGATGTTGTTCAAAAAACCCTCGAAATGTCATTAAATCACAATGTGTCCATCGTTGAATTCGGAAGAAAAAAAGCTATCAAATTCCAATATCAGGAAAACAGGACCGTATTTAAAAAAAGAAAGTTGATAATGGCCCTTCGAAGACGACTCGTCGGATTACAAAACAATTAACGCTGTAGATAGAGCGGAAAAAGTGGCAATGCAAAAGTGTAATTTACTTTAGAAGTCGATCTCAAAAAAACCCAGGAAAACAATTAAACGATTTTTCAGAATTTCGGGTTTTTCTCCGGAACTACTCGGAATTCTAAAACTTTCTAAACGGCATATTATTAGGCACGTAAATGCGCAACTTTACCTCCATTTAACCGACTTCGTATCTCTTACGGTTTCCGAGATCCCTGTACTGGCCCTCCTTATCTAACACAGGGTGTTCCATTTAAAAGAATGATGTTAGGTCCGATAACTTTTTTACCTGACCCCGTATACTTATTCTGAAAATGACAGATTATTCAACAATCATTATAAAGAAACTTCTGTATAAAATATTTTTCTGTATCTCTTTTAACTAAGAAAATATAGGTTAATTTAGAAATTCGCAATTTTTGGATTTTCCCCCGTATCTCTTAAGCGAGCGAAAATAATTTTGATTTTACCATTTTAAGTTTGACCCAAAAAGAGCACATGACACATACATTACTTTTTTGATAGCACTAACAATTACGGAGATACCCTATAAAAATGCCACCCTGCACTCTACATTTAACCACAAAAACGTAGTTGCTCAAAAGATTAAAGAGAACTAGCATAAGTTTAAACGATATATTTTTAGGTTTATTCCTAGTATGCAATGCACAATTCGTGTATAAGGGTAGTGAAATGATCCCGTTGGGTTTCATAACCTAAGACTAATAAAATGTTACTATAATTTAAAGGTATAATGGACTCCTTCACCCTTTTTGGTGGCTTTAAGCCAGTTAATTATTTAGAAAATAAATTAGTTTAAGCATCCCAGGATACAGGGTGTTGTAGAAATGGTTCATTATATTTAAATGAGTAACTCCTTAGGAAACCTAGAGGAACACTACTAGAGAGAGCAGGCGTAAAACACAAATTTACATATTCGGCACGCGTGATAACTCTGTGTCAGAGTTTAACGCTAGAAGGCTACAAGATTCACTTGCGATGTTGACAAACACAAAATATGTAATAAAAATGATCTGCATTGTACGTAGTCTGTTTCTAAGCCGTGACAGCTTGTGCTATTTTGCCGATATGACAACACGTGAAGTCACGTGACGTGATAATAGTAATGTGCGGCTTTTGTGTTTGTTAAGTTTGTGTAAAATTTTATTAGTTAAGAATTTCATTCTTTCATGACTAAAGAAATAAATTGGAGTCTCTAGTCGCTTAATAATGACGCGTTACTAAGTTTCTCGACACGCTTTCAATAATCCGTGAATATTCCGAAAAACGATTGATGATTTGTTTACAATATGTGCTTTTCATTTGAAATATGTGCACGTTTTTGATAAATACATTTTTGATATAATTTTTATTGAAATAATTGTGAAAAAATTACAGGATGGAAAGTAAAGATATATATTTTTAAATTAAGTTCCCAACCCTAAAAGTGATTTTGGTAATAGGCGCAGTCAGAAAAACCAGTCGATTTGTAAGCGATTAGTAATCATCTGCTGAATGCACTAAGAAAATCTATTTCGCGATGGGAATTCGGACTCCATTTTGTCCATCGTATTTAAAAAGCGATATGTGATTTGATAGCGAGAATTATAAAAAAAATTACGAAAAAAGTGAATTATAATTATATAAAAACATATTATACACGATCTTCTCTAGTGAAGAGGGGATTTAAAAGAAAATTATCCATGTCGTGCAGAAAAAAATGTAATATGTGATGAAAATATTCAGGAGGGATTTTAATCAATCAAAAAATTGACAACAAAATGTATTTAGTATAACTATAAATCGATGCGTATCGTAATATCGCCGATTAAAAACCGCTTATAAGTCGATGGGCTCTGTTGAATGCAGCCATTGTCCTCATTATCACTTCTTAGGGCCGATATTTCAAAGTCACCTTAAAGTACCGAATGACATAAGTCATCCTTAACACAAGTTTAACAGTAATTAAAGTTCTCTTTAACTCTCATGTAAAATAATAGATCTTTAAGGACGTGGTAATCTTCCACTTAACGCGTCAATTGATTACAACAAACACAACAAATTAATTTAAAATATAGTTTTTTTCAAGGATTACCATAACATTAAGGCTACCTTAGCTAAGGTCTAACTTAAGGTAACATTCAAATATCGGCGCTTAGTAATTTACTTAAGCTACGCCTATTTTAAACTTGCCGTTATAGAATTGTTAAAAGCCACAAGATTTCATATGCAGTTTTGAATGTTGTAATGTATGATTCACATTTATCTTGTTCACCACAATTTCTTAAAATATGATATACCTTCCGCCGTAATGATACTAGTACTACTAATTTAGATCATTCCGATGGGGGGGGGGGGGGGGGGGGGGCAGTATATTTTTATAAGTTTTGACAATAAATATAAAAATAATATTAGCTTATGCATCGAAATAATTTGTGTTCAATGTCTAAAAATCTATACATGATGCCCCACCGGAAACCAAGTCAATCTATAGGAAAATTTTGAAAATTGCTAATGCGTTGATGGGGGCAACTCGGCTAAAATATTGTCAATATGGTGGTACTTCCGGTTTTACCGGAAGTCGGTCGTTATTTCTAATTTCTCCGAAGATAATATGTTATTTTATTAATCCACCAGTGGCGTCCCTCCATCTGATGTTTTTTCCAAAAAAGTGACATTTTTCCATGGAGAGTTTTAATTTGAATTTTATTATTTTAATCAAGACGAACAAAAGCGGAAATTTCCGTTTTCATGTAATATTGACCAGGCTAATTAGATAGAATACAAATGATATCTAAATGACCTAAAGTAGTTAAACTGTTTGTATTTTATACAGGGTGTTATGGAAATGACGTATTATATTTAAATGGGTTACTCCTGGGGCGTCCTAGAGAAGCGCTACATATTTTTTTTTAAATCGAACGTTTTAATAGTGGGGCAACACACCCATAAACCCACAGGTCACTCCGCAGCACTGTATCATATTACCCTGCGGACCTATTTCACAAACACATGTTGCGCGCAATGTTGAAAAACTGTGTAAAAATGTAAAACTTTAGTTTCTTATAATAAAAATTATTTAGCTTACCTTAGCATCTAAATTGAAAGAATCGATGACATTGAACTAGCAAGGAATCCAGTGCACAGATATCTTCAGTTTTTTTAGTTTTGGTGATTAAAGTTTATACCCCACTAAAACCCCTTCGGCGTTTTTCTTCCCATCTCAGAACATTACCCTGTATATGGTCAGAGACACAGAACACATAATGAAACACTGAACAAATTACCATAAATCACTTAAAGAAACACACACATGTGTCAAATTAGTTTTTTGAAGATAGGCACTTGTCACACTAATTCACTACACTTTATAAGAAACACACGTGGGTGCGTGCATTGGTTATAAAATAAGATCAACCGTATTCCGACGCAGTCCATCTAAAACTGACAAAATATCTGACAAGCCCGCTACGGCGACCGAACCGACTCGATGTAAGCCGAGTTATTTCGTCGTTTTGAACGCAAGGTTGTTCCATGCGTACTTTTGTACCGAACTCGGTACATTTTACAAAGGTTGTATTCATCAGAACCCATCGATTTATAAGCGATTTTTAATGGGTGACGTCACGATGCACCTTGATTTGTAGTTCTGCTGAATGCGTTCTGTTGTCAGTTTTTGTTTGGTTATAAATGAATAAATATAAATTTTTTATATATTCGATGGAAAAAATGGCGTCCGATTTCAACTCGATTTGTGAAATCAATTTTTTTTTAGTACATTTAGCAGATGATTACTAATCGCTTACAAATCGTTTTTGGTATACTTTCCATCCAAGGATTTGCTCTGTTATGTAGGGCTGTTGAAAGTAACGACTTCTTTTTAACTTCACATTCTTGGTGAAGGTAACGACCTTTTTTTAAGTTCACTTTCTTGGTGGTCACCTTTTTTTCCTTAGAACTCTAAATTTTTTAAGTGTCCAGTGAAGTAGCGTCCTTTTTTAGGCGCCGTGCTGGTACATTTCTATAAAATTCGGTACAATCTTACCGATACAGCCAGTACAATTTTGCCGATCCAGTCGGTACAATAATTTAAAGCTTGGAACAACGCTGTTTGAAGTAGTTTGAAGGTTTCCTTCCGTTCGTTCGTCGCGTATGTCATTTTTAAATTGAAGGAATCGTATTTATTTTTAATTACTTAAAAAAATAAATCTAAGCGAGAAAAAAAAGGACCGTGTAATCTTTCCATGTGAATAGCTGCTATTTGTGAGGTTATGTGAGAGGTTCTTTCATAAAACTTGTTTTATGAAACTGATAATTGTTTTTAAATAAGTAAAGGTACGAGAGCAGCATGTGTCTTAAACAAAATTGCTTAAAGAGTTTGAAAGACAACCATTTAAAAGGTCATGACGTTTGATCTGTTTACTTTCCTGTGCTTGTGACGAATTTGACATTTTTGTGTGATATTACTATTATTTGTTTTGCGAAACGTTTTTCGCCGTTGATTTTCTGGAATCATATTTGTTCATAAATGATAGAATGAAAAATTGTTAAAATTAAAATATTTGAGAGAGTTTGCCGTGAAGATATGACAATACCGGCCGAAATGCGCTGAGGTCTTTTCACACTGCATACCTTTTATTTTGTTGATTGCAACCGTCATCAGTAGAGGCCATATAAATGTTCAGATTTCATATAAAGTGTATAATATCACTTAATAATTCCAAGCGCCATTTATGGTTATTTTTCTTCAATTTATTTCCATCTCAGGATTTGCCGGTTTAAATATACTACGTCATTTCAATAGTACCATGTACAGTTCGACAAGCAAGTCTATAGCTACGCGGTATCGGTAAGGGGGAAGCAATATCTTTTAAAACATGGCCGAGTCATGGGCGTGCTATTATTATCTTAATAATGTAATAATATATATTTTTCATAGCATGACTATATTTGTATCACCAGTGCAATATATTAGTCCTTTTCATTAATATTCCTCGCTTATTTTGGCATTTTCGCCAATAAAATCCATTTGATTTCAACATGCACCTCAAAGTTTCACGGGAAAATGGAAAGTTTATGTCACTTCTCAGCTGTTGTAGCAACTTTTTTAAGTTTGGAAATACTTTTAGTTCCAAATAAAACGTTTGTATTGTTCTCCTAACAATGCCAAAGCCGAAGCCTTCGATTTTTTCGACAGCAGAGAGACAGACGGTCCATTTTTTGACAGGAGATTACAACAATTGATTCGGGGGTTATTTTCTTCCTTTCAGTATCTTCTTTGTTCATGATTTTTACTGCACCCACGCTTACTCCCGTATACATTGCGAGCCTTGCTAGCTTTCGCTTAAGTGGCAATTTAAATGTATTAATTTGTGATTCCTATTCACACACCCTGTACACATTGGCAATCACTTCGCGGGTTTGACTATGAAGGGTTTTACCAGGGTATATCATTCATTATCACAGTTTTAAAATAAACCCTATCACTATGCAACTGGATGAATCATATTGGACATCGCCGAACAAGCACGCTGGCACTATAGGCGTGTCACCAGGCGCGTGACGTCATCCTCTGTCTGGGATATAACCTATCAAATTAGCTCTAGCCACCAGTTACCCATGGTTACCGTTGATATTGTACCATGTTGCCCTATTTTTAGATTAGAAGTACTTTAATGAAAAAATATTTTATTTTGCATTTAAATATTAAAATAAATAGTATGAAAAGAAAGTTTTAAGAACATTGAAACTATAATAGAATATTAGTTTCTTATATACTTATGACAATTTACTTTAAATGGGTAAATTTAATTTTAGGGTTTACTTGGTAACATGTTATTAAATTAAATTTTAATATATGTGACAACATTGTTATCCCAAGAAATTTTTTTGCCCGCATTCCTTTTGTAGCTACAGTTAAAGTTGTCGACCTGTATAATACTTATTTTATATACGGTAGACATTCGATAGTGTGAACCGAAAAAAACAACGTCCGTTGACATTATCGATTTATTCACGTTAACGGAGGTTATATTTAATATGTTAGAACTTTTTATAACCAACATTAATAAGCATATAAATTACTAATACTCATTAAAATAAACAGTAACAAATTTAAGAAAAAGGGATAAGAATTATTTTTGTTAAAAAAGTCAGAAATTGTTGTTTGTTTTCGGGGTTTTTTTTTCCATTTTTAATCCACAAGTTATGGCTGTGTGGACAATTTATCTCCAGATATTTTCAAAAAGCGGATTCCAAATCTCTTCTTAAAGCGTTGCAGCCATCCCTCACTGGCTGTAAATTGCTTATCATTTTCTTTAATTTGTAAATGAATTTGTTTCGCTTTTTGCTTGATCATGTTTACTTCTTGGCTCCAGAGACCACTTATATAATTTTTTTGCCATTCTGGGAAATCCCGAATGTTTGTCTTTTACGTGGGCCCACATATGTATCTTTCACAACTTTAGAAATCAGTTCCTTTTTTTGTTTTATTTTACAAATTGTGGATTTTGCAATACCATATTTGTACGTAACACTTTGCCCTTCATTTAATCTTTGGATCAATAGTGATTTTTCATAAAGAGTAAGACACTTTGGTTTTTTTAAGCGATTCACCGATATTTGCCGAAAAATACGTGACCCAAATACGCATTAACATCGAACAACTGGCACAAAACGTAGCGCTCTCGGTGGGAAAGTTCCGCATATATCGGGGATTTACAGAACCGCGGAACAACGACTGCCACATAATGTATATTTTTAAGGTCAATAACTTTTTCCATTAGCGAAGGTTTAGTTTCTTCACGGTTAACGGTATTCTTGTATAATTAACATCCTGTTCACACTATGCGAGGTTTCCGTTAGGCGATGTTCACACTATCGAGTGTCTACTGTAATATATATATTTTAAAATAATTGCTCTTAGAGTAAACAATTATTTTTTGCAGAGATTTCAATCACAACAAAATTAAGAAGATATCAACTGGCGCAGTCAGCAACATTCAACTAAACCAACTGTAAGTGGTTTCCAATCATTAAAAAATAGAATAGTCTGAAAATTCTCGAGTACAAATAATAATGAATGCCTGATTGTTAACTAAAATCAATCGAATCAATTATGGCCGAGTTATTCCTTATCAAAAAGTATCTTATTAATTTGATTGATTGTTGTGTTTTTCTCAAATACCCCCGAATCCGTATGCTTTAGAAATTCTGTGAGGAAAATATATTAAGAATTTTTTTTGTATTTATTTGTATATTTTATTAAACTTTCTATATTTAACTATCCTCAGAGGTCTAAAGGTCGATTAATGCACATCAGTGACGACACAGTGCCATGTCCGGCACATAATTTCACCGGCGTGATATAAATTATTCTTGTAGGAACTTGTGGGAATCGATTCATATCTATCCGACGTGCGACCGTTATAGACTGTCACATCACTGGCACGGTCACTATTTAGTGTATGGCCACAACGGAGTACCGCACAGCGTCCTCGCTCATAGCCTGGTACCATAGCATCGCACAGTATTGTCCACAACGGCGCACCGAGCCTAGCTCATTGCCTTGCCTGTCGATCAGTTTGTCTCTCGACATCGAGATATAAACATGGACTTTGCGTTGTCATCTTCTTCCGATGAAGAACATATTATTGTAGACGCTAATATAACAGAATTTGACGTGAAATAGAAAAATCAGTTAATATACAGGATGTCACATTAAAACATATGTTTAAACAGGGTCATAATTAATTAATTAGAAAAAAATAAGGTATACTGGAATAATTTTTAACATTTTAATTGTTATTTTAAATAGTGCTGTCCTACATAAAAATCCAAGTAACGATATAATCAAAAATATCTATATGCATTCTCATATGCGCACAGTCCATGTTTATATCTCGATGTCGAGGGACTACTGTGCGAAGCTCGAGCGAGGCTGTTCGGTGCTAGGGTGCCATGCTATGGGCGAAGGGCGGTGCGCCGTTGTGGACACACACTTAGACAGATATGAATAGACCCCTACAACTTCCTACAAAAATAATTTCTATCACCCCGGTGAAATCAAGTGCCGGTTACGGCACTGTGTCTTCACTGATGTATGTGAATCGATCTTAAAAACAACCAAGATCCCAATAATGATCTTTGTATTGGAAACATACAGAATATTGACGAAAAGTACGTTCCACGCTATTCCGTTGTTTTTCGATAAAATAGTAATTATCTCAATAAGTATAAATATTATTATTTATTATTCTTAAAAGACACCCGAGCCAGATTGTTTAAAATCGGAATAATTTTTGGAAAAATAAAATCTTGTCTAATTAAGTACAGGTGTCCCATTTTCGACACATTTATAGGGTATCTCCGTAATCGTTAGTGCTATCAAAAAAGTAATGTAGGTGTCATGTGCTCTGTTTGGCTCAAACTTAAAATGATAAAATCAAAATTTGAAAATTTTCGTTCGCTTAAGAGATACAGGGGAAAATCAAAAAATTGACAATTTCAAAATTATCCTATATTTCTTAGTTAAAAGAGATACAGAAAAATAATTTATACAGAAGTTTCTTTATAATGATTGTTGAAAAATCTGCCGTTTTCAGAATAAGTATACGGGGTCAGGTAAAAAAGTTATCGGACCTAACCTCGTTTTCGTAAATGGAACACCCTGTATATTTTAATCTAAAAATATAGCATTTTGAATTCTCTTTTCAATATAACACACCATGGATGATATTTGTTTCCTAGGCGATTCAATTGAACTTTATAACATTAAACCACAATAGGCCATGAAACAAAAGCTAATATCCTAGAAACACCTATGTTGACATTCTAGTTGTTATTAATATTTAACGTCAATTTCATTTTTACATATTCATTTGTGAAAATGACTTATCAACATTTTGAAAAATTTGATATGATCTGTTTATATTGAAAGTGGAAGAAACGAAGAAATGGCGCAAAATTTATATTTTGTTCGCTATCCGGAAAGACGGCAATAATTTAAGGATATATTCCGACGACTGGAACATGATTTAAAAATATACGGCTCTTTTACGATACCAAGATCAAAAACTTATAATAAAGAAAACAAGGAAAATGAACAAAGCGTGTTAGGATTTGTCGAGGCCAATAATCAGGTAATATATCCCGTGATAGCTCAACTTTTATTGAAGTGAAAACTTCTTTAGGATCGTGTAGCACTTTTAGTGGGTATTGATTGAGTTGGACTGAGCCGTCAGATTGGCATTTTGTCACTGGTGTTTAAATAAATCTAACGAATATCGTTCTTTTCGTCAAAAAATAATTTGGTCAGATGAATGTCGAATTACAACTACTCCAGTATTCATAACCGACATAATGAAAGACATTGGAACTCCACAAATCCCTACATGGTACGACCTGTTCGCCAACAAGGTCGATTTGGGGTAAATATAAGTTATTTTTTGTTTCAAAACAAACTAGTGTATCGCTTTTTTGAAGAAAATTTAAATGCAGATAGATATCTGGACATACTTCAATCAAACTTTTTCGATATCCTTGATAATATTCCTTTAAATGAAGTAATACCACGATCTCCGAATCTAGCACCTCCAGATTTCTTTCTTTAGGGAGTGTTGAAAATAAAATTTATAAAGAAGGCATTTTAACCCGAGAACAACTTGATCAAAGAATTCATGATGTCTTTGCGGAAATAAAATCATTACACATGCCTTAAAATCCGTTCGAAAGAGATGTCAAGAGTGCATTGAAAATAAGGGAGGAGCTTTCGAACATTTGCGATGATTTCCGTTATTTTTTATCTTAATTTGAATCTTTTATTTCGTTTCAAAGTAAATAAATCGCCTAGGAAACCAATATCATACATGGTATGTTATATGTTTCAAAAGAGAATTTAAATTGCTATATTTTTAGAATAAAATATACAGGATGTTCCATTTAAAAAAATGAGGTTAGATCCGATAACTTTTTTACTTGGTCCCGTATTCGCATTCTGAAAACGGCAGATTATTCAACAATCAATATAAAGAAACTTCTGTATAAAACATTTTTATGTATCTCTTTCAACTAAGAAAATATAGGGAAATTTTGAAATAGCCTATTTTTTGATTTTCCCCCGTATCTTTTAAGCGAGTGAAAATTTTTACATTTTGATTTTACCATTTTAAGTTTGTGACCCAAAAAGAGCACATGACACATTACTTTTTTGATAGCACTAACAATAACGGAGATACCCTATAAAAGTGCCGAAATTGGGACACCCTGTACATATAATTAAAAATTTGTTGATGATGTATACGATTTTCTAATCTTCAGATATTTTTTTACATATTTTACCGTTAAAATCTTAAATGGTAATGGCACATCATTTTAAATCTCTTTCCAATAATACCCTCATTTATTACTTTTTGAGCAGTGATTTCCTAGAAATCGCGTTCCAAAAATGGTCTGCCTCTGGTAAAAAAGGGTGTCATCCGGAGTGACTACTTACGGACCTCTAATCCTTATACTAAAAGAGGCGTCATCACAAAAATGTTTTTCATATTATAACCTAAAAACCATAAGTCTCATTGTAGGTAGTTAAAAAAATAATAAATTATGGTTTTATTGGAAAGAGATTTAAACGCCCACTAAAATGTTTCTTTGAAGGTTAGAGACAATGCTGTATCATGAGTGATAGACGTGTTTTGGACTTTTTTTTTATTTATTTCTAGAAAATAATGACAGACTACCTTTTCTAGACGTTGTAGTCCAGAGAAACAGGAATACCATCATCACATCGGTATACAGGAAACAAACTCACACAGGACAATACCTTAATTATGCCCCGAACCATTCGAATAATACCAAACATGGGATAGCTAAAACATTGGTTGACAGAGCATTCACGCTTTGCAACTCACAAGAGGCTATCACACAAGAACTTAACAACATCACCAAGGACCTAGGAATGAATGGTTATCCCCAACGACTGGTAGACCAAGCCATCAAAAAGCGTCAGAATCACAAACAAAGAACGAGGGATGACACCGAAGTTGGACCGACCATAAACATACCCTATGTCGAGGGGGTTTCTGAAAAGATTCGACGAATAGGACAACAATACAATATTCGTACAGTATTCAGCTCCAAAAACTCTTTAAGAAGCCACCTGACAAAGACAAAACCAACCAACCACAAAGACACAAAGAATTGTGTATATAGAATACCCTGCGAGTGCGGACAATCCTATGTTGATGAAACCCTACGGCCATTGGAAACAAGGATCAAGGAACATCAGAGCCACACACGAAAGGGAGAACAAACAGATCCGGAGCAGCAGATCACGCTTGGACCCACGGCCACCACTTACAATGGGGACAATCAAGTATCATACTTAAGGAAGAACATTGGCGAAAGAGGAAATTCAAAGAAGCAGCTGTCATCACTCAGAATCCTGGTTGTTTTAGCAAACCCTCTTTATATATAAGGAACATATGGAACCCCTGTTAAGCAAATGTAATCTTAGTTTAGGTACGTCCTCTAGTATTGACGCATGACTGCACCCACCTTGGTCATACTCGACTAACTTTCTCACCCCCCTTATTAGTATAAATACTCTCGTAGTTTAGTAACTTGCTCAGTTGACGAGTGACTGAAGACTACTGGAGATACTTACCAGTTGAAACGTTGTGATTTAAACGAAATAAAGACAATGGAAGTCCAAAACACGTCTATCGCCCTTTAAAATGATGTATCCCTCCTTCCCATTTAATATCCCATCTAGATTAAACCACGAGGGCTAGATACAAATGTTATTTAAAAGCCTCCTATTTTTAATATTATTTAATGTAAACATTAGAAGCAAGTTATTAAGGGTTAAAGTTTTCAAATTGACGCCCTGCTTAATAACTGCACGATTTACTAGACAGATTACCTTACATCTCTAATTTTTCTGGTGTATTACATGTAAAAGGACAACCAAAAAGCCTAAAACGTACTTTATATCAAACTTCTTAAAATCATTGTTTAACTAGGACTTAAAATGTTTGACGACAAAATCTCAACTTGAGTGCTGCTGGCTCGTAAACTAGATATTACAAAGGAATTTTTAAAGTTTAATTGTTTTTAAGAAGAACTCGTTGTATGCAGCATTTGTAATAAATTACTTTTTGAAATATTTAACAAAATCTCTTTTCAGATTTTTGAGCTTCAATCAAATCGAAATAGTAGAGGAAGAAGCTTTTGCCGGGTCTCAGATTGCACACATGTAAGTGTCATGGATAAATTAATTATTTAACTTTTATTAATTAGGCAGTTTGTTTAGATAATTTACATTGGAGACAGTTTTATATATTAAAATTTATAGAGAAGTACTTAAATGTAATTTTTTTTTATGATCAAACACAAGCACCATAGGAAAAATCCTGTAAGGCGCTCTGTGAGTGATGCGTGTGCGCAAAAAGCGATTACTGTTGGTTTTGAATCGTTGGAGGTTATATTCGTTGGGAAAACGACATCGGGAAGATCGTTCCATAAGGATGGAGTCCTCCAGATGAAAGAATTCTTAAATAATGAGGTTCGAGGAGTACTAAGCTTAACCACACATGGATGGGCGGTAGTGGTTCGTCGTGTATTTCTGATATTCGCCGCTCTGGGCGGAATTAAGAGGGCAAGGTCAGACGAGCACTTTCCATGAAAATATCTGTAAAAGAGAATCAAATCCCCAAATTGTCTTCGATGTTCTAGGTTGTCGAGGATCTTCGTCAGCTCGTGGTCTCCAATCAGACGAATGGCCCTCTTTTCGATGTAATTCAGTAGCCGTATGTTGGGGTGCAGAGCTCCAGACATGAGAGCAGTAATCTAGTGATGGCCGAATCTGGGCTTTGTATAGTGTCAAAAGTTGTTGAGGTGTGTACAACTTTCTGGTTCGCAAGAGTACACCAAGTTTCTGAGAAGCTATCCTGGCGATTGCCACAACGTGGTTATGCCAAGACATATTTCCTCCTAGATTGACGGCCAGCAAATTAATAGATAAAGCCAGTGGGACCGCGCGTCCGTCCATGACGGTTCTGTAATGTTAACCTTTTTAGAGAAAACTGCTCTCTGGGTTTTTTTAGCATTAAATTCGACTTGGTTACTGTCACCTCAAGCCAAAATTTCTTCCAGGTCTTTGTTGAGGCACGATACTTCATGCTGTCTGCGAAGATGTTTGTGCATTCAAAGAGAAAGATGATATAAGTGTGCTTTCATCAGCAAAACTAAATATCGGGTTTTTCGTTTTCACTAGAAGGTCGTTAATGTAGAGTAAGAAGAGAGTGGGAGACAATATGGACCCTTGAGGAACACCGGCATTGATGGTAACGGTGTCTGAGAGAAATCCGTCAATGGCTACTTGCAAAGAGCGGTCCTTAAGAAAGCTAGACAACTATGCGCAGAATCGACTGGGCATACCATAGGATCGCAGTTTACTTAGAAGTCCCTCATGCCAAACACGATCAAATGCTTTAGAAATATCCAGTGTAACAGCCCGAGACTCCCCATGATGTTCGATTGAGTTGTTCCAAAGATGGATGACATAGGCTAGAAGATCTCCAGTTGATCTGGACTGGATCTGGAATAACAAGAAAATAAGACGATGTCATATACTAAACTAACCTATACGGTTCACTGCCATTTAACGTTGTGGGCTTCATTTATGCTAAGATATTGGCGATTTTCACCAGAGCACGTCACCGACACTTAGAAATTCTTCTGGCTAATATAATGTTTAACACGGGTTGTTAATAATTCCGCACCATTCTCAGGAGGCCGCCACGTCTAGGGTCCTTAAACAAAGTGTGATGGCACATAACAATAGCCCATTTTTTGGCTTGGTGGTCATTCTACCCAACTAGCATTTTTAGACACATTGTGGTACATGTATCGTAACTATCGTTTCTGTTTCCGATCAAAATTGGAAACTGTTGGCAACAAGAATGGAATTATTTTCGAAACGTATACATTTTAAATGGGACATTTACACGTGTTTCCAAGTGGTTGGTACTAGCTGTGACTTTCGCTGTTTCGATGCACAATCGAAACTTTTATCGAAAATGTTACGTATTTGTATTTAAAAATGACAGTTAAAGGGGCGGGGCTATGTTAAACCATGCGCAAAACAATTAGGATACCTTCACTGTAGTAAAATAAAAGAAAAACAATATGAAACAATAATTTCGCCATGATGAATTCGTTATAAGTATATTTCCTATAAGATATTTTATTTTATATAGGTACCTAGTTATTGCACATTAGAACCAAAAAATCATTGTCGCAGTAAATTTTATCGTGCAGTTGAGTAATTTGGCTTTATATTTTTAACGTGCCCTTGTGATTTATTTTCATTTACAGAAAAAAATATACTTTGTCAAAAAAATAAAAATTAAAATATTATCAATATTTTATTTATTTCTTTTATAAATCGACTTAGCTAGGAAAATGGAACTTATCTAACAAATTTTGGCTTTGCAAGAGATGCAGGAATTTTAACAAAATAAAAATTCTTTTCCTAAAATGGCCGCTAGAAAGCAAGAAATTATTCTGGTCCAAAATGGACTCGACACACAATTTCTACTCTTTGGCTTCTATAATGTTTCCATGATGCACAGAAGAATAAAAGGTTTGTAAGGTGAATGCCACAGAAAAAAAGGTTTGCTTGCATGCACAGAAAAGAATGGTTGGATATGGACAGCCGCGGTGTGAGGTCACGAGAGGCGTGGTTGCAAAATTTCCAAACTAAAATTATAAGGGATAAATAAGCAATTTCCTGGTATTATTTGTATATTAGATGTTATTATTGATTCATTTTCAGAAACAGATTGACGTAAGTGTTTTTTGAAGATTTTTAATCAACATCTTGTTTGTATTATTGTTTGCATATGGAGATTTAAATTGTTATTTTTCTGTTAAAAACAGCTTATTGCACTGTACTTATCAACATAGAGTATACCCACCCTATAGCCATACTTTATGTTGATAAATCCAGTACAGTAAGCTTTTTATTACAGAAAAATAACAATTTAAATCTCGCTAAACAATAATATAACCTCAAACTAGTTCAGATGGTGATTAAAAATGTACCTAAAACACTTACTTCAATCTGTGGTTGAAAATGGATCAATAATAACACCTAAAATATAAATATCAAGAAGTTGCTAATTTATCGCTATTAAACGTACACCGATGCTATAAAAAAATCTCTTATGGGAAATTCAATGCAATCGTGTGTCTTACCAAAACTTTATAATTTTAACTAAAAATTTTCCGAAAAATATTTATCTTCGCGTGTCGTTAATATATCGACACCACGATTTGTAAAATATTTCGAAACAAGCACGTCTTTAAGTGTTTCTAGTAACTGGATTCGAAAATGTGTGTGTGTCGCAAAAGTTTCGTAACACATATATCTCGATACAAGTTTCTAATTCGAATCGAAAATGTGTCGAAACGTTTCTCAGCAAAGAATGTGTGTCCAATTTGTGTCTAAAAATGCTACTTGGGTAGGTTTACTCATTTCCATGACGATGTGTAATATGTAAATGGTTAATACAAGGATGATTTTATTGTCCAATCTAGAAAATACAGTTTATTTTTTAAGAAAATACACTACGCTATATTCAAAAATTCACGTCCTAATTAATAAGCTGTTATTTCGTTAATAATGAACCAATTTTAATAGTTCTTGTTTTAACTGATAGAAAAACATATTATAGATTTAGGGAAGAGTAGTTTACGTTCTAGTACGTCTAATTCTATAGGGTAGCACAAGAAATTTAAATTTTTTTACATATTTTACATAAAAGTTAAATTTTATTTATTTTTTAAACTAAATCAATAGAGATCTGGGTTAGATACTGGCCAAAAGGTATCGCCATGCCACTCGAGGTAACAAAAAAATTACCAGTTCTTCAAAATATTGTCCAAAAAGCGTTTCGTAAAGAATCAATGCGACACTAAATGCTAAATAAAAATAATTTTAACACATAATATTAAGTAAATGAACATGATATTTGCGTAGCACTCTGTATTATAGACCAGTCGTTATTTTTGTACGTTTTAGTTTAGTCTAGAGTTTTTATTAAGGAAGAACAGTTGATTAGTTTTTTAAAAATTATATCCTTTCAATTTTTTAAAAATTTATAATCGCCGCTGGCTAGCCAGTCCCAGTCAAAACAAAACCAATGTCGCGATGAACCCAGTAAGAGATTTGGCACACTTTTGTGTATCCACCTTCTCGTTTATGTACCTTTAACAAAGACGTATGTCGTGTCAGCCTTCTGAGCGTCAACCTGGAACGTCGCCAATCGGAACATTTCGGGTGGCAAGAGACGTCGATCGAAAATCGGATATCAAGTGAAAGGCGATTTTCAATTCTTCTCTTGAATTTATAACTAAAGTAGTATTTCCTATCGAGCGAAAAACTGCTCTAATATACGAGCAGTTCTTTACCTCGGGCGATCACACTACCAAGCAGCACATTTTGGTCGGCGTCAAGCGAAGCTCGGGTATCGAGTGAAAGGTGATAAGTAACAAGCTTGAATTTATAATCGAGCGATGTCGGTTATTTCAATAATGAAGCACTCAAGCGGTTTTTCGCTCGAGCGATCACAACACTAGAAATAACAGCTTATTACATATAGTACGGTAGCCCGTTACCAGGATGTCGCCGATCACGACCTTTTGAGTTTTTTGATGATTTAATAAGGACTTGAGGAGGAAATTAGAAGAACGGACATTGGCAACGTTGCGAAATCATTAGGAATCATCTTTACAAATATGTGATATATGACTCAGAGTGATGTTTTGAGGAAATAAAAATAGTAACTGACATTTTCCGTGCGGTGAATAGTTTTGGTTTGAGAAAAATCGAAATATGTTTACAGCGGAGAATTCAACTTATCCCGCCTCGTCCATTTTACTTGTCAGATGTTATTTCTCGTTATTCGTGACCGGAAAAAAATGAGAACGGACATTTTCATAGACGCGCAACCGCAGTGTTGGATCTTAGGTATGTAATTTTTTTAACGCTGTTCGAGTTATCGCGCCTCGTCTGTTTTCAAGCAGAAATCGTGTATTGTGGTTCGGAAAATGGGGGAAAATATGAACTGACATTTTTACACACGCAAAACCGTTTTCAGTCAACACAGCACGTATGGGGACATAGCTGATGTTGAGTTGTTATAGACAACCAAGCCACACAGCATACCGCGATCATGAATTATACAGATACGATACGACTTCGCTGCCCTCCCTGCAGCTGCGCAGCACGAAAAACGTCCGCTCGACTCGATTTACTATTTTTAGAGTGTTATCAATAATTTAAAAAAAATTGACCCGGGCGCTGTAACTTTTTTATACCCCCTTTCTTTACATCTTTTATTTAAACTATGGAATTTTTGCAACACTCAAAGCGTCCGTTGTCAATTAATTCACGTTTCTTTTTATATTTTTAATATGATTTCATCAAGAACGGACAAGGTGTGGAAACAAAAATACGATCTGCTTTCTTACGGACTGAAATCACTCTGACGCGTTGCCGAACTTTTTCGCTCGAGTAACACTTATTTTTTATTAATCTAGCAATTAGACGAAGGCGTGATAACAGGACATTTTGGTAACTGGCTGCCGTACTAATAGGGCTCCAATTTTTGAAGATTCCATAACTAATTGGCGTAGGGTGTCTTATTTATTTCAAATTAAATTCGATAATGATTTGTTATTTTATTACATTTTAGAAGCTTCAGAGGTAACAGACAACTGAAAATAATACACAGAGATGCATTTCGAAAGTTGAAGAGTCTAAGACGTATGTAAGTTTTAAAGAATTTTATTATTATTTATCTTGAGAATCATATAAAACGGACCAGACAAAAAATAAATATCTGTATGATAAAATAAAATAGCCCATAATATACAAATTACAAATAAGGGTTACTGGTGACTTTCACCTGAACGCCAACGAAAGCCAGGGTGAGCCAACGATAGAGTAAAGTTCATTTTCTTCTTTACGTTAAGAATTAGATAAAAATTCGAAATACAAAAGTTGTAGAGATCATTCAGGTCCAGGTGTACAGTATACAGGGGTGGCCCACAAACACGTGGCGAGTATAACTTATTTCAAACGAAATACCTTGTATTTATATCAATTTTAGGATTATGTGATTCTGATATTTTTTTTTACTTCTAATGTTATTTATCTAAATCTTATGTTTTCCCAATATTTTCACTTTTTCAGCGTTGGATTTAATTGTGAATACCTGGTTGGTTAAAGGCGGGGGTCGGTTTAAAAGCCCGAGCTTTTATCACTGCAGCCTTTCGGCTTATTGTGTACCCCGATCTTGTTAGAAGACGTTTGTTCCTTCTATGAGGTCCAGTAACCTTCTACCAAGCTTGTCATGTGGGAGGTTGTCACCACGTTGTATGTTCCCGAAGATATTTTGTCTTCTACGAGACAGTGGTACGCAGCGGTATATTATGTGTCCGGCGGTTTCATCCTGTTCGCCACAGAGTCTGCAGTCAATGGATCCGTTGTTTATACCGAGTGTTTTCGCAAGTGGCAGTGGCCAGTTAGCAGACCCATCACTTGTTTCAACTGGGGCCGCGTCAAGGTTAGCATCCCATTCGATAGTATTTTCGATGGTTTTCCAATTACGGCCCGTGCGTGTTTTTGACCAGGTAACCCTTGCCATCGAGATAGATGTTGTTTTTTCGACCATCTATCTAATGTTGTTTTTGTTGCCTGTTGTTTTGAATACCTACACTACCACTACCTTTACAAATTATAGATTCATATTTGGTATGGAGATTACATGGAACTAAGGCATAAAGTATGGAAACAAATTTACGTCAGTTTTTACATGGTGTTCAAAATGAATTTTCTAATTTCAGTAACTTTAAACTAAAAAATCTCGGTCTTTTTAAATAGCACACCCTGTATCTTTTATTGTTTTGTGGTGGAATATGCTATTATCTTTAACTTTTGTTTAGTATATCACATGTTGCTAGTTATAAACATATTTTAATTTTTCTCTATTTTTCATTGTTCATTTCCTACGTGACATAAAAAAAAAAACAAAAGTATAGGTACTGTCAAGACTTTAACATATTTAATACTGAAATAGAAAAGTTCCTTTTTTGATGTAAGAGGCGTTTAAGAATCAATTCAGTGGATTCATTCAGTGGCCCCCTCGATTTCGTGATCTGACGTTACTACATTTTTTCTTTTGGGGTTATGTGTTTTCTTCGTATATCCCCCCACAGCCAAACACGATGTGGAGGATAGAATACGAAAAGTTTGCATAACAGTATCACCATTTATGCTAAGAAGTGTAAAGTAAAACATAATAAAACGATTAAATATATGTATTCGAGAGGGGAGAGGGGCATATAATTGAGAATTTATTACGAAACAATTGAAAAATGAGAAAAATAATGAAAAATAAAAAGTCTATTAATTTTTCAGGTGGTATTAATATCAAATACCAATGTATGGAAAAATTATTATTTTCCCAGACCACCCGATGATATCTTATATACAATAAGGGCGGATTTTTGTCTACACAGTAGCACTTTAAAATACTAATTCAGATTGAATGATACTACCAAGAAAAGGAAGCCTTTTCAATTGATAGGATGTCACTACCTGCAGACCGGTTTCGAACTCTTTTGTTCTCGTCAGTACAGGGTAGGTATACATGCCTATCATCAGAGAAGACTCTATACTTCACGCTATATTATCAACGGTAGTCGAGAAAATACAACGCGCAGTGCCCTCTCTTAGCAGTTCCACACAATCTGAACAGACGTTATTTGAATAAATCAAAAATTTGAGAAAAATATTAATTGTAAATATTTTTTGACACAACTTTCTTGCTATTTGTGATTTATTTCTATTTGCATTCTCTTTTAATTTTGTCCTGGGGATTATAGAGTTTTTTTTTTGTCTTTTCGTGGCAACTATGACGTTAAAACATAAATGTAGGTAATGAACAATGAAAAATAGAGAAAAATTAAAATATATCGTAAAGTATTAAAAATAAGCACATGATATACTAAACAAAAGTTAATGAGAATTATATATTCTATTAGAGGAAAATAAATTATACAGGGTATGCTATTTAAAAAAAAAATTTTTTAGTTAAAAGTTACTGAAATTCGAAAATTTATTTTGAACCCCTGTAAAAACTGAGGTACATTTGTTACCATGATTAGTTTGCCTTAGCTTCATGCAATCTCCATACCAAATTAGAATCTATAATTTGCAAAGGTAGTGTAGGTATTCAAAATTGTATCCAACGCTGAAAACTGGCATTTTTCTGAAAAAAAGAGAATATTGGGAAAACTAGTTTTAGATATATGTATAACATTATACGTATCAGAATTTTATGCATAATACAAAAATTTATAAAGGGTGTTCCATTTAAAAAAAAAAACCAACGGCTCATCGGGTGTCTCACGGGACGCATGCGCTATCAACTGTCTGGGATATTACCTATCAAATTAGCTCTAGCTAACTGTACCATTAGCATCGTACGATGTTGCCATATTTTTAGATTAAAAATACTTTAATCAAAAAAATATACCTCTATACAATTTATTTTAAATGTAAATTTAAGGTTTTCTCGGTAAGATATTATTAAATTAAAATTTAATAAATGTGACAACCTTGTTAACCCCAGAAAAAATATTGCCCGCATTCCCTTCGTAGCTACAGATAAACTTGTCGACCTGTACATTATAGTTTATGATAATATAGGATGCTTACTTGTTTTAGAGACTTATCAGACACCGCAATAACGACCCTTCCGACCATTGGACTTAATGGCATTGAGAGTTTGAAAATTGAGGGCACCTATTCATTAAAAAAAATCCCATCCCTATATAATTTTAAGGTAAGTAATGTAGAAAATTTTATTAAGTTTATTAAGATTTATGCGTTTATTAAATGTAATTTCATATTGGGGGAATTATTTTTTCGTCTATATTGGTCATGAATAATTCTGTTATAAATCCAATAAGTCCTAATTAATTTATTTTTTGAGTAAAACGATATTACAAGGTGTATTAACTGGTCATTTAAAAAATTCTATAGCTCGAAAGTAGCTCAACCAATTTGAGTGGTGGATGATGGCGGGTTTGTTCGGCGGGAAACACTTTTGAATGGTTGTACAATATTATAAAGGGTGAAAGAGTAAGTGATGTGCTAACACGTTCGCATTATGTTAAATAAAAATTTCACATAGAAGTAAAGCTTAGATAAATTCTAGATATTATTCATGGTTGATACCGGTTGTCCCAAAATATGCACCCTAAAGCAGAATACGTTCTTCATAGAAAAATAGACCCTGTCAAATAACGTTCCTCTTTGGTACAACTTAATAAAAACATTTGTAGACTATTTTTAGACTTGTTAATTAGTATTGGGAAAAACCGATGATTTGAATAATCGAGTACTTGATACTCGAGCGATTTTAATAATCGAGTGAATAGCCGCTTACATGTGATCAGATAGGGTATTTAGCAGGCACGTACCTACGGGTGGGCACAGGTTTAGCTACAAAATTGTAGTAGCCACCAAAAAAATTACAGAAATTTATTTATTTGTGAATAATGAATTTTTATCACGTGTCACGATACCAAACAAAAAAACTGCAAAAAATCACCCAAATATGTATTTATTGTTCGGGTTTATTCTTGTGCTTTTTTACAACAAAAAGTATTACCAAGAGTTATTTTTCTTCACATCTTTCTCAATTTACGAGCATAAAATAAGTAGATATTTAAAATGGCTTGTCAAATTTTTCCACTTTAAATTATTAGGTGCCCACTGTGTGGCCTTCAAAAATGTAGGCTTAGTTACGCGACTGGCAAAATAAGAAAATAGGTGATAATTTTTCTAAATTCATGTTTATACTTAACTAAAAGTGTCTGTTTAAATTAAAGAATGTTTACTTTTGGTTACCAAAAAATTTGTCGATACCTATGTTTTGTAAACTATTTTGCTCGTTTTCTTATTTTCCATTAACATATAATGTATGTTATTTTTAAGAAGTCTTCTTGAGTTTAATAATAAAAAGTTCCTGTTTAGATTTAAAAATGTTTACTATAAGATTAGCAACGAATTTTTCTATATATTTTGTTAACCATTTTGTTCGTTTTGTTATTTTTATTTACAATTTTTATTATTATCTGCGTTATGTTATTTTTGAAAAGTTTTCCCGAGTTTATAGTAAATAAAAATTTAAAAATTATATCCTTTAATTTTTTAATATTTACAATCGGAAACCTAAACTACGCCGCTGGCTGGCCAGTTAAAACAAAACTTTATAAAACCCATGTCGCGATGACTCCGCTAAGGGATTTGGCATACTTTTTTTATATGCACCTTCTCGTTTATGTGCCTTTAAGGAAAACGTATGTCGTGTACCTGCTCAGCGTCAAACTCGAACGTCGCCAATCGGATTGCGCGGCGCGTAGACCGAAGGTCGTTTATCAAATGACAGGCGATATTTTTCGGTTTTTCGCATTAATTTATAACTAGAGTATTTCTTGAACAAACCTGATCCCGATATCTCAATGAGTTCTCGAACTATCTATATAATTTAATTAATTATATCTCGAAAAGGGGCGGAGTTGGGGCATCATTTTTTCGCGAATCAACGGGTGACACCGAGTACTTTGATGGGCCGCAGGCTGGGGTTGATAGGGGCAATTTGGAGAGGAGTACGTGGGGGAAAAAAATATTACATAAATGCTAATAAGTAGTTTATTAATCGAGCTATTTCTATCAATTTGTTCATTTTCTTATCAGCTACGAGGGGAGATTGGTGAAAATTTTTTATTTTCCCAAATGCGCGCTTGGCGCGGCATACAAGAAATGGGCACTTTTTAATATCTCCGAAAATACTTAGATATTATGTTCAATTTTCGTATGTGTTAATAGGATATAGAACCACAAATTTTAGTTACAAAGGTTATTCAATTGTTCCACCAGTGACATCCCTGCAAACATGTCGCGAACTTATTGAGATATCGGGATCAGGTTTGTTCGAGCTTGCGCGCTCTGTCAAGCTCTTCAATTTTGTCCTTCACATTTTTTTGTAGCATCAAAACCGGCTCAGTTATCTTCCATTTCCCGTCGTAGGTTAGATTTACGGGGCATGCCCCCTCCCCCCGCATGTGGCGCCTCCTACAAATCATGTCAGAATGTCGAGGGAATCATACTGTACCGATTGGGAAAAAAAAATTATTCGATTTCGTCAAGGGATTTTCGTAAACCGGAACGAATCCACTAGTATGAGTAGATAAGATAAAGCGATATAACGATATAACTTTAAATTTGTTAAAGATTAAAAGACAAATAAGAAAGAATGTAGAGAAAAGATTGTACTTTACTATCCCGTATATTAAATTAAATGAACGGAAAAATAAAACTTTGCTACTCCAATGTGTAGCTAAAAAGTGGGGTTACGCGCCATTGAAAAGTTTATGAAAATCCATTGAGCAGATCAACAGATGTAATGTCAAAAAAGTACTTAAAATTATAGTCGTTTAAAATTTGAGGCACGTCGCTTACGTTGTTTTGTCAAAAACCCATCGATATTTCGTATTCGAGGCAATTCACTTTTCTTTTCAGTCCCTTTCAGAGACATTTAAAAAATCATTTAGAAAGTCCCTATTTTTGTAGTTCAAAATATACCAGAGCTTTCACGCTATTTACAATGGAAATTCGAGAGTTTAAAATTTATTTTTAAGCCGGCTATAAATATTGCTTAGGTGGGTTTATTTCTACTAGAGAGATAACAGGTAATCCCTTTAATGCTATACGGGATCCCGCTATTTTAAAAGCATGTCTTTACTAAATACCCATGTAATTAAAATACTCGTCAAATGTAATAGTACGGCAGCCCGTTAACAAAATGGCCTGTTATGACTAATCGCTAGATTAATAAAAAATAAGAAAGTTTTACTCGAGCGAAAATGTTCGGCAACGCTGCGCTTACCCGTCAGAGTGATTTCAGTCCGTAAGAAAGCAGATCGTCTTTTTGTTACCACACCTTGTCCGTTCTTGATGAAATCATATTAAAAATATATAAAAAAACGCGAATTCATCGATAACGGACGTTTTAAGTGCTGCAAAAATCCCATAGTTATAAAAGATCTAAAGAAAAGATGGTATAAAAAAGTTACAGAGCCCGGGTCAATTATTTTTTTAAATTTTTGATAACACTCTAAAACATAGTAAATCGAATCGAACGGACATTTTCCGTGTTGCGCAGCTGCAGGGTGGGCAGCGGAGTCGGATCTCGTATTTGTATAATTCATGATCGCGGTACATGGGACGGCTTGCTGTGTGGCTTGGTTGTCTATAACAACTCAGCATCAGCTATGTCCCCATATTGCATTATTATTGATACACGTGCTGTGTTGACTGAAAACGGTTTTGCTAAAAAATGCGTATGTAAAAAGTCAGTTCATATTTTCCCCCCATTTTCCGAACCACAATACACGATTTCTGCTTGAAAACGGACGAGGCCCGATAACTCGAACAGCGTTAAAAAAATTACATACCTAAGATCCAACACTGCGGTTGTGCGTCGATGAAAATGTCCGTTCTCATTTTTTTCCGGTCACGAATAACGAAAAATAATATCCGACAAGTAAAACGGACGAGGCGTGATAAGTTGAATTCTCCGCTGTAAACAAATTTCGATTTTTTTCAAACCAAAACTATTCACCTCACGGAAAATGTCAGTAACTATTTTCATCTCCTCAAAAACATCATTCTGAGTCAAAAAATAAAAAGAAAGGACAAGGCGCGATAACTATTGCGACCACTTTTTCTTTACATATGTAAAGATGATTCTCAATGATTTCGCAACGTTGCCAATGTCCGTTCTTGTTAATTTCCTTCTCAAGTCCTTATTAAATCACCAAAAAACTCAAAAAACTTTAGGTCGTGAGTGAAATCCTGGTAACGGGCTGACGTACTATAAGAACGGTACAAATCCGCTTCTGGCTTTATCATTCATGAGCAGTAGCGAACACAAAATCCGATATACAGCGTGGTCAGTTAATGATGCGTCCAGAATACTTGGTGAGATGATTCTACATGTTAAAATAATGTAGTAAGTCATATAATGTCTAAAATATAATATAGCCTGTCAGAGTTAAACTTTTTTTATAATCTTGCGGGTAACGCATTAAGATTATGAACAATAATTAGCTAACTAATCACTGATTGTCAAAACGTATCGCCATACCGCTTGAGGTTTACAAAAAAATTACCATTTCTTCTGAGTACGTTATATTGTCGAAAAAACGTTTCGTAGATGATCAATGCGACCTTAAATCATTTTTAGGCCGGTAGCATACATTCCTTAATCGTGGGGCACATACGCGATCGGGACCACGACCACGATCGTGACCGGATATACAAAATCGATACCTTCAAAAATTCAAGTAATTACCTAAAAAATATTGTTAATACTTTTATTAACTAATAAAAATACATTATTTGATTTTTAGTTATTAAACTTATGTTGTTGGATTCGTGAAATATTCTCTTTAATACCATGCGTGCTTTAAAATTAACCGGATAATTCTAAAACTTATAAGTGTTTTCTTTACAAATTTCACTCGTCTATCGGACTAGTGAAATTAAAAAAAAACATGCGGCCGTAAAAAATTGTCGATAATATTTAAGCGCTTATGGTATTATCCCCGACAATTTAATTGAAAGAATTAAAAATACTACATTTTATTTGATTTGTCCCATCCTGACTAGGTATACGGGCATGGAATTCGCCCGTTTTTTTATTAATTTCATGTACCAAATATTCCTTCGTGGTCTATTGACGCCGATCGAAATGTGCTGCTTGGTTGTGCGATCGCTCAACTGAAAAACTGTTCGTATATTCGAGTATATTCGATAAGAAATACTACTCTAGTTCTAAACTCAAGCAAAAAATCGAAAATCGTTGCCTTTCACTTGATAGTCGATCTTCGATCTTCGTTCTACGCCGCGCGCCACCCGGAATGTGCCGATTGGCTCAGAAGGCTAACACGACATATGTACGTCTTTGTTGAAGGCACATAAACGAGAAGGTGCATACAAAAAAGTATGCCAAATCACAGTGGATTCATAGCGACATGGGTTTTGTTTTGAGTGGGACCGGCCAGCCAGCGGCGATTGTGAATTTTTAAAAAATTAAAGGATATAATTTTTTTTAAAATCAGAATCAACTGTTCTTCCTTAATAAAAAATCTAGACTAAACTTCTAAAACTTCTAAAAACAACCCTTGGTGTTCTATCAACACATTCTTCTTAATCACAAAAATTTCAAGTGATTAATCACTCTAGCGATTCACTCGATTATTAAAATCGATCGAGTATTAAGTAGGTACTTGATTATTAAAATCATCGGTTTTTTCAAAAACTATTAGCTATTTAGAACGAATAGTAATTTTATTGTTGCTTCGAGTGGCATGGTGATACTTTAGGGCCGGTGTCTACAGGTTTAGTTTAAAAAATAAATTACTCAATTTTTATGTAAGAAGTCAAAGTTAAATTTTAGGAAATTTAATTAAGATGTTTCAGGACGTAAACAACTATGCCTAAACTCTAGAATCTGTTTTCTATCAGTTAAAACAAAAATTATTAAAATATGTTCGTTATTAACAAAATAGTATTTTACGTACCGAGGTGGAAAGTCTTTCATTTCTGTCGAGAGAGTCGGTAGTTGAACTAAATCTCGAGACAGTAATGAAACTTTTCACCGAGGTCTGTATACTATTTTATTTACAACCACATCTAACATCCACTTATTATTTTGAATTAAAATGATTAATAAAAGATAAATGTCATTTTGATTTTTCCATTGAAAAATTACACAGATATTTCAAATAACCGCAGGTGGTAAAATAACGTAGGTAATACAAATACACATTTATTTTATTATAACATATCAGTGACTGCCTACAATAACGCCAATGTAATATTTAATATAAATAACTAAAACAGAAACCATGCTAATTTTTTATTTTTTATAAATTTCATTAGGTTTATTTTAAAAAATAAAAAAAATTAATTGTCGCTATATTTGTGTAATGAGTTGTATGTTGGTGTGTTCGTATATTATTTTGAGATATCGATTTTTAAAAAATTACAAAAAAATTATTTACTTTCCACCCGTGTGGAAAGTAAAAGTAAAAAAACGTCAACTTGCCACCTTTCAAAGATAGATAAAATGTCATTATTACATGCATGGTTGTAAATAATAATAATAATAACTTATTAATTTGGACATGTATAAACGAATATTCGATAATTAATTTGGATAATGGATGTATGGAAAAATTATTTGAAATTAAACAAATAATGTTAAAAAGCTATTATACTCGGTAAAAGATGGCATTTCGGGTTATATTCTGCCTACTTGGGTTGATTACATAGCTTGAGTTAAGTTTTCCGAATGGCTCGGTATGCACCTACACCTAACCTGTACTGACGAAAACTAAAGAGTTCGAAACCGATCTGCACGTGGTGATATTCTACCAATAGAAGATGTTTCTCTTTGTGTTTGTCTTGCTATTTTCGTAAATTGATCAGTACGTTTCCTGAATGTTCGTGTCATTGTACCATTCACTGCAGCATCCATAAGACCCAAAAAAATGTCCATCATAATTTTTTAAATTTCTTACATTTTTATAAACGATAATTTACTGCATTGTATAGTATGACAATGACCTCACCATAACCTTCATACAGAAGGTTATGACCTCACACAACAGAAAAATTTGAAGGTTAGAAAATTCCTTTGATTGACAGGTCAACTGCTGAACCGCCAAAAGAGGACGTTCACTTGAAGATTACCGGGGAAAAACCAGGTTTGTCCATTTATGTCATAATGGAGAAAAAGTCATTTTAAGGTTAGAATATTATACCATACACTTAAAGATGCAATAATTTTAGTGGAGTCGTTCCGGTATTCGAAAATCCCTTGACGAAATCGAGTAATTGTTTTTCCCAATCGATACAGTAGGATCCCCTCGACATTCTGAAATGATTTGTGTAGGGCGCCGCATTGAGGTGGAGGGGGGCACGCCCCGTAAATCTATCCTACAAGGGGAAATTGAAAATAACTCAACCGGTTTTGATGCTACAAAAAATATGAGAAGCAAAATTGAAGAGCTTGACAGAGCGCGTAAGCTCGAACAAACCCGATCCCGATATCTCAATGAGTTCGCGAATTAACGCGATTTTCAACTGCAAAAACAATAAAATTTAATTAATCTTATCTCGAGAAGGGGCGGAGTTGGGGCATCATTTTTTCGCGAATTAACAGGTGATACCGAGTACTTTGATGGGCCGGAGGCTGGGATTGGTGGGGGCAATTAGGAGGGGAGTAAGGGGGGATTGGAATTTTTTTACATAAATTCTAATAAGTAGTTTATTAATCGAGCTACGGGGATTAGGCCCGATTCAATTTGTTAATTTTTTTATCAGCTACGAGGTGAGATTGGCGAAAAAATTTTATTTATCCAAATGCGCGCTGGGCGCGGCATACAAGAAACGGCCATCTCCGAAAATACTTTAGATATTATGTTTAATTTTGGTATGTGTTAATAGGATATAGAACCTCAAATTTTAGTTAGAAAAGTTATTCAATTGTTCTACCAGTGACGCAAACATGTCCTTTGATATTTTTTACAAAAAAGATGGTACGCCACTGATATTTTTCCATGTGGATATTTTTTCTGATTGGCCTGTTCAATACTCCATGAAAACGGTCTCTTTTAACATTGATAAAATAATTAATGATAATTTTTTTTTATAAAAATTGTTGGAGTGGGCAATTCGATGCGAAGACGGGCGCAAACATTTGAGGTTCTATATCCTATTAATACATACCAAAATTAAACATAATATCTAAAGTATTTTCGGAGATGGCCATTTCTTGTATGCCCAGCGCGCATTTGGGATATAATTAATTAAATTTTATTGTTTCTGCAGTTGAAAATCGCGTTAATTCATGAACTCATTGAGATATCGGGATCGGGTTTATTCGAGCTAATGCGCTTTACCAAGCTCTTCAATTTTGCTTCCCACATTTTTTTTGAAGCACCAAAACCGGGTTTGTTCGAGTTATTTAAAGAGTATAACTCTATTTTCTTTGCTTCAATCAATGTATCAGTACTATCTGCTAAAAACTTATCACAAGTGCTACATGTATCGGAGCGTTGGTATCCGAAAGATATTTTGTATTTTTTAAAGTTGGTTCTATAAGTGTCGTAAGATATTTTGGGATTTGGGTATTTCTCTTTAAATAAAAGAAACATTTTCTTTATGTTTAGTTCTTCTGGTAGATAAATCTTCCTGGTTTTATTTAAACTGTATTGACTTTTTCTACCCTTGAAGGATTTAATGTGACTATCAATAGCATCTTGATGGATTTCAAAAACCTTAGGGTTTTTTGGTATGAGTTCCACGTTGATCTTTTGGGGACTTCCCATAAATTTAAGCGATTTTTTAATATACTCAATTTTTGAGGAAGTTATTCCATGTATAGCCCGAAAAGCTTTAAAACATACCGGAATCTCGTTAGCTACTCCCTCTCTGACAACACGCACTCATAGCAGGAGGAGCAATCGTAAAGGGTACCATATTCTTCATCGCGTCTAGCCCGTAGCTACGAACCGGTTGAACAGTTATGAATGAAGCCAGATAAGTATTCTGTTCGTTTCTGTCGACCATTTGGTTAAACTGAGATAATATTAGGCTTCTCTCATCTTTTGATGTCGTCTGAAAACATTTTAGACGTTTGCAATTGCATCTAGGCCCAGGCTCATGTGATTGTACCCTAAGCTTCTTTGTAACATCTCGTAAACATCCAAGACCCTCCTTTTTAACAACACTATGTACCCTAAGCTTCTTTGTAACATCTCGTAAACGTCTAAGACCCTTCTTTTTTAACAAATATACTTCTTCTATAGGCGACGCACTTTCTCGGCCATACATTACTATAACTACTCCGCATTAAAAGAATCACGTTGGATGAGCATCAACACGGCAACACGGAAAGGAAACGCATCCAATCGATTAAAATGTTTAAAAGATTAAGAGATTAACACGTGTCGACTTGCTTGCGTTTCAAAATGCCAATAATATGTGTATGTCCACATATGTATTGTTTTTCCCATACGCATGGACTATCCTGGTTTTCCCATGTGTGGCAACAACGAAATATTAAATCTACGCCCTATCTATTCTGGTTGTTGTCTGGTTTAAGTGTATATCATAGTACATGTAATGGCCTACAAAATGACACCACGAACAAACCTGGTTTTCCTCTGTACTCTTCACTTGAACTCCGGACTAAGATCAGTATAAAATACTGTTTGAACAACAACTTTTTTACTTTGAATCATAGTTCAACAGTGATCTACCGTTTAAACAACCGGCCATTAAAAACAGACAAAATAATTGCCTCTGTATTATTTTAAAAACACTCGCGTTCGTAAAATTGTGTACTATGGAGCGTCGCATGATCTGATTGTTCAGGTCATAAGATCTGATTGATAAGGCCGGTAACAGTATAACTAAAGTGTTTACAGTGAAAGAAAATGTATGACTATAAGCGCATTTAAATTGGTATGGATCAATCAAACTGTCACTTAGTTTACCATACGAGGTCAGTATCAATAGATCAACATTATATTTTAAAAAATGTTTTAGAATGATATAGCTATTCGTCATTTACGTAAGGGATTAAGAGTAATTACTTACAGGTATTATAACTATCTGAAAAGGCTTGAAAGCGTTTGTGGCTGTTGAGTGGATTTGTCTGATTTTTTTTTGTATTGATATATTTGTTGGGCTACGGTGTTATGTCCTGAAGTCCAAAACGGGTTTTGTATTACTGTATCGCATAGGGAGGTCGCTAGTTCTTGGTTATAGGCAGAAGATAAACATAAGTTTATAATTCACAAATAACTCATCTATTTTCGTCAGATAGGTGTATGGGTAGGGTACAAAAAGGTTTATTTATGCTGGTAAACCTGCCTGTTTTGACTGTTACTAATTCGGTTCACGAGTAATAATACTTGCTTAAGTTAGTTCAATTTATAGTTCATGGTAGTATGCATTTTGCTGTAGTCGGTAGTTCATAGAAATTTCCCGGTTCCGTCGGATTGCCGCGATGTAGAAAGTTAGAAAGTTCAATTAAATTCGATTCACTAAAATCGTGGTTGAAAACCCGGTTTATTTAGCTGCCGTGGCTCTCGTGGTAGATAAGAGCCGCTAATGCGTAGCGGCAATGATTGCTGAGTCTTTAAAACTTGTGGGGCTTGATTACTCGCGAAATTCACTAATCTACGTTTATCAACAGTACCCTGTCACAGGCGAAACAACAATGTATTTCTATCGTGGTGAAAAAATAATACACTTTTTAGTTAGAAACGAAGATCGGACACGAAGTGCCTAGAATGACGTGTTCGAACGATAATCTTAGATCGGCAAACGCCTTGAATGACTTCTCGAACGACAGTGATGGTTTCACTTTATGTACACTGTATGTAACACTTTGGTACTTTGTATTTTAGGTTGTAGTTACAATAGAAGTAGGTAAAATAGAAGATTGGCCGCGAAGTGCCTTGAATGACGTGTCAGAACGAATCTCTAAATCGGCAACCGCCTTGGACGAGTCTTCGAACAACAGTAATGTGTAGGTTCACTTTACTTAAAATAGAAGTAATTAAAATAGAAGATCGGCCGCGAAGTGTCTTGAATGACGTGTCCAAACGAATCTTAATCGGCAACCGCCTTGAGCGACGTGTCGGACAACAGTATATTTCTTGGGTGGTGAAAAATCCCTTGACGGGAAGCGAGACGCCGTCTGTCTATCTGGCCAATCACCGCCTAGATACCTGTCGCTATGCGTTGGGTGTTTTGCAAGTCTGTACCATTGGGGCTGACGAGTGGATATTTGTAGCGGTTGTGAGCAAGGGAAATGTTATAATTGTCGGGTGACTTATGTAATTAGTATGTCGTGTGCATGGTACAATTAGGTAATTATGTTATTTATTCAAGTTGCGAGTTAGGCGGCACCTGAGTACTCACCCCGCGGTGGCTTATTGATTACAGAATTTAATATGTTCGATATGACATTTTTATTGTGGTCATGAGCCAAAAGATGGTTGTTTACGTCGTGAATATTTCAAGTTTGTAAAGTATTGATTTTTCTTATGGTATTTTTACCATGTGATTTGAGCCGAAAGTAAACGTCGGAAGTAAGTTTTGACTATTTATGCAGGACGGAATGCACTGGGAAATGAGTTTTGTCTTATAGTTGTCCAAAGTTGTCGAAACTTGTTTGTTTGTTCTTGAATATAAGTTTATGCAAATTTAAGTATTTTATAAGGAATTTATGAGGGAAAAGGGTAGTGTTTCCCCAACAATATTATATATCTGTATAATATGGTCGAAGTAAGTAATAACTCAGGCGTTGTACAATTATTACTTTACTTTAATAAATCAATATTGAATTTCTAAAATAAATACATCGAAACCTCTCATAACGGACATTTTTTCATAGTCAGGAACTAGGTATATGGAATTCTATGAAAATCAACCTCTCTTGGGCGGACGCGGACAGGCTGTTTTCATACAAAGAGTGCGAAAACCCTCCTTTAAACGGACAAAATTTTTTTTTTAAGTATTTGGGAGACGAATAAGTACGGTGCAAAAACTCTCTGATGACAGCCCGGAAACCAATCGCGTATGCATGGCAGAGCGAAAGGACTTCGCCGATTGAAAGTATGTTTGATTCCCCGACAGCAGTCCGCCGTTTATTTGTGAGTTGTAAGGTTAAAATCGTAAACAATGGCACAAGAATGTCGCGTTTTGAGTCTGAAAGACAATATTGATGTTGTGGAAGTTTGTAATTTGATAACAATGGTTTGGGCGAGCTCATTAACATTGATAGCAATGTGCTATTAGAAGATGATAGTGACCCCATTCCTACCGATTATGTAGTCCAAACTGAAACCGCATCACTATCTGACGACTCTGATGAAGAAGTTGAATGCGCAGTAATCAAACAAATGTCACCAATTACCAACAAGCCATTAGTATGATAAAGGAATTATAAGAGTATGCAAAGAATAGAGGTGACTCTACAGCAATGGAATTGTTATCAGACTTGGAATTACATTTTCTAGATTGCAAGTTTAAAACGCAAACACGTCAAACTACGTTATTCGATTTTTTTTAGTACTACATCCTCACTAAAACTAGTGTATTTTTGTTATGTTATGTTTATTTGTAAATACATATACATAGTAATTATTTTGCATTTACATATTACATAATAACAAATTTCCCATGGGCGGACACCTTTATTAGGCGGACACATTTAGACGGTCGCGCAGGTGTCCGCCTAAGGGAGGTTTCACTGTATGTATACCAGTGGTGGTTATTATTTGCTTCGACCTTATACAGATTGTAGCATTTAAAAATCCCAAGATACCTATCTTGAGGTAAATGCTACTGTTTTATGATTTAAAAAGGATACAAAACACTTTAGTTCACTTGTTCACTTTAATTTTAAAAGTTAATAAATAAAAACAAACAGGTTCCGATGTGAGCCAATGTCATTTGGGTTCATACAAGCTCGACAAAAGTTCTTCAAATATTGTAGGATAGAAGACAAATCATGGGAAGGGTTTTCGTTAAAGCAAACCACAAAAGTCTTAATTCCAGATAGTTGCAAACGTCAGAGGACCATATCGAGATTCCTTCGAATAACCTAAAAGAACCTAATAAGTGACATAAAACAATAATTGACCTCCATTGTATATTATTTTTAAATTTCATGATTACTTAATTACCTTGTATTATAGAATTTTCCTTCTAAAACGAGGATTTTTGCGGTTTTGTTTATTTTTCGATTGACAGTCAGGAGTCGATGACTTTTTAGGATTTGTAAAAATCGATAACAGATGACTGGTAGTGGTCGAGCAAGGCAGCGAGCACAGAAGAAGATTAGGTGCAAATCCTCCTTTTTATTTCAGGCCTTTGTCACTAATAGGGAGTGGCTCAGGATATTTTTGGTTATTAATTAGGTGCTGATGGAGCCAGCGGAGGACCGGAAACGGGTTTTTGTAAGTTAGTCGGACGAGAGGAAGTGACGTATTTGGGACCGAGTTTTGCTGATAAAGAGTAAAGAAGGGCAAGACACCAGCCCGGTGAGACTGCTTATGGGGGAGGTCGAAACACGTAAGAAGGCCTTGGAAGTGATGCTAAGCCTACTCTGCTCCATACGCTCACATGTAACCTACTTTTATCTCTCTGTTTCTATCATTTAAGCGTCAATATCAGACTTACGTAGAGTTAATATGGAAAGCCCAAAAGTGAGTGTTTATGCAGGCGACTAGATCCAGGTCATATTTGTCTCACTTTACTGAATTAGGGAAGGTTGCTGCAGACAGAGACAGGCATAGAATGCGAACAGCACGAATTGTTAAATAGTTTAACAAGCTAACTTCCTTCATCTGGCGGGCATGGAAATCAAGCAACATCTGATATGATTTAAAATGGTGGTGAAGTGGAAAAGACGCATCTTTAAATTTTAAAATAATTTTTAATATTCTAATTTTTCACGAAAAACGTCGTTTCCTTTTTGGTGCAAGTGAGTAATTTGTAATTGAAACATTCATCTAGTCATCTTTACTGAGAGTAAGCATCAATAATAATTTCTTTATATGGGGCCCAAAAATATGCTTGGACTTGAAGCTTGAAATATTTGCTAGGACCTAGAGCCCACTTGAAGATGGTAAAATATTTTATGTAAATTATGATTTACTTCCTATTTTTTAATAAAACTACTTACAAGCTTATTTCTGAAGTTTAATTTTTCATTTGTAGTTACGTTATTAGTTAAAAAAAAATGATATAAGAGTGTGTAAGAATTATTTTAAAGTGATATTTACAGCTTAAAACATGTCAGAATCCTAATATTTGATTTTAACAAATCAAATAAAAGGGTTTGAATGTTTTTTGTTGGTTAAATGTCACTTTAAAATATTGACAGTAATAAAAATTTTGGCAAAAGTGACATTTGAAAAGCACGTGCGTTTGTCAGCTGATTCCAGACGGAATGGATGCCTGGTTTGTTCGTTTGTTCATACTTGCTTCGATGTGTTAACACGGCTGTTTGTCTTCTTCCTGTTTATAAGTATTCGTTGCAAGACACTTTCTGTCAAGAAGTCCGAAGATGAGGTGCTAATATCTTGAAGTCTTCGTTAAAAGTGTAAATTTTGCGGCAAGATGGTCGGTGCAGTGAAGTAAATAACATCTTAATGTCCTTTCGATATATATGGGTGCAGAAACACGAAGGATGTCTACGATTTTAGAAGATTTGGTTTATGGGTGTCGTGTGGCGACAGAATCCCAGTTGATTCCCTCATGGTAGAGGTAGGTGTTGATTTATAAGAGATAAAGGGTTGTTGTAACGAGATTGACGGTTTCGTTACACTATTCGGACACACTAATTACTTGTATTTTTACCTTTTTTTTTGTTTGATTGTGTAATATTAATACTTTTAAGTAAAATTAGATGCGGAAAACACACATTAATTCATAAAATTTGAGTTTAAAGGCAAAAATGGTCGTAAAATTGTTGATTCTTAAAATTTATGCTGCGAACATGTATATTTGCAAAATTCGGTATTTTAACAGTGTTGCCACATAGAAAAGCTTTCTGCAATAATAGTTTTTAGGTTGTTCGGGTTTGTTTATATCGATATAAGACCGCAGTTTATTGTCAATGTAGTTATGTCACGGCTAAGCAATATCTTTTAAGAGGGTTAACTGCGATAGAAAGACCCAAAAATATCCGTTTTTGTGCAATATTTTTTTCCCATGTAGCTAATAAAAGACAACTGGCAACTCCGTTGAAGATGTCACTTTTAAGTCGAACACAAATTTGACATTGCATAACACTGTTGCCAAGAGCAGCTATACTTTGGCGTTGAAGGAAAAGGGAAGAACAAATCAAATTAAAATGGAAATAGCAAATATAGATAATGTTGAAGCAATTACAAGCAAGTATGATGTGGATTTTGCAAAATATTTACAATACAATACATAGGATTGATTAGAGATAATTTCAGATGCAAAACCAGAAATTGTCGTCTCGTATGCACTATTAGGCAGAAAGTTAATGCAAATGCCTTGAATTCCTGCTTTTATTGTTGCAAATGCCGGAAAGATTATCCTTTGTTTTCGGGATCTTTTTTTCAAAATATGAATATTCCTGTTAGGTGGCGACCACAAAGTGGTTGTGTTTGCGACCAGCCTGGCTGGTCGCAAACACAGCCAAGCCGCCTGTGGCCGCTACACGCTGCGGGCACTATGTTGTACACAGTTCTTATGGGCCGAGGGATGGCGTTTTCAGTGGCTCGGTTTAGCTGCACTGAGTCCATAAGAGGCGCGTGGCGGAATGAGGTTCCAAAAGCTGTAGCGGGGCGGATTTTCACTTGTTTTACCAGGACACTATCAATTTATGTAACTTTCTTGTGTTTTCTTTTCCCGAATACAGAAGGAAATCGGCTACAAAAGGTGTAGCGGGAGCGGGTTTTCAGTGGTTTTCCCAGGGCACTGTCAATTTATGTTATTTTCTTATGTTTTCTTTTGCCGAATACAAAAATAAATCGGCTACAAAAGGTGTAGCGGGGGCGGGTTTTCACTTGTTTTCCCAGGGCACTGTCAATTTTTGTAACTTTCTTGTGTTTTCTTCTGCTGAATACAGAAGGAAATCGGCTACAAAAGGTGTAGCGGGGGCGGGTTTTCACTTGTTTTCCCAGGGCACTGTCAATTTATGTAACATTCTTATGTTTCCTGTTTCCGAATAGGAAATCGTCTACAAACGGTGTAGCGGGGACGGGTTCTCACTTGTTTTCCCAGGGCACTGTCAATTTATGTAACTTTCTTATGTTTTCTTTTTCCGAATACAGAAGGAAATCGGCTACAAACGATGTAGCGGGGGCGGGTTCTCACTTGTTTTCCCAGGGCACTGTCAATTTATGTAACTTTCTTATGTTTTCCTTTTCCGAATCCAGAAGGAAATCGGGTACAAAAGGTGTAGCGGGGGCGGGTTTTCACTTGTTTTCCCAGGGTACTGTCAATTTATGTAACTTTCTTGTGCTTTTTTTTGCCGAATACAAAAACAAATCGGCTACAACAGGTGTAGCGGGGGCGGGTTTTCAGTTTTTCAGTGGTTTTCCCAGGGCAGTGTCAATTTATGTAACTTACCCTAACTTTCTTATGTTTTCTTTTTCTACAACCATATCTTTTCATTACATTTTCAAAAATTGTTAAATTCCGTGGGTGCTCAAGTGTAGTCATTACACAGAACCTTTAATTTTATTTGTTATAAAATTATAAATCCGGCAACATCGCTAAAATTGTTGGGGTCAGAACCTTGTCAAATCACTCAAAAACCATAAAATCAGGATTTTTATTAATTAATTTCTTAAAAATTACTGAGTATTCCGCAAATTTTTTTATTGAATATTACTACTAAAAATGTATACTTTTAGAAAAAAATAGTAAAAATTTAAAATTCGTGTGTCCGAATAGTGTAACGGACCCAGATTGACCGTTACGATTTTGTTAGAGAACAATTATTAAGGTAGAAAATTATTTTAGGGCTCTACTATGGGATGGTATGCTCAAGTATGGGGTTGCAGATCAAGTAAGGGGTAGCAGCTCAAATATGGGATGGTATTTCCACTTCTAGATGGATGTTCAATCTACTTCTGGAGGTTCATTCTACTTCTAGACGTTTCATTCTACTTCTGGATAGTTCTTCCTACTCCAGGAAGGTCCGTTCTGTTTTTGGGACGGCGATGTTCTTCTACGAAGTACTTTCGTAAGAATCTTCAAGTCAAAATCATGGTCAGCGTCAAGCTTCATTCAGAATTTTCAGCAGTCAATTGCCAGTGACGTCCCCATTCAGAAAAGCAGTTCATTCGTAGGTGGTGGCTCGTGGACGCTAGTCTGTGAGTGGAAACTTGTCTGAGGAAGGATCCGATCGGGTATCATGACATTTTTTTATTTTTAATTATTGACCATAGACAATTATTTTATCGAAATTAAGATATTTTCATTTTCAAGTATTAGTATTGTAAAAGACAATAAGGTATGCCTTCGTTTTAAACTATATATATAACTACACGCACCAGAAAACAAAATTCATGAATTTTCCCTGGGTAATTAAACTATACAGCGTACTGCAATTTCGAATTACCCCGGTTAAACATACCATCGTCTTAAATTCACTTTCTTTCAGGTTCCATAAATTGTATCAATAAATGTACCTACATAATTTTAGAAAAATGAAATAAGTAAGAATTTAATTTTGATTTCGTATAACCAGTTGATGTCATTTGATTCACATAATTAAAGTGTGGAATAAAATCATAGTAATTAAATGATTATTTTTGTTTCAATAAATTTCTTCAAAAGGTTCTGGTTTCTCCAAAAAACCAGTGGCGCCCAAAGTTATTACTGGTAAACACAGAGTACTTGAGGCTGTAGGTGAACCAACGAACCTGAGAGCTAGCCTGGGCAACTATAGGTGAACCCTCATAAGGGCACCGTATCAAGATATCCATACTAAATAGAAAATGAACCCAATCAACAATAACCGTCGCAGCCACAAGCCCTCGCTTTCAAGCCTTTCCACATCGCTAAATAACTATCTGTAAGAAATTTGGATATGTACATTTATTAAATAGAAACTGCCCGAAAAAGAGACTGTAGTAAAATTATTATAGTGAAGATTTTATTGTAAAGTTGCCTGTAAAATATAGTATTAATTACATTTTTTATTAGTAACCAAAATAATATTGTAAATATAATTTCTAAAAAAGTGTAGTTAGAATTTCTAACAAATTTAGTAAATTCAAGTAAATACTTACTAATAAAATATACAGGGTGGTCCAGCGAAAACTTAACACCTCGACTTTCCTGCTTTAAAATGAAAATGTAGAAAATCGCTCGGACCCGTCGATTTCTGATTCAAGGGGAATAACTTTTCCGCTTTTTTCATCTCCGTAACTTCAACCCCCTAACGGGGGTGAACACAACCCCCTGATTTTGAATAGGGATGAGGGGTGTTGCGATACCTAATTTTGAAGATCTTATCGAGTACTATCTGACCCTAAAATTTCGCTTCAAAATTTTCATCTTTAACGAAATGACAGCTAAAATAGTGGAAGACTACTTACTTTTGTGATTAGTTTATTAAATGCTGAAAATGGCCACCATTCACTTCCATGCAGTAAAATAAATTTTGATCAAAACGTTACCGGACATTACTTAACATTTGTGGTGTAATTTGTTGCACTTGACATTCCCATTGTGTTCGGTTGAGAGCCTACTTTTCTTTTAAATCCCGAATCAACAGACGTTTGAAATAATGTTTCTGTATTTTGTTCACTTATTTGTGGTTTATTATTAAATTATTTGTTATTTATTGAACTAGTCCAACATAAGTAAAAGTTTAGAGCTTACTTATGAGATAGTATTTATAGAATTAGGAGAAATTCAGGACCGTATCCCAAAATTTCCTGATGTTGTTCAAAAAACCATCGAAACGTCATTAAACCACAATGTGTCATACATCGTTGCATTCGGAAGAAAAAAGCTATCAAATTCCAATGTCAGAAGAACAGGACGGTATTTAAAAAAAGAAAGTTGATAATTGCCCTTCGAAGACGACTCGTCGGATTCCAAAACAATTAACGTTGTTAGATAGAGCGGAAAAAGTGGCAATGTAAAAGTGCAATTTACTTTAGAATTCGATACCAAAAAAAAACCACGGAAAACAATAAAACGATTTTTCAGAATTTCGATTTTTCCGGATATCTCCGGAACTACTCGGAATATTAAAACTTTCTAAACGGCATATTATTAGGCACGTAAATGCGCAACTTTACCTCTATTTAACCGACTTCGTATCTCTTACGGTTTCTGAGATCCCTGTATACTGGCCCTCTTTATCTTGGACACGTTGTATACAAAATATGTTCCTGAATTTAGGAGAAATTTTCTTTAAATGTTATAAACCATAAGTTGAAAATAATTTTGGTATTTACAAAGAATTAAGTAACGGAAAATTTACCACAACTTCGGCATTTAGCAGTATTTCTGAAAACCCGTTTCATGATTATTAGCTAAATTTGCTATATTACTTAAATACTTTAGCTCTTTGAATTTTCGAACATTTCTTTTAAAACAAAGTTGCTCGCTGAATCGGAAACTAATTGCTTTAAAATGAAGGAAGGATTATAAATCAATCAAGCGTTTTTACTGCCAAGGGGATCGAGTTTTTGTAAATACATTAAATAATTAAAAATTTTGAAACGAGATTTAATGAACATAATGCTTTAGACTTAATAAAAGATCATCTAATTTTGCGAATCACTTTCTAGATACAAACCACACATTTCCAGATATAAGCAACCTACAAATCTTAGACATTGAACAAAAAGGCCATAAATTAAATTTACTAAAAAACATTGAAATTTATAAACATAATGAGAGTAATATTAACCTTTTAAACACACAATTAGATCTCGGCAACTCCCCGCTATTAAAATTATTGTAAAAATCCCATCTGGCACGTGCATTCTTAGATTCTTTGAATATTGACCGGTTTGTTCCTAATTTAAGTTTATTGCGCTATTGTCTCAAACATTACTTATTATACCAAGTTAATGTTTTTATTTTTAGTGCTACCTATATTATATACGCTTAGTTTGGGTTCACTATTTTGTGAGCGTCTTGAAGATGTAGTTATACTACGAAACGACCGTAACGCCAAATCTCTTTCAATATACTGACAAATAACAAAGTAAACTTTAGTTTCAATTTATATATTTGATAATACTTTTCTTTTTGTTAAGAAAGTTTATGCCATGAGTGTCGTAGCTGTTAGTAATTCACAACACTTTCTTGGATAATAATTTGAATATATTAGTTAAATATAAATTAATAATTTAATAACTTTTAAAATATTAAAACAGATTTAAATATACCTGGTGGTTCAATTATGTGTAAAAAACTTGATTCCATTGAAGCTCTTTGGGGAGCCCATACGAAAAAAGTTTATATTTATTGAAAAAACAAGTGGTATAATAACAATAAAACTTAAATAACACTAATTTTTATTTATTGTCATTAAAGTTAATAGTGAAATTTGAACAGTTAGAAATATTAATTGATGGAATATTATTCAATTCAATACCTTCGCCGCTTCTTATTAGAGACTCGTTATTATCCTGGACTTGGACCATACAACTATTTGTCACTCTCGCGTCGTTAGATGGAATAAAAGTAGGAGATCGATTTAAGATCTTTTTGGAAATTTCGATTTTATTTGTATACGAATCACCAATATATCCCTCCGCAACGGACGAAGATCTCCAACCGCCATGTCTTTTTAAATCCAAAATATCGATACCTGGAGCATTTGCAAGAAAGGTAGTTGATGTTCTACTAAACGAGTGACCAGTGTATTTATTTATATCTTGAAGTTTCAAAAATTTGGAAATTTCTTTGGGAACATTTGAAATAGTGTGTTTTCCAATCACCTGATTCACACACCTACCTCGTTCATAGCGATATAACAAGCGTTCGTCTTGTGCATTATTTGGCCTAAGTTTAATATAATCTTGAAGTAACCTCATAAAAGAAACTGGACCTCCATCATCGGCTATCACAAAACTTCTTTGAACCTTGTTTTTGCTCTGGAGGATTTTAACAATAGCTACATCATCCTTGATTTCGATGTCGTTCAATTTCATTTTATAGATCTCATCTGTCCGGCATGCTCCAGCTATCCCCATTACTGCTATCACTTTCATAGATAAATAGCTATGATTAGGAGCGTCAAGTAAAAACTTTATTATTTCTTCTTTTGTGAAAATTTTAGATTTTTTAGCTTCGTAACCATCATTTTTTCGTTTAATAAATGCAATAAGTTTCTTAAACTGCGAAATATCTATATTTTTGTTCACAGAAATAGTCAATTTAAGCATGGAATATTGTGACCATAAGGACGGAGGTGATAGGGCTTCAGATTTCTCTTGGAAGTACGCTAGCATTACATTTTCGTTAATTTGTGAAAGGTTTTTCTCCACGAACCATTCTAGAAACAGGTTGTACGTTTGACAGTACCTATCTTTCGACTTTACGGGTAAGAGTGAGGCACATGCCAACTCGGCCGCCTTCTGTATAGCTTCGTTTTGGTCTTGAAACAACATTTTCGACAATCGAAATTAAAAAATTCGAACTCACAGACTTTGACAGTACTCAAATAACTAGTTTTCATGGATTATTTTACAGGTGTATTTTATTATAATTTGAATAAAATCAAAGTTCATTACTTAATAATATAATTGATCAAAGAACAGTAGTAGAAAAAGTTTAATACATTACACGCTGCAAAAGCCCTTTCAAGTGCTCGGAGTTTTTTAAATAGCCTCGGCTTCGCTACGCTTCGCTACGCTTCGCTACGCTTCGCTACGCTTCGCTACGGTTCGCCTCACACCTTGCACCAAAAAGTAAACTTTCGCAGCTTGTAATGTAAATAACTATTTGCCATGGCGAGCTGGTATTAGAAGATGAGTAATCAAAATTTTTTTTGAAAAAGTGTTTAGATTTTAATCGTACGCACGTTTGCAAAGTTTGGAGCTAAAATTCCATAAATTATATTTTTCAAAAAATATCCATTGTTAGTTTCATATTCTCAAAAATATAATGGAAATGTGTTAAATGATTATGTGTAAAATAAAACATAAGTTCAATTTTCTTATTGGAGGAAAAAAACAATTTCTTTGATGTTTTATTAATCTAAAATCGCAGGGTTTTCTTGGTCGCAATTGGTCGTACCATGTATAATCCATTTTCTATTTAATTAGACCTCATTCGTAATATCATTCACAATATTGTAAAACAGTCGTAATTTATAACTGCATTTTTTTAAATTTCATTTTAATTAATTTATTTTAGGAACTTAAACAAGCTTTCTTGACATATCCTTACCATTGTTGTGCATTTAAACATCCAAAAACCCATGATCCACAAGAGTATGAAAAACAAGTTAGTGATATGAGGAAACTACAAGAGGACTGCAGAAAAAATATGTTAATTATTAAGTAAGTACCTAATACACTACCAACATATATTTTGAGCTTCAAACAGTCTATAAATTTTGCCTGAGGACGTTGTTACACCATTTAAAGAGGAACATAAGTGTACAAATCCAAGAATTGCTGTTGCATGTTGTATAATAGCATTTAAAGGTGCGAGCCGAATGGTTCACGAGCCGCTAGTGAACCATTTGTTATATTATATTCTCACAACGAACTTACGACGATCCATGGGAAAGAGGAAATAACCGCAAATCACCACAATTAAACCCCAATCCATAGGTGAGAGGTTCGCGGCGGGAAGAAAACAACAAACTAGGCATGACGCCATCGTGTTCGTCGAAAAACCTACATGCAGATCGCCACAAGCAGTTCAGAAGCGGTTCGGAAACCCCGTCCCAATATACATATGAACTAGTGTGTTTGAAAAAACCGATGATTTTAATAATCGAGTACTTGATATAGTGTAGTCGTCCGGGCGAAATCAACTGCTCGAAAATCCTTTTACGGAATCGAGTAATTTTTTTCCTCCCAATCGATACAGTAGGATCCCCACGACATTATGACATGATTTGTGAAAATAACTCAGCCGGTTTTGATGTTACAAAAAAAATGTGGAAAGCATAATTGAAGAGCTTGACAGAGAGCATAAGCTCGAACCAACTTGATCCAGTAATCTCAATGAGTTCGAGAATTATCGCGATTTTTAACTGCAAAAAGCAATAAAATTTAATTAAGTATATCTCGAGAAGGGGCGGAGTTGGGGCATCTATTTTTCGCGAATCAACGGGTGACACCGAATACTTTGATAGGCCGGAGGCTGGGGTAATTAGGAGGGGAGTTATGGAGGGAAAAAATATTACATAAATGCTAATAAGTAGTTTATTAATCGAGGGATCAGGTCGGATTCAATTTGTTCATTTTTTTATCAGCTACGAGGGGAGATTGGCGAAAAATTTTTATTTTCGCAAATGCGCGCTTGGCGCGGCATACAAGAAATGGCCACTTTTTAATATCTCCGAAAATACTTTAGATATTATGTTCAATTTTGTTATGTGTTAATAGGATATAGAACCACAAATTTTAGTTAGAAAAGTTATTCAATTGTTCCACCAGTGGCGTCCCTGCAAACATGTCCAATTTTTTTACAAAAAATATGGTACGCCACTGACATTTTTCCATGTGGATATTTTTTCTGATTAGCCTGGTCAATTCTACATGAAAACGGTCTCTGGAGTTGTTCTCGTCAATAATTAATGATAAATTTTGTTTCATAAAAATTGTTGTGCGGAAGCATGCCTTTTAAGTGAAGGTGGCCATTTCCAACAATTTTTATGAAACAAAATTTATCATTAATTAATTTATCAATGTTAATAATAATTAGTTTCAATATGAATTTAGTGGTTTTAATCAAGAAGTCTGACGAGAGAAACTCAAGAGACCGTTTCCATGTGGAATTGACCAGGCTAATCAGAAAAAATATCCACATGGAAAAATGTCAGTGCCGTACCATATTTTTGGTAAAAAATATCAGAGGACATGTTTGTAGGGACGCTACTGGTGGAACAATTGAATAACTTTTCTAATTAAAATTTGTGGTTCTATATCCTATTAACACATACCAAAATTGAACATAATATCTAAAGTATTTTCGGAGATATTATAAAGTGGCCATTTCTTGTATACCGCGACAAGCGCGCATTTGCGAAAATAATAAATTTTTCGCCAATCCCCCCTCGTAGCTGATGAAAAAATGAACGAAATGAATCCGGCCTGATCCCCGTAGCTCTATTAATAAACTACTTATTAGCATTTATGTAATATCCCCCCCCCATAACTCTCCTCCTAATTGCCCTACCACCCCCCAGCATCCGGCCCATCAAAGTACTCGGTGTCATCCGTTGATTAGCGAAAAATTGATACCCCAACTCCGCCCCTTCTCGAGATATAATTAATTAAATTTTATTGTTTTTGCAGTTAACAATCGCGAAAATTCGCGAACTAATTGAGATATCGGGATCAGGTTTGTTCGAGCTTACGCGCTCTGTCAAGCTCTTCAATTTTGCTTTTCACATTTTTTTTGTAGCATCAGAACCGATTGAGTCATTTAGGAAAATCCGTTGTCGGTTAGATTTACGGGGCGTGCCCCATCCCCCACCCCCCCATGCGGCGCCCCCTACAAATCATGTCAGAATGTCGAGGGAACCCTACTGTATCGATTGGGGAAAAAACAAATTACTCGATTTCGTCAAGGGATTTTCGTAAACCGGATCGACTCCACTATGAATACAATTACGTGAAATACGTGTAAACTTATTAATGAATATAAATTTTAAAAAAATTTTCAGACGATTCTAAAATGTCAAGTTAAACAGTGTGCGGTCTATGTCGTATTTTTATAAAATAGGTATGCCTAAATACCATGATATTATTCTTTCATTTCATCTACTATCAAATGCATAAAACCTTCTAATACTTTTTTAAAGAGAATTAAAAACGCTAACAACAACGTGAATCTCCATAAGTAATTTAAAAATAATTCACACCATAACGTCACTGCGCGCGCCAATCAAAATTAGATCGACTAGATATCATACATTGTGTTTATTGTATCATGTAATTGTGTTTGTTAACCTGTAGATAATATACAGGGTGTTATGGAAATGACGTATTATATTTAAATGGGTGACTCCTTGGGTATCCTAGAAAAGCGCTACATAATATTTCTTTTTAAATCGACCGTTTTAAAAGTGGGATAACAAACCTTCTTACTCACATGTGACTCCGCAGTAATGAATCAGAGCATCCTGTGGCAGTGTATCGTAAACACCTGTTACGCGCAATGTTGCCAAACTGTGGAAAAACGTAAAACTTTAGTTTCTTATACAAATAAATATTTAGCTTACTTGAAAGTAAATCCAGGACGCTGTAAGAAATCCAGGACGCAGACACCTTCAGTTCATTTTTCTATGGGAAAAGCTTTATGCTCGTCACGTGCCCTGATGATATTGTGGGACTGCATAATAAGCTTATACCCGCTAAACCCCTTTCGGCCTCTTCTTTCCGATCTCAGAACATAACCGGCATATCGTCGAGAGAAAAAACACATAGAACAAATTACACTAAATCACTTAAAGAAACACCCACTAATTACACTAAATCACTTAAAGAAACACACAGGCACCCACGAGTTTCAAATCAGTTTTTTGAAGATACATATTATTAGATTACACAAAAGCACTAAATACTAACGCATAATTAATAATACTACCGTACACAGCACTATAGGATACAAATTATTTCGCAATAGAAATTCAGAAATAATAAAAACGCTAATTTCTAATGGGCTAATCAAATTTATTAATCCTTTACTGAAGAAGAATGATGAAATAATTATGTTGATAGACCCTTTTTTCCCATCCTTCCATTCCTTTAAAATAAATAGTCTCGTCTAACTAGCGCGCTTTCCATTTCCGAGACTATCATAATACAGGAAAGTATTACAGAAGGAAATTCCGCATTTTATGAATATAATCTTATAAAACATTGAAAGTGGCAACGCTGTATTTTCAGCACAAATAGCTAAATATCGATCGACCAAGTAAACCCGAATATGTCAAACGTGTTTAGTTACTTTCAAAATTTTTAGATGTCAAATACCAATGTATAGAAATTTATATTATTTCCCAGAACAATAAGGGCGTATTTTTGTCTATATACAGTATCATTTTAAAATACTAAAAACTTAGATGTGTTCATGAAATGCATACTACGTGAATTTATGTGGCTGTGTTTTGGTGTTTTGTGAGGTTATTGTGTCGGTTTTTGTTCCGGTTACTTACTTGGTGGTTTTTTTATAAAGTTGATTTTAAATAAGGCCGAAAAGGTAAATAAAATTGCATTTTTTTTCTAAAGGGTAAAGTGGCACTTAAGTTGTTCAGATTCGACGGCGTCGTTCGAATTGAACAAATGAGAACATACCTGACCATTTGTAAACTCCGCGGCGGTTCGTTCGTTCGACGTCAGCGAACTGAACTGAACGTAAAAGTTTAGAAATGTACCATGAAAAATAAACGTCTTCTTCTGTCAACCGGTTATTGACCTTCTAAAGCAACGAATACTTATAACCAGGAAGAAGACAAACTGCCGTGTTAAATATTCGAAGCAGGCGATGATACGGCGACATCCATTATGCCTGGCGCGCACGTGCTTTTCAAATGTCACTTTTGTCCAAATTTGTATTACTGTCAATATTTTAAAGTGACATTTAAGCAAAGAAAACATCAAAACCCTTTCATTTGATTTACTAAGTAGAGAAAATCAAATATTAGGATTTTGACATAGGTTTTCAGCTGTAAATATCACTTTAAAATAATTGTCCTTACATACTTTTATATTATTATTGAACTAGTAACGAAACTAGAAATAAAGAATTCAGAGATTGAAGGTTGTAATTAGTTTTATTAAAAAATAGGAAATAAATCAAAATTTACATAAAATATTTTACCATCATTATGATTATGGGCTTCCAATTTGTTTGTTTCGTAGCATACTCCTGGCAACATTAGTGATCGAAGTCCTCTTTAATGTTCAGTCATTATGGGATTCTCAATTAAACTATGAAAAGAAAGAATTATTATAATAATATATTACCGGACTTATCAAAATTCTGGCTACGGGTTAATATAACTAAGCTGTAATTATTATGTTGTAGCTTTTGACTTCTGGATTGTAAAATTTAAGTAAAATTCTTTAAAAATGTGGTTGTTGCTAGTTTGCGTGAGAAGTTTGGGACATAATGGGACAATTTTATAATGTAAAATAACAATAACGAATAAATATTAATAAAAAAATATTTCAATCATAAATTACTTACCAGCAACAAAACGAAAAGGTCCGCTTTCGTGAAAAGAATAGAAAATTAAAAATTATTTTAGAATTTAATGACGTTTCCTCCACCATTTTCAATCACATTATAAATCATATGTTACCTACTTGATTTTTATTCCATTCCAGACGAAGGATGTTCGGTTGTAAAATAATTTAAGAACTTGTGCTGCTCGCATTCTATGTCTGTCTCTTTCTGCATCAACCTTCTCCGATTCATTAAAGGGAGATAGATATGGCCTAGGTCAAATCGAACAAACCCGAGTCTGATATTGACACAGAACGATAGACACAAAAGGATAAACGTATGGAGTAACCTGCCTGGCTGTGACGTCACTTGCACGGCCTACTTATATGCTTCGATCCCCGCCATAAGAGGTCTCACCGGGCTGTTCTAAAGAGTTTAACCGATAATACCGCTCAAAATTCACTGACGTTTTTGGCCATAACCTATCTCAATATTGCTTTGTTTACATAATTTACATCTGTCACAAGTTTGTTTATCTTTCTCCCAGTGCTATGACGTATTTTTTTCTGGTTTGACATAAGGCGAAATAAGTCGGTTATTAAGTAAAAGCGCCAATTATGGTTTTTTTTTATTCAATTTGTTTTAATCTCAGGATTTGCCTGCTTAAATATAATAAGTAATTTCCATAATACCCTATATTTAAAAATACTGTTGAATTGTACCATGGATATTTAGTATATCAGCGTAGCTTACATTACATTACTATCTACATTTTTAGTGGGATGTCACCTGACGGATCCCATTCACATTCTAAATACGCAGAAGAAGATGAATGGGGTGACGATATCGGGTTTTTCCATAACGGCCCCGTACAGACTTCTATCAAACTACTATGCGATGAAGAAATAGTTGTGAGAGTGCGAGAGGTAATTGCGCAGAGGAATAATCAGTCGGCTTTGTTCGGACTAGAGAGCACACTTTGACTTAATCACCTTTATAAAGTCCGTTTTGTTGCAGTTGATAGCTCATATCGAGGGTTGAAGCCATAAAACAACCGTAAACCATAGGCGTTGCCAATAGTAATTACCTTATTTAATAAGAAAATTGGCCTCTGTCCATTGTTAAGTAGGATTAGGGTTAAAGTAGGTACAACAGGGGTAATTAATTTACCTATTTTTGCCTGCTTTAGGATGTTATTACGCCATTTGATGTGCGTTTGTCAAACTATGTATTTAGTTGTATTTAGATACTGCATTATCTCAAAGTTGAATTATTTCCTATACTTGTAACAATGGCTTCAAGTTTTTCGCCAACGTGTCTTCGTCAAATTAGCAAGAGTGCATATTCTCTCCGAGAAAAGACATTAATATTAAACGTGCATGATGCTCTAGTGTACCAGAAACCTGCAAGTGATGTTCGTAGCATCATTGCAGAGTGTGCCAATATGGTAGAAGTTGGAGAGGCTACTATATATAGGTTCTTGCGTGAAAGAAAATCTAAGAACCTCAGTGAGCCAAAACCACTCCCAGGAAAGAAACCGTTAGAAATTGACAATTTCATTAAAAATGGTATTAGAAGAAAAGTACATAGTTTTTATTTTGCCAAGGAAATACCAACTATAGACAAAATTTTACAAGCCATTAACTACGACGAGGACTTACCACAGCTATCACGAACGAAACTATGGAAAATACTTCATGATATGAACTTTCGATGGGAGAAGCAAAACAAAAAATCTTTTCTTATTGATAGAGCAGATATTATTTGCTGGAGACGTCAATACTTAAGGTCCATCCGAAAATACCGCAGCGAAGGCAAAAACATTTTCTATTTGGATGAAACTTGGCTGAACGAAGGGCACACCGTATCTAAAGTTTGGCAAGATAAAAATGTCCTAAGTTCTCGACAAGCTGTCATGGAAGGCTGGTCAACAGGACTTAGACCACCATCTGGAAAGGGACGCAGACTTATTATAACTCATATAGGAAGTTCAAATGGCTTTTTGGATCAAGGATTATTACAATTCCAGTCGAATTCTACTAAAGACTATCATGAAGAAATGACTGCTGATGTTTTCGAGGAATATTTTAAGCAAATGATAGAATACATTCCCGCTAATTCTGTAATAGTGATGGATAATGCCAGCTATCACTCTAGGCTAAAAGAGAATCTTCCCACAACTTCACGGAAAAAGGCGGAAATCGTAAACTGGTTACAACGAAAGGAATTGAGTTACGATAATACCATGGTAAAAAAAGAACTTTTGGATATTGTTAGGCTACATAAATCACAGTATAAAAAGTATGTTATTGACGAGATGGCAAGAGATCGAGGTATTATAGTGCTCCGTTTACCACCTTATCATTGTGAGCTAAATCCTATCGAATTAATATGGGCTCAAGTAAAAGGATATGTTGCTAGAAATAACAAAACTTTTAAAATGCAAGAAGTGCGACACCTCTTGCTTAATTCTTTAGCAAATGTGTCATCAGAAAATTGGCAAAACGCCATAAAACATGCTATAGTAGAGGAACAAAAAATGTGGGAACTTGACAACGTAATTGACACAACTATGGAAATTGAGCCTTTAGTAATAAGCGTAGGACATGATGACTCTTCAGATTCTTCTGAGGACCATTTTATCGAGTTATAATTATTGAAATTGTCAATATTTTTTGATCTGTAAATAAATTAGTTTTCTTGTAAATAAATTCATAAAATCATAAAATCTATTATATTTAAATAAAATAATAAGCGGTTACATTAAAAACCCAACTCTCCGACCATGATGGGCCGTTTTAATCATTATCCTTTCATTTCATTTTATGGCTCTATTGTTACTTTATCTGTTACCCGGTGGAATAGGTCAAAATTTCTTCATCTTTATGCTAGATGTACGTAAAAAGACCATTTTATAGGTAAAATATTTTAGGCCACCGGGCCCTTGTTTTGAATCTTTAATGAGGGTATCGAGCTATCAACGGCAACGAAACAGACTTTAATTCGGTTTACACTTGTCAATATTTAACAGCGTTTTTAATTTTTTCAAATAGTTATCGCTTCAAATATTTCTAATTGCATGAGCTATTCAGTTGAGGAAAAGTTACAATCATTAAATGGTACTAAGTGTGTGTCCACAACGGCGCACCGCCCCTCGCACTTAGCCTGGCACCATAGCACAGTACTGCCTCGCTCGAGCTTCGACATCGAGATATAAACATGGACTGTGCGTATATGAGAATGCATATAGATATTTTTGATTATATCATTACTTGGATTTTATGTAGGACAACAATATTTAAAATAACAATTTAAATGTTAAAAATTATTCCAGCATACCTTATTTTTTTCTAATTAATTAATTACGACCCTGTTTAAACATATTTTTTAATGTGACATCCTGTATATTAACTGATTTTCCTATTTCACGTCAAATTCTGAACATATACCACTTTGTTATATTACACTGACAAAAATGCATTTACCAATGTCGTGGGTTACAAAATTGGAGCTACCTCAACCCACCTCTCTATGTTGTTCTAACTGAGCCTACGAATTATCACAAATTATTTAAAAACGCTACAGTAATTCAGGTTCTTTTGGTTCGCCTCAACCCAGAAAGAGATTTTTTATCAACATTTTAAACATATTTGGGATCACCACAATTCCTCATCTTGTAACTATTTTATGAGTTACCTGAACTCAGTTTCTGGGTTGGGAAAACTTTCTAATTGATTATAAAGTCTCGTTTTAACCCGGACCTGCATTATTTTAACTCAACTCATGTGTAAATTATTTTGAGTTGGAATAATTCAGGAAACGTGCTGCAAAACCTCATATCGAGGGTAAAACGCAAGATCGTAAGGTCACGGAAAGTTCCGAATTCGTGTTCGTGCAGGTTTGGCGCGGTTCATTCCATTGTTATTCGTCAATTCTCCTTCGATCGCGCGTATAGACACCTGTTTGCCGTTGCGCCGCTTGCGGGATTTTTAATCTTTGTTCTCTGTGCGTGAAAATTTGTGTTTTGCATAAGTTTGGTCAGTTGGCGTAAAATGGAGGGACAGGAGGGAGATGCATACAAATTGTTATTATTGGAATGGAGCCTTATTATTTGTAAACAATCGTCATTACGTCGTCCGCATGGTTTCTTAGCCGTAGTATGCTCTCCTGTCTATAATTCATTTCATTATTTTTTTTTTAAATATACAACAAATATGTCATATCTTGAAAAAACAGAAGGCAATTGAAGTCCACAATATGCAGGCGTTAAATCAAAGAAATATTTTGAGTTCCGACAGTCCACAATTTAGGTACTGGTAGTCCAAAATTTGGACTCTGGTAGCCCAAAGAGTGAGTTATTCCAGCCACCATAAGCTAGAACAGTTTTGATAGTCCGAATCATGAATTAATCTAGCCCGACTAGTAACGCATCACAAGTCACATACTGGCGGCTACGGTAGCCCATCAATAATTTCAGACGGTGGGGCGTGAGCTCTTCCAACGCATAAAATAACCCATCCTCTGTGCTATCATATCTTATGAATAGTGAGTTGATGCAATTTCTTCGATTTGGTTGCCGTAATTCAGAGGTCTGGGCTGTCCCCTATTAGCAACACGCTTCAGTCTAGGACAACTCATATTTGAGTTATATCAACTCGAAATTTCGCTCAGTGTAGCCTCTAAAATAATATCTTTTTCATCGGAAGAAGTAGACAACGCACAGTCCATGTTTATATCTCGATGTCGAGAGACAAACTTATCGACAGGAAAGGCAATGAGCTAGGCTCGGTGTGCCGTTGTGTACACACTGTGGCACTGTGTGGTGCTATGGTAAAATGCTATGATCGAGGGCGATGTGCGGTGCTCCGTTGTGGCCATACACTGAAATAGTATCTATAACATAAAATAATATTAACATGAGTTTGATAAATTTTAATAATTCATTTGCCGGTGTATATGTTTATTAAATGATATTGGACCACAAGCAAGTGAAAAATTCAGCGAACGGGTATTGTTAACGTATTTTCAAGAAAGGTAAAATATTTTTAAATCTTCTACTTTGTGGCCATGCTATTCCGAGCTAAAATCAACATTAATTCTGAATAATCCAGTCGATACAAGCCAATATCCCAAACTTATTGCATTCCTAAGTGACAGTAGGTTATACACCAATATATGTGCTTTAATTTCGAAGAAGAAAACTGAAACGATCGTAGAAAAAATATTGTTTGAAACTTATCCATAAAGATGATATCGATCTTTGGAATTATTGCGAATTCAAAATGTGGTGCTTGGGCGTACAAATTTAAGCTTATAAGAAATGGAATAAAAATTATTGACTGCTTTATTTTTAACCCGTATTTAAAAACTACTGAAATCAATATCTTGTCGCGGCGGTCAACAAGGCACATTAATGTTAATGCGAGTTAAATCTTATCAAAACTCATTGTATTTCTTTCCTGGTTATGCAGTCAGTATATATTTCGCTACGTAATTATTTACATTTTCAGGTTCGGTGTGTACCAGAACCAGACCCTTTCAATCCTTGTGAAGATCTTATGGGAAACTGGATACTTCGAGTTCCGGTTTGGATCATTGCCCATTCTGCAGTTATCGGTAACCTATTTGTGTTAGTTGTTATCGGGACATCTCATTTTAGGTAGGTCGATACATAGTTATTGCAAACAGCTTTAATACTATGAGTGTATTTTGGAATTCCATTGTTTATTAACTTGTAACACAACGTTTCATCTGGTAACTTAATAGTTGGTCAGGTATTTAGGGCTGTTAATTCAAGGGGGTGATTACTGTGGTCAAATAAAAAAGAATAGTTGTAATTTAACTCTGAATATATTTAAGTGTTACTGTGTTTTGGTGTATGAATTACAATTTTTAATGAATGTGTGAGTGTTATTGAATGATTAAAGACAAGTATGCAGTCTTTGCGAGGATGGCAATGACAAACTACTGGCAATTGTTTACAATGTGACACTGTTCACACGTTGGACCATGTGTGTAATAACAAATACAGTACGTACGAATAAGCTTATTACTCTAGAAATATAGTTCAATACAGAAACCGTTACTAAGTACAAATGGTTACCAGTATGACAATAACAACGGTTTTAACACTTGCTGAACACAAAAAATATAAAGTTCAGATTACCTAGTTCTTGTAGAGCTAAAACAGGATGTACTGTTTCTTTTTAGGTTTCTCAATTATAAATACCAAATTTCTGATTTCATCAAGGTCAATCTACCATTTTTTTACACGTTGTTGTCTTGGTTTATTGCTATTGTTCCTCGATATACGGCGGAATTCCTAAAATACTACATGTAAGGGATCGGGATTGTTAATTATTAACCTGCTCGGGGTTTCATCAACAAAATGTTGACTTGGGGCTCTGTATGACCTAATCGTGGCGAAGACGTCTGTTGAGGCCACAGGTTCTCCATTTATATTTTACAACGGTGCTTTGCCGTGTTAAAGAGAATACAAAGTTTTCTTCATGATAAAGCTCATCTATTTGCCACGTTTAAAGACCCGACTCTGGTTTGTTTAGTCCAATTCGAATAGAATCGAATGGAATGGCGCAGTTCTTCCTCGTATGCCGCTTGCAAAACTCGCTTCGACGCCACGAGAACGCCAGACATGTTATAATCGTTCTGATCGGTTGGGGAGAACAGGCATTCTGACTTCCAGAATGTTCGGAATGAACGAGTGACAACGACTGCGCATAATACGAGAATAAGGGAGATGGGGTTACATTAGGTAGTTAAAAGTTTTTATACAAAGGAATGTGGAAGTAGCTCGGTTTGCGGTCTAGAAAGAAAGCGTGAGAGAGAGAGAGAGAGGTTTCCACACCGAGAAGACATGACAGAGAGGAAACAATGTGTAAAAAACGATTAAAAACTTATACGAGGGAAAAGTGTTTTATGTATACCGGGGAACACGAGAGGATAATAATTAAAAGTTATAAAGTAAAAAAAGAACACGATTGTTGGAAACTGGTTTTCCAACAAGTTCTCTTAATCGAAGCGAAGCCAAACGAAGAAAAATTCTGATATAGCGGATCAGGAGCTGCTATATAAACAAGTAATGAAATTTTAGGCACCGTTATTAATTAAATTAAAACTCGATTTTCGCGAATTAAAATTTTTTTATTTTTTCGATTTATTGACCAAAAATAATTTTTAATTCTATTTTAAATTGTTTCCGCAAGAACTATTTGACAATTGAAGCAATATAAAATGTGTGATTCTATTCAACTGAAAAATGAACTAAAATCCCAATACTTCCCTCTCAGTTGAGAGAAACTTATGCGCGAAATACGAAATACAACTAGCCAGGACACTCCTATCTCGTACTATTAACAAACAATAAACTTTTTTACGATGGAATTATTGCATATTTGGCATTACAATCGTATAATATCATTAAAATACAAATAAGTATACCAACCAATGTTCCTTAAAATAAACATAGAGTTATTATTTGGTTTATTTTCCGCTGTCTCTTTTTGTATAGAACGTGTCCAAGATAAGGAGGGCCAGTACAGGGATCTCGGAAACCGTAAGAGATACGAAGTCGGTTAATTGGAGGTAAAGTTGCGCATTTACGTGCCTAATAATATGCCGTTTAGAAAGGTTTAAAATTTCGAGTAGTTCCGGAGATATCCGGAAACAACTGAAATTCTGAAAAATCGTTTTATTGTTTTCCTGGATTTTTTTGAGATCGAATTCTAAAGTAAATTGCACTTTTACATTGCCACTTTTTCCGCTCTATCTAACAGCGTTAATTGTTTTGTAATCCGACGAGTCGTCTTCGAAGGGCCATTATCAACTTTCTTTTTTTAAATACGGTCCTGTTTTCCTGATATTGGAATTTGAGAGCTTTTTTTCCTCCGAATGCAACGATGTATGACACATTGTGGTTTAATGACGTTTCGAGGGGTTTTTGAACAAAATCAGGAAATTTTGGGATACGGTCCTGTATTTCTCCTAATTTTATAAATAATATCTCATAAGTAAGCTCTAAATTTTTACTTATATTGGACTAGTTCAATAAATAACAAATAATTTAATAATAAACCACAAATAAATGAACAAAATACAGAAACATTATTTCAAACTTCTGTTGATTCGGGATTTAAAAGAAAAGTAGGCGCTTGAAACAAAAAAATTAAGATGGTGACGAGTGATTTGTTTCACTTAACATTCCCATTGTGATCGTTTGAGAGCGTGTTAAGAGGTTTTCTATTTTCCAGAAAATATGGAATATAAATTTACAAATGCTGAAAAGTTTGATTTTTCTCACTTATTTGTGGTTTATTATTAAATTATTTGTTATTTATTGAACTAGTCCAACATAAGTAAAAAATTTAGACCTTACTTATGAGATATTATTTATAAAATTAGGAGACATACAGGACCGTATCTCAAAATTTCCTGATGTCTTTCATAAAACCCTCGTAACGTCATTAAACCACAATGTGTCATACATCGTTGCATTCGGAAGAAAACAGCTCTCAAATTCCAATATCAGAACAAGACCGTATTAAAAAAAGAGAATTGATAATGGCCCTTCGAAGACGACTCGTCGGATTACAAAACAATTAACGCTGTTAGATAGAGCAGAAAAAGTGGCAATGCAAAAGTACAATTTACTTTAGAATTCGATCTCAAAAAAATCCAGGAAAACAATAAAACGATTTTTCAGAATTTCAGTTGTTTCCGGATATCTGTGTAGCTACTAAACTAAACGGCATATGCATGTAAATGCCCAACTTTACCTCCATTTAACCGACTTCGTATCTCTCATGGTTTCCGAGATCCCTGTACTGGCCCTCCTTATCTTGGACACGTTGTATAGGTCGTAAAACAGGGATCGTTTTCACAGTTCTGAAAAATCTTCAGAAAACTAAAAATTCTCCTCGAAAAAAAAATTACTTTTGTCGTCTGTTGTGACTTAAGTAAAAATGTCGCTCTTTTTAAATAAGGTATAACGAGAATTCGTCAAGTTATCTGAATTCACACTTTACCGCATCGATATTTATAGTATTTACTATAAATTATTGAACAAGTTTAGGTGTGTATTTTGGGTTTGTTCATTGGGCCTGGTCTATAAAACATGTCGTCTGCGGCGCTCTCGCATTCAGCGGGCATTTCCCCTTTTTGCTACCACTAGCATCCTGGTTTTTAAGTTTATAAAATTACTCATTTTATCATTGCCACCCCCTACACAAAACTTTCTAACGACGCCTATGACTACGAGAGTATTTATACTAGTTAGTTGAGCATCACCGAGGTGTGTTACCACTGGATCGCATACTTAACTTAAGTGTGCATTTAGTTAACAAGGATTTCCAAATGCTTTCATATCTAAAGAAGGTTTACTAAAGCAATCAATATTTTCAGTTAGGCTGGCTGCTTCTTTTCTTCTATTTTTGCCAATGTGCTTTTTTGAGTATGATTTCTGCAAACCGATCCGGTGCAGCAGGCACGCTTGGGCCCGCTTGCAATGGAAACAGCCAGAAATCATACTCAAAGAAGTACATTGGCGAAAAAGGAAATTCAAAGAAGAAACCATTATAACTCAAAATCCCGATGGCTTTAGCAAACATTCTTTAGACATAAGAAATAGTTGAAACCCCCGTTAAGTAAATGTAAACTTAGGTTAAGTACGCAATACAGTGGTAACAAATGACGCACCTACCTCGGTCATGCTCAACTAAGTAATATAAATACTCTCGTAGTTTAGTAACTTGTTCAATATTCACCTGAAGACGACTGAAAATGTTTACCAGTTGTGTTACAACTTAATAAAAAATTCAAAATGCATCTATCATTCATGATACAGCAATGTCTCTAACATTCAACTAAAGGGGATACTAAGAATGCCTGCCCATCTACCTAAGATTATTGCATAATAAAGGTTATTTAATTTGCAACACACCTCAACGTAGTGATTACTGATATCCATCTGTTGAAACGTCACCATGCAAAACTAATAAAATTGCGAACTACTAAAATCCAGTACTGGAGTTTACGAGTTTCTTGGTATAGACAGACATTTTAGTACTGAAATTGAGTACTGCCTTTAGTAATGAGTAGTGAATAGAAAGCACTTCTATTTACTGGCGTAAGGGGCTACTCCCACTCCCACTATCCTGCCAACTAAACGTGTGTAGATATGCTTTTTAGCAGTTTAATCCAGCATTAGGTTTTAGTTAGTAAGAGTTGAAATTTAATTTCGCTAGTGTGGTTTAGTTTTGGGCGTGATTATATTTTGAAATATGCTCAAAATGAAACGATTGCATCCCAGTTCAATTTGTAGAATTGTGAAGGAGAAATGGGTGTATCTAACTCATTCTGCAAACTGTCATTTAAATCATCTATCAATATTTTAATACAAGATACCATGCGTTTTTTTATAAGTACAACACATTTCTGCTTTGAATCAATCGTTGAGAGAAAAATTATACGTCTCTTGAGAACCTCAAAACAAAGCCATGATTTTCTGAACAAGTTACTGGAGCCATGTAAATTACAACTTCTTTATGATTGGAATTGTATGATTAAAACTCAATAAGTTCTCATAGTCCGGGTTTATTCTAAATAAACTGTTACTAATGGTATTTGAATCACTCAAGAAATAAGAAGTATTAATACACAACAAATGCCGAAATAAAAATAAATTCGTAATTTGTAAACGATTTGTTCTACGAAATTGAACTTCTAAAGGGTTTACTACACCACAAAAAGACTATTATATCGTCTTAACATCAACCATTTATCAGCCAACTTATCGCAAAGTATTAGGGAAAATAGATTGAAATCATCAGGAAACTGCCTCGAACAATTTAAAGAAAATAAATTGGCCCGATCGTTCTTTAAGAATTTTTTTAAATGTAGTTTTGATTGTTTGTTGTTTCAAGTTGAAGTAATTTATTGCCTTTTCCTTTCAAAGATTTTATTAAAACAGTTATATTATTTATCGTTTTAGATTAACGGTATCCAAGTATTTGATGTGCAATCTTGCTATTGCGGATTTATGCATCGGTATTCATTTGTTGCTGTTGGCAGGGATTGACGCTCACTCCATTGGTACCTATTTCAACTTCGCTATCGACTGGCAAGAAGGTAAATATAAAAGTGTATACATGTTAGAAACTATATTTTTGTGATCGATTTATGATATTTAGTGGAAGATCACAATTTCAGTTGCAGTAACGTAAGTGGCGACTTTACCTTAAAGACGGTCCATACCCAACGATGAATCGTTCGATTTGCATGTGCAAGTAAATCGTTGTATACTCTGTACCTCCACATTATAACGACCTTTCGTAGCACTAATTTATTGTGACTCAAGATATACAACGTGTCCAAGGTAAGGAGGGCCAGTACAGGCATCTCGGAAACCGTAAGACATACGAAGTCGGTCAAATGGAGATAAAGTTGCGCATTTACGTGCCTAATAATATGCCGTTTAGAAAGTTTTTAAATTCCTAGTAGTTCCGGAGATATCCGGAAAAAAACGAAATTCTGAAAAATCGTTTTATTGTTTTCCTGGGTTTTTGGCATCACCACTTTTTCCGTTCAATCTAACAGCGTTAATTGTTTTTTTAATCCGACTAGTCGTCTTCGAAGGGCCATTATCAACTTTCATTTTTTAAATATGGTCCTGTTTTTCTGATATTGGAATTTGATAGCTTCTTCTCTTCCAAATCCAACGATGTATGACACATTGTGGTTTAATGTCGTTTCGAGGGTTTTTTGAACAACATCATTAAATTTTGGGATACGGTCCTGTATTTCTCCTAATTTTATAAATAATATCTCATAAGTAAGCTCTAAATTTTTACTTATGTTGGACTAGTTCAATAAATAACAAACCACAAATAAGTGAACAAAATACAGGAACATTATTTCAAGTTTCTGTTGATTCGGGATTTTAAAGAAATGATTTGTTTCACTTGACATTCCCATTGTGATCGTTTGAGAGCGTTTTGAGAGGTTTTCTATTTTCTAGAAAATATGGAACATAAATTTACAAATGCTGAAAAGTGTGATATTCTATCGCATGTTTTATTTTATCTCTTTACACAAATTCAAACACATATCATCATATTTGTAAAACTATTAGGCTGACCTCTAATGGCGTTATTTATAAGCAATTTCTGCCGTTACCGCTTATATATGCAGCTGCGGGGACGGAACTTCTGGTTAATAATTAGAGAAACTAAACTGTTGATCTTTAAACATTATTTTTTCAATACAAATTGCACTAGGAGTGTAAATTATTTACATATAAAAGTAACTTTAGTAAAATGACGTGAAATATAAAAGGGTAGATTAAGAAATTATTGACTGGGGACACGCGACCGGCGTTACATTTTTAAATTCAAATTAGAATAATGTAGCTTTAATCTAAAAAAAAATTTTAAAATTGCTTTCTAATGCAGGAAGTAACATGTATCTTGCAAATTATAATCGTTTCTACAGGCAAATAGTTTATTTTAGTAAGTTATATGCTATGGACTGAAAGTTTCCTGTAAAAAATTTGTGATCCAGTAATCGTATAACTTATTGGGTGACTTCTCTATTATAGTAATCGGACAGGAATTAAATGAAACTTTTTTTGCCTCAGCTGTACCCATTAAGAATAAAGATTTTTTATTACATTAGGGAACATTTTTTAAGTGCTCATTATTTTATCGTGAAGACGATGGCATCAAAACAGATGTTCTCTAAATCCCTCCCTTTTGTAATACTATCTAAGGCAATCAAAGTTTTTAATTCAATTCCGAGTTTTAATACGATCCTTTATAGGGATGACAAGAAAATAGGATTGGTTGCTGAACAGTTGGTATCTGTTCCAGTGTATTCATGTAATAATCTACAGATTCATCAATTGGGGGAAACCCTTAAACCGGTATTGTTTACTGTAAAAAAATTGGTCCACGACGGTATGACCAAGTTGCATCCCGCAAATTATGTAGATACCTATTGTTATGTCCTTTGAAATGATACAAAACACTAAATATTTAATAACTAAACAATAACATTTTCTCATTTTCTTCTAGATACATATACGTACACTCTATCCAAACCAAATAGAATTTATTTTCTTCGCATTTAAAATAGAAATAAAAACAAAGGAAAGCCGCAATACCACTAGTACCAGGATTGCTCGTTTCTACACGCGAAGCGCTCAGATTGTAGAAACACTTCTCAGTTAAATATTCCTAGTATAATTCTACGTAGTTCGCTGACGCATCGCGATGTTTCTAAGCGCTATTTCTCTTTTCCACTTGAGGCAAATACAGCGTCAATGAAAATATTGGCACCATTGGAAAATTTTTATATCTGTGATTTTATGAAAACAACTATTCTTCATAAAAAGTTTTGCTTACTTTAGTGATGTCAACATGGCGGTTATGCACGAGTATAACCGATCCGAACCGATTCCGTAAGCCGTAACGTAAGAAACGAAATTGAACCACTGAACCACTGTTGCAAATTACATGTTTATTTTACTTACGTCTTATGGCTTACTTTAAGCCGCTTAAATCTATTTCTCGTTTTTTTTTAGTCTTATTTCTTCGTTGGCTGTCACATAAAATCTGTTAATGCCTCCGCACTAATTTCGTCTGACACCCCTCCTGAATATTCTCGAATATTCTATAGTATAGGTATTCATTTCCCCAATTCAGTAGACCAAAATAAATAAACGTGATGAGCACGTGAACAGCACACAGGGCCGCATTAAGAACAATATAACAGTACAATCTCGAACCACGCATGAATAGACCTGAAATAATAGTCACACTGACCTACCGACATTCGTCCCGCCCCACCCCCTGGAACTTGGCGCCTCTGCGAATGAATCTGTTTTGCACGTAAGATAAGCGTGTTTTTTACATACGGGTGTTATGGAAATGACGCATTCTATTTAAATTGGTGACTCCTTGGGTCTCCTAGAGTAGCGCTACATATATTTTTCTTAATCGACCGTTTTAAAAGTATGGTAACAAACACTCTTACTCACAGGTCAGTCCGCGCTACTGTACAACATTTCACCCAGACCCAATGGCAATGTTGCCAAACTTAATGTAAAACTGAAATTCCATATAAAATTATAAAAATAAATTATTTTCTACCTACTTGTATTTATTCTTATACCTAAAGAGCGAGAAAATTCAGGCACAAACACAATCAGTTTTTTTTCTTTTTCATGGGAACACTCATGGAAACACTTTATGTACACAGTTATAGTGAAACAGAACCGATAGTTAGCTTTAGAAACTACAATAATACAGATTATACTACAGATTATTAGATACACGGGACGAAATTTGACGTCCAGAAGAAACGCGTGAAAAAAACAATATTCAAAGATTATTTATGAATGGGCAAGATACACGCGTAAACCGAAAAAAAGAACGGATCGCTGAGAGTGTGTTGGCGATCGACGAGACACAACGTATTCGGCCGCTGGTTGGTCTTCAACTAACAGACCGCATGCGTGCGGCGCTATATGAAACTACTTCGCTCAGACGGTGTAAGGCGTCAATAGGTCATTGGCATTTGACCTAGTGACGTACGTGGCTATTCGGGTTTTTTCGGGTTGTTTATAACATAGTCCGTCGTAAATGTTCTTCAATTATTGTACAAAAGGGTATTGCAGAATGGAAAAGTATTTAAATTATTTTATTTTGTCTAAAGAGTTCAAGGTGTACATATGACAACACCGGCCAGAATTCCTTGATTTCTTACATGTATCGCAGTGCCACACAGGTGTTTTTCTGGTTTGACGTATTTTTCTTCAATTTGTCTTTATCTCAGGAATTGCCGGTTTAAATATAATACGTCATTTCCATAACACACTGTATATCCTGTTTTTACATTATAATATGCATTCAAAATAGTCTAGAGTTTATAAAATGGCTATAAAGTGAAAATGACCTAAGTTTCATCTTTTAAAATGAAGTTTCTTCCAAAATTAGTTTTTAAATCACTCCATTTTTTAAAAACAAAGCAATTATTGCCTCATCTCGCTATATTAAGGGCCTTTGTGTGTAATTCTCGCCTGAAAAGTGAAAATTTAATAAAGCTAAACCCTCGAGCTTGTTTCACCAACAAAAATTTATTTTAATTAGTAGAGTAGAAATATTATGCCTAGCTACATTTAATACTGTGCTCTTTCTTTCGTAACGGTAATAATTTTCTATCGCATCAATAGGTTATTTACAGTATAATTTTTGACAAACTTTATAGGCTGATTCTCACTATGGTGCAAGGCACGTGCTAGGCAACAGCAAAGCATCCCCTCCGCAAAATAGGTTAATCGTTGCGTCTTATGAATTTTTACGGGCCGTCCCATCGCTTGCCGAGTCTTTGCGCGCATTATGTGAATTTATACCCGCAAAATCCATGATTCAATGATAAATATATTTTGCTGAGCAGGTCCCTTGCCGTTGCCGAGCACATACATTGGAATATAGTGAGAATCGGTCTTTACTTTAATCATCTACCCTCTCTCCTGCGGCTCGGGAAAATTTTCAAAGTATTCGTTACGTAATAATTTACTAGTAAATATTCGTAGTTTTCATTTCATATACAGGGTTATAATAAACAAACGGATCAGCCTTTTATACAGGGTGTCCCATAATTAATGGTACACAGGAAAACTGCAGATTCCTTGGGTAAAAATATTGCGATTTGGCCATACTTAGTTTAGTTCAATAGCTGGTAATTACCGAGATACAGGGTGTCCTAGTAAAAATTTAATTTTAGATTTTCTTATTTCTGAATCAATATTTTTGCACAACATTTTGTGACTAGGGTTTTTTGGGGCAAGGAATTTGAATTTGTTGAAAGAATCATTTTGTAGAGGGCGTTCTCTTCGGTACTATGGATACATAAAAAGAAGTGTAACTTTTTTGGGCGTTAGTATAAGTTTTTATTAAAAATATCAGTTGTTCCATCATTATTACGCAAAAAAGTATATTTTGTAAATGTCGCTCCGACTAACCGTTTTCCAGGGTTTTGCATTTAAAATGCTCAGTGCGCTTGTTAAGATATTTAAATAACAAACTTTAAACGGTCACCAATGAAAATATTATTCTATAATTTAAATAAGAACTCAATTTTTACATAAATAAATAAAAAACTATCAATAATAGAAGTGGTCTGTTTTTGACGATAATTGTTCAAAGTGATTGCCGTTAACTTCAATGCATTTGGCTACCCGCTTATTGCAGGATCGCCTGCAGAAGCGCTCGTTTTGAAACCTGCACTATTTGCCATAGTTGCTCCCGAGTATTTATCGTTTCATCATAAACAAGTGATTTCATGTATCCCCATACACAAAAATCCGGGGTTGAAATCGGGACTTCGGGCAGGCCACGGCAACTGGCTTCCACGACCTATCCATCGGTTAGGAAATTCGGCATTTAAGTAGTCTCTGACAAGCCTGGAATAGTGTGATGAGGCACCATCTTGCATGAAAAACATATCTCTTCTTATCTCTAACGGTAGATTATCCAAACAGTCGGTCAGCTGATTTTGCAAAATTAAGCTAGAGCTCTCCGTTTAAATTGGGTGGTAGCTCGAACGGACTCAACATGAAATTGTCAATGAGGCCACACTAAACATTTATTTTAAACTCGTGCTAAAAATGCCGTCCGGTTACCAAGTAATAATTCTCTAAATCCCACACATATTTATTTCTATAAGTAAAGATACCCCTTGGTGTGATAGTTGCTTCATCGGTGAACAAAACACTATTCAAAAACATTGGGTTGGCGTTTTGCTGGGCACGACAGAAATGGGAAAATTGCAATCTAGCGGGAAGATCAACAGCTAGCAAATTCTGTACAGGCGTAAAGTGGTATGGATAAAGCCCTTCTTGGTTAAAAATTCTAGAAATAGTGGATTTACTTGCTGGAGCTACTGCAGCCATACGTCTTGTGCTAATTTCCGGGTTTTCAGCCAGACGAGCTAGTATTTCTTCTTCCTGCTCGGGTGTAATAATCTTGGGACGTCCTCCACCATTACGTTTTGGACGCAAGGATTCTGTTTCTCCCAGTATGTCACATAGGCTTCTAAAGATTTTAAAATCTGGCGGTCTTCTGTTTGTTTGGATACATTTCCAAATATCGCCGATGTGCTCCGTAGGTGTGGGTAACACTACATTGAATGACATTATTGTGGTGACACCTTCCTGTGTGTCACACGTGTGGAAACAACGTTGACGAGTCCTATGGTACTATGATATCTACCCTAAATATAAACACACTGACATTCGAGACGTTCCGGCTCCCGGTGGGTGTTGCGACGTTTCATGATACAATTATTGTATCATGGTGGTATTTCATAACACAACTGGCAACTGACGAAACAATCAAGCGCTGTCCTTATCATGTTAAGGGAGTTCTGTATTTATCTATCTTTGTAAATCAGAACCAGATTTTTTGGGTAACAGCACCGTTCTCTTATTGAAATTGGATTGGGAATCGCACAAAAATTAACTGTACGGAGGGTTGCGGATTCACCGAAACATACCTATACTACAGAATTCTACTTGTAACATTTTTATTATATGTGAAATAGTAAATACATTTTTGATAAATCTTTATAAACAAACAAACAAATTATAAACTTAAGGAACATAATAATCTTTGATTATATTTTAATATATAGTGTGCGTGGTAGAAAGTATAACAAAGGGGAAACTTTTTATCTTTCACTTTATCGAAAAAGTCACTCTTGCTAAAAAGTTTTGCTCGGTTGAAAACCTCCTAAGCCATAGTCGAATATCCGAAATATTGTACAGAGTGGTAAAAAAAATTTGAAATTAATCTTGGGTCAAGCACAAAACAAACCCTATTATTTTCTTTGCTCCACGATACCCATGACTAGTGCTCCGCGTCTGTTAAAATTTTCTTGTGCGTATTAACATACCATGTTTCGCCTTTCTCCGTTAGAAAACAAGTTTTGTCGCGGCATTTTTAGTTTAATTTTTGATAACAGCATCTTCAGAAACTCCTTAATAACACCCACAATGCTGACAAATGAAAATAAACTTTGACAAAAATGAGGTTTCAAAGCGCATTCATTGTATTTGTTTTTACCAAAGCCTACAAATTTCACATTTACAAATCACATTTACAAATCAAAATTTAAACGGGCGCATTAGAGATTGTAGTTGAAAATATCTCGAAAACGGTTAGTCGGAGCGACATTTACAAAGTATACCTTTTTTGCGTAAAAATGATGGAAAACTGATATTTTTAATAAAAATATAATTATACTAAGGCCCAAAGAAGTTACACTTCTTTTTATGTATCCAGAGTACCGCAGAGAGCGCCCCCTACAATCTAAATCAAAATTATTAACAAATTCGAATTATTTGCCCCAAAAAAACCCTAGTCACAAAATTTTGTGCAAAAATATTGATTAAGAAATAAGTTACTTAGGAAAATCGAAAACTAAATTTTTACTTGTATCTCGGTTATTACCAGCTATTGAATTAAACTAAGTATGGCCAAATTGCAGTATTTTTACCCAAAAAATCTGGGACACCCTGTATAGAATTACGGCCACTTGATCAAGAATCGCTCGGACCCGACAAACTTATTTTTTTGAAATCCGTTTTTTTTTTTTAGAAAAAATATGTTATACAGTCGATAATAAGTATGCTCGTGTATCAACTTTAATTTTTTAATGGGACATATTATATATTTTTACATTTTCACATTCTACAATCAATTTTAAACATTTTTCATAAATCATTCCCTATGCCTATCTTCAACTGTTTACGAAATATTAATATGTACTTTAATGCTGGTATGCACCATTGATATGTTTCTCGACATAGCAATTTTACACATTTGATTAACATTCACTGACATTTCTTGATGTATCAAACATAAATAGCAACTTGTCATTGTCTTCAAGAAAGTGATTTGAGTTTAGAATGTTGATATGTCGAGAACATATCAATGGTGCATACTAGCATGTATTTATCTTTATAATCCAGGCACATACACAATCACTTATTTTCTTTTTCATGGGAACACTCCTGGAAACACTTTATGTACACACAGTAATAGTGAAACAGAATCGATAGTTAGCTTTTGAAAATATAATAATAGAGGTTATACTACAGATTATTATATTTTATTACACGCGGCGAAATTTGACGTCCAGAAGAAACGCGTCAATAAAAACAATATTCAAAGATTATTTATGGACGGGCAAGATGCACGCGTAAACCGAAAAAAACAGAGCGGAATTCTGATAAAGTGTTGGTGATCGACGAGATACAACGTATCCGGCCGCTGGTTGGTCTTCAACTAACAGAAGCAAGCGTGCGGCGCTATATGAAACTATTTCGCTCAGCCGATGTAAGGCGTCGAGAGGTCATTGGCATTTGACCTAGTGACGTAAGTGGCTATTACTATTCCATATGTTTTTCGGGTTGTTTAAAACATAGTCCGTCGTAAATGTTTTTCAATTAATAATTGTACAAAATGGTATTACAGAATGAAAAAGTGTTTAAATTATTTTATTTTGTCTAAAGAGTTTAAGGTATACATATGACAACACCGGCCAGAATTCCTTGATTGCTTACATGTATCGCAGTGCCACACAGGTGTATTTCTGGTTTGACGTCAGGTCACTTTTACCGCTGAATGAATTGAAAGTGCCATTTATGGCTATTTTTCTTCAATTTGTCTTTATCTCAGGAATTGCCGGTTTAAATATAATACATCATTTCCATAACACCCTGTATATATCATGAATTTAATTCTACCAAACCTTCATTATCTATAATGATTTTGCAGTAAAAAAACTAATATTAATATAAAATATACATTGTGATCCCAGTCTTCATTTATAAGGAAATTTAAATTCGGTATTTTATTAAAAAATACGAATAAAATTTTTTTAATAAATTTAATAAGACAACCTGACAATCTCGCTTTTATGATTTTACCCTTTAAGTTATAGAAGTTGGCTAACTCAATTGAACTTTCCTTGTAGAAGCGCACGTTTGCGAGTATTCTTCTTTTATTTGTTGTTTTCCTAAAAAAGTAAGTTTTTTTATTGCGTTTCTTATGGTGATAAACGAGATTCTTCCCTGAATTGAATAAAATGATAGTAGTGATATAGCCATCAATTGAGGTAAGGGATAATACTGCGACTGTACTTGAGATGCTCAAAAAATTAAATTAGCTCTACTCCAAATGAAAAGACCGACGAAGATTTAATTTTCTTTCTCACACTGGGCGCCGGGGCAACGTAAGTCTAGGCGTACAAGCGTGCATCTTGCAAGTGTCAGTATTAGAAGATACGCGTTGGAATACGGTCGGTTCTGTTGCTTACCATTTACACCCTCGGCTATCCGCTTTGTTTTCAGAAGGTACGCGTATAAAAATTGTTTTGTAATGAATTTCGGGCTACGCGACCAAACTTTGTATATAATTTTACGTTGTTTTTATTGACGAACCTAAATCGAGTAGTTTGTTTTGGACGTTTGACTTGATGGAATGTTTCGAGCATAAAGTGTCTCCAGGAGTGTTCCCATGAAAAAGAAAAAAACTGATTGTGTTTGTTCGTGGATTTCCTCGCTCTTTAGGTATAAAGATAAATACAAGTAGGTAGATAAATAATTTATTTTTATAATTTTATTTGGAATTTCAGTTTTGCATTAAGTTTGGCAACATTTCACATAACACCTATTTTTTGACATGCCACCACAGGGTGACGTATTACAGTGACGCAGGATGAGCTGTGGGTTTATGGGGCTGGACCCCATTTTTAAAACGGTCGATTTTAAAAAAAAATTGTACCGCTTCTCTAGGACACCCAAGGAGTCACCCATTTAAATATAATACGTCATTTCCATAACACCCTGTATATATATCTTATTGTTTAGATAGAATAACTAATGTTTTGATCGCTGAAGCGAAAAACCGCTTGAGTACTCGATTATTGAAATAACCGACATCGCTTGATTATTAAAAAAAACTGCTCGAGTTATAAATTGTGTGTAAAATGTGCCGCTTGATAATCTGATCGTTCGAGTGAAAAGCTGCTCGTATATTCGAGCACTTTTTCGCTCGATAGGAAATACTACTCTAGTTATAAACTCAAGCAAAAATTTAAAATCGTCGACTTTCACTTGATACCCGATCTTCGCTCGACGCCGCGCGGCACCGGAACTGTGCCGATTGGCGACGTTCAACTTTGAAGCGAAGAAGGCTGACATGACATACGTCTTTATTAAAGGCACATAAACGAAAAGGTGCATATAAAAAAATATGCCAAATCCCCCCAAGTCTCATGATACGATACTGTAATTTATTAAAAATCAGAATCAACTGTTCTTCCTTAATAAAAACTCTAGATTAAACGTCTAAAAAATGTTGTTTACAAATTAATAATAATTGGGCAGGGTGCACTAAACAATATAAATGCAAATATCTCCAAAACGGTAACTCTGGGCGACCTGGACTTAGTATACCTTTTTTATGTAATAAATATGAGGAAGGTATTATTTTTATTAAAAACTTAAATACACTGAAGCACAATAAAGTTATGACCGTATAAATGTGCGAAAAATTCCGAAGACAGCGCCCCGCACATTGTACATTAAAATTTCGCAAAGAAATCAATTTCTCGTCTTAAAAAAACCATAATTGCCAAATAAATGAAATTTTAATTATATACCCTGCATTTTAGTAAATATCAACTTTCGGATATAGGTAAGTGCCATTAATTAGCGGACATCCTGTATAATGTATAAAGGAAGTGAATTAGGCAGCAAAATCTTAATATTAGAGATGATATCCGAAATTTCACAAACTTGTCATGAACGGAGAACAAGAAAATTTAATTTTAAGTACGAAGGTAATTTGAAATTATTTCTAACGCTTTTGAGGGCTGCCAAGTTCAGCCATTTATGTATACACGGTGTCTCAATTTGAAAATTTCATACCCTTATGATTTCTTTTCCAGTAAATAATATAAAAAATTGGAAAGATTTAAAATAATATTTGCAGCTTTTGTGTTTTAACCTCCTGATAGGGGTAGATGTTACCATTCAGATCTTAAAAATGGGAACGGGGTCAACTGGAACATCATTTTAAAGGTCGTTAAAATCCAATAATATCATAATTTATTATTTTTTGAGTAGTAGTTTCCAAGAAATCGCGGTCCGGAAATGGTCGTTCTTGGGACTTACCTACACTGAGATTTAGAAGTTTATTTAAAAAACATTATTCTTTCAGTAGAATGGTTGGAGGCCCGTAAGTAGTCATTCCGGGTGACACCCTATCCAATTTTTTACCAAGGGCAAATTCACCACCTAAAAACAGTTCTAATTACTTATTTGGAACGCGATTTTTTGGAAAGTGTTACTTAAAAAATAATCAATTATAATACAGGGTGTTATGGAAATGACATATTATATTTAAACCGACAATTCCTGAGATAAAGACAAATTGAAGAAAAATACCCATAAACTTTCGCTTTCAATTCATTCAGAGGTAAAAGTGACCTGACGTCAAACCAGAAAAACACCTGTGTGGCACTGGGATACATGTAAGCAATCAAGGAATTCTGGCCGGTGTTGTCATACGTACACCTCAAACTCTTTAGACAAAATAAAATAATTTAAACACTTTTCCATTGTGTAATAACTTTTTGTACAATTATGTTTTAAACAGCCCGAAAAAACATAAGGAATAGTATTAAATAAGTTTGAAATAGGGACGTACGTCACTAGGTCAAATGCCAATGACTTCTTGACGCATTACATCGGCTGTGTTCATATAGCGCCGCACGCTTGCGGGTTGTTGGTCGAGGACCGACCAGCGGCCGGATACGTTGTGTCTCGTCGATCACCAACACACTCTCAGCAATCCGCTCTGGTTTTTCAGTTTACGCGTGTATCTTGCCCATCCATAAATAATCTTTGAATATTGTTTCTATTGACGTGTTTCTTGGACGTTAAATTTCGTCGCGTATAATAAAATCTAATAATCTGGGGTATAATCTGTATTATTGTACTGTGTGCCCATAAAGTGTTTCCAGGAGTGTTCCCATGAAGAAGAAAAAAACTGATTGTGTTTGTGCCTGGATTTCCTCGCTCTTTAGGTATAAGGATAAATACAAGTAGGTAGAAAATAATTTATTTTTATAATTTTATATGGAATTTTAGTTTTTCATTAAATTTGGCAGCATTGCCATTGGGTCTGGGTGAAATGTTGTACAGTAGCGCGGACTGACCTGTGAGTAAGAGTGTTTGTTACCTCACTTTTAGAACAGTCGATTTAAAAAAAATAAAATATATACCTAGCTCTTCTCTAGGACACCCAAGGAGTCACCCATTTAAATATAATACGTCATTTCCATAACACCCTGTATTATTGGAAAGAGATTTAAACGACCTTTAATATAATGTACCACTTGCCCCTCCCCCCCCCCCCCCCCCCTTCTCATTTAAGATCTTAAAGGTAATATTTACTCCTCCCAGGGGTTAAAACCGCAAAGGCTACAAATATTATTTCAATTCAATTTTCAATTTCAATTTATTTGGATCAATTTCAGTACAGTTGTAAAAAAAAGAACCATAAAGGTGTCGATCAGAAATCCTAATATCTAAGCCAACAGTATATAAAATGGAATATCTCATAATAATAATAAAACAAATCAAAATGTATCATACGGAGAGATAAGAATAAAATTAAATAAAATTGAGCAAGACAGCCAATGAAACAATAAACTAGGATAATACGATTTACAAAAACAAGAACAATACGTCCCACGATAGCATTCTAGAGTCAAGCGTCATGCGTCAAGTTGAAACAGTCTAGGAATAGAATTCTCTAAGAATTCCTCAAATGAGTAATTTGCCGAAGATAGTGAGATTTGCTTAATTTTAGATTTAAACTTCCTGGCGCTTAACTGTCGCACACTATATGGAATTCCATTATACCATAATTTGCCAGTATGAAAAACAGTTTCCATTGTTAGTTTTAACTGAGATTGTGGTACACGTGTGGTAGTTCTATATTTAGTAAGGTAATTGTGCGAACACTCGCTTCTACCCCAAGCACAATGAAGAGAAGTAGCACTTTCATAGATAATTGAGTCGTGAAGATTTTTAAAGATTGAAATAAAGGTTTGCAATGGCCTTGTCAATGATCCTGAGTAGTGTTGGGAAAACCCGATGATTTAAATAATCGAGTACTTAATACTCGAACGATTTTAATAATCGAGTGAATCGCTCGAGCGATTATCATGAACTTGATATTTTTATGACTAAGAAGAATGTGCTGATAAAACACCTGGGGTTGTTTTTGTAAGTTTTGGGTTTGTAAGTTTATTCTAGAGTTATTATTAAGGAAGAACAGTTGATTCTGATTTTTTTTTAAATTATATCCTTTAATTTTTTTTAAATTTACAATCGCCCCTGGCTAGCCAGTCAAAACAAAACACATTCACGATGAACCCACTAAGGGATTTGTGCCTTTAACAAAGACGTATGTCGTGTCAGCCTACTGAGCGTCAAACTCGAACGCAGCCAATCGGCACATTTAGGGTGAGGCGCGGCGTCGAGCGAATATCGTATATCAAGTGAAAGGCGACGGTTTCCGATTTTTCGCTTGAATTTATAACTCGACTAGGATTTCCTATCGAGCGAAAAACTTCAGGGATATATGGACAGTTTTTTACATCGAGCGATCACATTTCCAAATGGCAGATTTCGGTTGGCGTCAAGCGGAGTATCGAGTGGAAGGTAATAAGTAACAAGCGACGATTTTCGCTTGAATTTATAACTCGAGCGGCTTTTATAATATTCGAGCGGTGTTGGTTATTTCAATAATCGAGTACACAAGCGGGTTTTCGCTCGAGCGATTACAACACTAATCCTGAGCACTCTTTTGCATTAAAAATATACTGTGAAGCCTACCAGCAGTTTCAAGCCCCCAAGAAATCTATCCATATCTTAAATGCGATTCAAATAAATAGACCTGACGAGAGATGTGATTGTTATTCAGTTCCTGCGAAACAGTTCTTAAAGCAAATATAGCAGATGCCAAACTTTTGGTTAATTTATTTATATGGTTGTCCCATTTCAGGTTTTGATCAAACATAATTTCCCAGGAACCTCTATACTCTCAGACTAAGAACGTTCATTTGATTTATAATTAATGATAATGCCAGATTTTTATTAAAATACATGAATATTGTCTTCTCGATATTCAGCACTAACATGTTACCGCTAAACCACTGGTATTATAGCAATAAACCTTTGTTGATTTTAAGCTCTAACAAGGTTGTGTTCTCATCAGTCCAACAGATGGAGGTACCATCCGCAAAAGGCGTAAGACTGCCAGAAATTTGCAAATTAGTAAGGTCGTTAATGTGTATCAAGAACAGTAAAAAACCTAGGACCGATCCTTGCGGTACACCATTTGTGATGTCTCTATTATCAGATCGAACGGTCTCTTCACCATCGATTGAGACTTGTACAAATTTGTTCCTTGCCTGATAAGTATGAGTTAAACCACCTCAATGTAAACCTTCTAATGCCAATATATTCCATTTTATTCAACAATATCTCGTGATTCACGCAATCAATCAATCAATTAAAAGCGTCCCCCTTCATAGTAAAATCGACGTGTCTTTCCGATTTTTAATATTACAGTGAAACCTATCTTAGGCGGACACCTACGGGACCGTCTAAATGTGTCCGCCTAATAGAGGTGTCCGCCCATAGGAAATTTGATATTAGGTAATATGTAAATGCAAAATAATTACTATGCATGCATATGTATGTACAAATAAACATAACATAGCAAAAATACACTAGTTTTAGTTAGGATGTAGTACTAAAAAAAATCTAATAACGTAGTTTGACGTGTTTGCGTAATGTAATTCCAAGTCTGATAACAATTCCATTACTGTAGAGTCACCTCCATTCTTTGCATACTCTTATAATTCCTTTACCATACTAATGGCTTGTTGATAATTTGTGACATTTGTTTGATTACTGCATTCAATTTCTTCATTAGAGTCGTCAGATAGTGATGTGGTTTCAATTTCGACTACATAATCGGTAGGAATGGGGTCATTATCATCTTCTAATAGCACATTGCTATCAATGGTAATGAACTCGCCCAAATCATTGTTATCAAAAGACAAACTTCCACAACATCAATATTCTCTTTCAGACTCAAAACGCGACATTTTTGTGCTATTGTTTACGATTTTAACCTTGCAACTCACAAACAAACGGCGGACTGCTGTCGGAGAATCACGCATAATTTTATTCGGAAGTCCTTTCGCGCTGCCACGTATACGCGATTGGTTGCCGGTCTGTCTTCAGAGAGTTTTTTTGCACCGTACTTATTCGTCTCCCAAATATTTTTTAAAAATATTTGGCCGTTTAAAGGAGGGTTTTCGCACTCTTTGTATGAAAACAGCCTGTCCGCATCCGCCCAAACTAGAGTCCGCCCAAGAGAGGTTGATTTTCATGGAATTTCATATACCTAATTCCGGACTACGAAAAAAATGTCCGCTTAATAGAGATGTTCGCTTATTAGAGGTGTCCGTTATGAGAGGTTTCACTGCATTTACTGGAGGTGAGATTTTAATTTTGCGAAGTTTTCAAATCGTTACTCTGTATTATAATATCCAGCATCAGTTATTATTTTCACGATTTAACAAACAAAGGAAGTAAAACAAATCTCATTAACCCGAACAAAACTATCTATAGCATATTATTATTCATCGCCGTTTGATTTACGACTTTACGAGGATGAAATTTCTGACACAAGCTCCAAGCAAGTTATTCTATTAAATATAATCATTAGCTTGATGCCCTGTCTACTTCTAGGAGTGGGGATTTTCAAATAGGATGATTACCTTAAAATAAGCTAAAAGTACTTAAAGACCACTTATTCTTATGCAAATAATTCAATACACTCTTTAAATTAAAATAAAAATACTATTTGCTCTTATACTGGTTTTATAATACTGGTGACATTGGCTATTTTAAAATTAATTTGCTTTTTAAAGGATTAATTATCAGTTTTAATGAAGTACCCTTGATGTACTCATTAAAACTCATTAAGAAAATAATTTCATCTTAATCCTATATGGGCAATAAAATACAGTGAAACCTCTCATAACGGACACCTCTAATAAGCGGACATCTCTATTAAGCGGACATTTTTTCATAGTCCGGAACTAGGTATATGAAATTATGAGAATCAACCTCTCTTGGGCGGACTCTCCTTTGTGCGGACGCGGACAAGCTGTTTTCATACAAAGAGTGTGAAAACCACAGGGCCAACACTCCATTCATAAATCTGTTGGAAAGTGAGTTTGTGATTGTTTGAAATGTTATTGAAAATCAGTAATGGGTGGAAGAGTGACAAAACATGTTGGTCTCGCTAATGGCAACAATGTTGAAGTCTGGTTAAATCAAAGATCTTACAAGGTTAAATCCAATAACGTTTAAAAGGTTATGGAGCGGTCTTCATCGTTTCGGAGCGGAGCTAGTCTGGGCAAAAAGCCCAACAAGGGCGTATAATTTACTTTCAGATTCTTTACGTTTAACTATATTATCTATTCAAAAAGTGTAGTTTCGAATATTGGATATTTATAAAAAAGATAGAAATATTGATCCAGTTTTTATATACAGTGTATCCAAGGATGGATTTAACTATTTATGCTTAGCATCAATATTTTTGGTGTATTCATTACTGGATGATACTCTCCAGATATAAAAGTGTATATTTCTAGCCAGATTGTCATATTTATCACTAAGACATCTTGCAAAATCCCAATTAAAAATTTGTAAATTTGACAATTACAACTGGTTTAAGGCCACTAAGGCATATTGTACACTAAAGTGATTAATTAAATAAGCAAATTAAAATAATATGTACCTAAACAAGTTAGATCAAATATATAAAAATAAATAAATAAATTATATAAAACCTGTCTTCACGTACTTGTTATACTGCAAACGTTGTTTAAATATAGAAAAATAAAGATGTAAAATATTTTGACGGGACTGTTCCTTTCTTCAGTATTTTATTCCCATGTACTTTACCTACATAATCTTCTTTTGTGAAGTGTTTCTCACAAATAACTGTTGTATCACCTGGACTATAATTATTCCTTCTAAGGGCATGTATCCAAATTTGCCGTAGGCTACGGCCCTTTAGAATCCTAACGAAGTGGATAAACATTTGGTAGATTCTTAAACAAACCGAATTTTCATAGTGATGCAAACTCAAAATCAAATTTCTAAATATATTTACTAACCTGTGAAATTTTAATTTAACACCATTGCATCTTCTAGTGAAGTATTTTATGGCCGCACAAGACTTAACCATCTTGTAAATGCAAGATTTATATTAAGAAATAAACCAACTCGACTGCTTTTTGCCCGGACTAGCACCACGGACCGGTCCATAACCTTTTAAACGTCAATGGTTAGTCAGAAATCATATCAATACAATCATATTAAAACATAACCATACTTACCGAAGAAAAGATAAATCCTTGCTTAAATGATCCACTCTTTTACAAACTATACATGAATGCACCATCATTGTTTATAATAAAGACGATTTTTCACCAATACTCACAAAAAAAAATAAAAACAACCAAGTATATAAACACTCCCTTAAAAGCGGTTAGAAGCGAGTAGCAACAGTGTATTCTTTACTACAATCCGATCCATTGATAAAGTTTGATCGTTTGCCATCGAGCGTAGTAACTTTTAACTTGATGTTGTCAGAGTGCAGTCGGTTTATTTCAAACTTTTATGTATAATAATAATAATATTTTTCTAAATCTCTCAAGGCCTATTCACAATTTATATTAAAATTATTGGGAAATAAATTTATTTTAAAAGCAATTGCGGATTAACCTTAAACCAGTTGCAATTGTCAAATTAACAAATTTTTAATTGGGATTTTGCAGATACCTTAGCGATAAATAGGACAATCTGGCTATGCTGCAAGCATAACAGCAAGGTGGGGAGTGCACGTTTACAATCCTTACGTCGACTTCAAATGTAAACAATTCTATCTGGAGTTTGTAAGATCTTTGGTGAAAACCCTCCTTTAAACGGGCAAAAAATTTTTTAAAGTATTTGGGAGATGAATAAGTACGGTACAAAAACTCTCTGAAGACAGAACGGCAACCAGCGCGAAAGAACTTCGCCGAATGAAAGTATGTGTGATTTCCCGACAGCAGTCCGCCGTTTATTTGTGAGTTGTAAGGTTAAAATCGTAAAGAATGTACAGGGCTACTTACCATTAACTTCGCCCCTCTCCAATTAAAGCAATAACTCGGACCGTCTCTTCATTGCTCAAATTACGTGTGAAACGCTGAGGAACATTCATTATACAGAGTGTTATGGAAATTACCTATTATATTTAAATGGGTTACTCCCTGGGTCTCCTAGAGAAAGTCTACATACTTTTTTTAATCGAATATCTAAATACTAAGGAAAAACCCTTTTAGCAACAATGTAGTTTACTAGAGTAAACTACAGTGATGCCAGATAAGGTCGCGTGTCTCGCCCTTTCTTGGTTAATAGCCGCGCTCGTATTCATATGTTTAACCTTCAGTATCGTTGCTTCAGTATGTTTCGTTACTCGGTATTGGATCGACATTGCCGAGGGTTCCACGTGCACGAATTTTAAACGTTTCGTTAGTTGTAGCATTACCCGATTTTATTCTGTTGTAGAATAATTCATAATAATAACTGTTGTGATATCAAATTTGTGTAATATTATCTACTATTGGTTCTGTTGCAAAATATACTCTTTTTGTTTTATTTTTTCGTGGAATTTAAATATGGATTATTATTTAAAAATAAGATCGAAATTAAGAGAGTATGTACCTTAAAATTGTAGTTTTTATCTTCTAAAAAGTTTGAAAAAGTGATAACGAGGGACAAAGACGGCTTGTTGTAAAAAACTGAACACGTGCGTTTACAATTCTGTGTTGCAATATGACAACATCGCCTACAATGCGCTAACCTCTTTTGAGACTGCCTCAAAAAATAATGGATTGCGAACGTTGTCAGTAGCGTAAATTTTAAGATTTCATATAAAGTGTATCGTTGACTTAATAATTCAAAGCGCCATTTATGGTTATTTTTCTTCAATTTACTTTCATCTCAGGATTTGCCGGTTTATAATAAGTCATCTTCATAACACCCTGTATACACACAATTAGCAAGATATTAAAATAGCATTAATTCAAAGCAGAAACTTCAGAAACAAACTATCAGGTGCAAATAAAAATTATACATCCCATCACTGTTTTTCAGAAATAATAAACAAATCGAAAAAAGGACATTTCTTTGTAACTAAAATATCACTTAAACAATGGTGATTTATAAACTATATGAGGGGCTCTCACGTAAATGTTCGTGTGTCCGAAATACAGAAAAATTGTTGATGCGATAATTTTTGTGGGGTGTGTATTTTTAATTAATTGAGTATACCGTGGGCTTTACAAAAATGTAGAGTTGTTTATAATTATCTTGAAGAAGAACGTATAAATACGTATTCGAGAAGCCGTTCGATCAATAAATTACAGTTGACGAAGTACGCAAGAGTTTTATTGAACTTCGATATCGTCTCGAGAAATATGTCGAACTTTTCGAATAATTTCTCTTTTTCATTTTTAAAAGTGTATAAAATAAAAAATATTCCTTTTTTGAGACAACTTTTATGAAACTAAAATTAGTCGACGCCATTCCTATTTTTACTATAAGCAAAAAAAATTCTGAAGAATAATGCAAAATATAAAAGTTTTTCCTCTTGTTAACTCAATCCGTGGACATACCAATAATCTCTCTTGAACAACCGATTTTAGTGCTTTTCTTCGGATAAGACCTAAAAGGGAATAATAAAAGTCCTATTTATTGTTATTATTAGGAAACCCCTCTGGGATTGCCCATAAAGGGGCCCAATAGTCATTTGCACTAGGATGCCCAAGAGGCTTCACGTTCCCCTACGTGCTTTACAAATGCATAAATACAAACTGTTATAGATAAATAATCATAAATGGCGCTTCCTAATAATAAATGAGGAAAGAAAATCCACGATATAGAGGGGCATTCACGGTGAGTGATCTATTAAAACAGCATCAAAAGATCTCGGTAACTAAAAAAAGTTATTTGTTGGAAATACTGGTACCTACTCGCTATAAAAGATGTCGACCTTTTTAATGTAGATATTTGACGTATCTATTACCGGTTATACCGAAAGTTAGGCTTAACATTGTTTTAAATAGAGTACCCTGTATATTTAAGCATATTTCGTTTCTATGTAAAAATCAAAGTATAGTGGAGTCGTTCTGGCGAAATAAACGGCTCGAAAATCCCTTGACGAAATCGAGTAATTTTTTTTCTCCCAATCGATACAGTAGGATCCTCTCGACATTCTGACATTATTTGTAGGGGAGCCGCATTGTGGGGGGGGGGGGGGGATTGGGGCACGCCCCGTAATTCTAACCTACAACGGATTTTCCTAAATAACTCAGCCGGTTCTAATGCTACAGAAAAAAATGTGAAGGGCAAAATTGAAGAGCTTCACAGAACGCGTAACCTGATCCCGATATCTCAATGAGTTCGCGCGATTTTTAACTGCAAAAACAATAAAATTTAATTAATTATATCTCGAGAAGGGGTGGAGTTGGGCCATCAATTTTTCGCGAATCAATGGGTGACACCGAGTACTTTGATGGGTCCGAGGCTGGGTGTGGTGGGACAATGAGGAGGAGTGTTCTGGGGGGGGGGGGGATATTACATAAATGCTAATAAGTAGTTTATTAATCGAGCTACGGGGATCAGACCGGATTCAATTTGTTCATTTTTTATCAGCTACGAGGGGGGATTGGCGAAAAATTTTTATTTTCGCAAATGCGCGCTTGTCGCGGCATAAAAGAAATGACCATTATTTAATATGGCCATCTCCGAAAATATTTTAGATATTGTGTTCAATCTTGGTATGTTTTACAAAAAATATGGTACGCCACTGACATTTTTCCATGTTGATATTTTTTCTGATTAGCCTAGGCAATTCTACATAAAAACGGTCTCTTGAGTTTTTCTCGTCAGACGCATCGAATTGCTCACTTTTAATGAAACAACATTTATCAATAATTATTTTATCAATGTTAATAATAATGAGTTTCAATATGAATTTAGTGGTATTAATCACTGACGAGAAAAGCCCAAGTGACCGTTTTCATGTAGAATTGACCAGGCTAATCAGAAAAATATCCACATGGAAAAATGTCAGTATTTTTTGTAAAAAATATCAGAAGACATGTTTGCAGGGACGCCACACGCCACTGGTGGTACAATTGAATAACTTTTCTAACTAAAATGTGTGGCTCTATATCCTATTAACTCATATCAAAATTGAACATAATATCTAAAGCATTTTCGGAGATATTAAATAGTGGCCATTTCTTGTATGCCGCGACAAGCGCGCATTTGCGAAAATAAAATGTTTCCGCCAATCCCCCCTCGTAGCTGATAAAAATATATATAACTACCTATAACGTTTGTTAACAATTTCCTATATCCATCACCAAGCATTTCTGAGATAGAGGAAAGTACCCAAATACGGTCCCCCATTTTGTTTTTGAAATTTATAAAATACAATATTGAGGGAAAAAAACATCATTATACCTTTAACGTATACTTTATAAAGTTGTTCAATAAATATATTTTATTTGAACTTATTTTTTAAAAAAATGTCTGCAGCAAAAATATGTAATGCGATCACTGCATTTTGTCGACTTCTGAAAAAGGTTTCCTAAAGTAGACCCCCAAGGTAATGAAACAAAACAATATATAACAGTAATTATAAATGGGAATAAAATAAACAAAAATTGTGCCCTTTGTAATATAATGTTCCAAAAAGTCAAAAACTCAAAAAAATTAAAATACAAACTCAAAAATTAACTTCGGCATACCTATCTGCCGAGAACCAGGATCTAACTTGCTGGTTACGCTATCCTATCGTCTTGAAGTCTGCAACAGAATTACAAGCTCATAACTATATATGCAAATGCAGTAGTTAGATCTTACAATGCCATTTAAGAATACATACACGGTCCGCAAACGAAATGTGGACGGAAGATTAAATCGTTATCGAAGAACTTATCAACAATACTGAAACAGCTTGAGACATTGGATTAAAAGCGGCATGTTTTAAAAATATTTTACATCATACAGGGTGGCCCAAAAAAGTGTGACAGCATAAAGTTATATTTTTTTAAATGGGACCCCAGTATTTTATTGCATGTTTAGGTTCGTATTACTATCGTTTATAAGTGCCTCAAATTTTATTTAATTTGGTTTTGTAGTTTCGGAGAAATAAATTAAAAACTAAAAAAAAAAAGTTTTGCAGTCCTGAATAAAAAAATCAAAAAAAAACAATCCAGAACTATTATTTTAACCTCGGCATTGAGTGAAATTTATGACAAGATGTCTAGAGATACTATGAATGTAATTACGTTTATTTATTTTATACAGGGTGTTCAAATAAGCTTTCAAAAACCCCACATTTTAAAATAATTTTTCTCAAGGTTTTCAAATGGAACACCCTGTATATTATTTGGCTATTTGACGTAGAATTCATAGACAATTTTTTTTTGTAATACAAGCATACAAACCCGTTTTCGAAATAATTATAAATATCATAAATTATGTTGTTTAAATAGAGTTTTTATTGGGAAATTTTGTTATAGGCGACTAGACTAATAATTGTAAACTAAAGTAAAAGTTCAAAATAACTTCCTTTTACTCTTTGAGTTTACCGTATTTTTTTATTTCGATATAAATTTTAAAAGCATATATTTTTGCTACTTTTATTATTTAATTTTATTTTTTATTCTTAATCGAGTTGCCATGATTTTTTTTTGTTTAGATTGTCACTATGACAGCCAAATAAAATTATTTACATTTGTTCAGTCGTCGAAATTAAGTACTAACTTACACAAAATGTCGAATTTTACAACTTTAGAAATGGTAAATATAATTTTTATACTGGGTGAATGTGCAAGAAATTGCCTCCTCACGAGCCGAGTGTATGCTAAAAGATATCCAGATATTGAGAGAAAGCCGAGACCAAAAACTTTCGAGAAGTTGTTGCAAAGATTTGTAGCAACAGGAAGCACTGCGTACACAAAAAGGATGATAATCAATAAACCCGTTATTAATAAAGAAAATGAATTAAGAGTTCTGTTGGCAGTAGAGGAAAATCATTAAATTAAGTAAAAGGAAGCTATTTTGAATATTTACTTTAGTTTACAATTATTAGTCTAGTCGCCTATAACAAAATTTCCCAATAAAAACTCTATTTAAACAACATAATTTATGATATTTACAATTATTTGGAAAACGACTGAATATAACTTATATGCTTGTATTACAAAAAAAAATTGTCCATGAATTCTACGTGAAATAGCCAAATAATATACAGGGTGTTTCATTTGAAAAACTTGAGAAAAATTATTTTAAAATGTGGGGTTTTTGAAAGCTTATTATGAACACCCTGTATAAAATAAATAAACGCAATTACATTCATAGTATCTCTAGACCTCTTGTCATAAATTTCACTCAATGCCGAGGTTAAAAAAATTGTTCTGGATTGTTTTTTTTTTGATTTTTTGATTCAGGACTGCAAAACTTTTTTTTTTAGTTTTTAATTTATTTCTCCGAAACTACAAAACCAAATTAAATAAAATTTGAGGCACTTATAAACGATAGTAATACGAACCTAAATATGCAATAAAATACTGGGTGTCCCATTAAAAAATATAACTTTATGCTGTCACACTTTATGGGCCACCCTGTATAATGTAAAATATTTTTAAAACATGCCGCTTTTAATCCAATATCTCAAGCTGTTTCAGTATTGTTGATAAGTTCTTCGATAACGATTTAATCTTCCGTCCGCGCCTCGTTTGCGGACCCTGTATATAGACTTACAAATAAAATATATATAAAGACTTACCAATAAAAACAGCGTCAGGAATTGGATCTAAACACACACACAAAATTAACTTTCAGTTTTAACAATATAAAATCAATTAAAAATATAAAAAATTTTAGTGAAAAGTGTATGTATGTTTATCTGAATAATTGAATAATTCGAGTTCTAATCACCTCCACCAGGTTGCCCGTCAATAAATCTATAGTTGTTTACTGATCAACACTCAGAGCTCGAATGAACCAAATGATATTAAATTATAAATTTTTTGGACTGATAAACTTAAAACCCTGGCCGATTGGCAGACCTGCCAAAGCCAAAAAAAAAAAAAAATTAAAACCCTTCTTCTTCGCTGTACTAATAAAATTAATGCGTAATGAATAGGATTTAGTAGGTCGAAATTTCCGAAAATCTTGTCCAAACTACCATAAATTTATCAATCATACATATAATAAAACATTGACCTCAGGTAATGACATCCAAAATAAAAGAATGAGCGCCTACTTAATAAATTTCTTGAACCGCACCACAGAAAAATACCTAGAATTTTAAATTGTATTAAAACGCCTATTATAAATTTTTTTTTTATATTTTATCTATTTTTTTGCCAAAAAAAAACTCTGTGGGCGATAGAGACCAATTGTGTTTTAATTAGTTATTTCTATATAACAGCTGAGCTTAATAAACAAAAATCACGTCATCACAAATTTCATGCAGGCCTGTGTTATTTTTTAGCAACATTCCGAATTTATCCGCAGATTATCTTTTGGCCCACTGTGAAACACTACAAATAAAATTTACCGACGATGCCCAAAAAAAGAAACTGATATTGACGGAAAAGAATTATTTAATGAAATAGAAGCGCTTAAGCTATTTTCTTTGTCAGATGAGTATATAAATCCCTCAGATCTCCGACAATATATATTTGAAACCGAACGTTTCCTGACAATTCAACACAATTAAGAATTCTTCTTACCCATTCTGTGTCAGGTGGAACGTTCGTTTTCTTAACTGAAGATAGTAAAAAAATTATTTAAGATCTACAATGTTACAAGAGAAGCTAGATGCACTAGGTATTTTTGAATGTGAACTTCTAGACACTATGCCATTTTAAAAGAATTTACGTCAATCAAAAGATCTTCGGTTCATTTATTAATAGAAAAAAGTTACTGACTGACTGTCTAGATTATTTGTATGTATGTAAAAAGAAAGTACCTACACAATTTAGTTAATTTTAATTAATAAATTAAACCAGTTTAAGATATAATAAAATTTCAAGTCCCGTTTATTAATTTGCATAGAGTTACTACGTTACTTTACTAAAGTAAAATTGTAATAATGAGAAAGCTATATTTTAAAAAAATAAAAATTATAATGTAAGCTACACAAGCATTACAAGTATTTTGTAAAAAAAATATTTATATATACATAAGTGTATTCAGTTAATTTGGTGTTATCAGTTATCTCATAAGTTTTTCGAGAATTATAGTGGAGTCGTTCTGGCAAGATCAACGGCTCGAAAATCCCTTGACGAGATCGAGTAATGTTTTTCCCAATCGATACAGTAGGATCCACTCGACATTCTGACATGATTTGTAGTGGGCGCCGCATGCGGGGGGAGGGAGGCACGCCCCGTAAATATAACCTACAACGGGAAATGGAAAATAACTGATGCTACAAAAAAAATGTGAAGGACAAAATTGAAGAGCTTGACAGAGAGCGTAAGCTCGAACAATCCTGCTCCCGATATCTCAATTTAATTAATTATATCACGAGAAGGGGCAGAGTTGGGGCATCAATTTTTCGCGAATCAACGGGTGACACCGAGTACTTTGATGGGCCGGAGGCTAATAAGTAGTTTATTAATCGAGCTACGGGGATCAGGCCAAATTCAATTTGTTCATTTTTTTATCAGCTACGAGGAGGGATTGGCGAAAAATTTTTTGTTTCGCAAATGCGCGCTGGGCGCGGCATACAAGAAATGGCCACTTTTTAATATCTCCGAAAATACTTTAGATATTATGTTTAATTTTGGTACATGTTAATAGGATATAGACCTACAAATTTTTAGTTACAAAAGTTATTCAATTTTTCCACCAGTGGCGTCTCTGCAAACATGTTCTTTGATATTTTTTACAAAAAAGATTGTACGCCACTGATATTTTTCAATATGGATATTTTTCTGATTAACCTGGTCAATTCTACATGAAAACGGTCTCTTGAGTTTTTCTCATCAGTCTCATTGAGTTCTTGATTAAAACCACTAAATTCATATTGAAACTCATTATTATTAACATTGATAAAATAATTAATGATAAAGTTTGTTTCATAAAAATTGTTGGAGTGGGCAATTCGATGCAAAAAGCATGCCTTATAAGTAAAGGACAAACTGGTTTTTTTTTGCATGATATACAGGGTGGCCCATCGAAAACGAAACAGAGACATTTACTGGGAGCTCAGTTCTTTTTTGGAAAAACGCTCAGACCCGTCGATTTTGTTTTCGAGGGGGACACAAAATCGGAACAAAATCACGTCAACAAGTGCAGCCCCCTGGGCGGGGGTGGCACCACCCCTAAAATCTTAAATGGAAAGGGGGGTCGAGTGATACCTTATTTTAAAGGTCTTTCAATTCCCTTTATAATGATCTAAAATTCATAATACTTCAGTTCAGTAGTTTTGGAGATTTATTGATTTTAAACTTAAATAAAACTTTAATACATCATTAGTGGAAATCAATACATTTGGTAGCAAAGTACTTTAAAAATTAAGAATGAACTGACCCGTCAGCCAAGTAAATGTTGGAAATGACCACCATGACTCTCCATGCAGTAATAAAGATTTTGCTCAAAACGTTGCCGCACATTTTGCAATATAGGAGTAATTTGAAGGCACTCATTCACAATTCTTTGTCGCAAATCTTCTAACGATGTTGGTTGAGTAGCATAGATGTTGCTTTTTAAGTGCCCCACAGAAAGAAATCCAAAGGTGATAAGTCTGGCGATCTTGGGGGCCATTCAATGGCACCTCTTCTACCAATCCATCGACCTGGAAACGTCTGATCTAAATATTGTCGAACACGTAATGCGTAATGTGGTGGGGCACCATCCTGTTGGAACATAAACCTATTCGCAATGTACCGCCGATCATTCCCATTTTCAATTATGGCTGTTAATGCAGGATCTATGGCGTCCTGCAGTAATTCCAAATACATTTCACCGGTTAAATTTCCAGGCAAGAAAAAAGGACCAACTAAATGATCGCCAAAAATACCAGCCCAAACATTTAATTTTTGTGGCTGCTGTGTGTGTACCTCATGATAAACTCTGGGATTAGAATCTGACCAATATCGGCAGTTATGACGGTTTACTAGGCCATGTAAGAAAAAGGAACATTCGTCGGAAAGGCAAGTGTTGAATAGAAAATGTTCATCGTTTATAATTCGTTCACTCATATCTTCACAAAATTGTAATCGCCGATCAAAATCGTCTTCATTAAGTTCTTGTACAAGGTGAATTTTATACGGATGAAAACTATGGGCCTTCAGAATCCGTTGGATACTACATCGACTAACACCACACAGTATCCAATTTGCGGGTACTTAACGTAGGATCTACATAAACTTGCCCTAAAACCCCCACTTCTATTGCTTCGTTCCTTATGGGATTTTCAATGTTGCGTTTTTTATTGGCGACTGATCCAGTGTCCCGAAATTTAGCTATAAGTTCTAGGACATATTTTCGATGCACGTTACTGTTCTCATGTCGCTCATTAAATATGTGTGCTGTTCTATTAGCGCACTGAATATTTCCGAAAAATATTTCGATAATTTCAATCCTTTCTGCCGTGGAATATACCATGGTTAATTTATGAATAAAGCGGTAAAAGGTATTTTAACAACAAAATTTGGCCGAATCAATCGCAAACTATGTACAAATTCCTATTTAAAATAAGTACGAGACATTCCCTGCTTATCTTTCTTCAATAAACCACTTTTTTCGCGACAAAAACCGCTCCAATCGCTATTTTGAACACCAAAATGATAAACAAACCATGGGCGTAGTGAAGAAAAGCATTAAATTAATAAGTAACTGCCTTTACTCAAATTTCTTCTGAAAGTAGTACAAACAAATCAGATGTACCTATTAAAGTGTACTGTAAGCTTAAAATCAATAAATCTCCAAAACTACTGAACTGAAGTATTGTGAATTTTACATCATTATAAAGGGAATTGAAAGACCTTTAAAATAAGGTATCACTCGACCTCCCTTTCCATTTAAGATTTTAGGGGTGGTGCCACCCCCGTCCAGGGGGCTGCACTTGTTGACGTGATTTTTTTCCAATTTTGTGTCCCCCTCGAAAACAAAATCGACGGGTCTGAGCGTTATTCCAAAAATGAACTGAGCTGCCAGTAAATGTCTCTGTTTCGTTTTCGATGGGCCACCCTGTATAATAAATATTTTTATTATAATCTTCTGTTTTATCTATGCAGCTTTTTTTTTAAATTTTTATGGAGAAAGACATATGTCTCCAATTGACGTTAATTTAGTTACACTAAATAAGTCATTTTGTACAACCTAATAAATCATTTTCCAGGGGGGGGGGGGGGTTAGAAGTTCCGCTACGGCACTATACAGGGTGATTCACGAGGAGCTTTCATTAGATCTTTATAGAGAACTACTGAACCTATATTTCTGAAATTTTGGAGATTTAGGTAAATTTTATAGAACGAAGAATTATATCCCACTGGCGACATCCATTAATTTGATGGGCATAGTCTGGGAGGAAGTATGTCTTGACATAACTACGTTGTGGCAATCGCCAAGATAGCTTCTCAGAAACTTGTTGTATTCTTCCGAACCAAATAGTTGTACACACCTCCACAACTTTTGACACTATACAAAGCCCAGATTCGACAATCACAAGAGTACTGCTCTCATGTCTGGAGCTCTGCACCCAAACATACTCTTCGGTTACTGGATTCTATTGAAAGAAGGGCCATTCATCTGATCGGAGACCACGTGCTGACGAAGAACCTCGACAGCCTAGAACATCGAAGACAGGTTGGGGATTTGACTTTCTTTTACAGATATTTTTATGGAAAGTGCTCGGTTTACCTTGCCCTCTTAATTCCGCCCAGAGCAGCAAATAACAGAAATACACGACGAACCACTGCAGCCCATCCATATGTCGTTAAGCATAATACTCCTGCAACTTCATTATTTAAGAATTCTTTCATCTGGAGGACTGCATCCTTATGGAACGACCTTCCCGAGGTCGTTCATCCCAACGAATATAACATCCAAGAATTCAAAACTAACGTGAATCGCTTTATTCGCACACGCACCACTCCCAGAGTGCCCTAAAGTATTTTTTCTATAGTGCTTGTGTTTGATCATAAAAAAAACAAAAAAGAAGTTTTTAAAATGTCTGTACTTTTTGTAATTCTATCGCAATTGCATGTTGATTAAATAATCCAAATAATTTTTTTGGAATAAAATGTACAGGGTGGTCACAATTCAAGGTTCATTGTGAGAGAATTCAACCATTCAAAACGTTCTTATTTTAAATGGAACGCTACCTTGTATATTTTTATTGAATTTGATGACAAATTAGCTGATCTTTATAAAGAGTATTTACTGTCCTATACCTATATCATAGCGTTTCCTAAAAAATTAAATTTATTCCAAGTGTGCTTCGGAAACAATTGTAGGTACATTAGGGTGGAGCGAAAATGATCGAAAATGTATTTTTTCTTTAGATCTTTTAGCCTATATGTGGGAAAGTTGCCTTTTGTAAGTACCAATCATTGTGAAAAATCTAGGTTTGCTGTGACGTCATCTTCGGCTGCCCATTTGACATTCAAATTTAAAAAAATTGGATATCCTAAAAATGTTTCTACAGCTCTTCGCTTATTTTTTTATAGAAAAAAACAACCCAGAACTAATCACGTGGAAGTGACTGTAACACGAGATCGATTACTTCCTTTCCTTCTTCTGGTAAAAATCGAGATTTTTTAATAATACCAAAAAAATGGATGCTACCATGTCTGCATGAAGGTCGTGATTTTATTTCAAACCATGTCAATGCGTAATCTTTAATAACGTACTCTGTCAATATTTTCATGCTTTGTGAGGGATCTCTTAATGATATATATAATCTTAGAATTCGATTTGCAGTCGTTAACCATCTAAAGTGAGCCATTTTGCCAGGATCCCTTTGTGTTACCTAGTGAAATTCCAAGACAAATTTCGTAAAGGTGTCTTTGGTCGGAGCTAAGATCATTAAATATTATTTGGGGCAATAAGATTATGAGTTTTTCAAAATTGGTTATAGGTACCTTTTCGCAAGATTCTAATTGTTTTCCAATTTCTCCAGAGAATCCGTTGTTTCATCCAAATATTTCATTAAGTTCGTAACGGTAATTCGTTTGTATGCAGTAAACAAATAAGCCATTGCAAGGAACGTTGTAGCGAAATTTCGAGGTGTCTTAAAACACCATTCTTGTAGCCAGTATTAACAACTATTCCATCACATCCAACAGCATGCAATTTAGAAATATCAACGTTTTCAGTTAACAAATTTAATATATATGCTTTGATGTCTCGGGAATGGCCAGATATGGGTGTGATATGACCAAGATAAGTGGAGCCGGGTTCTGAAAGCAACACAATGTGCTCCTCATTTATTGTTTTCCTAGATAATTTTTCGCCATGTCTATTTAAACTAAGGTTCTATCTTTACGCCCATCAAAATATAAGCCATAAATAGGTCGCGTCCTCTTTTTTTCTCCTGAGATCGGTCCGAGCTCTTGTTCTTTCCCTTCTTATTTTGCTACGATCCACTATTTTAGAAGCATCTTGTTTTGTCAATATTCCTATATCTTGTAGAGCTGCATTTACCAGAATTGCCGCTGATCTATCAGATATTCCAGTTCTATCACAGGCATGTGCTAAACTTGGTAGCTTTACTCTGATTTGAGAAGTAGAAGGAGAATTTACACTTATAGTAGTAGTAGTACTTTCGTTTTTTAGGCTCGTCATCATCATCTAAAGATCATACAGCTGTTTGAACTTCTTTTTCTTCTTAATATTCTTTTAAATGCTTTATCTGTCGTTCTACTGTTTTAGTCTTACTTTCTAATCTTTTTTTAAGTATTTTAGTAGTTTTTGTATCCATCTTTCCAATCACCATTTTTCGCGTACTTCTCTGGTCCGTTAAAAAGTTCAGCTAAGGGTACTTTTATTTTACAGTTACAATTCGAGAAATCCTTACATTTGTAAATCGAAATATCAAACAATTTATCTTCAGCAGATTTTCTAAATGAAACTACCCTTTTTGAGGAATTCAGTTTGCCATCCTGTTTTAATGGTTTCATAATATCACGGTACTTTTTGTGATATGCTCTTATTTTGTGTAGTATCTGTTGATCTGATACAATAGAATATAGAATTTTTAAATCTTTTATTAAAGGCGAGGGCACAACAGTCAAACAGGGGTTCTTGTTGATTTCCCTGCAAAAGTTTTAACCGAGTAAATAAATAGTACCGTATAATGTCCGCATAAGTAGGCAACATATTGTCTTTAAAAGTCTTAGGTGCACCAAATACCGGACACAAACACTCTAACAATGTCTTAGGCATTTTTAAAATTTATCCATAAAACATACACAAAATAACGTATTTTTCTGTTCGAAACACTGATTCGTACTAAAACAAGTTAAAACAACCATCTTGCAGAACTTACTGCTTGTTGCGCCTACCAGTCTCTGTAAGCGAGATCAGACGAATTTGCTCGAACATTGACGAACTCTGGTTGTCTTATGAAGATAACGTTTTAGGGTCCTAGCCATGGATCGTGGTAAACATATCAGATTTCCAGACAGGCAGGCAGAAATTTAAAAATTTAATGCCATTTTGGCAGCTGAAGATAACACATGATTTAAGTGGGTTTTGAAACAGCAAATAGTCTATATTAAAGGCAACTTTTCCACACATAGGCATATTAAAATTTAAAAAAACAATTTTTCACTCCACCCTATTGTACATTAAGTACTGTATACCACCCTGTACATTTTGTGCCAAGTTTGAAATATTTTTTTGATATGCTGATCTTCTAGCTCTTCGCTAAGAAAGATTTTTTAGTTCAAGTGCTAAGGTACAAAAGTTATATGAATCACCATGCAATTGCCAAATAATTACAAAAAGTCGAGATATCTCAAAAACTGACAGAGTCAGATAAAAACATGTTCTATAAAATTTGCCTAGAATTTAATGGTTAATCAAAAAATATAATAAAAATTACCATGTTGTATTTATTTAAAAAACCAAAGTTTACAGCTACTTCCGGTATAACCGGAAATGACAAAAACATGTCAATATTTTAGTTAGAGAGATCATATCGATAGACCTAAATTTGCAGGAAGATATGTTCAGTATTTATACTCCAGATATGTTTTTAAATCCATTATTTTTTTAAACTCTAATGTATTCCATTATCGTAAAAATTACATTAGGAGCTGTTTTAGTCGCAAGAATCGTGTCCTTTTTTTCAGTTCAGTTCGTAAAATTTCAAATGATTTTAATGGCAGATTTGCTAATACAGAGAGGCAAGGGCTTCCGGGAGATCCGTAATTTTCTTTTTATGTTGTTCGTTATTGGGTTAAGTTTAATATTTTTATACGGCCCATGAATAATTTTTATGTTTTATCAGTTTTTCATGATGGCAGTGTTTTAAGTAGTAAAGGGGCGAAGGCGCGATGCCCAAGCAGGCGGAGATTTCCGATTTATGAGTTATATAAAACCTCTCGATTTGCTAACTTGTTGTATAAACGGTTAAGGGTTTCCCGTGATATACAGGGTTCACCAAGTAAAGTGGCCTATTAGAAGTATCTCGAGAAATGAATGAGATTTTATTTTGAAAATTTGGTTGTAGCTATAAGAGATGGTTTTTTACCTTTCTAAAATATTTTGGATGATGCGGTGTTGCCGGATCATACCGAAAGTGGTAGCAACTACGGAATTAATAAATGAATTACCCTATATATACAATATTTTCGGATTTATAGCGAAATTTAAAATTTTCTTATAAAAATATATTTTTTGGTAGTTGGCTGTGGAATGGATTCCACATTACGTTATGTCTATGTTGTTGTAAAAAATAGGTAACAAATGAGCAATTTATTAATAAATAAATAAACAAAATTAAAATTACGCATCAACATACCAATAAAATAACTAATAACTAAATTGTTGGCTCGTAAACATTCATGAATTGTGATGATTTGTATGATTCATTTGTCACCTTTTTCATTTCTTCTCCGTCTAGAGACCCAAAAGATGTTCTTAGTCGATTTTCTAAATCTTTCCTTGTTGTGACTGGTGTCTTGTATACTATTTCTTTAATACTACCCCATAGATAGGGGGGGGGGTAAGATCCGGAAACCTTAGGGCCATTTCCAGGGACCTCCTCGGCCAATCAACTTTTTCTGAGTCATAGGAGCTGCATCAGGATGAAGATCGTTAAATTTTCTGCAAGTTCTAGATAAAACTCTACCACACTCCCCATGAATATAAAATAAACTCTAAGCTCGAATATTATGAATTAGTTAATTTTTATTACAATAACACAGACATTAGCAAAACATATTAAATACAGAGTGTCCCATTACAGAAGATTTTTGCAATAATTCATCTCCCTCAGAAATATTATTATCTAGACGCCCTGTATAAAACTAATTAAATACTGTTCAAAATAATAAAATTTTGATGGTCTTGTGAAACTATTGTCAAAATTTCAGCTTCCTAGCTGTAACCGCTAAAAAGATATGATTTTCTTTTCAGGTCCCGATACGGCGATAAAAAACCACAAGATTATTTATAACTCAAAAATTCTTAAAGATAGGTATATGCTATTATACAGAAAACTGTTATAGATTTTTATCTAGATTCCAAAAAAAATATAATATATAGGGTAATTCATTTAAAATTCCGAAGTTTCTACCACTTTCGGTATGATCCGGAAACACCGCATCATCCAAAAAATTTTAGAAACGTGGAAAACCATCTCTTATAGCTACAACCAAATTTTCAAAATAAAATCTCATTGAGTTCTCGAGATACTTCTAATAGGCCACTTTACTTGGTGCACCCTGTATACTCTATACTTTTGATCTTATGGTCAATTATCTGCAATATTATGCTTTAAGAATATTAATACAGTAAAATTATCAATCACTGTAACAACATCACTAGACCTTACATTATACAGCAAAATGATCATGTAAGCTTCTTTGATGTATATTTTGGTTATTTAAGTTTCCTAAATACTGTTAACCAACTTGTATGTGGCAAATCTGGGGCTTTTACACTTATAGATCATGCAGTGGCGGCTCGTGAAAGTTAGAGGCGATTTCTCGGATGCTATGTTATCAACATCATCATTTGTACTAGTGTTTGTTCGGGTTTTTTCGGGCACGAGCGAAAAACCGCTTGAGTACTCGATTATTGAAATAATCGACATCGCTCGATTATTAAAAAAACTGATCGAGTTATAAATTCAAGCAAAAATTACTTATTACCTTTCACTCGATACTCGAGCTTCGCTTGACGCCGAACGAAATGTGCTGCTTGGTAGTGTGATGCGCTCGAGGTAAAAACTGCTCGTATATTCGCTCGATAGGAAATACTACTCTAGTTATAAATTCAAGCGAAAAACCGTTGCCTTTAACTGGACACCCGATTTTCGCTCGACGCCGCATGCCACCCAAAATGTGCCGATTGGCGACGTTCGAGGTTGACGCTCAGAAAGCTGACACGACATATGTCTTTGTTAAAGGCACATAAACGAGAAGGTGCATACAAAAAGGTATGCCAAATCCCTTAGTGGATTCATCGCGACATGGGTTTTGTTTTGACTGCCAGCGGCGATTGTAAATTTTAAAAAAATTGAAGGATATATTTTTTTTAATCAGAATCAACCTTAATAAAAACCCTATAGACTAAACTTATAAAACTTATAAAAACAACCCCTGGTGTTTTGTCAACACGTTCTTAGTCAAAATTTCAAGTAAATTAATCGCTCGAGCGATTAACTCGATTACTAAAATCGCTCGAGTATCAAGTACTCGATTATTAAAATCATCGGTTTTTCCCAACACTAATTTGTACTACTATCTAGTAGGATTTTTTTTTAGTCCTCAGATATCATAATAATTCAATGTTTATGTTGCAATTCTTCATAGGACGAGCTTTTTATTGGTTTTTAAAATTTTTTGTTTTGACAAAATTATTTGACAGCTATAGAAATTTTTTTTTAAATCAATGTAACCATCGGAAGTCTACACATGCTTACCAATAGCATAGTTAATCCCAAATAGCATAGCATAGTTAAATTGTCTATTAAAGATGTGGCTGGAATTATTAACAATTCTATGAAATTTGGAACTTTCCCAGATAAATTTAAATTTGCAAAAATTAAGCCTTTATACAAAAAGGGCAGTAAATCAGATTTAAACAATTAGAGACCCATAAGCTTGTTGTCGAGTTTCTCAAATGTTTTTGAAATGGTGATATGTTCGAGACTGTTGGAATTTTTCCAAGAGGGTCAGCTCTTTGCTAAGACGCAACATGGATATCTGTTAGGTAGGCGCAGAAGTGGATGCGGTCCTACCTTTCAGATAAACATCAGCTGGTAATAATTCAGGAAGGGAATCGGACGGTTAAATCGGCTTGATGGGGATAGCTCATGGTAGCATTTTGGGGCATATATTGTTTATAATTTTTATAAATGATCTAACTGTAAATGAAAATAATGTTTCTTTAACAAACTATTGTGATGATACCAAACCAACATGCTTGTTGGTGGTTTAGATTTTGCAGAACTGATTCATGAAGCTGAGGTGGCCTTTGGGGAGATTAACGATTGTTTAGTAAAAATAAATTAATCTTAAATAAGGATAAAACTAACATAATAATTTTTAGAACTAAGCAAAATGAAATAGATCTGCCAAATAGTCTTAAACTGTATGGAACGGAGCTCCATAGCGAAACAGAAACCAAGTTTTTGGGGGTGATAATAAATTAATTCTTGTCATGGGAGTCACATGTGAGTCGGCTGTGTTTGAGGCTTGGCTCCGTTGCTTATGGTATAAAGATTGTGTCATCTTACATGAATTTTCAAACAATTAAGACTTTGTATCATGCAAATTTTGAGTCGGTTTTAAGATACGGTATACTTTTTTGGGGAAGTAGTTTGGGAGTACAAAGAGTATTTGTAAAGCAGAAGAGAGTGGTGAGGTTGATGCAGGGATTACAGGACCTCGCGACCTGTAGAGGCGTTTTTAAAAAGCTAAATATAATGCCAATACATGCACTTTATATTATTTGAGTGTTTAATGTTCTTATTCAAAAACAAAGCAATTTTCCAGGAACTTAATGAGCATAGCTACGGTACTCGAACTTTGAATTTTTTGTATCCACTTCACCATTTAACAATGTCTGAAAAAGCCCATATTACATGTGCGTTAAATTATACAATAGATTGCCTATTAACATTAAAGGGATAAGTAATATAAGAGTATGGAAAAGGTCAATAAAGAGGTTATTAATCGAAATAGAACCATATACCTTGAGAGACTTTTTTGATTGGGACTTTTGACTTCAGTGAGTTCTTGTCGTTATTGCTTTTTGTGACGTCATTTCACTTTATAGTTCCCTTGTAGTCTGTAATTACCTAGTAACTTGTAATTTGAAATAAAGAAGTGTTATTATTATTATTAAATAGTAAGCACGGCCAACAGTATAGACGCTGTTTAAGAATGATACCGCAAATCGCCGTCCAGATATGATTTCCATACCAAAAACATGGAGAACTGAGCATTAGTTATGAGCAAAAATCTAATTGTTAATATTTTTAAATGATAAGATCAAAAATATTCAGTAATAATTAACTACTAAGCCATGAATCGGAACGTCAAATAGATAATTTGTAGACTATTAATTGGAGAGTCCAAAACAGTTCCACCTTCAGTATTGCTTTTAACAGATATTATCATTTTTGATTTTGAATTAACAATACGCCATCTAGCGGTAAAATTTCAAAGTTGAAATTTTAGTATACTTCTAGGGGCAGTATTTTTTGTTCTCGAAAATAACTTAATTTTCTTCTGCTCTTAATGATTTAAGTAAGGACTCTTAGATTTCCAGATCCACAAAACCTAAACAAAAAATATTTTCCTGTGTTGTTATTAGAATAAAGTATTTTTGGTTCAAAACTTTTTCAATAATAAAGTTAGGGCGTATTATGGCAATATAAAGAGAGTGAGAGCTGCGATATTAAATCATATATTTTTTCATTCTTCTCGGTTTAAGAGTTCAACAGAACGACGTTTAAATTACGAGTTAGGGTCAAATAAGGGTAAATCACGCGTGCAAAAGATTTAAAGATATTATCAAAATGGTATTGACTGTTTTTCGTTTAACAGTCGGCAGGAATCCATTTTTATTATTTTCGACACATTTTCAATAAACAAAAAACAATGAACACTTACATAAGCTTGATATTACTCGAAAAGGCACTTACCAGAAAACGAAATGACTATTTTGTCGAGACCATTTATATTTCAACAGCCATCAAGTGATCAGCCTAACTCCTAATAAAAAAAATGTAAGACTATACAGGGCAGTGGCGGCTCGTGGAGGAGGATTCTGAGACCCCACCCGTCCAGAAATTTTGACCACTTCCGCCTAAAACAATTTCTTTGCTCCCGCTTAAAATATTGAATTAATATAAGTACATCGATCATACTTCTACTTAATAAACTGAAGTATACAACTATACAATACGCTGTAACCTACCAATATCGTTGATTAACTATTAAACTACACAGTACGCTCCAATCAATATCGACTCTATAGAATGGACGTTGAATAAAATATCCTCCTGCTGAGCGAGAGTTGCCAGTAAAATCAGCTGATATCGCTGACATAATCGACGCAATTCGCGAGTATCAACTGTGTGCCACGGCATGGTATAAATAACTAAGAGGTATGATTCCACGCCGATGGAGGCATGGCTTGTGATTCAGTCAGCGGGTGAGTGATTTTTAAACCTCCTATGGAGATTTATATTGCTGTCAGCGTTTTTAACTCTCCTTTAAAGGTATTAAAAGGTTTTACGCATTTAATAGTATGTGAAATTTAAAATATTATCACGATATTTAGATATACAGTGAGTTCCAGAAGAAATGTCTAAATTCATTTAAAATTCAGCGGTAAGTTTTTTCAAAAAACGCTCGTACCCCTCGATTTTGATTTTAAAATTTTTTTGTGGTAATTTCATGTATACAGGGTAGCTCAAAAATAAGTTACGATCATCAACTTCATTTTTTCAAATGAAAACATATATTTTTTATTTCATTTTTGAATTTTGCATTGAATTCTAAGCATGTTTCATGTACCATGTCCTATACATAAACTCAACAGTTATTGAAAAAATTAGGATTGAACATATCTATAAGTAAGACCTGTTTATTAAAAAAAAACACAACAAAATCAAATTAAATGTTGAAAATGTGCGCCATTTACGGCTTGACAATATCCAAGACGATCAATAAACTCTCTTTGCACGTTTCCAACCATTTCCTGTTAACAAATACTTTTGATTTGAGGTAACCCCACAAAAAAAAGTCCAGCGGAGTTAGGTCTGGCGACCTAGCAGGCCATTCGATAGGTCCTCTCCTTCCAATCCACCGATTGGGAAAGGTTTCATCCAAAAATGTGCGCACAGTGGCCGCATAGTGCGGAGGAGCACCATCTTGTTGGAATATCAGTTCTTCGTCAGGGGAGTCTGTATCCAATGGATTCGGAAATAAAGCCACTAATGCTGGAATTAATTCTAGTTGGAGAAATTCCAGATATACTTGTCCAGTTAAAGACTGTTGAAAGAAAAATGGACCAATTACTCTTTCGCGTACGATTCCACACCAAACATTTATTTTCTTAGGGCACTGGCTGTGAACCTCTATCATCCAATGCGGATTTTCTGTTGCCCAATATCGACAATTTTGTCTGTTCACATTACCATTCAAATAGAACGTAGCTTCATCCGAAAAAATAATATTTTTTACTAAATTATTATCTAGATTGCACATATTTTGCATGAGTCCGCAAAACTCACTTCGCCTATCGCAATCATCTTCAAATAACTCATGCACTGAAATAACTTTGTATGGGTGATATTTGTGCTTTTGAACTACTCGGTGAACAACAGATTTCGGCATGTGTAAATCGGCCCCAATGTGCGACAGGGGAGTACATGGATTTTCTTACAAGGAAAGCAAAACGTCAAGTTGTTCATTTTCATCTCGAGTAGGACGACCAGGTTTAGGCAAATCTCTAACATGACCGAATTCTCTAAACTTAGCCTCTATTCTACTCACCATCTTTTGACATATGGGAGGACGATCAGGATGGATTTCATTAAATAATTGGGCTGTTTCTATTTGAGTACGTGTTTTATCACCAAACCCAACCATGCATAGAATTTCAATTTTTCCCCGTTCCGTTAACTTCACCATTATTGTGAAAACCGCAACTTTGAAACTACGCTTGACAATAATTATACTTATTTGAAATAAAATTGTCATACAGTTTCTATGGAAATAAACGGTGACAGTGAGACAGTACACTCTTACTTATTATGGAGCCCAAAATGCCATATTGCCAGAAGATTTGATAGATCGTTGGATTCCCTAAATGATATGTTCAATCCTAATTTTTTCAATAACTGTTGAGTTTATGTATAGGACATGGTACATGAAACATGCTTAGAATTCAATGCAAAATTCAAAAATGAAATAAAAAATATATGTTTTCATTTGAAAAAATGAAGTTGATGGTCGTAACTTATATTTGAGCTACCCTGTATACAATTAAAAAATCAAAATCGACGGGTACGAGCGTTTTTTGAAAAAACTTACCGCTGAATTTTAAATGAATTTAGACATTTCTTCTGGGACTCACTGTATTTATTACATACAACAAAGATTAAAACTAAAATACTACCTAAGTAGTTGTAAACAAATTAAACTATTTTTTTTAAATAGTGGAGTGAAATTATGAAGAGGTAAAGAAACTCATAGTCTGCTTCAGTAGTTAAATAAACAATATTTTAATTTCCATGCATATTTCGAAGGCATATATCCTCATCAGCTTCAGTGGAAAATACTAGAAGTACATGTTAACAAAATAAATAAAATCGTATCCACTCTAATTTTTTGTTTTTATCCTTAGGCAAGCGAAAACACCTTATATTTCTGTGAAATTTCTTTGCCTGATATTTATTTTAATAAACACACACGACTAAATAAGAAAAAATTCTGGTGAACTTTAAAAATTTCCATGGAAAACTAGGGGAAACTCGGGCAAGCGGCACCACGTGGCGACCAGTGTTACCAGAAATCCTTGATCAACAGTAATAGGTTGGCGGTTCGAAACATAATAGAATCGTAAAAATCGGTGTCAGAGTAAGAAGAGCATGAAAAAGGTCGTTACTTTCCTATGATATGGGGTCCACCTCCAGATTGAACATAAATTTCATATGGGGAGCCCCACAACAAGAAATAACATCTAAAAAAATTGTTATAGTAATGGATATATTACAATTGTAAAAGACTGACAACGCTGGTGGCAACGAGCAGCTTCGGCTATCGTTTTAAAAGCTTAAAACCTTTTAATACCTTTAAAGTACTTTTTATTTGTCTTAAGCCAGTGGAGTAGGTACAGCTAGAGCTATTTATTTAAGTGCACTAGATAACAAGAAACTAGGGCTGTAATCGCTCGAGCGAAAAACCGCTTAAGTACTCGATTATTGAAATAACGGACATCGCTCGATTATTAAAAAAACCGCTCGAGTTATAAATTCAAGCGAAAATCGTCGCTTGTTAATTATTACCTTTCACTCGATACCCGACGCGGTGCCGCCGAATTGTAAAAAAAATATATGAATAGGAATTTTTTTCAAGCCGCACGTACGTACATTATACCATGATATGAGTGGAGTACGTAGCCCGAAACGTCCGTCCTTTTTGGGCTTAATAAATGATAGGTAACTCTAAACGTTCTCCTTATCTGCGCGTTTCACGTAATACGCTTTTTGATAACCCCCGTATAACCAAGTTTCCCCTTAAGTTTTATTTGAATTTAATTTAATCAGATTATTAAGTAGATGGCTATTTTATGAATTTTAATTTTGTTCCCATTTTTGGTTCCCATCCAAAGGTGAGTTCGACACCCAGGAATTAGTTATTAAGGTCAATCTAACTTTTAGTATCATCTTAAATTTTGAAGATATGAAGACAATCGTAGGTAATGAAAAATTCATCGTAAACCGAACTAGTTCTAAGGACGCTTATCTTGATCGTTTACGATTTTTCGTTGTTTATGGTCAGGGATGCCAGGCGTAATGCCATTGCCGACTTGACACGCACGTGTCAGTTGATCTTGGGTGGGCCCACCATCCTTTCCCCGCTACCTGGAAGCTGTCAGCAGTCCAGCAGAGCGCATGAAGAAATGAGGGCAATAATTTGGTCTAAGAAGCAAATGACTGATTTTAATTTCAAGTATACAGGGTGTTATGGAAATGACGTATTATATTTAAATGGGTGACTCCTGGGGTGAGCAGCTGTGTAATAAACAGATGTTCTGGCGCAATGTTGCCAAATTGTTCGTGTAAAACTGTAGATTCTTATAAAAATAAATATTTAGCTACCTAGTATCCAAATAGAAGTGAATCCAGGTGCCAGTATACTAGCAAGTAATCCAGGGCACATAAATCTTCCGTTTTTTTGGTTTTAGTGGGTAAAGCTTATACCCCACTAAAACCCCTTCGGCGTTTTTCTTCCAATCTCAGAACATGACCCTGTATATCGTCAGAGACACAAAACAAATAGTGAAACACTGAACAAATTACCATAAATCGCTTAAAGAAACACACACATGTTTCAAATTAGTTTTTTTAAGATAGGCCCTTGTCACACAAAATCGTTACACACTAATGCATTCTTTAACAAACACACAAATAGGACACAATTGGCACTTTATAAACTAAAACGTTCAACAATTGATTTATCTGCTGCATCCAATATCTAATATCGCAACTGATCCATATCTTCGACTTTATCAACTATTTCTTTATTCATCGTACCCCATAGAAAAAAATTGCATGATGTAAGATCCGGTGACCTTGCGATTTCCAGTCTCTTACTAAAGGAACATTTTCTAATATGCCTTCGACTTGATTTTTCTGTATATACTAAACATTTTCCCACTTATTCGCACTGTACAGTTGATTAAATATCCCGAAAAAACTCTTTCGCGCGAAGCCGCTTGTTGTTAAGCAAATGTCAACTTCTATCCTGTCGATTTATACTAGAGATGTGGCTAATCTTTCGTTTTAAAATCCCGCTGTGAAACGATCGATTTAATTTTTTTAAGCTTTTCGAATGAAATAAAGCACCAGAGCAGCGATTAACAAGTTTTTTAATCTTTATTGGTATCTACAGCAGTGAAGGAAAACAATAAATAAGTGCTGTAGATTATTATAATTATTTATTTCAACCTTTTTTTGGTGAATGCGCAGGAATCTACCGGAAAAGATGCATTGCATTAATACATTTCTAGTTTTTGACAGTTCGTGTTTTAAATGCGTCATTTTTAGTTCAAATAAATGTTATTTACATTTTACAATGTGTTCAACCCAATGTTAATAAAAAACGATGTCTCCAAGTGAATTTTGTGTGTGTTTTGGCCAATGTTCATGTGAAGTTTTCCGATTATGGGTTATGTGATGTGCCGGTTTCTTTACTAAAACGCTGTATAAGTTTTTATAGAAGTTGACATTAATTTTTAAATAAGACCGAAAAGGTAAGGGTATGTGTGTGGCCTAAATAAAATTACATTAAAAATTCAATCAGCCAATCAAAAGTCAAAAGGTCATTGACATTTGACCTAGTTACGTAGTTGGGTATTTCAAACTTAAAGAGTGTAAGGTGTAATTCTGACAACACCGGTGAGAATTCGGATGTGCCGCAGTGCGGTACAGAGGTATTCCTGGTTTGACGTCAGGTCATTTTTACCGCTAAATGAATTGAAAGCGCCATTTAAGGATATTTTTCTTCAATTTGTATTCATCTCAGGAATTGCCGGTTTAAATATAATACGTCATTTCCATAACACCCTGTAGTTGTTTGAACGTAGGACGAGGCCTAACTTTTGTTCAAACTATACTTTGTATTTTGGTATTGGCTCGGGCATGTCCAATGAATATAATAACAATGCAAGTTATTGTATTGAACACGGAGGGCTTTTATTTATTTTAATTTTAATGTCTTTTGTCAATGAGGGTGAATTTAAGGGGTTAGTCTTACGTAGGTCGAGTCCACGTATATATAACCATTATATTGCTAATAACATCTGAAATTATGTCCCCGCTATGGACATCGAACGGGTAATAGTGAGTTTGCGCAGTTTGAGAAATTTCCTTGTGAAAATAAACATTCCACAGGACCGGATTTCAACTTTTTTAATGCAAATTTCACTGGTTAGTTCGATTTAAGACAGCGTTCCATGTCTACGATTTCTGACGATATGATGTCCGACGGTGCACTGATTGGTGGAAACTTTTGGTGACAAATTCCGTCCGAATATTTGTAACAATCCACATGATGAGCTTTATTTTAACTTTCATCCGACGTCGTATGTTTCTTAACCTCACTTTTTCTAAACCAAAAATTAAGAAAGAATGACTATATTGACTATTTTGGGAATTATCAGTTACTAATGCAACAAATTAAAAATACACTAATTTTAAGGTTAGGTAGTGACCACATAAATATTATATTGTATACGAGTGACACTCCTTCTTTATTTTTACAAGCTTTTTAGTGAAATTCGGCTCCGACGATCGGATCATGTGATAAACAAAATATTTTCTTATATATTATGTACCTACATACCTGAAATACTCTATACCTGGTATTGATCCACAACTTTTGCAAAAAAGCACCATGCACTTGTGTCCTTTCATCTTAAACAAAACAAGTTACTAACCTAACAAACAGCGAATCGAATCACCACAAATTAAAAACTCCTTTACAAAAATTGTTGTTAGGTAATGAAAGTTTATCAGCACTAATATAGGTACCGACAACAATGTGGATGAACCACTAACAAAAACAAATAATGTCGTGCCGGCTCTGACGCGATCGATAAAATTTCCACCCTACTGCGCAAACTCAATGGTGCCAAGCGATATCCCATAGCGGGGACACTTTTTGTAATTTGGAACGTTCGTATTGGCAATATAATGGTTATATATATGTGGTCGAGTCTCGCGAACCGAAATACTCGTAATTAAGTATGTACATTTTATACAATAAATAATTAACCTATACTAGCATTCTGTTCTTTTCAATCCAACCTATCATTCCTCCTATCACGTACTCTCATTTTTAAATTTAGTTATTTACAATCTTAAATAAACCTTTTAGCACTTACTTCTTATTCCGGACTCTCTTTTATCACAATCGGGTAAATTTGGAAATCGCGGGCGGACCAGTGACGTAGCTACAGCTACCCGTCAATACAATTTTAACCAAATAATGTTACGTTTTATTAATAATTATGATTCAATTGTAAACAAAAATGGTCTTTTTCATCTTTGTCTTAAAACTGACCAAATTATTCATCTCTATTAAGCAAGAATCGTTTAAAGAAAATCATGACTGTTATTCCTTGCTAAGGAAACGTTTGGATTATTTTTATTAACGTTTCTTGTAGTGTTGGGAAAAACAGATGATTTTAATAATCGAGTACTTGATACTCGAGCGATTTTTCACTTAAAATTTTTATGACTAAGAAGAATGTGTTGATAAAACAGAAGGGGTTGTTTTTGTAAGTTCTAGAAGTTTAGTATAGAGTATTTATTAAGGACGAGCAGTTGATTCGGATTTTTAAAAAAATTTCGGGTGGCGCTCGAAAATCGGGTATCAAGTGAAAGGAATTCGATTTTTCGCCTGAATTTATAATAACTATCGAGCGAAAAACTGCTCGAATATACGAGCAGTTTTTACCTCGAGCGATAACACTATCACGCACACATTTCGGTCCGCTCTTGTAAAAATATTTTTTTTCTAGTTCCAGAAAAATAATTAATTTATTTTTTCCGTTAAATTATTCTAAATAATTCCACATGCAAAATTAGACGGGCTTCCATAGTTTTGCGGTATCGGCAGTATTTGGTTCCTTCTCTCTCTTGCCGCAACGAGCATGGCGTCACCGGTAGATTAAATCGGTCAGGATGACGCAATGTAATGTTAAAACAGACGGATAAAGAAATTCTGCAGGAGGCAGTAAGTTTAGTCGATTTTGGATTCTTCAAGTACGCGGTATACCGTCGATTGGGGATTCCCCGAGTCGTACTCAAACGCCGTTTCGTTTTATAATTTAATTTTTACGTAAGAAGGGGGGTCCGTACTCTCGGCAGGTTTTAGATTGTGTATCACCGAAAATTCCGAGAAAAGTCAAACCGCGGATCTTCCAATCAGTGAATGTTATTTTTAAACACTCGTGTTTCCGTGCGAGTATAAATAACACTGGAATATTATTAAACACTAGTATGTTTCAGTGCGAGTATAAAGAACTCTGGAATATCTTCCAAACACTCGTGATTTAGTACGAGTATAAATAATAATAATAATAATATAAATCTTCGAACACTCGTGTATTTTGGGGCGAGTATAAATAAAAACATGAAATTGATCCTCGAAGACTCGTAGCCTTCCGTACGAGTATCAATAATGCTGAGATACCTTCAAACACTCGTTTTGGTGCGAGTATAAATAAGTTCAAACATTAAGAAATTTCGTTAATTCAACGTGGGCGAGACACTCTGTATTTTTTAATGCAGAGTAGAAACACCATCGTTTTGACGTTTATCATCTTCGTTGGAAATCGCGGGTGGACCGTTACTGGGGGTACGCACCAGTCTGCTCGAGCGATTCACTCGATTATTAAAATCGCTCGAGTATCAAGTACTCGATTATTAAAATCATCTGTTTTTCCCAACACTACAAGAAACGTTAATAAAAATAATCCAAACGTTTCCTTAGCAAGGAATAACAGTCATGATTTTCTTTAAACGATTCTTGCTTAATAGAGATGAATAATTTGGTAAGTTTTAAGACAAAGATGAAAAAGACCATTTTTGTTTACAATTGAATCATAATTATTAATAAAACGTAACATTATTTGGTTAAAATTGTATTGACGGGTAGCTGTAGCTACGTCACTGGTTTGACAAAAAACCCTTTCTGGGTTGTTGCAGTTGAAATAACAGAGCCTACCACTTCACACTCGAAAATATTGTTATATTATTCTCTTACTACTTATTTATTATTCCCTGTAAATATTATTTTTATTTGCATTTCTCACCGGCATTAATTTAAACTAAAAATTATTAAACTTTGCCACAATTTAACCTTTCGTGTATCTTTTATAGTTGCGGCGATCCCCATGGTGAGCATCGAATTTGGGACACCCTGTAGATTCTATTTCAAGTTTTAATAAACTAATTTGTTTTTCAGGAAGAGGAACTTTTTTTAAAGAGTAACTTTTTTTCGTAAAATTAAAAATAAAAAAAGTTTCCCTTATGTAGAGAATTTAGGCGGACACACTGTATTAGTATTAACATTATTATTATTTATTATATAAGTACAGTGATACCTCGAGATAAGAGTGCCCCAACATACGAGTTATTTGAGATACGAGCTATCGAGCGACATTTGAGATACGAGGAACGGTCAGCTGCGACGCTGCACACAAGTTGCAACTGGTCGTGCATCGGAGCTATTTAATGACACTTGCCTAACTCATTTCCGCAGCATTCTGAAAGGGAGGAAGCAATACACCTCCTTGGACAGTTTTTTTTTAATCCGGCAAAAAAGGCAAAGACCAGTGAAGAGAAAAGCAGTGACTAACATTAAGCATACAGTAGCATTTAAGTTGTGTGTAAGTTGCATTTAAGTGACCAAAATAGTATGTACATTTTAGAAAACCAGTTTTTTTTGCTTCGCATTCTCTTTTATTATGTTTTTATACAATATTTGTCATCTATAAATACATTTTTCTTATTCAAAAACACGCAACAACAACAATTGGTTGTACCATTTTTTATGCTGGAACGCATTAATGGCATTTCAATTAATTTCAATGGGGAAATTTGCTTTGAGATACGAGCAAATTGGCATACGAGCAAGGTTACGGAACGAATTAAACTCGTATCTCGAGGAATAACTGTATTATAATGTGTATATTTTTGTCATTTCTTATGAAAACTCATGTAGTAAATGGAAAAGAGAATTTCTTAAAATCATCTTATTTAAAAAAATATTTGTTTCAGGTTATGGCTGTAATGTTGCTGGATTTTTAACAATTTTTGGAAACGTACTCTCTGTGTATACGTTGGCTGTTATAACACTGGAAAGGTGGTATGTTTATAGTAAATATGTTAAAAATTAGTAGAATAGGGCGGAGGCAGGCGAGGCGGAGCTAAAATCATCACCTATATTTTTCGAAGGTAATATAGGTAACTAGAGCTCGTTCATTATCGATTAATTTTTACATGTTTATTCTGATTAAATCCTGAGAGCGAAGCTCGAGTGATTTAATCTATGAATAGACATGCCCAAACGATCATTGAGTAAAATTTCCAAGAAAACAAAATTTTATCGATAATTGCGACGCTAGACTTATATTTGACAAGATTATTTCCAGAACGTAAATAAATATTATAATAATTCGAGAAATACTGTTAAATATGCAATATCGATAGTCGTCGATATCGATACTAGCTTATGCTCTCTACTCTACACCTTAAACCTTTTGACGTTCCGTAAGTTTAAGGTTATGTGACTAAAATTTCAAAAGAAAACATGTCAACAATGTCGGTAAATAAGAAAATACATTGCAAATAATTAGTAAGTTTGTACATAGTGTCACGTGGGGGGGGGGGGGGGGGGGGGGTGGAAAGGATTGAATGGTAGACAAGTCTTCCAAAAACAAGACGTATATTAATATTAGCGGGAAGCCTGATACATAAATAAACAACACTTTCACAGTCCTAAATTATCTTACTTACATTATATGAATTTAGCCAACCCAAGGGGCGTATCTTTCTTACTGGCGTCTGCACAGTGGCGGGGTCGAAATGAATGTGTCAAGCTCTTACCGGGCCCAACTAAGACCGTAAGAGGATCGGTCTTCGTAAGATGATGGGTGCTGTCCAAGCTTGTCGATCTGCTATTTATACTGGTCGTCCTTTGTTTAATTAGACCAGTATAAATAAAACAAACCCATGTTTATGTGCAGTTTGCAAAACAAGCTTGGACTAGATTCAAAGTCAAAATAATAATTATTATAAAACAGTTCAAGGGAATTAGGGTGATGCCCTATTTTCGTGACATCCCCCGCACCACTGAAAGCTAGCCCCTAGCTTATAAAGAAATAAAACTAATACATAATACTTATACATAAACAATAGCAACATTAATAGAAACAGACGGTTTTTGTTACGCTGATGCTTCGCATGAAATAAACTCTACTTAGAGCAAAACTGAAATGGAAAAAATAAACCGTCCTTTTATTAAATTACTGGTCACTATAACATTTTTTATTGGAGTTCCGACACACGCCAATTTGAAATGTTTTTGAGCGCATACACACCCGACACTGTCTGTCTGTTACGAACTGTCTTATATCACTATTATCTTTAATCCGTCCATCATGTCACTGCATTTGTAGTTCCGGACCGCATTGATTAAATGTCTGTAATACCGAACGAAACCCATAACCATTGTTCCTGGTTGGAGGTCATAGTTTTGGAGCTGGGGCCTATTGAAGTGGGGGCCCCCCCTCCTGGAAGTTCGGCCGCCGAACTGCTGAGCATAGCTGACCATATGATGACTACTACACCTTCTCCTCCTGGAGAAGTGGACGCTATGGCTCAGGTGGCTGGGTCCATGGGCTTGTACGGTTTGCAGGGCATGGCGGATGATGATATATCAGTTTTGGCTGCATTTGTGGGTGTGTGTCTGGCTCAGGTATTGGCAGCGTGTGGAATCCATACATGAAAGAAAAAAAAAATATGTGACCAGTAAAGCTTTTTAATTAGCAATATTTTTCTTAAGAGTGTAATTAATTTAATGAAACCCGAAGAACAAGATACCTTCCTATAAAATTTTGAGGGAATTCTTAGATCAAGAAAGTATGTGATTGGTTTTTATCAACATTCACCCTTGTTTTTTACAATATTTTATTAAAACATTTTTTAGACTCTAGAAAATTATCATATTTTCACATCGTATTACTCCCTTATACTTTAAAAAACTAGCTATATTTTTCTATAGCAGACCCTTCTTGAATCTAGGCGGACATTCAACTTGGTGAAGTCATCTTCCATGTCCCCCTATACCCTTCTACAATTTTTATTATTCCTTTTATTATTCATTATTCATTATTCACCGAGTGTAGGCAGACATTCAACTTGATAAAGTCATCTTCCATGTCCCCCTATACTCCTTTACAATATTTATATTTTAATTATTCATTGAGTCTGTTTAGATAAAACGATAAACAACCAAAAGTAAAAGATCAAAACAACTACTCCTCTGGCTATGTGCCTCGTCAGGTATTGGATGATATGGAATTTTAATTTTGTTGTTATGTGTTTTATTATATTTATACAATCTTAGATAACACGGGTGAATGATTTTATTTTAAAAATAATAAGAAAATATATATAGAAACTACAATTTGATGTTAATGACGAGTACTTTCTTGCATCTAAGAAATGTCCGTAGTTATTCGAGAAAGACTTATTACATATTATTTAATTGTGATAATGAGCATGACAACGTTGTACCTACTGGAATCTGTAGTTCCGTACTAGGTATTTTTATAATAAATTCTTGTTGATCAGAATCGTTTTGTACATGTGTAGTATTTGCACTATAAATAAAATTAAAACAAATTTTGTGAGAATATACATGGTAAACAATATGAATGCTATAATGAGGATTCCTAAGAAAATGTCATGTTCGTCAATGCCGTTATTACCATGCACAGGGTTGATTAGGTTTGGCAAAATCATAAATTGGTGTTGGTTTCTAAATAATAGTAGTGCCAATAGAACCGATAATATAATGTTCCAAATTAGAAAAATTGATTCGCTTGTGATATTATGATTGGTCGGTATGTCGTATTTTATATGGTTTCGAACAGTGCTAATTATGTCGTGGATTGTATCCTTTGTCGTAGTTATGTTGAGGTGAGGAATAGTAAGGGTCCAGTTAGGGTTTATAGATTCTTGAAAATCAAGATATTGGGGAGCATTATGCAATTTGGGGTTAAGGATAAATGACTTTAAGTTTGACCAAGCTGCTGGGAGGATATGCGTGATTGATGCCTCTATGATTTGATTGTCTTTACACGGGAAGCGTTTGGGTATTAGCAGCTCTTCCTCTGTGAAAAGCTCGCAGTTGCATGGTAAAACTATTTTTATTGCTCCAGGGAATGAGTAGGATTTTACCGGGATGTTTGTTGTGGTGTTTAAACAAATTATTTTGGAATTTTGCTTTGGGTGAGTTAATATGTATACTTCCGAAGTTATTTCGGAGATAATAGTTGTATCTGACTTGTGGCAATGCATGGGACAGTGATAATTTAATTCAGTGATGGATGCCCCATTAAAAAGCTTTTTGGCACAATTCGGACCTTGAAATGAGTCCGCAGAAAAACGTGGAATATAGCATAACCGATCATAAAAGGGTTTGCAATGTTTTAGCCCCGAGCCCGATATTTGGCGAACATCTGGTTGGTTCTTATTTCCTTTGTCTGATACTGCCAAATATAAGGCTTGGTGTTGAATTAGGCAGGTTTGATTATTCCATGAAAATGGAAAGGTAATGAGTTCGAACAATTCCCAGTTATTGGATGTTTGTCTAATAGGGACTCTTACATTTATATAGATGTTATCGTCCAGAAATGAGCAGTCGCATATGTTTAGTTGATAGTAATTTGAAATTTGTGTTAGAGGTATCGCAATGCTTTGTCTAAAAGGTATTAACTCGCTTTCTAAATTTTGAAGATCATGGATTAAGATTTCTGGTCCTAATATAGATATTGGTATTCGATGCTGCATACAAGAATTTAATATAGCTTGCCTTTTAATAGCCCTAGTAATTTTAACTTGATGTTTTAGGGTTCTAAACTGTCGTTGTAAAATGGAGGCTACATGATTATTTAGACGATTGTCTTCTTTAATAAGATAATTTTTTAGTTGGTCAGCATATGTCTCTACTTTGTGTAGATGTTTTTCCGTCGTATTAAAAGCAATAGCCACTGAGTTTTCGTATTCTAAAAATTTTTAAGACCTTTGAGAAATGGTAGATATACTTTTAGACAAGGCATTGTTTAATTCAGAGACTTGTTCCTTAAGTGTACTATTATTAGGGAGTCTAGTTTATGCTGGGTTGCTACGCCGCAACACCAGGATAATCCTTCTCCCAGAAAGTCTAGAGCACGTTTTTTCCTAATATTTTTTTGTAATTTGGAGTAGTTTTTTAGATATTTTGTATTCCAACTTTGTTGAAGTGAGTTAAATTCTGTCTCGAAAGCCTGTTCAAGGTTGTTTAGACTGTTATGGAGGGAACACTCTAACTCGCTGGTATTGCACGAATCGGTATTTTTACTTGTGGGATTTTTATCATCTATCTCATACCATTTGGCCTTGTATGTTAATGGAATCGTTGCCTCATACATGACTGCTGTAGGGAGTGGTCTCCAATATGCTCCTGCTGAAAGTTCTAACCGCTGGGGGTTGATGTGGTGCACCACAACAAGGATAATAAGATATAACCTGTACATATAAAAGGGTGTGTAGGTTAAAGGGGTGTGTATTTTAGTTAGTTAATATATATATTTGTTATGTTCATTTGGGGTTGTATAAAAGTTAAATAACCTATCTAATATGTATGATATATATTTATAGTAATGCATAATGTCCGTGTGGTATTATGGGTTCATTCAACTTGGAATGACTTCTGGAGTCCATGGGTCATTGTAGGGTAAAATGCGACTGACGTGGATAATCTCTTTTTTTGCTGATTGAGAAGGTCCCCTGCGAACTTCGTAATTCACCTCTCCAATTTTTTGAGTTATATAGTAGGGACCGAACCACCTCAGCAGAAGTTTTTCGCTTCTGCCAACCTTTCTTACTGGAGTAAATACTTTCACTTTATCCCCTTCTTTAAATTCTAGATGTCTATGTTTCCCATCGTAGCGTTGTTTGTCAGTGTGTTGCTTCCGATATATGTTTTGTACTGCTTCATTTCTTGCTGCTAATGCCATTTCTCGTAACTTGAAACTGTCTGTCGCAATATTTGTTTGCATTAGATTTGCTTCTGTAGGGAAAATAGGTTCGCGACCATAAACTAACATAAAAGGGGAAAATTTGGTTGTGTCTTGTCTGGCCGAATTGTAGGCGAAGGTTACAAGTGGAAGTGCTACGTCCCAATCTGTCTGGTTCGTATTAGTATAAATTGAAAGCATATCTGCTAACGTCTTATTTAACCTTCCTGTTAATCCATTACAGGCTGGATGGTAGGCCGTTGTATATTGGTTAACTGTTCCCATACTTTTTGTTAGTGCTTGAACTAATTCTGAACGGAAAGTCTGTCCTCGGTCACTTAGTATATATTTTGGGGAGCCATGGCGGGCTATAATATTCTCCAGAATAAATTTTGCCACAGGTTCGGCCTTTCCTGAGGGTAGGGCCTTTGTTTCGGCCCATCGTGTCGCGTAATCTGTGGCTACTATAATAACGGTTTTACCGGTTTTGCTTCTCCTGAAAGGTCCTAGTATGTCTATTCCAACGCAGTGATGACTAAACAATATTTCCTTTATAAGGTGTTTTGGAATCACCAACAAGTTTTCTGGCCCTTCTGGTGAATGGTTAACCTTATATAGGACTCCGCTTTCCACGCGAAAATTTGTTGCTCTCCGTTTTAGACCTATAGGTAGTTTGTCATTGTTGGGGTTAGTAACTGCCTCTATTAAAATTGTTAATTCTTCGTCTGAAGCTTGTTCATGAGCAATGTCTTTAGGCTGTAGGATAAATGTTGGTATGTCGTCGACATCCACTACTGGTCCTTCTTCAGCACTAAGTACTGGATTCCGAGATAGGCAATCGGCATCTTTGTGTGATAACCCGCTTTTATGAATTATCGTATAATCATATTCTGACAGCTTCAATGACCATCTTGCTAGACGACCAGTGGGGTCTTTTAAGGAGCGGATCCAGCAAAGCGCATGGTGGTCCGTAACAATTCTGACTGGTCGGCCATATATTAGGTGCCTTAGGTATCCTAATGCCCATATAACAGCTAACCCTTCTAGTTCGGTTATTCCATAGTTCTTTTCGGCTTTGGATAAACTTCGGCTTATATAAGCTACTGGGTGGAGCTTCTCATCGATGCCTTCTTGTAATAGCACGGCCCCTATTCCTATAGTTGAAGCATCTACCCGCAATTCACATTCCTTGTTGGGGTTGAAATGTGATAAGACAGGTGCAGTTACAAGTTTTTGTTTTAGAATTTCGAAAGCTTGTTGTTGGGGTGGTCCCCAAATAAATTTATCGGTTTTCTTGGTTGCTTCGTGTAATGGTCTAGCGGTAAAAGAGAAATTTTTTATGAATTTCCTATAATAATTACAGAGTCCTATGAAACTTTGGGTAGATTTCAGATTACGTGGTACGGGAAAGTTTTTTATCGCCAAAAGTTTTTCTTCGTCAGGGGAAATTCCATTTTCACTGATGATATGTCCGAGAACTTTTACTTCTGTTTTAGCGTATGTGCATTTGCTAGGTTTAAGAGTGAGTCCTGCTGCTCGTAACCTTTCGAAGACTCGCCTTAGTTTTTCTATATGTTCGTCCTTTGATTTTGAGAATACTATGACGTCATCGAGGTAAATTACTACGTCTTTCCATTTCATTCCTTTGAATACTTCATCAGCTAGAGCTTGAAAAGTTGATGGTGCGTTGCATAGTCCGAAACTAAGGACATTGAATTCATAGGATCCATGTCCTTGAGCTACAAAAGCTGTATACTGCTTGGATGTTTCTTCTACTTTTACTTGGAAGTAGCCGCTAAACATATCTAAACAACTAAAATATTTGGCTTCTCCGAAATATGTCATAATGTCGTCAATGTTGGGTATAGGATAGTTGGATTTCCTAGTTATGTTATTAAGTTTTTTATAATCAACACAGAATCTTATTGATTCGTCCTTCTTTTTAACTAAGACTATTGGGCTAGCCCATGGCGAATGACAGGGTCTAATGATGTCATTTTTCAGCATTTCTTGTATCTGTTCATCTATTATTTCTCTTTCTTTTTGTGACACCCTGTAAGGTCGGCATTTTATTGGCTGAGAACCATTACAACCAAAAAGAGAAATACAACTATTTTTCCCATTCTCAATATCATCGAAAACGGGGGGAGAGTCGGACGCGATATCCAACACCTCAAACGTGCTCAGCATCCTCGAAAATGGGGGGGAATATATATTTGCCGCTGATACTTGAAAAAAAGAATTCACCCCTTTGAGGGGCGATTATTGGCCGGTGGAGGGGTTGGAAGGGGGTCTGACGCGATATCCAACACCACCACCGTACTCAACATCCTCGAAAACGGGGGGAAAGTGTGTTTCTCTGCAGGGAAACCTCTTGAAGCGCTTTAACGCCTCTGGGGGATGGTTCTTGGCCGTTTTGAGGGGTTGCTCGACCCCAAAGAGGAATTCTGACACCGCCATCGTGTTCCTCATGCTCGAAAACGGGAGGTGTTCCGGCTGAAAATATTTCGATGTTCGTCCGACTCGCAGACGTCACTATGCGGCTAAGTAAAGACTAGGAAATTTCAGTTAAATATTTCGCTCCCGGGAGGGAAACCGGGATTTATAGAATAATGCTAAGTTGCACTTTTCCAGATTTGTTAGCTAGTAAAATTATTATTTTCTAATTTAAATAATTAAAATGTATTTTAAATGTTATTAAGGTAATATAAAACATATAAACAAACATTTAAACGAAACAGAATAACAAAACATATATTAAGTAGTTTTAGAAAATAATAATGTTGTTCCTTCCTTCTTTCAAAATTATCGCAAAAATGATGTGTGTGATAATCCATACTGGCTTTTACCAAGGTTGTGCTATTTTTCTTTATTAAAAATAGAAATCCTACAAAAAAATCTTTTTTGGCTATATTAGTGGAGTCGTCCTGGCGAAATAAACGGCTCGAAAATCCCTTGACAAAATCGAGTAATTTTTTTTTTCCAATCGATATAGTAGGATCCCCTCGACATTCTGAAATGACTTGTGCAGGGCGCCGCATGGGAGGGGGGGGGGGGGACACGCCCCTTAAATCTAACCTACAACGGGAAATTGAAATTAACTCAGCCGGTTTTGATGCTACAAAAAAATGTAAAAGGCAAAAGCTTGACAGAGCGCATAAGCTCGAACAAAACCGATCCCGATATCTGAATGAGTTCGCGAATTAACGCGATTTTCAACTGCAAAAACAATAAAATTTAATTAATTATATCTCGATAAGGGGCGGAGTAGGTGCATCATTTTTTCGCGAATCAACGGGTGATACCGAGTACTTTGATGGGCCGGAGGCTGGGGTTGGTGGGGCAATTAGGAGGGGAGTTAGAGGGGGGAGAAATTTTTTACATAAATACTAATAAGTAGTTTATTAATCGAGGATCAGGCCGGATTCAATTTGCTCATTTTTTTATCAGCTACGAGGTGGGATTGGCGAAAAATTTTTATTTTTCCAAATGTGCCCTGGGCAAGAAATGGCCATCTCCGAAAATACTTTAGATATTATGTTTAATTTTGGCATGTGTTAATAAAATATAGAACCTCAAATTTTAGTTAGAAAAGTTATCCATTTGTTCCACCAGTGGCGTCGCTGCAAACATGTCCTTTGATATTTTTTACAAAAAAGATGGCACGCCACTGACATTTTTCCATGTGGATATTTTTTCTGATTGGCCTGGCAATTCTACATGAAAACGGTCTCTTGAGTTTTTCTAGTCAGATGCACCGTTCTTGATTAAAGCCACTGAATTCATATTGAAACTCATTATTTTTAACATAGATAAAATAATTAATGATAATTTTTTTTCATTTCATTTGCGAAAATAAAAATTAAAAGGCATGTTTCCGTCCGTCTTCGCATCGAATTGCCCACTCCAACAATTTTTATAAGAGTTTTTATTAGAGTTATTTTCAATTTCCCGTTGTATGTTAGATTTACGGGGCGTGCCCCCCTTCCCCCCATGCGGCGCCCTGCACAAATCATTTCAGAATGTCGAGGGGATCCTACTGTATCGATTAGGAAAAAAAATTACTCGATTTCATCAAGGGATTTTCGAATACCGGAACGACACTATATGTATTTATTTTCAGTATTTTTACAATTAAATTTATGTAGTTTTTTATTCCATTATTAATTTATTAAAAAACTGCAATGACAATCCAATTATTGTGTATGTATTTATTGCTAAGAAGTCCATGGAGAATTACGTAATAAAAAAATATATATAATACATATTATAAATATTCAAATTGTTTCCCATCATTTGAAATGCAACGATTCAGCCAGTCTTCTCGTAGAAATAACAGCTGCTGCTCCTTCAGTCCTAGGTAAACTTTAAATTCTAATTTGAATGGTCATATATACCGGGTGGTGCGTCTGGCCAGGGGGCATAGTTTATACCAAGTAAATTGTAAGATGAACAAATATTATCTCCCCTATTAATCTCAGCCCAAAAATATTCTTAAACTTTTTAAGGACTATAATTCAATTTAAAGTGTATTTTCCTAGAGTTATGTAACATTATCTTAATATCTTAAAAAAGGTTTGTGTAAAAAAGTTCAAATTTGCCGGATTTTTTATTCTCATTATTCTCTTTAAAAAGTCTTGATAAAAGTTTTCTTTGACAATACGAAAGCGTATAATTGACCACCTCGAAATCCCGTTCCTGTTCGGACGCACCACCCGGTATATTATCTGCTAGTAGGTTGAACTTCTTAAACAATGTCTTTAACTAAGTATAAATTTTTTCATTAAAAATTAACATTCGATAATAAATTTAATTCATAATCCCAATAAAGTTACCCGCAAAAATATTGGGACTTATTTGGAAACAGGAATATAAATTCATATTACTCGCACCACTTAAAAACTTCCAATTACAAATTTTCATGTTTATATCTCAAAAATAGCTTGAGCTATGAGAGAAAATTAGATATTAAACTTTAATAGAACATTTGTCTCTATCAGCTAAATATTCGCAAAAAGTATACATTTGTCATCGATCCGACTAGAAAAAAATCTTACTAACTCACTCCCTGTTCGTGACCACGTATCTACTAAAATAGCAGAGCACACACACAAACTCCAATAATACTCACCGACATCGGTCGGAACACAAACAAATGATTACAAACGTTCGCCAATATTTTACAACATTTTGCGCGCTTATGGATATGCATCTTTTAGGCCCCTACACACGAATGTGGATGGATTAATGCATGTACGTGCATAAATTAATGCGCAACAAAAAACGTAAATGTGGATATAAAATGGGGCGTTTTTGAATGCGCATTCATTTTAAGCGACGCGCTGATGTTTTCTATAATTCTAGAGCTGAACTATTGTTTGGAGCGTGAGTCTGCCGGTTAAATACAGTGCACGTTTTTGGTTGGGTCGGTAAAAAACTAGTACAGCAAAATTTCTTATTTTCTCCTTGACTATTAGGAATTTTTTACTTTCGAGTCGGGTACCAGTAAAATGTAATTTACAAATTTTACATGTCAACATAGATTGTCACTTTATCATTAACTTGTCAAGCAAATTTTTCTTTAAAAAATATGCCACAATTAAAACCCCAGCAAAAGGCTATAATCTACAGTCGGTTGCGAGACGGTGCTTTTATTAGGGATATTGCAGACGAACTGGGGCAAACAAAAATACCGTGTTGTTGGCAAAACAAAAAATAGCAAGGCATGGGACTATTATTAGGAAAGCAGGTTCAGGTCCCCCTAGAATTTCTACTGAAGATGAAGATAGAAGACTAGTTAATTATCTAAGGGATGGGGTCATCTATTCGCAACTGCAATAAAAGCGAAAGAAGAGACGAACTTTCCAGGTTCTGCAAATACTGCTAGAGATAGGGTTCGAATTTTCGATATACGAAGTCCTTGTGCTACTAATAAAATGTTCTTATTAAAAGAAATAAACAAGGCAGGTTACAATTTGCACATGAATATTTAAATCGGAATATTTTCTGGGAAACAGTTATATTTTCTGACGAGAAAACTTTTCAATCGTGTAATAATGGAAGAATTCGAGTGTATAGGCCTTCCGGCATGCGGTATGATGAGATATACACTCACAAAACAAACCAAAGCGGGCGTTCCTCTATAAATGTCTGTGGTTGGATTAGCGCTAGAGGTCCAGGAATTTTCCAAATCGTGGAAGGAAGACTAACTGCACCTGAATACGTTAATATCCTAAATGCAGTCATGATACCATCGATAAACGCTGTATATGGTCAAAATTTTACATTTCAGCATGATAATGATCCAATACACACAGCACGCATAGTGCAAAATTTTCTCCTAGAAAATAATATAGCAGTTCTTCACTGGCCTTCGAGTCCCGATTTGAACCCGATCGAAAACGTTTGGGTTAAAATGGTGAAATCAATGTATAAACATGATTTTCGGCCACGAAACAGAGATGAATTGCGTTACAGGATAAATGAAGCTTGGGATGAAGTAACAGGCGAATAATGCAGAAACCTAGTTTTAAGTATGCCGCAAAGGCTTCAAGAAGTAATAAACAGGAATGGTTCTATGACTAAATATTAAAAATGTTTTGTTGCTTCGACAAATTTAGCGTTTGTATTTTTGTAACCTTCTATTAAATTTTTTTATTATTTAGTTCCGTTTTCATTTTTAGGCGACGTTATATATACCAACTTTAAATAAGGTATTAGACTTTTTCTTAATAAAAATGCCCAATATATTTACTGCCGGTCAATTTTATAAAAGAAATAAGATATTTTGATGTCACCTCGTATCGAAAAATATAAAACATTAAATTATGTAACCTAGGTAACTTCCTAAAAGTTATGTGTTCTTACCTTTACAGCTGTCGAGCATCTTTTATAGTCTATGAGATATGCATTTCCGTTCCCAGTTTTGTGACTTTGCTGTCCTAGTTTTTTTATCGGCCCGATGGTACATACCTATATATATTAATCACCGACCTATATCTATGAATAGCCAAACTCTAGGAGCAAAAGTGGCAAATTTATGGCCTCGCGCATGTAAACAAAGCTGATCGTCAGACGTCATGCGCCATGCCGACTGATCAACTGTTTACCTTAACCGGCAAACAAGACCGTTCTTAATGAAAATGATTACTCGGCCATATATTTTGGTACATCAAGACCTTCTTTACTGGGAAATAAACAATCTATTTTCTCACATAAAAGACGGCCTTATGGCCATCACTAAAAATACACTTTTAGAATTAATTTTGATATGTATGTCCACGTATCGACAGATTTTTAATATCGATACATCCCTACGAACGATATCGGTTCTGGACGGTCGTCGTTGGTTCACGTCGTTGGATGGCGGTCATCAATGCTGCGCACTCCATAAGTTGTATGTATCCATAGCTATAGGTCGATGATATTAATACAACCACGTCTGTGTGTACTATTGTAGAATTTACGAAAAATTAATAAACGTCTCTAATGACTGTAAATATATCTTATGAAACTCAATATTTATTACGAATAATCAGTGCTATTATTAACACTACTGGTGGGAATGACCTATTTTAGGTCCGAATGAAATGAAAAATTAGCTAACATTATTATTTTATTGCAGGTGTACTATAACTTGGGAGACTCGTCTTAACAAACGCCTAAAGCTGCGAACTTCAGTAAAAATAATGTTTCTAGGTTGGGTATTCGCCTTATTCATGGCTTTCTTGCCATTACGTGGAATAAGCAGCTATGCCAGAACAAGCATATGCCTACCGCTGGAATATAAAAATAATTATGACGTAATTTATTTATCGGCGCTTCTCACATTTAACTGTGCTGCCTTTATGCTGATATGTATGTGTTATGGTAGTATGTATAGAACTATAAGAGCAGGTAAGGAAACTGGTGGTCTAGGTTTTATTTCTGATTTGATCTAGCGGGATTCTAGTTATATTCAGGGTGTTATGGAAATTACGTATTATATTTAAATGGGTTTGTTCGGGTTTGGGTGTCCTAGAGAAGCGCTACATATTTTATTTTTTTTAAATCGACCGTTTTAAAAGTGGGGTAATAAACACTCTTACTCACAGGTCAGTCGGCGCTACTGTACAATATTTCACCCAGAGCCAATGGCAATGTTGCCAAACTTAATGTAAAACTGAAATTCCATATAAAATTATAAAAATAAATTATTTTCTACCTACTTGTATTTATCTTTATACCTAAAGAGCGAGGAAATCCTGGCCCAAACACAATCAGTTGTTTTTTCTCTTTCATGGGAACACTCCTGGAAACACTTTATGTACACACAGTAATAGTGAAACGGAACCGATAGTTCAGTAGCTTATGAAAATACAATAATACAGATTATACTACAGATTATTAAATTTTATTACACGCGACGAAATTTGACGTCCAGAAGAAACGCGTCAATAAAAACAATATTCAAAGATTATTTATGGACGGGCAAGATACACGCGTAAACCGAAAAAACAGAGCGGATTGATGAGAGTGTGTTGGTGATTAACGAGACACAACTTATCCGGCCGCTGGTTGGTCTTCAACTAACAGACCGCAAGCGTGCGGCGCTATATGAAACTACTTCGCTCAGCCGATGTAAGGCGTCAAGAGGTCATTGGGATTTCACCTAGTGACGTACGTGGCTATTACTATTCCATATGTCTTTTCGGGTTGTTTAAAACATAGTCCGTCGTAAATGTTCTTCAATTAATTGTACAAAAAGGTATTACAGAATGCAAAAGGGTTTAAATTATTTTATTTTGTCTAAAGAGTTTAAGGTGTACATATGACAACACCGGCCAGAATTCCTTGATTGCTTACAGTGCCACACAGGTTTTTTTCTGGTTTGACGTCAGGTCACTTTTACCGCTGAATGAATTGAAAGCGCCATTTATGGGTATTTTTCTTCAATTTGTCTTTATCTCAGGAATTGCCGGTTTAAATATAATACGTCATTTCCATAACACCCTGTATGAGCATTCACATACACATAAATATTAATTTATAGTTTCCATAGTTTAACAAAATCACCGCTAACTTATAACAGACTTTGTACAATTTTGTACGAGCATAACAAATCGATTTTATTGTGTGTTGTTATATTTACTCATGGTAGGTCAAAGTTTATTTTAGAATTTTGTATTTGTAACCAATATTTGTAAATATGTACTGTACCTGTTTTATTTTTTACTTGCCAAGTGCTAAATAAAGGATATATGATATTAACTCATAATAATATAACAATAGATAATGATTCAATTTGCAGACGATTTTTCAATCCACTATTTTACAAACTACACATGAATGCACCATGATTAAGACGATAATCACAAAAAAACACAAATCAACGAAAATACTATACAGAGTGTTATGGAAATGACGTATTATATTTAAACTGGCAATTCCTGAGATGAAAACTAATTGAAGAAAAATATCCAAAAATGTTGCTTTAAATTAATATGCCCTGTAGATACATGACCTTATGTCAAACCAAAAACTACCACGTGGTGTCCCTGTTCGGAAGGTAAACACAGCAACATATGGCACTGAATCTTGAACAGTGTTGTCATATCTTCAGGGTAAACTCTTTAGAAACTCAATAACCGTTTGACAGATTGCAAGTTGTTTATTTTTCAGGGTACATTATTATAAACTTTTACGTTCAGTTCGCTGGGAAACAATCTCTGATTTATAAACTTGAACGGACTCGAACGAACCGCCGCAGACTTTATAAATGGCCAGGTATGTTCTCATTTGGTCAATTCGAACGCCCGTCAGATCTGGACGACTTAAAAGTTTATAAATGCCATTTACCCTTTAGAAAAAAAAATGCAATTTTATTTACCTTTTCGGACTTATTTAAAACCAACTTAATTTATAAAAAACACCAAGTACAGTACAACTTCGATAGTCCGAACACTCGCTAGCCCGGACACTCCAGTAATCCGGGCACTCTTTTTTTATTCGGGCATTTTGTGGATTTCGCCTCTGTAATCCGGACACGAAATATTATATACTTAAAACGCTACAGAACAAGAATTTTCCTGTCTGAACAGGCAGAAATTACTTACTTTAACTTTTGCGAGTACCGCGAGCGGCGTCTATCATTCTGCATTTGGTTTTTAAGTTTGTTAGACGCACATAATGGCTCCAAGCAAAAGAGTACATAAAACACTTACACTAGCAGAAAAATCTAAAATATTAGATTGCCTTGATGAGGGGAAAAGTACACGTCAAATTGCAAAGAAGTTTCTTGTTCCAAAATCTACAGTTTTTGATATAAAGAAGAACAAGCACAAAATTAGGACTTTTATATCAAAATCATTTCAGGGGACAGGTAGGAATACCAATAAATATAAATACTATTTAACGAATTTACTTTATTCGGTGTATCTTTGCAGGCAAAAGGAAAGTTATTAGAAAAGCAGAGCATCCTGAAGTTGAAGTCGCATTGTATAATTGGTTTCTACAACAACGCAGTGCGCATGTACCTATTTCATCAGAAATTTTACGAGCAAAAGCTAAAAACTTGTACGAACGAATAACAGGGAAAACGGATTTTTTAGCAAGTTCTGGGTGGCTGGATAAATTCAAGCTAAGGCACGGAGTTCGTTTCTTGAAAGTCTGCGGCGAAAAACTTTCTAGTGATGTTGCCGCTGTACAACCGTTTCAAGAAACATTTCGATCTGTTGTTGAAGATATGGAATTATGCAGCGAACAAGTGTATAATGCTGATGAGTCGGCAATTTTTTGGAGAACTCTACCTGATACCACTTGGGTTCATCAAGATGAAAAATCAGCACCAGGTCGAAAAATATCAAAAGATCGTTTAACATTTATGCCATGTTGTAACGCGGCGGGATCCCATAAGTTACCACTGTTAGTCTTGGGGAAAGCGGCAAATCCACGAGCATTTAAAAATGAGAGTTCACTACCAGTCGTATACAAGGCGTCTACCAAAGGATGGATGACGAGACCATTATTTATGGAATGGTTCAAAAGAAGTTTCATACCTGAAGTCAAAAAATTTTTAACAACGGTTAACAAGCCGCTTAAAGCTCTGTTACTAATAGACAATGCACCATCACATCCATCTGTAGAGGAAGTAAATACCGATCCAAACTTCAGAATTATGTTTTTGCCACCGAACTGTACTGCAATTTTACAGCCTATGGATCAGAATCTCATTCAAAATATAAAGGTGTCCTATAGGAAACGCCTTCTTAATAATATTATTTTACATGAGGGTGAAGAGATTATAACCATTTTGAAGCAGTTTAATTTAAAAGATGCAGTGAACAATCTTAATCAATCCTGGAGGACCATAACTTCAAAAAATATTAAAAAAAGTTGGACACCATTGTGGCCTGAAATTACGGAACGAGAAGAATCCGATGACGAAAATATTCCACTCTCAGAGCTTCAAAAGAAACTTTGTCCAATAAGTCAAGAAGATTTGAAAAAAATTACCGAATCTTTAAGGATCATTGATCCAGATAATAGTATAAACAGTGAGGACATTACGAAATGGGCTGTGGGAGAAAAAGAATATGTCATTGATTTAACTGAAGAAGAGCTTATCCAAGATGCATTAGGGAGCAATATTGAAAATGTAGAAGGACCTTCTGAATCAGAGGATGATGTAAATATAGAGAGAGTGAAACATTCACACGCTGTCAACGCATTCTCATCAGGTGGGCTGAAGAGAACAATCTTCCCATGGAAGATATATTGCTCCTGAAAAGGCTCAAGGAAAAAGCAATTGATGTAGTTACATCAAAAGTGATTCAAACTAAAATAGAGAATTTTTTTTTAAGAAGGTAGATTTTTCCGCAGATTAATTACACACGTTATGTACATATATGTATTATGTGCATATTATGTTAGGGACATACATGTGTATGTATGTACGTATGTATGTAGAAATTCTTTTTTGAGATTTTGTATATTTTCGTTCTATTTTATAAGAATATGTAGGTATTCGATTTTATAATAAACACTACGGTTTTGACAAATTCTGAGTTGTTTTCATTTTCAAAATAATTTTTTTTAAGTAACTCCAGTAATCCGGACACCTCGATAGTCCGGACATATGCCGGAACGATATCTGCCCGGACTATCGAAGTTGTACTGTACTCACATCACAAAATCACATTAGTTTTCGCGTCACAATACATCTAAGTACCGTTCAATCTGAATTAGTATTTTAAAGTGCTACTGTGTAGACAGAAATACGCCCTTATTGTCTGGGAAATAATGTATTTAACATCTAAAATTTTTTTAAATAAATAACACGTTGGTTCTTTCAATCGATATCGGCCGGCTTCTTTAAACAGCTGATTTTGGACAATCGGGCTAATATTTAAAAATACAGCGTTGCCACTTTCGATGTTTTATAAGCTACTATCATAAAGTGCCGAATTTCCTTCTACAGGGTTCCCCATAATAGACTACCCATTTTAATAGTTGAATTAAAAATTTTTTAGTTAACAAAACAAACTTTTTATCTTACTAAATTACAGCTAACTCTTTGGGATTTATGATAACTTATAAATATTTGGCTAATTTAATTCTAACTTTTAAAAATCACGTCTTCTAAATGACCTCCACCAACTTCAACACATTTTTCAATATTGGATAAAAAGTGGTTCATTACACGGCGTAGCAAACCTTCGTCTATTCCTTCAAGTTCTTCACGAATTTTGACTTTCACTTCTTCAAATTTTGTACAGAACCCTTTTCACGCCAATGACGAACCCATAACTTAACAGTTTTACGATTTGGCGCGTGGCCCCTATTGTTGTTATTAAACTGACGCCGGAATGCACGCCTAGTAGTAATCCATGAAAGTTAAAACGGATGTTGAAATAATGTCTCAAAGCAAAAAACTTAAATAATTATTGATGAAAACTAACAAACTTCTCGCGGAAAAATGACGTTCCACGAAATTATTAATTTAAAATTTATTTGTGACAGGCGCCTAATTGATTAATAATTTACTTAAATCCCAAAAACTACAGAAGATAATCCCACAGAGAACAACCTATTTAGTTATCTCGTAGGGAATTTATTAATAATATAAAATGGGTAGTCTATTATGGGGAACCCTGTATAATATTACTTTCCTGTATAATTAAAGTCTCGGAAATGGCACCCGCGCTGGCTCTACTAGCGGAGAGTTCTCGGAAAGAAAGTTCGACAAACCAAATTACTGATATTCCACTCTATTGTTACCGTCTATCTAACTTACAGTTTTTGGATAAAATTGTTTAAAAGAAAAAAATTACGTTGACCTGTTGTATAATTCTTTTTTAATTTTCAGGTAGCAAGGCAGGAATAACAAACACAGTCCGCAACGATCACACTGTAGCTAAAAAAATGGCACTTTTAGTCTTCACCGATTTTGCTTGCCTGTCGCCCATCGCTTTCTTTGGAATAACAGCATTAATAGGGCACCCCCTTATCACCGTCACCCAAACAAAAATTATCCTTGTATTTATTTATCCTCTAAACTCATGCGCAAATCCTTGTTTATATGCAATCCTTACGCAACAGTACCGAAAGGATTTTTTCATACTCATGGGTAAGTTGGGAATGTGCAAGGAACATGCAAACTCTAATCGAGGGGCAATAGGTGGCATACCTTTACCTTATACACGTACACCCTACCTTAAAAACCCACGTGGGGCGAACAAAACTATCAGTAAGTCCAGTGGGGTTAACAATAGAAATGTACCTGTTTCTACAGTATCTAATGTTAATGTAGAGATTCCGCTCAATAGTTCTGGTAAAATGAATGGAAATGATTTTGGGAAAAATGATTACATAAATACCGATAATCTGTAAATACTCATAGCGTTTAAATTAGATTAGAAATGGGAATTTAAAGTGACCAGTATCCCCCCAGGGAACAAAACGATCTACGAGACTGTCGTCGCTAAAAATAGATTGAGGTTATATGTCAAAAATGTTGTTTGTTTAAACTATCTACGACTTTAAAAGATAAAATGTAATGTAAATGTACACAAAACTGTCTCATTTCCTTTAGGGTAGAGAACAATATCTTATTTAGTGCAAGAAATACATAGAAATCTTTAAAATGTTATAATAAGCAGTAACTACTTACAGATATAGATTTAATATAACTGAAAAATATTTCGTATGGTGCAAAGTTTTTTAAATTGAAAAAAAAATTATGTCTCTAGGAATCCCAGAACGTTGGGATTGCCGGTCGATCGCTCTATCAATTATAACGCTAAACACCCAATAATAATTTACAAACATTTCCATAGGGTTCAAAAACATAATGATTAAAGAAAATCAATGATTTTTATAAAAAAAAAACCAAAATACATATTACAAATTTGTGATTTATATTATATTTATTAAATATGTAATGGTATTTTTACATTCAAACAATAAGAATAGTATTTTCTGCATTGACATGTATTGCAAAATCAAGAAATCGCTGTGTCTGGCGTAATGTTTGGTATTTACCCTTCTTTGTTCTTGCGCTTATTTTCCTGTAGAAAACTGGCTGCACTGTACAGGGTGTCCCATAACTTACAGGATGTTGAAAATGAAAGTTTATTTTTGAAAATAAGCCGTAATTTGAAAAGAGTTCAATGTATCGGATTGAAAGTTGGCAGTATGATGTTTTATGAGTAAGAAATGAGAATTTGTAGAAATTGTTAAGTTTCACATCAGAGGGCGCTAGTTCCATACACTGGGTATAATAAATCTATTATTTTTTCTCACCTGTAATTTAGCGTTGTGATCGCTCGAGCGAAAAACCGCTTGATTACTCGATTATCCGCTCGAGTTATCTATTCAGGCGAAAACTGTCGCTCGTCACTTATTATCTTTCACTCGATACCCGCGCTCCGCTTGACGCCGACGATGTACCGCTGTAGTGTGATCGAGTTAAAAAACTGCTCGTATATTGGAACAGTTTTTCGCCCGATAGGAAATACTCTAGTTATAAATTCAGGGGAAAAACCTAAAAATATCGCTTCATTGGGTTCGCTTTCAGAAGATTTCTTACCTTGAAAGGTAAAAAACCATCAATGAATTATAATTTCCGCTTATTTAAATAGAGATTTTTTAAACACTTATAACAGTCGCCATTTTGAAATAGCTTGACAGAATCGCGCTAAAATTTATGTGCATAGGTACTGTACGATATATTAGCTTTCAAGTGATGTATCACAAGCTGTATGTTCCTATTTAAAAAAACATCGATGTCGTCATATCTTTGACAGTCTATAAAAAAACAAACGAATAACGTCAAAATGTGAGCATATACAGTGTCACCATTAAAGTCCGCACCATATGGAACTTTTTTTTATTAATGAGGTTAGTTAAAATTAAATTTCGGCAATCGTTTTTGCTTCAAATTAGACTAAAAATTATATAATCAAATGTCACCATCTGTCATTCGGTATCTGTCAAAAATTACATTCTAATCAAAAAATGCTGAAAAATGGCATTGTTTTACCGAATTTCAAAAAATTTTATTAGAAAAGTTGTTTCTAGTACAATTCTTGGCCTAAATACAAAGTTTCAGTTTTCTAGCTTAAAGTTGATTTTTTTGCCATTTTTTCTAATTAACTTTTTTTTTATTTAATGTAAGTTCGCTTAATGGATATTAAACTATTTGCTTATACCATACTCAATATTTTATTTAGTTTGTGTGAGCTTTTTTTTACTAGAATGCCATTTTTTTTCGAAATTTAAAATTAGAGGCAAAAAAATTTGACACAGGTGGTGCAAAGTTATCCTAATTTAAAAATTTTAACAGATAGACGTCAGATGTTTCGTTTTTCAAATGACAAATATATCTAAATATTTGATAAAAATTTTATTTTATACTTAAAACTATCATTATTATTAAAAGGAACAAAAAGGAACTTTAATCATTTTAAATAGGTAACACAAAAGCAATATAAATTTCACATTTCAGTGTGACGTCCTTCTCGCTCTATACAAACACCCGTCCGTCTATAAACGTCTTTGACAGCATTTTGTAAAAAGCTTGGTCTTATATCGGCACAACACTGTCCTATCGTTTGTTCCAAATGCTCGATATTTCTAAACGGTCGATTCTTATAAACTTTCTGCTTAAGATAACCCCACAGAAAAAAGTCTAGTGGGGTTATGTCAGGCGACCTGGGTGGCCAGTGACATTCTCTATCACGCCCTATAACTCTGTTTTGAAATAATTGGTTTATGCGTTCTTTCACTGCTACAGTTTGATGTATGGGTGCACCATCAAGCTGATACCATAAGTTATGTCTATGGTGTAAGGGCATGTTATCCAAAACTTCGGTAATCTCGTTATCAAGAAAATTCAGGTACCTTTCACCAGTTAAGTTTGCTCTAAAGAAGTATGGTCCAATAAGCTCATCTTTCAAAATTCCACACCAAACATTGGTTTTAAAATGATACTGGTCGCGACATTCAATTGTGAAGTTAGGATTTTCTTGGGACCACCATCGGCAATTTTGTGAGCTCACGGTACCATTCGAAGAGAAAGTGGCTTCATCTGTCCATAATATCTTGTATGGAAAAAGAATATTCTCCTCATATTGTCCCTGATACCAAAACGAAAAATCAAGTCGGATATCAAAATCGCGTTCTTTTAATGTGTTTATAAACTTGGGTTTATATGCCCGAAATCGATTTTTCTGAAGAATTTTTCTAACGCTTTCTCTCTTGCACCCTGTTGCATCACTTATCTTGGTTACACTAGTTTGACCGTGGTCAATAACAGTTAAACAAACATCAAGTTGTGCTGCTTCATCGTATTTACTTGCCGCGTGAGGTTTCTTAAAATTATTTCGAACAGATCCAGTTTCTCTAAATTTTGACATTATTCTTGAAACAGTGCTATGCTGCAAATTTTTTTCTGGATGCCTCTCATTAAAAATGGCAGATACTTGCCGGTGAGGCATATTCTCTCCACAAATTAAGACAATTTCTATTTTTTCTTGAATGGACAACATTGGTGATAACACTGAAAACTATAACTTGCAAAAAAAATATTAACATTTATGACATTTCTTTTATTTATTCGGCACTCTAATTCGTTTTTTTCCATAGCCTACTTATAAAATTCAAAATTGCCTTGATATTTTATTGTGGATAAAAAGAAAATGTGTCTAAATTTTGAACTAATCTGATATCTGGGAATTTTATTATAAGTTTTTTAAACTTCTTAGGTGTATGTACTATCAAAAAAATGGAATATCTGACGTCTATCTGTTAAAATTTTTAAATTAGGATAACTTTGCACCACCTGTGTCAAATTTTTTTGCCTCTAATTTTAAATTTCGAAAAAAAATGGCATTCTAGTAAAAAAAAGCTCATACAAACTAAATAAAATATTGAGTATGGTATAAGCAAATAGTTTAATATCCATTAAGCGAACTTACATTAAATAAAAAAAAAGTTAATTAGAAAAAATGGCAAAAAAATCAACTTTGAGCTAGAAAACTGAAACTTTGTATTTAGGCCAAGAATTGTACTAGAAACAACTTTTTCTAATAAAATTTTTTGAAATTCGGTAAAACAATGCCATTTTTCAGCATTTTTTGATTAGAATGTAATTTTTGACAGATACCGAATGACAGATGGTGACATTTGATTATATAATTTTTAGTCTAATTTGAAGCAAAAACGATTGCCGAAATTTAATTTTAACTAACCTCATTAATAAAAAAAGTTCCATTTGGTGCGGACTTTAATGGTGACACTGTATAAAACTAAATTGGCGTGTCCGAGCGTTTTCCCCAAAAGTTACAGGTTAAGGCTATATTAATTTTATTCCGGACTTCTGGGCAACCCTGTATATAACCGCTCTCGCGATATTTCCATTTGAACATCAATGCATCAAAAAATCGAAGTAAAAATGGAAATATCTCTAAAACGGTTAGAGATTTAAGATCGAGCAAGTATACCTTTTTAGTTTAAAAATTACCCTTCTTTGAGAATATTGGATTAATAATACTTAATAACAGATAAGAAAAAAAATCATAGATTTATTAAACCAATTGTATGTAACTAGCGCCCTCTAATGTGAACCTTTAAAAAATAATTCTACAATTTTTATTTCTAACTCATTAAAAACATAATACCGCCATCTTTCAATCCGATACATTGAACCGTTTTCAAATTATGGCTTATTTTCGAAAATAATCTTTCACTTTCAACACCCTGTATATCTAGATCGATCTAGAATGAGAAACATTTCGGAAAAACTTATATAAGTTAGGGCCGATATTTGAATGTTACCTTAAGTTAGACCTTAGCTAAAGTAACCTTAACGTTATGGGAAACCTGAAAAAATAAGTTTTAAATTAATTTGAAGGTCAAATGACGCGTTAAGTCTAAGATTGCAACGTTCTTAAGGGTCTATTCCTTTTGATGAGAGTTAAAAAGAACTTTAATAAACCTTAAGCTTGTATATTGAATGACTTATGTCATTCTGTACATTAAGGTGACTTTGAAATATTGGCCCTAAGGGCCGCTATTTGAATGTTACCTTAAGTTAGACCTTAGCTAAAACATTATAGTTCTTAAAGGTCTATTCCTTTAGATCAGAGTTAAAACGAACTTTAATATACTGTCAAACTTGTGTTAAGGATGACTTATGTCATTCTGGTGATTTTGAAATATCGGCCCTACACCGATCTAATTTGATGCTTAAGCTGCAAACACACTATTATCACGTCACGTGAGATCACATGCTATCACACAAAGTTATGGCATACCCGAAATATCTGCAAGGCGGTTTATGCGTGCTTATAAATAGGTTTAGAAGTACACTATAATCACCTCATGCAGCTGACGGCAAGTCATACTTGACAGCACAATTTTATTTCTACAAATTTACATATTCGGCACACGTGATAACACTGTGTCAGCGTTGCTAGAAGGCTACAAGATTCACTTGCGATCTTCACAAACACAAAATATGTAATAAAAATGATCTGCAGTATACGTAGTCTGTTTCTAAGCCGTGACAGCATGTGCTATTTTGCCGATATGACAACACGTGAATTCACGTGACGTGATAATAGTGTGTTTGCGGCTTTAGTGTCTCCAGTTGCTCTATGTGCCATAAGTTATGGGACACCCTGTATAATATAAACGGGATAATTCGTTCGTTATTGCGTTGAGAATAAATTGCATACAGATTTTTTGATTCAAATAAAAAAAAATCGCATGATTCGAGTCAAATGATTGAATCAGTCGAACCCTGAATTTCAGTTATATTTAATAATTACTCTAAACTTTTGTATCAAAATCTGCGATATTTTCTTTTTAATTTGGCTTCTGATCCCCTCGTTCGATTTCGAGTTAATGCAACAATATTATTTGATACCAGAGTCTAGTTCGAAGCACAACAAAGCAACCTGCTGATAAATCTGTCGTTAACTGTACCCTATCATGACTTAAAAGGGACAGTGTATATCCCATCTTTCATATTTAGGCCTCAATCGACTTTATCTTTACAGATTAACTGCTCCTAGCTTGAAGGTTCTTCACCTCTATCAGATCTAACAGAGATCATTTACCGTTTTAATTGAGTCCAGTGCTTATCTTGAATCATGAGTCCTCTAAATAATTCGGCCGCCGCACTCTAGCACAGATTATAAGATTATATGTGACCCGTGATGGCCCTAAATGGAAGCTCATTTATTTTTGTATTGTGATTTGCATCTTTCGTCAATGGGTAGGACATACAAGAATGTTTACGCAAAACATGGATCATCTATACCCCTACCCAATACATTATTTCACAAGAATTTTAATTTTTCAGAGGTAAAAATATACAATGTGTCCAAGATAATGAGGGCCAGTACAGGGATCTCGGAAACCGTAAGAGATACAAAGTCGGTTAAATGGAGGTAAAGTTGCGCATTTACGTGCCTAATAATATGCCGTTTAGAAAGTTTTAAAATTCCTAGTAGTTCCGGAGATATCCGGAAAAAAAACAAATTTTGAAAAATCGTTCTATTGTTTTCCTGGGTTTTTTTGAGATCGAATTCTAAAGTAAATTGCACTTTTGCATTGCCACTTTTCCGCTCTATCTAACAGCGTTAATTGTTTTGTAATCCGACGAGTCGTCTTCGAAGGGCCATTATCAACTTTCTTTTTTTAAATACGGTCCTGTTTTCCTTATATTGGAATTTGAGAGCTTTTTTTTCTCCCGAATGCAACGATGTATGACACATTGTGGTTTAATGACGTTTCGAGGGTTTTTTGAACAACATCAGGAAATTTTGGGATACGGTCCTGTATTTCTCCTAATTTTATAAATAATATCTCATAAGTAAGCTCTAAATTTTTTTACTTATATTGGACTAGTTCAATAAATAACAAATAATTTAATAATAAACCACAAATAAGTGAACAAAAATCATTCCAAAACAGTAATAAAACGAACAACGAAAAAAGTAAGGAACTACATAATCAGGTGTTCAAAATGATTTCCGTTATTCTCTAAGCACCAATAACATCTTCTAACTGCCACACATAACAGTTTTTTCAATTTAATAAAATATGCGATAGAATATCAAACTTTTCAGCATTTGTAATTTTATGTTCCATATTTTCTGGAAAATAGAAAACCTCTTAAAACGCTCCCAGCGATCACAATGGGAATATCAAGCGAAACAAATCACGCGTCACCATCTTAATTTTTTTGTTTCAAGCGCCTACTTTTCTTTTAAATCGCGATCACGATCAACAGAAGTTTGAAATAATGTTTCTGTATTTTGTTCACTTATTTGTGGTTTATTACTAAATTATTTGTTATTTATTGAACTAGTCCAACATAAGTAAAAATTTAGAGCTTACTTATAAGATATTATTTATAAAATTAGGAGAAATACAGGACCGTATCCCAAAATTTCCTGATGTTGTAAAAAACCCTCGAAACGACATTAAACCACAATGTGTCATACATCGCTGCATTCGGAAAAAAAGCTATCAAATTCCAATATCAGAAAAACAGGACCGAGTTGATAATGGCCCTTCGAAGACGACTCGTCGGATTACAAAACAATTAACGCTGTTAGATGGAGCGGAAAAAGGGACAATGCAAAAGTGCGATTTACTTTAGAATTCGATCTCAAAAAAAAACAAGGAAAAAAATAAAACGATTTTTCAGAATTTCGGTTTTTTCCGCATATCTCCGGAACTACTCGGAATTTTAAAACTTTCTAAACGGCATATTATTAGGCACGTAAATGAGCAACTTTACCTCCATTTAACCGACTTCCTATCTCTTACGGTTTCAGAGATCCCTGTACTGGCCCTCCTTATCTTGGTGTTGTTGTTGTATAGACACAAACAGACATCGACCTAAGCCAGTAGATTTAAACAAGGACACCACCACCTTAATTAAGTCTCTTAAATCGAAGTCTGTTGTGAAAACCCCTGTAAGTGGGTCTGTCGAAGCCACCGACCTATAACTATGCATAAGTACAACTTATGGGGGTACGCAGTAAAATGTTAAATTTTATTAGAAAAAAAGGGTTGGTGTGCACAGTTTACCGGTCATATTTTTAAAGGATGCTCGTCGGTTGTCTTGCGCACAATGTTGTCGCCGTCATATAGGCAATCCCGTCGTATTGGTGCCAACCAACGACGACAGTCCAGAACCAAAATTAGTCGTAGGGATGTAACGATATTAAGATGCTATGGATACGTGGACAATAGATATGAAAATTAATTCTAAAAGTGGCTTTTCAGTGATGGCAACAAGGCCTTCTTTTATGCAAAAATATATAGATTGTTTATTTCCCAGTAAAGAAGGTCTTGATGTGTCAAAATATTGAAGTGTAATCATTTTCATTAACGGCGAAGTACGGTCTGTTCGCCGGTTAAGGTAAATAGTTTATCAGTCGGCATTGCGCTTGACATCGGACGATCAGCTTTGTTTAGGTGCGCGCGACCACAAATTGGCCACTTTTGCTTCTAGAGTTTGGCTATCCATAGATATAGGTCGGTGGTCGAAGCCTAGAAGGTGGTATCACTGAAGATAAATGAATGAATCCTGTTGTTCATAATTATTTGCTTTATAACTTTGATTTAAAGGTGAAATAGAATAGATTTATAAATCAATAAAATTTCAAGTGTAACGTTTGCCTTTACATGTTTTTTATTACTTTTAAAAACAGATTTTTATGTGTAAAATTTCTAAAAATTCTTTACTACCTACCTATCTATTATATAATTGTTATAATGCCTATATCTCAGGTATCTAAAATGTTAAGAAATTTAATTGCATGTAAAATATACTAGAATAACTTATAGTATGATCTCTTTTATGTAAATGTGTGATTAAATATTTAAAAAAAAAATTGTGTTTTTCTTTTCCATAAACAAAAAAACATTAATTGATATACATGTTGTACTGTTGTATACTATTCTGATACATATCGCTCAACTTTGTATACGAGTCTGTATAGTTGTTGCAGAATTATACCGTTGATTCTTACTGCCATAAATAAACTACCTGATTAAACGCTATTGTATACGCCTGAACCTCTTCAAAGCTCAATAAATGGGATCAGGGCCGGCTTGAAAATGTATACCACACCACATGATTTATTTTTATAATTTAAAATAAATAGATAGGTATTTTTAGTTTGAGGTACCTATAATAAATGTAAAATAATGATAACAATTAATGATAATTGAAAATAATATAATTTAAGTATAACTATTAGGATAACAAGTACAAAAAAAATTAATTAAATTCTAAGAAACTTTTGACAATTTATTCCAAATTTAATTCTGTATCACTATCACTATCTTCATCTAATCTATAAACTTATAATTAAGGGTTGAATATTTGTAATCATACAATTGTAAGAATTTTCCACATTAAGTACATGCTGTACACAGTTCTTTCAGCTGTCTGCAGAAATTTTTCTTACTTCGTTTTTAATTAATTCTATTACAGATGCATTTAATGTGGGAGAAATATTATTTCTCCTAATATTGGATTTTAATTGGTGCCATATTAGCTCAATAGGATTGAATATACAATAGTACGGAGGAAGACGCAACACTCTATGTCCATTTTTTTGTTTCATGATCAAACACAAGCACTATAGGAAATGCTGCAAGTTTGTCACACTCGTATTCCTTATTTATTTTAAAAGCTTTTAATACTTCTAGCAGTTATATTTCCTTCAGGGTCATCCAAATTACTTTTAGTCATTATACAGGGTGTTATGGAAATGACGTATTATATTTAAACCGGCAATTCCTGAGATGAATACAAATTGAAGAAAAATATCCTTAAATGGCGCTTTCAATTCATTTAGCGGTAAAAATGACCTGACGTCAAACCAGGAATACCTCTGTACCGCACTGCGGCACATCCGAATTCTCACCGGTGTTGTCAGAATTACACGTTACACTATTTAAGTTTGAAATACCCAACTACGTAACTAGGTCAAATGTCAATGACCTTTTGACTTTTGATTGGCAGATTTTTTAATGTAATTTTATTTAGGCCACACACGTACACTTACCTTGTCGGTCTTATTTAAAAATTAATGTCAACAAAAACTTATACAGCGTTTTAGTAAAGAAACCGGCACATCACATCACATAACCTGGTTATGCAAAACTAAACTACACATGAACATTGGCCGCCATAAAACTGCACAAAATTCACTTGGAGACATCGTTTTTATTAACATTGCTTGTCTCGCTTAGGTTTGCATGAACTTTTGCTTTTAATTAAAAAACACATTGTAAAATGTAAATAACATCTGACCTGAAATAAAAACACGAACTGTCAAAAACTAGAAATGTATTATAATGCAATGCATGTTTTCCGGTAGATTCCTGCGCATTCACCAAAAAAGGTTGAAATAAATAATTATAATAATCTACAAATCTACAGCATTTATTTATTGTTTATTGTTACTGTAGATACCAATAAAGATTAAAAAACTTGTTAATCGCTGCTCTGGTGCTTTATTTCATTCGAAAAGCTTAAAAAAATTAAATCGATCGTTTCACAGCGGGATTTTAAAACCCAAGATTAGCACATCTCTAGTATAAATCGACAGGTTAAAAGTTGACATTTGCTTGACAACAAGCGGCTTCGCGCGAAAGAGTTTTTTCGGGATATTTAATCAACTGTACAGTGCGAATAAGTGGGAAAATGTTTAATACAGAAAAATCAAGTCGAAGGCATATTAGAAAATGTTCCTTTAGTAAGAGACTGGAAATCGCAAGGTCACCGGATCTTACATCATGCAATTTTTTCTATGGGATACGATGAATAAAGAAATAGTTGATAAAGTCGAAGATAAAATAATTGCTGAACGTTTTAGTTTATAAAGTGCCAATTGTGTCCTATTTGTGTGTTTGATAAAGAATGCATTCGTGTGTAGCGATTTTGTGTGACAAGGGCCTATCTTAAAAAAACTAATTTGAAACATGTGTGTTTCTTTAAGTGATTTATGGTAATTTGTTCAGTGTTTCACTATTTGTTCTGTGTCTCTGACGATATACAGGGTCATGTTCTGAGATTGGAAGAAAAACGCCGAAGGGGTTTTAGTGGGTTATAAGCTTTACCCACTAAAACCAAAAAAAACTGAAGATTTATGTGCTTTGGATTACTTGCTAGTATACTGGCACCTGGATTCACTTCTATTTGGATACTAGGTAGCTAAATATTTATTTTTATAAGAATCTAAAGTTTTACACGAACAATTTGGCAACATTGCGCTAGAACATCTGTTTATTACACAGCTGCTCAGTGTAATGTGACTGTGCCGAGGAGTTGTGTGTGGGTTTATGGGTGAATTACCCCACTTTTTAAACGTTCGATTTGAAAAAAAAAATATGTAGCGCTTCTCTAGGACACCCCAGGAGTCACCCATTTAAATATAATACGTCATTTCCATAACACCCTGTATAATCACATACACAATCTAATCTTCTTGAAATGTTAGGTCGTGTCGTACGATTTCCTACCATTATAAAACTGAAAAAATAATACGACAATATTATGTAGACATCATCACTGCATTTTTATTGTAACATTGTCTGTCGAAACATGGTGACACTGATCCCAGATTCGACCATCACTAGAGTACTGAGCTCTCATGTCTGGAGCTCTGCACCCAAACATACTCTTCGGCTACTGGATTCCATCGAAAGGAGGGCTATTCGTCTGATCGGAGACCACGAGCTGACGAAGAACCTCGATAGCCTGCAGTGCCGGATTAAGGTCGATTCTCACCTAAGCTTCACGACACGGCGACGCACGACACGGCGCCGCGATGCAAAATCTGTTTACAAGTCTTTTGCATGGAATCAAATGAGACCGTTCCCACCTAAGCCGCGCGACGCGACACGGCGCCTCACTTCAGCGGGCAGCAAAATTTTAATTCTACTGTGAGCATTGCCACGCGGCATTTTCGGTATTTTGACGCTTGTTGGATTGTGTTTGTTTCGTATTGTTGTTTGGTTATTCATTATATATGATGGACGGGGAGAAGGCAGAAAATTTAATTTTGGTAGTAAGTGAGTACCCAGAAATATATGATATGAGCAATAAAAATTATTCTAATCAAATTAGAAGAAACAATATTTGGATAGAAGTCGGAAAAAAATATTGATGAGAATGGTAAGCGAGTTAAAATTGAAAGGAATCAAACAGTAAGTTAGTAATCATGAGTGATATAATAATTCCTTGAACATATTATTATATATTAAACTAAGTAATTCTCAGGACCGGCTCCAGTAGCTAGGCAGCCTGTGCCCTCCCCCGGGGATGCAAATACACTGCAGGCTGCAAACACCAAGCGTTCATTGCTATATTTGACTGTAGACAGATTAAAATATCTTGCTATAATTACCATTGAACACGATGTAGGTTCCAAATAAGATATCGTTCAATTAAATTAGTATGTTTGCTGAAGTGAAAACTAGAAATCTAATTTAAATCGTTAATATTTTTCAATTGTTTTGGAATTTTTATTTTTGTTTACCATTTGTAGTGTGATTTCTGGCAGTTGAATAGCAAAATAAATTATTTCATCAATTTGATTACATTATTATTGGATACAGTTTCTTTTATATACAGGGTGTTATTTAATTATGTGGCCAAACTCCAAGGAGTGCTTTTATAAATGATTTTAAGAAGAAAAGTTCATATAAACATGGATCCGAAAATGCATAGTTTTTACGATACAGGGTGTCAAACTTTAGAAAATGAATCGGATGTTCGTAAATATCTCAATACTCTTTTATTCGCTTATAGTTTGGTAAGTAGTTTAAATTTTTTGCCCCCAGGACATGCAATAACGGTTGTTTATTTTTTTTTCTCGAAAACAAAGTAAGATATGAAAAAACTCAAGAGATAAAAAAGTTGTATTTGTGGTTGCTTAATTCGAAAAACTACATAATTTTAAAAAAAGTTAGTGGCTCGCAATTTTTTTTTTCAAAAATATTAGTTAGATTGTCTTTTGGGACACCAGTGGACTTAATAATTTTAATCTAATTGGGGCTAAATACATCGACCGAGTGCATGTAAACATTACCGATCTGCGGCCGCTTAAAAATGCCGCTCAGGTGGGAATACCTATGTAAAATGCATCGTCGCGTCGTGAGGCGCCGGGTCGTGCATCGCCGTGTCGTGAAGCTTAAGTGAGAATCGACCTTTAACCTATACGCTAAATACGCTGTAGCGTAGGGCGGCACTCGGCGGTGGGGCGGCATGGACTGATGCGAAAAACAAATATTGTCTCTTTCAAGTAGATTCAATAATAAAACATCTTGTTTCTTCAATGGAAATACACTTTTTCCAGTTCCTCAAATTAGCCAATCCGGAAAGAGAACACTCAGACATGATATACCAAGGCCTGGGTAACCTCAATAAATCGATAAGGTAGACGTGGGCGGCAAGCCCATTTTAGCGTATAGGAGTCACTCGGAATAATCCGGCACTGACAGCCTGGAACATCGAAGACAGATTGGGGATTTGACTCTCTTTTACAGATATTTTTATAGAAGGTGCTCGGCTGACCTTGCCCTCTTAATTCCGCCCAGAGCGACGAAAAGCAGAAATACACGACGAACCACTGCCGCCCATCCATATGTGGTTGAGCTTAGTACTCCTCGAACTTCATTATTTAAGAATTCTTTCATCTGGAGGACTTCATCCTTGGGGGAGGTCGTTTTTCCCAACGAATGTAACCTCCAACGATTCAAAACCAACGTGAATCGCTTATTGCGCACGCGCACCACTCCCAGAGTGCCCTAAAGGATTTTTCCTATAGTGCTTGTGTTTGATCATAAAAAAAAACTGAAAATAGACGAGATCAGATTAAACGAAACATTGCATAATTACTGTTTTGATTAAAAAAGTCACTTTAATATTATACCGAGTATTATACTTTCTAGTAAACGCTATGAGTAGTTCTGAGTAAGTTGTGCGTAAAGATTGTAAATAATCAATCAATCAAGTGAATTTGCAGAAAGTCTCCATTAAGGTGTCCCAATACAATTTTTATAAGTTTTCGGTCTAAAATAAATCACAACGATATTTTTGTTATTACCACGTCATCGTTATGTAACATCAATATTAGAGAGTTTCGCCACACAGTTTTATCGATTTTTTAAACGTAAAAATTTCCGATATTTTGACAGGTCGACAAGTGGATCTGTGTCTACGACTTATCGGTAAGGGGGAAGCAATATCGTTTAAAACATGGTCTAATCATGAGCGTGCTATTATTATTTTAAATAATGCAATAAAAATAGGAAATTCTTCAGTAGTTGCATTTTATGCTTGAAGGTATTTTTATCAAGGTTTAAAAAATTTACTTCTTACAAGATGTAAATGTTTCAACATTATAAAAAATAACTACATGATTAATTGATTAACGAAATTTTTTTAGTTTCAGTTGTATTAATGTTCCTTTCTAGCCTTTGGGTTAAGTGGCAATTTAAATATATTGATTTGGAATTCCTCTTCACATACCGTAAAAAACATTTGCAATCACTTCACGGTTGACTGAGAAAGTGTTAACTAGGAGTATACTGATTCATCATCACAAAGTTCAAAATTTTAAAATGTCACCCTGGGGATGGGTACATCCTTCAAATATCGGGCATGGCCGAACAATCCCGATGGCCCATCGGGTGTCTCACGAGACGCATCCGCTATCAACCGTCTGGAATATAACCTATCAAATTAGCTCTAGCTAGCTACCATTGCCAACGCACGATGTTGTCATATTTTTAGATTAAAAGTACTTTAATCAGATTTGTTCGGGTTTGTAGTTTTTACAGACATTAGACAGGGTCTAATATAAGGTTTTACCTGACATCTTCCTTGTCCAAGTAAAACGTATCAGTTAAAACATTATAGTTAGAGAGACGGTGACAATAGGGGGTCCGTGAAGTGGAATATCAGTAATTTGGTTTTTCGTGGAGTTTAGGTCCCCCTCTACAACTTTTATATCTGATGAAATGCCGTAGAGCGTTGCTGAGAGGCGCTGTACCGCTTTAGATAGGAAATTCTCAATAAATTCAAAATTATATCGAGCCATGTCTGAAAATGAATTTACAGCATCTGCGTGACCCCAAAGTCACGGAAAACACATTTTCTGACAAGTCAACCCTTGCATATACTTTGCCGAGCGTGTCAAAAAAAAATGAAATTTAAAAAAAAAAGAAAAAAGGCGAATTTGAAGTTGAAACTTTCTAGAATGGAACATTATATGTTAAAGATTAAGTTAAAAAAAATTTTGTCGTTCCAGGTCTTGCCATTTCATTATTGATATTTTTTTAAAATCTCCTCGGAGGAAATTCGGAAAACTATCGTGACATGTCAGAAAATTGTCACACTACATTCCTTGACACCCCAATATTGTGGAAAAAAAGTTTCAGAAGAATCGCACCTAGCTAGGCGGAATTCTGACAATATTACGCAGATATACAAGAAGGCAGGTATAGTTCAACGGGAAAAATGATAATTGGTGATTAAGACTAGCAAGACACTACTCATCCTCTGAATCGATGGGATGGGTTCCAAACCCCCTCCCCCATACCGTGTTATCGTAAAATTTAAGAAAATATTACAATTCTGAGGTTGTTTCGCGCATGGGAAGCAATTGGAGTGGAAATACCACACTTTCGCAATATTCTTTTTATCAAAAAATTGTTTAAGAGTCATATCCATGTGAATACAAATCGATTAAGCCCACTTGGACCCATGTCACTTGAGACTTTATAATTTTTCTATTCATTTTTTATTTGACACGCTCGGAAAAGTATATGCAAGGGTTGACTTGTCAGAAAATGTGTTTTCGGTGACTTTGGGATCACGCAGATACTGTAAATTCATTTTCAGACATGGCTCGATATAATTTTGAATTCATTGAGAATTTCCTATCTAAAGCGGTACATCGCCTCTCAGCAACGCTCTACGGCATTTCATCAAATAAAAAAGTTCTAGAGGGGGACCTAAACTCCACGAAAAACCAAATTACTGATATTCCACTTCACGGATCCCCTATTGTCACCGTCTCTCTAACTATTAGGTGTGCATAGCATAACGGACCGTTTTACTTGAACGGAATGAAGATTTCATCTGAAATATGAACACTAAACTGTGTGTGTGTAGATACAGGTTTTAAAACCACTTTGCCCGACACCTTCGAGACCTAAAACTCCAGGAAAAACGTCAGGTTATAGTGGACGTTCAGGTTCTTGTGGAATAAAACAGTAGATATACTTGTAGGTAGGAAAATGTAAGTGTAAAGGCTCTACATTTTCCTATAGGGTTTTATTCTCTACTATTATAATAAGTTTCTAATCTTATCTATTATATTATATGCTCTTAGTGCCTACATAGTTCGTGTTATATATATATATACAGGGTGTTATGGAAATGATGTATTATATGTAAACCGGCAATTCCTTAGATGAAAAGAAATTGAAAAAAAATAACCCAAAATGGCACTTCCAATTAATAACTGAATTATAACACCTTATGTAAAACCAAATAAACACATCTGTTACTACTGACCAAACGTAAACAACCGGTTGACAGAAGATGTTTATTTTTCAAGGTACATTTCTAAACTTTTACGTTCAGTTGTTCACTGGGAAAATTTTTTTTAATTTAAGCTCTGTTACCTTTTCGGCATTACTTAAAATAACACATAAATGCACATTAATTAACGCACATACAACACTTTTGCTGGTTAGAAAACGCTCCCATCTAAGTTTTTACATGGATGATGGATTTATGAACATAAAATTCTTTACAACTACATATTGTTCTAATGGTAAATAACAGATATACAAGTTGATGAAGGTAATATGTACTGATGACTGTGCCAGAAAAAAAAAACTTTAAACTCAATTTTCTCTAAATAATTAATAAATAAACAACGTTCGGGCAGTTTGATTTGACATTTTCGTTCTTCTTCTTTTTTTCTGTATGGCATCACTACACAACAACACTACAATGTTGCCACCTGCTGACGTCTTTTTTATAAGATGATGTTTTATAAGATTATATTCATAAATTACGTCATTTGCTTTTGAATATTACTTCTACGTATAATTTTCATTCATGCTTTAGGACAAAATTCATATTTTTTAATCGAATTTTCAATTTAATGTTTTGGCGCGAAAAATTTCGACGTTCCAGTTTCAAAACTGGCAACAGCGCAATAGTTCTGGTATTTTCCGAGATGTGCGTGCGATAGAGAGATATAAATTATTTTCTAATATTATAAATTTGCTATTCTAACTCAAAATGTCAAAAACTTCAATCGAACTAACGGACATGGTCTTGTACTATGGAGCAGCACAGGCCGCTGTACTACAAAAGTTAAAAAGTTGAAACTACAAGACTTCCTTTACTTTACAAGAAGGTTACAACAGTGGTACATACAGTCAAGTCGAAGTACCTGACTAATTCCGAAGGATAGTTCACAGATGAGGTTGGCTTTACCCGAGATGGAATATTTAATCAGCGAGTTATAGAGGAAAGAGAAACCCAAACACGTTAGCCGCTGTACTACAAAAGTTAAAAAGTTGAAACTACAAGACTTCCTTTACTTTACAAGAAGGTTACAACAGTGGTACATACAGTCAAGTCGAAGTACCTGACTAATTCCGAAGGATAGTTCACAGATGAGGTTGGCTTTACCCGAGATGGAATATTTAATTAGCGATACCAATAGCCAGATAAGGTTTTTCTTGAACATATCGGCAGGTATTATTGATAATCACCTAATACGATACGATATCCTGCAAAACGACCTGCCAGAAATTTTAGAAAATGTTCCTTTAGGTCGGATAAGGGGCTTCTGCAAGCATAGTTTACGGATTGTCACTGAAATTTGGACGTCCTATATGCGTTTATTCTAGCCTACGGTAGTGTTTATAGTGGTTTTGTGGGTGTCTGTTTCTTTAAGTGATTTAGTTAGTTTAGATATGCCGGTCATGTCCCGAGATTGGAAAGAAGAGGACAAAGCAGTTTTAGTGGGTATAAGCAAGCGAGGAGTAGACTGTGACTTTGAGTTTACTTCTTAATAGCTATTAGGCAGTCCCACACTATTATCAAGGCACGTATAGAGCATAAAGTGTGAGCATGATGTGATGAGCATCGAGTATCCTGGATATACTTTCCTTGTATCCTAAGGTAAGCTAAATAATTAATTTTAGAAGAAACTAAAAGTTCTACAGTTTTACAAAGTTTGGCAACATTGCAGGAACATGTGTTTGTCAGACAGCTCCGCCGGATAATATCATATGGTGCTGCGGGGTCACCTGTAGGTTTAGGGGTGAATTACCCCACTTTTTAAACGTTCGATTTTAAAAAAAAAGTGCTTCTCTAGGACACCCCAGGAGTCACCCATTTAAATATAATACGTCATTTCCATAACACCCTGTATATTTAAATGGGTGACTCCTGGGGTGTCCTAGACAGGGTGTTATGGAAATGACGTATTATATTTAAATGGGTGACTCCTGGGGTGTCCTAGAGAAGCGCTACATATTTTTTTTGTTCAAATCGAACGTTTAAAAAGTGGGGTAATTCACCCATAAACCCACACACAACTCCTCGGTACAGTCACATTACACTGAGCAGCTGTGTAATAAACAGATGTTCTGGCGGAATGTTGCCAAATTGTTATTGTAAAACTTTAGGTTCTTATAAAAATAAATATTTAGCTACCTAGTATCCAAATAGAAGTGAATCCAGGTGCCAGTATACTAGCAAGTAATCCAGGGCACATAAATCTTCAGTTTTTTTGGTTTTAGTGGGTAAAGCTTATACCCCACTAAAACCCCTTCGGCCTTTTTCTTCCAATCTCAGAACATGACCCTGTATATCGTCAGAGACACAAAACAAATAGTGAAACACTCAACAAATTACCATAAATCACTTAAAGAAACACACACATGTTTCAAATTAGTTTTTCTAAGATAGGCCCTTGTCACACAAAATAGGACACAATTGGCACTTTATAAACTAAAACGTTCAGAAATTGTTTTATCTGCTGTATTTAATATCTTATATCGCAACTGATCCATATCTTCGACTTTATCAACTATTTCTTTATTCATCGTACCCCATAGAAAAAAATTGCATGATGTAAGATCCGGTGACCTTGCGATTTCCAGTCTCTTTCTAAAGAAACATTTTCTAATATGCCTTCGACTTGATTTTTCTGTATGTACTAAACATTTTCCCACTTATTCGCACTGTACAGTTGATTAAATATCCCGAAAAAACTCTTTCACGCGAAGCCGCTTGTTGTCAAGCAAATGTCAACTTCTATCCTGTCGATTTATACTAGAGATGTAGCTAATCTTTGGTTTTAAAATCCCGCTGTGAAACGATCGATTTAATTTTTTTAAGCTTTTCGAATGAAATAAAGCACCAGAGCAGCGATTAACAAGTTTTTTAATCTTTATTGGTATCTACAGCAGTGAAGGAAAATAATAAATAAGTGCTGTAGATTATTATAATTATTTATTTCAACCTTTTTTGGTGAATGCGCAGGAATCTACCGGAAAACATGCATTGCATTAATACATTTCTAGTTTTTGACAGTTCGTGTTTTAAATGCGTCATTTTTAGTTCAAATAAATGTTATTTACATTTTACAATGTGTTTTATAATTAACAACAAAAGTTCATACAAATCTAGGCGAGACAACCCAATGTTAATAAAAAACGATGTCGCCAAGTGAATTTTGTCTGTGTTTTGGCCAGTGTTCATGTGAAGTTTTCCGATTATGGGTTATGTGATGTGCCGGTTTCTTTACTAAAACGCTGTATAAGTTTTTATAGAAGTTGACATTAATTTTTAAATAAGACCGACAAGGTAAGGGTATGTGTGTGGCCTAAATAAAATTACATTAAAAATTCAATCAGCCAATCAAAAGTCAAAAGGTCATTGACATTTGACCTAGTTACGTAGTTGGGTATTTCAAACTTAAAGAGTGTAAGGTGTAATTCTGACAACACCGGTGAGAATTCGGATGTGCCGCAGTGCGGTACAGAGGTATTCCTGGTTTGACGTCAGGTCATTTTTACCGCTAAATGAATTGAATGCGCCATTTAAGGATATTTTTCTTCAATTTGTATTCATCTCAGGAATTGCCGGTTTAAATATAATACGTCATTTCCATAACACCCTGTATATGTATCTTAACCTAAACTTGAACTAATTAGGCTGTGGAGTAATGTTAGTGTTATTGTTATAATTTGTTCTGCATTGTAATCATAATACCACGTCTGGTAGTTGCAATACCATGGGTCGTGAGTGTCGTGACCCAGCTCGTGTTACTTATTAATTATAACAATAATATAGAATTTATCATTATTTTATGTAAAATAGGTAAAATGGAATAAACTCTATTTTTACCTCACAAGGTAAAACTTCATGTGTAGACCGGGCTATTATAACCGTTTTGCCTGACAGCATTGAAGATCTAAGACATCAGTTATATCAGAATAACGTTTTGCGCTTAAGGGTAGGGTATACGGGTATCAATGGGCGAACACTCTTGTCAGCGAAGGAAACCTTTTGTTTCAGGAATAAGCCGTTGCTGAGTAATGTGCGTTTAAAGAATCGTTAAAAGTATTTGCAGAAGCTGCCTATTATTTTCAATGTCAATGATTCCTTACGTGTACTTGGATGCCTTTATATACATATTTCCTAGAATGTTTCACCAATCTTACCGCGAACAACAACTGCTGCTGATCTATAATAGCGGAAAAGGGAGCGTAGATATATATAATCAAATCTTTAAAATAAAGAACCTTTGAATATAAACAACACGTCAATCTATTAATTTCGGATGAAAAAGGAATACGACGAAAATGACGCCGGCGCAAATTTTATTTTATTGCACAATATTTCGAACAGAAATATATGACAATATATGTTACAGAAAGGTTAGTTAGTGAAAACAAGTTGTTGAGTGAGCACTTATACATTTAATTATTATATAGCTGGTAAGTTTTAATGCGCAAAATTTATAATACAATATAGGTATTATTAATTATATGGCATACCTATATTCGAGAGTCTGTGGGTAATTGTTTCGTGAATATTGAAATTTAAAGGAATGAAATATAAAAATCTCCATAAAAACATAATATATTACTATAATACACGTTGGATTAAGTGAATTTTATAAGGCTTTTGGGTTTATTGTAAAACTTACCTCAAATGAAACACATTACAGTAAAAAAATCGTCGAATGTAACCTTATTTAAAAAGATACAATACCTACTTAAGTTAATCTTGGCTTCATTATTTCGTTCACTTAGGTTTATAACTGAAAAATATAATATCATTATCTAGACATTGTATATTATCGCCCCAAACTACTGGAGTTTATGAAAAGTGACTTTATTGGTGAAAATATTCAGAAAAAATTTGACCTATTCTCTTCCATACAACAAATTTTTGAGGTTAATGTCATCATCAGCAGTGTTGCCAGGTCAAAATTGACAACGACGGTATAATATTCGACATGTAGAAAACGGTAGGTTACGGTTACGGTAAAATGGGAATTTTTTAAAGAAAATACTAAAAAAAGAGAAGGGAAATTAGATTATAGTAAATAGAAAACGGTAGACGCCTGGCTGGTACACATTTTATTTAATAATTTCAAACAAAACCCTGCCAAATTCAATTTTAATATCAGTCTATCTGCTTTTCATTTTTACGGTAGAATTACGACTCTGTGGTCATCTCTCACAACGGCAAATCTATCGTCAAAACGGTAGGCAAGGCTGATCATTAGTGTTGCCAGACGCCGAATAGAGAATTATCGTTTCATCTTTTGAAAATGATTGCCATTTAACCAATCGCTAATTGACAATATCTAGAAAAAATAGTAATTTAATTCAAAAATGAAGTAGGTATTACTATTTTTCATGATTGGTCACTTAAATCAATCTGGAGATATATTGATTTTCCATTAAAATCTTTTTTTTTCACGTAATGTGGTTCTTATATAAATTATCGTACAAAACGGCAATATCGTACCTGCGCTATCGTACATCATAAACTCGACTCCGCAAGAATTATCGTGCAAAAACGATAATTATTGTACATCTGGTAACACTGCTTTTTTTCTTTTTATGCTTGAACTGCCCTGGAACCAGTGTTGCCGATTTGCGGGTAATTACCCGAAAATCGGGTATTTTGACCTGTTATGCGGGTAAAATTTTTCATGCGGGTAAAACCGGGTATTTCAACATTCATAATAATAATAAAGATTATGATATTATGAATGACGATTGATGCGTTGATGCCTAAACCCTCTGTGGAAAGGGTGTTCAGTAATTTTAATAAAATTAAAACTGATATACGAAACAGATTAAATACCAATACGGTATCAGCTTTACTATATACGAAAAAAGATATTCAAGAGTGTGGGGGAGTACTAAAATTTGAACCAGAGAGAGAAATGTATGGCAATACTATATGGCGAAAAAAATATGAATGAATTTGTTTTTATGCTGTAACTATTATGTACCTACTAAATAAAACTGAAATTAAATTTTGTAATTTTATTTGGATCTACTTTTGAGAGGCAACGGCAAAGTAGCTGATTTAGCCGTTAGAAGAATATATATATTAATAAGAAATGAGAATAACGAGCAGTATTCAAAATGAATTTTGAATCTCGTACTTATTTTTAAATTTTGTTAGGTTAGGATTTTTTGATGTTCTGTTCTGTTCGATTCCATTTATTACCTGCTTTTCAGCATCCAGCCATAAGGTTTTTTTGACACACATGATTTTTACATGTATGAAGGAGTAGAAAAATGTCTTTGTTGTAATTTTTAAATTATCAGACAAAAATTATAATTACGTTATGTTGCGGGTAAAATGTTGGGTATTTTGCTTAATGATAACGGGTAAAAAGGGGTATTTTCAAATTTCCCGCGGGTAATCTGAAAAATCGGATCGGCAACACTGCCTGGAACTGCTCTCGAAGAGTTCCAGACGAATGCAGAGCAGGCATTGTTGCCGTTTACAGTATAGTTTCAGTGATTTAATTTTATTGAAATTATTATACATGGGGAAATATAACACAAAAAAAATCTCTAAAAATTGTATCGTGACGGGTTTTCACCAAACATGGTTCCACAGAAAGCTGTTTATAAACAGTAATACTATACACACAGGGTGTCCCTTAATGACGCGCTAATCATTCAGAGTGTACGTGGTAAATTCATTGGTCATTTTATGACGAAAAGTTTATATAAAAATATGTTCACATCGCACGCGCGAATCCAACCCAACAATGGAACACGAAAAATGACATACAGTGAGGACGTAAAGTAAGGAATAAATTCATTATCTCGCAAACTACAATTTTTTAAAAAAATCGCTCGGACCCTTCGATTTTGTTTTTCGAACGCGCATATTCTGACATAAAATGTAGATATACAGGGTGTTGCAAATAAGAGTGACACAAAAATTTTTTTTCTTAAATAGAACCCACTGTATATTATTGCATGTACGGATTCTTCGGAAAATCCTAAACATTTTTCATGTAGAATGTGCTATACCTTAGACCAAGCGTTTTGGAGTTATTCTCATTCAAAATTTGATAAGTGGAAAAAGTCATGGAGAAAACAAAGAATAAAATTATTTTAAAAAGTCTTATTTATCGAAAAAACAGTTAGGTGAACTTAAAAATAATTTTTCTAAAGTAAATGTTCGAAGTGTCTTCCGTTGGTCAACTGACAATAGCCTAACCGATCTACAAATTCTCGCTGAACATTTCGAACCATTTGGGGTGTAATTTGCCGAATTTCTTGCCGGATGCGATCTTTTAAATCATCTAAATTTGCAGGCTGGCTTTTGAATACTTTTCCCTTAAGGTATCCCCATAAAAAAAAGTCGAGTGGTGTTAAATCGGGTGACCTTGGCGGCCACTCAATAAAACCACCTCTTCCAATCCACCTGTTTGGAAAAGTATCGTCCAACTATGTACGAACTCCCACAGCGAAATGTGGGGGAGCACCATCTTGTTGCAACCAGATATTATGATGTGGCAAATCGGGACGTTCTAACTCAGGAAAAAGGGTGGCCAGGGCTGGAACAAGTTCTTGTTCTAAAAAACTCAAGTATCTCTCGCCTGTTAAATTTCCGTCAAAAAAGAAAGGCCCTATAACAATGTCATCGACAACGCCAGCCCACACATTGATCTTTTGATTAAATTGTGTGTGTCCTTCCCTCATCCAGTGTGGATTTACATCGGACCAATATCGATAATTTTGGGTATTTACATCACCATTCAAGCAAAATGTGGACTCATCGGAAAAAATTATATTTTTTACAAAATTTCTGTTTACGAAACACATATCCTGTAAACGCTCACAAAATTCAAGGCGCCTCTCAAAGTCCCTTTCCAAGAGTTCGTGGAGAACTTGCATTTTATAAGGATGGTATTTATTTGTATGCAGTATTTTAAGAACTGTTGTTTTTCCAATATCCACGTCACTTGCTACCTGCCTAGACACCACATGCTGGTTATCTTGAACTGCCAGTAAGACTTCTAATTGTTTATTTTCATCAACTTGAGGACGACCAAATCTAGGGACATCTCTTACATGACCGAATTGCCTAAACTTGTACTCAATTTTGCTTACTGTTGATTGTGATATTGGCGGACGATTGGGGTATTTTTGATTAAATAACTCACAAGTTTCTTGCTGTGTTCTAACCCTATCACCGTAGCCCATCATCATCAAAACCTCTATGCCCTGTTTCTCAGTGAGCCGCATTTTAATTTAATTTAGTTATGAAGAAACGAAATGAGTCTTTTGAAAACTAGTAAAACGTTAGGAAAATACACAAAACTGACAATATCCGTAACTATTGACATTAATTCTTTTGGTTCTTGCATCATAACTCCAAAGCCTACTTGACTTTTCTTGCGCTTCACGCATGCTGACTACAGGTTTTCTTCAGCGTGCATGAATCAATGCAAGTCTTGATTGATTGCGAAATATCTGATTTTCAAATTTTGAATGAGAATAACTCCAAAACGCTTGGGCTAAGGTATAGCACATGCTACATGAAAAATGTTTAGGATTTTCCGAAGAATCCGTACATGCAATAATATATAGTGGGTTCTATTTAAGAAAAAAAAAATTTTTGTGTCACTCTTATTTGCAACACCCTGTATATCTACATTTTATGTCAGAATATGCGCGTTCGAAAAACAAAATCGAAGGGTCCGAGCGATTTTTTAAAAAAATTGTAGTTTGCGAGATAATGAATTTATTCCTTACTTTACGTCCTCACTGTATATACCTACCACTTTGACTAAAAACTAAATTTTGATAAAGTGGTAGATACGCCACTGGCATTTTATTAACCTGGTCAATTCTAAATAAAAACGGTATTTAGGTTTTTCTCGTCAGGTTTTTGATTAAAACGATTAAACTCTAATTGCGGGAGGAAGCATGCCTATTAAGTGAAGGTGTCCGTTTTTAATATTTTTTTAGGAAACAAAATTTGTGATCATTAATGTTAATGATTTTGAACTTTAAATATTCAAAGGTTTGTAAAGGATTAATTTCTTGGTCGTAAGTGACGAAGTTTGACAACACTGTAAATTACCTTTCAGGTTTGGGGAGTTATTGCATAGTTACGTTTACAAAATGTATACAATGTGTCCCCGGATTAAATAGGTGAAAAAGACTGAACATTTTTGAGTTGAAAATTCTATTCTGGGCCTTCGGTCTTGCTTGGATAGAATTTGCCATAATTTCGGGTTTGTTCCGACTAGTAAAGTGGTTGTTTTCTAGGAGATGAAAATATATTCAGAATCAAACTTAGTAAGAGTACAAAATTTTAAATTGCTATTATAGACGTATGAAAATACACCGATCGTATTTAATTTATTATTTTGAAACAGAAACAATCGAAATGCCTCAAGAGTATAGTTGTTGCAGAATTATACCGTTGACTCTTACTGCCATAAATAAACTACCTGATTAAACCCTATTGTATACGCCTGAACCTCTTCAAAGCTCAATAAATGGGATCAGGGCCGGCTTGAAAATGTATACCACACCACATGATTTATTTTTATAATTTAAAATAAATAGATAGGTATTTTTAGTTTTAGGTACCTATAATAAATGTAAAATAATGATAACAATTAATGATAATTGAAAATAATATAATTTAAAAGTATAACTATTAGGATAACAAGTACAATAAAAATTAATCAAATCCTAAGAAACTATTGATAATTTATTCAAAATTTAACTCTGTATCACTATCACTATCTTCATCTAAGCCTAAACTTATAATTAAGGGTTGAACATTTGTAATCATACAATTGTAAGAATTTTCCACCTTAAGTACATGCTGTACACAGTTTTTCCAGCTGTCTGCAGAAATTTTTCTTACTTCGTTTTTAATTAATTCTACTACAGATGCATTTAATGTAGGAGAAATATTATTTGTCCTAATATTGGATTTTAATTGGTTATTTTCTGCTGCAAGTTTGTCACACTCGTATTCCTTATTTATTTTAGAAGCTTTTAATACTTCTAGCAGTTTTCGTTTTTTGTAAGTTTCTTCAAAATATAAATCATTTTTAATCATAAAATTTTGAACTTCTGCTTTTGTATTATTAGAATTGGGAATGATTTTTGCTTGCCGACTATGATAACTAGTGTCCATTACAATGACGCTATTTTCAGGTATATTTTTAAGGAGTTTATGTTTAAACCAATCTTCAAAAAGTTGTGCGTCGGTATCTTGATGGTGATCTAAAGAAGAATCTGCTATGTTTTTAGCTGAAAGCAACAGACAATTTGGAACAACGACAACGACAACGACAATAGCTGCTCAAAATACTTGAGAAAAAACTAAAACTAAAATTTTCAATCTTATTGACTTGACTTGAAAATTTTGTTTCCTGCAATGTGGACGCATGTTACCATTTTGCTTAGTTGCTGAAAACTTTAAATATTGTTGTATTTGTGTTTTGTCGCTTGTTCTGTTGCCTTGGGGTAGACTCGGTATATAAGCAAACAAAAATTCTTACTTTTTACCACATGGCCAGAAGCAGCGGCGGAGGTCTATAAAATTTCCCTAAAAAATATATTTTTGCTTTCCCTAATTCAACAATGCAACAGAAAAGGTACATTTGTGGACAAACCCGATTACCCGCAGTATTTTTAAATTCTCGAGATTTCACTCCGTATCATTATAAATATTATGAAATTATGATAAATTTCTAAAGAGGCCTCTTTATATTGTGCTTTAATGTATGCGGTGGGGTGTATTGTATGTGTGTTCGGAGATTTTTACGGTTTAAAAATCAATTAACTGATTTGCAAGCGGACTCTAATAATTCGGAAGAAAAAACAATAAAAATCGATGTGTGATTATTTACCACTGGAATCTGGATATTATTATTATCTATTAGTCAGAGATTACTCGCAACGTATTTCAGACGTGCCATAACCTCTCCGGTTTTAATATATATTTGTATACTTGGGAGTGTTTTTTGCTGGATTTAATCGCTGATCTGAACTAAACTGTACTATCGCTACCAAGCGACTCATATATGAGCCACAGCAATTTTCCTCACAGACCAGCGTCTCACTTGAGCCGTTGTCCCGTCTATACGTAATGACTATTTAATTTGGTATGGTCAGAGGGAGCGGATTCAAGGATCGCAATTTGTTGGTAGTAGTTGGTACTGTTTGTGAGAAAGACGTTAAAAATACGTGCTATTTGTGTGGTGCCTAAAAGTTTTTTTCCATTATGTCGACATATGCTTATGGAATGCCAACTATTTGCATAATAAAGCTAAGACAAAAAACTAACATACTTACAATTCAGAGAACTATAAATACTTAACTACCTTAAATCGAAAAACGTTATTTCCAATTATAGAACAATAAATAAAATTTGTGTTTTTGCGAAACTTCTATAAATACCTTTTCCAATTAGTCCGAGGACAAACGATTTCTGAACAATGTGGTTGCTTTTCAGGAAGATCAATTGAAAGTAATCTATTAACTTACTGAAGAAGATATAAAAGTAAATCTTGATAAGCGCACTCAAATACATTGAATCTACACCGACTTCAGTAAAGCGTTTGATAAAGTTAATCATCTAATTAAAAATAACCTTAGAGCCGTCGGTGTAGATGGCCCTTTTTTCACTTGGATTCATTCCTATCTCAGAAACCGCAAATTTAATGTTATCATAAATGAGTTTACTTCTAATACATTCTCTGCCACATGAGGTGTTCCGCAGGGTTCCCATTTGGGACCATTGCTATTCATTATATTTTCTTTTAGCTTTAATATAGGCAGTAATAAAATGACGAATAAATGTAGTACCGCGACAAAGCTCGCTACCCGTTACACCATTAAAACAGTGGAGAGCACACATACCAGTATGGCTTCTTGATCCACGACACCATTCGCTCCGGATAATCGATTATCTCAATAGTGTATACCGTCTACAAAGCAAATACCATTTAAGAAATGCCCTTAGAAAAATACCCACTACCTCGAACCGGCTTAGTGGAACGCGACAGTATTCCCTTCCTGATCCATGACACGATTTACCGTCAAGGAAAATACCCTTAAAGAATACCTACTACTTCGAACCTGCGTACCGGTACGTGACGGTACGGAAAAATACCGCGACAATATAGCGGTACGCAAATAAAATCTAGATTAATCACAAGACATTTTTATGACTAAGAAGAATGTGTTGATAAAACACCAGGGTTTGCTTCTGTAAGTTGTAGAAGTTTAGTCTAGAGTTTTTATTAAGGAAGAACAGTTGCTTCTGATTTAAAAAAAAATTACATTCTTTAATTTTTTAAGAATTTACAATCGCCGCTGGCTAGCCAGTCCCAGTTAAAACAAAACCCATGTCGCGATGAATCCACTATGGGACTTGGCATACTTTTTTTATGCACCTTCTCGTTTATGTGCCTTTAAGAAGTATGTCGTGTCAGCTTTCTGCCCGTCAAACTCGAACGTCGCCAATCGGCACACTTCGGGTGGAGCGCGGCGTCGAGCGAAAATCGGGTATCAAGTGAAAGGCAACGATTTTCGATTTTTCGCTTGAATTTATAACAAGTAGTAAGTAGAGTAGTATTTCCTATCGAGCGAAAAAACTGCTCGAATACACGAGCAGTTTTTTACCTCGAGCGATCACACTACCAAGCAGCACATTTCGGTCGGCGTCAAGCGAAGCTCGGGTATCGAGTGAACGGTAATAAGTCATTTTCGTTTGAATTTTTAACTCGAACAGCGATGTCGGATATTTCAATGATCGAGTACTAATTTTTACGAAAGTTTTTGAATTTTCTCGACAAAATGACAGGCACGGATAGTCAAAGGCTACTTTGATAAAATAATAATTTGTTTAGACGTAAAATTTTACAAAATATACAGTGTGGCCGTTTACGTGTGCAACATATGGGAAAGTTTTTTATTACCGATTTCTCAGAAAATTTTATTCTTGATAAAAGTTGGTGCATGTTCGATAATCGTATTTTGTGCACTTGGAATGGTTGCAAGTCAAATGACGTACAGGGTACGACAAAAAAATATAAAACTTTTACAAGAATAAAGTACCCCTATTTCAGAAAATTCAGCGAAATGTTATTAAGAAAAGGTGTTTAGAATTAAAAGTTATGTATAGGTTTGAAAACGTGGCCTCATAAACAAAAATTTTTTAAAAATATTAATTATTTCCCAAAAAAAATTTTTTTTTTATTATCACCCTAAAAACCTTGATAAATTAAACAAAATCAAATCAATTTCACACATCTTTGTTCAAATTCAAGCATATTTGTAAAATTAACTTAGCTTTTTAATTTGTTAAGGAATCACAAACTTCATGTTTGTTGCAAGGACATTAAACACAACTTTAAAATACCGTAAAAATTATTTTTAACAAGATAAAACATTAGTAATGATAATTTTCAAATTAAAAACTCCCATTTAAAGTGCAAAAATTTTTATTTTAAATGTTTATTAGAAAATTGTACAAAATAATCGACAAACATGAAATTCTACTAAAATAGTCGCAGATACCTATGGAAAAAAACAAATAAGGGTTAAAAAGTAAACATTATGACAGTTTGGTGGCATTATTCATTCTTAAATAATTATTGTTATTAGCTGATCTCAAATGCCTCCTCCAGTACAGTTAACGTTAGCCGAAAAGGCAGAATTAGTGCTAATGTGGAGTGCGTGAAGCAGGAGTTATATTCAATGAACGACATCCAGATAAACAAGTCCATTATTCAACCATAAGCAGAATTTTAAATAATTTTAAACAGACAGGGTCTTTAGAGTATAAATATAAAAATGAACGTACCAAAACTGTATGTACTGAAGAAAATAAATTAGAAGTACTTCAAGCAGTTGTTGAAAACCCTAGAAGATCCACCCAAGAAGTGCATGCTTATACGGGTATAAAAAAAAACCTCTATTAAGGAGATTCTTAAAAAACATAAATATCACGCCTATAAGCCAATGTTTATTTGCACGTTTCAAAGACGAGACTATGACTTGCGGTATGATTTCTGCATGTGGATTCAAGGAGAAATAGAAAATCAACGTGATTTCCATAGACACATACTTTTTGGGGATGAATCCACGTTCACTACAAATGGCGTTGTTTCTTCCCAAAATTGTAGGTGGTGGTCGGACGAAAATCCAAATTTTGTCATTGACAACAAAAACCAGTATTACCAAAAAACAAACGTTTGGTGCGGTATTATTAACGACAAATTAATAGGGCCGTTCTGTGTTCGCCAAAACCTAACTGGTGCTACCTATTTACATTTTTTGGAAAACGAACTAATAGATTTTTTGGATAATATGAGTATACAAGAACGACGTAAATTATGGTTTGTACATGATGGTTGTCCGGCTCATTCTGCTAGAATTGTTTCTGAATGGTTAAATGGAGAATTTGGTGATAAATGATTAGGACGAAATACTGATCCACGGTGGCCTCCTCGTTCGCCAGATCTCACTCCACTAGATTTTTTTTATGGGGATATTTAAAGCAAAAAGTGTACAAGGATCGACCCTTTACTAATGTTGGGGAGCTTGAAATTTCGATACGATTTCATTGCAGAAATATTCCAGCAAGTGTTTTGCGATCCACGCTTAGTGAATTTTATGATCGGACAATTAAATGCATTGAACGTGAAGGTGGACATACGGAGACGCGTTGATAATTTGTTAATAATGCCACACAACGCCATTTTTTTAGTAGAATTTCATGTTTGTCGATTATTTTGTACAATTTTCTAATAAACATTTAAAATAAAAATTTTGCACTTTAAATGGGAGTTTTTAATTTGAAAATTATCATTACTAATGTTTTATCTTGTTAAAAATAATTTTTACGGTATTTTAAAGTTGTGTTTAATGTCCTTGCAACAAACATGAAGTTTGTGATTCCTTAATAAATTAAAATGCTAAGTTAATTTTACAAATATGCTTGAATTTGAACAAAGATGTGTGAAATTGATTTGATTTTGTTTAATTTATCAGGGTTTTTAGGGTAATAATAAAAAAAAATTTTTTTGGGAAATAATTAATATTTTTAAAAAATTTTTGTTTTTTATTTTATGAGGCCACGTTTTCAAACCTATGCATAACTTTTAATTCTAAACACCTTTTCTTAATAACATTTCGCTGAATTTTCTGAAATAGGGGTACTTTATTCTTGTAAAAGTTTTATATTTTTTTGTCGTACCCTGTATGTCATTTGACTTGCAACCATTCCAAGTGCACCAAATACGATTATCGAACATGCACCAACTTTTATCAAGAATAACATTTTCTGAGAAATCGGTAATAAAAAACTTTTCCATATGTTGCACACTTAAACGGCCACACTGTATATGGCATATATTTTTTTTATATCGATTTTTGTAATAAAAAAGACGTAAAATAGAAAAAATACTAGAAAAGTATATCTATTACTAAGCAATTATAGCACTTGTCCTCTCAGAAAACTCGCCGGAAGAGGCTTATTTTCGAACGCGCCTGCTAAAATAGGAGGCTTTATAAAACTTGTACTTCAATATACTCGGTAGAACCGAAATTTTCGCGATTGGGCCCATGCGAATAAATAATGTAATTTTGCTGTAATTAATAGGCCTTAACTATGTAATTTATGTACAGGTTACCTGTAACTTCTTGTCATGGAAATCATAAATAATTACTTTGTAATTAAGTACAGAACAATTTAGGAACTACAATTTGTCATTGTGTTTGAGCAACAAACAGAAAACATATTTACAAGCTTACCGTGTGGGATAAGGGTTAAACTTCGAAAGTTTTCCCGAGGCCTAACAAGCGTAACATGAGGAAATAAACAATAGTCGTAGTTGTATAAGTGGGACGTCAAACAAAATGGAATCATTATGGCTTGATTTCACACGGCAAAGAAATCAGGACTGTTTTGCATTTGTTAGGGGCCTCCCCTATCACTAAAATTAAATTAATAATTTCACTGAAGATATCTCGATCGGAATTAATTACAGTGAAACCTCTCATAACGGACACCTCTAATAAGCGGACATCTCTATTAAGCGGACATTTTTTCATAGTCCGGAACTAGGTATATGAAATTCCATGAAAATCAACCTCTCTTGGGCGGACGAGGACAGGCTGTTTTCATACAAAGGGTGCGAAAACCCTCATTTAAACGGACAAAAAAATTTAAAAGTATTTGGGAGACGAATAAGTACGGTTCAACAACTCTCTGAAGACAGACCGGCAACCAATCGCGTATGCGTGGCTGAGTGAAAGGATTTCGCCGAATAAAAGTATGTGTGATTCCCGGACAGCAGTCCGCCGTTTATTTGTGAGTTGTAAGGTTAAAATCGTAAACAATGACAGAAAAATGTCGCGTTTTGAGTCCGAAAGAGAAAACTGATGTTGTGGAAGTTTTTAATTTGAGAACAATGATTTGGGAGAGTTCATTAACATTGATAGCAATGTGCTATTAGAGGATGATAGTGACCCCATTCCTACCGATTATGTAGCCCAAACTGAACCCACATCACTATCTGACGACTCTGATGAAGAAGTTGAATGCAGTAATCAAACAAATGCCACCAATTATCAACAAGCCATTAGTATGGTAAAGGAATTACAAAAGTATGCAAAGAATAGAGGTGACTCTACAGCAATGGAATTGTTATCAGACTTGGAATTACATTTTCTAGATTGCAAGTATAAAACGCAAACATGTCAAACTACGTTATTAGATTTTTTTTGTACTACATCCTAACTAAAACTAGTATATTTTTGTTATGTTATGTTTATTTGTACATTGATACATAGTAATAATTTTGCATTTACATATTACCTAATAACAAACTTCCCACACCTCTATTAGGCGGACACATTTAGACGGTCCCATATCATATGGATCATATGGGTGCTTTTATAATTGTATCCTTAGTACTATTATTTCCCCTATTTCATTCCAACTTTCGAGGCTTTTTCAATATTGAGAAATCATTTTGTACATACAGTGTGTCTACGTAAGTTGGCGGCATATGGGAAACTTTTTTATTATTAATTTTACCAAAAAAAAGTATTCTTCATAAAAAGTTCTGCATAGTCCCAAACCTAAAATGTAAATATCAGATGTTAAATTTTTTCAGTCGTACACGAGGTTTGTCAAAAAATGTGATTTTTGCTCTAGAGTAAAGTCCTTTATTTTTGACAATAACGAAAATTGTTATAAAGGAAAGATGTTTAGAATTAGAAATAGCTTTCAAATATTCAAAATTGTTTATTTACATTAAAAAAATATTTTTTCCTATATTTTCTCTGCGATTACGTTGGAAATTTAAGTTTGCACATTAATACATTACATTTAATAATTATAAATTTGATAAAACAATTGAATAACAAGTTGTATGTATCATTTACATTTGATGAGAATGTTGCTTTATCCGAAAAAATAATACACCTTGACATAAATGGGTTATCTACTAAGATTCCCTGTATGTCACAACAGAATTCAAATCATCTATCATTATCTCCTGGTCTTAAAGTATGGATTTTTAGAGGTTGTACTTGTATTTTTTTAGAATCTTTGAAACTGTATCTTTTTTTATATCCTTTGGCAATGAAGATGCCCTTTTCGCAAAGGATATTTAGGATGCTCAGTTGCAGAGAGCATTACTTGCAACGCAATGTCATTATTTTCTACCATGCTTTGGCGTTTTTTGCTAAATTTATTATGTACATCTCCACAAGTCTTAAATTTATTAAATATTTTTCTTACAGTTTCATTGTGAATATTTTTATATGGATGTCGGAAAGTTCTGCTGCTTCTCGAAATGTTTTATACTTATCACCCACTATTAGCACAATCTCAATTTTCTGTTCCAGACTTAATGTTGGTGGCATGTATAAGTTTTCATAAACAAATACGTCTGTCAAACATAAAACTGTACAATACGGATCTCTAAACACTATGAAGAACACTGCCTAAAAAAAAGTGTTTATACCGTCGCACTTTTTGAAATACGATTGTTGACGTTTTTTCGAATTTTCGATATTTAGACAGTTTGCAAAGCCTACTTTAAATATCAGTTTTAAAAAATGCCAGTGCATCCTAGATCAATTATGCATTAATGTGCAAACTTAAATTTCCAACGTAATCGCAGAAAAAATGTAGGAAAAAATATTTTTTTAATGTTGAATATTTGAAAGCTATTTTTAATTCTAAACATCATTTCTTTATATCAATTTTCGATATTGTCAAAAATAAAGGTACTTTACTCTAGAGCAAAAATCACATTTTTTGATAAACCTCGTATACGACTGAAGAAAATTAATATCTGATGGTTGCATTGTTGCATTTTAGGTTTTAGACCATGCAGAACTTTTTATGAAGATTAATTTTTTTTCGTAAAATTAATAATAAAAAAGTTTCCCATATGTCGCCAACTTACGTAGACACACTGTATTTAATAAATTTGTCCGTATCAAACCCGCATAAAAATATTCGCATATGTGACCGCTCTGATTTAACTGAATATGTTTATCATGACACTGTGGTCGAGCGAAGTGCGTCTTGACCGCAGCAAGATGCTTCTGCATCCGGTGGCTGCGTTTTCTTCGATAGTTCGTACATGGTATAAAGATCTAAGAGCAGCGCTGCCACAGCTACCCCAAATGGGGTAGATCTACCCCGATTCATCATAATTTCACTTTCTCGCTCCCCTCAAGCAAATCTACCCCGTTCGAGCGAAAATACAGTAAACAATTGCATCACGCTAGATGCCATAGTGGGTGCTAAAATATTTAACGAGGGAATATGACAAAATTTTAATATAACAGTATATTATTAATAACGTATACCGGCATAAATTCTACCCCGTATCGGCCCAATTCTACCCCGCTCCTTCCAGAAATCTACCCACATAATAATACAGCGTGTGGCAACACTGTCTAAGAGGTGTGATTCCAAGCCGATGGCGGCGTGGCTTGTGACGTCAACGGGCGAGTGATTTTTAAATGTCTTATGGACATTTATACTGTTGTCAGCATTTTTAACACGCTATTAAAGGTATTAAAAGGTTTTACGCATTTTATGGTATGTGAAATTGAATAATATGTCATGGTATTTAGGAATATTTATTTCATGAACATACAACACAAAGATTAAAGCTAAAATACGACTTAGTTATAACAAATTTTATACTATTTTTTAAATAGTTCATCTCTCGGTGGAGTGAAATTATGAAAAAGTAAAGAAACTCGCAGACTAGGAGTAGTTCAGTAGTTAAATAAACAATATTTTAATTTCCATACATGTTTCGAAGGCAAACAGTTCTGGTGAATTTTCAAAATTTCCATGGAAAACTATGGCAAACGGCATTCACTACGTGGCGACCAGTGTTGCCAAAATAAATCTTTGATCAAAAGTAATAGGTTGAGGGTTCGAAACGAATAGAATAGTAAAAAACGGTGTCAGAGTAAGAAAGAGTTACTTTCCTATGATATGGGAGCCATCTCCAGATTGAACATAAATTTCATATGGAGAGCCCCAAAACAAGAATGAACATCTCAAAAATTGTTAAAACAGTAATGGATATATTACAATTGTAAAAGACTGACAACGCTGGTGGCAACAAGCATGGGTGGCCGAACAGCTTCGGCTATCGTCGACCGGTTCGGATGGCGCGGCGGATGTTTTAAAAGTTTGTCGGAATCTTTCCTTATTTTAGTGGTATTTTAGCTGTAATGTGTGTTATATTTCTATGAAATTAACAGGCGTAAATACTTATATTATTCTTTCATTTCATATACTATTACATGCATAAAACCATTTAATACCTTTAAAACAGAATTAAAAACGCTGACAACAATATAAATCCCCATAAGAAATTTAAAAATCGCTCTCCGTGTGACGTCAATGCGCGCGGCAGACGAAATTGTGACGGTTAGATATCTTACCTTTAGGTATAGTATCATGAGTTTGTACACTGTCCTGACCGGACAAAAAAAAATTTCTTACTTTTTTGCACCCGCGTAATTCGAAAAAATACTTCCAAAAAAAATTGGGGCAACCTTTAAGTAAACAAAATGTTTGGTGTTTAGATTATGAATTAAAAACAAATTAATTGCGCATAATTATGCTATCTCTATTGGATAAAAAGATACAGAGGACACTCTTCGAATTTCGAAAAACGACGTATTTATTTTTCAACTATATTCTCCCAAAAACCCGTGGAAAGAATTTACACACAATACACTAACATAAGAAAATTAAACTACCTAAAAATGTTCGACACATTCGTGATGGAGCGGTACATTTGGATTTTTTCACGTTTGTTCCGTATAACCCCTGTTGTTCTATCCGCAATATATTTCGGAAGAATTCGTTAACCCGGTGACCCTAAAAACTTTACCTGTCCGGATTATCGAAGTTGCATTGTATTGATAAAAAATAAAAACAGTCCTTGAGTACGTAATTTTTGACACCTGTTTCCAACACAGTACATCCCTCGTGGAGAGCGTAAATAGCACTCAAATTTAAAATTCAGTCGAAGCAGAAGGCACCGGAGGAAACATAATCTATAGTTGTTGCAGAATTATACCGTTGACTCTTACTGCCATAAATAAACTACCTGATTAAACCATATTGTATACGCCTGAACCTCTTCAAAGCTCATTAAATGGGATCAGGGCCGGCTTGAAAATGTATACCACACCACATGATTTATTTTTATAATTTTAAATAAATAGATAGGTATTTTTAGTTTTAGGTACCTATAATAAATATAAAATAATGATAACAATTAATCATAATTGAAAATAATATAATTTAAAAGTATAACTATTAGGATAATAAGTAGGTACATTAAAAATTAAATAAATTCTAAGAAACTATTGATAATTTATTTCTGTATCACTATCACATCTTCATCTAAGCCTAAACTTATAATTAAGGGTTGAACATTTGTAATCATACAATTGTAAGAATTTTCCACCTTAAGTAAATGCTGTACACAGTTTTTCCAGCTGTCTGCAGAAAGTTTATGTTTAAACCAATCTTCAAAAAGTTGTGCGTCGGTATCTTGATGGTAATCTAAAGAAGAATCTGCTATGTTTTTATCTGAAAGTAACGGACAATTTGGAACAAACCCGTTCTCTGAACCAGCATGTAATATTGTGATTCTTTTGCCTTTATTTGATGGCGCCTTGGTTTGATATTTTTTGGAAGAATCATCCCAACCTTTTCTTGGAGTGTCATGGGTATCGAACCATGTTTCGTCAAGGTAAATAATTGGACGATTTTGTTCTCTAAATTGTTTAACAGCTGTTAAATATTTAAGTCTCCATTCCCGACACTTGAAGATGCCCCCCCTATCAGCACAATTCCAAGGACGCCACAGTCTACAGCACTAATAAGCCTAACTGAAAATTACTCGCCGGAAAACCACTAAAGATTAAAATGATTAAAAATCACTTTGTATTTATATATGAATCAGGCATCGGTATAAATTGAATTTGAATACCTGGTCCGGCTCTGCTCGAAAATGTTTTAAAAGTTGGGATTTCCTCATTTATTTTATGGTCGAATGGAAATTAAATGAGGTTTTATTGCAGTCAAGAGATCAACGATATAATTCTGCAAAAACTACCTATTTATGTTTGTTTTACGCTTTGCTTAATATTTTTGCTTTTTTAACTTATTAATGGGATATGGGCGGACACCGCATTTCCAGACCTGTATAGTGCGTTTATTTAATGGCGGATAGACGCCATCTTGATGAAGAAAAACTTGGTGTAGTAGTGTAAAAGGAAAAAATAGCAAACCCAAACAAAATAGCAAAAACGCTGCTAGTTTGTTTGGGTACGAATAGGGACACAATATTCCGGGATCGTAAAGTACTCGATAAACCTTAAAATGATGTATCGCATGACCCCACTTTCTATTCAATTTTTTTTATCAAGATAGCGCTCATCCGTTATTTTGATTCTGTGCACCATGAAATATGCAAGAAAGTGTACCTCTCCGATTCCTACTACACTATGCCATTTAATTTTTTCTAAGACGGTAAATGAAATAAAGGATAATAAAATATTATCTAATAACTTGCAATTTTTAAAACGCCGTCATTTTGTTTTCGTTGCGAATAGAGAAATAATATTCTGGAATCGTAAAGAACTTGATAGTTCTTTCAAAATGGTGTATCGCAAAACCCCTCTTACTATTAATTTTCTTTACCACGATCGCGCCCATTCGTCATTTTGACAGTTAGAACTGTCATTCTTCTATCAAATCATCAATATGGTTTTCGGAAGTCCAGATCAACTGGAGATCTTCTAGCCTATGTCACCCATCGTTGGAACAAAGCAATCGAACATTATGGGGAGTCGCGGGCTGTTGCACTGGATATTTCTAAAGCTTTTGATCGTGTTTGGCATGAGGGACTTCTAAGTAAACTGTGATCCTATGGCATGCCCAGTCGATTCTGTGCATGGTTGTCTAGCTTTCTTAAGGACCGCTCTCTGCAAGTGGCGATTGACGGATTTCTCTCAGACACCTTCACCATCAATGCCGGTGTTCCTCAAGGGTCCATATTGTCTCCCACTCTCTTCTTACTCTACACTAACGACCTTCTAGTGAAAACGAAAAATCCGATATTTAGTTTTGCTGACGATAGCATACTTATATCATCTTCCTCTTTGAATGCACAAACATCGGCTGCCGACGCACATCTTCGCTGACAGCATGAAATATCACGCCTCAACAAAGACCTGGAAGAAATTCTGGCTTGGGGTGACAGTAACCAAATTTAAGAATTTAAAGCTAAAAAAACCCAGGCTGCAGTTTTCTCTAAAAAGGTTAACATTACAGAACCGGATATAGTCATGGACCGACACGCAATCCCACTGGCTTCATCTATTAATTTGCTGGGCGTCAATCTGGGAGGAAATATGTCTTGGCATAACCACGATAGCTTCTCAGATATTTGGTGTACTCTTCCGAACCAGAAAGTTGTACACACCTCAACAACTTTTGACACTATACAAAGCCCAGATTCGACCATCACTAGAGTACTGCTCTCATGTCTGGAGCTCTGCACCCAAACATACTCTTCGGCTACTGGATTCCATCAAAAGGAGGGCCATTCGTCTGATTGGAGACCACGAGCTGACGAAGAACCTCGACAGCCTAGAACATCGAAGACAGGTTGGGGATTTGACTCATTGAGTACTTCACTATTTAAGAATTATTTCATCTGGAGGACTTCATCCTTATGGAACGACCTTTCCGAGGTCGTTTTTCCCAACGAATATAACCTCCAACGATTGAAAACCGAAATCGCTTTTTGCGCACACGCACCACTCCCAGAGTGCCCTAAATTTTTCCTATAGTGCTTGTGTTTGATCATAAAAGAAAAAAAATGTAGATTTCCTTCCTGTATAGGTCACTCCCAAATTTTGTTAAAAGAAAATTAGCGGGTCAAGTTAACATGCGGGGGGGGGGGGGGGGGGGATTAAAGAACCGCACTGCTGTGGCGGTTCTTCGACAGGAGCACAAGCGCACGTGCACCCCCAAAACGAATAAAAAAATATTAATTTATATTCATTTAATATTATTTATCGTATAAAATCCGAACCTCCCTAATATTTTATCGTACCGTCACACCAAACTGTATATATCTCTCACCGTGGCGCGATCTGTTCGGCGCGCCAGTCGTCGTTGACGTCATTGATGACGAAAAATGTTTGCATATGCGATTAAATAATGCAGTTTCTCTTTAGTTGTGGTGGCGGGGGATAGCGGAGTTATGGCGATTTAACATGGGACAGGCGCACAATTTTGGTGTGCGCCGTTGTCTCTTCGTGCATGTATGTAGTAATTCGAGCGTGGATGTTTCAATATTTTAATATTACATATTTATTAAGTTAAAATTAATAGTTTGACGTGTGGACTATTTAAAAAATAACTTTAGCTCTTTGAGTTTAGAGCAAAAAATTGAAGTGAAGAAAGCGGGAAGACCTAAACCGGAAATTAATGTAACGGATACCACACAGGGTAAATCTAGGGACTTTATTAGAAAGTCTAAAAATTAAATATACAAAAAAATAACTGGATTTGTGGATGCAGCACAACTAACCGTTTGTTTTGTTTTTCCTGTTTGTTGTTTGGTCACGGCGTTGCGGAGCCTGCCTGGACAAAAAATGGAATAGAAAATAATCTTCAGAGCATATTATTTTCTGCCACCTTTACACTGTTACAAATAATTGTTACAATACCAATGACCACCGCCGAAGGTGAACGATGTTTTTCAACATTAAAACGAATTAAAACATTTAAAAAAAAAAATGTACAGAGGATATTCCAAACTTTAATCAGGCTGTTATTGATAAATTTTCTATAATTAAGAACTGTTAAGTCTTGGGTTACAAATTAATATTTTTATTATTGTTATTTCATTAGTAGTTTTTACGTTTAAGCACACTAAGCACACTAAAAAAACTTTTCTTATTTTCCAAACATTGTATTTCCTTGTGTAAAATTAAAAAAATTAATAAAAATATGTTCATGATACTTGTGAATAGTCATAGGTCACGAGCCGCCACTGCCGCACTGTATAGTGTATTAATTTAAAGGATTCTGTTGACAAAAAATTTATCATGTATACCTACAGGGGAATACAATTCGTAAAATTTCGCCAATTTATTATTTTACAATAATTGCTGTCATTTTTCTGAATAATAACTTCGAACTAAAATAAAACTTATTTGCAGGAAACCATGTCCGTCCCATTAAGCAGAATGGAAAAAGTTGAAGAACCATGGAATTACTCCTGGGTAGTACCAAACCAATTAGCAGGAACCAGTTGTCCCGAAACAGTGGAAAATCTAAATTTTTTAAAACGAGAAGGTAATAACATAAGTTTTTTGCTTCCTGCACTAATGGCTTAATGTGCATCATATTTCGTATTTCTAATTTATTGCGTTAAATTTATTAGGTAATTTCTTCTTGCTTTGATGCTCGCACCGAAAGCCAACTAAGTGCTTTTCCTATTGGCCAAGTCTACGTTGATTCCTGTTAATATTATGATACAATAAACATAAGGTATGATATCTATAGCCGTTACAATTACGTTTGTTGCGTGCACTGACGTCATGGTATAAGTTATTTTATATTGCTTATGGAGATTCACGTTATTGTTAGCACTCTTAATTCTCTTTTAAAAAGGTAGTAAAAAGTTTTATGCATTTGATAATTGGTGAAAGAAACGAATAACATAATGGCAATTAGGTACTTATATATATTTCATAAAAATACAACATATATTAGTACCTAGTCAAACAAATAAAAGTATGACAAAACTTACATTGTGTAACACGGTGCCGTTTCTAAATAAGTGAGCTTGGAGGAATAGTTTGCAATTTAAACCACCCCCAACCCCCTCAACCCCCAGGCGCGGGTGGGGGTAAGTTAAGATTTTCAAATGGAACCCTATATTTTTTATCGACGTATCGTGTTCTCCGACCAAAAATAAACATGTTTTGTCCGAAAACAATTTTTATTCGGGCCCATCCTTCACCATGAGAAAGACAAAATACACCAGAATACAGAAATACTCTTTTTCTCTGTCTTAAAAAATGCCCGTGGAAAAAGTTGTTTGTATTCCACGGGCATTTTTTAGTACAAGACAGAGAAAAAGAGGATAAAACTTGATTTTCGGACAAAATATGTTTATTTTTGGTCGGAGAATAAAAAATATGGGGTTCCATTTGAAAATCTTAACTTACCCCCACCCGCGCCCGGGGGTTGAGGGGATGGGGATTGTTTTAAATTGCAAACTATTCCTCCTTCAAAACCAATCAACTTTTTCCCTATACATTTTCCGCTGCAATACGATGCACCGGAGTTATTCCGGGGTACCGACCTTTTTTCAACACCGCATATAATAATAATATAACGAATAGCAGAAACCAATAATAGACACCTAGGTGCAAAACACCCGTATGTGTCAAATTCTAAAATTAGACATAATGTATATTATTATTTTGTATTTTTATCTATATTATAATTCTATGTGACACACGTTACTGAAACATGCCCACAATCCTTATTGATTTAGTGAATTACTGAAAAAGTATTGAAAACTTTTCTGTATTCCGTTAAACATACTGATTACACTTTTTACTAAAAATTTTTATATTTTTAATTGATTTTATATTATCTGGGAGTAAATTTAATGATTTTGGTGCTAAGTAATCCATAAACTTTATTGGCGGTTGTTAAATTTTAATTTAAATTTGTTATTAGAGTGATCTACATAGTTTAGCTTGATCTTACACCGATAAACAAAATTACATATACTGCTAATATATGAAGTTCTGATATTTACAATATCATCCGAAAACAATAAATTTGTCGGAAATCATATACTTTTTTTTCAATATAATTTTAAGAATATATTTTTGTGTTATATTTAACTTATTAAGTACTGTGCTACCCCGGACAATTGTTCCGTATCGTATTAGCGACTCCGCAAATGCTTTATAAACCATCACCAATGTTTTCTCATTTAGAAATTGCCTTAATATATAAAATTTGTGTATGAGTCTACGTATAGTGGGATATTTTTACAAATACCCGAGCAAATGCCATTAAAATAAGAAAAAAATCCAGTAAACTTTCAAAACATTGAAGCGTATGGGAACCGGTCGATAGGCGAACCTTCTCACACCATGACGTCACTAAGACACGCCTCCTTGCGCGATATCTGTCTTAATTTTATTATTTTCTTTGTCGGTTTCAATTTAAAAGATCTTGCCTAGTATCTTGTACACGCTAAACGAATTATTTTTTAGGTATTAAGCACTTAGTGACACTTTCACCTGAATATATGCCGCCAATGAAAAGATTTACCGGTATAGGATGGACCTTCATTCCAATAGAAGAGTTTGAACCGCCCACGTTAGACGACATAAAGAAATTTATCGATGTTTGTACAGAAGCGATAAGTAAAAACGAGGTAAGAAATCTAAAAAAATATTCAGAAAACTGTCGAGTTCATTTTAAACTGTTAAAAGGTAATCAATTTGAAAAAGTGATTTTAATTAATTCGCTTTACCAGACCGATAAGTGATTTTTTGTCCCATAACAGAAAAACAATAATAATATAATAATAATAATAATAATAATAATTCATATATTTCTTCAATTTAACTGTAAAAAAGAGATATATACAATAATTGAAGAAAACGTCAGAAGTTTTCTATATCTAAAGTCTAAACAAATAAAATAATTGTAGGATAATTAAGCTAATAATATAACGGAACAATGGTAATAATTAATAATTAAAATTGAAGCTGTCAACGATACAATACGACGACAATCATTGATAGAATTCTTGAATGGTATAGCAAGTTTTTTGTATTAATAAATGCTTGAGTCTATTCTTAAAATATTTATATTAGGAGAATTTCTTATCTCAGGACTCAACGCGTTGAGGAACTTGCACCCGTTATATGACACTGACCTTTGAAACAAAGCAGTACTATGAATAGGTGGCAGCAGAAGTTCTCTTGTTCTGCTATTATGTGAGTGATCCACTCTAGTGTGCAAAAAATGAGTTTTATTTTTCAATACAAAAACACTCAAGAATGTAAATACTAGCCACAGTTAAAATTTTTAAATCCTTGAACGCCGCTCGTCAAGATTCCCAGTAACCTAAGGATGACAAGATACGTACCGCATATTTCTGCAATAAGAATACTCTATTTACTTGCGCGCTGAAACCCCCAATTTCCCAATCCCCGAAAAAATTACAAATATAATGTACTGTGTGGTCAAAAAGTAAGAATATGTGCTAAAATGCTAAGAGTAAAGTCCATTAATTTACATGATATAAAAAAAAATAATTAGAAAAAGTTGTTAAGAATGAAATTTAATGCCAGAATATAAAATAACTGTCACCTACGAAAAAAAAATGTTCATCTATTTTTTTCTTGTCCAGATATTGAAAATATTTTATTAAAAAGAAAAGAAAAAAAGATTTTCTAATTATTATACTTCAGCTAAGCAATCATCGTTTTCAAAGCATTTACAGAGTTTTTTTTCTAAATCTTCGAACAGCCTTTTCAACTTCATATCCTTGTATTTCGTTGCAGACTTCAGTAATTTTGTTTTGTAATTCATTATTGCCCACAATAAGCACAATTTCTACTTTTTCTTAGTTCGCATTTTTGAGCAATTCAGTTTTAAGAATCATATTGACGTTTAATTAGACAACTGATTGTTTCATAGGTAATTTGATATCTTGCACTTTTAAAAATACGTTACTTTACCTTTAGAAATTATGATGTTTCCATATTTTCGCAAGAAAAATAGATAGATTATTAGTTAATTTTAGGGAAGATGATATTAAGTCCACCACCAATGCCGGACCGAAAGCATTTTATTGTTTTAATACAGTGTTTTACTGTTAGTATTTGATGAGGAAGGGTGGTTTGAAATGAATTTATGCTTGGGAGAAAATTTGATTACGTTTTGGGCTTGCTTTGCCTTCCGTCCCTGTTTCAGACAGAAAATAATGTGGTCACTTTTTTTTACCCACCGTGTAGGTATCCACTTTTAGAATGCGCACATTTCTTTTAGTTATAAAAAAATTACAATATTTCGACGACTTTAAATCTAGATTTTTTTATACGTGATGAAATTTCCCAGGCGTCTCTCTACCTTCGAGTAAAATTTACAAGTTGAAAGTCAACCTGAGCAATTTAGAATGCCCCAGGGACAAGAACAGGGTTTGTTACAGTTTCAAGTAAAGGCATTGACAAAAGTTATATGTATCTTGAAAAATTAAATTTGATTGGATTCTAGAAGACAATATTTAATATTTCAAGTTAAAAAACGGAATTTTATTTTTTTTATGATTTGAATAAAAAAATTAATTCAACCAAAGAATTTATTTTTAAGGTTTGCGATTCCAAATAAATATATTCTTCAGGTCGCTTAAATTTAAAAAGTATGTTATTGTACTGGGCGAGTCAATGATTGCGCAGAGAAATTGTATGCCTTGAAAATAAGATTTGTCGATAATAAGCTTCCGTGTTGAGGTATTTATACAGGGTTCAAAAAGGATGATGGCAGAAAGTTATATTTTTTTAAATGGGACATTCACAATTTTATTGCATATTTAGGTTCGTATTAGTGTCCTCTATAAATATCAAAAATCTTATTTAATTTGCTTGGGTTTAAGAGCAATAAATTAAAAACAAAGAAAAAAGTTTTGTAGTCCAGGAGAGAAAAATCAAAAAAACATTCTTAAATCATTTTTTTAACCACATGATTGGGTTATACAAAGGGATCTAGCGATACAATTAATCCAATAGTTTTAATCTATTTTATATATGGTGTTCATTAAAGTTCCAAAAACGACATATTTAAAAATAATTTTTCTCAAGATTTTCAAATGGAATTCTATTATTTATCTATTGGATGTAGAATTCATAAGCATTTTTTTCTGTAACACAAACACATCAGTTACTTCCAGCCGTTTCCGAAATAATTCGCAATTTTAAGAAATATGTTATGTAAATACCATAGGCTTCTTGACTAATAATTTAACACCAGGGTTCATTATTAGTGGTTAAGCCTAAAAACCACGTCAGGCTTTCAAATCAAAGAGGGATTCATTTATTTATTATAGTTTGACCAGTTCTTTAACTTAAAAAATTGGTATTTATGGCGAATAAATTATAATTAGAAATTAAAATGGTTATTTTGCGTCACGTTATCCCGAACTTGACTGTTATTTATGGGAACATGTAACCAACATGAATATCCGCCCACAACTGCTATTACTATGCACCAACCATACGAGACGTGTTTGCTTGTTTTTCACCTCAACTTTTAAGGGATATAAACGGGGACCTTTTCAATATCGTATTTACTGCAAAAATCAAAACGGACCACATTTTATACACTATAGTTTACAATTATTAGTCAAGGTGCCTATGGTATTTAACCAATAACTTGCTGACGATAGCACACTTATCTCATCTTTCTCTTTGAATGCACAAACATCGGCTGCCGACGCACATCTTCGCAGACAGCATGAAGTATCACGCCTCAACAAAGACCTGGAAGAAATTTTGGCTTGGGGTGACAGTAACCAAGTCGAATTTACTGCTAAAAAAACCCAGGCAGCAGTTTTCTCTAAAAATGTTAACATTACAGAACAGGATATAGTCATGGACGGACACGCAATCGCACTGGCTTCATCTATTAATTTGCTGGGCGTCAATCTGGGAAGAAATATGTCTTGGCATAAACACGTTGTGGCAATCGCCAAGATAGCTTCTCAGAAACTTAGTGTACTCTTCCGAACCAGAAAGTTGTACACACCTCAACAGCTTTTGACACTATACAAAGCCCAGATTCGACCATCACTAAAGTACTGCATGTCTGGAGCTCTGCACCCAAACATACTCTTCGGCTACTGGATTCCATCGAAAGGAGGGCCATTCGTCTGATTGGAGACCACGAGCTGACGAAGAATCTTGACAGCCTAGAACATCGAAGACAGGTTGGGGATTTGACTCTCTTTTACAGATATTTTCATGGAAAGTGCTCGGCTGACCTTGTCCTCTTAATTCCGCCCATAGCGGCGAATAGCAGAAATACACGACGAACCACTGCCGCCCATCCATATGTGGTTAAGCTTAGTACTCCTCGAACTTCATTATTTAAGAATTCTTTCATCTGGAGGACTTCGTCCTTATGGAACGACCTTCCTGAGATCGTTTTTCCCAACGAATATAACCTCCAACCTTTCAAAACCAACGTGAATCTTTTTTTGCGCACACGCACCACGCTCAGAGTGTCCTAAAGGATTTTTCCTATAGTGCTTGTGTTTGATCATAAAAAAAAAAGAAAAAAAAATATAATTTACAAAATTTGGAACGAACAAACCCGAAAACGGCTGGAAATAACTTATATGTTTGTGTTACAAACGATGGATGGATAATTTCTATTTCCGTTATTATTAATTTTAGCGACATGTAGTAAAGGATAAATTTTGTTTAGAATTTCACTCTCTATCAAACGGTTATAGCAGATATAGGGCATTAAATTTAAAAAAAATCCATTTTTGCTAATATGTGTTTTTTGACATCATCGTAATAATCACTGTAAAAAACAATAATACTTTGCTAATTTAATTGAATTCGTAGCTTTTGTAATAATAATTAGCAATAGTGCCGACTTCATTTCGAACAGGTTGTATTTCACATGGGCTTCTTATAAAAAAGCTAATTAAAACTGAAACATCTACAAATTTAAAAAAAAACATTTAAATCGGACTACGAAAAAAAAAGTAAACCTTATAATAATGAAGGAGCATCTACATCTACGTTCAGCGGTATACAACACTTACTGATTTTACGATGTTTTGTTCCATAATCCATAAATTGGCAATCTTACCATAAAATACCCCTAGTACTACAGGGTGTCCCATTTTCGACACTTTTATAGGGTATCTCCGTAACTGTTAGAGCTATCGAAAAAGTAATGTAGGTGTCATGTACTCTTTTTGGGCCAAACTTAAAATGATAAAATCAAAATTTGAAAATTTTCGCTCGCTTAAGAGATACGAGGGAGAATCAAAAAATTGACAATTTCAAAATTACCCTATATTTTCTTAGATAAAAGAGATACAGAAAAATGTTTTTTATAAAAGTTTCTTTATACTGATTTTTAAATAATCTGCCGTATTTACAATAAGTATACGCGGTCAGGTAAAAAAGTTATCGGACCTAACCACATTTTTTTAAGCGGAGCACCCTGTATATTTTAATCTAAGAAGATTGCATTTTAAATTCTATTTTCAAATATATAGCACACTATGGATAATATTGGTTTCCTAGGTGATTTACTTAAACTTTATTAATTTAAACCACAGTAGGCCATGAAACAAAAGCTAATATCTTAGAAACAACATTTAACGTAAATTTCATTTTTACATATTCATTTGTGAAAATGACTTATCAACATTTTGAAAAATTTGATATGATATCTATCATTCATGGTGTATTATAAATTTGAAAAGATAGTTTAAAATGTATCTTTTTTGATTAAAATATACAAGGTGTTCCATTAAAAAAAAATGAGGTTAGGTCGGATAACTTTCTTACCTGACCCCGTATACTTATTCTGAAAACGGCAGAATATTCAACAATCAATATAAAGAAACTTCTATATAAAACAATTTTCTGTATCTCTTGTAACTAAGAAAATATAGGGTAATTTTGAAATTGTCCATTTTTTGATTTTCCCCCATATCTCTTGAGCGAGCGAAAATTTTCAAATTTTGATTTTACCATTTTAAGTTTGACCCAAATGACACCTACATTACTTTTTTGATAGCACTAACAATAACGGAGAAACCCTATAAAAGTGTCGAACCCCGAACCCGAACACCCTGTACAACGCATTTTTGTAAATTCAATTTCGGCCGGATATGGTACAAAATCCGGCAGCATCACTAGTCACGTCATGTAAAATAACTTTTGTTTTTCAGGCTGTTGCAATCCACTGCCGAGCAGGTCGTGGGAGAACAGGAGTGATGGCGGCCTGTTATTTGGTTAAATTTTTGGAAATGGCGCCCGAGACCGCAATTAATAAAATCAGATTGATGAGGCCGGGATCTATCGAAACGTATCAGCAGGCGAAGGCTGTGATCCATTATCGAGACTATTTACGACGTCATATAGACTAAAATTTGAATTAGATTGTAATATGACCTTAGGAAATTGATGATTATATTAATTTATACGATATATTTAACAAGAATTCTACCAATTCTAAAAGGGCAAAATACATTTTCCTGTAATGCACATAACATTAATTATAATTTTCTTTTAAAATCGTGTGTATTGATGGGAAAGAACTTCTAAAGTTATTGATTTTAAATTTCGAGTTTTTGCTATGTGACTTACTACCTTCATTTTAACATGTTGAATCATCTCGCCGAGTATTCTGGTGCAATGGTAGCTAGAAAAAATGCAGGTTAGAACTCGTGCACATTTTATGTGAATTGCCCATTATGACAATGACTAAAAAAATACTAAAAATTCCCCGAGTCTCTCTAGGATCGCTATAATTATTTATTAGTTTAATATTTTTTTTATTTATGTATTTATTTATTTATAATATAATATAATATTTTCTTATAATTACATATATCGTTTCCTTTCCTGAAAATCTACACAAAGTGTCCAAGATAAGGTCCAGTACAGGGATCTCGGAAACCGTAAGAGATACGAAGTCGGTTAAATGGAGGTAAAGTTGCGCATTTATGTGCCTAATAATATGCCGTTTAGAAAGTTTTAAAATTCCGAGTAGTTCCGAGATATCCGGAAAAAACCGAAATTCTGAAAAATCGTTCTATTGTTTTTCGGGTTTTTTTTTGAGATCGAATTCTAAAGACAATTGCACTTTTGCATTGCCACTTTTCCGCTCTATCTACAGCGTTAATTGTTTTGTAATCCGAAAGTCGTCTTCGAAGGGCCATTATCAACTTTCTTTTTTTAAATACGGTCCTGTTTTTCTGATATTGGAATTTGATAGCTTTTTTTCTTCCGAATGCAACGATGTATGACATATTGTGGTTTAATGACGTTTCGAGGGTATTTTGAACAACAGCAGGAAATTTTGGGATACGGTCCTGTATTTCTCCTAATTTTACAAATAATATCTCATAAGTAAGCTCTAAATTTTTTACTTATGTTGGACTAGTTCAATAAATAACAAATAATTTAATAATAAACCACAAATAAGTGAACAAAAATCATTCCAAAACAGTAATAAAACGAACAACGAAAAAAGTAAGGAACTACATAATCAGGTGTTCAAAATGATTTCCGGTATTCTCTAAGCACAAATATCATCTTCTAACTGCCACATAACAGTTTTTTTGAGATAAAATATAACATGCGATAGAATATCAAACTTTTTAGCATTTGTAAATTTATGTTCAATATTTTCTGGAAAATAGAAAACCTCTTAAAGCGCTTTGAAACGATCACAATGGGAATGTCAAGTGAAACAAAGCAAGCGTCACCATCTTAATTTTTTTAACTTTTCTTTTAAATCCCGAATCAACAGAAGTTTGAAATAATGTTTCTATATTTTCTTCACTTATTTGTGGTTTATTATTAAATTATTTGTTATTTATTGAACTAGTCCAACATAAACATTTAGAGCTTACTTATGAGATATTATTTATAAAATTAGGAGAAATACAGAACCGTATCCCAAAATATCCTTTGTTCAAAAAACCCACGAAACGTCATTAAACCACAATGTGTCATACATCGTTGCATTCGGAAGAAAAAAAACTCTCAAATTCCAATATCAGGAAAACAGGATTGTATTTAAAAAAATAAACTTGATAATGGCCCTTCGAAGACGACTCGTCGGATTACAGAACAATTAAAGCTGTTAGATAGGGCTGAAAAAGTGGCAATGTAAAAGTGCAATTTACTTTAGAATTCGATCTCAAAAAAACCCAGGAAAACAATAAAACGATTTTTCAGAATTTCGGTTTTTTCGGATATCTCCGGAACTACTCGGAATTTTAAAACTTTCTAAACGGCATATTATTAGGCACGTAATCTAATTACATCCTGTGCATTATTCTGTGAATTCACCAATGTACATATTTATTATATCATATATCTTAAGAGATGGGTCAAATCTATGCACGAAACCCAAAAGTTTCAAAGCTAATACCGAGTTAAAACATAAACTTCCTTGAAAAATATATGGAGGGAGCGTAACCGAGACTCCCAAATTTATTTCTATATATAGTATGGAATATGTTTACATAGGTTGGAAGTTTATCTAGCAACCTCTCTTAAGGCCGTACTTTGTAGAGAAAGAAATTTATTAGCGACTGAAACTCCCGCGAGCTGGACAGACTAGCGATATCACGACGTGTTGTAAAATACTCCGTGAACAGCGGCTACACACTGAAATAAAAGAGCATCGAATTGGGTCAATCGGAGAATCTTCCGTCTCGTCACATCGGTATAGTTCAAACCCCTTACCTCAACACCCCGGCGCGCGACCGTTCGAATAAAATATAATTTATTATATTCAATCTGTCTGGAGTATAGAGAGTTTTCGCGTTACCTACTTAACATAATGAGAAATAGATCTTACCGTGTCACATCAAAAATCGAAACTACATGCATAATATTATTATATATATGCTCAAAACCCCTAAACAGGTTTAAATTAAAACAATCGAGATACACAATATTACACAAACGATCAATAATTATTCTAATTATTATAAATTCACATAAAAAGAATGACGCTGCGAAAACAGCCAAAGAAATGCCGATTTGCTTGCCGTATGCCGGTACTTCCACCGAAAGCTACCACATCGCGTTCGCGAAATCAGAGAGCAATAGATATTTAGGCTTTTATAGGGCCCTTCAAACGCATATAATTACGTTATTATTTAAAAAATGTCAAATAAATAAATATTTATGATTTTTAATTCTGCGTCCATCGATGAGTTTAGAAAATCGATATTTTCGGTTTGAATTAAACACAAAAATTCATTTTGCCAAGGAATTATACACAAACTACACAAAAAATAAAAAAATTTATAAAAATCGGACTAAAAATGATAAAGGATTATTGGTTTGTTTGAAAAGGTGGTTTTAGACGAGCGGTAGATCAGCCTTAAAATTTTGCTATGAAAATATCTGCCAAATGTGGCATAATATTACAGAATCCACCTGCAATTGGGTTCTATATACAGGGTGTCCCATTTTCGACACTTTTATATGGTATCTCCGTAGGATATGATTTTTAATAATTTATTAACATAATGATTTTGAACTAAAACATTTTAATTTACTTTTAGAACAAATAAAAAAAATTGTTGGGGTCAAAAAAACAAATCAATAAATAAACACACAAGTAGATACTTAAAAGACTATAAATTAATGTTCGAAATGTCCGTCATGGATTTTTAAACAATATACTTTCTTCAGAAGATCGATTTATTTCGTTCAGTATAATCTTACTTGTTGTATTTTTCGTCTGGCACATTCGCAAAAACTACTATGGCACCATAATTCTGCTGAATTAACTCCTGCATTGGCTGACTGTGGTACGGATGCATTGTAAAATGCTCTGAATTGATGGCAATGTTATTTTGTTGTAAAACTTGTATAACTCTGTATAAGTTGTGGCCACTTTTCCCTATTAATATCACTATGTTATCCCTTGGGGTACGAAAACCGTAACCCCGTATTATTAAATTTAAATCAGTTAATATTTTGAATACATATTAAATAGGTCGTTTATCCTGGATTTTCTTGTAAATTTTATATACCGTAGCAACACCGCAACGAACATCAAATTAAAATGCGGCAGAATACGTAGAATTTTATGCCGAATTTAATTCCGTAATAAAAAATGTGGGTTGCCATTTAAAAAAAATATTTTTTTTTTTTTTTTTTTTATGATCAAACACAAGCACTATAGGAAAAATCCTTTAGGGCACTCTGGGAGTGGTGCGTGTGCGTAAAAAGCGATTCACGTTGGTTTTGAATCGTTGGAGGTTATATTCGTTGGGAAAAACGACCTCGGGAAGATCGTTTCACAATGATGAAGTCCTCCAGATGAAAGAGTTCTTAAACAATGAAGTTCGAGGAGTACTAAGCTGAACCACATATGGATGGGCGGCAGTGGTTCGTCGTGTATTTCTGATATTCGCCGCTCTGGGCGGAATTAAGAGGGCAAGGTCAGCCGAGCACTTTCCATGGAAATATCTGTAAAAGAGTGTACAACTTTCTGGTTCGGAAGAGTACACCAAGCTTCTGAGAGGCTATCTTGGCGATTGCCACAACGTGGTTATGCCAAGACATATTTCCTCGCAGATTGACGCCCAGCAAACTAATAGATGAAGCCAGTGGGATTGCGTGTCCGTCCATGACTCTATCCGATTCTGTAATGTTAACCTTTTTAGAGAAAACTGCTGCCTGGGTTTTTTTAGAGTTAAATTCGACTTGGTTACTGTCACCCCAAGCCAAAATTTCTTCCAGGTCTTTGTTGAGGCGTGATACTTCATGCTGTCTGCGAAGATGTGCGTCGGCAGCCGATGTTTGTGCATTCAAAGAGAAAGATGAGATAAGTGTGCTATCGTCAGCAAAACTAAATATCGGATTTTTAGTTTTCACTAGAAGGTCGTTAATGTAGAGCAAGAAGGAGTGGGAGACAATATGGACCCTTGAGGAACACCGGCATTGATGGTGAAGGTGTCTGAGAGAAATCCGTCAATCGCCACTTGCAGAGAGCGGCCCTTAAGAAAGCTAGACAACCATGCACAGAATCGACTGGGCATACCATAGGATCGCAGTTTACTTAGAAGCCCCTCATGCCAAACACGATCAAAAGCTTTAGAAATATCCAGTGCAACAGCCCGAGACTCCCCATGATGTTCGATTGCGTTGTTCCAAATATGGGTGACATAGGCTAGAAGATCTCCAGTTGATCTGGACTTCCGAAAACCATATTGATGATCGCTGATAATGTTGAAGCCTTCCAGGTACTTTAGAAGATGTTGGTTGATAGCTTTCTCCATTACATTACATACCCATTTTTTCGACCCGGCACATCCGATGGTGAAAACCGCATCGCGATCCTACCCATAATAAAGATTTTAATTTTGACAGGTGTCAAAATTTTTAAAGTGTCTCGTGCACTATCCATCCCACCATTCCCTATCGATCTGCGGGAACTTTTCCCGATACTTTTTGTTGAGATACTTCACTTTTCGTGTATCTGTCACTTTGACAGGTGTCAAATATCATTTTTATTTTCACACTTTTCTTCGGTCATCCTCCCTCTATAGTTTACCGACCCTAACTTTGGCCTATCGAACAATTTTTTTTACGCTGTCATCTTTGACAGATCGAAAAAAAATTGTTCTCTTATAACTTTAGTCCCACTAATGATCTCACCCAAGTTTCAGTAAAATCCGTCAGTAATTAAACGAGATATCGTTGACAGCTGTCCAATTTCGACAGCTCAAGGTCAACTTTTTTAAGGTTTTTTCGCTTTTGGCCTATGCTGTCAACGTTTCCCTAATAATTTTTAACTTATTTGCGTAATTAAGAATATTCTATATGACACCTGTCAAATATTGACAGGTAAGTGTCAACTTTTTTTACCAATCTTATCCTTCATTGATGTTATATATTTCCGAAATCACCAAATTTTTATCTCAACAAATACGATTGTTTTATTTGACAGCTATCACTTTTGACAGATTAAGGTGTCACTTTTTCGAACCTATTTTCATATTAAAAATTCACCAATTATATTCCACTACTTTTTTTTTAATTTCGATTTTAAGACCCAACTCATGTTTCCAGGCTATATACACACACTGTATATATAAAATTATTTAAGTGTCAAAAAGTGACGTATGGGGTGTGGTTGAATTTCGAATGATGTTCTAAATCGATATAGCCAAAATTCTACTGGGTGTTCTATTTAAAAATCCAAAGTTGGCGGCATTTCCGGTTAAACCGGAAGTGACAAAATTTAGTCCGACATGTCATAAATGCAAATTAATATCACATACAAAACACCAAATAAAAAAATTATTGAGGTGAGCCTTCCGGCTAAAACACCCGGTATACACACCCAAGTATAAGTAACACTTCATTATAGTAACACACACTCTCTCGCACACGAACTTACTCAACCTAACAGGAAGATCAACTGACCTATACCACTTACTGTACCTAAATTAAGATGTATAGACTGTAGCAGAAAAATAATATGAAACTTATTAAATATCGGACGACCGCACCACAGACACGGAAAATCAAGGTCCGAAAAGTCGGACGTCAGTAGCGATAGGGTTACTATTTCTTTAGGCAATCACAACAACCAATCTTAAGTTAAATAAGAAAAGAAAAAATTTGTAAATATTCTTTTTAACAAGCCGCCATTTTGTTTTGGGTATACAATATTCTGTTATCGTAAAGTGCTCAATAGGACCTTTAAAATCACGAGCAACACCTCACCTCACTTCCTTTCTTTGAAGGTTAGAGACAATGCTGTATCATGAGTGATAGAAGTGTTTTGGACTTCCATTGTCTTTATTTCGTTTAAATCACAACGTTTCAACTGGAGATACTTCAGTATTCACCTGAAGACGACTGGAGATACTTACCAGTTGAAACGTTGTGATTTAAACGAAATAAAGACATCACTCACCTCACTTCCTATTCAATTTTGTTTATCAAGATGTCGTTCCGCGGCCATTTTGAATTTGAGCACCATGACATATGCAAAAAAGAGTCTCTCATTCCTATTACACTATGCCAAGCTGTGTTTATTTTCCTAAGTCGGTAAATGAAATGAAGGATAATAAAAAATAACAACTATGCAATTTTTACAATGACGCCATTTTGTTTTCGTTGGGCAGTCAGAAGTAACATTCTGGGATCGTAAAGTACTCGATAGTATCTTCAAAATGAGGTATCGCAAGACCCCCCTTCCTATTTAATTTTCTTCCCAAAAATGGCGCCCATCCGCCATTTTGACAGTTAGTACTGTCATTATTCCTTCAAAAAGAAGTTTACATTCCCCTATAACCCACTCCCAAATTTTGTAAAAAACAAATTAGCAGCTCAAAAGTTATTAAGCCGTTTCCAGGCTATATACACACACTGTATATGTTAAAATGTAAGTGTTTTTAGATCTAAAAGTTAAAAGTAAAACAAATAGTACCGCTTTCTAAAATTAATACAGATATTATGTAGTTGGCACTGACAATACACAAAAACACATACAATTTAGCCCTATTTACTAACCTAGATGTTTTTCTCAGTGTAGCATAATCCTGTACCGTGATAGCTTGTTTCACGTCTACCGACAATAAATAATGTTGGACATAGGCAACTTCTAATACATTTCTCCAAAATTTACCTAAAACATGCTTCGCGCGCTGCAAGATTACTCGCTTAGAACGAAATTGTAATATCTCAATTTTTGGAATTGTAAAGATAAGACATGAAACTTCTAAGGTACATCGCCACTTTTTTCTAAAAAAAAATATTAGCGACGATATTAGCCTTGAAAAATGCATAAAAATATGCACTTTTTGTCCGACTTTTAAAAATTTTTGACTTACTTTTTTCAAAAAAGGGCCATGTACCTTAGAAATAGAAACATTTCTTTACCAAAATTTAACTTGTCCCGTCAGGTAGTTTAAATAGCCTTTCCAGAATCCTGCAGTAGCGAAACGTTGTTAATCATCCTATAAATTTGCGCATTGTACGCCCTTAATTACTGCACAACTAAGGGCGGCATAGCGTAATTTCTTGTTCGCATTTCTTCCCTGGGCATACTAATATCTTACCTTGTGTTTATTGAATCATAAATTACAATACATAAGGTATACAAAAGAGAATACATACAGGTAATATTCGTCCAGGTAGTCCGGTGGCTTAATTCTTGCTAAAAACAGGGATAAACACGGAATGAACCCATTGTGTTCCCAACTGAGAGATTTATGAGTTCTATATAAGATCTCGATTTGCAAATTTGTTGTATGAAGGTTTCCAGCGATTCCTATATATTTTTAGGGTCAAAAAGCTGCATTACGCTGCAAGACTGTTCTTAGGAGCAATTAGATGAAGAAGGTGCACGTAATGGTAAATAAAAATACAGTGTTTAATTGAAAAAAAGCCTTAGTATTTATTATATTATACATTACATAAGTAATTCTTAAAATAGCCTGTACAAAATGTCTAGTAATGAACAGACTCGTACATTTTCTAAATATTCTCAAACTTTTATATGTTTAACTTCGTTAGTTATAAAGTAAGGTCGAATTACTTTTGACATGCTTTTTTTGTAAAAAATGAATGTTTGTTATCTTAAGGGTTCGTGATGGGTAAGGCTTTGCATTTCTCACTATAAGAAAGACGGACAGATGACCAGTGGCGGATTTAATAGGTGGGCAAAAGCGCGCTTGCCCACTGGACCCCCCGACGAAAGGCTTTCAGGGCCCCTCTTGCTGAAAGTTACACCTTCGATTTATTTTTAAAATTTTTTTGTTGAAAAAAGTTTCGGTGAGTCCCTTGTGGACAGCACAAGTTCAATTTTCATTCAGGGGCCCCCTGTTATCAGAATAACTGCAATGCTTGATAACTATCGTAAATTAAATATAAAATCAAATAACTTTTGTAATCAATCAGTTATTTAAAACGTCTACGATTTTCTCAAAGTTTGTCGAATATTTCTGACTTATCAGAAACGTTCTAAAGGGGCCCCCGGGTGCCCCCGCGCATCTAAATTCAGTTGACAGTCAACTGACCATCACTTTCGAAAGTTGGAATTGCCGCGCTCAATAATGAGAATTCACCGAGCATGCGCGGGAACTATCACTATAGTTACTGTACTGGTCACTGGATGAGTAATTTCTACGAGTTCTGTCGAGTTCCCTGTCAATCGAGTTCGTTTATCATTTATCCAGTGTTTATGGACAAGTGCCGCAGTGGTTTGCAATGTAAAATGTGAATTTATTCGATAAAAAAACCTGATTCCAGATACTCTAGGTATGTACATTAAATATTGCTCCGTGTAATGTAATGAAGAACTTGCAATACTTGCGTGAGGAGAGCAAGTATGATTCTTTCGTTTCGAAAGCTAAATCTCAATGGGAGAAGATGGGATGGAAGAATCCGGATTTTCCGATCATTAGACAACGACGAACGAAAAAAATGCCAGGCGAGAAAGCAGAGGACATGGCAACGAAACATCGCATTGGGTACTTTGAAGTTCTGGACAGAATGTGCAGTGAATTACAAGAAAGGGCCAAAGGTTTTGATGAGATAAACTCACTTTTCGGATTTCTCAAACCTGAATCCTTCAAAAACATGGAAGAGAAAGAATTTGAAAAAAATGTGTGCAATTTGATGGAGAAATATCCAACTTTTGCCCACTGGGCCTTTTTCATTAAATCCGCCACTGGATATGACCAAATCGACATGACTTTAATGGGCGTTTCGTTTTGTAGCGCACAAATATCCAATGCGGTATGTGTGAGATAGACCGAAATCCGTGTAAACCAGGATGTTAATATTGATCCGTTTTTCTTTAAGCTTCGATATTCAAAGGTATATGAAATTGTTAACAAAAGCCACTTGGATTTTTACATGGAATCGAAAAATCTCAAAATATACGGGGCATGATAATATTTAAAATCACAATGTTAAGTCTAACCTCCGCTCCAGTAGAACTGGAAGTGATTAATATCTAAATTAAAAAGATCGTCTCTTTTATAGCGACTACCAATATTTCAAACAAATACTTTTTTAGTTTAAGAGATCTTTAAATAGGCCCCTCACCGTGAATGACCCTATACAGGGTGATTGATGGTGGATGGCCTATTAGACGTTTATGAAGAACTAGTCATCGGATCACCTTGAAAATTTGGGAGCTTATAGAAGCGGACATGGTCTCTCTGTTAAGAATATTTTTAGCCATGCAGTGTTGCCGCTTCTACTTGAAAGTATTAGCAACTTTGATAATTTAAACGGAACACCCTGTGTAATATTTTTGTTTTAGAATCCTTATTAATTTCTTAATAACTTTCCTTAATATTTTCCTATACCTATTTGTTATAGTTCTCGAGATAATAATTAATTTCACTTTCTTTTTCGGAAAACATGTCCTACAAAAAGTGATGATATTTTTAAACTCTGACAAATTAAAGAAGTGGAATTTGGTATGGAGTCAGGTAATATCCAGGGGTCTTTCACCCTCTTTCCAAATATTAGTTATAATAGTACAGGGTGTTTCAAAATATAAATATTTGGATGGTTTGGAAAAATGGTAAATAGTACGCATTTTTAAATAAAATACCCTATATTTTATCTGTTGTCATAAAAGCTATTGAAACTGTCTATCTTCCTATGTATAATGTTACTATATCTATCTTGAACAGTTTTTGACTTATAAGCATTTATTTAGCAAAATTAATTATTACAGATAACAATCACACTTTTTAGAGCAATTTATCAAGTAGCCTATGGAAATTGTTTTGTAATGGTTGACATTTTGCTGTTATTCATTGAGTCTTGTTGTCGGTTGGTGTATTTAACTATTTAAATTTTTTAAAGTTAATTTAAAGTTTAAAAAAAAATGGAAGAAAACAACTAATCGAATGTAATACTTATGAATTTATTTATTTTATATGGTCAGTGTAATAAGATCATCAGCCGTACATGTAGAAGATTGAATGAAATATATCCAAATTTACCATCAGAAATTTAGACGAATTCAAAACAATTTCGAAAATTTTGGATCATGCTTGAAAGCATCCAGAAATTTACCTAGACCTATAACGTCCAATGAGGAAAATAAAATCGATGTTTTGGGTTATTTTCATGCCTATCCGCAGGCTTCAATAAGAAGTGCCCAAGAAGATTTGGGCTTATCGTTTTTTTGTGTGCAAAAAATATCGTCTACACATAATATGCATGATTATAAGTATAGGTACCAAAGTTCAATTTCTCATGGCTGAGGACTGTCCACAAAGAACTTTCTTTTGCGAAAACTTATTAATTCATATACAGGAAGACCTACAATTCGTACGAAATATTATTTGGACTGACGAGTCGAAATTTTCACGCGAAGGAATTTTTAATAGGAAAAATATTCATTATTGGGCGCAAGAAAATCCCCATGTTACGAGAGATTCCTCATTCCAAGAAAAGTTTAGTTTTAATGTTTTTTGATGGATGACAAAATTCGATATTTGCTATATGATGAAAATTTAACATCCAGAAAATACTTCGAAATTTTAACTACATTTGTTGATAATCTTCCCCTTACCCAGTATCGCAACAGGTGGTACCAACTGGACGGGGCTCCAGCTCATTGCACTGCCGAAGTAAGTGTGAATATACGGAGAATATTTGAGGACCGCTCGTTCAGGCGTTTGGGACCATGGGAATTGGCCTGCAAGGTCTCCAGACTTAACGCCTCTAGATTTTTACCTTTGGGGTACTCTCAAAGATAGTGTTTACAAAACACTGGTAAATTCAAGGGAAGATTTAGAAGATCGGGTGAATCGCGCTTTTCAAAGTTTGGATATTGATGAACGTAGACTTACTACTACAGATGTTGTCAATACCCGAATTCTGAAATGGTTAGAAGTGAACGGCCAACATATTGAACGTTTATTGAAAAGCAATTAGATATTTTTTGCAAAATGTCAATCATTACAAAACAATTTCCATAGGCTACTTGCCAAATTGGTCTAAAAAGTGTCATTGTTATATGTAATAATAGGAAGATAGACAATTTCAATAGCTTTTAGGACAACAGATAAAATATAGGGTATTTCATTTAAAAAAACGTATTATTTATCATTTTTCCAAACCATCAAAATATTTGTATTTTGAAACACACTGTACTATTATAATTAATATTTGTAAAGAGGGTGAAAGACCTATGGATATAACCCGACTCCATACCAAATTTCAGTGCTTTAATTTGCCAGAGTTTAAAAATATCATCACTTTTTGTAGGACATGTTTTCCGAAAATAAAAGTGAAATTAATTATTATCTCGAGAACTATAACAAATAGGTATAGGAAAATATTAAGGAAAGATATTAAGAAATTAATAAGGATTCTAAAACAAAAATATTACACAGGGTGTTCCGTTTAAATTATCAAAGTTGCTAATACTTTCAAGTAGAAGCGGCAACACTGCGTGGCTAAAAATATTCTTAAAAGAGAGACCATGTCCGCTTCTATAAGCTCCCAAATTTTCAAAGTGATCCGATGACTAGTTCTCCATAAACGTCTAATAGGCCATCCACCATCAATCACCCTGTATAGCAATACGCATTTACAAATAATTTCTCAAAGCCGTATTAGAGTAGGAAATGGCAATTATAATTGCACGTATTCATGCGCAGTAAATCGTTCTCGATCAGCTGGCGCATTTGCCAACAGTCAGAAGAGCAGTTAGTACTATCCAAATCCCTAAAATACCCCAGAATTAGAGATGGGCAAACCTGTTCGTTTTGATTGCCAGTTAAAGCAGCTACTGCTACTTACAAATAGCAGCTCAAAAAAATTGTGACGCATTAGCAATACATATGCTTAATAAAGAACGGGAACTGCTAATTTAAGTACCAGTTAGTTCAAATAGCCATTAGCGCTAGAATAATAGCTGCTTCGACCAAATAATAAATAGTTAAAAATAACAGAATACTCCATCTCTACCCAGACTTGCGGCGGCAATGGCAATTAAAATGTAAGACTAATTGCGACAGCTGATGGACAACGGTGTACTGCGCATGATTCCGTGCAATTTTAATTGCTATTGTAGGCGCAGGAGAAAAAATTGCCGACTCTATTACGGCATTTACTACAGTAATAACTTTTAATCAACATTTAAAATAAATAAATGTATACCAAAGCCGTTATTTTTTTGGCTTGAGCTGTTCAGCCAGTCACTAATAAACTGTTACACTTTCTAAAGTAAGCTGATAATTTATTCTTGTTCCTTTTTTCATTATTGATCCTGAAACAAAAAAAAGGTAGCTTAAAATCTGCCTATGGACAACTCACGAATAGTATACAACATTTTCCTCAACACCTACAAACAAACAGTTAACAAAAGCCGCATGATAGAGAGATGGTGACAATAGGGGGTCCGTGAAGTGGAGTATCAGTAATTTGGTTTTTCGTGGAGTTTAGGTCCCCCTCTATAACTTTTATATTTGATGAAATGCCGTAGAGCGTTGCTGAGAGGCGCTATACCGCTTTAGATAGGAAATTCTCAATAAATTCAAAATTATATCGAGCCATGTCTGAAAATGAATTTACAGCATCTGCGTGACCCCAAAGTCACGGGAAACACATTTTCTGACAAGTCAACCCTTGCATATACTTTTCCGAGCGTGTCAAAAAATATGAATGGAAAAATTATAAAGTCTCGAGTGACATGGGTCCAAGTGGGCTTAATCGATTTGTATTCAAATGGAGATGACTCGTAAACAATTTTCTGATAAAAACTATATTGCGAAATATTTTTATACTTATATTTTCCCGTGAACTGAACGATACCTGCCTTCTGGTATCTCTGCGTAATATTGCCAGAATTCCGCCTAGCTAGGTGCGGATCTTCTGAAATTTCTTTTTCCACAATATCTGGGTGTCAAAATGTAGGGTGACAATTTTCTGACATGTCACGATCGTTTTCCGAATTTCCTCCGAGGAGATTTTTAAAAATTCCAATAATGAAATGGCGCGACCTGGAACGACAAAAATTTCTTCCCATAATCTTGAACATATAATGTTCCATTTTAGAAAGTTTCAACTTCAAATTCGCTTTATTTCTTTTTTTTTTAATTTTCCTTTTTTCTTTGACACGATCGGAAAAGTATATGCAAGGGTTGGTTTGTCAGAAAATGTATTTCCCATGACTTTTCAGACATGGTTCGATATAAATTTGAATTTATTGAGAATTTCCTAACTAAAGCGGTACAGCGCCTCTCAGCAACGCTCTACGGCATTTCATCAGATATAAAAGTTGTAGAGGGGGACCTAAACTCCACGAAAAACCAAATTACTGATATTCCACTTCACGGACCGCCTCTTGTCACCGTCTCTCTAACTACATTTAATTATGTGATTTTTTGTTCTTTATTGAAGCCAAAACGTATGGTAAATTTGACCTAAATCGAAAAATAAATATTTTCCTCATATGGTAACAACTTTGCAAATGGCGGAACTGTATAAATAGCTCTTGCCTTCCTTTACTTGTTCATCCGAGGTAGATACTTACCTTGGGCTCATAATTAAAACACTAATTCTCCTTTTCCCTTATACTTAGTAGTCCTCTTCATAACCATATTCTTCGTATCCATACTCATCCCCTCCCACTTCACCCTCGTGATGTTGCTTTAACATTTCCAAAACTCCAATTTCTTTTACAGTTTCGTCCTTTGTTTGTTCTTCATCGAAATAATCATCGACATCTTCTTCTTCGGATGCTAAAATAATATAGTAATTTGTTAAGAAATGCATGACGCGTTTTAAGATGAGCATTAGAAAAGTTTTCTGCGTAAAGCTTAGGTCACGTAGATGGGAACCACGAACTGCGAATAATACGCCAATTGGTCAACTTTAAATATTTCTTGCCTGTAAAAAAAAATTCGCAAAATTCAAAATCTGGGCGGGAATCTCTTGAATGACTTTCAACATTATCCGAATATTTGTGGAAATTTTCCGAACAAACCGAGAGTCCTTGTATCTGGTGGCATGGCTATTTTGAACAATTCCTACTTGCTAAAACCAATTCTTTGTGTTTTATTACGTATTTGTTTTGTATTTTCAAAGAAATTAATGACGAAAAATTATTCTCTCTGTGTATATTGGGTTGTGCACGCCATGCCTATCGCCGCTAAGACCTACGTTTTCCATGTGTGTCAAACATCCCTATGGGTCAATATCAGACTTACGTAGTTATATCTCCAAGCTATAAAGTGGGCGTGTTTAATGAAGGCGATTTGATCTTGGCCATAATTGTCTCACTTTACCGAATCGGGAAAGGGTTATGCAGACAGAGACAGACATAAAATGAGAACAGGCAGAGTTGTTAAATAATTTTACAAGTCAATTTTCTTCGTCTGGCATGGAATATAATCAAGCAACATATGAATGATATGTAGTGAATTAAAATGGCGAAAGCGAAGCGTAATTAAATTCCAAAATAATTTTAAATTTTCTAATCTTTTTACGAGAAACGTCGTTTCCTATTTGGTGCAATTGAGTAATTTGTAATTGAAATATTCATTTAGTCATCTTTACTGAGAGTAATTCATCATTGCTAGGACCTAGAGCCCAGTTGAAGATGGTAAAATATTTTATGTAAATTATGATTTACTTCCTATTTTTAATAAAACTACTCACAAGTTTATTTCTGAAGTATAATTTTTAATTTGTAGTTACGTTACTAGTTCAATAAATGATATAAGAGTGTGTAAGGAGTATTTTAAAGTTATATTTACAGCTTAAAACATCCTAATATTTGATTTTCACCACTTAGTAAATTCTCAAAAATGAAATAAAAGGGTTTTGAATGTTTTTGTTAAATGTCACTTTAAAATATTGACACTAATAAAAATTTGGACAGAAGTGACATTTGAAAAGCACGTGCGTTTATCAGCTGATGCCATACTAATGGATGCCGGGTTTGTTCATGCCTGCTTCGATTTTTAACACGGCTGTTTGGCTTCTTCCTGTTTATAAGTATTCGTTGGATACAAATGCCTAACCTTCAACTGTCAAGTCTGAGAATTGACTTCTTAATTTAACCTATAAGTATTCGTAAGCTGGATTCATAGTTGCCGTAACGTAAGCCGTAAGAAAAATAAACATTTGATTTGCAATAGCACAATTCATAGTGCATACAAATTAAGCAGTAAGAAGTAAGAAATGGTTCAATTTCACTTCTTACGTTACGGTTTACGGAATCGGTCATACTCGTGCATAACTGTCATGTTGACATCACCAAATGGTATGTTTTTTTAAATGGTTTATTGGCTAATATTAGCAGCACAACATTGCTCTTGCTATTATAACGATGTATTCATCGCTTGTAATTATATTTTACAGTTATAAATAAACAAATATGTGTCATATAAGAACAAAAACCATAACCTACAAATTCTTAACGAAACTATGAACGGGTATGTCCTTACTGCTTACGTCTTATCGACTATGACTTACGGCATACCATACGGCATTATGTAGAGAACAAATATAACTGCTTGTAGTGTTTCACAATTTTTATTCAGTTTCCTGACACGTGTTTCGACCTTTTCAGGTCATTTTCGAAGGAGTACCAAGATTCAATTCGGCAACTATGGATCCAGCTTTACTCTTCAAAAATAATTGTATAACAAATGTTCTTTTATTTGACAGCGGAATTTCCCAAGGTAGAATTACATAAGGACCAAGTTTACATAATAGTATATTAAGATAGAAGTTTCATAAGACATTATCTTAGAGTACGCGTTTAATTTAGTAAAGTACAAGTGATTTAATTGTCTTATGAACCGTGTATTTTTCTATTTGGGTCTTTAAAGTCTGAAAAAAATATATAGTAGAATTTTTCCATTTGAATTAATATTTTCTTTTTGGGTTGGCAATACTTTTACAATTTAATAAAATGTTACAAGTATCAAATATGCCATGATAGAAACAATTGAACACAACAAAGCTTCCGTCATAATTAAAAATAAATATATTATTAAAGTTAATAAAAATGACTCAGGAAGAAAGTTGTACTCCGTCAGGAATATGAGAAATTGCAGAAACACTTTTAAAAAGAATATACAAAACTTTGAGTTATGGTGCGAGCAGAACAAAGTTCAAAATATTGAACAAATTATTAAATAAGACTATTGAACAAAATATTGTGTGAACACAGAATGTGACAGGAATAACAATTAATGCCCAGGAAATGTCTACAGTAACTATAAATATGTATATATAAAGCAATATGTATAATACTATATTGAATTAAAAATAAAAATAGTAGTTTATTGAATAAAACTTTAGAAATAGAGTATAAACTGGAAGATATTTTTATTATTTTTAGGTTACGTTGTTTTATAGTTGTTTTTATTTATATATACTTTATTTAGCACTTGGCTAGTAAAAAGAACAAAATAAATACATATTTACATACATTGTTTACAAATACAAAATGCTAACATAAGCTCTGTCCTCGCAAATACACAAAAAGTTTTCTACAAAATACAGTCAAACTAGGTGAGCTCCTTATCACATCGGGAAGCGCATTAAAACGGCGAAGTCCCTCATAAAAAAGAGTTTTTTGTAGACCAACAGATTTTACATAGTGAATGTTGTAGTTTCTTGCTGATCTGATACCATAATTGTGACAGTCATATCTTCTCTCAAGATATGAGTTGAGATAATGAGGCAATAAATTGTTTTCCATTTTGTATATTAAAATGAGGTTCGCCCTTCCAATCCACTGCCCGACGTTCAACCAGCCCAACTCTGTTAACATACAATCTATTGGTGTATATTTATTACATCCGAGCAAAATCCTCATGACCTTATTTTGCTGTACCTGCAATCTACCAATCTCCTCCCCCGTACATGAAATTAACAAAGACGTACAGTAATTAAAATGCGGCAAAATAATTGTTTTTTAAATTAATCTTTTTGTCCATTGAGACACACAGGAAGATACTCGATAAAAAAACCCAATCTTTTTTGCCAACTTTTTACAGAGATAGTCAACATGAGCAGAAAAATTGAGCTGCGGATCCAAAATTATTCCGAGATATTTAATTTCACTTACATATGTGATTGGAGTATTATTTATGTACAGCGATAAATTTAACTCATTAAAAGCATTACATTGTGTCTTTGAACCAATTATCATACAATTCGTTTTTGTTGCATTTAACTTTAATTTATTCTGGCATAACCAGTCATATAAAATGCTGAGCTCACTATTAAGAACAGTAACTATTTCTCGCCAATTCTTACCAGAAACAGAAATTAGGGTGTCATCCGCAAATAAACTGACAAAACATTTTTTTAAAGACTTATAAATGTCATTTATATATATTATAAATAAAGTTGTGACTAGAAATTAAGTTGACGGACACCATCAGTATGTTATATATTTCCGAGTATAGGTATTTCGAATAAATATCTAATAAAAATGATCTATTTGCAAGGTTAAAGGTTAGTATTTTAAAGTTTTCTATAAAAAATTTCTGTCGAATCGATAATGCCTAGAAAACTAATTTCAACGAAATCGAAGTAGGCCTAAAATTCGAACCCTACTTGTTGCAATCGCATAATTATTTAAATTCTTTACTTACCAGCATCGACTTTTGTGGCTGCTTCTTTTTTTAATGGTGTCTCTTCTTTAACCTCTTTTTTGCTTGGCGAAGGAAGCGAGTTATCAAGAAACGGAAGGCCAACATCCATGAGTTTCCTACCTTTTATCATCTTTTTAGGTTTAGGGTCCTCAGTAGTATCAGAAGTGAAAGATATTCTTCTAAAAAATAAAATAAAATGAAACCCAGTTATTGGAATTCATTTCTATCATATTTGTAATAATATACAGGGTATTATGGAAATAGTTTATTATATTTAAATTAGTGACTCCTCGAGTGTCATAGAGAAAGATTACGAACATTTTTTTAAATCGACCATCTAGGAGTTTAGGTAAAAACCCTTAAATTATCATCCCACATGCGACAACGCCAAAAACATAGGTGTTGCTAGGTTGCTAAACCACTGCGCGGGCTTCAATCTTCTGTTATTCGCTACCACTATGTGGCGCTATGGAACTTCCCCCACGATATGGTTCAATCGAAGAGCGAGAGAAGAGGCTTCGGTACTTGTAGAGACGTGAAAGCGGCTAAACGTCGACGTGGTTTGATGGTTGTCTTGCGTCCGCCCGTAATCGGTACGCCGACAGAAACAGCGATAATCCGAAGAAAGTGACGGAACGTGATCGGAGTCTAGACTTCAATTTTGAGCACACTCGGAAGTAACGAAACTCAACACCTCTACTACTTATAGCAAACTCACTCATCGTGACCGGAACATGCGCGTGTGTGCGTCACAATTCGACGAGGCGTTTTGCACTGAAACCTAATCTTTAAGATGAGGATCCCAAACAATCCCAAATTAGCAATCAGAGCCATCTAAGTTGCAACAATTTAATTAAAAAATAGGCCGGGTTTGTTCTTGGCAGGTTAGAAAGAGATGAAAGTCATCAGCTGATCTACAAATATTTATTTTCGTGAAGTTTTAGCCGTTAATAATAACGTTCTTTAGTTAATTTATTGATATTTAGAATATCTGACATGTTGATTAGGGTATAAAGCATGATTCGGGAATATCTGTGACAAAAATTTGAAAATTGGTCAGATTTGAAATTGGCATTATTAGTTTTATAAAATTATATTTTTTAATACAATTTTCTCATACCCTTTTCCAATCCTTTAACTTTACCAATCCATTTTTAGATGATAGAAAAATAAAGTATATTTGGCTAAATCTTCACATAAAATAGCGCTCTTAACATTCAATATCTATGGATTGGATACGAACAAACCAGAAATTTTAACAGCTTATTTATGATAGATCAAATTCTATTGGATACCATAAAACAAAATCACGGAACAAAATTATCGGTAACATGCCTATTTATACCACTAAAATATTGTTTTGAAAAGTTTAGGAACCTATCACACCTAAGCGACTATCGACAAATAATATATCTTATAAAGAGTATGAGATCTCATTTTTGCTCTTTAAACTACATTTTAAATATTCCTTTCTTTTAAACGGCATCGGCATTCATTAGTAAAGCAATTATTTTTACCTATGTTAATGATAAAATATTGATTTTTTCAAAGCAAATATTGAAAGTAAATAAGAGTATGTTAAGAAGTATTCGACTTCTATGACCGACACTACGAGGAATTAAAATATTTAGTTAGATCGACTGCAAATATTATTCATGTTCTTTAATCCTTGGATGCGTTTCACCATCTTAGGGTTAGCAAGGTTACGGTCTAAAATATACACATTTTTTTTATTGGCTTCCGGATAAATAGGAAAGTTGGATGATTTTTGGCTTCTTTTCACCACGGCCTTTTTTCAAACTTCATAAAAAAATTAAATTTAAATGATAAAATATTATTATTTATATTGGCTTTTGTTAGTTAATTATTAATTTTCCTTTTTTCTACTACAAAGTTTATATTCTCCTTTTTCAATGACATAAGTTTCGCTTGTATTTTTTTTTGATTGAAGATGCAGGTCTATCTATGCCTTCGAAACATGTCTATGTCATATAAAAATATATCAAATTCAAAATAATAATGTTAGGGCACCAGAAAGGATTCTAACAAAAACGTCTTAGTTTGCGCCTTCATGACAATGCGTAATCGGTAAAAACAACAAGTCGGAAGTAAACAAACAGCCGAACGAGCAAATGTGCTGCATCCAAAATCACAATTCCGTACCACTACGCGGATTGTTCTGACGGTGGCATATCAGTCGGCAATCGATACACTTTGCTCTAAGAACACCGAATCTTTGGTCAGCGGCTACATACTTTGCTTCTGTGAACACTTTAAAGTAACTACAACAGTTTGGAACTATTTCTGACTGATCTGCAAATAAACCTTATACAGGGTGTCCGCTAATTAATGGTACATGGAAAAACTGCAGCCTCCTTACGAAAAAATATTAGGATTTAATTATACTTACCTATATCCGAAAGTTGATATTAACTGAGATACAGGGTGTCAAAGTTAAAACTTCATTCTTGTTCTTCTCTAATAACTTTTAGAGAAACCAACGTTTTTTTACAAAATTTGGCAATTATGTTTTTTAGGACGAGAACTTGATTTGTACAAGGTAGGGGGCGCTGTCTGCGGCATCTCTCGCACATTTATTAGGTCATAACTTTTTTGTGCCTTAGCGTTTAATTTTTTTTTAGTTTTTAATGAAAATAATACTTTACTCAAATTTATTACCTAACAAAGATATACTAAGTTGAGGTCGCCCAGAGTTACCGTTTCGGACATATTTGCATTTAAATTGTTTAGTGCACCCTGCCCAGCTATCTTACAATAATCAACAAACAAATAACAACATGGAGGTTTCATAGCAACTGCATCTCTAAATTTTTTGTTTTGTTTTCTCATATTTTAATTTAAGAAAATAATTTTGTTTGCTAATTAATAGTAATTGGACAGGGTGCACTAAACAATTCAAATGCATATATCTCCGAAACGGTAACTCTGAGCGACCTCAACTTAGTATACCTTTCTTACGTAATAAACATGAGAAAATTATTATTTTCATTAAAAACTTAAATACACTAAGGCATAAAAAAGTTATGACCTAATAAATCTGCGAAAAATTCCGCAGACAGCGCCCCTACATTGTACATTAAATTTTCACAAAAAATCAATTTCTCGTCCTAAAAAATCATAATTGCCAAGTTTTGTAAACAAACGTTGGTTTCCTGCAAAGTTATTAGAGAAAAACAAAAATGAAGTTTTACCTTTAACACCCTGTGTATCTCAGTTAATATCAACTTTCGGATATCGGTAAGTATAATTAAATCCTAATATTTTTACGTAAGGAGTCTGTGGTTTTTCCATGTACCATTAGTTAGCGGACACCCTGTATATAAATGGGCTCCTTAGGCGTTCTAGAGAAAGATTACATACTTTTTTTTTAATCGATTGTCTAGAAACTTGGTTAACTATGTAATGTATTGCGACGTTACCTTAGGTAAAGTGCGCGTGCGACTACCGTGCGTCGTTCGCTACCACCATGGGCAGATCAGGCAGGCATTAAGTGTGGTGGAACTTTTTTGTCTGAATTGACCGCTACAATATTGTATTTTTACTGGCTGAAAGGACTTTACATAGATACATACTTACCTCTTCAGAGAATCCGAAGCGGATGCCGCAAAATCATCATCTAAAATGATTTCATTCGGCACAGGCGCAGTATTTAGACTTTTTAGTACTTCATAGTTGATTTTTGAGGAAATCTTTTTTTCTTGGATAATCTTCTCTATCGCCTCGCCCGCCGAAGTAACAGGACCAATGGGTCGTCTCTTCGCCGGCTTTCTTCGTTTCTTTTCAGGTTTACCTTCTTCCCTTTCTTTTTTAATTTGTTCCTCTTTTTCTAAAAGAAAGGCGGATATGGCTTTGATATTTCTCTTTAATCTAGTTTTCTATCGATATTACTAAACTGCGCGACAAAAAGTTCGATAAATTAATATTTTAACACTTATTTACATGTCTGTAGTTTGGAAATGATTTGCAGATTGCGAAACATTGCTTTTTGGAGAATAATCACAGGATAAACGACGTAGATAATATATTTAATGTTATTTATTATACAGAGTGCCAAAGAGAGTCGCAAAAGTAGTTTTTTATCCGATGTATCCCTGACATGTTCTATCAGGTTTAAGTTAAGATTGTAGTATGACCAATTTATTTTTGGGATCTCGACCTTATATAAATACTCGTTAACAATTGTCGCAATATGAGGTCAAGCATTATCCTGCATCAGCATAAATTGCAGCCCCGGATCGTGGTTTTTTTCGAGGCGGTGCAAAAACTTAAAGCTGCCGCCCTTGCATATCCCCCATACCTTGTTGTTTCTAGTATTTAAGAAAAATATCGCGCCCGTACGTATTTCGTAAATGAAATACGCCCCGCGTATTTCGACCAGATTGGGCTATATACAGGATGTCCGAAAACTAATAGTATACAGTAAAAACTGTAGATTCTTTGGCTAAAAATATTGTGTTTTGGTCAAACATTGCTTGTTCAAAAATTGATTATAACCGAGTTGTGTCCCAAGTGAACATTTTATTGTCTAATTTCCTGATTAACGTACTTTTTAACCAACGTTTTTGCATACAATTTTGTGATTGGGAGTTTTTAGGGACGAGGAAATTGCTAATTATTTTATTTTTATGCAGATTGTAGAGGGCGCTCGATGCGGCACTCCTGGTACATAGAACCCAGTGCAACTTTTTTGCGCTTTAGTGTATTCATGTTGCTGTTAAAATTATCAATTTTATGATCACTTTTAACCAAAAATGGTGTGTGTACCTTGTTAATGTCGCTCCGAGCAACGAGATTCTTGCATTTATAGTGATCCAGTGCGGTTTGAAATACGTAACACATTGAGGTAATTCAATTTAACTGCAAATAATTCAGATTACAACAACTCAAAAATTTGATGCTAAAATATTAGTTAAATAGTAAGTTAATTGGGAAATTTTCACTTGAACACCCTGTACAGGGTACAGGGTGTCCAAGTCTAGGTTATTATCAACTTTTGAACTAAGTAAAGTTAGGATAAATCGCAATATTTTTACCCAAAGAATCTGCAGTTTCACTGTGTACTATTAATTTTGGGACACTCTAAGATTTTTAACAAAACCGGGGGCGCGACGCCGGGCTGCTACAACTGCCACACTTGAATTTGCCGCCCACTGAACTGCTACAAAAATTTATGTACCTATTGAAATAAACCAAAAATGAAAATGTTACCAATGGATGTCACTTGATAATTAAATGAAAAAATAAAAAGTTGGACATCTCCATTAGCCTACAGAATATTTTAGAGATTAAGTTAAAACACCGTTCTTGTTTCAACCTATACACCGTGTGCAAGATAAGGAGGGTCAGTACAGGGATCTCGGAAACCGTAAGAGATACGAAGTCGGTTAAATGGAAGTAAAGTTGCGCATTTACGTGCCTAATAATATGCTGTTTAGAAAGTTTTAAAATTCCGAGTAGTTCCGGAGATATCCGGAAAAAACCGAAATTTTTAAAAATCGTTTTATTCTTTCCTGGGTTTTTTTTCGATCGAATTCTAAAGTAACTTGCACTTTTACATTGCCACTTTTTCTGCTCTATCTAACAGCGTTAATTATTTTGTAACCCGACGAGTCGTCTTCGAAGGGCCATTATCAACTTTATTTCTTTAAATACGGTCCTGTATTTTCCTGATATTAGAATTAAGAGCCTTTTTTTTCCGAATGCAACGATGTATGACACATTGTGATTTAATGACGTTTCGAGGGTTTTTTGAACAACATCAGGAGATTTTGGGATACGGTCCTGTATTTCTTCTAATTTTATAAATAATATCTCATAAGTAAGCTCTAAATTTTTACTTATGTTGGACTAGTTCAATAAATAACAAATAATTTAATAATAAACCAAAAATGAGTGAACAAAATACAGAAACATTATTTCAAACTTCTGTTGATTCGGGATTTACTGGAAAACTGATTGGCACGTATTCTGAAACACCATGGCCAGCACGTTCGCCTGATATGATACCGTTAAATTTTTTCCTCTGGGGGTATGTCGAAAATGATGTTTATAAACACAACTTCGAAACAGAAAACGAACTTAGGCGGTTGGTGCTTGAAGACTTTCAAAGTATTACGCCAGAAATATTGTCAAATGCTTTAGAATCGACAGTTAGAAGATGTTATTTGTGCTTAGAAAATAACGGAAATCATTTTGAACACCTGATTATGTAGTTACTTACTTTTTCGTTGTTCGTTTTATTACTGTTTTGGTATGTTTTTTGTTCACTTATCGTTGTTTATTATTGAATTATTTTTTGTTCACTTATTTGTGGTTTATTATTAAATAATTTGTTATTTATTGAACTAATCCAACATAAGTAAAAATTTAGAGCTTACTTACGAGATATTATTTATAAAATTAGGAGAAATACAGGACGGTATCCCAAAATCTCCTGATGTTGTTCAAGAAACCCTCGAAACTTCATTAAACCACAATGTATCATACATCGTTGCATTCGGAAGGAACAAAGCTCTCAAATTCCAATATCAGGAAAACAGGACCGTATTTAAAAAAATGAAAGCTGATAATGGCCCTTCGAAGACGACTCGTCGGATTACAAAACAATTAACGCTGTTAGATAGAGCGGAAAAACTGACATAAAAGTGCAATTTATTTTAGAATTCGATCTCAAAAAAACCCAGGAGACTGGACTACTCGGAATTTTACAACTTTCTAAACGGCATATTATTAGGCACGTAAATGCGCAACTTTACCTCCATTTTACCGACTTCGTATCTATTACGGTTTCCGAGATTCCTGTACTGGCCATCCTTATCTTGGACACGGTGTATATTCTGGACATATTCTAAACTTTCTTAAAATCATGTGCGAGTTTTTCGATAAATTTACCTACAATATAAAAAAAAATAATAAAAATTAAGAATTAAAAGAAGAAAGAAAGAAAGAAAATAAAAAAAATTATTCACGATCAAAATCCATCGAAACATTGTGTGGATCGATTATTGTAGCTGTGAGTGTATTTGACAAATTTAAACCATCGTTTTTGTTCTGCCGAGAGCTGACTGCTTGGTACTTTGGAGACCGCTGGTTTAGATCTGTGTGAATTACGTTACATAATCGACCAATTAGTTTATGTAACTAACCTTTCTGCTTCTTTAGATAATCAGCGTTTATTTCATGCCACAGTACACTTTTGGTTTCACATTCGCGATCGGTCATAATGTAAGAATCCAGTTCGCCGTCGTCGATGTCGTCAAAAGTCAGATCAAAATTTATACCGTTATTGCTTGGTTGTAAAGCATTAGTGGTGTCGTCCATGGAAGAAGGAAGACCGATACTTGCGATATCGGGACCTAAAAAATTATGGTTGATTTAACATTATTGCCAGATAAATATATTTAGGGAGGACAAAGGAAAATCCAATACTAGTTATGTAATATACTATTAGGAAATATCAATAATCAAGTTATTATGTTAAAAGCTTACAGACGATTTTGCTGTATAATCTAAGTTCTATTAACGTTAAATTATACAGTATGTCCACGGATGGGGGTTTACAAGAGGACAAATGGACTAAAAATTGAAAGATACTTTAATTTTTTTATACAGGGTGGGTAAAAACTGCAAAAATGTTATTTTACTTAATAGTAAACATACTTTATTTCGAAAGATACGAAAAAAAGTCACTCTTAATAAACGTTTTTACTTGAATAATGAATAGGTGATACTTGTGTCAATGTCTTTAATTAATGAAGTAATTATAATAATAATAATAATAATACGAACATTTTTATTAACATGAAAATAATACGATAACGATTTCATAATTCAAAAACTCCACCCCCATACTCGACACATTTTCTAATTGCTTTCTCAAATAAGTGAAAGAATTTTTGAACAGCCTGGATAATTCTGCCCTTCAGCACTTCAATATCATTTGGTATTGCGGTTGCAAAAACAATTTGTTTTAAACGGCCCCATAAAAACATATTGGCCAAGGTTAAGCCGGGACTTCTTGGGGGCCACAAAATTGGACAATTCCTGCCAATCCACCTTGGACCAAATCTGCGGTCAAGCCATTCTCTAACCTCACGAGCGAATGGCTGGACAACCATCTTGCTGAAAATACATATTTTGTCGAAAATTTAATGGTATATTTTCGAGTTCATCATTGAAAAATGTATCCAGCATTTCTAAATATGATAATCTATTGCACGTGTTATCAAAAAAATATGGCCCTATAATGCCATGGATGGATATCGCACACCACACGTTCACTTTGGTGAAGTATTGTCTTCTCGTCATAATTCTGAATTCGGGATTTTCTAAAGACCAGTACCTAACGTACTGGGTTGCAACGGTTCCATTTGTTGAAAATGTACTTTCATCAGAAAACATGATACATTTATAAAAATCAACATTTCCACTTAAAATTTTGTCTCCTATCCACAGGCAAAAATCAAGTCGTTTCGCGTCGTCTCCCTCTTCCAATCTTTGATTAAAGTGCGGTTTATACGGATACAATTTATTTGCTTTAAGGATCTTCTGAATTTGACTTTTTTTCAAACTGAGTAACACGATTTCTAAGGGACGTCATAGGATTTTCTTCAACAGAATCAAGAACTAAGACTGTAGCAGCATCATCATGGTCGTATTTCTTCTTTTTTTTTGAGGTCCAAAACCGAACCAGTTCTCTTGAACTTTTTTATTAACTTGCAGATTGCCATCCTAGTTATTGGGATTCCTACAAATTTCTCATTAAATTGATGACGTAGCGGTATGAAACTTGATCATCCCCATAACATTGTATTATAAAAACTCTTTGTTCATTAAATAAAGACATTGACAACAAGTACCTATGACCTTAAGTGTCATTATTATTTTAACTAGGTTCACCAGTCAGAGAATACTTTTTGGGAAATAAACTTTTTAATGAATTGTTCTACTTCGGTTTGTTGTGTAGAAAATACAACAATTTCTTATGATGAATCGTATTTTCTAGACAAGCAAAAACGTTTATTAAGACTGACTTTTTTTCGTATCTTTCAATTTTTAGTCCATTTGTCCTCTTGTAAATCCCATCCGTGGACATACTGTATAAAACAGTTTTAAAATTTGGGAACTTTCTTACAGCTCAATATTGTAGCTACTTGACCCTAAAAACAAAAATGTTTCACGGGAGACAACAAATTTGCAAATCGAGCCCAACCGAGGAAAACAATTTTTTCCTAGAAATAATGAGTTTTTTGGTCATTGTCAGGAAACTTTTAACATCCTTCTATTCATAAATAAACTGCTGTCAAGGGCGCGTCGTTTTGACAACAGCATCGCTTCAGTGAACGAGCCCTGTTAGTTAGTTTCTTGTCTACCTTTTACATCTCACGATTGATCTTACCTAGTCCTCTTGTTGACTGTAGCGGTTCATCTACTGATTCTTCTATAAGTTTATGAATAGCTCCTAGTGTGGATTCATTTATAAATGTCTCCGTTTCTGAATTTTCTATTGTACTTAAATGTTCTAAAAAATGAAAATAAAATTTAAGTTGCCGTAACGTAAGCCGTATTCGATAATACTTAGTACTTAAAAAAGTTAAAACACAATTTTAAAGATAAAACTTATAATGTAAGCAGTAAGGACACTCGTTCTTAGTTTCGTTAAGAATTTGTAGGTTACGTAGGTTAAGGTTCGTAGGTTAGGGTTTTTGTGTTTCACATGACACTTCTTTCTTTATTTGCAACTGTAAAATATCATTATAATCTATGAAAACAACGTTATCATAGCGGGAGCAATGTTGTGGTGCTATTATTCAAAAAACTATTGAAAAAAAAATATAATTTGGTGATGTCAACATTACAGTTATGCACGAGTATGAACAATCCCTTGGGGGAACAAGGTAGGGCTCTTGTGGGTCACTGGTCACTCACTCACTGGGATATTAGGTAATGAACAGGCGGATGAACTAGCGAGAGTCGGATCCGCTCAAGGTCTCAGGGGCCCAGAACCGGCCTTTGGGATATCAAAACAGGCAACAAAAAAAACATTAGATAGATGGTCGAAAAAACAACACCTATCTCGATGGCAAAGGTAACCTGGTCAAATACACGCACGTGCCGTAATTGGAAAACCATCGAAAATACTCTCGAATCGGATGCTAACCCTGACACGGCTCCAGTTGAAAGAAGTGATGGGTCTGCTAACAGGCCACTGCCACTTGCGAAAACACCTTCAATGGATAAGTATAAACAACGGATCCATTGAATGCAGACTTTGCGGCGAAGAGCATGAAACCGCCTCACACATAATATACCGCTGCGTAGCCGTTGTCTCGTCGAAGACAAAATATCTTCGGGAATATACAATGTGGTGACAACCTCCCACATGACAAGCTTGGTAGAAGGTTACTGGACCTCATAGAAGGAACAAACATCGTCTAATAAGATCGGGGTATACAATAAGCCGAAAGGCTGCAGTGGTAGAAGTTCGGGGGTTTAAACCGACCCCCGCCTTTAACCAACCAACCAACCATGACCGATCCCAATCGATTCCGTAACCGTTCTCGGGATATTTCCATTTTTACTTTGATTTTTTGATGCATTGTGATGTTTAAATAGAAATATCTCGAAAACGGTTAGATATTAAGATCGAGCAAATGTACTTGTTTAGTTTAGGAATGTTTGTGGAAGTTTGAGAATATTATTTCTTCTTATGCATTAATTTCCCTAACCTTAGAAACGGAAATAATATGAACAATGGATTGTAGGTATTTTTGAAATTAACAACTATTACATAGGTAATAACTTACTGGCTATAGATTCTCCGACTTTACTTCTAGCTTGTTCTAACTGAATCTCTATTTGTTTTTGTAAATCAGTAATGTTATCTCCCTCCTCCTCTATTATCTAAAAACAAATATTCGTTATACTTGGACAAATATGTTGACAAAAACAACCCATGGTGTTTTATCAAGACATTCTTCTTAGTCATAAAAATTTCAAGTGCTCGCTCGAGCGATTCACTCGATTACTAAAATCGCTTGAGTATCAAGTACTCGATTAGTAAAATCATCGTTTTTTCCCAACACTGTTTAAAAGCGTCCCACTTCATAATAAAAATGACGTGCCTCTCCGACTATTAATATTATTTGCTGGATGTTTTCAAATATAAACCACGTATCTTACTTTTTGAAGTCGCTCTTTATCTTTCTTTCGTGCGGCCTTAAAAGACGGAGGGTCTTGTTCTTCTTCCAGATCTACTGTCATAAATTCTTCTAATGTCAATGCGCTACTTGGCGTATCACCAAATTCTATCAGCCTGAAATATCAAATATATATATATATATATATATATATAAATTAAATGATAAGAACGAATGAAATTAGTTTTCTGTTTAAAGCTACAGATCAATAAAAATGTAAAATACAGGTTTAGATGAATTTAACAACTACATAATTATTAGCAAAAACGTTTTCCTGCTGCTGATATTTTATTTGTCGGATGTTACGGAATTTGTTTCATTTATTATACTAGGGCCGAGCTGCGTAAAAATTATTGCGATAGCGATTTGTACCTCTTCCGTATTTTATCATAAAGATGACCTATCGAAATATATTATTATTGTGACTTAAAAACTCCGATCTACCGTCATATTGGAGAAAGATAAAAAAATTCCAGATTGATTAGAAGCAAGAGCTTTCTTCTTCGGTGAAGCAGTTGCCAGAGAATTATATTTTTTCACCTGTACCGAGCTTTCGCAATCTCTTACTATTACTCTGTGCAGCAACATCACGAATTTCTATTGTTTTAGAGTAGGGTTGCCCAACCTGCTCTGGTTCGAATTCTGGTTCCTTGTCCCCTCACAAACTCACAGTGTGCGTGACAGTCTTGTGAAGTCAAGAGCCGATAGAGAACTTGTATCTAATTTAATTTTTAATAAATGGTGATATAATGAGTATATAATTACACTTTTTCTGTAATCTTTGTTTTGTCAATGTCAAAATTTCATTTGCTGGTGTTTGCTGTATTACCTGATCTATCAGGGTTTCGTGGTTTTGCCATCACATTTAATTGAATAGCTTAGGATTGGTTCACCAAAATGTATTCAAACTCGGCACATGGGTTTACCATGTCGGTCAAGAAGTGATAATGCAATTTTCTATAAAATGAACATATACAGATACAGACCTTTATCTTAACAATTTGAAAACTATAAAATAATTAACTAACCAGACAACTTTTATTGTGAGATTACTGACATTAGCTGAAATGACTTACTCAGAGATTCGAAGTTGTCTTGTTGGCGTTGGCAAAGCTACTTTCTTTACGGATAAATATTTCTGCTAATGTCATTTATATCACCGTTAAAGTTGTTTGGTTAGTTAATGATTGAATAAAATCTTTCTGTAACCCAATTTCTAGATAGTAGTGATCTAGACTGTTCAAAAATAGGTTCCGATGATATTACAAGGGGAATGCATTTGCCGATGTCGTTGGTTACAAAATTGGAGCTACCTCAACCCACCTCTCTATGTTGTTCTAACTGAGCATACGAATTGTCACAAATAATTTAAAAACGCTACAGTATTTCAGGTTCTTTTGGTTCGCCTCAACCCAGAAAGAGATTTTTATCAACATTTTAAACATATTTGGGATCACCACAATTCCTCATCTTGTAACTATTTTATGTTTATGAGTTACCTGAACTCAGTTTCTGGGTTGGGAAAACTTACTAATTGATTATAAAGTGTCGTTTTAACGCGGACGTGCATTATTTTAACTCCTTACCATGTGTAAATTATTTTGAGTTGGAATAATTCAGGAAACGTGCTCCAAAACCCCATATCGAGGGTAAGGTCACGGAAAGTTCCGAATTCGAGCTCGTGCAGGTTTGGCGTGGTTCATTCCATTGTTATTCGTCAATTCTCCTTCGATCGCGCGTATAGACACGTGTTGCGCCGTTTGCGGGATTTTTCATCTTTGTTCTCAGTGCGTGAAAATTTGTGTTTTGCATAATTTTGGTCAGTTGGCGTCAAATGGAGGGACAGGAGGGAGATACATACAAATTACTATTATTGGAATGGAGCCTTGTTATTTATAAGCACTCGTCATCACTTCGTCAGCATGGTTTCTTAGCAGTAGTATGCTCTCCTGTCTATAATTCATTTGATTATTTTTTTTGTAATATACAACAAAAATGTGATATCTTGAAAAAACAAAAGGCAATTGAAGTCCACAATATGCAGGCGTTAAATCAAAGAAATATTTTGAGTTCCGATAGTCCACAATTTAGGTACTGGTAGTCCAAAATTTGAAAAAGTGAGTTATTCCAGGCACCATCGTAAGCTAGAGCAACTTAAATGTCAAGTTTTGATAGCTCGAATCATGAATTAATCTAGCCCGACTAGTAACGCATCACAATTCACATACTGGTGGCTACGGTAGCCCATCAATAATTTAAGACGGTGGGGCGTGAGCTATTCCAAAGCATAAAATAACCCATCTTCTGTGCTATCATAACTTATGAATAGTGAGTTGATGCAATTTCTTGGATTTGGTTGTGGTAATTCAGAGGTCTGGGCTGCCCCCATTAGCAACACGCTTCGGTCTAGGACAACTCATATTTGAGTTATATCAACTCGAAATTTCGCTCAGTGTACGAACAAACTTAAATATCCTTGTATGCATCTTACTTCTACTAAGAAATTCGTCGATACTCCAGTAATGTTTTGGCGATATTTTAGTCATAAAATAATATATCGATATTTTTCAAACATGCATAGAAAAAAAATAATAAAGAAATCGCAATCGCAATTTTCGTTACATAGTTCATAGTTCAGTATCTGTAGAGCTATGCAATGGAGGCATAAAAATAGGAGATTCAATCGCTAAATCCAATGGTTTAGTATCTAAAATAGAAAAATTTACCTTTTTCTCATAGTAGATTCATGTACTTTGACCACTTTAATTACATCACCTATTGATCTATTGAACTCGTGCAGACGTGAAGCAATAAGTAAAGCTAAAAACAAAAATAAGCTAAAACGATATTTTAAATATAAAAATATTTAAGTAAAGTTGGATTTTTATTCTTTGGTTGAATTTAAATAAAAATAAAAATTATGTAGATAGCTACACAGGGTGTCCGCTAATTAATGGGACATGGAAAAACCACAGACTCCTTACGTAAAAATATTAGGATTTAATTATACTTAGCTATATCCGAAAGTTGATATTAACTGAGATACAGGGTGTTAAAGTCAAAACTTCATTTCTGTTTTTCTCTAATAACTTTGACAGAAACCAACGGCTTTTTACAAAATTTGGCAATTACGGTTTTTTAAAACGAGAGACTGATTTTTTGGGTGAAATTTTAATGTGCAATGTGTCTGCGGCATTTCTTGCACATTTATTAGGTCATAACGTTTTTGTGCCTCAGTGTATTCAAGTTTTTAATGAAAATAATACTTTTCTCATATTTATTACGTAAAAAGGGTATACTAAGTTCAGGTCGCCCAGAGTTACCGTTTCGGAGATATTTGCATTTAAATTGTTTAGTGCACCCTGCCCAATTACTAGTAATTTGCAAACAAATTTTTTTTCTCAAAGTAACCTATGAGGAAACAAATGAAATTTAGAGATGCAGTTGCTATGAAACAGAAAATATTTCATTTTTGAGTTTATCTTAAGTTTGTGTTTCATTGGTGTTGGTTTCTTTCGACACGATATTTTCTAGAGTGAAAGTTATTTTAATTAAAGTAAGTTAAAGAACAATCCAATTGTTGTATTTATTATTCCCAACGATTACTAGAACATTAATTATGATGTAAAAGTGAATTGGTAAGAAGTAACAAAATATTATTTTCTTGCCTGAGCTAACGCACTAAACAATTTAAATGTAAATATCTCCGAAACGGTAACTCTGGACGACCTGAACTTAGTATACCTTTTTTAACATAATAAATATGAGAAAAGTATTATTTTCATTAAAAACTTAAATATACTGAGGCACAAAAAGTTATGACCTAATAAATGTGCAAAAAAATACCGCAGACAGTGCCCCCTACATTGTACATTAAAATTTCACTTGGTTTCTGTCAAAGTTATTAGAGAAAAACAAAAATGAAGTTTTAACTTTAACATCCTGTATCTTAGTTAATAACAACTTTCGGATATAGCTAAGTATAATTAAATCCTAATATTTTTACGTAAGGAGTCTAGTCAGTGGTTTTTCCATGTCCCGTTAATTAGCAGACACCCTGTATATTCAAGCATGCACCCATTTATTGCGGCCTGAAGATGTTTGGGAGCCACACAATGGGGTTTAATCAGGTATTTGATTCATTGCAGTAAAATAAAGGTTAACGGTATAATATAAACTTTACTATACCTGCGCCACATAAACCAGACGGTCTTCTTCCTGAATGTATGCTGTCTCTTTTCATTCTCTGTACCAATCGCAAGGCTGTATTTGTAACTTGTTGCGTTTTAGGGCCAAATTCAAGACTCGACGCGAACCTTAATATGTAGAGACATGGATCTGCAACAAAAATAAGCATTTAGTAACAGCAATAATTGGACCAGCCAAAAAATTACTTTCACGTGTTTGCATAAAGTCTTCAAGAGCATGTAGCAAATTGTATTTAAGTACTACGGTAGTAAATGTTATTACACTACACAACTACTTTAACAACTCGGGTCGTGGATCCGGAGGTTCGAAGTAGACCGATTTTTAAATATCTTATGGGGATTTATATTGCTGTCAGCGTTATTAATTCTATTTTAAAGGTATTAAAAGGTTGTATGCATGTAATGGAATCGTATATGAAATGAAAGAATAATATATGACGAGTATTTACGTATATTAATTTCATAGAAAAATAACACATATTACAGCTAAAATGCCACTAAAATAAGGAAAGATTCCGACAAACTTTTGAAACATCCGCCGCGCCATTCGAACCGGTCGACGATAGCCGAAGCTGCTCATCTATCCCTGCTTGTTGCCACCAGCGTTGTCAGTCTTTTACAATTTGAAATATATCCATTACTATTTTAACAATTTTTGAGATGTTCATTCTTGTTGTGGGGCCCACCATATGAAATTTATGTTCAATCTGAATCTGAAGCCCCCAATCATAGGAAAATAACGACCTTTTTTTTCGTACTCTTCTTACTCTGACGCCGTGTATTCTATTAGGATTCGAACCATCAGCCTATTACTTGTGATCAAAGATTTCTAGCAATACCGCCACGTAGTGCCGTTTGCCGTAGTTTTCGGTTGTGATATGGATAAGGCAAAGAAATATAAGGTGTTTGCGGATAAAAGTAAAAAATTCGAATGGATACGGTTTTATTTATTTTATTAACATTTACTTCTTAGTGTTGTATGTTCATGAAAAAAATACCATGATAGTATTCTTAAATTAAATCCGTAAAACCATATAATACCTATAAAAGAGAGTTAAAAACGCTGACTGCAGTATAAATCTCCATAAGCAATCACTCGCCAGTTGACGTCACAAGCCACGCCTCCATCGGCGGAGCAAATCGTGTCGTGGATCAAGAAGACATACCGGTATGTGTGCTCTGTACCGTGTTGATGGCGTAGCCAGCTTTGTCGCCGTATTATAATTTATTACTGACTATACAGTTAAGTAAAAAATAGTATATTATTTAATAACGAGAGGTAATGTAGGTCATAAAACACGTAGATGAAGTTTGTAGCACGAGCCGCAGGCGAGTGCTGTAATTAATCAAGTGAGTTATGACCATTACCGCAAGTTGAATATTATACTTTATCTACGACTATAACAATGAATACTAAGATACAAGTACAGAGAAAGAACGTTATTAACAAATCTTGGCCCCATGGCGTTTCAGTGCAGTGATATCCCCTCCAGCATCTACTAATAAAGTTGCCGACGAGCGGGGAAAACAATGCCCTGTATATACATTATAGTCTGGTAATTTTAAAAATGTAGCAATGTCTTTCCCCATTGCTCCAAATTTATTAACGGCAATTTTTGTAAGTGATATTTTCCATTTTGAAATTTAAAGAATTATCGTTTGCAATATATCGGTAGGACGCAGATTTAAATATTTCTTAACTATGGCATAAAAATTTGTGAATGTTCTGGCAATTTTTGTTCTTTTATTTGGTACACTGACCATAAAAATAGATCCATGATCTTCTAAATCTGTAATTTGCATAGAGTGCAATTCTGCTGCACGACAAGCACCCATAATGCCCATTATTAAAGCAACCTAAAATAAATTATGTAATTGACTAGATGATAAAAACGATTGCATTATTGTGAGATCTACTACCTTTGTGGCCAGATATTTCTCATCAGGAGGTTCGTTTATGAACTTATCAAGTTGTTCTGGGAAAGATTTTTCCCGCCCGCTTCGAGTCACCATGTGCTCATAAATAAATAAATCCAGAATTGTCCGTGCGGGATTTGAACCCGCGATCCTCAGATCGCCAGGCGGACACTATACCCACCGAGCCATACTACAAGCGATAATAAATAGCGGATTATATATAAATTAAATTGGCAGTTAATTTTTCAAAGATGTTTTAGAAAAATCTCTGAAGAATTTCTTTATTTATATGGCCTCAAAGACTCGGGCACTTGTAAAAAATAAATAAAACCAGTGATGCCGAGTGCGGGATTTGAACCCACGACTCTCAGATCACAAGGCGTACGCTATGCTATACCACTAGGCCACCGAGCCAATTTGTCAAAAATAATAAATAGATATTTACATTCTCCATGCGCGAGTGTTTTCATGTCATGTAGACAGGAAAACTGTCTGAAGAATTTCTTTATTTATTTGGCATCAAAGCTTCGGAGCACTTGTAAAAAAAATACGGTACATATCTCGGGCCGTCGGAGGCTTTTCCGGACTCGTGCGGTGTTGCTCAGCATCTCGTCTGTAAAAGCCTCTTTTCGGCCCTTGATACTATTTTCAGCCGGAACAAGAGTCAATACTCGCCCCTGAAAGGAGTGAATTTTTTTGCAAGTATCAACGGCAAATATATAATTCCCCCCCCCCCCCCCCCCCCCCCCTTGTTTCGTCCGTCGAGGATGTTGCACACGATGGCGGCGTCAGAATTTCTCTTTGGAGTTGCGCAACCCCTCAAAACGGCCAAAAACCACCCCTCAGAGAGGTTAAACGCGCTTCAGGAGGTTTCCCTGCAGAGAAACACACTTTCCTCCCGTTTTCGAGGATGCCGAGCACGGTGGTGGTGTTGGATATCGCGTCCGACTCCTTCCAACCCCTCCACCGGTCAATACTCGCCCCTGAAAGGGGTGAATTTTTTTTTTCAAGTATCAGAGGCAAATATATATTCCCCCCGTTTTCGAGGATGCTGAGCACGTTGGTGGTGTTGGATATCCCGTCCGACCTCCTCCCCCCCGATTTCGAGGATGTTGAGAATGGGGAAAATAGTTGTACTTCTCTTTTTGGTTAGTTAAATTTTTTTTTTAAATTTCAATTAAATAAAAAAAATCATATCCATATCAAGCATTTAAATTTTTTTTTTTTATTAAAAGGTAATGACGTTCCATAATTGGGGCGAGTATTGACCGGTGGAGGGGTTGGAAGGAGTCGGACGCGATATCCAACACCACCACCGTGCTCGGCATCCTCGAAAACGGGAGGAAAGTGTGTTTCTCTGCAGGGAAACCTCATAAAGCGAGGAGGTACTCTTGTTTCGGCTGAAAATATTTCGATTTTTCGGGTTTTTTTCCGACTCACAGACGACACTACTAACATCCTTCGAAATTATAACAATATAAACAATACTTTCGGTACATGTAGATTGTTTATTATTTGGCTGCTATTAAACTCGGCCACATTCTATATTCTCGAATGTAATACCACAAGATGTGTCGGGATTACCGAATAATACTTTTACCTGACACGAAACGCGTTACCCGGCAACAACACTACGACTCCGAAGGAGGAGTAGTGTTGCCGGGTAACGCGTTGAGTGTCAGGTAAAAGTATTAGGTAATACCGAAACATCGAGTTGTATTCAAAGGATTATACAACGAAATAAAGTACATATATCTTTCTGAGTTAAACATTTTTATTACAGTAATTATTGTTAATTACGAAATTACAATTATTATAGTTAAAACTTGAACTATTGGATAAATTATTATCATAGGTTGGAGGTGTTTGAAATTGGGCTTCAGCATCAGAAGTAGATGACGATGTATTTTCGGCTCTCATTTGCGACAAAATCTTCAGATGATGCTGCTCGCTGAGCTGGAGATAGGGAGTAACAGAATTTATAGAACTATGGCCCGTTATTTTGATAACTTCCTGGAGATTAGCACCTGAACTGCTAAGGGCACTTACTGTTGAAGCTCTATTAGAGTGATTCGTAATCTTTTTATTTTTCGTATCTAGGCCGATGTTGATTGCTCCCATTTTTGTCCAGTTTCTTATAATGTTAATACCTGCTGGACAATTCTTAAACCATGGGAAATTATCATTCTGTTTCCATTTCTGATTGACCGTCAAAAAGAATCGATTAGTTTTAATGTTTTCGCCTCTTTTGGACATTAGCTTAAAATATAACCGTATTGGACATAAATCCGGATTCACAAGATTTTTTACAAGCCACTTACTTTCGCATGTTCGACTTGCTCCTCCTTGCGCCGTTTTAGAAAATATTGGGTTGTATTCCAGACGACCGGTACTAGACCCGTTATTATATTTTTCCTCCTTAAAATATTCCAATAGCAAAAAAACTGCTTCATTTCCCCTCCATGCTAGTTCGGATGCAGCTATGTGGAAAAATTTCCGTTGAAGCCCATCTGGGGTATTTTCATCCAAACTAAAGGCCATTTTTTCTATTTCCTGTCTCGTCAAACCCGTGGAACTCTCCTTTCGTGCACCAGGTACCGCCTGCAACTCTTTTCGTTTTGCATTACGGGCAAAACGGGCGCTTTGAAAAACCATGTCATTGAATGGATCTATGTGGCGATTATATTTTTCAAAATATAGTTCCTGGAGCATTTTGGCCGTTTTGTTCCATAAAAGCTTGACCACACCTTCTTTATAATCGCTTCCGTCGGATTTTCGCATATTATATGCCCAGTCTTTTAAAATGTTGCACAAATCCTTGTCTGTTGACATTTTCTCAATTTCGAAACTTCGCGCAAGGCAAAACTCAGTAAACTGCTTCCATACATATTTGTCGGAACGCTCGGTATTTTTGGGCTTCACATTTTTAATAGCATCGTCGACTTTAGACAACAAAATTTTACCAAATCTTTCTTTTGCCATTTTGTAACAAGAACTGACAGAAATTACTTCTGAAGTAATTTGTCAAAAAATGACAATTACAACAATGTGACCACCAAGTGATAATCACTTAAATGATTATCACTTATTAATCACATCCTTCTATATGGGAAAAATATACATGGAGTTGTATAATCGTAAATATTAAATGCAGTTTCGAAAATTTTTAAATTTTCTTCTTGACGAATTAACATTTTGAGTCTAGCAAGCAGTGTATTTTTTATTAACTTCTATATTGACAAAGTCATCAATTAGGGTCAACTATAAAAGAAAATATTTAAGTAAAATTGTGGGTCAAAAATATACTGTATTGTGTGTCAACAATTACCCTACCACTTACTTATTGTATTCCATCACAAGCCATTATTGTTGTACGTTTCGAGATTAATTAATTTATCTTGACACACAATTATTATAAACTATACTTTTCTCCATTCGGAAACAGACATACAGGACCATAAGTTTAAAAATTTCGAGGTCAAGTTTAAAACATTTCTATTTTTCTGTCTATGGTAATTGCTGTTTACAGGTCTATTTGCTATACAATTTATATATATCTTGAACCCAAACTTCATTCCGTATGCTAATGCTAAAAGTGTTAATTGAACTAAACATAACTTATTGTCTAGATGTGTTGAAACATTAATTTAAAGTTGACTCCGAATATTTTAAATATTTTGTAGAGAGAGCTGCTTAATGGCAGAGAGTAGGTACCTATTTCTTATCTTAAATTTGGGTATTTTTAAAGTCGATTAAGTTGACCCCCCAACAAAATTTTTCCACTTTTTTTCGTGATAATTTTGCATAAAAATTATGCAAGTCAGTGAGTTACAATTTTTGCACACCTGCGTACGAGAGACTGTGAACGTGTGTGTGGGGGGGGGGGGGGGGGCTTAACGACAGCCTCCCCCTCACTAAATCTTTTAGAACTTTTATTATATCAATCGATCGATAGCTTGATTTTTGCACGATCTAACAATTTGTTGGATTGGTAAGAGAGGGGGGAGGGGGGCTACCGATATTTATTGTAAGTCCCGTGCGCTCATGACGAATGAGGCGTGTGAGCGTAGCGCTCTGGTCGATAAAGAAGAATAAATCATTTGAGGACCAATCCCGGATGATTTCCTTCATCTCTTATTTAATTTTTTATAATTTTTTTAAAGAACCATGTTATACTTTTTAAATGTAGCTGTTTGTGTTTCTGCAGTTGTTTGTTTTGTGGTGTCGATTTTATTCTAAGGTAATTTAGTGACGTTCTATCGTGCTTTTATCTTTTTTCTATTCTATTTTTTTTAATAAAAAAAAAATTAAAGGTCTAGTGGGCGAAACATGTAACCTCCTGCAAACACCATTAATATACTTATATGTAATTCGTGAGACCGTAACTTTGAGTTTACTTCTTATTAGTTAATATGAATAATATGGATATACAACGTGTCCAAGATAAGAAGGGCCAGTACAGGGATCTCGGAAACCGTAAGAGATACGAAGTCGGATAAATGGAGGTAAGGTTGCGCATTTACGTGCCTAATAATATGCCGTTTAGAAAGTTTTCCGATTCCAATTCCGAGTAGTTCCGGAGATATCCGGAAAAAAACGAAATTCTGAATAATCGTTTTATTGCTTTCCTGGGGTTTTTTGAGATCGAATTCTAAAGTAAATTGCACTTTTGCATTGCCAATTTTTCCGTGATAATCAACTACAAATTAGTGAACAAAAATCATTCCAAACAGTAATAAAACGAACAACGAAAAAAGGAAGGAACTACAATGATTTCCGTTATTCTCTAAGCAAAAATAACATCTTCTAACTGCCACATAACAGTTTTTTTTTTTGAGATAAAATAAAACATGCGATAGAATATCTAACTTTTCAGCATTTGTAAATTTATGTTCCATATTTACTGGAAAATAGAAAACCTATTAAAACGCTCTTAAACGATCACAATGGGAATGTCAAGTGAAACAAATCATGCGTCACCATCTTAATTTGTTTGTTTCAAGCGCCTACTTTTCTTTTAAATCCCGAAACAACAGAAGTTTGAAATAATGTTCCTGTATTTTGTTCACTTACTTGTGGTTTATTATTAAATTATTTGTTATTTATTGAACTAGTCCAACATAAGTAAAAATTTAGAGCTTACTTATGAGATATTATTTATAAAATTAGGAGAAGTACAGGACCGTATCCCAAAATTTCCTGATGTTGTTCAAAAAAACCTCGAAACGTCATTAAACCACAATGTGTCATAACATCGTTACATTCGGAAGAAAAAAGCTATCAAATTCCAATATCAGAAAAACAGTACCGTATTTAAAATAAGAAAGTTGATAATGGCCCTTCGAAGACGACTCGTCGGATTACAAAACAATTAACGCTATTAGATAGAGCGGAAAAAGTGGCAATGCAAAAGTGAAATTTACTTTAGAATTCGATCTCAAAAAAAAACCAGGAAAACAATACCACGATTTTTCAGAATTTCGGGTTTTTCCGGATATCACCGGAACTACTCGGAATTTTAAAACTTTCTAAACGGCATATTATTAGGCACGTAAATGCGCAACTTTACCTTCATTTAACCGACTTCGTATCTCTTACGGTTTCGGAGATCTCTGTACTGGCCCTCCTTATCTTGGACACGTTGTATATGTACATAATTATGTCTTTTGTTTCCAAAGCCTTCTTTTCTTATGTTTTACAATATAAGTAATTATCGGGGCCAGTAATTAGTAATAATTATATAAATTTATTTTTCATTAATATCTCCGGTTAGAAAAAAGATAAAAACTTGCGGTTTTACCGTTTGCTTTAGAATTTACTTTGTACCGGTCTAATACTATCCTTACCACCGGATTTAAGTTTTTAGAGAAAAAATATAAACTTTGTTAAATCTGAAGAAAGCGCCATCTAGCGACTACAGTAAAAATTAAATAGACATTGCTTGTAGTGTAGCCGATAGAGCAAGAACGACTCTTTTAAATCTAATTTTCATATCTTTGGTATTCCTCAGATATTGCATTTTTCCGAATCAATGTTTGCGTTACCTCCAACACTTTATCTGAAAGGTTAGAGAAAAAAGTGTATAAGCAAAGTTGTTCATGATACATGTGAGATTTATTTGTAAGTATTTTCAATATACTTTATCTAAGCAAATTATAGAGAAACATACTGTCAACAAATTAGTGCTACGTCCCCTAGCGGCCGTCTTACAAACTTGCAAATGATTTCAAGCCATTTTTCTTGGCAACTTTTCCCATAAATATTTTTTTCCGAAACCTGTATAGGGTTTCACATTTTCGACACTTTTATAGGGTATCTCAGTTAGTGCTATCAAAAAAGTAATGTAGGTGTCATGTGCTCTTTTTGGGTCAAACTTAAAATGGTAAAATCAAAATTTGAACATTTTCTCTCACTTAAGAGATACGGGGGAAAATCAATAAATTGACAATTTCTAAATTACCCTATATTTTCTTAGTTAAAGGAGATACAGAAAAATGTTTTTATACAGAAGTTTCTTTATATTGATTGTTGAATAATCTCCCGTTTTCAGAATAAGTATACGGGGTCAGGTAAAAAAGTTATCGGACCTAAACTCATTTTTGTTTAAAATGGAACACCCTGTATATTTTAACCTGAAAAGATATTATTTTAAATTCTCCTTTCAAATATATAACAACACATCAGGCGATTTATTAAACTTTACTTTAAACCACAGTAGACCATGAAACAAAAGCTAATATCCTAGAAACAACTATGTTGACTATTAACATTAAACGTAAATTTCATTTTCACATATTCATTTGTGAAAATTTTGATATGATATCAGTTTACATTGAAAGTGAAAAAACGAAGAAATGGCGCAACATATATATTTTGTTCGCTATCCGGAAAGACGGTAACCATTTAAAGACATATTCCGAAATTTGCGATGATTCCCGTTATTTTTTTACCTTAATCGGAATCTGTTATTTCGTTTCAAAGTAATAAAGTTTAAATAAATCGCCTAGGAAACAAATATCATCCATATATTTGAAGGGATAATTTAAAATAGTATCTTTTTAGATCAAAATATACAGGGTGTTCCATTTAAATAAAATTAGGTTAGGTCCGATAACTTTTTTACCTGACCCAGTATACTTATTCTGAAAACGGCAGATTATTCAACAATCAATATAAAGAAACTTCTGTATAAAACATTTTTCAGTATTTCTTTTAACTAAGAAAATATAGGGTCATTTTGAAATGGTAAATTTTTTTATTTTCCCCCGTATCTCTTAAGCGAGCGAAAATTTTAAAAATTTGATTTTACCATTTTAAGTTTGACCCAAAAAGAGCACATGACATCTACATTACTTTTTTGATAGCGCTAACAATTCGGAGATACCCTATAAAAGTGTCGAAAATGGGACACCCTGTACGGTGTTCTAGCTACAGCCGCGTACCTCGCCACATGGCCACCCTGTACAATACACTCTTGAAGTTTGACCCGTTGCTTCCGATTCTCCATGTATATTTTTAATTATTTGATTTAAATTGTTTTTGTCTTTACCTACCGAAAACTAAGACTAAGATTTTTACAAATAATTTGACTAAATATCTGCTATTTAATACGAAACATAATGTGTTTTCATTGTCAAGCTCGATTGATCATATAAAGCACCGAAATTATTTTTCACAGTGCTTTACGACTTACGTGTGTTGTTAAATATGAAATCAACGTGTGCGGTATAAAAACGTATTAGATATTTCAATTATGCAAAATTATGTCGACAGAATGCAGTTTAAAAAACCCGAATGTCTATTTTTAACACATGTGATATTGATATTATGACATTTGTTAATGAACCGGTAGGTACTAGTGAAGCATTCGCAATTTCATTTTTTAGGTCAGGTGCACTATAATACATAATAATATATGGATAAAATTTGAAATTTTCACAGACATAAAATATAATATTTAGTATACAGGGTCCGTAAACGAAGCGTGGACGGAAGATTAAATCGTTATCGAAGAACTTATCAACAATACTAAAACAGCTTGTGATATTGGATTAAAAGCGGCATGTTTTAAAAATATTTTACATTATACAGGGTGGCCCAAAAAAGTGTGACAGCATAAAGTTATATTTTTTTAAATGGGACACCCAGTATTTTATTGCATATTTAGGTTCTTATTACTATCGTTTGTAAGTGCCTCAAGTTTTATCTAATTTGGGTTTGTAGTTTCGGAGAAATAAATTAAAAACTAAAAAAAAAGTTTTGCAGTCCTGAATAAAAAAATTTAAAAAACAATCCAGAACTATTTTTTTAACCTTGGCATTGAGTGAAATTTATGACAAGAGGTCTAGAGATACTATGAATGTAATTGGGTTTATTTAATTTATACAGGGTGTTCATAATAAGCTTTCAAAAACCCCACTTTTTAAAATAATTTTTCTCAAGTTTTTCAAATGGAACACCCTGCATATTATTTGGCTATTTGACGTAGAATTCATAGACAATTTTTTTTTGTAATAATAAGTTATATCCAGCCGTTTTCGAATTAATTGTAAATATCATAAATTATGTTGTTTATTGGGAAATTTTGTTATAGGCGACTAGACTAATAATTGTAAACTAAATTAATGTTCAAAATAGCTTCCTTTTACTCTTAGAGTTTACCGTATTTTAGTTATTTCGATATGAATTTTAAAAGCCTACATTTATGTTACTTTTATTTATTTAAGGACCTTTGAACATATAATTAGAGCCAGGCAATAAATTACGATTTTATATATACGATTCATAAGGGATTATTTAGTTTCACCTTGTCAAAACCTTTGCTTTCTTAAACTTTTATTCTGTTTCATTATTTTGTTAAGTTTAATCCATTACAAATGTCACGTAATAAATCAATTAAATTATATTTAGTTTATAGTAAAATAAAAAATAAGGAATATCATTGAATGCTAGGTTATTAAAATAGTATTAAGAAAATGAACTTATGCATAACAAATGTAAACCATTAAAAAGTTACCGCTAGATTTTAAGAAAAAGTAGCAAGAATTTAGGCTTTTAAAATTTATATCGAAATAACTAAAATACGGTAAACTCTAAGAGTAAAAGGAAGCTATTTCGAACATTTAATTTAGTTTACAATTATTAGTCTAGTCGCCTATAACAATATTTCCCAATAAAAGCTCTATTTAAACAACATAATTTATGAATATTTACAATTATTTCGAAAACGGCTGGATATAACTTATATGCTTGTATTATAAAAAAAAATTGTATATGAATTCTACGTCAAATAGCCAAATAATATACAGGGTGTTCCATTTGAAAAACTTGAGAAAAATTATTTTAAAATGTGGGATTTTTGAAAGCTTATTATGAACACCCTGTATAAAATAAATAAACGCAATTACATTCATTAGTATCTCTAGACCTCTTGTCATAAATTTCACTCAATGCCAAGGTTAAAAAATAGTTCTGGATTGTTTTTTTAATTTTTTTATTCAGGACTGCAAAACTTTTTTTTTAGTTTTTAATTTATTTCTCCGAAACTACGAAACCAAATTAAATAAAATTTGAGGCACTTATAAACGATAGTAATACGAACCTAAATATGCAATAAAATACTGGGTGTCCCATTTAAAAAATGTGAAATAATGTGAAATATTTTTAAAACATGCCGCTTTTAATCCAATATCTCAAGCTGTTTTAGTATTGTTGATAAGTTTTTCGATAACGATTTAATCTTCCGTACACGCTTCGTTTGCGGACCCTGTATAACATGTAAAGGGTGTCCCAGCGGGAACCAATTCGAGCTATACAGGGTGTTATGGAAATGACTTATTATATTTAAATAGGTGACTTTTTGGGTGTTCTAGAGAAAGTCTACATACTTATTTTTAAAAAAATCGAATATCTGGTTTCAGTTCGCAACAATGTAAGTCACTAGAGTAAACTACAGTGATGCCAGATCACACCGTGTGTCTCGCCCTTGCTTGGATAACCGCCGCGCGCGTATTGATAGGTTTAACTTTCAGTATGTTTCGATACTCGGTGTTGGAATGACGTTGCCGAGGGTTCCACGTGCTTGATCCATACGAAATTTAAACGTGTTAGTTGTAGCATTACCCGATTTTTTTTTGTTGCGAAATATTTCATAATAATGAATGCTGTGATGTGATTTCAATTCTACTGTTGGTACTGTTGCAAAACATACTTTTTGTGTTTAGTTTTTTATGCAATTTAATTATAAAACGAATTTTAAAATAAGATCGAAGGTAAGTAATATGTACCTTAAAATTGTAGTATTTTTTTTCTAAAAAGTTTGAAAAAGAAGTGATAATGACGTATTGTTGTCAAAAACTGAACACGTGCGTTTACAATTCTGTGTTGCAATATGACAATACCGACTACAATGCGCTCTCTTGAGACTCGAGACTGTCAATAAATTATTGATTGCGAACGTCGTCAGTAGCGGCCACGTAAATTTTCAGAATTTATATAAAGTGTATATTTCGCTTAATAATTCAAAGCGCTGGTTATTTTTCTTCAATTTACTTTCATCTTAGGATTTGCCGGTTTCCATATAATAAGGAATTTCCATAACGCCCTGTAAATGGAAAACTTTAAAATTGTAAACCAACGATGAGGGCCACTCGGCTAAAATATTTTCAATATGGTGGCACCGGAAGTCGGTGTCAACTTGCTTATTTTAAATGACACACCCTATATATTATTATATTTTTGGATTCTACGCAAGATTTTAGGCAGATTTTGTACATCATATCCTATACCTAGGTCTAAGCGTGTTTGGCATATTTAAGGTTTTATGTGTAAAATAGCGTTTGCAGACTTTAAAATAATTATTTTCCTATAAGGAAGTTTTAATTATTTAATTTGGGTTGGATTCCCTGTTGAAATGTACCTGCTATAATAGATCTTTATAATATTTTTATAACTAACTATTTAACTAACAACAATAAGATTAACAATTAAATTAAGAAAACTGCAAAAAATATCCATTTTTCAATTGGAAACCTTCAAATCTTATAATTATTTTCTATTTAGCGTTAATAAGGGTGAGGCCGCCTAGTCCGAAAATTTGTAGTTATCGAAATATTGTCAATTTAATATTTATATATGGTGATTTCACTGCGGATTTTAAGTTCAGTTATTCCTAGCTGTCTATGACAGCGTGAAAAACACACTGTGTATTAAAATGGATACCCTGTAGAGGATATTCCATTTTCTCAAAAACACTATGCTCACAATGGTTTTTTGCATTCTTCTATCTTAAAAAAAAGAGTTTGCTAATTTAATTTTGAACAATGTTGTAGGTAGGTTTTAAAATAACAAATTTATAACTGGTGAGCACTTAATTTGTATAGTAAAATACTCATTATCATATTTTTAGATATATGAATTATTATTAGCAAATATGAATAAACAATAATTCAATTGCCAACAAACAAAACTATCAAATTTAAGTGCAACAATATTAACTGTATACTTTTGCGAAAACTCTTACATTTAATATAATGCAATGAAATGAATAGGTATGCAGGGAAATCTGTTAATAACCTTCAAATAAATGTGTTAATTTCATATAAATGATATGCTTGAAAACTATATAGTGTGCCGCATTGTGCGAAATGCCATTAATTACTTTAAGCCAATAAATTATTATTGATTTAACCGGATTCCGGAGTATCTGTAAACGAGTGTTCTTCCCAAGCGTTTATTTCTGTTTTAGGAAAAAAATGTCAAAGGAAAAAAAACTTTTTAATAGAATTAGAACTTGCGGAAAGTCTATATTTTTTTGTTTCGGAAGATTTTTAGATTTAATTTCCATATAGAAAAAAATCGACTCGACTTTCCTTGAGTGTTAACAAAATTTTCTTCGTTAAAATTTTTTTCGTTAAAATTTTTTTTTTAAGTGTGCCGTTTTCATAGGAAGCGAAAACTCCGTATTTCACCGTAGAAAATTGAAGTATAGACCCCGATCACGTGCAGTCTCTTTCTTCCGATTATCGTTGTTCCTGTCGGTGTACCGATTACAGGCGGACGCTCGACGTATTCTTCTAACTGCAAGGGAAGATCTAAGTCGCCTCGTGCCTTCAAAGCGTGAAACGAACAGGGGTCAAATCGGAGATTTCGAGTGACTCCGGCATCCTCTTAATTGAGGGTCGATGTACGATGGCATGGTTGACATTAGGTAGTTGTATACCGGGTGATGAATCGTTAAGGAAATCCTATGTAAGTTTGGAGCTTGCTGGATATTGGTTCCCTTGTATATATAACCAACTTAATTTATAAAAAACACCAAGTACTCACATCACAAAATCACATTAGTTTTCGCGTCACAACACGTCTAAGTACCGTTCAATCTGAATTAGTATTTTAAAGTGCTACTGTGTAGACACAAAATACGTCCTTATTGTCTGGGAAATAATGTATTTAACATCTAAAAATTTTAAAAATAAATAACACGTTGGTTCTCTCGATCGATATCGGCCGGCTTCTTTAAACAGCTGATTATGGACAATCGGGCTAATATATAAAAAATACAGTGTTGCCACTTTCGATGTTTTATAATCGACTATCATAAATTGCCGAATTTCCTTCTATAATATTACTTTCCTGTATAATTATAGTACCGGAAATGGCAACCGCGCTGGCTCTACTAGTGGAGAGTTCTCGGAAAGAAAGTTCGACTGGTCCGAAGGTGGACCAGACCATTCATTTCAAAGGGTAGTTCCTGTCAATTGTTAACATAATTGTTTCATTTTATCTTTAGTAAAGGGTTAATGGCCCATAGAAATGAGCGTTTTTATTATTTCTATTGCGAAATGATTAAGTGCTCTTGTTCTATGTGTGTTATTGTAAAGTGTAATTATGCGTTAGTATTGTGGTTTAGTGATAAACTTATTATGCACTCCCACACTATCATCAGGACACGTGATGAGCATAAAGTTTTTCCCAAAGAACTGAAAGTGTCTGTGCCCTGGATTCCTTAATCGCGTCCTGGATTTACTTTCTAAGTAAGCTAAACATTTATTTTATAAGAAACTAAAGTTTTACACTTTTAAATATTTTGGCAACATTGTGCCCGAACATCTGTTGATTACCCAGCTGGGCAATGTAATATGTTCATATATGAATGTGCCGAGAAGTTGTGTGTGGGTTTAGGGGTGAATTACCCCACATTTTAAACGTTCGATTTAAAAAAAAATATGTAGTGCTTCTCTAGGACACCCCAGGAGTCACCCATTTAAATATAATACGTCATTTCCATAACACCAATAGACGTCCATGCACACTTTTGATGACGCTTGTCGCTCGTCGTAAAAAATCATGGCGTTCCCTAATGTTTTTTCCGTGTAAGAAAACGGACCATTATCGATGGTCATATTATATATTACACAGCCCAACAAAAAATTTTTTTGTCTTGGTGCAGAAGAAAAAATAATTGATTTTAGATATTTTGAACGCGGTGATTCCAAAAATACTTAGCTTTTCTTCGTATCAGCTCTAGTTTCTGAGATAGAGCCTACTCATAATAAATTGTGATATTAATATATTTGACAATAAAATTATAATGGTCATAAATTTTATCAAAAATTTAACTAATTCCAAGACTAATGCCTTTTTAATTGTGCCTATTTCTTCATAAATACAGGACATACTTAAACTGATATTCGCAAAAGGCCATATAATTATTACAGATTTTTTTTGCACCTGCAGATTTCTTATTTTCGTCTTGCAATTGCAAGAGAATGAAATTGTATACTGTTAGCCTCATAACTTAATTCGTTAACTTGTCTTGTGTCCTAAGGTATTAGTCCCTTTATAATCCCCATATGCGGAATATTGCCTGCATGCATTTGCAAAATTTAGTTGACACTTAGTTTCATTGCAAGAATGTGTTTGATGAAAAATCGTATTTAAACATGGCTACTACAAGTAGGAATATTGGATGGACCTCAGAATATCAGAGAGCACATAAAAGATTCATATTTTACAGAATAGATGACCGAAACTGAATTTAATACATTGTGCTCATTTGTTAAAGTTGTGCAAAATTTTATCGGAAACAATAAATCGGAAAATTACCGAGAGATAGGGGAAGATACGCTCAACAACTTCAACCAACATGGGGGTAATATGAGCATTAAGATTCATTATCTCCACAGCCACTTGTATTGTGAATGTTATTGACAGATGATTTTTGTATTTGTTGCAGGGTTGCACAAAAACAGAAATGTTGTTTCCAACAATTTCCTCGATACGGTTTATAACTCAGTACAAACAACAATGAAAGACAATTTGTGTTAGAAGAAAGTTTGTCTAGCCCTTGACGGTTGGAGTAACGTCCATAATGAACCTATAATAGGCATATGTGTCACAGATATAGAAAGTGAACGGGTGCATCTAATAGAGTCTGTAGCTACACATCAGAGTATTTATTACAACTACTGAAAAAAGCTATACAAAAATGCGAAGAAGAGTATGAATGTCAAGTTACCAGTATAGTAACAGACAACGCTTCGAATATGACTAAAATGAGGAAAACCCTTTTTCTTGAATTAGACCGAAAGGATATAATAACTTATGGTTGTTCAGCTCATATATTCAACTTACTAGCTCATGATTTAGAAGTGCTGGGAGTCGAGAGTAACGTAAAGAAAATTTGTAAATACTTTAGAAATGTGCATTTCGCTAGCGCAAAATTTAAAGAAGCTGGTGGTTCCGTTCTCGTATTACCTCAGGATATTCGGGGGAACCAAAGATATTGCTGGAACACTTTATTAGACTGCTTGGAGAGTTATTTGAAAAACTGGCCAATATTATTTGATGTGTGTACTAACGGAATACTTACTGAGAACGACATCATAAAATTAGTTACTGAGGTTAATTTAAAAGGAAATGCACAGGAGTATCACAAAAAATTAAAATGCATTGCTGTGGCTCTAGATAAAGTAAAAAAAAACACTTGCACGATAGAAGAAGCGACATAAATATGACTAAAACTATTGAAGACGTTTGAAAACAAAAAATCAAATGGAGAATTTTCAATGAGTGACGTAAATAAGGTTATAGAACGTTTGGAGATGGTTTTAGGGGAGATAGACTAACTCAAAGGCGATTAGAAATTGCCATGGAATATGTAGAAACCTACCATTCAGAGGCAATGCCAACGATTGTTAATTTTCAGGATAGGTGTGCACCATTTATGCCATATATGTTTTCTCAACAGATACTTGAAAATGTAAAACCATTAGCATGGTGGCGGTCTATTAAACATTTAAATACAAGAGCAATGGAACTTGTCTAACAGCTACATACAGCTATTGCTTCGTCCGCCAACATAGAAATACTTTTTTCATCTTATGGTTTAGTTTATTCCAAACTCCGCAATAAGCTAGGCAATGTCAGAGCAGCTAAGTTGATTACAATTTTTAAAGAACTGAATTATAACGCACCCATTTACGGCGCTAACTGATGTCACTTCCGATCAGTGATTATTATACATTTTTACCTTATTACTTTTTTTTCTTACGGGTTGTACACATATTTGTAGTTTTTTGAACATACCAAAGTTCTGTACATGATGTTCATTAGGTACCTAACTTATTAATTTGTTAATTTGAAAGGAAATCACTGTTTTAGTAAGTAGTTTTATTACTATTTATCAATAAATATTTTTCACACCAAGTTGTTGCATAAATTAAGTATACTCCTGTTAAATAATCAATTTACGAACAAAAAAACAACGTGTGTTTAATTTACTTGTTTTAAACATGTTTTAAACATTTTTAACAAAACATTGTTTTAAACTCAAACGGTTGTTTAAAACATGTTTAAAACAATTGTTTTATACAAAATGTTTAAAACGAAACAACCCTGATTTGTTGTGGTGTACAATAAACATTTTTCTTCCATTTCTGAGTTGTTTTTTTAGTGGTAGCAGTAATACATATATAATTATGCGATATAAAATACCCTTAATCTCGAAAATATAGCTTATGGCCCTATATAGTTCTTGAAAACGATCTGATGGAGCAAATCTGATGATATTTTTAGGTTTAGCAGAACCAAATTACCAAACAAAATTGCCTGTCACCAAATTACGTGTTGACCAGTGTTATCATTTCTTTTCAATCAAATAATATTTATCGATTACAGTAAAATTAATTTTTTCATTGATTTCTGAATTAAATCTTTGTACCAAAGCCGCAAATACCGGTTTGTAAAAATACTGAAATAATGAAGAAAAAATAATACTGAAATAATTTTATCAAATCATAAAAGTTGTGTAATGCCAGTTCTAATATTTTTAAGATTAGGTAGATACTTGATGATTAACTATTAGATAAATTAATAAGAAATCTCGATAAATTATTAAACATTATGGCAGCAATACGCTTGTAAAATTGCTTACGTCCACATTCACTTTACGATTTATTAAATTTTGTAAAATTAAAAATAATAGTACATTACGAAAAGAGGCTTTTACGGACGAGTCCTTAAAAGCCTCCGACGGCCCGAGACATGTACCGTATTTTTACAAGTGCTCCGAGTCTTTGAGGCCCAATAAATAAAGACATTCTTCAAACAATACGATCCTGTGTGCTCCTGTCTACATAACATGAAAACACTCACGCATGGAGAATGTAAATATCTATTTATTATCGTTGATATGTATGGCTCGGTGGCCTAGTGGCAGAGTGTACGCCTGGTGATCTGAGAGTGGCGGGTTCAAATCCCGCACCGACATCTCTGGTTTTATTTAGTTATCAGTTAAAATACTATTGAGGATACTTCGATACTTTCCCGCTCTCTCGGAGAGGTCTGAAAAGCGCTTTCGGTGAAGAGAACATGCATGAAAAGAGGCATAAGTATCAGTCAATTAAACTTTATCTTCAGTAAAGTGGTTGATCCAAATCTACATATGTTATTTGGAAAAAAAATTGTTTACGCACAGACCTGTGTACTTGATAAGAGGTGCAGTGAAATGTTTCAAATTCCGTTGCTCGGCGGCGTGTAGCTCAAATTTACAAAACGAAGCGCCATTTTAAAGAGAATTTAATGCCCTTTAAATAGATGTATCACAACATACCCTTTCCCATTTGAAAAAACAAGGGCAGTAGCCGCCCCCGCTAGGGGGGGTTGAGGTTACAGGGATGAAATTAATAATGAAACGTGTCCCCCTGAAAACACAAGTTTACGGGTCCGAGTTTTTTTTTTAATTTTCACGTACACAGCCGTAAACATTGCTGGACTGTTTTCGATGGGCCACCCTGTATATCAATTTATGTAATATAGCAGCCCCATTCGGCTTTGCGCGATGTTCGACTCGCACTTGAACATTTTTCGAAATGAAAACCCTATGTGCGATGCCGAGGTATAAAATCTACCCACCAAATTTCATCTAAACCGACGATATTTATAAATATATTATTTGCGCACCCAGTTTCCGCATTTAAAAATCCGATCATATTCTTCTATTTGTAAAATGTCACACTTTGACGCTGCAAGTCTAGTCCCAGGACGACAGAGGTGCCATATTGTGATTAAGCTCCATTTATTAACGACCTGGTCGAAAAATTGTTTTCGGACCTCGTACGGCTTGTCGGTTGTAGATAAGAAAAAAGTAGTAATAACCTTTACTGTGCGAAATTTAATGATCTATAACATTTGTAAAAAACTTTTTTCCATATTATTTTTCGTTTAAGAGTTATATTCCAGAAAATTATTTTTAACCCCATTTGGAGGGTTTTTTACTCTTGTGCAAGGGATAGACTTAAAATAGTACTCAAATGTTCTTTCACATTATAAAGTCTACGTTTCTTCAAACAAGCAGCTTTCTAACTAAAAGTTCTTTTTAAGGGCTTCGTTTATTGGACTAATAATACAGGGTGCTACGTAGATAATTCAATTAATTTACTTAACATTAATGCGTTATGCGATACCCCGTACAAATAGACGTAAACTACACTGCCCAAAACTCTAGGATCTGTTTTCTATTAACATAACAGCTCAATAATTTGGACGTGGATATTCATAGTTACCGCCGAGAAGTGTCGGACACTGGTTTTGTACAAATAAAAGAAAAAATAACGATCTTACAGGTCACAGAAATTCGTGCAATCCAACCTTGTACTGTGAATGATATGCTCTCATAGGACCGAAATGTTTCCTATTTTATTGCAGGTTGTTAGTAATGACCTGAAATATAACACCAAAGATGGTCGACAGCAGTAACAATAAAATCAAGTACACATATCTAGCGCAATGCTCATTGATTTATTGTATGGGTCGTCTGTGGCATCATACAACATTTTTGTATTAATATAAAATTGATAACGGAAAAAAGTTGAGCGACGTATGTATGAAGTTTCTAAAATTGACTATTTCAATCACGTATTTTATACGAAAAAAGTGACATAGAATTTTTCAGTTTTCTTGCCTTTAACTGAATAAAATACAATACAATCTGTCCAAGATAAGGAGGGCCAGTACAGGGGCCTCGGAAACCGTAGGAGATACGAAGTCGGTTAATAGAGGAAAAGTTGCGCATTTACGTGCCTATTAATATGCCGTTTAGAAAGTTATAAAATTGCGAGTAGTTCCGGAGATATCCGGAAAATCCGAAATTCTGAAATATTTTAAATTGTTTTCCTGGGTTTTTTTGAGATCGAATTCTAAAGTAAATTTCACTTTTACATTGCCCCTTTTTCCGCTCTATCTAACAGCGTTAATTGTTTAGTAATCCGATGAGTCGTCTTCGAAGGGCCATTATCAACTTTCCGTTTTTAAATACAGTCCGATTTTTCTGATATTGGAATTTGAGAGCTTTTTTTCTTCCGAATGCAACAATATATGACACATTGTGGTTTAATGACGTTTCCAGGGTTTTTTAACAACATCAGGAAATGTTGGGATACGGTCCTGTATTTCTCCTAATTTTATAAATAATATCTCATAAGTAAGCTCTAAATTTTTTACTTATGTTGGACTAGTTCAATAAATAACAAATAATTTAATAATAAACCACAAATAAGTGAACAAAATACAGAAACATTATTTCAATCTTCTGTTGATTCGGGATTTAAAAGAAAAGTAGGCGTTTGAAACAAAAAAATTAAGATTGTGACGCGTGATTTGTTTCATTTGACATTCCCATTGTGATCGTTTGAAAGCGTTTTAAGAGGTTTTCTATTTTGCAGAAAATATGGAATATAATTTTACAAATGCTGAAAAGTTTGATATTCTATCGCATGTTTTATTTTATCTCAAAAAAACTATTATGTGGCAGTTAGAAGATGTTATTTGGGCTTAGAGAATAACGGAAATCATTTTGAACACCTGATTATGTAGTTCCTTACTTTTTTCGTAGTTCGCTTTATTACTGTTTTGGTATGATTCTTGTTCTTCACTTATTTGTGGTTTATTATTAAATTATTTGTTATTTATTGAACTAGTCCAACATAAATAAAAATTTAGAGCTTACTTATGAAATATTATTTATAAAATTAGGAGAGATACAGGACCGTATCCTAAAATTTCCTGATGTTGTTAAAAAACCCCTCGAAATGTCTATAACCCACAATGTGTCATACATCGTTGCATTCGGAAGAAAAAAAGCTATCAAATTCCAATATCAGAAAAACAGTACCGTATTTAAAGACGAAGTTATTCGAAGACGACTCGTCGGATTATAAAACAATTAACGCTGTTAGATAGAGCGGAAAAAGTGTCAATGTAAAAGTGTAATTTACTTTAGAATTCGATCACAAAAAAACCCAGGAAAACAATAAAACGATTTTTCAGAAATTCGTTTTTTCCGAATATCTCCGGAACTACTCGGAATTTTAAAACTTTCTAAACGGCATATTATTAGGCACGTAAATCCGCAACTTTACCTTCATTTAATCGACTTCGTATCTCTTACGGTTTCCGAGATCCCTGTACTGGCCCTCCTTATCTTGGACACGTTGTATATGGTAGGTTTTTGTAAAGACCTTTTACAGACACCCTGTGTATTATTCATATGGTTACAGGAAATGGCGCACGTTCAATCCCTGTTATAACTGTAGGTAAAAATTTGGTTTTACAAATACCTCGCCAATCGGGCCATCATTTATATTGAAATCAAAATATGCGTGGGGTTTATTACAAGTTGAAGAAAGAGCACATTTAACACCTCGGACTCTGGCATGATTTCACTATTCTAATAAAAAAGGGAGAGTTGTAATTCATTATCGCTTAGCGGACTGAACACCTTGTTATTAGGACAGTTTTAAAACTCAATTAATGCGACTGTAGTTTTCTGCAAAATAATTAATTTAATGAGAATGATCGCCCATGAACTTAATTTCACATTAACCGTTCTTAGTGAATTTCAAAAAGCAATAATTATCTAGATGGGGTTGCGTTACTTATGTATTAATTTAAGCTGGCTGATTTGCGACATGTCAATAATTTCTAAGTAAGTGCGTAATTAGTAGTTTTTTTTTGAAATATTTGTGGTATTAAAAATGTATTACCCCCGTTAAAATTATTTCGCTCACTTTTACTAATTATCCATAAAAAGAACTATGTACAGGGTTTCGACACTTTTATAAGGTATCTCCGAAATTGTTAGTGCTATCAAGAAAGTTGACACTTTGTAAATTCCCTATATTTTCTTAGTTAAGGGGGTTGTCTACCCAGAAATTTGAAAATTTCGGTTTTTTCTTACAGAAATTTGATCTCTAGGGTTTCAAGAACATTTGTGCCAGAGGATTTTTTTCTTTATAATTAACGGAGATACAGATGAAAAGGCAAGCGCTGCCGTGGTCCCGAGCGAGCGAGCGCTCTCAGGTACACCGCGCGGCCGGCTGCGGCTGTTCACGATTTTCGATCCTCGGATTTTCAATCTCGTTTTTCTCGAAACAATGTTTTTCCGGGAAACTCCGGCGATATCTCGGAAAGTTCAAAACGGATTCGGCTGAAGTTTGGCACAGACCTTTAGAGCATGCATCGCTATAACCGGAATCTCAATGATTTTTTTATTATTTAAAAAAGAACGAAGAAATCCATTTTTTTTTCAAAATTACGCCAGAGTCTGATTTTTCGTTCTTTTCTTTTGATTCTGGTAGGTGACATAGCTAAGAGTGTGCAGATACTGATTTTTTGTTGTTGCTTCCTTTCAGACACCTGAGTCGCCGACAATCACCGGAGTTCTGCAGCGTTGCCGATTTTTCGTATCCACAGTCTCAGGACAACTTCCGCAATTTTCAAAATTAAAAAAAAGACACTTATACTTATGATATATAAATAAAGACGTATACCAAACGTCAACTCTGTATCTCGTTTCCTCTCCACACAACGAGCTGTAGAATATAGCGCTTGAAACGCGACCTATTGGGTAGACGACCCTCTTAAAAGAGATACAGAAAACTATACAGAAGTTTCTTTATATTGATTGTTGACTAATGAATTGACTATGAATCTTTTATTTCGTTTCAAAGTAATAAAGTTTAAATAAATCGCCTAGGAAACCAATATCATCCCATGGTGTGTTATATATTTATTTGACAGGAGAACGTAAAATAGTATCTTTTACGATTAAAATATACAGGGTGTTCCATTTAAAAAAATGAGGTTAGGTCCGGTAACTTTTTACCTGACCCCGTATACTTATTCTGAAAACGGCAGATTATTCAACAATCGTTATAAAGAAACTTCTGTATAAAACATTTTTCTGTATCTCTTTTAACTAAGAAAATTAGGGTAATTTTGAAATTGTCAATTATTTGATTTTCCCCCGTATATCTTAAGAGAGCGAAAATTTTCAAATTTTGGTTTTACCATTTTTAGTTTGACCGAAAAAGAGCTAATGACACCTACATTACTTTTCTGATAGCACTAACAATTACGGATATACCCTATAAAAGTGTCGAAAATGGTACACCCTGTAAAACACGATTTTAAAAGACGCGAAGTAATAAACTATATCACTATATTTTCAAAACCCATACCGGGGAATCAAAAACATTGTGAACGGCATCACTTATAAAATATACGCTTTCTAAAACCTCACAGTATGGCGGCCAAATCACCTATCATTTATTACAGCCTGTTGAATTTGGTCTACTTGAAGGTTGGTTACTACTACTACTACTACTTACTATAAGGCTGTAACCAACCTCCAAATGTAAAATAGAACACATTCAACATAAATGACAGATGATAGAACTTTATTTATTTTACCTCGCCTTCACCTTTTTTACAATTGAATTTGTTATCACTATGTATGTTGTTTCACTGAAATTAATAAATAATGTGACAAGTAGGATAGGTCATCACACAGAAATAATACGACGCGACCTATCCTGTGAGCTTGTTACGGCCCACTACTGGTTTAGGAAGTTTTTGAATCAACCGATATCAGCTGTTGATGTCATCTGTGGTTGTCAACCGTCAAACGATAGGGTTTATCATAAATCGGACTCTAACCTATGAAGGACCAAATTCGTAACAAATAATACGAGGAGAACTTTACAGGAAACATACCATCCATCACTGAAGTCAAGCGACGTTGGGCCCGGCTAGTACTTGGATGGGTGACCGCTTGGGAATACCATGAGTCAAAATCTTTACAAAAGATTTCAGTAAATTTTACAAAAGATTTTAGTACATTTAGTAAATTTTGCAGAAGATTTGAGTAAATCCAGTAAATTTTACACAAAAGATTTGTGTAAATTTTACAAAAGATTTTAGTAAATGTTACAAAAGTATTTTTGTACTTTTCACTAAAAATTTCTTAATAACAGTTATTTCAGTCGCATGTAGAGCCATAAATTATGTTGACTTTTACTACTTCTATAGTCAATTTAAAAAGTTTTTCTTTCTGTCTATGAATAGTATTCCCCATAACTTTTCCATTTGATCCACTATATGTTTTGTAAATGTTTTTTATATAATAATAATATTAAATAATAATGTATTAGTACCTTCTTCTTCTTCTTCCTGTGCCCAGTTTGTCTTCAGACGTTGGCGATCATCGCAGTGATAACATTTTGAAAGGCGTTCTGATCGGCGGCTGCTCTGAAAAGTTGTCCACTGCCTTATGTTTCGCAGCCATGATACTGGTGTCTGGTATCCTGTCATGGTACTTGGGTCCTCTGATGATATGCCCGAAATATTCAGTTTTTCTTGTCTTTATTGTGTCTATGAGTTCTCTGTTGGTATTCATCATAGGAAGAACTTCCTTATTGGAGGTGTGGGTAATCCAGGAGATCTTCAGCATTCGGCGATAGCACCACAGTTCAAATGCTTCCAGCTTATTTGTTGTTGATGTATTCAGGGTCCATGGTTTCATTGCCATAAAGTAGTAAGTGGTTAGTACCAGGAGTTCCTTATTCATGGAATCGAATGGAACTTTTTCTCTCAAATTTAACCATTCTGTAAATTCGCTTACACGCTTAAAGGACTTTGAAGGGGTTTGAAATACATTAAAAAGGACTTGAGGCCCAGCGCATGCCAAGCTTCAAGTTCTGTCCAGCTCGGCATTGACATTTCCAATTTGAAAAATGGATAATAAGATATATTCTCTCGAATTATTTAGAAAATGCGAAAAATTATGTTCGTTAAAAAAAAATTTGCGCCAATTACGATAATATATAATAAAAAGTATAAATTAAGGTAGGTATTTGCCAATATTCTTGTTAATAAGACAGGACATTTTTCTATATTATCCATTGTTATATTTCGTCAAATGTGAGGTGAATATGGTTTTGTAACATACATTACCATATTTTGTATAAAAATAATCTTCATTAAAGCATTTTTTAGTATGATAAATCAGCCGACTACAATACCCTCATTATAAAAAAGAATAACAAATGTTGGAAATTATTTAATGACTATACAGGGTGTATACGTGGCCGCTGAGGACGTTCGCAATCAATAGATTATTGAGGCAGTCACGAATCTCAAAAGAGGTCAGCGCATTATAGGCGGTGTTGTCATATTGCAACACAGAATTGTAAATGTACGTGTTCAGTTTTTGACAACAAGACCACTTCTTTTTCAAACTTTTTAGAAAAAAAAAACTACAATTTTAAGGTACATACTCTCTTACCTTCGATCTTATTTTAAAATAATCCGTTTTATTAATTAAATTCCATAAATAAATAAAACACAAAAAGTATGTTTTGCAACAGAACCAACAGTAGATAATATCACACAAATTTGAAATCACAACAGAAAAAAAATCGGGTATTGCTACAACCAATTAACCAAACGTTTAAAATTCGTATACGTCAAGCACGTGGAACCCTTAACAGCGTCATTCCATCCCCGAGTCTCGCAACATACTGAAGGAACAATAGTGGCGCGCGGCTGGTATGCACGCAAGGGCGAGACACGCGGTGTGATCTGATATCACTGTTAGTATACTCTAGTGACCCACATTGTTGCTAAGTGAATCCAGATGGAACGGCGCGACAGTATGTGGGTAAAAAGGGATTTTACCTTAGTATTTAGATATTCGATTAAAAAAAAAAGTATGTAGACTTTCTCTAGGACACCCCAAGGAGTCACTCATTTAAATATAATAAGCCATTTCCATAACACCCTGTATTTCCCTCTATTTGTAACAATGCAATGTACCACACAATACACAACATGAATTAATTATCGAATATTCAAATATGCGCCATTCCCGAGGGGACCTATACAGCCTAACGTCGGTCCGAACCACGATCCTAGGTCATACGCTGCGCCTCTCCCCAAGGGCTATCAACCCTTGGTTTCTTGCATTGCGTTATGACCTACCGATTGGGGGATGCGTATCGTCCCCCGTACCCCACCTGGGCCGGCCTGGGTACCGGCCGGCTTGTAGGGTAGGTAGGCGGTAGGATACATTTTTTACTCTTCCCTTTTTTAGCATGGCGCCGGCCAGGAACGCCATGACTTATACCACTAAAATCCACCGATTGCGAATCGGTTTCACGGAAATCTCTTATTGATGGCTTACGAAAAGTTTTTTCGAACATATTTTTTAGAATGGTAATGGTAATTTTTTTGTTACTTCGAATGACAGGATACATTTTCCGGCAAGTATATACAGGGTGTTATGGAAATGACGTATTATATTTAAACCGGCAATTCCTGAGATGAAAATAAATTGAAGAAAAATATCCAAAAATGGTGCTTTAATTTAATATGCCCTGTACATGACCTTATGTCAAACTAAAAATTACCACGTGGTGCCCTGTTCGGAAGGTAAACACAGCAACATATGGCAGTGAATCTTGAACAGTGTTGTCATATCTTCAGGGTAAACTCTTTAGAAAGTCAATAACCGTTTGACAGATTTCAAGTTGATTATTTTTCAGGGTACATTATTATAAACTTTTACGTTCAGTTCGCTGGGAAACAATCTCTGATTTATAAACTTGAATGAACCGCCGCGGAGTTTATAAATGGTCAGGTATGTTCTCATTTGTTCAATTCGAACGACACCCGTCAGATCTGGACAACTTAAAAGTTTATAAATACCACTTACCCTTTAGAAAAAAAAAATGCAATTTTATTTACCTTATCGGACTTATTTAACACCAACTTAATTTATAAAAAAACACCAAGTACTCACATCACAAAATCACGTTAGTTTTCGCGTCACAACACATCCAAGTACCGTTCAATCGGAATTAGTATTTTAAAGTGTTACTGTGTAGACAAAAATACATCCTTATTGCCTGGGAAATAATGTATTTAACATCTAAAAATTTTAAAAATAAATAACACGTTGGTTCTCTCGATCGATATCGGCCGGCTTCTTTAAACAGCTGATTGTGGACAATCGGGCTAATATTTAAAAATACAGCGTTGCCACTTTCGATGTTTTATAAGCGACTATCATTAATTACCGAATTTCCTTCTATAATATTACTTTCCTGTATAATTATAGTCTCGGAAATGGCAAGCGCGCTGGCTCTAGTAGCGGAGAGTTCTCGGAAAGAAAGTTCGACGACTGGTCCGAAGATGGACTAGACCATTATTTCAAAGGGTAGTTCCTGTCAATTGTTAACATAATTGTTTCATTTTATCTTTAGTAAATTTTATTATTTCTATTGCGAAATGATTAAGTGCTCTTGTTCTATGTGTGTTATTGTAAAGTGTAATTATGCGTTAGTGTTGGAGTTTAGTGATAAGCTTATTATGCACTCCCACACTATCATCAGGACACGTGATGGGCATAAAGTTTTTCCCATAGAAAAAAGAACTGAAAGTGTCTGTGCCCTGGATTCCTTAATCGCGTCCTGGATTTACTATCTAAGTAAGCTAAATATTTATACAACATTGTGCTTGAACATCTGTTGATTAATCAGCTGGGCAATGTAATATGTTCACATATGAATGTGCCGAGGAGTTGTGTGTGGGTTTAGGGGTGAATTACCCCACTTTTTAAACGTTCGATTTAAAAAAATATATGTAGCGCTTCTCTAGGACACCCCAGGAGTCACCCATTTAAATATAATACGTCATTTCAATAACACCCTGTATATCGAATTGACTTAGTTTAAAAAATTAATTAAATATAACAAATGCGAAAAGTAGCTTTATGCATAAGTTTCATACAATATTATTTCTTTAATTTGTTAAAAAAAATACCCATTTTATGCATTCATTTTGGGTAAAAAAAAGAGGAAAGTTTTTATAACGATCCTAGGAAAAAAATTATTAAAATTGGTTAAATATGTTGACGAAATAACAGCATATTAAATTGGACGTGTATTTATTTTTTTATTTATTGATTTATTGAGAATCCGATAATTAGTTGGTGCAGTGTAGTAATAACTAAAAAAAATATTGCGTAGTTAATTTTTTAATAATATTAAAATCTAAAAATAGTATTAAAAAAATATATATCCTTCGTTTGCTTCCGATTTAAATAATTTAAAGACTATATTTTTCTCTATTTTTAATACCGCAATGTCGTAGTTTAAATAATTCGAAAAAGATTGCGTAGTCAATTTTTCAATAATATTAAAATCTAAAAATAGTAGTCAATAAAAATAAAATAGATTCTGTTGCCTACAATTTAAATAATTAATTATTCTAAATTATTGACTAAGACCATATTACCTCTCTTGGTAATAATGGAATGACGTTGTAGTTTAAAGAACTAAAGGAGTGCGTAGTTACTTTTTAATATTATTGAAATCTAAAAATATTATTCAATAAAAATAAAATGTAATTGGTTAGTGCAAATTATATTAAAGCAGTGTGTTATATATAGAATTAATTCGCTATTAAGAAATGAAACAACAAAGTTGGTGTTGACAACACGGAAGATTTAACAACTCGGATGATGTTATTGGTCAAAATAAAGGTTTGGGAGTAAGGGAGTAATTGACCGGATTATTTCCTTGTTTATTGGGAAAATTGATTTTCAATAAAGCGTAGTTTAAGTAGAAACATTTAGAAATATATACTACCAAAGATATTGCCAACTATAGATAGAGACATGCACATTTCTAGCCTACGCAACGAATGCAGACCGAGTGTTTCCCACCTCTTTCGGTCATTATTGCACCATAGCCGGATTGACATATTTATCGCAAAGGTATCTTGTAAAATCCCAATTAAAAATTTGTTGATTTGGCAAGTACAACTTGTTTAAGATTCATCCGCAGTTGCTCTTAAAATAATTTTATTTCCCAATAATTTCACTATAAACAGTGAAAAGGCGATGAAAGATTCGTTAAAAAAATATTATTATACTTAAAAGTATCAAACGAATCTTGAACTCATCCAACTAGTGACATCTGTGAGTTGGAAAAAACCCCGAAAAACCGAAATATTTTCAGGCGGAACAAAAGTACCTCCCCCCTCCCGCACACGATGGCGGCGCCACAAACTATTTGATTATATTTTTTCAGTTGGACCGGAATGACAGCCCATAACAACCAAAAAGAGAAGTAAAACTATTTTCCGCATTTCTCAACATCCTCGGAAACGGGGGGAGAGGGTCGGACGCTATATCCAACACCACCAACGTCCTCAGCATTCTCGAAAACGGGGGGGGGGGGGGAGAGGATGGGGGATATATTTGCCGCTGATACTTGAAGACAAAAATTCACCCCTTTCGAGGGCGAGTATTGGCCGGTGGAGGGGTTGGAAAGGGTCGGATACGATATCCAACACCAGCACCATCAGCATCCTCGAAAACGGGGGAAAGTGTGTTTCTCTGCAGGGAAAACTCTTGAAACGTGTGTAACCGCTCTGGGGGGTGGTTTTTGGCCGTTTTGAAGGGTTACGCAACCCAAAAGAGAAATTCTGACGCCGCCATAGTGTTCAGCATCCTCGAAAATGGGGAGAGGAGGTACTCTTGTTCCGGCTGAAAATATTTCTATGTTCGTCCGACTCACAAACGCCACAAAACGGCACTCTGACAACATATATTTTTATTTTACAAGAGCCAGGCGCCTTTGGGTAAGGCACTGGGTGGCAAGACGTAATTTAAGGGGTGTCCACCACAATCTCCTTCGGGAGTTACGAGTTGAAGGTATTAGGAGTTATAAAAACTATTTAAGAATGGACGACGAAACATTTAACTTTATTGTTTTAAAGATATCACCATTGATAGCCCGACAGAATATACATTTAAGGAATTGTATCAGCGTTGAGGAACGCCTTATGGTTACCCGTCGGTTTATGGCAACAGGAGAGAGTTATGCTAGTTTACAGTACAGCAGTCGTATACCTCAATGCAGTGGCGTATATAGAAATTTGTTTCGGGGGGGGCCCTAAATTAAAGAGAAATATTTTGACAACAAAATTAATACTAATAAATTTTTTTAACTGTTAATTTATTTAAAAAATTTTATTTTATGAAGAGGCACTACAGTTTAATAAACACGCTTTAAATTTTAACTTCCATATGTTCCGAAGGATTTATACGCTCATCTTCAGTTGATAATATATAAGGAGTAAAAACTTATGATATTGTCAAGATGAACTGTAAAAACGAAGAAAAATGTTCCGGAAGTAGAAAAAGAAGAAACAGAATTACTGATTTTTTTCACTTTTTCTTTTTCTTCTACTGGAATAAGAAAATATATAATTCATTTTTTTTCTTAATTTCAAATTTTCATCAAAAGTAAAAAGTTTTTCATAGTACTTAAAAATTGTTTTTTCTTTCTTACTGTTCACCCTGACAATGTCAAAAGTTTTCTACTGAAGATACCCTCGAAACATGTATGGAAGTTAAAATTTAACGAGGGAATATGACAAGATTTTAATATAACACTATATTAATATCGGCATAAATTCTACCCGTATCGGCCCAATTCTACCCCACTCCTTCCAGAAATTTACCCCTATAATAATACAGCATGTGGCAACACTACTCAGGGGTATCAACATAGTGGAGCGGCGAGTTACGCGCCAAGAGGCGATGCACTCGTCTCTTTAAGATTAATCGCATAGTTGCCTAGTCGGCAACACAATTCGCTTCAGTTTGAGTATTTTTGAATATATTATGAACTTATTACATTATATTTCGGGGGGGGCCCGGGCCCCCTGGGCCCCCCCCCTATATACGCCACTGCCTCAATGTACCCTTTCAGGCATAATCCCAGAAACTTGCAAGGCAAAAATAAAAAAATATATAAATAAATATATCCAGTCTTTTATTTCGGTTTTTGTAATCCGGGTGTTGATGGTTGTACAATATTTCGAACCTTTCATACTCCGAAATTAGCAATTTTGTTGTTGAAATGCACCAGACAAACTTATTTTCCGCCATGGTATTATATACCAATACCAGTCGCAGTCAATGTCAAATGTATGCCTTATTGTCAGAAAATGAGGTTACTACCGTTACCAATCAACTATAAAATCTTTTATCAAAGATAATCGTATGTTGTAATCTTTTATAAAATATCTTTTATAAAATAAATATTTTATAAAAGAACTGATATTACACTTCAAATATTTTATAAAATTTCTTTTATAAAATATCTTTGTCAAATATATTTGATAGTCTAAGGCCGGTATTAGACTATCAAATATATTTGACAAAGATATTTTATAAAAGAAATTTTGTAAAATATTTGAAGTGTAATATCAGTTCTTTTATAAAATATTTATTTTATAAAAGATATTTTATAAAAATAACAACAGTCGATTATCTTTGATAAAAGATTTTATAGTTGATTGGTAACGGTAGTAACCTCATTTTCTGACAATAAGGGATAAATTTGACATTGACTGCGACTGGTATTGGTATATAATACCATGGCGGAAAATAAGTTTGTCTGGTGCATTTCAACAACAAAATTGCTAGTTTCGGAGTATGAAAGGTTCGAAATATTGTACAACCATCAACACCCGGATTACAAATACCGAAATAAAAGACTGGATATATTTATTTATTTATTTTCATTATTTGCCATGCAAGTTTCTGGGATTATGCCTTAAAAGGGTACATTGAGGTATGCGACGGCTGTGCTGTAAACTAGCATAACTCTCTCCTGTTGCCATAAACCGAAGGGTAACCATAAGGCGTTCCTCAACGCTGATACAATTCCTTAAATGTGTATTCTGTCGGGATATCAATGGTGATATCTTTATAACAATAAAGTTAAATGTGTCCTCGCCGTCCATTCTTAAATAGTTTTTATAACTCCTAATACCTTCAACTCGTAACTTCCGAAGGATATTGTGGTGGACACCCCTTAAATTACGTCTTGCCACCCAGGGCCTTACCCAAAGTCGCCTGGCTCTTTTTTTTTCTTTTTTAATACTAAACACATTGTAATCACGGCAGCACTAAACGCTAGACAAGCTAATGCACGTCTATCGTTCATTTTGAATTGTAAAAACGTGACAAGTCCCTTAAAAAATTGTCAAAGTTCTTTGACAGTGTAATACTAGTAAAAACTTTTATAAAAGAAATATTATCAAAGAAATGCTACAAAATATTTTATAAAAGTTCTTTGTCAAATATATTTGATAGTCTAATACCGGCCTAATACCGGCCTAACACACGTTCCTTAAACATACTCACAAACCTTATTGATTTAGTGAAAAGTATTGCAAACCTTTCTATATTCCGATAAACATACTGATTACACTTTTTACTAAAATTTTTTATATTTTTAATTGATTTTATATTATCTGGGAGAAAAGTTCATGATTTTGGTGCTAAGTAATCCATAAACTTTTTATTGGCGGTTATTAAATTTTTTGATAATTTAAATTTGTTATTAGATTTAGTCCTTATTTCGGTAGAGTGATCTACATAGTTAAACTTGGTCTTACACCGATAAACAAAACTACATATACTGCTAATATGTAAAGTTCTGAAATTTACAGTATCTTACGAAAACAATAAATTTGTTGGAAATCTTTTATTTTTTTTTAAATATAATTTTAAGAATATTTTTGTGTTATATTTAACTTATTAAGTACTGTGCCATAGGCCCCACCCCAGACAACATCACCAATGTTTTATCATTTAGAAATTCCCTTAATATATAAAATTTGTGTATGAGTACGTATTTTTTAAGAAACATAGTCAATATGTGGATTCCACTTCATAAATTGGTCAACCAGCACACCAAGATATTTTGTGTGGGTTACCTCAGCAATTCTTACCGATAGTAATATCTGTAAAATTGGGATGACCAGCCCTTGTTAATGAAAAAGCTATGTAATTTGTTTTATTTAGATTAATTGATAATTTATAAGTTTCCAACCAACTCTTAACCAATTTAAAACCGCGTCCGCATAAGATATAACTGTACCTCCTATATTTTCTGTTAAAAGAGCATTAAGATAAATTATGAAGAGGATTGGGCCCAAAACCGTTCCCTGAGGAACACCAATTTTGATCAATTGTCTCTCACTCAATGTTTTATTGAGTTTAACCATTTGTGGTCTTTCTTGCAGATAATTTTTTACTAAATTGAGTACAACTCCTCTTACGCCATAGTGTGACAAAACAGTTAAAAGCTGGTTGCACAGTATCAAAGGCTTTAGCCAGATCAATAAATATTCCTAAGCATTTTGTACCCTGGTCTACATTTTTTGTTATAGTTGTTGCAGAATTATACCGTTGATTCTTGCTGCCATAAATAAACTACCTGAGTAAACCCTATTGTATACGCCTGAACCTCTTCAAAGCTCAATAAATGGGATCAGGGCCGGCTTGAAAATGTATACCATACCACATGATTTATTTTTATAATTTAAAATAAATAGATAGGTATTTTTAGTTTTAGGTACCTATAATAAATGTAAAATAAAGATAAAAATTAATGATAATTGAAAATAATATAATTTAAAAGTATAACTATTAGGATAACAAGTACAATAAAAATTAATTAAATTCTAAGAAACTATTGATAATTTATTCAAAATTTAACTCTGTATCACTATCACTATCTTCATCTAAGCCTAAACTTATAATTTGGTTGAACATTTTTTGTAATCATACAATAATTGTAAGAATTTTCCACCTTAAGTACATGCTGTACACAGTTTTTCCAGCTGTCTTTCTTACTTCGTTTTTAATTAATTCTATTACAGATGCATTTAATGTAGGAGAAATATTATTTCTCCTAATATTGGATTTTAATTGGTGTCATATTAGCTCAATAGGATTGAATATACAATAGTACGGAGGAAGACGCAACACTGTATGTCCATTTTCTGCTGCAAGATTGTCACACTCTTATTCCTTATTTATTTTAAAAGCTTTCAATACTTCTAGCAGTTCTCGTTTTTTGTAAGTTTCTTCAAAATATAAATCATTTTCAATCATAAAATTTTGAATTTCTGCTTTTGTATTATTAGAATTGGGAATGATTTTTGCTTGCCGACTATGATAACTAGCATTGTCCATTACAATGACGCTATTTCAGGTATATTTTTAAGGAGTTTATGTTTAAACCAATCTTCAAAAAGTTGTGCGTCGGTATCTTGATGGTAATCTAAAGAAGAATCGGCTATATTTTGAGCTGAAAGCAACAGACAATTTGGAACAAACCCGTTCTCTGAACCAGCATGTAATATTGTAATTATTTTGCCTTTATTTGATGGTGCCTTGGTTTGACATTTTTTGGAAGAATCATCCTTTTCTTGGAGTGTCATGGGTATCGAACCATGTTTCGTCAAGGTAAATAATTGGACGATTTTCTTCTCTAAATTGTTTAACAGCTGTTAAATATTTAAGTCTCCATTCCCGACACTTGAAGATGCCCCCCTATCAGCACAATTCCAAGGACGACACATTCTACCACTAATAAGCCTAACTAAAAATTACTCGCCAGAAAACCACTAAAGATTAAAATAATTAAAAATCGCTTTGTATTTATATATGCATCAGGCATAGGTATAAATTGAATTTGTATACCTGGTCCGGCTCTGCTCGAAAAGGTTTTAAAATTGGGATTTCCTTATTTATTTTATGGTCGAAGGGATAATGAGGTTTTATTGCAGTCAAAAGATCAACGATATAATTCTGCAAAAACTATACCTACGACGTGAATGCACACCAAGCATCTGCAGTACTAAATCCTTCCAAAAAGCCGAATTGATTATGTGATAAAATTTTGTTTTCTGTAAAGAATGTCACATGCGATGTTTCAGGCATTTTTCAAATATCTTTGCAAAATGAGTTATTAAGCTAATAGGCCGATAATTTTGTATTTTTGAATGGTCACCGCTTTTAGTTTAGGCTTTCTCAAGAAGGCACAAAAAAACGCCACGACAAACTGTGTCACAGTATCCTACCAACCTGTAACTGTGTGGACACAAGAACCAATATGTAAAGGTGTGTGCCGGTTATGGTACTTGCTACACACACCTCGGCGAAACCAAAACAAAAAGGTGGTCGTCCTTTAGTGCATAGCCTTGAGGAACCATGTGGTTACCCAAAGAAAGCGCGAGTATCGGTTATTCAGTCGTGATTTGATACGTTAACGGATAGGTGGGTTGCCGATCTGTTCGCGACACTACGAGTTTTGCCGGCAAATTTTAAAAAAATTGCACGGTGTTCGAATGCTTTTGTGCAATAACAGGATTTTTTATTAAATAATTATACTTTTTATGTGTATTTGGTACTTTTATTAATTAAGGTTAGTATTTTGCTTGTATTTGCATTTAAAAACCCCGAAGAAAAATTAATTATTATCGCAAATTTAAAAACGCATGTCAAAATTAATAAGCTTTTATTTCGGTAATAATGAACCAATTTTAATAATTTTTTATTTAACTGACAGGAAACTGATTCTAGTGTTTAGCGCAGAGTAATTTAGGTCCTTATATACGGAAAAGACTATATACTTAGTAAAATTATTTTAGTTAAGATTTTATTGAATTGTACGATTTCCTATAAAATATTGTATTAATTACATTTTTCTTTATTAATCGGTACCAAAATAATATTGTAGACATAATTTATAAAAAACTATAATAGTTAGAATTTCTAATCAATTTAGTAAAATCAAGTAAATACTAAAATATATTTTTAATTTTACTCCATGTTTTTATATGGTACATTTTACTGACGACTATAATTGTTTTTTAAGTATTTTTTATTGGAAAATGACCAAATTTAAATGAAGTGCGTGCTGTAAAAATGTTTTACAAGAACAAAAGGCATAAATCAGATGAAACGGATTCCCGGCATTTCGATCTTCGTACGAAAGATTTGAGTGAATTTTACAAAAACTTTTTGTATATGTAATATACAGGGTGTCCGCTAATTAATGGTACATGGAAAAACCACAGACTCCTTACGTAAAAATATTAGGATTTAATTATACTTACCTATATCCGAAAGTTGATATTAACTGAGATAAAGTTAAAGTTAAAACTTCATTTTTATTTTTCTCTAATAACTTTGAGAGAACGTAACGTTTTTTTTTACAAAATTCGGCAATTATGGTTTTTTTTAGGACGAGAAATTGATTTCTCTGTGAAATTTTAATGTACAATGCGGCATTTGTCGCACATTCATACGGTCATAACTTTTTGTGCCTCAGTTTATTTAAGTTTTTAATAAAAATAATACTTTTCTCATATTTATTACGTAAAAAGGGTATACTAAGTTCAGGTTGCCCAGAGTTACCGTTTTACAATTTTGTAAAAAACGTTGGTTTCCTGCAAAGTTATTAGATAAAAACAAAAATGAAGTTTTAACTTTAACACCCTGTATCTCAATTAATATCAACTTTCGGATATAGGTAAGTATAATTAAATCCTAATACGAGTATCTTTACGTAAGGAGTCTGTGATTTTTCCATGTACCATTAATTAGCGGACACCCTGTATACAGGGTAGGAATTTTAAATCGAAAGGTGCTTAAATTGGCTCTGGGAATAAGATTTCTCTAAAATCCAAAAATACGTCCACAAAGATTTTCTATGGACCTCGATTTGTCATTTAAAAAAAATTGGGACCCCCAAAGGGGGCCCTAACTAAGCCCAAACTAACTTTCTATTTGCAAATTTCATGACACCACTACTGGCAACTTTTTGGAAAGCGTGTTGAAAAAGGAATTTGTCTATATTTTATTTTTTTTACATCTCTAAAACCTCGTTAGAAATTTAATAAAAACACATTTCAAACGAACAATTACATTACTTCAAAACTGTAATTTCAGTTTTTTAGTGTAACAATTGTTCAAAGAGTGTCCCATGTGTATTGGTTCCATGGTAATATAGCCAGTATTGTTAAGTTTGACAAGTAGTTTAAAATTTGTAACGATTTGATTTAAAAATTTTAATTTAACTGAAACGCTAAAAATTGAAATATTGACGATGGTCGCGTTTGGAGAAAGAAAACAAAGTCAAAGAGAAGTTGCTGCGTTGTTTCATGAAAGTCATCCAGATTTGCCAGCTCTGTCGCGGAGTGCTGTTCGAAGAATATCCCCAAAAGTATTAGATGAAAATAAATTGGATATCCTATTGACCTATCGTGAAACCTCAATTACACCAGCAAGGCAATTATCTCGCGAATCACAATATCGATCATAAAACGATGTTAAAGATCACAAAATCTATTGGCATAAAACCTTTCAAAATGCAGCCAGTACAAGAGTTATTGGATGATGATTAGATAGAAGGGTAGAATTTTGCGATGTTATGATGGCCGCATTGGACAACCAACAAATTAATTTGGTTTGAATACTTTTCCTGATAAAGCAACATTTACTTTAAATGGCCAAGTAAGTTCGAAATTTAGGTTAATCGTCAAAATTTCCGATACCCGTCGAAAATCCTCATTGGATTGTTGAATGTCACTATCAACGCCAAGGAAATGTGAATGTTTAAGCGACAGAATAAAAGGTCCATTCTCTTTTGAAGACAATTTAAATGTAACCTGTATTTAAATTTTCTTTAAACATTTTTAATACCAGAACTTCGAAGAATATTTCGTAATTATGAAAATCTAGACTAAAGGATATATTTTCAGCAGGACGGAGCCTCTCCCCACTTTGCAAAAAATGTAAGAGAATTATTAAATGTTGCCAAATAGGTGGATAGGATGGCGAGGATTTATAGAGTGACCGCCCAGATCTCCAGATATTACACCCTTAGATTTTTATATATGGGGCAATTTAAAAAGAAGGGTGTACGTTACCCGGAAGAGTCGCAAGCAAGGATTCGGGCAGAGATACGTTTAATCACGCCACAAGTTTTGGAAAAAGTAAGGAAAGAGTTCTACAATCGGTTGGGTCTGTGCCAACAGATTCATGAAGCACATTTTCAACAATTGTTACGCTAAAAAAGCGCTATACAGTTAGCTTTTATTCAATTTCTGACACATGGTTTGACAGATGTAAAAAATAAAATTTGGACAAATTCCTTTTTCAATATGCTATAAAACGTGCCACAAGTGGTGTCTTCCAATTTGAAAATAGAAAGTTAGTTAGCATTGCTATGAGCTTGAGTATGTTCATTTTTTAAAAATTTTTGCGTTAAGTGTCCCCGTGTCGGCTATTCCATTTTTTGTCCAGGCAGGTTCCGTAATGCCGCGACCAAACAACAAACAGGAAAAAAAACGGTTAGTTGTGCTGCATCCACAAATCCAGTTATTTTTTTTCGTATATTTCATTTTTAAACTTTCTAATAAAGTCCCTAGATTTACCCTTTGTGGTCTGCGTTAAATTAATTTCGGGTTTAGGTCTTCCCGCATTCTTCACTTCAATTTTTTTTCTCCAAACTCAAAGAGCTATAGTCATTTTTTAAATATTCCACCTTGAAACTATTCGTTTTAACTTAATAAATATATAATATTAAAATATTAAAACATACTGCATTATGCCCCGCCCACTTATTCGCATACGCGAGTATATTGCGTCATTATCCTTGCCGAGTTGCCGGATGAATCGAGAGCTTATAATATACAGTTTGGTTTGCCGGCACGATAAAATTAGGGATGGTCGGACTTTATACGATAAATAATATTCAATGAATATAAATTAATATTTTTTTAGTCGTTTTGGGGATGCACGTGCGCATGTGCTCCTGTGAAAGAACCGCCACTGGTCATGTCATAAAATGAAATATAGCTTCACATGCAACCACACCATTTTTCTGTAATTTAAACAAAAAAATAGTTATAGGGGTGAGCGTTTCTCCCGAAACACCCGGTAGTTGCTATTTTATTCTCTGATCGAATTCCAATAGATATAAAAATCCTCTTTTAAATCATTAATTATAAATATAATTTTTTGTCGGCGGCGGCTTTTTTACAGTCCGACACCGCCGAGGGTTTCGGTTCAATTATTTTAAGGGCGCCGTCGGCTTTTTCAAATAATATATAATACTAAGAGAGCATTTTTAATTGTATTGGAATCATAAACATATTATAATATAAAAAGGGAGACGAACTATTCCATTCATAAAACCCCATTTATTTACAATCATGCACAGTTCTACAGTTTCAAATAAGTTAGAAGAATATGGGTTTAAAAAATAGCAACGCTGTAATAAGATACCGTTTAGATAATTTCGATCTAACATTCGTCATAAATAGGTAATCGTTGTGGGTATTTTTTACAGAAATTCAGATAATATAAATAATCCATATTTTTGCAATATTTACTTAAAATATAGAATTAGCTACACCACTGCTTTATCTAAAAAACATACCTTTATTATTCTCACTTACCGACGAAATATTAATCCGGGGGTTGAAATAGTCGAATTTCTTACACACCACGCACTGACGAACCATTGTAGATGGCTAATAAATAGGTCCAAATACTTTTAGTTCGAAAAAACACTAAAAATTAATCCAAAAATATAATAGATCACAAGCAATCACAAAAGCAGCAGTGATAATGGAATTAGTAAACTTCAGGGTCATTTTTACACCAGCAGGTAAAAATGAGCATACTACAGCGTTGCCACTATGATTTCCTTAAAACATTGCAATTTGATGTTGTTTGGATATATATATAAATAACTTTACAAGTAGGAAATTAAATACACACATTTTTGGTATAGTTGTTGCAGAATTATACCGTTGCCCTTACTGCCATAAATAAACTACCTGATTAAACCCTATTGTATACGCCTCAACCTCTTCAAAGCTCAATAAATGGGATCGGGGCCGGCTTGAAAATGTATACCACACCACATGATTTATTTTTATAATTTAAAATAAATAGATAGGTATTTTTAGTTTTAGGTACCTATAATAAATGTAAAATAATGATAACAATTAATGATAATTGAAAATAATATAATTTAAAAGTATAACTATTAGGATAACAAGTACAATAAAAATTAATTAAATTCTAAGAAACTATTGATAATTTATTCAAAATTTAACTCTGTATCACTATCACTATCTTCATCTAAACCTAAACTTATAATAAGGGTTGAACATTTGTAATCATACAATTGTAAGAATTTTCCACGTTAAGTACATGCTGTACACAGTTTTTCCAGATGTCTGCAAAAATTTGTCTAACTTCGTTTTTAATTAATTCTACTACAGATGCATTTAATGTAGGAGAAATATTATTTATCCTAATATTAACTAAAACTAAAAATTACTCGCCGGAAAACCACTAAAGATTAAAATTATTAAAAATCACTTTGTATTTATATATGCATCAGGCATAGGTATAAATTGAATTTGTATACCTGGCCCGGCTCTGCTCGAAAAGGTTTTAAAATTTGGGATTTCCTTATTTATTTTATGGTCGAAGGGATAATGAGGTTTTATTGCAGTCAAATGATTAACCGATGTCAGTCCGCTTGTAATATCGTGTGTTCGCTTAATTAACAGTCGAGCTGCGAAATGATTACTTGGTCAGTAAGATTTTACAATTGGTCAGTAGAAAAAAATATGTCTAGAAGCAGTTTATTTCAGAGGCTTGCATATTAAAAGAATGGTTATCGATATAAATCATTGGATTGCGTTTGTTTTGAATAATCGGCAAAGTTCGTTATTGTGGGCGGAGCGAAAGCAGTCTCGTGATACGAGTAGCTAATTGCGTGCGTGTGCTTTCATTCGGTGTAGCAGTCAAGGCCCAAAAGGTAGCGGGGGCGAGTTTACACTTGTTTTCCCAGGGCACTGTCAATTTATGTAACTTTCTTGTGTTTCTTTTGCCGAATACAGAAGGAGATCGGCTACAAAAGGTGTAGCGGGGGCGGGTTTTCACGTGTTGTCACTATTTCACGTTTTATTGCTTTTTTTTTTGACGATCAAGATCAAATATTTTGCTTACCCGCTGATTGCTTACCAATAACTAATTAAAAGTGGATCACTCATAGCAGCTTATATATTTAATTTGCGTATCAAAATAATTTAGAGGACTCTAGTATGACATTAATTACTGACCGATTCAGAAATGTTTGCTGTCCATAAGTTGCTGACCAACTAGCCATTTTGGCTGACCGATTACATTTTTCTGTTCGCAAAAATAAGAATATTTTGCTAACCAGTTAAATGATACCCATTAATATAATACGTTTCGGTTTCAAACGCAGGCGGCAGATTTAGGACTCTCAGTACAGGCTCGGCATCATTGATTACTGTGTAAAACTTTATATGATTCTGACAAACAATTCTGTCTATTTATTAATTAAATGTTTTTGATTGGAATACGATCACAGAATCAAATATCAACTATACCAAGCCCAAAGAATTTTTTTTTTAATTAATTTTGTTTATTTTGCGATTTATGTCGATTCATGCATATAAATCTATGTAGTAGCCGCCATATAAAGAGAAATATCGAATTTATGACGTCAAGACCTTTTTGGCACATTAATGAATGGCGGTCTTTCTCTTCAAGACAGGAGAGCGGCAAGACATAATTTCATACATTCCCTTGATTTGAAAGACCAAAAATTCAGGACATTTATAATATTATTCAATTCTTAAAATCCTCTTGAATTTAAACTCTATAGGAAACGAGAAGTGTGCCAACATTATTTTTATGGGAAAAAAATAATTTTAAGTATTTTTCATTTTTACGGATTTTCAATGGATTATATTTTTGCTTTTGAGTTTTTTATTCTGCATGGAAATAACACCAGCATAAATATTATAGTTCAACTTTTGTAAAAAATTTAATATTTTGCGTAGTTTTTTTTTTCTAATTTGGGTCCTGAAAACGGCTAAATATTTTAGTGTGCTCGCGACATGTCATTAGAAAATGTAGGTCAAAATCTTAAATAATATTGATTTTAAGAAAAATGCCATTAGAAAATTGGTTAGAATTACCATTTTCGTCACAATTCACAATTTATTTTTGTATCACTTTTTAACAGATGATTTAATCTATTTATAGTGAGTTTAGGAGATGACTAGAAAAGTGTGTAGAAGTTCGGGGTTTCACGTTGAATACAATTATTACTTGAAAATAGTTTGTCCTGTCAGAAAAAGGCAAGAGACTTTTTCTTTTAAGAAATGACCGTCCATTAAGAAACAAATACATATTTTGAAAAATATCACTGGCGTACTTTTACTTGTGTCAAAATATATTTTATTTACAACCATATTAATGACATTTCATCTATCTTTGAAAGGTGGAAAGTTGACGTTTTTTTACTTTTACTTTCCACCCGGGTGGAGTTTAAATTTTAATTTAATAACATGTTTCCAAGTAAACCCTAAAATTAAATTTACCCATTTAAAGTAAATTGTCATAAGTATATAAGAAACTAATATTCTATTATAGTTTCAATATTCTTAAAACTTTCTTTTCATACTATTTATTTTAATATTTAAATGCAAAATAAAATATTTTTTATTGAAGTACTTCTAATCTAAAAATAGGGCAACATGGTGCAATATCAACAGTAACCATGGGTAACCGGTGGCTAGAGCTAATTTGATAGGTTATATTCCAGACAGAGGATGACGACACGCGTCTGGTGCCACGCATATATGCTTCATCGAGTTGCCTAGTGATAGGGTTTGTTTTAAAACTGCGATAATGAATGAATATACCCTTGTAAAACCCTTCATAGTCAAACCCGTAAAGTGATTGCCAAGGGTGTGTGAAGAGGAATCACAAATTAATACATTTAAATTGTCACTTAAGCGAAAGCTAGAAAGGGTCGCAATGTATACGGGAGTAAGCGTTTGTGCAGTAAAAAACATTCACAAAGAAGATACTGACAGGAAAGAAAATAACCCGGATCAATTGTTGTCATCTCCTGTCTCTGTTGTCGAAAGAATCGAAGGATTCGACTTTGGCATTGTTAGGAGAACAATACAAAAGTTTTATTTGAAACTAAAAGTAGTTCCAACGTTAAAAAAGTCGCTACAACAGCTGAGAAGTGACATAAACTCTCCGTTTTCCCGTGAAACTTGGAAGTGCATGTTAAAATCAAATGGATTTTATTGGCGAAAATGTCAAAATAAGCGAAAAATATTAATGGAAAGGCCTAATATATTGCACTGGTGATACAAATATATTCATGTCATGAAAAAATATATATTATTACATTATTAAGATAATAATAGCACGCCCACGACTCGGCAATGTTTTAAAAGATATTGTTTCCCCTTACAGATGCCGCGTAGCTATAGACTTGCTTGTCGAGCTGTACAACTCATTACACAAATTTAACGACAATGAATTTTTATTTTATTTTTTAAAATAAACCTAATGACATTTATAGAAAATAAAAAATTAACATGGTCTTCTTCTACTATTTTTGCTGCTTCTCGAATTTCTGGTGGAGTAGCAGCAAAATCAAATTCCTCATCTGATGGCATTTTTCTGTTGTTAAAATAATATATTGTTAAGTGACATCGAAACTATATTCAAAAAATGATATTTGCCATCTCGATGTGTATTATTACCTACGTTATTTTACCACGTGCGGTTATTTAAAATTTCTGTCAATTTTTTCGATGGAAAAGTCAAAATGACATTTATCTTTTATTAATAATTTTAATTCAAAATAATAAGAAGTGGATGTTAGATGTGATTGTAAATAAAATAGTATACAAACCTCGGTGAAAAGTTTCATTACTGTCTCGAGATTTAGTTAACTGCCGACTCTCTTGACAGGAATGAAACACTTTCCACCTCGATCCGGACTATATTATTTTGCTGTCGCGCACATACTTTTTAAATCTAGAAAACGTATTTTCATGTCAGTATGTATAGTGCGTTCTCGTAATCAGTGAAATATCATAAATCGATTTCGAGTTATTAAATGAAAAAATTATATGAATTACTTTTTTTGGACACCCTGTATCTTGGACAGAAAGCATTTAACGACCCACATTTATATGACATGTTTTTCTTATTTTGACCTATACATTACTACTGACATTAAAACATTTAACTTTCCTGCCGAAACACCCTGTATATTAAAACAAAAAGATTTGACGAAAATGTTCTAATTTATGCGGACATTTTATAGGCCCGTTACTTTCTATGCTCACTCCATTCTTTTTTTCTACCATAGAGAAATCCGGATTTGATTGTCAAAACCTGCAGGCAGGATATAAAATACAAAAATCCTTCTGACCGCGTCTTCAGCATCAGTTTGCAATCTACTATTAAAAAATGTACCAACTTTTAATGATGACTCAGCATAACCATTCCAATGATTAATTGATCATTTTCGGCAACATTTAAACACACCCAATTGTTTTTTTAATATCTTTCAGTATCATCTGGACAATAGAAAGTTTTTGGATCCGTTACAATCAAATTTAACATAGTGTTTGTAAACATAATTACTTTATTAATTTTTTGATATGCTATGACAACAAATAGAAGGTCTCCAAACTTTCTTCTAACACAGATCGTTCTTTAGTAAAAAGCAACTGAATTTTCAGCACCAAATATTCTGGATATTACCGAAAATTATTTGACCACATTGAGAAGGGACTACAGAATATTTAATTTGATTTATATTAACCAACATTATTGATTTGCTAATTAATAGAAATAACACAGGCTCGCGAAAATTTTGTGGTTCCATGATTTTAATTTTTTCCGCCCAGTTAGAACCTATAATTAATTTAACTAGCCGAAATTTATCTCCATTATTTCTTGTAATATTATGCTATACTGTTATTTAGAATATAAAAAAATGGTTTAAAATTCTCTTTCTTTCAGTTTTCTTCTCCAAAAATTAGGCGAAATTTTTTTATTTTCTTTCGCCACTAACGTATGTCCCATAAGAGAGGGCTCTCTACATCGATATAGGGCGCTGACCATTGGAGTAATTTTATTGATCATATGATTGATATGCTCTTTACAGTTCGAGTTTTCATCTAGAACCAATCCCTGGTACTTTAGTGATGTGTACTCAATTTAATTGTATGTTCCTGAATTAGTTTATTTTTTTGGTTAAAAAGCATATATTTAGTTTTTGATACGTTAATTTAAAGTTTATTACATAATAATCACCTCGGTTGTTTTATCACGAGAAAGCCCCCCAGCGAGTGTCGACACTGAACGGCAACGTTAAATTCGCAACTTTACCGATAAAACTACTTGAAATACTTTTTCGCTTGTCGACATTTAAACAATTTTGAACGAGTTTGTCAACATTAGTCTCAAGAAGAAAATAAATTAACCTCTCACCCCTGTTGATATTTAAAACAAGAAACGGCAATTATCCAATCAATTTCCATTACAGAATAATAATAACATGAAAGTATGACTCGGATTGCTCACTACAAACGGCCTTGGCACCATACTTCGACCACCTATTATAGAGGCAAATTATTACAAATTGTACAATCGGTACCATTTGGTATGAATATCAATGTCTGAAGTGTAATAAAATGTCTGTATATTCAAAATCGTACTTAACATGTGGCATAACAAAAAGTATAGATAGATATACAGGGTGTTCCAGTGGGCACCGCTTCGATCGATACAGCGTGTGTGGTAGAAACACATTGGAAACTTTTTTATCCTTCATTTTATAAACAAAAAAAAACACTCGTGCTAAAAAATTTTGGATGGTTGAAAACCTCCTAAGCCATAGGTGAATATCTGAAATATTGTACAGAGTGGACGAACAATATGAAATTGATCTAAGAATAAATTACATCAAAATGCTGTTTATAGAAGCTCATAAACATACTAACGAGAAACAGCCACCTGTAAGATATAATTAGGTCATTTTATAAAGTCTCTCATTTTTATGTATAGCATTTTATACTACTACCAATTTCACATTTTTGGCCACGGAGGGTTTCAACGAAGCAAGAGTGACTTTTTTGGATTAAAATGAAGGATAAAAATGTTTCCCATTTATTTTCACATTTCTTGCTCAGTCCGTATAATATTTCGGATATCGATGGCCTATTTGCAATATGACGAAACAACCTCGTTCTTGATTAAGTCAATAACACTGGACAACAATTTTTAGGTTATTGGTTGTATTTTGTATCAAAATGAGTTTTTCTTGTTAATTTTGGAATGCTGAATACAAAAATGATAATGATATTTAAAACTTAGTTTTCAAAAAAAAAATTTTTAATTTTTTTTTTAACAAAATAATAAAAACTAGATAATTTTACACTTTCAGTCACTAAATGCGCTGTCGTTTGGCTATTCTTTTGTGAATTGTTTCTGGAGCATCTCTAACAAGAGTCCAACAGTAGTCGGCAAGCATGGAAGCATTCCAGTTTTCCTGGTACCTGTTATCCATTGTTGATATATCTTGATGGAAGCGTTCGCCGTGCTCATTACTTACAGCTCCGCAGTTGTCGGGAAAAAAGTCCAGGTCCATTTCCTACAAATGGATCTTTAGAGACATATTGCAACCCATTTTTTGCATTGCATATTTTCAACAAGAGTAACGTAATTGTCAGCTTTTTTATTTCCCAAGAAATTAGTGACCAAGAGAATATTTCGAATCTGTGGCCCAATAAAAATACCTTCTTTAATTTTTGCTTCACTTAGCCTCGGAAATTTCTGGCGTAGGTACTGAAATGCTGGCCCATCTCTATTCTGTGCCTTAACAAAGTTTTTCATTAGGCCCAATTTGATTGCAGATTTGCAGAGGTGGTAACAAAATCTTTTTGGAGTCTACCAATGGCATTTGTTGTACATTCTTTTGCCCTGGCTCTAATGACTGTCGAACGGGCCAGTATTGTCTATTGTAATGAAGGGACCTTGCCCGACTGTTCCATTCACACAAAAACCAGCAAAACTTGGTGTAAAAGTGCAACAACCTTTAGGTAGCCACATATCTGCCATTGGTGCTCCTCATATTTTATGGTTGTCAATAGGAACTTCATATTGTCGTACGATACTTTTATGTGAACTGCATATCCGACAGGAATAGGCGGAAGAATATTGCCAATATGCAATAGTACTGCCTTTAAACTCAATGTTGAACTGTCTATATAAACAATATCCATTCTCCTGGTTTGTAGTTTATATTTAAAGCCGCCAATGTTATTGCAGAAAACCAAGTTATTTTCCATGTCAAAAATGGTGCTAGGCCTTTATGGCGTTTACGAAAAACACTTACAGACAGAGACATCATCTTCTAATAGGTTCCACTGCTGCAATCTTAATCCTAGTAGACAATAAATTCTCTATTTAGGTAAATTTAATTGAAACTCATTACGTCGCTCTCTTATATTTGTGAATAGATTTTTATTATACAGAGACTGTTCAGTAAAAGGCAGGCACGAAATAGCTATTTGTGTATTAAGAGCGCAAAGTGATACATTGCCGCTCTGAGCGAGAAGTTTGACGCGGGACGCTTAGCGGAGCGCGGCTATCTCGAGAGAGCGGCAATATTCCTTTTTCGCTCGAATTACACACATGATTTTTTCTACAACCAGTGTTTTTATAAAAATGTTTGGTAAAAATTAATAATAAAAAGCTTTGTAATAAATTTAAATAATACAATTAACATTAATTAAGGTTATAGGTTGTTTTAATAACACTATATCTATAAACTCATCATTTTTCCTAATATTTACAATATTAAAGTTAAATGTACAATTTTCGTAATTTTTAATGATGATTTCAGAGGAAGTTTCTGATGGTAAATATATCGGGATGTTTTCAGAATTTCTCGCTTCCACAAATATGGGTGATTTATTTATCGTTGGTGCCGGTCCCAAAATTTTTTCAGACGTAGCAATTTTCTGAGCAAGACATTCATCTATATAGCCTTCTGCTACGTTAGTACTCTTCCATCGTCCATGTTTTTTTAATTGAGTGATGTTGCCTCCTCCATTAACTAAAAGAGTGGCAGAAGTTCTCCTAAAGCAATGACCGCTATACTTGCATGGTTCTGGAAGTCCAAGGTACTGTGCTATGTCTTTTGGTACTTTTGCAATAGAATTCATTCCTACTACTTGATTATGGCATGTACCATTCGAATACATATTTTAAAAATAATCTACGGTTCGTACAATTTTTGGGCCTGAGGCTAATATATTTTCGATAGATTGATAAATAGTCGAGTGTTGCGTTATTTGTCACAGTGAATGTTCTGCTATTGTAGGTCTTAGAATCAGGTATGTTTACAATAAGGATTGACTCTTTATCCTCAATGTCGTCCACTACCATTTTGACAAGTTCGTCCCTCCTACATGCTCCGGCGATACCCACAATTAAGATCACTTTTTTCAGTAAATATATCTTATCAGGAGCTTCTTCTAAAAAGGTTTTCACTTCATCAAAATTTAAGGTTTTTGATTTTATAGGTTTTTGGCCAACAGCTTGACGTTTTAAAAAAGCCAAGAGTTTCTTGTATTCGCTGATGTTTATATCATATTTTGCTGATATCGTAGCTCTTAGCATTGAGTACATTGACAAAAGTGTAGAGGATTTCATTACCTTGGCCTTTTCGGCAAAATATGCAAGTAAAATATTTTCTGATATATTGTTGGTTTCTTTTCGCGCGCGACAAAGTATAAATACGCTCGCTCCTCGAAAAAGTGCAACTTTGCGCTTTCTTTTGAAAGCACAAATTTGTACTTTGCGCTCGGTTGTAGGAAAATGAATTTACATGGATTTAAATGGCTATCGCTCTTATTTTAAGCAATAAGGGGCTAGGACTTCGCATATGGGGGATCATCCCTGGGGACCCACCATGCGGTATTGTCGTGGTAAATTTCCTTAACTTGGCGAACATGTAGATTTGCCAATCTAAGATCCATATATTGTTATTACAATACAAATATACCACGTGCGTTCTTGCGGTTACAGTGTTAATATATTAGGGGCGCATGACGTCACGTATCTCTTAAAGGTGAACTAATATTTAAATTTATAGTAAGATTTAGTAGATTTTATTTTTGATACATTTTAGTTGTTGTCCAGTGTAATTAAATTCCAACAATTTTTATAAAACAAGACTTATTATTTACTTTAATGTTAATAATAATGAGTTACCCTTCTTAAGATTTAAATGGTCCCCATTCTACATGCAAAAAGACTATACCTAGTAAAATTGTAAAAATTTTATTGTAAAATTTCCTATAAAATATAGTATAGTACATTTTTTATTAGTAATCCATACCAAAATAATATTCTAAACATAATTTACAAAACACTATAGTTAGGATTACTAATATATTGTAAATTTTACAACAATTTTACAATGTAAGCGAAAATAATTTAGTTTTCACTCCTGTAGTTAAATGTTTTTAAATGTATGGCCCATTTTACTGACGACTTTAAATATTATTTATTCTAAAAATAACCAAGTTTAAATAAAGTGTTGTAAAAATGCTTTTTTACAAGAATGAAGAGCAAATCAGATGGAACACGGTATTAGAAAGGAGAACAGGTGGGGAGCTTACAGCGAAAGCGTCGATCACGCGTCGTTGGGCACGGTTAGTACTTGTATGGGTGACCGCTTGGGAAATACCATGTATCGAAATTGTTACAAACGATTTAAGTAAATTTTATAGAAGATTTTAGTAAATCTTAAAAAATATCAATCGTTTACTAAAAATATTTTGGTAATACAGTGAAACCTCTCTTAGGCGGACACCAACGGGACCGTCTACATGTGTCCGCCTAATAGAGGTGTCCGCCCATCGAAAATTTGTTATTAGGTAATATGTAAATGCAAAATTATTACTACGTAAATGTATGTACAAATAAACATAACATAACAAAAATACACTAGTTTTAGTTAGGATGTAGTACTAAAAAAATCTAATAACGTAGTTTGACGTGTTTGCGTTTTATACTTGCAATCTAGAAAATGTAGTTCCAAGTCTGATAACAATTGCTGTAGAGTCGCCTCTATTCTTTGTATACTCTTAAAATTCCTTTACCATGCTTGTTGATAATTGGTGACATTTGTTTGATTACTGCATTCAATTTCTTCATCAGAGTCGTCAGATAGTGATGTGGTTTCAGTTTGGACTACATAATCGGTAGGAATGGGGTCACTATCATCTTCTAATGGCACATTGCTATCAATGTTAATGAACTCGCCCAAATAATTGTTATCAAATTACAAACTTCCACAACATCAATATTCTCTTTCAGACTCAAAACGCGACATTTTTGTGCCATTGTTTACGATTTTACCCTTACAACTCACAAATAAACGGCGGACTGCTCTCGGAGAATCACACATACTTTCATTCGGCGAAGTCTATTCGCGCTGCCACGCATACGCGATGTGTTGCCGGTCTGTCTTCAGAGAGTTCTTGCACCGAACTTATTCGCCTCCCAAATACTTTAAAAATTGTTTTGTCCGGTTAAAGGAGGGTTTTCGCACTCTTTGTATAAAAACAGCCTGTCCGCGTCCGCCCAAAGGAGAGTCCGCCCAAGAGAGGTTGATTTTCATGGAATTTCATATACCTAGTTCCGGAATATGAAAAAATGTCCGCTTAATAGAGATGTCCGCTTATTAGAGGTGTACGTTATGAGAGGTTTCACTGTATTTACCTAAAATTTTGCTACAATTTGATGGCAGTTCTCAATAAAAGTTATTCCAGCCACATATACAGGGTGTTATGGAAATTACGTACGGGCAAATCCCGAGATGAAAATAAATTGAAGAAAAATAACCATAAATGGCGCTTTGAATTATTAAGCGAAATATACACTTTATATGAAATCTCAAAATTTACGTGGCCGCTCCTGAGGCCCTTCGCAATCAATATTTTATTGAGGCAGCCTCGAGGTTCAAAAGAGTTTAGCGTATTATAGGCGATGTTGTCATAACAGAGAGAATTCTAAACGCACGTGTTCAGTTTTTGACAACAAAACGTCTTAGACGCGCGTTATCACTTCATTTTCAGACTTTTTAGACAAAGAAAACTACATTTTAAGGTACATACTCTCTTACCTTCGATCTTATTTTAAAATAATCCGTTTTATAATTAAATTCCATAAAAAATAAAACACAAAAAGTATGTTTTTCAACAGAACCAATAGTAGATATTATCACACACAATTTCTTATTATGAATTATTTCACAACAAAAAAAAATCGAGCAACTAATAAAACGTTTAAAATTCGTAACCGTCAAGCACGTGGAACCCTCGACACGACGTCGTCACTACCGAGTCTCGAAACATACTGAAGTATGAAGGGCGCGCGGCCAGTATTGAAGTAAGGGCGAGACACGCGGTGTGATCTGACAACACTGTTAGTATACTCTAGTGGCCCACATTGTTGCTAAGTGAATCCAGATGGGACGGCGCGACAGTATGTGGGTAAAAGGGTTTTTACCTTAGTATTTAGATATTCGATTTAAAAAAAAAAGTATGTAGACTTTCTCTAGGACTACCAAGGAGTCACCCATTTAAATATAATAAGTTATTTCCATAACACCCTGTAGAACCATAAATTATGGTTAGTTTTACTATTTTTATAGTAAAGTTAACTACATTTTTCGTTCCGTGTAGGCATTCTTATACCACACCTGCGATATAGCAGGTACCGTTATTTGATGGGTAAGATAGTAATTATTGGTATAATAAATGCTGCAAAGAAAAAGTACTATAGTACTACTTCTACTATTGTCGTTAATAAGCTCATATAAAAATCGAATAAGTTGGCCATTGTCAAACTAATTTCTAATAGAAATCTCGAGAGATACTGACCTTTTTCTTGGTACATCCTCTCCTAAAACCGTCATTACTACAAAAAAACACAATAGGTGATAAAAATCCGAATAAAAAATCTTAGGTTAGTAATAAGAAAATAACTGCTACGTCAAATAAAGAAGTGAAATAAACTCGATATTAATAAATATAGGGTTGGCGGCTATATACAGGGTGAGTCGGTCTCTCGGGTTTGTTCATATAGAGGAAGTAAAAGGAACCTAATTTGTCATAGAAAAACAAATTCTTAAAGTGCCCGTTAACGGAGATTTGTAGCCTTATAAGAACACCATAAAATATATAAATACTATTAGATCTATAATATTTCTAGACCCCTTGTTATAAAGCTCACCCGATCACGTGGTTAAAGAAAATTATTTTAGAATGTTTTCTTGATTATTCTTTTCAGGGCTCTAAAACATTTTTTAAAATTTCTTGCTTCTAAACTACCCAAACAATTTAAATAACATTTTCGTACACTTAAAAAAAAAGGACACTAGTATGAACCTAAATATGCAATAAAATTCTGGGTGTCCCCTTTAAAAAAATTTAACTTTATGTTATCACACTTTTTTGGTCTACCTGTATATGGAAAAATAGTTTTCTGAAATACACCCCATGATTCTGTATAAATCAGCATATGAATGAAATTCCTAACTTAACAAGATTCCGGAGTACCTGTAAACGAGTTTTCTTCCCAAGCGTTCGTTTTAGGAAAAAAATATCGAAGGAAAAAAAAACTTTGTAATAGAACTAGAACTCGCGGAAAGTCTATATTTTTTTGGTTCGGAGGATTTTTAGATTTAATTTTTTTTACTGCTCCAGAAAAAAATGATTGGACTTTCCTCGAGTTGTTAACAAAATTTAGACATCTTTCGTTAAATTTTTTTTTAAATGTACCGTTTTCATAGGAAGAGAAAACTCCCGTTTTTCAGCGTAGAAAATTGAAGTATAGACCCCGATCACGTGCAGTCTCTTTCTTCCGATTATCGTTGTTTCTGTCGGCGTTCCGATTACGGGCGGACGCTCGACGTATTCTTCTAACTGCAAGGGAAGATCCAATTCGCCTCGTGCCTTCAAAGCGTGAAACGAACAGGGGTCAAATCGGATATTTCGACTGACTACGGCATCCTTTTAATTCCTATAGGACCTATGGAAGCCTTACGCACTATTGCAGGACCCTGTATAATATTAGTTTTATTTACATTATTTTTGCTCATACAATGTGGAGTTTGGTTCGTTCCTCGTGACTTACCCTTTATACGGACACATAAAAAGAAAATATTAAGGTTTATTGCCTTACTTGCAACGTTTCGTGTTCAGAATGACTATAAATGTAAATATTATTTTAAAGAGAATGAATGTTGCAAGATATTCAAGGAAACTAATTTTTATTTGTATTTACAAGAATCCATAGTTATTAAATTGAATATTAGTAAAGTTATTCAACAAATCATATTTTTTAACTTCTTTAACTCATAAACATCTGGACAAATTGAAAATAATTTTTAGAAACAAAAGAAAATTGATATTCTTAGCTAAAAAGTGCAATTTTTCAACCTGAATATAAAACTATCACTATAATAAATATGTACAATATAATAACGGTAAAATAAAAAAAAAATGTAAACGTTTTAATAATTTTTTAACTAAATTTAACTAAGTTAAAAAAATATTTTATTTTACCGTTATTATTAATTAAAATGGATATTTTTGTATTAAAACCGCCTGAACCAGTTAGTGTAATTTATTTTCGTAGCGATTCCGCCACGAATAATTTTTAACTGATAAGGTCAAAAAGCATTGGCGTAGCTAGGGGTCTTTGAAGAGGCAGGGCGGGGGCTATAAGTTGAAAATAAATGAAAATCGGATAAGAATTGTACCCATTTCGACACTTTTATAAGGTATAAGGTTATTGTTAGTGCTATCAAAAAATCAAAAAACCAATGTAGGTGTCATGTGCTCTTTTGGGTCAAACTTAAAATGGTAAAATCAAATTTCGAAAATTTTCGCTTGCTTAAGAGATACGGGAGAAAATTAACAAATTGACAATTTCTAAATTACCCTATATTTTCTTAGTTAAAAGAGATTCAGAAAAATCTGGCGTTTTCAGAATAAGTATCGTCAGGTAAAAAAGTAATCGGACCTAACCTCATTTTTTTAAATGGAACACCCTGTATATTTTAATCTAAAATGATAGCATTTTAAACTCTCTTTTCAAATTTATAACACACCATGGATGATAGATATCATATCAAATTTTTCAAAATGTTGATATTAAGGCTTTTTCACAAATGAAACGAAATGAAATGAAAATTTATTAATCCAAGCCATCACTAAAAATAGGATATAGGACATGTCAACTTATGACTAACTTAAAAAAATATCAATTCAGAAATTACATAAATTAATAGATATAAAAGAAAAATTATAATAACGACTAAAACTCATGGTGCAAAAATTCCTCAATTGAGTAAAAAGCATTAATTGCTAAGAATTCTCTAATTCTAGATATATTCATATTTGGATTTCTGTAGCAAGAAGGAAGTTTATTATAACAAACTGCGCCCATATAATACGAATTTTGTTTATATAACTCTAATTTGTGATGAACATATTGAAGGTCATTTCCAAATCTAGTACCATAACTGTGAAATGCGTTTTGTAACTTAAAACTATTATAATTTGATTTGACAAACTTTAAAATTTCAAAAATATAAAGACTGGGCAATGTTAGTATCGTTTCATTAATAAATATGTCTTTACACGATTCCCTAAAATTAAGACCAAACATACATCTAATTGCTCGCTTTTGCATTATAAAGACTCTACGGGCAGCCGACGAACTTCCCCGAAGGATGATGCCATATCGGATAAATGATTCAAAATTTGAGAAATAGTAAGTCTTTACTACCTCCTTGCTCAAAATTTGCCTTAAGCGGCGCAAAGCATAACAGTTACTTGCACATCTTTTGCAAACAAAGTCAACATGATTTCTAAAATTCAAGGACATATCTATATGAATGCCAAGTAGATTTAATGAACTAACTTGAGCAATTGATCGACCATTCAATCTCAGTAACTGACTCTTTGTCTAGTGTGCTCCGTAGGGATGAAATTGTAATGAAAAAGTCTTATTTTGATTTAGGGTAAGTCGGTTAGTGGTAAAGTAACTCTGCAGAATATTAAGATTTTGTTCTATTGAACTGACTACAGTAGATTCATTTGTGTTAAAATCAAGCACTGTAATATCATCCGCAAACTCACAATGGTAGGAAATCAGAAAGTTTGAAATATCATTTGTGTATAGTAGAAAAAGCAACGGTCCCAATACACTGCCCTGCGGGACGCCGACCTCAACCCCCAACCGAGCGGACTGCTGACTCTCAAATAAAACGTACTGACTGCGATTTTGTAAATATGACTTTAATAGAGAATTGCAATTCCCGCGAATACCAAAAATTTGTATTTTTTGTAATAACAGATCATGGTCCACACAGTCAAAGGCCTTTGTCAGATCCACAAACAGAGCCATCACTTTTTTCCCCACATCTATCTGCTTGTAAACCGTGTCCAAGACGGAGCATAGTGCAGAAATAGTCGACCTACCCACACAAAAACCATGCTGTGGTTCAGAAATCAAGTCACTTGATTCCAAAACACTATGCGTCTGAAGATCACTTTTTCAAATATCTTAGAAAACACAGAGAGGAGTGAAATAGGACGATAATTACCCAACTCATGAGGATTTCCCTTCTTAAGTAAACATAATACTTTAGAAATCTTCAACACACTTGGGAACGCACATTCCGAGAAACATCTATTCAAAAGATACGACAAGGGCTTACACAACTCTCTAGCACAGAGCTTAATCACTGACGTTAGAATATCATCCGGTCCAGTGGAGTTCGAATTTTTTAGGCTATGACTATGCAGAAATGAAATTGACGTTAAATGTTAATAACAACTAGAATGTCAACATAGTTGTTTCTAGGATATTAGCTTTTGTTTCATGGCCTACTGTGGTTTAAAGTAATAAAGTTTAAATATCGCCTAGCAAGTGTCTTATATATTTGAAAATAGAATTTGAAATGCAATCTTCTCAGATTAAAATATACAGGGTGCTCCATTTAAAAAAATGGGGTTAGGTCCGATAACTTTGTTACCTGACCGCGTATACTTATTGTAAATACGGCAGATTATTCAAAAATCATTATAAAGAAACTTGTGGATATTTTGTATAACTAAGAAAATATAGGGTAATTTTGAAATTTTGATTTTATCATTTTAAGTTTGACCCAAAAAGAGTACATGACACCTACATTATTTTTTTGATGGCACTAACAGTTACACGAACAAACCCTATAAAAATGTCGAAAATGGGACACCCTGTAGGTACAATAATACTATTATTTACACGGGCATATAAAAAGAAAGCAATTAAGGTTTATTGCTTTGCAACGTTTCGTCGACTTTTTGGGCTCTCAGGGTGACTTTAAAGAGAATGATAGGTTGCATTATTCAATTAAAAAAATTTATAGAGATGATTAAAAATGCTCGAAACGTAATTAAAAGAAACTGTGTAATACATCATTGAACTTAGAATAAAAAAATGCTCTTAAAATTTGTCATTATAAAATCAGGGCCGTATTAGGAAAAATTTTGGTGACGATTGCTTGAAAACGAAACGTCTTATAAATAAAATTGTTGTGTAATCTTAGAGATCATCTAAAGTTGCTGTGAGAATATTTTGTTAATTTTGCTCGAACGTTAATATTCACGTCGGAAAGAAATTAAATTAAATATAATACGAAATTAGATTTTTTTTAAATAACTCAATACTAAACCATCTCACCAAAACTTTTTGTGTTGCTTATTGTTAATGCTTTGATTGCAATACTTTTCCGCCCTATTTAAGTTATTTAAAAAAAATGAAATTTTGGATTTCCAATTTTATTCTTTTCCGGCATTCTCACAGCAACTTTTGATGCACCCAAAAATTACACAATAATATTTTTTATACGACGGTTCGGATGAACTTAATTTTTTCTAATGCGGCCCTGTTTTTATAATGTCAAATTTTACGAGCTCTTTGTGTTCTAAATTCAATGATATACTACATACAGTGAGGACGTAAAGTAAGGAATAAATTCATTATCTCGCAAACTACAATTTTTTAAAAAAATCGCTCGGACCCTTCGATTTTGTTTTTCGAACGCGCATATTCTGACATAAAATGTAGATATATAGGGTGTTGCAAATAAGAGTCACACAAAATTTTTTTTTTTCTTAAATAGAACCCACTGAATATTATTGCATGTACGGATTCTTCGGAAAATCCTAAACATTTTTCATGTATGCCTTAGCCCAAGCGTTTTGGAGTTATTCTCATTCAAAATTTGAAAATCAGATATTTCGCAATCAATCAAGACTTGCATTGATTCATGCACGCTAAGGAAAACCTGTAGTCAGCATGCGTGAAGCGCAAGAAAAGTCAAGTAGGCTTTGGAGTTATGATGCAAGAACCAATAGAATTAATGTCAATAGTTACTGTTATTGTCAGTTTTATGTGTATTTTCCTAACGTTTTACTAGTTTTCAAAAGACTCATTTCATTTTTTCATAACTAAATTAAATTAAAATGCGGCTTACTGAGAAACAGCGCATAGAGGTTTTGATGATGATCGGCTACGGTGATAGGGTTAGAACACAGCAAGAAACTTGTGAGTTATTTAATCAAAAATACCCCAATCGTCCGCCAATATCACAGTAAGCAAAATTGAGTACAAGTTTAGGCAATTCGGTCATGTAAGAGATGTCCCTAGATTTGGTCGTCCTCAAGTTGATGAAAATCAACAATTAGAAGTCTTACTGGCAGTTCAAGATAACCAGCATGTCGTGTCTAGGCAGGTAGCAAGTGACGTGGATATTGGAAAAACAACAGTTCTTAAAATACTGCATACAAGTAAATACCATCCTTATAAAATGCAAGTTCTCCACGAACTTTTGGAAAGGGACTTTGAGAGGCGCCTTGAATGTTGTGAGCGTTTACAGGATATGTGTTTCGTAAACAGAAATTTTGTAAAAAATATAATTTTTTCCGATGAGTCCACATTTTGCTTGAATGGTGACGTAAATACCCAAAATTATCGATATTGGTCCGATGTAAATCCACACTGGATGAGGGAAGGACACACACAATTTAATCAAAAGATCAATGTGTGGGCTGGCGTTGTCGATGACATTGTTATAGGGCCTTTCTTTTTTGACGGAAATTTAACAGGCGAGAGATACTTGAGTTTTTTAGAACAAGAACTTGTTCCAGCCCTGGCCACCCTTTTTCCTGAGTTAGAACGTCCCGATTTGCCACATCATAATATCTGGTTGCAACAAGATGGTGCTCCCCCACATTTCGCTGTGGGAGTTCGTACATATTTGGACGATACTTTTCCAAACAGGTGGATTGGAAGAGGTGGTTTTATTGAGTGGCCGGCAAGGTCACCCGATTTAACACCACTCGACTTTTTTTTGTGGGGATACCTTAAGGGAAAAGTATTCAAAAGCCAGCCTGCAAATTTAGATGATTTAAAAGATCGCATCCGGCAAGAAATTCGGCAAATTACACCCCAAATGGTTCGAAATGTTCAGCGAGAATTTGTAGATCGTTAGGCTATTGTCAGTTGACCAACGGAAGACACTTCGAACATTTACTTTAGAAAAATTATTTTTAAGTTCACCTAACTGTTTTTTTGATAAATAAGACATTTTTAAAATAATTTTATTCTTTGTTTTCTCCATGAATTTTTCCACTTTTCAAATTTTGAATGAGAATAACTCCAAAACGCTTGGGCTAAGGTATAGCACATGCTACATGAAAAATGTTTAGGATTTTCCGAAGAATCCGTATATGCAATAATATACAGTTGGTTCTCTTTAAGAAAAAAAAAAAAATTGTGTCGAAGGGTCCGAGCGATTTTTTAAAAAAATTGTAGTTTGCGAGATAATGAATTTATTCCTTACTTTACGTCCTCACTGTATTATCGTTTAAATACGTTTTTAGATCGTCTTTATGAAATTTTGAGGATACGGACCTGTATTTCCTATAAATAATTTCATAATAATTCACCAGATAATAACTATAACACAAGTTAATTTATTAACAATAACAAAACAGTAAGTATGAAAAAATATTGAGATTAAAACTAACATTAAATTATCAGAAATTAATTTTCCAAAAGGTGTTCGAAATGATTTTCGTCATTCTCCAAAGATAAATGGCATCTTAAAACTGTACAATTTAAAACATTCATTAGAATTATAGCATTTGTGGCGTTGCATTTTGAAAGGCTTCAATTAACTAGTCGTCTATAATAGGTCTGCTTCTGTTCCCCTGGCGCAGTATGTTTTTTGCCGATGTATCTATTTGTTGATTATTTTTTCATAGTTACTGTTTCGTTATTGTTAATAAATTATATATCTTGTGTTATGATTATTATGTAGTGTATAATTGTTATAAAAGAATTATAAAAATATTCATTTTAGTGCGTACTGCAATATTGCATTGAACTGTTTCTCCAAATTTATGGGAAATACAGGTCCGTATCCTGAAAATTTCATAAAAACGATTTAAAAGGCTAGAAACGTAATTAAACGATAATGTGAAGTACAGGGTGTTCATTTTTGGGTAGTTTTATGGGGTATCTCCGTTATTAGTAAAGATAGAAGGATGCGGTTTTCGCAGCACTTTGCTACTTTTTTGTCAAACAGAAGATGCCGTAATCAGAATTTTCCTAGGCCGCCTTGTTTTTGATATACGGGATGTTTTTGAGAATTGTGCATTTTGGGACACCCCCCATATGTAGGTTACCCCGTAACGTATCAAAAAGAAATAATATGATATTTTTGTAGTTTTTTACGTAGAATCCAGTGACGTAGTCAGATTTTTTTCTACATTCAATAGTTTTCAAGGAAAATAAACAAATTTCCTTTTTTTAAATGGGTCACCCTATATATTTTTTAATAATATAATTTAGTTTGTAACAAGCTTCTCAAAAATATATAACACTTTATTTTTCGTCTTAGTATTAGGCCCGAAATACACGTTTTTCAAAAATATTCCATTTTTTTTTAGTAGGACGGATATTAAAAACAAACAAAAGAACACACGCCTGTATGTCATAATAATAAATCTCCTAATTCTGTCAGAGCATTCAGGTTCTCTAAGTTGTTAATTAATAGTGAAAAATCAGTTGTCATAATTATTGCTCTAACGTTAATATTAACGCCGGAAAAAAATAAAATTGGAAATCACTCAAAACTGAAACACCTCACCAAAACTTTTTGTATTGCATATTGTCAGTGCTTTGATTGCGATACTTTTTCCCTATTCAATCAAAGTTGTATCTATTACCTTTAATGAGATTTTCCATAGAGGAAATTTGAATAACTGGACATCATCCAGGTACCCATAATTAGTGTTGGGAAAAAACCGATGATTTTAATAATCGAGTAGTTGATACTCGAGCGATTTTAATAATCGAGCGATTAATCACTTGAAATTTTTATGACTAAGAAGAATGTGTTGATGAAACACCAGGGGTTGTTTTTGTAAGTTTTAGAAGTTTAGTCTTAGAGTTTTTATTAAGGAAGAACAGTTGATTCTGATTTAAAAAAAAATTATATCCTTAAATTTTTAAAAAATTTACAATCGCCGCTGGCTAGCCAGTCGAAACAAAATCCATGTCACGATGAATACACTAAGACAAGGGTCGGCCAACTATGGCTCGCGTGCCGCATGCGGCTCTCGATGTCAAGTTGTGTCTCGTTTGATATCAAATTGCGGCCTCTAGTGCCTCTTTAAAATCTGAGAAATTGTGTAAATTATAACTTTTGGCTCTTCTGTCTCAAATGGTTGCCGACCCCTGCATTAAGGGATTTGGCATACTTTTTTGTATGCACCTTCTCGTTTGCCTTTAATAAAGCCGTATGTCGTGTCAGCCTTCTGAGCGCCAATCGGCAGACTTCATGTGGCGCGCGGCGTCGCGGGTATTAAGTGAAAGGAGATTATTTTCGATTTTTGGCTTGAATTTATAACTAGAGTAGTATTTCTTATCGAGCGAAAAACTGCTCGAATATACAGGGAAAACTCTCATAACGGACACCTCTGCTAAGCGGACATCTCTTTTTAAGCGGACATTTTGTCATAGTCCGGAACTAGGCATATGAAATTACATGAAAATCAACTTCTCTTGGACGGACTCTCCTTTGGGCGAACGCGGACAGGCTGTTCTCGTACAAAGAGTGCGAAAACTCTTCTTTAAACGGACAAAAAAAATTTTAAAGTATTTGGGAGAAGAATAAGTACGGTGCAAAAATTCTCTAAAGAGACCGGCAACCAATCACGTATGCGAAATGACTTCGCCGAATGAAAGAATGTGTGATTCCCCGTCCGCCGTTGTGAGTTGTAAGGTTAAAATCGTAAACAATGGCAGGAAAACGTCGCGTTTTCAGTCTGAAAGAGAAAAATGATGTTGGGGAAGTTAAACGTTATTAGATTTTTTTAGTACGACATCCTAACTAAAACTAGTGTATTTTTGTTATGTTTAATAAATGTTTATTTGTACATACATAGTAATACTTTTGCATTTAAATACATATTACATAATAGCAAATTTCCCAAGGGCGGACACCTCTATTAGGCGGCCAAATTTAGACAGTCCCGTAGGTGTCCGCCTAAGAGAGGCTTCACTGTATGAGCAGTTTTTACCTCGTGCGATCACACTACCAAGCAGCACATTTTGGTCGGCGTCAAGCGAAGCAGCGCGGGTATCGAGTGAAAGGTAACAAGCGACGATTTTCGCTTGAATTTAAAACTCCAGCAGTTTTTTTAATAATCGAGCGATGTCGGTTATTTCAATAATCGACTACTCTAGCGGCTTTTCGCTCGAGCGATCACAACCCTATTCATAATAGTCATCCCATCTTATTCCCTACTCCAGAACTTAGTATAATTTTTTATATTCACTTTTCGTCTTATTAACAGTGGGGACAATACCATAACGTATTATTTTTTATAGCCGGATAACAATAGCATATTTTTAATTGTTACCTAATGCATTTCACGTTTAATTAATTTGACACAACGATATAGCTTATGTAACCGCTCATTTATACTGTTACGAACTTGACCTTACAAATAAATAAATTACAATATTTTTATTATGCCATGCTCGTTAAGATTTCATTGTAAAACAACTTTTCGTATGCGCTATTCTTAGCTTATGTATTAGCTATTTTATTATATTTATGTGTGTCTGATTTTTTGTCACTGTGGAAAAAAAGTGAATGTTGATCCGAATTTCGAAGTTCCTGAAATCAAAATTATTGATTGGCAGGCCGGGCCCGGTTATTCTCTATAGGAGCAGGGTTGTTAAAGTAGTTAACGTAACATTTAAACGTAACATTTACTACATAATTTATTACCGTAGTCCATGTAATTGGCTACATGCTCTTACTACATATCTTGTTACATATACTACATTTGCTACTTTCACGTTTCATTTTTAGAATATTTTTATTGAGATCAAACCACATATATATATATATATATATATACAGTGAGGACGTAAAGTAAGGAATAAATTCATTATCTCGCAAACTACAGTTTTTTTAAAAAATCGCTCGGACCCTTCGATTTTGTTTTTCGAACGCGCATATTCTGACATAAAATGTAGACACAAAAATTTTTTTTTCTTAAAGAGAACCCACTGTATATTATTGCATATACGGATTCTTCGGAAAATCCTAAACATTTTTCATGTAGCATGTGCCATACCTTAGCCCAAGCGTTTTGGAGTTATTCTCATTCAAAATTTGAAAAGTTGAAAAATTCATGGAGAAAACAAAGAATAAAATTATTTTAAAAATGTCTTATTTATCGAAAAAACAGTTAGGTGAACTTAAAAATAATTTTTCTAAAGTAAATGTTCGAAGTGTCTTCCGTTGGTCAACTGACAATAGCCTAACGATCTACAAATTCTCGCTGAACATTTCGAACCATTTGGGGTGTAATTTGCCGAATTTCTTGCCGGATGCGATCTTTTTAATCATCTAAATTTGCAGGCTGGCTTTTGAATACTTTTCCCTTAAGGTATCCCCATAAAAAAAGTCGAGTGGTGTTAAATCGGGTGACCTTGGCGGCCACTCAATAAAACCACCTCTTCCAATCCACCTGTTTGGAAAAGTATCGTCCAAATATGTACGAACTCCCTCAGCGAAATGTGGGGGAGCACCATCTTGTTGCAACCAGATATTATGATGTGGCAAATCGGGACGTTCTAACTCAGGAAAAAGGGTGGCCAGGGCTGAAACAACTTGCTACCTGCCTAGACACCACATGCTGGTTATCTTGAACTGCCAGTAAGACTTCTAATTGTTGATTTTCATCAACTTGAGGACGACCAAATCTAGGGACATCTCTTACATGACCGAATTGCCTAAACTTGTACTCAATTTTGCTTACTGTGATATTGGCGGACGATTGGGGTATTTTTGATTAAATAACTCAAAAGTTTCTTGCTGTGTTCTAACCCTATCACCGTAGCCCATCATCATCAAAACCTCTATGCGCTGTTTCTCAGTGAGCCGCATTTTAATTTAATTTAGTTATGAAAAAACGAAATGAGTCTTTTGAAAACTAGCAAAACGTTAGGAAAATACACATAAAACTGACAATAACAGTAACTATTGACATTAATTCTTTTGGTTCTTGCGTCATAACTCCAAAGCCTACTTGACTTTTCTTGCGCTTCACGCATGCTGACTACAGGGTTTCCTCAGCGTGCATGAATCAATGCAAGTCTTGATTGATTGCGAAATATCTGATTTTCAAATTTTGAATGAGAATAACTCCAAAACGCTTGGGCTAAGGTATATCACATGCTACATGAAAAATGTTTAGGATTTTCCGAAGAATCCGTACATGCAATAATATACAGTGGGTTCTATTTAAGAAAAAAATATTTTTTGTGTCGCTCTTATTTGCAACACCCTGTATATCTACATTTTATGTCAGAATATGCGCGTTCGAAAAACAAAATCGAAGGGTCCGAGCGATTTTTTTAAAAAATTGTAGTTTGCGAGATAATGAATTTATTCCTTACTTTACGTCCTCACTGTATATACATACAGTGAGTCCCAGAAGAAATGTCTAAATTCATTTAAAATTCAGCGGTAAGTTTTTTCAAAAAACGCTCGTACCCGTCGATTTTGATTTTTTAATTTATTTTTTTTGTGGTAATTTCATGTATATAGGGTAGCTCAAAAATAAGTTACGACCATCAACTTCATTTTTTCAAATGAAAACATATATTTTTTATTTCATTTTTGAATTTTGCATTGAATTCTAAGCATGTTTCATGTACCATGTCATATACATAAACTCAACAGTTATTGAAAAAATTAGGATTGAACATATCATTTAGGGATTCCAACGATCTATCAAATCTTCTGGCAATATGGCATTTTGGGCTCCATAATAAGTAAGAGTGTACTGTCTCACTGTCACCGTTTATATCCATAGAAACTGTATGACAATTTTATTTCAAATAAGTATAATTATTGTCAAGCGTAGTTTCAAAGTTGCGGTTTTCACAATAATGGTGAAGTTAACGGAACGGGAAAATATGTGCAATCTAGATAATAATTTAGTAAAAAATATTATTTTTTCGGATGAAGCTACGTTCTATTTGAATGGTAATGTGAACAGACAAAATTGTCGATATTGGGCAACAGAAAATCCGCATTGGATGATAGAGGTTCACAGCCAGTACCCTAAGAAAATAAATGTTTGGTGTGGAATCGTACGCGAAAGAGTAATTGGTCCATTTTTCTTTGAACAGTCTTTAACTGGACAAGTATATCTCGAATTTCTCCAACTAGAATTAATTCCAGCATTAGTGGCTTTATTTCCGAATCCATTGGATCCAGACTCCCCTGACGAAGAACTGATATTCCAACAAGATGGTGCTCCTCAGCACTATGCGGCTACTGTGCGCACATTTTTGGATGAAACCTTTCCCAATCGGTGGATTGGAAGGAGAGGACCTATCGAATGGCCTGCTAGGTCGCCAGACCTAACTCCGCTGGACTTTTTTTTGTGGGGTTACCTCAAATCAAAAGTATTTGTTAACAGGCCAAACAATATGCAGGAGTTGAAAGAAAGGATCCGAAGAGAAGTGCGTGTCATAACTCCGGCAATGGTTGGAAATGTGCAAAGAGAGTTTATTGATCGTCTTGGATATTGTCAAGTCGTAAATGGCGCACATTTTCAACATTTAATTTGATTTTGTTGTGTTTTTTTTTAATAAACAGGTCTTACTTATAGATATGTTCAATCCTAATTTTTTCAATAACTGTTGAGTTTATGTATAGGACATGGTACATGAAACATGCTTAGAATTCAATGCAAAATTCAATAATGAAATAAAAAATATATGTTTTCATTTGAAAAAATGATGTTGATGGTCGTAACTTATTTTTGAGCTACCCTGTATACATGAAATTACCACAAAAAAAATAAATTAAAGAATCAAAATCGACGGGTACGAGCGTTTTTTGAAAAAAACTTACTGCTGAATTTTAAATGAATTTAGACATTTCTTCTGGGACTCACTGTATACATTATATTGCCAATACGAACGTTCCAAATTACAAAAAGTGTCCCCGGTATGGGAGATGGCTTGGCACCATTGAGGTTGCGCAGTAGGGTGGAAATTTTTTAGACCGCGTCAGAGCCGGTCCGACATTATTTGTTTGTTGTTATTCGTCGCCATCTTTGGTTCTGGATGCTTCTTCAAATTACAGAAGTGGTTCATCCACATTATTGTCGGTATATTAGTGCTTATAAACTTTCATTACCTAACAACAATTTTTGTAAAGAGTTTTTAATTTGTGGTGATACACACACAGTATAGCAGATGCCTTAAAAGGAAACGCTATACTGTTTGAGAAACAAATTTAAGTTCCTTTCTATGACGATATTATTACTAGTATCCAGGGTTAAAGAATACAAGATTGAGTTCAATATAAAAGATATGGAAATAAAAAAATCTTTTTGTTGGTATTTTTCTCTTCCCCTATATTTTCATTCGAGAGCCGCCACTGCGTACTACAAGGAAAATTGCACTTAATCGTGTACAAACTCTCGTGAAAATATATATTTAAAAAGCCACAATATTAATTGCACCAAATTAATTACCTTATAAAAATGGTACGTGCTTTGCAATATCTAATTTCAAAACAAAATTATAAACATATAATAATAATTATTATTCTAGGTATTGCATTAATTACTAAAATCAAATACCCATAAAATAGTTTAGTTCGTATCTAAAATACGAGGGAATCTAAAAGATCTTAAGAGAGGGTCCAATAACTACAACCTTATGTATAGTTGTTGCAGAATTATACCGTTGACTCTTACTGCCATAAATAAACTACCTGATTAAACCCTATTGTATACGTATTAACGTCTTCAAAGCTCAATAAATGGGATCAGGGCCGGCTTGAAAATGTATACCACACCACATGATTTATTTTTATAATTTAAAATAAATAGATAGGTATTTTATAATTGAAAATAATATAATTTAAAAGTATAACTATTAGGATAACAAGTACAATAAAAATTAATTAAATTCTAAGAAACTATGGATAATTTATTCAAAATTTAACTCTGTATCAATATCACTATCTTCATCTAAGCCTAAACTTATAATTAAGGGTTGAACATTTGTAATCATACCTTAAGTTAATGATGTACACAGTTTTTCCAGCTGTCTGCAGAAATTTTTCTTACTTCGGTTTTAATTAATTCTACTACAGATGCATTTTATGTAGGAGAAATATTATTTCTCCTAATATTGGATTTTAATTGGTGCCATATTAGCTCAATAGGATTGAATATACAATAGTACGGAGGAAGACGCAACACTGTATGTCCATTTTCTGCTGCAAGTTTGTCACACTCGTATTCCTTATTTATTTTAAAAGCTTTTAATACTTCTCGCAGTTTTTTGTAAGTTTCTTCAAAATATAAATCATTTTCAATAATAAAATTTTGAATTTCTGCTTTTGTATTATTAGAATTGGGAATGATTTTTGCTTGCCGACTATGATTGTCCATTACAATGACGCTATTTTTAGGTATATTTTTAAGGAGTTTATGTTTAAACCAATCTAAAGAAGAATCTGCTATGTTTTTGCTGAAAGCAACAGACAATTTGGAACAAACCCGTTCTCTGAACCGGCATGTAATATTGTGATTCTTTTGCCTTTATTTGATGGTGCCTTGGTTTGACATTTTTTGGAAGACTCATCCCAACCTTTTCTTGGAGTGTCATGGGTATCGAACCATGTTTCGTCAAGATAAATAACTGGACGATTTTCTTCTCTAAACAGCTGTTAAATATTTAAGTCTCCATTCCCGTAAACGTTGAGATTCCATTAATGTTTGTCTTTTATCAATGCTTCGGTATTTAAAACCCATTTTACGCAATATTTTCCTAAGGCTTGAAAGGCTACAAGAGATATTTGTTTCGTCTTTAATCAGCCGCTCTTTGAGGGAAATCAAAGTGGGTACAGTTTGTGCCTCATACATTCGGTAAATCTTTCTTCTTAATAAATCCATGTCATTTTCGTCAATGCTTCTAAATGTGCCAGAATCACTCCGATTTTTTCTAGGATTAACAGGTTTAAGTACTATGTCTCTTACCGAAGATAAAGGAGTTTTTGTCAAAGTAGACGTTTCTGCTAAAGCATCCATCGAATTAAAATTTCTACTCAACAACGATTGATACACATTTTTAATTATTAGTTTGGCATCGGTAGATAAATGCGTTCTTTTAAAAATGACACTTGAAGATGCCCCCCTATCAGCACAATTCCAAGGACGCCACATTCTACCACTAATAAGCCTAACTAAAAATACTGAATTTGTATACCTGGTCCGGCTCTGCTCGAAAAGGTTTTAAAATTTGGGATTTCCTTATTTATTTTATGGTCGAAGGGATAATGAGGTTTTATTGCAGTCAAAAGATCAACGGTATAATTTTGCAAATACTATACCAAACCAACAAAACAAACAGCAACACAATGTTTTTCAACATTTTAGAAACAAATCGGCCACATTTTACCAACTTTTATGTCTTGTTTCGGTTTCTAGCAACATATTGTCTTCCCGTCGCGGAGCGGTAAACATCAAAGGGGTTCTGTTTCATTCCTATTTCCGGCCAGACTGCAGGTGCGGTGTGTATAGTTAATATTCAATTCCCTAATTGAATTCCCACGGAATTAAAAATTCTCTCTTGAATCATTTATTTAATAAATATAATTTTTTGCGAGCAAATATAATGAAGCCCACGGCTCCTCCTGGACTAATTGGACCGATGCCGCCCAAGCGGTGTCGGCTTGAAACAAGCTGTCGTCAGCAAAAAACAATATTTAAAATAAATAATTTAAGAGAGAATTTTTATTTCCGTGGAAACTCGATCAAAGATTCAAATATCAACTGTACGTACTGTAAAATTTTTCGTTTGTCACTGGTAAATAATAATAAATCTAAAAAAATATGCATATATTTAGAGAAAAAGTCATTCAAACTTGACATTTATTAAAATTCAAATACTCGGCCTACTAGAAACGCTTTTTAAAAATGTTTTGGACACAGTGACACAGTAAGTCTGTGTCCACAACGGCGCACCGCCCCTCGCCCATAGCCTTGTACCATACCACCGCACAGCCTCGCTTGAGCTTCGCACAGTAGTCCCTCGACATCGAGATATAAACATGGACTGTGCGTTGTTATCTTCTTCCGATGAAGAAGATATTGTTTTAGACTCTAATATAACAAAGTGGTACCTATATGCTTAAACAAAAATCTAGTATTTATATGCATTCTCATAATATTCATAAAAGCGTTGGGGATCTTTCCTTAGATCTTTATAAAGGTGATAAAATTGTCCATAGAATCTTCGCTTTGCGTTAATAGGATGCACTGGTAATCTTGATTTCACTTGGTTATATTAGCGTCTAAAATAATGTCTCCTTCATCGGAAGAAGATGACAACATACAGTCCATGTTTATATCTCGATGTCGAGATACAAACTGATCGACAGGCAAGGCAATGAGAGAAGGTCGGTACGCCGTTGTGGACACTACTGTGCGGTACTATGGTACCAGGCTACGAGCGAGGGTGCGCCGTTGTGGCCATACACTAAGGAAGATGAAAAATTTATCAAAATAATTACGTGTAATTGGTGTAACTGAAACAATTTGATTGGTCGAAACAGTATATTTGACAGGTGATGGAAATAATCGCAAATATTAGTTCTAACGAAAAATTAAATCAATGAACACGTGCACATGAATCGTAAATAAATGAATCTCCGTTTTTAAAATTGTACCCGTCATCACAACTTGTAAATATTTTAACTCGACAATGAATAAAATAAATGTGTTAATGATCTTTAACGAATAGTCATAATATTAGAGATGGGTAATCCAAGAAGTTTTATGGATCAGGACCGAACTGATCAGAGTCCAAAAAGATACCTGTTTCAACGATCAGTTTCAGTATCGAGTCCAAAACCGTTCTGTAAACGCCTTCAAATAGAATTAAAATTGAATTAACGAACATATATACAGGGTGTCCCATTTCGTCACTTTTATAGGGTATCTCCGTGATTGTTAGTGTTATCAAAAAAGTAATGTAGGTGACATGTGCTCTTTTTGGGTCAAACTTAAAATGGTAAAATTAAAATTTGAAAATTTTCGCTCAAGAGATACGGGGAAAAATTAAAAAAAATTGACTATATCTAAATTACCCTATATTTTCTTAGTTAAAAGAGATATAGAAAAATATTTTATACAGAAGTTTCTTTATATTGATTGTTGAATAATCTGCCGTTTTCAGAATAAGTCTACAGGGTCAGGTAAAAAAGTTATCGGATCTAACCTCATTTTTTTAAATGGAAGACTCTGTATATTTTAATCTAAAAAGATAGCATTTTAAATTCTCTTTCCAACTATCCTAGGCGATTTATATGAACTTTATTACTTTAAACCACAGTAGGCCATGAAACAGAAGCTAATATCCTAGAAACAACTATGTTGACATTCAAGTTGTTATTAACATTTAACGTCAATCTTATTTTTACACATTCATTTGTGAAAATGACTTATCAACATTTTGAAAATTTTGACATGATATCAGTTCATATTGAAAGTGGAAAAAGCGAAGAAATGGCGCAAAGTTTATAATTTGTTTGCTATCCCGAAAGACGGCTACCATTTAAGCACATATTCCGACGACTGGAACATAATTTTAAAATATACGGCTCTTCTACGATGCCGAGATCAAAATCTTATAATATAAAGAAACCCAGGAAAATGAAGAAAAGCTTAAATAAATCGCATAGGAAACCAATATCATCCATGGTGTGTTATATATTTGAAAAGAGAATTTAATATGCTATCATTTTATATTAAAATATACAGGGGGTTCCATTTAAAAAAAAGAGGTTAGATAATAACTTTTTTATCTGACACCGTATACTTATTCTGAAAACTCAGATTATTCAACAATCATTATAAAGAAACTTTTGTATACAACATATATAAACTTTTGTATACAACAAAATATAGTCAATTTTTTTATTTTCCCCCGTATCTCTTAAGCGAGCGAAAATTTTCAAATTTTGTTTTTAGCATTTTAAGTTTGACCCAAAAAGAGCACATGACACCTATATCACTTTTTTGATATCACTAACAATTACGGAGATATACTATAAAAGTGTCGAAAATGATGCTTTTTAAATAGTAAAAACCACAAATATTTTAAAAAGTTTTTCAAATAATAATCATGAAAGTTACAGGACCAAAAGCTAGTATCCGTGTGCATTCAGAATTTTTAAACAAAGTCTGTGAAGAGTACATTGTACAGGGTGGCCAATTAAGCGAGGTACGCGTCTGTATCTCGAAAACCGTTAACCCAACTGCTTTCGGAATAAAATATTTATATTAAAAGTTGCCAAGAGAAATTGCTGGAAATTAATTGAAAATTTGTAGGGTAGCCTCTAGGGGGGGCGTAACACTAATATTAATTTGTTAACAATCGATTTCTCTATAATTTGCTTAGATAAGGTACAGTGAAATCTCTCTTAGGCGGACACCGGGGACACACGGGACCGTCTAAATGTGTCCGCCTAATGGAGGTGTCCACCCACGCGAAATTTGTTATTAGGTAATATGTAAATGCAAAATTATTACTATGTATATGTATGTACAAACATAACATAACAAAAATACACTAGTTTTAATTAGGATGTAGTTCTAAAAAAATCTAATAACGTAGTTTGACGTGTTTGCGTTTTATACTTGCAATCTGGAAAATGTAATTCCAAGTCTGATAACAATTCCATTGCTGTAGAGTCACCTATATTCTTTGCATACTCTTATAATTCCTTTACCATACTAATGGCTTGTTCATAATTGGTGACATTTGTTTGATTACTGCATTCAACTTCTTCATCAGAGTCGTCAGATAGTGATGTGGCTTCAGTTTGGACTACATAATCGGTAGGAATGGGGTCACTATCATCTTCTAATAGCACATTGCTATCAATGTTAATGAACTCGCCCAAATCATTGTTATCAAATTACAAACTTCCACAACATCAATATTCTCTTTCAGACTCAAAACGCGACATTTTGTGCCATTGTTTACGATTTTAACCTTCAACTCACAAATAAACGGCGGACTGCTGTCGGGGAATCATACATAGTTTCATTCGGCGAAGTCCTTTCGCGCTGCCACGCATACGCGATGGGTTGCCGGTCTGTCTTCAGAGAGTTTTTGCACCGTACTTATTCGTCTCCCAAATATTTAAAGACATTTTTTGTCCGTTTAAAGGAGCGTGTTCGCACTCTTTGTATGAAAACAGCCTGTCCGCGCCCGCCCAAAGAAGAAGTCCGCCTAAGAGAGGTTGATTTTCATGGAATTTCATATACCTAGTTCAGGACTATGAAAAAATGTCCGCTTAATAGAGATGTCCGCTTATTAGAGGTGTCCGTTATGAGAGGTTTCACTGAGTTGTCTTCTTTGGAATCCGAATTATTCCTTTCCATTTGTGATGTTTTCGAATAATATTGACTAGTGTTGTGATCGCTCAAGCGAAAAACCGCTTGATCAATCGATTATTGAAATAACTGACATCACTCGATTATTAAAAAAACCGCTCGAGTTATCTATTCAGGCGAAAACCGTCACTCGTCACTTATTATCTTTCACTCGATTCCCGAGCTTCGCTTGACGCCGACGGAATTGTATCGCTGTAGTGTGATCGAGTTCAAAAACTGCTCGTATATTCGAACAGTTTTTCGCTCGATAGGAAATACTATAGTTATAAATTCAGGCGAAAAACCGAAAAATATCGTATACATTATAGAAAATGTTAATGGAAAATAAGAAAACGAGCAAAATAGTTAACAAAACATAGGTATCGACAAATTTTTTGGTAACCAGAAGTAAACATTCTTAAATTTAAACAGGAACTTTTAGGTAACTATAAACATGAATAAAAAAAAATAATCACCTATTTTCTTACTTTGCCAGTCGCGTAACTAGGTCTACATTTTTGAAGGGCACACAGTGAGCACCTGATAATTTAAAGTGGAATAATTTGACAAGCCATTTTAAATATCTGCTTATTTTATGCTCGTAGATTGAGAAAGATGTGAAGAAAAATAACTCTTGGTAATACTTTTTGTTTTAAAAAAGCACAAGAATAAACCCGAACAATAAATACATATTTGGGTGATTTTTTGCAGTTTTTTTGTTTGGTATCGAGACACGTGGTAAAAATTCATTATTAACAAATAAATAATTTTCTGGAATTTCTTTGGTGGCTACTACAATTTTTTTAGCTAAACCTGTGCCCACCCGTAGTTACGTGCCTGCTAAATACTCTACGTGATCATATGTAAACGGCTAGGCAGCCAGTTGAGCAGTCGGTGACGTGATCGCTTGGTGAATTGGAATTCCAAGCGATTCACTCGATTATTAAAATCGCTCGAGTATCAAGTACTCGATTATTAAAATCATCGGTTTTTCCCAACACTAATATTGACATTTGTAAGGTAACAATAATAATGCGGCGCCCAGGCAACGAACGACGCGGATGCTGTTTCCATGGCAACTTGATGTTATAAGCATTCAGAGAGAAGTGAAAAAATGACAAGTTACGGCACTTTTATTGAGGCTAAATTTTTTAAAACTTTATGCATCACTTTCTGATCAAAGCAACGTGTAAATTATGCTTTGTCGTTTCATTTTCTTTTATTATCATCATTCAAATTTAAATTTATTGGATGGAAATACTGACATGAAACATGAACTAATAAATCGCAATAAATCGATACCAATCGATGGACAACAAAGTCTTATTTTATTCCAAATATATCAGGAAATGAATACATTGTCATGCATACACAGAATTATCCTTGAAACTGGCCGTTCCTCAAGAATTTTACCATTTTTACAAGAACTGGTTTGTTCATTTCCTGTAACAAGATGACAAAACTTCCGGAAATGTGATGTTCTCAACCTTGTCGACCGTGATTTGTGAAATAGAATTATAACGAGAATATTATGTAAAGCTAAATCTATTTTGCAAATATTCATCTCGCGAATTTGTTAATGAAAGCAATAAAACTTTACGAGCAGATATTTTGATTCCTCGCTAGAATTTGTAGATGACCTCAGGGGTAAAGCCAACCAACCTGGGCAAAAGGAAAAAATGTGGTGCAGGAGAAATATTTTAGGAAAGTTATATTGATAAAAGTTGTTTTCGGGAGAGGTGAGGAGAGGGGGGGGGGGGGGGGATTAAGTAGGCGTATTTCAATAATAGTTATTTATGTATCAAGGGTACTAAGTAGATGCTTATGCCCTGAGGGCGAGAGTCTTACAAAGTGGAGGGCCAATGGCTCGAGGGTTCGTAAGTCGCCCGAGGGTATACCTATATCTATTAGTACCCGTGGTGCATACAAACTTTTATCTCATACCAGTTCGTTTTAAATAATAAATGCTTTTTTAAAATTTGATTTGATTTTCCCAATATTTTATTTTTACCTGCGACATTACCTTGATATTATTATAGCCTGCGTTTTTGTTGCTAGGGAGATAAGTATTCAAATGTTTAATGTGTCAAAGTCAAAAATCAAAAATGTATCAAGGTTTTGAAATACCCGTCGAAGTTGAAAAAAAAGGCTGAAAAGGCAACGTAAAACCTGCTACCGAGGAAATACGACAAAGAATATTACCAATTTTTGAAGTGGATTATCAGCAGAAAATGCTGTAGAAAACATTAACGAAACTGTGCTGTTGATACTTTAATGATCTATCTGAATATTTTTATTTTGTTAATAAAGAATAAGTTAATCGAAAACTGTTTTTTGCGTCTTAATGCCAGCGCGGGCCATAATGTGTACTTTATGCCCGCACGGGGCTATGGCGATTTAACATGGAAAAGGCTCAGTTTTTGTGTGCACCGCGCTGTTGTCTGTTCGTGCATCTAGTTAGAAATTCGAGCGTGTATGTTTTAATATTTTAATATTATATATTTATTAAGTTAAAATGAATAGTTGACGGTGGACTATTTAAGAAATAACTTTAGCTCTTTGAGTTTGTACCAAAAAATTGAAGTAAAGAATGCGGGAACACCTAAACCCGAAATTGTCATGCCAACTTGTCAGTCTCGTGGCTCGATTCGTTCTCGTCATAAAACAGTTAACTCTTGTTCTCGTCTTGGTTGCGCCTAATGACGTTAGCCCGTAGATGGCGTAGTGGTATTAGACATTATTCGGTTTTCTTGATAACTCGTAGATGGAGGTAGTAGTATTGGACATCATTCGGTTTTCTTGATAGTTCGTAGACGGCTTTAGTAGTATTAGTAGTGGACTGTATAAATATTGTTACGAGGGTTGCATGCGACGACGTTAAGATCCGACAGCTATACATACTAAGAAAACCTTTCTTATTTTCCAAAAGTTGTATTTCCTTGTGTAACATTAAAAAATAAATAAAAATATGTTTTTTTTACATGTGCCCCGAAAGTGCCTCTTTCATGCATGTTCTCTTCACCGAAAGTGGCGTTTTCCAAGTGAGCAGGCGGGAAAGTATCGGGAAAGATTTTTCCCGCCCGCTTCGAGTCACCATGTGCTCATAAATAAATAAAACCCGAATTGTCGGTGCGGGATTTGAACCCGCGACCCTCAGATCGCCAGGCGGACACTCTACCTACCGAACCGTATTGCAAGCGATAATAAATAGCGAATTATATATAAATTAAATAGGCAATTTTTCAAAGATGTTTTAGAAAAATGTCGGAAGAATTTCTTTATTTATATGGCCTCAAAGACTCGGGCACTTGTAAAAAAATAAATAAAACCAGAGATGCCGAGTGCGGATTTGAACCCGCGACTCCAGATCACAAAGCGTACGCTATACCACTAGGCCACCGAGCCTATTTGTCAAAAGTAATAAATAGATATTTACAATCTCCATGCGCGAGTGTTTTCATGTCATGTAGACAGGAAAACTGTCTGAAGGATTTCTTTATTTATTTGGCATCAAAGCTTCGGAGCACTTGTAAAAAAAAATACATATCTCGGGCCGTCGGAGGCTTTTCCGGACTCGTGCGGTGGTCTCCCTCACCTTCGGCTCGCATCTAGTCCGTAAAAGCCTCTTTTCGGCCCTTGATACGTAATGTACTATTACCTAACGCATTTTCTTATTACTTTTTTCTTTCTACATTTAAAACGCCTAGAAAAATTTCATCATACTTGTGAACCCCCTCTATCATAGGTCACGAGCCGCCACTGACCTGGTGGTTCAATAATTATGTGTAAAAAACTTGATTCCATTGGAGCTCTTTGGGAGCCCATATCTCCGAAGAGGCGGCCTATACGAGAAGAGTTTATATGAACTTATTTCACTTGTTTTCTTCATATCCGGGAGATATCCCACATTTTCCCGGACACCCAGTATATGTCAGCCACAAATCTGGCACCAGAAATGTTTCTCAGATGTGCGGGCGTCCCTTAGTAATGTAAAACGGTGACGTTAAAATATTATAATGAGGGAGCGAAAGGTTTTTTTACTTTATTTAGGGGGTTGCGACACTAAAAAGAGGAGATAATGATCTAGCTAGAAAATAGGTTTAAGAATTACTCTTAAGGAGACCTTTTGTTATTGCCAAATTACGTTTTAACTAATACCAACTTCTTAAAATCAAATGCGTGTTATGAATGAACGTAAACATTATTTAAGAATACAGCAAACACACAATAAAGGACAATCTTTTTCTATAGATGACAATGCATTAGAACAACATTTCTTAGAACGTTTAAAATGTTTCCTTGTCGGTATTTACTATTGTAAAATTATTAATTTTGAAAGGTTTAGAGCTCACGTAAGCTATCAGTCAATTAATCAATAAATAAGCCTCTATCGGTTGGTTATCGCCTGTAAAAGGGTGGTTTTTAAAATTTGTAAATAAAGAAAATATCTTTTAAACAAAGTATTGAACAAACATGGAATAACGAATGGGTCTTTAACAATAGCCTTAACCCTTAATTTAAACTTGTTAATCAAATAACTTGATTAGAATTTCATGGTTTTTGTTTTTTCTTTCAGACTTCAGATTTAGACACAAAACAGGAAAAGCCAAGCGTAACGAAACTTATACCGAAAAGGAAATTTTGGTTGGTTCATGAATGTCCGTTCATCAGTCAATGTTATTACAATGTTGGGCGACGATCACGTAGGACTAAAAGTTGGAAAAACTGCCCTGACATGGATTTTGGGACAAACCAATGTTTGGTAAGTAAATAAGATGCCTATTAATGTATAGTTTCTCATTAAACATACCGATCATATATTCATACCACTCATTCTAGATAGTAAATTAGTGATTTATGGTCAAGTTATACCTCCTAGCACTAGCTCCGAGACTAGCACTATTTATTAGCACTAGTTCGATTGATTTATGCCCAATTAATTCATTCTAGTACCAGCAGCACTATTGATTTATAGTCGATCCGTGCCTTCTAGCTCTATTCTTTTATTGTCAATCCAAGCCTTCTAGCACTAGCTCTATTGATTTATGACCAATTCATTCTTTCTCTATTGATTTATGACCATCCATGCCTTCTCGCTCTAGTGATTCATGGTCAATACATGTATTTTAGCACTAGCTCGATTGATTTATATGCCCAATTCATTCATTCTAGTACCAGCACTATTAATTTATGATCAATCCGTGCCTTCTAGCTCATTCATTTATTGTCAATCCAGGCCTTCTAGCACTAGCTCCATTGGTTATGATCAATCTATTCATTTTAGTACCTACTAGCTCTATTTATTTATGACCAATCCAGATCTTCTAGCACCAGCTCTATCGATTTATGACCAATTCATTCATTCTCTATTGATTTATGACCATCAATGCCTTCTCGCTCTAGTGATTCATGGTCAATACATGTATTTTAGCACTAGCTCGATTGATTTATATGCCCAATTCATTCATTCTAGTACCAGCACTATTAATTTATGATCAATCCGTGCCTTCTAGCTCATTCATTTATTGTCAATCCAGGCCTTCTAGCACTAGCTCCATTGGTTATGATCAATCTATTCATTTTAGTACCTATGAGCTCTATTTATTTATGGCCAATCCAGATCTTCTAGCACCAGCTCTATCGGTTTATGACCAATGCATTCATTCTCTATTGATTTATGGCCAATCCATGCCTTCTAGTACGTACTAGCTTAATTTATTTATGAGCAAATACGGTCATAGTATACAGGGTGTTATGGAAATGACGTATTATATTTAAGTCGGCAATTCCTGAGATGAAAACAAATTGAAGAAAAATATCCAAAAATGGCGCTTTAATTTAATATGCCCTGTACATGACCTTATGTCAAACCAAAAATGACCACGTGGTGCCCCTGTCAGGAAGGTAAACAAAGCAACATATGTCAACAATGTTGTCATATCTTCAGGGTAAACTCTTTAGAAAGTCAATAAACGTTTGACAGATTGCAAGTTGTTTATTTTTGAGGGTACATTATTATAAACTTTTACGTTCAGTTCAGTTCGCTAGGAAACAATCTCTGAACGAACCGCCGCGGAGTTTTTAAATGGTCAGGTATGTTCTCATTTGTTCAATTCGAACGACACCCGTCAGATCTGGACAACTTAAAAGTTTATAAATGCCACTTACCCTTTAGAAAAAAAAATGCAATTTTATTTAGCTTTTCGGACTTATTTACCACCAACTTAATTTATAAAAAAAACACCAAGTACCTAGGTAACTTGAACAAAAACAAACCGGCACAATAAAATCACATAACACATCTAAGTACCATTCAATCTGAATTAGTATTTTAAAGTGCTACTGTCTAGACAAAAATACACCCTTATTGGCTGAGTGGTCTGGGAAATAATGTATTTAACATCTAAAAATTTTAAAAATAAATAACACGTTGCTTATATCGATCGATATCGGCCTGCTTCTTTAAACAGCTGATTGTGGACAATCGGGCTAATATTTAAAAATACAGCGTTGCCACTTTCGATGTTTTATAAGCGAATATCATAAATTGCCGAATTTCCTTCTATAATATTACTTTCCTGTATAATTATAGTCTCGGAAATGGCAACCGCGCTGGCTCTAGAGAGCGGAGATCGGAGATTTCTCGGAAAGTTCGACGACTGGTCCGAAAACGGACTAGACCATTATTTCAAAGGGTAGTTCCTGTCAATTGTTAACATAATTGTTTCATTTTATCTTTATCAAGTGCTCTTGTTCTATGTGTGTTATTGTAAAGTGTAATTATGCGTTAGTGTTGGAGTTTAGTGATAAGCTTATAATGCACTCACACATGTCTGTGCCCTGGATTCCTTAATCGCGTCCTGGATTTACTTCCTAAGTAAGCTAAATATTTATTTTTATAAGAAACTAAATTTTTACACTTTTAAACATTTTGGCAACATTGTTCCTGAACATCTGTTTATTACCCAGCTGGGCAATGTAATATGTTCATATATGAATGTGCCGAGGAGTTGTGTGTGGGTTTAGGGGTGAATTGCCCCACTCTTTAAACGTTCGATTTAAAAAAAAAAAATATGTAGCGCTTCTCTAGGACACCCCAGGAGTCACCCATTTAAATATAATACGTCATTTCCATAACACCCTGTATAGGGTTTGGTCGAGTTTAGCACAAGTCCAAGTTAGTTGGATTTAAAATTTACCGCCACCATTTTGTCAAGAAAATCAATGAGGTGAGGGAATTTTTTTATCTATTAATAAATTATTTATACTACACTAATTATTATTAATAAATATTCACATAAGTATTTCCCGATATGTCCAGAACTTTTGCCAGTTTTGCGCCTAAATTCTGTTGATTTTCCGATTACTCATATTTATCTCTTAACTTTTTTAATTTTTCTTATTTCAGGTATATGCTGTACCATTTTGCCCACAAAGCAAGCAAAGACTCAAATTTCACACAAATTCAGTCCGACTCAGTATCGATATTAGATGATCTATTTACGTTGGGCGGTGAGACTGAGCAACAACAGACCGATCTAGAGGAGCTTAGCAGATATTTACAAATTAATCATAGAGGTAAGATAAAAATATTAGTATAAGAAGAATTCAGTGATACGAAAATTTACGAAAAAAAAAAATCAAAAAGCTTATATCGTTAAGGGTATGATTAAGTCATATTATGAATTCCCCAAAGAATTTCGCACACGAGTTTTTTTTTCGACCTCAATTTCATTGAACTAAAATCATAAAACGATATTTTTCTATTTTGGGTTTCATAATGGCTACATTATGAAATGCTAAAAAATTGAATAACCTGCCACTTTATGAAACTGAAATTTTATTTTTTTATGTTGGCAGCATGGTAAGGTTCGAATTTTAGGCTTGCTTCGATTTCGTTAAAATTAGTTTTCTAGGCATTATGAATTCGACAAAAAATTTTTATAGAAAACATTAAAATACTAACCTTTAACCTTGCAAATAGATCATTTTTACTAGACATTTATCTGAAATACCTATACTCGGAAATGCTGACGGTGTCCGTCAACTAATTTCTAGTCACAATTATAAAACAACATAACCTAAAAATAATAGTTCCAGTTTATGCTCTATTTCTAAAGTTTTATTCAATAAAGTACTATTTTATTTTTAATTCAAAATAGTATTATACATCTTACTTTATATATACATATTTTTATAGTTACTGCAGACATTTCCTGAGCATTATTGTGTCGACACAATATTTTGTTCAATAGTATTATTTATTCTTTTGTTCAATGTTTTGAACTTTGTTCTGCTCGCACCATAACTTAAAGTTTTGCATATTCTTTTTAAAAGTTTTATGAAACTTGTATCTTAATATACTATTTGTATTATAACATTTCATGCAAATTACTTTTTTAAAAACATAGTAGTCGAATATGTCCCACGTATAACTATGGAAACAAATATGTTTGACAACATACGTTTTTCACTGACGTTTTTGATAATGTGAGTGTTATTGTGAGTTCTTTAAAGTAAAATAATGCATAAGATAACAATGAACAGTCTCGAAAGTGAAGATGATTTATCCTGTACCCTTCCAGTAATATCAGATGCAGCCAAACTTGTTACACTGAATCTTCTACGGGAAAAATCCAGACGACATCGATATTTAGTTTTGCTGACGATAGCACACTTATCTCATCTTTCTCTTTGAATGCACAAACATCGGCTGCCGACGCACATCTTCGTAGACAGCATGAAGTATCACGCCTCAACAAAGACCTGGAAGAAATTTTAGCTTGAGGTGATAGTAACCAAGTCGAATTTAACGCTAAGAAAACCCAGGCAGCAGTTTTCTCTGAAAAGGTTAACATTACAGAACCGGATATAGTCATGGCCAGACACGCAATCCCATTGGCTTCATCTATTAATTTGCTGGGAGTCAATCTGGGAGGAAATATGTCTTGGCATAACCACGTTGTGGCAATCGCCAAGATATCTTCTCAGAAGCTTGGGGTACTCTTCCGAACCAGAAAGTTGTACACACCTCAACAACTTTTGACACTATAGAAAGCCCAGATTCGACCATCACTAGAGTACTGCTCTCATGTCTGGAGCTCTGCACCCAAACATACTCTTCGGCTACTGGATTCCATCGAAATGAGGGCTATTCATCTAATCGGAGACCACGAGCTGACGAAAAACCTCGACAGCCTGGAACATCGAAGACAGGTTGGGGATTGGACTCTCTTTTACAGATATTTTCATGGAAGGTGCTCGGCTGACCTTGCCCTCTTAATTCCGCCCAGATCGACGAATAGCAGAAATACACGACGAACCACTGCCGCCCATCCATATGTGGTTAAGCTTAGTACTCCTCGAATTTCATTATTTGTCGTTTTTCCCAACGAATATCACCTCCAACGATTCAAGAACAACGTGAATCGCTTTTTGCGCACACGCGCCACTCCCAGAGTAAGATCGTAAAAAAAAACATGAACGGCAGCACGAAAAAAATAATGCTTTTTTATGGTTTCAACGCAGATTCTTTAGGAATAAACATTACGTCTTGAGTGGTTGCACAATTAACGTTAATATTAATTATAAATAATAATTGAAATAACTGTAAAAAAACATACTGTTTTAAATACAAATATTAAAAAATTTCCACTTTTAGTTTATTTATTTGATAAAACAATAAATATTAAACTTTTTTGTTTAATTTTTGTGATGTGCAAAATATTTTGTACACTATTTTGCGCACGGGGTCATGATAACGCAAAAAAAATAATGTCAATGAAAAATGTCTTATTTTTTACACTGACGTTAATGCGCAAACATTGTCATTTTTTGACGGTTTTAGAAAAAAGATTTATCTTTTGTCTTCAACTATTCTTTTTACAATTATTGGCACTAGAGGATTGTGTACGTAAACCCAAAACAATTCGGAAAAACTAAGAAGAGATTTGTTTTTTGTTCAACTTTTCTTTTTTACAATTATTGGCACGAGATGATTGTGCACATACACCCAAAACAACTCGAAAAAAAACTAAAAAGAAATTTTTTTTAACTTTTCCTTTTTTACAATTATTGGCACGAGAGGATTGTGTACGTAAACCCAAAACAACTCGGAAAAAAACTAAAGAGATTTTTTATTAAACTTTTCGTTTTAATATTATTGGCACGAGAGGATTGTGTACGTAAACCCATAATAAAGCAAACAATTAATCTATTATAATAAATATGCCGATAACGATAGAAAAATCACAACAATATTTCCTATTCCATTAACATAAAAACTGAAAAATTTTTTTATTTCTAAGCAATGATGTCAATCATAATGTTTTTGGTAACACAGAATATCATTCTAGGGACAAGGGCCGATACATGCATAATGAATGGCATTGATTAAGGCATATTGCGTGCAGAATTATTCATTTTACATTGAATTAGCAGTGGCGTGTCGTTGAAACACCGCATATTATTAAAAATTTGTATGGTAATATAGACTTGCCGTAAGTAGAAAAATATCATATTTAAATGCGGTTATATCGAAATTTTTAGGCGGTTATTTTTCCGCTGGTAACAAATTGGACAAGGAGTCGCGTGGACCTACGGACCCCTTATCATTCTACTTAACACACACTTAAATAATAACTTAAAAAATAAAACTCTCAATGCAGGTAAGTTTCACTTATGTCCATTTTTGGAACTAGAAATGCTCCGCAAAAAATAATGATTTATGGTATTATGAAACCGACCTTGTTTGATTGATAATGATGTACAGGGTATCCATTTTTGGGTAGTTTTACGGGGTATCTCCGTTATTACTAAAGATAGAACGATGCGGTTTTCGCAGCAATGCTACTTTTTTGTCAAACAGAAGATGCCGTAATCAGAACTTTTCCAGGCCGCCTTGTTTTTGATATACGGGATGTTTTGGAGAATTGTGCATTTTGGGACACCCCCCCCCCCCCATATCTCGGTTACCCCGTAACGTATCAAAAAGAAATAAAATGTTATTTTTGTAGTTTTTTACGTAGAATAAAGTGACGTACTCAGATTTTTTCTACATTCAATAGTTTTGAAGCAAAATAAACAAATTTGCTTTTTTTAAATGGGTCACCCTATATATTTTTTAATAATATAATTTAGTTTGTAACAAGCTTCTCAAAAATATATAACACTTTATTTTTAGTTTTAGTATTAGGCCCGAAATATACGTTTTTCAGAAATATACCATTTTCTTTTAGTAGGCCATGGCGGATATTAAAAACAAACAAAGAACACAGTCCTATGTGTCATAATAACAAAATCTTCGAATTCTGTCAGAGCATTCATGTTCTCTAAGTTGTTTTAAAATTTGTAATTAATAGTGAAAAATCAGTTTATCCTAATTATGGCAGTTGAGAAGTACGACATGCTCGTTTGTTATAAACAGTGTAACGAAAATGCAGATGGAGCATTAGAAGTGCATGTGAATAGGTAAATATAAGCCCTTATGTAGTAATTCTATGAAATTTATAAATTTTCTTAAATTACTTGTAAATATCCCGAAAGACGACAACCGGATAAATGAATTTTTTCAAGAATAAAATCAAATTTAATTGAACACGGTTCATTTTCTAAATATCGCCATAAAATCTACCACAAGGATAATCGCGAGACTGATGAAATAAATGTGTTAGCTTCAATTGAAACAAATTCAAGTAAACTGCTGGCCATTTGCTTTCGAGCAAGAAAAATTTCGCCTAAATTTAAAAGTTAATCTTTTCTGAACCAGATATGACATCGATCTCCGGTTATTAATGGTTGATAGATTTGTCCCTTAGGAAACAATTGCCAAAGTTGGATTGTCTTAAACTGTCAGAAAATTTTATATACAGGGTGTTAAAGAGGACGATGATTTTTGCTCCAATTTCAATAGCATGTAACTTTCACAATAATATTTTTAAATTTTATCACTGTACGTCAATTGAATCACTGGTTCGTAGCAAAGAAAGCGTTCTGTCAAATTTTTTATATCTGCTATATTTTAAGAGATACCGATTTTTTTCAAAAACTTTGCTTTTTTCCAACTTTTTGTTAGCTAGATCCCACTGTGCGTTGTATCGTGCAAACTTTGCAAGTGATTATTATACCTTCAGAAAAGCATGTTTATGTTCAGTAACAACAATTGTACCTAAATGTTGTGATGTGCAGTGGCGTACTTATAATCACTTATATGTCTATGCTTTATGAATATCTCACAATTTTTTTGCTTTGGAAAGTACTCGCCCCTAGATTAGGCAAGTTTGTCCTTATTTTTTAGTTTTTCATATCGCGCTACAGGTATATTATACAGTGTCTACAAAATTTTAAAAAAGATAATTTTTTTATTTAATTGTGTGAAAAAATTTATTTATTAATTTCTAACTTTCTAACACGACACTATTCCTAAAATTAAACTTACATTGAAAGGCACTTTAATATTAAATGACGCTAGCTGCCGTCAAACCAAACAATTAAATAAAAAAATTATCTTCTTTAAAATTTTGTAGACACTGTATAATATACCTGTAGCGCGATATGAAAAACTAAAAAATAAGGAAAAACTTGCCTAATCTAGGGGCGAGTACTTTCCAATACAAAAAAATTGTGAGATACTCATAAAGCATAGACATATAAGTGATTATAAGTACGCCACTGCACAACATTTAGGTACAATTGTTGTTACTGAACATAAACAAGCTTTTCAGAAGGTATAATAATCACTTGCAAAGTTTGCACGATACAACGCACAGTGGGATCTAGCTAACAAAAAGTTGAAAAAAAGCAAAGTTTTTGCAAAAAAATCGGTATCTCTTAAAATATACCAGATATAAAAAATTTGACAGATTACTTTCTTTGCTATGAACCAGTGATTCAATTGACGTACAATGATAAAATTTAAAAATATTATTGTGAAAGTTACATGCTATTGAAATTGGATCAAAAATCATCGTTCTCTTTAACACCCTGTATATAAAATTTTCTGACAGTTTAAGACAATCCAACATTGGCAATTGTTTCCTAAGGGACAAATCTATCAACCATGAAAAACCGGAGATCGATGTCATATGTGGTTCAGAAATTATTAACTTTTAAATTTAGGCGAAATTTTTCTTGCTCGAAAGCAAATGGCCAGCAGTTTAGTTCTTGCAGAAAAGTTGATGGTTCGGTCGGAACACACTCGAGCGAACACACCACTAGTAATATGCTTACTAAACTAACCTTACATGTCAATTTTACTGTATTTTTGAAGCTGAACACATCACTATAATATTTTACCAATATATCAATTTTAAGCTTTGCAATTTCGCCCCTTTTCACGCCGGTAACCATGCCGGATGAGTTCGGATATCTCCTTGGGTACGGGGACGGTACACACTCCCCAATCGTTAGGCTATACCGCAATGCGAGAAACAAAGGATTGGTAGCCCTTGGGGGAGCAGCGTATGACCGAGGACCGTAGTTCGGAGCCCACGGTAAGATGTAGGTTTCCTCGGGAATGGCCATATCAGACAAACGAAGAGGAAAAAATTGAGAAAAAATATTCCTTCCTACCGCAATGTTACTTATAGTAGGTACTCAAGACAAATTGGAAGGGTAATTGCAACCGATTTAATCCCTTTGTAAAGTGGTTGAAGTCTATTTCAAAAGTGCTTGGAGAACAATTACTTTGAAAAGTTTGAGAAGAAAATTTGATATAAATACGATTGCTACTTTATCTCATCATGATACGCCACTGGATTAAATGATTTAACTGCGGCTGGTACCAGAAATTTAACAAACAATAATTTTAGTTATTGTTTTAAATTGACCAAGCTGCAATATTCAAGTGTAGCTAGCGTTCTTGATAAAGTAATATTTTTCGGTCTTGATACAATATTTCAAATACGGTTTGTTAGCGGATTCCAAAGTGTCTGACCAAACAGGTGGGTAGGAAATTAGTTTAGGAAATTAACTTACGATTCGAAAGGTAAAAACATATCTTTCTCTTTATCATATGTTTTTTTAATTGCAAAATGATCGCAATAATTTGGTGACATTTGATAGTGTCCGCCTCACGAATCTGCCTTGATGAAAAGAATGCAGGCCAAAAATTGGCTGGCTATTGGGACATTGTCACGTTTTCATCCTGAAAAATCGTTATCTAATTTTCAAATTAAATATTAGTACCCTAAACTAAAATAGCAACCTTTAATAATATATTTCGTCAGGTACAGGTCCATTTTTGGGTAGTTTTACGGGGTATCTCCGTTATTAGTAAATATAGAAGGATGCGGTTTTCGCAGCACTGTGCTACTTTTTGGTCAAACAGAAGATGTCGTAATCAGAATTTTTCTAGGCCGCCTTGTTTCTGATATACGGGATGTTTTTGAGAATTGTGCATTTTGGGACACCCCCCGTATCTCGGTTACCCCCGTAACGTATCAAAAAGAAATAAAACGTCCTTTATGTAGTTTTTTACGTAGAATCCAGTGACGTACTCAGATTTTTTCTACATTCAATAGTTTTCAAGGAAAATAGAATTGTGCATTTTGGGACACCCCGCATATCTCGGTTACCCCCGTAACGTATCAAAAAGAAATAAAATGTTCTTTATGTAGTTTTTTACGTAGAATAGTTTTCAAGGAAAATAAACAAATTTGCTTTTTTTAAATGGGTCACTATATATATTTTTAATAATATAATTTAATTTGTAACAAGCTTCTCAAGAATATATAACACTTTATTTTTAGTCTTAGTATTAGGCCCGAAATATACGTTTTTCAAAAATATACCTTTTTTTTTAGTAGGCCATGACGGATATTAAAAAAAAACTGGTGTGATTAAATATTAGACACAAAAATTGAAAATTTATTGAACTCCCTCATAAATATTGCTCAAATTGTTCTCCATTATGCATCTTAGACATGTTTCACACATGGTTCTTATTCGCCTTAATGAATTAAAAATAATAAACGGCCGCGCTTGTTACTTCCTTAAAAGCTCTGTCAATAGCAATTCCTAAATCTGCCATTGTTTGGTACTGAATGGAATAAATTTTATTTTGAAGGTATCCCCATAAGAACAAATCCAAAACCGACAAGTCGGGTGTCCTTGGTGGCCATCTTACAGGTCCATTAGTTCCAATTTGGGCATTGTGAGCTGGCGCTCCATCCTGTTGAAGATGCAAGTTATTTAGACCAGCTAAGGGTACATCTTCTATTATTTCTGGCACAACGTTTTCCAGAATTTCCAAATATTTATTTGCATTAAGGCTTCCTTTAAATATATTATAAACTATTTTGCTATTCAGTATAAAGCATGAAACGCCAACGCCAAATCTGCCTTGCCGTTCGATTGGAAATGTTGCATGCTGATTTTCCTGAAACAAAAACCTAGTATTCTGTCGATTAAACATGCCAGCACTGGTAAAATGATCCTCATCAGATCATATAACGGTTTTTTCAAAATTATTTTCTCTGTTCAGATTTTGTAAATACCAATTGCAAAACCCTATACGGCGCTGTGCATCACCAGGATGTAAGTTTGGTATACGGTGGAATTTATATGGCTTAAAATTGTGTTTTTTTAGGATTGTTTGCACTCTTAATTTAATTATTCCGACCGAACCTTCAACTTTTCTGCATGAACTACTTGAATTTATTTCAATTGAAGCTAACACATTTATTTCATCAGTCTAGCGATTATCCTTGTGGTAGATTTTAGAAAATGAACAGTTTTCAATTAAATTTGATTTTATTCTTGAAAAAATTCGTTTATCCGGTTGTCGTCTTTCGGGATATCTACAAGTAATTTAAGAAATTTCACATAATTACTTCATAAGGGCTTATATTTACCTATTCAAATACACTTCTAATGCTCCATCTGCATTTTCGTTACACTGGATATAACAACCGAGCATGTCGTAGATACTTCTCAAAGTTTACATGCTCTGCCATAATTAGAACAACTTAGAGAACCTGAATGCTCTGACAGAATTAGAAGATTTTATTATTATGACACATAGGAGTGTGTTCTTTTGTTTGTTTTTAATATCCGTCAAGGCCTACTAAAAAAAAGGTATATTTTTGAAAAATGTATATTTCGGGCCTAATACTAAGACTAAAAATAAAGTGTTATATATTTTTGAGAAGCTTGTTACAAACTAAATTTATTATTATAAAATATATAGGGTGACCCATTTTAAAAAAGCAAATTTGTTTATTTTCCTTGAAAACTATTGAATGTAGAAAAAATATGAGCACGTCACTGGATTCTACGTAAAAAAAATACAAAAAGAACATTTAATTTCTTTTTGATACGTTACGGGGTAACCGAGATATGGAGGGTGTCCCAAAATGCACAATTCTCAAAAACATCCCGTATATCAAAACAAGGGGGCATAGAAAAATTGTGATTACGGCATCTACGTACGTTATACGTACATTATGTAGTCAGTTTTCAAAAAACTGTAATATTGGTCAGCTTCATAACATTCAGTGACTGGCAAGAATATAATATCGGATCTACTATTGGTCCGGCAGTCCGTTACCAAAATGTCTTGTTATCACGCCTTCATCTAGTCAATGACTAATCGCTAGATTAATAAAAAATAACAAAGTTTTACTCGAGCGAAAAAGTTCGGCAACGCTGCGCTTACTCGTCAGAGTGATTTCAGTCCGTAAGAAAGCAGATCGTCTTTTTGTTACTACACCTTGCCCGTTCTTGATGAAATCATATTAAAAATATTAAAGTCCGTTTTGTTGCAGTTGATAGCTCATATCGAGGGTTGAAGCCATAAAACAACCGTAAACCACAGGCGTTGCCAATAGTAATTACCTTATTTAATAAGAAAATTGGCCTCTGTCCATTGTTAAGTAGGATTAGGGTTAAAGTAGGTACAACAGGGGTAATTAATTTACCTATTTTTGCCTGCTTTAGGATGTTATTACGCCATTTGATGTGCGTTTGTCAAACTATGTATTTAGTTGTATTTAGATACTGCATTATCTCAAAGTTGAATTATTTCCTATACTTGTAACAATGGCTTCAAGTTTTTCGCCAACGTGTCTTCGTCAAATTAGCAAGAGTGCATATTCTCTCCGAGAAAAGACATTAATATTAAACGTGCATGATGCTCTAGTGTACCAGAAACCTGCAAGTGATGTTCGTAGCATCATTGCAGAGTGTGCCAATATGGTAGGAGTTGGAGAGGCTACTATATATAGGTTCTTGCGTGAAAGAAAATCTAAGAACCTCAGTGAGCCAAAACCACTCCCAGGAAAGAAACCGTTAGAAATTGACAATTTCATTAAAAATGGTATTAGAAGAAAAGTACATAGTTTTTATTTTGCCAAGGAAATACCAACTATAGACAAAATTTTACAAGCCATTAACTACGACGAGGACTTACCACAGCTATCACGAACGAAACTATGGAAAATACTTCATGATATGAACTTTCGATGGGAGAAGCAAAACAGAAAATCTTTTCTTATTGATAGAGCAGATATTATTTGCTGGAGACGTCAATACTTAAGGTCCATCCGAAAATACCGCAGCGAAGGCAAAAACATTTTCTATTTGGATGAAACTTGGCTGAACGAAGGGCACACCGTATCTAAAGTTTGGCAAGATAAAAATGTCCTAAGTTCTCGACAAGCTGTCATGGAAGGCTGGTCAACAGGACTTAGACCACCATCTGGAAAGGGACGCAGACTTATTATAACTCATATAGGAAGTTCAAATGGCTTTTTGGATCAAGGATTATTACAATTCCAGTCGAATTCTACTAAAGACTATCATGAAGAAATGACTGCTGATGTTTTCGAGGAATATTTTAAGCAAATGATAGAATACATTCCCGCTAATTCTGTAATAGTGATGGATAATGCCAGCTATCACTCTAGGCTAAAAGAGAATCTTCCCACAACTTCATGGAAAAAGGCGGAAATCGTAAACTGGTTACAACGAAAGGAATTGAGTTACGATAATACCATGGTAAAAAAAGATCTTTTGGATATTGTTAGGCTACATAAATCACAGTATAAAAAGTATGTTATTGACGAGATGGCAAGAGATCGAGGTATTATAGTGCTCCGTTTACCACCTTACCATTGTGAGCTAAATCCTATCGAATTAATATGGGCTCAAGTAAAAGGATATGTTGCTAGAAATAACAAAACTTTTAAAATGCAAGAAGTGCGACACCTCTTGCTTCATTCTTTAGCAAATGTGTCATCAGAAAATTGGCAAAACGCCATAAAACATGCTATAGTAGAGGAACAAAAAATGTGGGCACTTGACAACGTAATTGACACAACTATGGAAATTGAGCCTTTAGTAATAAGCGTAGGACATGATGACTCTTCAGATTCTTCTGAGGACCATTTTATCGAGTTATAATTATTGAAATTGTCAATATTTTTTGATCTGTAAATAAATAAGTTTTCTTGTAAATAAATTCATAAAATCATAAAATCTATTACATTTAAATAAAATAATAAGCGGTTACATTAAAAACCCAACTCTCCGACCATGATGGGCCGTTTTAATCATTATCCTTTCATTTCATTTTATGGCTCTATTGTTACTTTATCTGTTACCCGGTGGAATAGGTCAAAATTTCTTCATCTTTATGCTAGATGTACGTAAAAAGACCATTTTATAGGTAAAATATTTTAGGCCACCGGGCCCTTGTTTTGAAACTTTAATGAGGGTATCGAGCTATCAACGGCAACGAAACAGACTTTAAAAAAATGAATTCATCGACAACGGACGTTTTGAGTGTTGTAAAAATTCCATAGTTTAAATAAAAGATGTAAAGAAAAGGGGTATAAAAAAGTTACAGCGTACGGGTCAATTTTTTTTAAATTGTTGATAACACTCTAAAAAATAGTAAATCGAGTCGAACGGACATTTTCCGTGTTGCGCAGCTGCAGGGAGGGCAGCGGAGTCGGATCTCGTATCTGTAGAATTCATGATCGCGGTACACGGCGCGTGCATGGGACGGCTTGCTGTGTGGCTTGGTTGTCCTATAACAACTCAGCATCAGCTATGCCCCCATACTGCATTATTATTGATACACGTGCTGTGTTGACTTAAAACGGTTTTGACAAAAAATGCGTGTGTAAAAATGTCAGTTCATATTTTTCCCATGTTTTCCGAGCCACAATACGCGATTTCTGATTGAAAACGGACGCGGCGCGATAACTCGAACAGCGTTAAAAAAAGATCCAACACTGCGCTTGCGCGTCGTTCAAAATGTCCGTTCTCATTTCTTCCGGTCACGAAAACTAACATCCGACAAGTAAAACGGACGAGGCGTGGTAAGTTGATTTCTCCGCTGTAAACAATTTTCCGAGTTTTCTCAGACCAAGACTATTCACCGCACGGAAAATGTCAGTTACTATTTTCATCTCATCAAAAACATCACTCTCAGTCAAAAATAGAAAAAACGGACGAGGCGCGATAACTATTACGACAACTTTTTTGTTTAGATATGTAAAGATGATTCTCAATGATTTCGAAACGTTGCCAACGATCGTTCTTGTTAATTTCCTTCTCAAGTCCTTATTAAATCACCAAAAAACTAAAAAAACTTTAGGTCGTGATCAGTATGAAATCCTGGTAACGAACTGCCGTACTATATCTACCGTAGTATGTGCATACAGGTATTATGACTCTTAAGGATACGCGCAGGCAACGCGGATCAAGAACGAAAACAGAAAGCGAGTTAGTAAAGCGACAGACAGCGCCAGGAACATGGCGGACGGTGAAGTGTGACGGCGAAAAAACGACTAGGCCATTTAGAAATGGCAATGTCGAATTTGTATTCGAAAATTTCAACGAAGCCAGTCAGTAAAAGAACGGATAATATGTCGGTGTCGCAGACTAACGCCTGGATGAACGGTGAGCAAGAATTATTTTATTTTATCGAGCATACAGGAACGATCAATGAGGAAGCCGCCGGAGGACGGGAATTAAACGAACGTGTTCGTTTGTCACGGGTGACGATCCAGTGTTGATCGGGTCAACGCCCAGCTCGAACACATGGAAGGCGCTTGTAAAAATAGGCTCATTACGTCGAAGTCGCATATTTGTTCATTGATGTACTTCCAGTGGTTCGGCAAATTTTTATAAGTGCATCCTGACATTTGCGGTATATTGTTTGTTTGGAAGATACAATTTTGATTCAATATTTTTTACTTTTACTCAGCTAAATAAATACTGTGAATCTAATTGAGCCTTCCGAAAATAATGTTTGTTTTTGTAATTATTCTAAATAATACAGGTCGGGATTCCGGATCGAATTGGGGTGCTGGCTGAGGGAGATATAAAAAGCGGGAAACAGATATATCGCAAAAAGCCACTAACAAGAGTTTCTTTATGGGGAAAAAGAAATAAATTGGTTAAAAAAGAATTGAAATTTTTGCTACCGAATTCTTAATCAGAATTACAAATAAAACGACAATTTTAAAATTTCTAATAATAGCAGGAGCCCACTGAGAAAACAGGGTTTGTAAAGTGTGAAAGGAAAAAAATATTGTGGCAAAAATTTAAAACCTTAATAAGGATGTGTTATTTTTAATCAGTCAGATTAAACCCAAAGAATTTATATCTGATAATTCTTTATATCTATGTAAATTCTAATGCAAATTATTATTAACACCAAATAATACCAACGAGATTTCATATTTTATATTAATTTAACGTATTTTATTAGAGCTAATTTAAGTGCAGATTTAGGATATTAGTAGTAATAAAATTGGATTTTTTGAGAAAACGCTTTCAGTAAATTCAGTAAATACTATTTATAAAGAACAACTAAGTTGCCATCAAATTAAATAAAAAATATACAGGGTGTTCCATTTAAAATAAGAAAGTTTTTAATGGTTGAATTCTTCCACAATAAACCTTGAATTGTGACCACCCTGTACATTTTCTGCCGAATCTGAAATATTTTTGAGACTTGATGATCTGCTAGCTATTCGGTGAAAATGTAGATTTTTGCAGTTTCCTCAATTTCATGTTTAATCTTACTTTTTGACATCCTATATTAACAATTTAATTAAAAATATTTTTTTTAAATCTATTAAAGCAGGTTCTTTTCAACAAGAAATTCAACTCAAGTTTAATAAAGGCTTCCAATAGGAAAAATTAATAATTTGAGTGCTGCAAACGTCATTTTAGACATAAAACCTTAAATATACAGGGTGATTCACGACGAGCTTGTATCAGAACTTTATGGAGAACTACTGAATATATGTTTCTGAAACTTTGGGGATTAAGGTTTATCGATATGCTCTCTTGAACTACAATATTCACATGTTTCTGTCATTTCCGGTTATACCGGAAGTAGCTGCAAACTTTCGTTTTTTAAATACAACATGGTAATTTTTATTATATTTTCGATTAAGCGTTAAATACTCAGCACATTTTATAGAACATGTTTTATCAGACTCTGTTTTTGAGATATCTGGACTTTTTGTAATTATTTGGCAAATGCATGACGATGAAATAATCCATATAATTCTTTTACCTTAACTCTTGGACTAAAATTTTCTCATCGAATAGCTTCATCCAAAACTCTACGATGATTACGTTTTTTATTTGCAACCAGTTTGAGTAAATTTAGTAACAAGGTCCAAAACATACCTATTCGAAGTTATCTTTTCCGGATGTTTGGCGTTAAATGTAACGGCAGTTTGCCGAGCACATTGATTTTGGGCACCATATGATTTCCACTCTTTCCGCTAGTGTGTGAACCATTTTGGAAGTAAAATCTGAATCAATAAATTAATTTTCACTATCCCAATGTTGTCACAAAGGTAACTGACAGCAAATTAAATTGCTTCTTTCCCTTAGCAACTATAAAAAACTGAAAAGGTATAAAAAACTAAATAGGTATAAGAATAAAAACAGCCCATGTTATCTGTGTTGATAAAAAGAAGGCGGTAAAAAGTTTTCTAATTTTCTCGAAAACGAATCGACCGATTTTAAAAAACCAAACGTCAAAATAAAGCCCTTTGAAAGACCTTTCAAACAAGCTATTACTTGCTACCCCTTGTCATTTAAAATTTTTAAGGGGATGACCCCGGGGGCCAGATGGTAAAAGGGGGTGAAGTAGTTTTTGGTTAAAAAGTTGTCCCCTTTGGCAAATCTTTTGACGTGTCTCGGCGTTTTTTCTTTTAATCAGTGGTTTTCGATAAATCCGTGGTGGGAAGTTTTCAAATGAACACCCTGTATACATGGTGACAAATGTCCAATAGTAATTTCTTAGGAATAAAGATAAACAGGTTAGGAATAATTTTCACGGCTATATGAATAATATTTTTTTTACAGCAGAAACACTTACAAATGGCTCCCTCAGCCTCTCACCTCCAGCATCCAATCAACAAGCGGGACACTCACTTCCCTCCCATACAGCACAGAAAGATACCGGAGGACTGCTTCAGGTAATTCTTCACAAATTTGGGTTTTCCAGGGAATAAAATATTATACGTGATTGAATTTTTTTGGTAATTATTTTTGTAACTTTTTGTATTATTCAAAAACCGATCAACCACCGTATTGTATGCCCAGCCGTTTCTGAACATCGGAAGGAATGCGAGCAAAATATTAGGCTCTGCACAATTTTTCCCGAGAAGAATTATGAAATTTTGCAACTCCATTGCCGAGTTTCTCATTGTGCATGCGGATTCCTACTTCATTTCAACAATAATTAACGTATTTTCTTTTTCGGTAACAGAGCGCTCTAGTACTCTTCCACTTTCCGTGTATGTAGCTTAATGGTTACAAGGGAAATAAAATGGTAAATGCGCTATTAGGAAATTAGGTACATTAATCGAGCTCAATTCACCCAAACACAATTCATCGAACTTGATTCAACTAATCTCAATTCATTGAAGCGGAAAATTCTTCGAAGACCCACTTAATCGAATCTCAATTAATCAAAGGGGAAGTTAGTCGAAAACCAGTACCGAGTAATAAATTAATGTAATTGTAATAATAATTGTAAAATATGATTATCGGGCAATATCAACGGGCCTTTCCCTTAGGAATTAAATTTTTATGTATACAGGGTGTTATGGAAATGACGTATTATATTTAAATGGGTGACTCCTTGGGTGTCCTAGAGAAGCGCTACATATTTTTTTTTTTTTAAATCGACCGTTTTAAAAGTGGGGTAACAAACACTCTTACTCACAGGTCAGTCCTCGCTATTGTACAACATTTCACCAAGAGCCAATCGCAAAGTTACCAAACTTAATGTAAAACGGAAATTCCATATAAAATTATAAAAATAAATTATTTTCTACCTACTTGTATTTATCTTTATACCTAAAGAGCGAGGAAATTCACGCACAAACACTTTTTCTTTTTCATGGGAACACTCCTGGAAACACTTTATGTACACACAGTAATAGTGAAACAGAACCGATAGTTAGCTTTTGAAAATACAATAATACAGATTATACTACAGATATTAGATTTTATTACACGCGACGAAATTTGACGTCCAGAAGAAACGCGTCAATAAAAACAATATTCAAAGATTATTTATAGACGGGCAAGATACACGCGTAAACCGAAAAACAGAGCGGATTGCTGAGGGTGTGTTGGTGATCGACGAGACACAACGTATCCGGCCGCTGGTTGGTCTTCAACTAACAGACCGCAAGCGTGCGGCACTATATGAAACGCCCAGCCGATGTAAGGCGTCAAGAGGTCATTGGCATTTGGCCTAGTGACGTACGTGGCTATTACTATTCCATATGTTTTTTCGGGTTGTTTAAAACATAGTCCGTCGTAAATGCTCTTCAATTAATTGTACAAAAAGGTATTGCAGAATGGAAATGTGTTTAAATTATTTTATTTTGTCTAAATAGTTTAAGGTGTACATATGACAACACCGGAAAGAATTCCTTGATTGCTTACATGTATCGCACACAGGAATTTTTCTGGTTTGACGTCAGGTCACTTTTACCGCTGAATGAATTGAAAGCGCCATTTATGGGTATTTTTCTTCAATTTGTCTTTATCTCAGGAATTACTGGTTTAAATATAATACGTCATTTCATAACATCCTGTATTTTTTTTTTTTTTTTTTTATGATCAAACACAAGCACTATAGGAAAAATCCTTTAGGGCACTCTGGGAGTGGTGCGTGTGCGCAGAAAGCGATTCACGTTGGATTTGAATCGTTGGAGGTTATATTCGTTGGGAAAAACGACCTCGGGAAGGTCGTTCCACAAGGATGAAGTCCTCCAGATGAAAGAATTTTTAAATAATGAAGTTCGAGGAGTACTAAGCTTAACCACATACGGATGGGCGGCAGTGGTTCGTCGTGTATTTCTGCTATTCGTCGCTCTGGGCGGAATTAAGAGGGCAAGGTCAGCCGAGCACCTTCCATGAAAATATCTGTAAAAGAGAGTCAAATCCCCAACCTGTCTTCGATGTTCTAGGCTGTCGAGATTCTTCGTCAGCTCGAGGTCTCCGATCAGACGAATAGCCCTCCTTTCGATGGAATCCAGTAGCCGAAGAGTATGTTTGGGTGCAGAGCTCCAGACATGAGAGCAGTATTCTAGTGATGGTCGAATCTGGGCTTTGTATAGTGTCAAAAGTTGTTGAGGTGTATACAACTTTCTGGTTCGGAAGAGTACGCCAAGCTTCTGAGAAGCTATCTTGGCGATTGCCACAACGTGGTTATGCCAAGACATATTTCCTCCCAGATTGACACCCAGCAAATTAATAGATGAAGCCAGTGGGATTGCGTGTCCGGCCATGACTATTTCCGGTTCTGTAATGTTAACCTTTTTAGAGAAAACTGCTGCCTGGGTTTTTTTAGTGTTAAATTCGACTTGGTTACTGTCACCCCAAGCCAAAATTTCTTCCAGGTCCTTGTTGAGGCCTGATACTTCATGCTGTCTGCGAAGATGTGCGTCGGCAGCCGATGTTTGCGCATTCAAAGAGAAAGATGAGAAAAGTGTGCTATCGTCAGCAAAACTAAATATCGGATTTTTAGTTTTCACTAGAAGGTCGTTAATGTAGAGTAAGAAGAGAGTGGGAGACAATATGGACCCTTGAGGAACACCGGCATTGATGGTGAAGGTGTCTGAGAGAAATCCGTCAATCCCCACTTGCAGAGAGCGGTCCTTAAGAAAGCTAGATAACCATGCACAGAATCGACTGGGCATACCATAGGATCGCAGTTTACTTAGAAGCCCCTCATGCCAAACACGATCAAAAGCTTTAGAAATATCCAGCGCAACAACCCGAGACTCCCCATGATGTTCGATTGCGTTGTTCCAAATATGGGTGACATAGGCTAGAAGATCTCCAGTTGATCTGGACTTCCGAAAACCATATTGATGATCGCTGATGATGCTGAAGCCTTCCAGGTACTTTAGAAGATGTTGGTTAATAGCTTTCTCCATTACTTTTGATATAACTGAAAGCAATGCGACTGGTCGATAGTTGTTAGGCAGGGTTCTCTTACCTTTCTTTGGAATAGGCTGGACTCGCGCCGTCTTCCAGCAAGATGGAAATATTCCTTTTTTGTAGGATAAGTTGAAAAGTCTACAAAATACTGGTGTTAGTTCATCGGCGCATGTCTTGAGAACTATAATAGGAATTTCGTCTGGACCAGTAGCTTTTTTGACGTCGAGTCCTTTCAGGATTCGTTTGACGGGACGCTGACATTATATTATACATATTATACATTAATATTATACATTAAGTCATTAAGCTATGGGGTAGTAAAAGCTATCTAAATCCTCCTTCATTAAGAATTCTTATATTTGGTACCCTTGCATCCCTAAATTTGTTAGCCAAGTCAAGACACTGGTTTATGGATGGCACAGTTCCTCATTTGATTACCCAACTGTACACAATTCATAGATTGGAAGAAAATTTGTCAATTACTTATATGCATTGTTGCCTGATTAAAAGCCAGGACATGTATCAAACGTTATTCCAAACTTCAGCAGTTTAAATTCCAACATTTCTCCAAATTCCGTTATGATTAATTTTGAAAAGGCCGTTTTATCTGCGATATCAACAATCTTTCCTAACTGTCAATTGCGAGGCTGCTTTTTTCCCTTCAACCAGTGCTTATGCAGAAAAATTCAAGCTGCTGGATTAAAAGCTTGATATGAGCCCGATGTCGATTTCTCTCTAAAAATGCAGATGCCGAGTGCTCGGGCCTACGTTCCTAATCCGCAAGTGATCGACGCCTTTGAGGGACTTAGCGACATTTTTTCCGACGAGGAACAAGAGGTAATCGACTACTTCAAAGATGCGTGGATAGGGCGAATCGACAGACGACGTCGGCAAAGACAACCTTTGTTTAGCATTGAAATGTGGAACTGCTATGAGTCAGTTTTAAATGATATGCCAAAAACCAATAACAACGTTGAAGATTGGCACAGATGTTTTGAGAGCCAGCTATCAGCAAGTCATTCATCCATTTGGAATTTCATCGATTCTATTAAAAGGGAAGAAATTGTGAACACGTTGCGGAATTTTCCGCCTCGAGGAATTCAGTTCGATGGATTGCGTTTCGATGAATTGAACTCGATTAATTTACCGGATACGAGTCCTTAGACCTAACTGTTAAGTAACCGAATTGGTAAATATGTTCTTGTCCGATTTAAGGTAATGCAACCAGCTAGTAATCCAGGATCTCCCCCTCCCAGTCCTCCACTTGCTTCCCCCGTGGGCCAGGGAGGTACTTTAGATCCCAACTGGCAAGCCACTAAACCAACAATACGGGAAAGAAATGCTGCTATGTTCAATAATGATCTTATGGCTGACATAAGGTAAGGTTGGATAGAACTTTTATATTCCGAAAAGTTTACTTTTATTTTATCCTTATTAAAGTTACCGTAACGTAAGACGTAACGTTAAGCCGTAAGAAAAACAAACATGTGATTTGCAACAGAACAATTATTCATAGTGCATAAAAAATAAGCAGTAATAAGTAAGAAATGGTTGAATTCCATTTCTTACGTTCTGGCTTACGAAATCGGTTAGGACACCACCAAATTGTATGTTTGTAAATGGTTCTCGAAATTCCTATTCATCAAGCCATGATGTCACCCATTGCTTTATTAGTCGGCCTTGCACATGACATCTGACGATCAGCTTTACTTACATCCGCGAAGCCGTAAATTTGCCATTTTTGCTTTTAGAGTTTGGCTATCCATAGATATAGGTCGGTGGTAAGTCCTTACTGCTTATCGACCACGGTTTACGTCTTACGTTACGGCAACTTATGGGTAAATATGCATGAAAAATTACATTAACACTTTCTGATATCCAATTTTTCTTTCATATTTCTAGTATATTGTTCTTCTAGGTTTATCGTCGGTCCTCCAGGTCTGACCCAAGTCATACCAGCACATAAATACGTGCTTGCCACTGGTAGTTCGGTATTCTACGCCATGTTCTACGGCGGATTGGCCGAATGTAAAGAAGAAATTGAAGTTCCTGATGTCGAACCGTGCGCGTTTTTAACGTTGCTCAAGTAAGTACCAATGTTGATTTCATCTTTAATCAGTCGCTGCTTCAATATGACCTCAAAAATATGACGTAATTCCCAATGTCAGTAATTTAAATACAATGAAGCTAATAAATATAACATGAATTGCTACCGTCGAGTTAAACAATAAAAATTATTAGGATCTAATTATACTTGGGTAATTACTAAACCATACTTTTTTCTGACATACCTTCTCTAGGGACATTTCAAAACCAGTTTTTTTCTCGTTCTAAAACCTATGCCGTTCTAGAAGTGATGGTTAAGGAAAGAACGCAAAACCACATCATTAATTTTATTTTCACAGTGCAAATTTGATAAAATAGGGTGTAATAATATAGATTTCTTTAGGAAAACAGGTTTTCTCAATATACAGGGTGTTCGGATCAAGTATCAGGATACTTGAAGAGGTGATTCTACATGTTAAAATGAAGATAGTAAGATATATATCAAAAAGTCGACAACTCGATACTTTTCTAGTTACAGCATGTCCAAGTTAATTTTCTAATTTTTTACATCTTTGTTTTAATAGGTATTGGAAGCAAACATTTAATTTAAAAGACTAAAGGCTACTTACATAAAGGTACTATTTATTCGAGCTGATAAACTACACCGTTTAGGCGCCAAACGGGAATTAAAGTTTTTGTTAAAGTCGGTACGCTAAGCAATAAAACCTCTTGACCAGGGTGACTCTCAAACAATAAATTATATTTTAGGTAGTTTCTAAATAAAATAATTTAAAGTAAATAAAAAACTTGTTTAGATAAAGAAAAATAATAATTTTTTAGCTTTTATAGTATTTAGGCAAATTAGTTTTACGAATTCTGTTTTTATAAAGTTTTGGTTCTAAAACGAACCGATGTTGTAGTCTTGCGACAGAACATACCTACTTGTAGATACGTACTTTACTAAAAACAGTCTTCCTCTGCATTTCATCCCTAATAATTAACGGTCTTACTTCGTCTATAACCTGTTATGTCTCATAAGATTGAAAAATAATTTTTTCCGTGTGTTCAATGCATTTCCGCCATTCTTCTTTGCCCAGTTGGCTAAGCGCCTCTTCCCATAACTTTATACAGGCATGTTTGTCATAATAATTTTTGCTAATACCCCATACCAATTCAATTGCGTTGTAATGGCAATGGTAGGGCGGTAATCTCAAAAGTTGATGTCCATATTTGAGGGGTAATTCGTCAACAACATATTTTTTTAAACGACTGCTCTTTACTGCCAAAACAGATACTAACGGGCCCGAGTTATCTCTTTCTAAAGTAAAATAACGTTCCACTTGTAATACCAAACGGCGTTCACCTGGAGATAAACCTTCTAAGCGTTGTGAACATTTTCCATAATTCACACACAATGAGAAACACAGTAAAAGCAAAAAGCATAACTACTTATTTAAAATAGAACATACCATCCTGCACTTGAGCAAATTTTAATTATTTCTCGGAAAATAGTGATTAAACTTAGGTTGATATTATTTATTATGTTTTCATAGAGAATATTTTACAGTCTCATCTTTTGTAGATACCTTTACTGTGATGAAGTAAATCTAGAAGCGGATACAGTTCTCGCCACACTCTACGTAGCCAAAAAATACATCGTACCTCATCTCGCCCGCGCATGCGTTAACTACCTGGAAACCAGCTTAACGGCAAAAAACGCATGCCTGCTTCTCAGCCAATCGAGACTCTTTGAAGAGCCTGAGCTTATGCAACGATGCTGGGAAGTGATTGATGCTCAGGTAAGACATAGCTTAAGCTATTTGGACTTGACCAGAGACTATGGGGGGATCAAAGTGGGGGGCGGAGGGGAAACGAAACGGCATTTTAGTTTTAGTGCGTGTTTGCCAAAAATAGCGTAACTAAGGTTTAAAAAGTGAGTTTGTCATGATATTATGATTATCTCGAGATCCTCTGATTTGTGCTTTATGACATTTTAATTTTATAAGATTAAAAAAACTAGTAATAAAAAAAATTTAAATACATTTGTAGCAGTTAACCCCAAAATTGACGTTAATAAATATAAAAATATGTGCATATTATCACTGCCATTGCCGCATGCCATTGCCAAAAGCGGAAATATTATTATGAGTCAAGTATTGTTACCTCTTTATCATAGCTACTACATTCCACGTGCATTCCCTATTTGTGCAGTTCAGTATTAAAAATTCTAGGCATATTTGCTGATATGAGAATCGTTCTTATACAGGGTGATTCACGACGAGCGTGCATTAGAACTTTATGGAGAACTACTGAATATATGTTCCTGAAACTTTGGGGATTTGGGTTTATCGATATGCTCTCTTTAACTAAAATATTGACATGTTTCTGTCATTTCCGGTTATACCGGAAGTAGCTGCCAACTCTCGTTTTTTAAATACAACATGGTAATTTTTATTACATTTTTCGATTAAGCATTAAATATTAAGCACATTTTATAGAAAATGTTTTTGTCAGACTCTATTAGTTTTTGAGATATCTGGACTTTTTGTAATTATTTGGCAAATGCATGGCGATGAAATAATCCATATAATTTTTTTACCTTAGCGCTTGGACTAAAAATTTTTTCTCACCGATTAGCTAGAAGATCATCAAGTCTCGAAAACATTTCAAATTCATCATAAAATGTACAGGGTGGTCACAATTCAAGCCTCATTGTGAAATAATTGAACCATTAAAAACTTTCTTATTTTAAATGGAACACCCTGTATATTTTTATTTAATTTGATGGCAAATTAGTTGTTCTTTATAAATAGATTTACTGTCCTATACCTATATCAAAGCGTTTTCTCAAAAAATCCAATTTTATTACGAAAATACTATTTGTTCAAGTGTGCTATGAAAACAATTGTTCTTAGGGGCTGTATACTGATGTCTATACGGAGGAAAAGTGATTGATTGCTTGAAAATATAATATTCTAAAGTGTTTCTTAATAATTTATAAATAAAATGCAGTCGATTGTTTTAAATTGTTTTAAATTTAATGGTTTAAATATTATTTTTTTTAAAATAGCAAGGAAACAACGTTTATAAACTTTAAATTCTTTAATTAAAAATGTGTTTGAAAACTATACCTAATATCTTTTGATTATATTTTTAAAATATGTTCGAAATGATTGCCATTTACTTCCAAGCATTTATGTATTCTTTTCATCATGTTATTTCTTGTAGCATTCCTAATTTCTTGTGAGAAATTGAAATGCTGCCTTCACCCTTTCAATTAGATTTTCTTTCGTGGTGATGGGACGCGCGTAAACTTTATCTTTAATGGTTCCCCAGATGAAAAAGTCCAGTGGAGTTAAGTCTGGCGAACGAGCTGGCCAGTGGAAGGGACCTTGGTTTGCGATCCACTGGTCATGAAAAAGTCTGTTTAGGGCGGTCTTAACAACTTGGACGTTGTGTGCTGGAGCCCCATCGTTTTGATAACAATCACTTTTCCTCCGTATAGACATCAGTACAATTGTTTTCATAGCACACTTGAACAAATAGTATTTTCAGAATAAAATTGGATTTTTTGAGAAAACGCTTTGATATAGGTATAGGACAGTAAATACTATTTATAAAGAACAACTAATTTGCCATCCAATTAAATAAAAATATACAGGGTGTTCCATTTTCCAAAATTCCAAAAAGAAAGTTTTTAATGGTTGAATTCTTTCACAATGAGGCTTGAATTGTGATCACCCTGTACATTTCATGCCGAATTTGAAATGTTTTTGAGACTTGATGATCTTCTAGCTATTCGGTGAGAAAAAATTTTTAGTCCAAGCGCTAAGGTAAAAAAATTATATGGATTATTTCATCGTCATGCATTTGCCAAATAATTACAAAAAGTCCAGATATCTCAAAAACTACTAGAGTCTGACAAAAACATTTTCTATAAAATGTGCTTAGTAGTTAATGCTTAATCGAAAAATGTAATAAAAATTACCATGTTGTATTTAAAAAACGAAAGTTGGCAGCTACTTCCGGTATAACCGGAAATGACAGAAACATGTCAATATTTTAGATAAAGAGAGCATATCGATAAACCCAAATCCCCAAAGTTTCAGGAACATATATTCAGTAGTTCTCCATAAAGTTCTAATGCACGCTCGTCGTGAATCACCCTGTATGATACGGCCATAAATAATTCTGTATACAGCGTGTTTCAAAAAGTTGGTTAAAGGTGAGGGTAATTGGATCATAAAATGAAAAAATGTACCATAAATATAGTGTTAAAAGTGTCAGAGATGCAGACAAATATGGAAATAAATACCTACATTAAGAAACTATAATAACATGTATTCGTTATACTGGGTGTTGCTTAATGATATACAAGGTGTTGAAAAAAGGTCGGTAGTTTGCAATTTAAACCACCCTCAACCCCCGGGCGCGGGTGGCGGTAAGTTAAAATGTTCAAATGGAACCCAATATTTTTTATTGGCGTATCGTGTTCTCCGACCAAAAATTAAATGTTTTGTCCGAAAATTTTTTTTATTTGGGCCCATCCTTCACTAAAAACCGAAAATCAAGTTTTAATACTCTTTTTCTCTGTCTTGTATTAAAGTGTGATTATTGGTGAAGGATGGATCCAAATAAAAAAAAATTTCGGACAAAAGATGTTTATTTTTGGTCGGAGAACACGATACGCCAATAAAAAATATGGGGTTCCATTTGAAAATCGTAACTTAACACCACCCGCGACCGGGGTTGAGGGGGGTGGTTTAAATTGCAAACCCAAACTATTCCTCCTTCGAAACAAACAATTTTTTCCCCAGATATTTTCCGCTCCAATGCGATGCACCGGAGTTATTCCGGGGTACCGACCTTCTTTCAACACCGTATATACTTATTTCAATCGGTGATTCCTGGGCCAATTTTAAGTGGAAAAGTTCATATACACATATATCCTAAAATGCTTTGTTCTCTTTTTTGATTTTTATCAAAAGTCTCGAAACCAGTTTGAGATATTGCACTAAATTTTGGTAAAGACTATTATGATATAAAATCACACTTTTTTACCTCATCAGTGGCGTAGGTACAGCTACGTCAATACAATTTTGGGGTAAAAATATGTGGTTTTATATCAAAATATTCTATGCCTAGTGTAATATTCTCAAACTGGTTTCAAGATTTTTGATAAAAACCAAAAAATAAACTTTAAACACCTTGTATATCGAAAACAAAGCATTTTAGAGTGTATATGACCTTTTCGACTCAAAATTAGTTCGGGAAATAGCCATTAAAATAAGTGCGCTATTACAATTACATAGCAAACTACTAATTCAGATTGAATAATAGTATTGCCAAGAAAAGAAAGCTTTATCTATTGCTAGGATGTTACCACCTGTATACCGGTTTCGAACTCTTTTATTCTCATCAGTATAGGGTAGGTTTTTATACCTAACTATCAGAAATTACTCGTACTTCAAGCTATATTCAACCCTAGTGGACAGAATACAACCTGCAGCGCCATCTTATTGTAGTCGCATACAATCTGAGCAGAAAGCCGTCTTTACGTATCCTATGAACACAGAAGTTTACCTGATTGTCATAAATATAAAATGCAATCATTGCCTAACCACTTGAATACGGAACAGGTATTTTTCGGGCTATAGACCCCACCTAGCGCTGAATTATACAGCAAAACGTAGCTAATTTAGCGCCCGACGGGACCTATAGCATTAATTGTTTATTCCTTATTGCATAAAGCATCTTCAGTTGGTTAGAAAATATTTATATGATATAATACCGCCTGACAAACAAATAAACCTTTGTGTTCTTACGGGCGCATTAATTTATAACTTTAATATTTCAAAAATTGTGTACCAATCAACCTTTTTTAAATACATTTTGAAACACCCTGCATATTAAGTTTTTCCTGTAACTAAATATGGCGAAGTGAAAAAATGCAGGGTGCCCAAGATTAGGAGGTCCTGTATGGGGATCTCGTGGTAATGGTAACAGATACAACTTCGATTAAATGGAGAAAAAGTATCGCAATCAAAGCGCCATACAAAAAGTTTTGATAAGATTTTTGAGTTATTTAAAAAAAACTGAAATTTTGAATTTTTTACTTTATTTTTTTCCTGCTTTAATAAGTTAGAGCAAAACTAACAAACCATTCTCACAGCCACTTTTAGTGAACCCAAATATTATACAACAACTTTTTTTATACGGCGTTTTGTTTTCAAGCATCATCTTCATTTTTCCGACCTGTATTTTCCATAAATTTGGAAAAACAGTTCACTGCAGTATTTCTTAGTGCTATAAAAAAAGTAATGTAGGTGTCATGTGCTCTTTTTGGGTCAAACTTAAAATGGTAAAATCAAAATTTGAAATTTTTCGCTCGCTTAAGAGATACGGGGGAAAATCAAAAAATTGACAATTTAAAAATTACCCTATATTTTCTTAGTTAAAAGAGATACAGAAAAATGTTTTATACAGAAGTTTATTTATATTGATTGTTTAATAATCTACCGTTTTCAGAATAAGTATACGGGGTCACATAAAATAGTTATCGGACCTAACCTAATTTTTTTAAATGGAACACCCTATATATTTTAATCTAAAAAGATACTTTTTTAAATTCTCCTTTCAAATATATAACACACCATGATATTGGTTTCCTAGGCGATCAATCAATCGATCGAACAATCAATATAAAGAAACTTCTGTAAAATTGCCAATTTTTTGATTTTCCCCCGTAGGCGAGAGAAAATTTTCTAATTTTGATTTTACCATTTTAATTTTGACCCAAAAAGAGCACATGACACCTACATTACTTTTTTGATAGCAGTGACAATTACGGAGATACCCTATAAAAGTGTCGAAAATGGGAAACCCTGTACATCGGCAAAAAAACATTAATTAATTTAAAACTAACAGTAGATTATTAGAAATTAATATTAATATGAGTACATCATTAGAATAAAAAAAGGTCTAAAAAAATTCGACATTATAAAATCAAGGCCGTATGGAAAAAAATTAAGTTAATGATAATTGTTTGAAAACGAAGCGTCGCATAAAAAATGTGTTGTGTAATCCTTGGGTTCCCTAGAAGTTGCTGTCAGAATGTTTTGTCAGTTTTGCTCTAACTTTAATATTAATGCAGGAAAAAAATAAAATAAAAAATTAAGTTTTTTTAAATAACTGAAAACTTAAAAATCTTACCAGAACGTTTTATATGACATATTGTTGGTAGGTACTTTGATTGCGATACTTTTCCCCATTTAATTGAAGTTATATCTGTTACCATTAACGAGATCCACATACAGTCACTCCTTATTTTGGGCACCCTGTATACTCAACTGATGAATATCACGTTTCGTGTTTTCTGTAAACACATACAGTCACTCCTTATTTTGGGCACCCTGTATACTCAACTGATGAATATCACGTTTCGTGTTTTCTGTAAAATTTTTGTTGGTATTTTTGTCAATGTAATGTAATTAGAATAGCTCGCTTAAAAATTGTTAATGCTTTAGTCATTACCCTTAATTTAAAAATATATAATATCTGTGATTCTTTTCATTTCATCACGTGTAATGTTCAATACGTTAGATATAAAATTTCATGTGTGACAAAATTATTAGCTAAATGTGTGATCTGAAAAGTGTTTGTTTATGTTTTGAAGTACAAAATATAAATATGTTTACTACTACATTTCGTAATGTTTTAGTCAGTTATCCCTTCCTTTCCTATACGTATACAGAACATTATAACCACTATAATAGCTGATTTTCATGTTCACAACGATTAAAAAAAGTTTTTGACCCAAACCTTCGTGCTTTATTCAACATTTTTTAATAAGTCACGAATCACTGATATTTTAATCTTTAAATTCTATTCGCCAACTTAATGACTTTCCGATATCGAATGATAACAACGAATTTCGCATAAATTATTTCAAGACTGCCAAAGCAATTATCAAAGACAAGTTCCCTAGATATACTTAAAAGTTCAAAACGATTCATTACTCATTAATTTCACAACTTAAAGGAGCAAAACTAACGAAAATAATAGAAATAATAGTACTATACTCTATTCATGAGCATAAACAAACATCAGCGCGTGTTAGCTACATGCTCGATGCATAAACTAATTGCTATTGGTCAAACGGTGATAAAACTTCCTATGCTGGCGAGAACAGGGTCGTTGTTCCGTGTAAATATGTTATTAATTTCAGGTCTAATCATGCCTGGTTCGAGATTGTACTGTTAAATTGTTCTTAATGCGACCCTGTGTGCTGTTCACGTGCTCGTCGCATTAAAACTTAAAACTTTTTACCACCTAGTTCCTTGAACGGTACTGCCAAGCATATTTTATGTTAATTTCGCACGAATGCGTTTAAAAATTACAAATCTAGAATTTTCGTTAGGAAAACATCCAGTTTTTTTCTCAAATAATTAAGGCCGATTCTTACTTTCGTGTAAAGCCGTGCTCGACAAGGCACCGGTTCGGCAGCATATATTTATCATTGAATCTTATGGATTTTGCGGGGGTAAATTCACAATATGCGCGCAACGTCTCAGCCAGCGACGGCCCGTCAATATTCATAAGACGCAATGATTAACCTATTTTGCCGAGCCGATGCCTTGCCCAGAACGTGCCTTACACGATAGTGAAAATCAGCCTTTAGATATATTAGGTTAGAATAGTATGACGACAAAGAATTTTGACGTACAAAATTAAACAAAGACTTTTTGATGTCAACTGTTGAACTACATTCTTGCAATTAAAATTTCGATAGACTGGTAATGAGAGCAAATATCGAGATAGAATGCGATACAAGTTTTCACGAGGCCTGTGGAAGTTTAGTTTTCTACGGTACACGGATAATATTTCCAAATTTCAGTAACATTATGGATGAAATGTTGAATATTTGGCGACATTAGAGGAATAATATATTCCATAATATTTTTTGGTTTTTCTTTAGTGGATGATGTTAAATTTGTTGGTGATTAATTCTGTCCGTTTTTTTTTCGAAACTGATTTACATGAATTTTTATTTAGTATTTACTTTTACGACAATCGGAGTTGCAATTTCACTAAGTGACGTCTTCTGCTATTATAAAATACTTTTCCATTTACATTTACTTGAATGTTGCATTAATTTATAATTTTTTGCAATATCTGTTAAAAATACTCTCATGAGGGCTTCATAAAATTTAAACTCTCAAAAATATTCTGATTGGTCGTACCGTTACCCTAGCAATTTCATCGGCACATTGTTGTGTTTTCTGTTGCGAGAATCTGCGAAGTTATCGTAATTTGCTGGAATACCTCCAAATTCGAATTAAGGCAACTTAGAGGAAAATCTAGCGGGCAAGTTTAACGAAACACACCCGACACCTACGTTAAGATATCGAATTCCCCTCGGTATCGAATTGCTCTGCATTTGAAACTTATTGTGACAAGTGCTCCATATTTTAAAGTCTTTATTTCGTTACCTAAACACAATAATATTTTGCGGGCGTGTATACCCAATTTTTATGATTTCACCTCGATTTTAATAACTCTTATTTGACATATTTCTCTTTTTAAAGGCGGAAATGGCACTGAAATCCGAAGGATTTGTTGACATAGATATGTCCACACTTGAGTCAGTTTTAGGGCGGGAGACACTCAACTGCAAGGAAATGAACTTACTCGAAGCTGCACTCAATTGGGCTGGAGCAGAGTGTGGGAGAAGGTCAGTATCCTGAACAAAATGCGATGTTTTTATTTCGTAAAATATTGTAGTAATATACAATTCGTCAACGACGAATTCCACGCAATGAGTACGTCCCATAAACATATAATATAAAAGGGGAGACAAAACATTCCATTCATAAAACACCATTTATTTACAAACATGCACAGTTCTACACTTTTAAGTTAGAAGACGATGTCTTTAAAAAATGGTAACGCATTTAGATAATTTCGATCTAATATTAGTCATAAATAGGTAATCGTTGTAGGTATTTTTACAGAAATGCAGATAATATAAAGAAATAATCCATATTTTTGCAATATTTACTTAAAATATAGAATTAGCTACACAACTGCTTTACCTAAAAAAACATAACCTTACACACCACGCACTGACGTACCATTGTATATAGCTAATAAATAGCTCTAAATAGTTTTAGTTCGAAAAAACACTAAAAATTAATCCAAAAACACAATAAATCACAAACGATCATAAAAGCAGCACAGCGAATAACCCCTAACACCACCGCCGGCGAAAAATGAATAAAAATAGTAAACTTCAGGGTGGCAGGTAAAAATTACCATACAGCGTTGCCACAGTGATTTCCTTAAAATATTGCAATTTGATGTTCTTGGGAAACTAAAAATAACTTTGCGAGTAGGAAATTTAAGAACTACATACATATTTAGTACAATATTTTTACTTAATAGGTACACATGAGAAATGCATTCAATATAATTAATATTATACTTTTCGGTTTCAAACGCAGGCGGTAGATTTAGGACTCTCAGTACAGACTTGGCATCATTGATTACTATTTAAAACTTTGTATGATTCTGGCAGAATAAAAACAATTCTGTCTATTTATTAATTAAATGTCTTTGGTACGTCCCAAAAAAATTTTCTATCTAAATGAAAATTTTTTTTTTTGATAATTTTATTTTACATTAGGTATTCCTATTAAATTTTAGTTTTTTAATAGCGCATATAATATCACGAACATAGTCGGTTGTTTTTAAAATCCCTTTTAATATTTCAGGGAAATCGAACCAAACCCGCAGAACAAAAGGGCAGTTCTAGGCAACGCCCTCTATCTAATTCGAATACCAACAATGAGTTTGGAAGAATTCGCAAATGGCGCTGCACAAAAAGGAATTTTAACGCAACAGGAAACCATCGATATATTTTTTCACTTTACAGCAAATAATAAGCCGAGTTTGCAGTATCCAATCAAAGCGAGGGCAGGATTAAAAAGCCAGGTAATTTTATAAATTGATTCCAGTATATCTGCAGTTGCTGAACCACTCAGAAGTTATTCCAAATTGAAAAATTTAACTTACAGCATATTTATCCTTTGTGAGACGTTTGCAAATTTCTAAACTGTTTTTAAATTCATATAGATTAGATAAAAATGAAACATGTAAAGCCGGGTCCAAACCATGTCTATATTAATGCTCACGAGGTGTAGACGGATTTTAAAATGAGCGAATGAGACACATGTCAAGATATTGCAGAGGCAATCGGTCTAAAGTTAATATCAATAAAGCCGCATTTACATCAGTCGTGAATAGCGAACGTGAGACGCTCGTGGTACACCGAATTTAGTAATTTCACGACTAAAGTCGTTTTACTTTCGTGAAGAAGGTATATGCAGAAATGCAGTGCTTGGTAGCACAAGCACATCAAGTTATGTGTGCAGTGATAGCAGGGAGCAACTTTCGACAAAAGAAAAACAACAGGCGATGGTGGACAAGAAAGTGGATGTGGGAAAATGGGACATAAACATCGTCAAACGACCACCAAGACTTTGTATTTTGAGTTTTTTTTGTTAATTATTGGGCGTAGGAGGTACGCAAATTTTTGAATTTTAAAATGACATGAATGTCTGTAAAGCCATCAACTTCCATTGCAGACGCAATTCTTCTTGCTACAATCACACGAGACTTTCGTTTTTTTAGCTCCTCTAGTAGAGGATCCCACAAAACCGGCTAATTTTGGTATAGTTCAATAAATTTAATTGTGTCTGCGTCAAAATTTTGACACACAACTGCCTTCTTGCTCTGTTCACTGGACTTCACGTAACAAAAATCAAACGGGCTTGATTTTCTCACGAACGATATATTTTGGTTCGTGAAAAAAATTCACGATTCCTACTTCACGCGTGATTCACGACCCGTGTCAAAGCGGCTTAAAATTGAGACTATTGACTATAATATTTCGACTACTACAACTATGCTGTTCCTTATTAAGGGAAATAATCATAATTTTAAAACGGCCATATCAACGAAATGCCTCGGAAACTAAAAGACATACCAAGAAACCAAAAAGATGGGGTAGTAAACTCAACTTATAAGAAGGGAAGATTGTTGACTCTGATGCTGTAGCCCCTAATCGGTAAACTACCTACTTGTAATATAAAATAATGTATTTTTTATCGTTTTAGGTTTGTCATCGATTTCAATCATGCGCCTATCGTTCCAACCAATGGCGCTACAGAGGCCGTTGCGATAGCATACAATTCTCGGTCGACCGTAGGATTTTCGTCGTCGGTTTCGGATTATATGGATCATCAAATGGAGCTGCAGATTATAGCGTTAAAATCGAACTAAAACGATTAGGGAGGGTATTGGCGGAAAACAACACGAAGTTCTTCTCGGACGGATCCAGCAATACGTTCCACGTGTACTTCGACAATCCCATACAAATTGAACCCGAGATGATTTACACAGCCTCTGCGGTACTAGATGGGGGAGAGCTGAGTTATTTCGGACAAGAAGGCATGAGCGAAGTTACCGTTGGACAAGTGACTTTCCAGTTTCAATGTTCTTCCGAAAGCACGAACGGTACCGGGGTGCAAGGGGGACAGATCCCGGAATTAATATTTTACGGTCCCGCTCATGAAGAGCATTGAGTCAAATTGTGCTATTTAAATAAGCTAGTCATAATTTTAAAAGTATTTTAAGTACAATGGGAGATCTCAATGACCGCGCAATATAATTATTAAGTTTAAACATATATTAGAACTTAATTTGAAATGAAAGGTATAGTGTCGGAGATATAACATTTGTTGCTTGAAATCGGAAAAAGTCACCAGAGTAACGTGATTTGTTTGAAAGAAACTGCATTAATTTTTTTGTAATTCAATTTAATGAAAGGAACATAATATTTGACCTATTAAAATGGTCACAGGTATTTTCTGAATGTTCCATTTTTTTAACAAAGTAAACATTTACAGACACACACCATCTTTTTGGGTATCATGTAACTGGTTAGCAAAATATTCTTATTTTTGCGAACAGAAAAATGTAATCGGTCAGCCAAAATGGCTAGTTGGTCAGCAACTTTTGGACATTAAACATTTCTGAATCGGTCAGTAATTAATGTCATACTAGAGTGCTCTAAATTATTTTGGTACGCGGTGCTATGAGCGTTCCACTTTTTATCAGCTATTGGTAAGCAATTAGCGGGTAAGCAAAATATTTAATCTTTGTCATAAAAAAAGCAATAAAACGTGAAATAGTGACAGTGCCCTGGGAAAACAAGTGAAAACAAAACCCACGCTACACCTTTTGGGCCTTGACTGCTACACCGAATGAAAACACACGCACGCAATTAGCCACTCGTATTACCCGACTGCTTACACATGCACTGCTTACACTGCTTGCCCACAATAACGAACTTTGCCGATTATTCAAAACAAACGCGATCCAATGATTTATATTGATAACCATTAATATGCAAACCTCTGAAGTAAACTGCTTCTAGACATGTTTTTTTCTACTGACCAATTGTAAAATCTTGCTGATCAAGTAATCATTTCGCAGCTCGACTGTTAATTAAGCGAACACATGATATTAGAAGCGGACTGATATCGGTTAAATTGTTGACAGTTTGTAGCATTTTTTGCTTAACAAATGTTGCAGCCTGATTTTTATTTATTGCAAGCAAAATCTTTTTACGCTGATCAAAAGATTTAATGGCTATTTTTTGCTGCGAACCAATTTTAATAACGGCAGAGCATTTAATTACTTCTCTTTTTATTTGTTAAAATTTTATTTCGATTTCTTGAGCTGTGTTCCCACTGACTTACGGCAACTCAACTGCGACGCAACTAGTTGCTTATGAGTTGCCCGACATACCGCGTCGCCGTCGTCAGTTGCTTCCAATCGCGGTGTCATGGCGGACGAGACAGTAAAATATTTAACTTTTGTTGCTCATTCGGTAAAACCTATGGAATTTAATCGGATCATTATTCAATTCCTGTGGCACTATATACGAACTCTGTCTCAAATTTATGGTATGAAAAGGGTTAACCCAAAATTGTCGCTCAGTTTTTTTCTTAAGCTTTTTAACGAGCAAGTATGTTGCGGCTATATCTTTATCTGACGAAGACGACGTTTTGCTCATGTCAAAAGAGACTTCAAACCAGTTGATTCCAGTGGGAACGCATGAGCAACTCAACTCAAGATGCGGTCGCGTTGCAGTTGCGTTGCGGTTGCTTTGGCGAGAACAGGCACTAATACTAAAACACCTGATAGTAAACATTGAAGGTGCTGGTACAGCTTTGGAGTTAATTAGAAAATTACGTTTGGATGCAGTTTACTTTGCAAAAACCACTTGGGAACAAGTAACCAAGGAAACAGTTAAAAATTGCTTCCGTCGTACACAAGTGTACTCTAGGTGGTCGCTAATGATTTTGCGAACAAATGTTATACAGTTAAACGCAACTATACCACAATAAATAACCAAATTGTTCTGTGCAGAAACATTATTTCTATCAGAAGAAAAATGCCCGTGTAAAAAATCAGAACATGGAACAATTCAAATACTGTCTGTCTGTATTAAATGATCAAAATCAAATTGATTAGTGGTTACCCTATTAAAATTATGACTACCGGAAAACATCCTTACCTAACTAAACGAATCTTCCCCTAAAAAGACTTATTTTCACGTTAATTTAAATATTATTTAAAAGTGCTGTGACTATGACTATCAAAAATGTAGTGCGACTGCCAGATTAGTGCCCTAATTTAAAAGACTGCTCATTAATTTGTGGGATTTGTTTTTTTTTTAATTTATATTTAATTTTAATGCTTAAAAGCCAAATGTAGTTTGCTAAGTTTTTTATATGATGTTTTATGGATATTAATGGCGTTAATTTATTGTTTTGATCTCCAGTTATTTATCCAAAAAAAAAAACTGTATAGAAAAACGTACCGGCAATTGAAGCAATAAACTAAAGCACTTATTAACCGTCTAAAGTTGCATTTATACTAATTTTACTGTACTTCTATGCTTATGTATTTTTAATATATTAACTATTCGGTATTATTTACATGTTGATCATTAGAGAGGTTTTGCGATAAAGTTTTACGGTAAACTATAACGGTTATAGCGGCAATAACGGTTTATTTTTTAACTAGAAATAAACGAAATATTAAAAAATTGAAAAATTAATCCAAAATCCCTCTTCTGAACTTTAAATAAATGATCACCTGAGGTCTTGAGGAGCTTTGGAGCAAAACCGAATAAATCCTTTTTATATGAAAATCCAAGTTAGCTGCGGGCATTAATCAGTTTCTTAAAACCTAGTTGCGAGCAAAGCAGGATAAATATTGAAATTTAGGGACAAAATAAATGTTTTGGTGCAAAACCGAATTAATCTCAAAAATTATGACTTTGTGAAATAAATTTGGCAACAGGGGTTCTGTAGAAATGTAAAAATACTTTTGTCGTCGACTCTTCATTTCTTGTCGTACACATAACGTCCCTGTCTACAATACAGATTTTTGAGAAATAAATTTAAAGATAGAAAACAGGTTTCTGTTTTTATTTTGATGTTTTCTTAGTAAAACACATTTTTTTATGTTTGAACTAGTTCAGGAATGTTCTTATTAATGTTTGGTAATAACGGTTTGAGCAAAACCAAATAAACGCAGTCTTTTGGACCAAAACCGAATAAATCCATTGTTGTTTTTGTTATATTTTTTATAATTCCCATTTATGATGTTGGATAAGTTAAGATATTTACTTACCAAACAAACGGAAAAGCGAGTACTTTTTGAGTTACAAAAAAATCGTCTTTTTTTCAAAAAATCATTATGGTGGATTTATTCGGTTTGGTTTTTCTCCAAAACTCCTCAACTATAAATGCTATCAATTGTACATAGAAAACCTTCTACAGCTTGTATAGCTCGTTAACTTCTTTCATCGTTTCTCATTACTGTACACTTTGGATGAAACAAAAATGAAAAGCAATCCTTCACGCATTATTTGGGATGAACAAGTGACAATGACTCTTAAAACCGTATTAGAGTCGGCAATGGCAATCATAATTGCACGGATTCATGCGCAGTACACCGTCCTCGATCAGCTGGCCCAATAATGCACGCATTGCGGGCGCAATGCGGAATGGAATCCGTATTACAGTCGGCAATTCTACTCTTCTGGCAATTAAAATTGCACGGATTTTTAATTTCCATTGCCGCTGCAAGTGTGGGTAGAGATGGATTATTCTGTTATTTTTAACTGTTTAGTAGTTGGTCGCCATGAACAGCTAATGGCTAGTTTAACTAACTGGTACTGAAATTCGCGGTTCACATTATTTATTAAGCATATGTGCTGATAATTCGTCACAACTTTTTTGCACTGCCATTTGTAAGCAGCAGTAGCTGCTTTAACTGGTAATCAAAACGGAACAGGTTTGATCAATTCTAGTTTGGGGGTATTTTAGGGATTTCGACGGTACCAACTGCTGTTCTGACTGTTGGCAATGCGCCAGCTGATCGAGAACGGTTTAGTGCGCATGAATTATAATTGCCATTGCAGGCGCAAGAGAAGAATTGCCGACTCTAATACGGCTTTTAGGTTAAGACGAACAAGCAAAAAGAGCCAGAGCTATTTATATTTGGCAGCGAATGTACTGCGATCAAAATATAAGAATTTACGCCACTTCGGGCGTTCTCACACTTACCGACAACGATACATGTGGACGGCAAATAGATGAACACCGACATGTCGGTTCCGTTTATTTACATGAGATTTGCCGTCTACCGGTGCCGTGCCGGTGTCATGTCGGTGTGTGAGAACGCCTTTAGTAGTAAAAAGTTTGGTATCGCATCACCGCGTTTGCCTATACTCATACTCCTTCCGAGCTGCACGAATGGAGAGAACCAAGCAATCGAGTGAGATTTTTAACCGCCGCACATCACTTTTTTAGAACTGCCGCCAATGGTGGGGGATTTACCTTTACATGACCCTAACAATGCCAGTGTTCGCAAAATAGCGGCCGTTTCTAAGAATTTCTTTCGTCGGAGTTCGGTAATATTAAAGTTAAGAGTATATACAAACAAATTCTATGTGCAAAAGGTAGCATAGGGTAATAAAGCAATAGTAAAAAAACCTGTATAACTTTTAGTATACATAACTCAATAGAAACTTTAGCATATAAAAACTAAACTTATTGGCAAAATAAACTATTAGATCTAATTAAAATGAGGTGTGTTTTTCTACATTCTCTGATAGGCCATCTTGTATATTGCACAAACAAAGTTACGTTCTTCTGCATTGTTGCTATCCCTGTGATTTATTTAACGCAGATAGCTGGGTAAGATTTTTTTTATGACTAGTCAAATATTTCATTATGACGCCATTTTCAGCAATGTAGTTCATCTCCGTGCGTAATTAATCCACTACTCTTTAGATCAATCAGTGGGCGCATTCAGCTAAGCCCATCGATTTGTAAGCGATTTGTAATTGATGGATATCTCCTTGGAACAGTTCAATTTAATGAATTCGGCAAGATAATCTGGTTCTGTAAAGCTCGATTCATAGTTGCCGTAACGTAAGACGTAGCGTTAAGCCGTAAGAAAAATAAACATGTGATTTGCAACAGAACAATTATTCATAGTGCATGAAAATTAAACAGTAAGAAGTAAGAAATGGTTCAATTCCATATTTTAGGCCACGGCTTATGGAATCGGTTGGGATCGGTCATACTCGTGCATAACCGTCATGTTGACATCACCAAATTGTATGTTTTTTGGCTAATACTTGCAACATAGTATTGCTCTCGCTATTATAATTATAATAAAGAAAAATGTATCATGTGAAAAACAAAAACCATAACCTACAAATTCGTAACCTTCCTATTCTAGGAGCGGCTAAAGTTCCTAGCGGAAACCGATGTTGCCAAATTGTCTCCTTATCATAAAAATTATACAAACGGACAATATCACTAAGACGATTCTGTTTTTTTCTACAGATAAAAACTGCGTTTCTGTGCTACGTTTGTATTTGTTGGTGTTGGTACTCCTCGTACAAAGAACTAGGTTGAACCCCAACATGTTTACAATAGAATATTTTTAAATCGAAAGGAAAAGTATGTTTGCTGTTCAGCTTTATTTTTTAATCTATTCTCTTATACTGAATATGTTATTTTAGGTCACAGATTATAGTATCTAAAAAAATTCATAAAAAAACAGGTATTTATAAAATTTACTTTAAAATAAATCAAAAACATAATATCTATACCTACTTATGTATATTTGTACAAATTTAAAATCTACAAATTGTTTAGATAAGAACGCTAATTCGGAACTGTATAAACCCACTAGAAGTATATTTAAGTTAAAGTTATGAAGAAACAATTTTACGCGATGAATAGTTAGTAATAGAAAAAATAGTAAACTAATGTGGAAAATACTTAAAACACTAGTAAAAAAAATTAACAAAATATTTACTTAGTGTGATAAGACATTTTCATGCCCAAATGAACAGAAATTAACTGTTTCAAGTATTTTAGAAATATGTAGATTCCTAGCTCTGATATGTGGAGCTTTCCGAGTTTAGCAGTTTGTCTATGATATTTAAAAAAATGATTTCCTCTCCAGTACAATAGTGAAGACATCTTGAATTCCTTAAAAGTATTTCAATGTATCAGGACATGTTCTCAAGGTAGACTTCCACATGATCTCAAAACAAGCATATTCTCTTTAAGAGCCAATTTTTCATCATAATTAGGTTTTTTAACTGATTGTTCATTCCGATGTTTCTGTCTCTGGCAACCCCGACACGAGTCACGACTTTAGGCTTTGAATATAAACTTTCGGAACAACATAACCTCACTATACATTAGGAACAGTAACCCTCGTACGAATGACAGGAGACGACTTGGCAACATCGGTTCCGCTCCTCGAATTCTTAACGAAACTATGAACGGGTATATCCTAACTGCTTTTATCGACTACGGCTTATGTTACGGCAACTATGAATCCAGCTTAAGGAACAAAACAGAAAATTTTAACAAATTAAAAATATGGGGCACAAACATTTTAGGAATAGAAACTCAAGAAAAAATCATTTTCTAACCCAACAAATCGCTGTCAAATCACAAATCGCTTTTTAAATTGAATGAAAAAAATGGCGTACGATTGGTCATCGATTAGTGAGACCTTTTTTTTTAGGGCATTCAGTAGATTATTACTAGTCGCTTACAAATCGATGGGCTCTGCTGAATGCGCGCAATCATTCTTATAAATTTACCAAATTGTCGTAGCAAGTCAATAGAAATTAAAGAACTGTCAAAAGATTGTGTTAGAATGACTTTCAAGCCTACATTTTAACAGGTTAGGTTCTAACAGCCCGGTGAGACTGCTTATGGGGGGGATCGAAACACGTTAGTCATCTTTACTGAGAGTAAGCATCAATAATAATTTCTTTTCCTAAATCATATGGGGCCCAAAAATATGCTTGGACTTGAAGCTTGAAATATTTGCTAGGACCTAGAGCCCAGTTGAAGATGGTAAAATATTCTATGTAAATTATGGTTTACTTCATATTTTTTAATACAACTACTTACAAGCTTATTTCTGAAGTTTAATTTTTCATTTGTAGTTACGTTACTAGTTCAAAAAATGATATAAAAGTGTGTAAGGATTACTTAAAGTGATATTTACAGCTTAAAACATGTCAGAATCCTAATATTGATTTTCACCACTTAGTAAATCAAATAAAAGGGTTTTGAATGTTTTTTGTTGGTTAAATGTAACTTTAAAATATTGACAGTAATAAAAATTTGGACAAAAGTGACATTTAAAAAGCACGTGTGTTTGTCAGCTGATGCCAGACGAAATGGATGCCGGGTTTGTTCATACTTGCTTCGATTTGTTAACACGGCTGTTTGTCTTCTTCCTGTTTATGAGTATTCGTTGGGTTCTAATTTGATGCTTTTAAAATGTCGCTTCATATACAAAATGTATAACTAGCAGAACTCGCAGTATGACAAAGTCATGAATTCATCGCTAATACAAATTTGTCGTAGATTAATTTATCGATAATTTTTGCCTTTCCCCACTATTGATTTCATTTATACAAGTTTAAAGGTTATAAGTTCAGTTCAGTAGCGTTGCGCAGTTGCAGTTCGCTGGAAAACACTTCCTGATTTATAAACTTCGCAGGTCGTTCGCGGGCGTTGTGCATTTCATTGGTCAATTTGTCACGACCAATAGCGTGTTGGAATTTTTAACTTCACATGGCATATTCTCACTCTCTATTTCAAAATTTAGTGCAAAATCAACCTGTACTCTGCACGAGGAAGGTAAACAACGAATTCATAACCCTAAAAAGACTAGACGTCAACCCAGACTTTTACCTGTCAACGTGATTCACTTTCACATTCTATTGGTTACAAGTGAAACTGCAGCGACACCTGTACTAACTCGAACGAACCGCAGCGGAGTTTATAAAAGATCTGGCATGTTTTCATCTGTAAAAGTCCAACGACAGCCGGCGGAACTGAATTGCAGCGACAAAGTTTATAAATGCCACTTAAAATATACAAAATAATAAAAAATCACTTACCGACTGAGGGGACGTTTATACATAAGGCCTGTGATAACTTCAGGTAGGTGCGTCCAAGCTCGTAACAGCATATTTGAAGAATATCACTGATATCAATTAGTAAATCTAATAAATGCAGTTAAGGAGTCATCACAGAATGCAGGTAAATAAACAAAAACAAGTTCTGTTTTCCGAAATTTTCAACGATGTACTACTATTTAATAAAGGGTGAAATACGTAAATAAGCGTCAAAAATTAATGTTTACGTGTTCTTAAATTTTCTCAGGAATAAAGGTGCCCACATACGAGCGTACATGCGTTAATATATGAGTGTACAACCATGTACGTCCACGTAAAGGTGAACATAATTTGGGCACAGACGGTGATACATGTTCGAATGCTTTTTATGTCGAACGAAATGTACCATAAAAGCTACACGGCGTGCATGTTCGTATGGCTCATACAAACGATCGAACATGACACTCACGTACGCACATATGAATGCACACATATGTGCGAGACGGGCAAATACCCACATGCTATACACTCTTGTGTGGGTACATATACAGGATTATAAGAAGCACATTCTATTCTAAAAGTTATAATTTTTAAAATATACTATCAAAAATGTCTAGTATATTTATTAAATAAAAAAAAGTATACCATCTCTAAATCATCTCCAATGTCGTCAATTTTTAAATCTTTAAATGCATTAGTTACAGAGTAAGGTTATATTTATATTACCTTATTTGATATGCTATTTTATAAAAAAATCAATTTTATCTCAGAACTGGTTGGAGATGGATATAGGAAATTGTTAACAAAAGGAACACATATACGCGATCCCGATTGCGATCAAATGCGTCTCTTGTAAACAAGTTCAGTCGGACACACTTGTTGCGACCTGTTGGCGATATACGTCGACTTTTGCAGCGTTTGATCGCAGAATGGTCGGCGTAGGCGATCACATTCAGCAGTAACGCTTATTGTTGATCAAGTAAAGTGAAAAATGTCAAATTTTCAAAGTGTTAAAAACGCTACGTTTTATGTCATTTGTCACATCCTGACTAGGTATAAGAATGTGCGGGCATAAAATTCGCCCATTTCATGTGCCAAATATTCCTTTCAATTAGAAACGCTTTTTCACAAAATATAATAATTATTAATGACTCTACTTTCTTCACATATTATTCGTCCCATAATATCACAAAAAGCAGTTCTATGAAGCTACACTGCATTTTTGCGTGTATATCTGTTCGCTTCCCTGTTATCGTGATCGCTACGTGAACGCCATAGCGATCGTGGTCGCATGTTCCTTGCTTTTAGTTACAGGAAATTATTGGTTGCATTTAGCAGATCCCATCGATTTGTAAACTAGTTATAATTGGTAACGTCACGATTCGCTTCGAGTTGTAGTTCTGCTGAATGCATTTTGTTGTCGTCAGTTTTTTGTCTGGTTAGGATCCATATTTTTGTCAAATATTACATTTTTTTCTAGACCAAATGGATAATTTTATTCTTAATGCTCCTCTTTACTGGCGGAGACCTTGTATAATATGTTTTTATAACTATAATTCAGTTCTTTCGTCATTTTACTCCTCAACTCAACAAGCAAAAGTGACATAAATCGCTATTAAATCGCTTTCCCATCGATTTTTTTTAGTGCCCTCAGCAGATGATTAATAATCGCTTATAAATCGATGGGCTCTGCTAAATGCGCCCATTGATTCGTAGAATCTCTTGTTTTTCAGTGCATTCTGTTATTCGATTACTAATCGATTATAAATAAGATCCGGGGTGGTGGCCAAGAAATGGCCTTACTTCACGTTGACACAGTTTAAATTAATTTCAATCAAAAATGACAGTAGGATCAGCTAGTTTAAAATAAACTCGTGTATAAATGTATCAAAATTATCGTAAATGTCTAAAAATGTTCAAGAAGCCAAAACTGAGATCAACAACTCATCCTCGCCGTTAACAGAATTTCTCGCAGGTCTTGGGTCAGCATTTATTACTATTAGTGTAACATATCCTATAACCAAACTAATATATCGCCAAATTTTGGAAAATACAAATGCAGCTACATCATATCAGAACATTAAAAAGGAGGGGGCCTTGGTTCTATATAGAGGATGTTTAGCCCCACTGCTACAAAGATGTGCAGCAATTTCAACAATGTTCGGAGTTTATCGAGCTGTTACGATACCTCTAGAGACCCTAAATATGAATAAATATGTTGAAAAACTTAGCGCGTGCATCTGCGTTGGAGCATTTGAGACAATCTTTATGCCACTGGAACGAATACAAATGTTATTGATTGTATCACAGTACAACAGAAAATTTCGAAATATGTTTCACGTGACCAGAATTCTTGCCAAAGATTATAGTTTAAAAGAATTCTACAGAGGGTATACTGTCGTGCTCGTAAGAAACATTACCTCGAATTCATTCTTTTTTATTAGCAAAGATGAACTTCATAAACGATTCAAATTTAGTGACGTAGCATATCGACAAAATGCCCAACATTTTATGTTTGGTGCCACTTTAGGTACTATAATGACTCTATTGTTGTATCCTTTAAAGGTGGTAAAAGTGAACATACATAAACAGATAGGAGGGAAATTCCAATCTGTTAAAGAAGTGGTTAAAGAAGTTTACAATAAAAACGACGGTGGAATCATAAATTTTTATCGTGGAATAGTGGTTAATGGTAGTCGAGCATTAATATCATGGGGACTCACAAACTGCTCATATGAATATCTCAAAAAGAACATTTCTTAAATGAATACTATACCATTAACGTTAATGTAAGTTTTAAAACGACATAATGGTACATGATTGTAATAAAAAAAAATACTTATCAATATATTCTGTGTCCTGTTATTTTAGTCCATATTTTTAGTAACTAAAAGGACACTTCTCAAAGAGAGATAGAGAGAAATTAGTTAGTCTATCAAAATATTCATTTGTTATAGTCGCCCAGTTGTGTTTTCACTATTTTTATATGGCACATGATGGCTTTTGCCTTAATTTAATAATATTGCAGTCAATTAATTTTTCTAATAGGGGAGAGGGGGGATAATTGATCACAGTTTTAGTTTTTTTTTTAATTATAATCAATTTCTATTTCATCTATATTTCTCTAGTTAGGTACATACTATGTCTTTCGGTATTTTAAATACTTTTTCACATGTTCAACCAACAAAAAATGACGTATAATACAGAAATTAAATAATTTAAAAAAATAAGAACATGCACAAGTATCCCCCTTAGACTACTTGTTCAGAGGGACCGGAATACTATATTTTTTAAAATAAACAGATTTTCAGAAAAAACTTTATATACTCTAGTGAACAACATTTAAGCATATACATACTATAGTATATTTAACTTTTCTAAAATCGTATTTTCACGAAACAAAATAGACATGTGTCGGAATGTAAACATTGGCTGCATTCAGCAGAGCCCATCTATTTATAAGCCATTTTTAATCGGTGACGTCACGATTCGCATCGATTTGTAGTTCTGCTGAATGTATTTTGTTCAGTTTTTTGTTTGGTTAGGACCTCTGCTAAATATTTTCATCAAATATTATATTTCTTTCTTGTCGAAATGGATAATTTTATTTTTAATGCTCCTCTTCACCAGCAGAGATTGTGTATAATGTTTTTATAATTCACTTCTTTCGTCATTTTTGATAAATTTTACTTCTCAACCTTACAAACAAAACTGACATATATCGCTATCAAATCACAAATCGTTTTTTAAATTCGATGGAAAAAATGGCGTCGGATTTCCTATCGATTTTTTTTTAGTGCATTCAGCAGATGATTACTAATCTCTTACAAATCGATGGGTTCTGCTGAATGCGCCCATTTATTTATGGCAGCAAATAAACTAGATTATTCTAACCCTGGAACTAAATGACATTGACATTTCACATTTTAGTCTTGCCATATAGTAAAAGCAAACTATATTAGTGGTAATATATATATAATGATTCACAAGCCGCCGCTGATCTACACCGAATGCCGAAATCTACACTAATATGGATATATACAGTGTGTACATAAAGTAAGGAACAAATTCATTATCTAGGAATCTAAAAATATTTCGGAAAAATCCTCGGACACGTGTATAATAATTTTTAATGGCGCATTTTTTCCCATACAAACTTAATATACAAGGTGGCTCATGTAGTAGATATGACATTATCGACGATTATTTTAAATGGGAACCCCTATATTTTAGTTCAGATCTGTAATCTCCAAGAACAGCTGATTTCAAAAACATAACACACTTAGGGACTAAAATTTATAGGTTCGTTACTACAGGGTAAAACAAATAATTTTATTTAAGATATTTTTAATTTAAAAAAATGTACAAAAATTAAATAAGCTATTTAATTAAGTGTTGAAATTGTCCTCCTTCTGCTGCCTGACAGTACCCCAAGCGATCAATAAATTCTTGTTGGACTTTTCTTATGGTTTCTTCTGAAATGTTCCTGCATTCTGTTGTTATTCGATTTTTTAAATCTTCAATATTGGCAGGTCTGACTTTATAAACAACATTTTTCAGGTGACCCCACAAGAAAAAGTCCAGTGGTGTAAGGTCTGGAGACCTAGGCGGCCATTCAACAGGCCCACGTCTTCCAATCCACTTGTTCGGAAAAACTTGGTTTATGTAATGGCGCACTACTGCTGCATAATGTGGAGGTGCGCCGTCTTGTTGGTACCACAAATTTTCATCTAGAATTCCTGGATTATTTCTACTAGGGTATAAGTTAACTAGCGTAGGGATAAGAAAGTTCTGAAGAAAATGAAGATAATTTAGCCCGTTTACATTGTTGTCAAAAAAATATGGCCCAATAATTTTGTTTTTCACAATACCAGCCCAAACATTAATTTTTTGAGGATATTGAGTATGGTGCTCACGCATCCACCTGGGATTTTCTTTTGCCCAGTATCTACAGTTTTGCCGGTTCACTTCTCCATTTAATTTAAAGGTAGATTCATCCGAAAATAGGATATTTTCAACAAACAAAGGATCTAAGTTACATCTTTCCATTAATATTTGACAAAACTCCATCCTACGATCTGGATCATCTTCATTCAACTCATGAACCAATCGGATTTTAAACGGGTGCCATTTTTCTACCGTCAATAGGTCATGAACGGTCATAGCAGCCGCCCCATGATCAATGCTAATCTGGCGGACGCTGTTGTGGGGATCTTCTTCCATAGCCATTAAAATTTCTTATCATCCGGAATAGTTGGACGGCCTTTTCTGGGAATATCTTCCACTGAACCCATTTCCCGAAATTTTATTTCAAGTTTACTCACAGTTGATCTAGTAATTGGTCTTGCTGGATACTTAGTGTTAAACAAAATGCAAACTTCTTGTTGAGTACGGATCCTATCACCATATCCAATCATCATAAAAATTTCTATTCTTTGTGTTAAAGATAAACGCATAGTAACTCAATATGTTTTAAAATAAAATTTATTACTTCTAATAAACTTACTAGAAAAATACAATGTAATGACAATGACATTATCTAAATACCATAGTTACATAACAGCAAATAAGCCTACTTGAGAAAATACATAAGTGACAGCAAATGATGGTGCGTCCATTAATTACGTAAGGCTTTCAGGTAAAATTGGGTGATGGCGGAAGGGATTGAGCCAAATGTCACGAAATCTTTTATTGGGGGAAGGGGGGTTGAAAAATCGCTAAAAACGCCTCACGTAATTAATTGATGCCTCCCAAGCCAAAAAAAAATATCTTAAATAAAATCATTTGTTTTACCCTGTAGTAACGAAACTATGAATTTTAGGCCCTAAGTGTGTTATGTTTTTGAAATCAGCTGTTCTTGGAGATTACAGATCTGAACTAAAATATAGGGGTTCCCATTTAAAAAAATCGTCGATAATGTCATATCTACTACATGAGCCACCTTGTATATTAAGTTTGTATGGGAAAAAATGCGCCATTAAAAATTATTATACACGTGTCCGAGGATTTTTCCGAAATATTTTTAGATTCCTAGATAATGAATTTGTTCCTTACTTTATGTACGCATTGTATATAATGATTCACAAGCCGCCGCTGATCTACACCGAAAGCCGAAATCTACACTAATATGGATATATATATAGTGCGAGGCCAATTTGATTATATCCCTTCTAATTAACTATCCCCCTCTCTCTTAACTATTCTTACCGGGATGTTGTTAAAATAGTTTTAGTTCTATTCAGTGACGGTCCGTGGCTCTAATAAAAAGTAGGGCAAGGGGTAACAATATTTTTCCGATCAATTCACCTATGTACAAAATAACATACTTTTAAGAACAAAAACTTACCAAAACTATTATTCTACACAAACACACAGAATCAAAAAAGTTTAATTTCTTTAAATTTGGCATATTTTTCACTTCGTCTTTAATCCATTTTCTTTAATACAGTATCTTAATTGTCAGAAGAGGTTCAACTTGCAAAATGTATACAAAATAATACTTTTGTGCTCCACTAACACAGTTAGAACCATTCAAGAAGGTGGGCCCAATTATACTTAAAAACCTTGCTTGAGTGAGCGATTTCTGAACTCATTTGACCTTTCTCCATGCAAAAAATGCTGCCGACACAGACCATCTCTGTGGCTCAGATTATAGTCTGCACCTGGTTATTGGTAAACTTAATGTTTTGACTTTGGCTTAAATTGGCTATTGCCAAGACGATGCATGAGCTAATTGTTATTTATGGATGCAGATGTAGGTACTCGAGAGTAAAAATGAAAAAAAATATAATATTTTAAGTATGAGTGATAGACTGTGGTAGTGCCATGGTCTGATGGCACCTTACGGTTAGCCGTCACGAAGATATTAATAAGTTCAAAATCTTAACTAGAATATGTATTTCCCGAATATATTGTTTAAAAACAGATATGCAGCAATGCTGAAATCCTGTGGAAAAAACTAAAAAGGACAGTACTTAGTTAAAAAAGGATACGTGCAGTTCCTTCAGTTCTGCAGCTCAAATACACACAGGCAGCGTGTATATGAGTGTTCTTTCTTCCACGAGTGAGATTTCTAGATAAAGCCATTTTAAAAAAGCTGCAAGCTGTATCAATGCAGTGTTGATTTAGTTGAAGTTGGTTGCCGAGATTGGTTATACCAGCCCGAGCTTTTCGAAGTGTAACTTCACGTGACTCTAGGCCGCCACCGACATGAAATGCTAAAACATAAGAACCATTTAGAGACAATAATAAGGATAAACATAAATAGCACTGATGTAGGTATAAGTAACTTTACAAATATTAGGATATTATAAATAATACTGAAATACAAATAATTTAACCACAATATAGTCTGTTATTTTACTTACAGGCTCCAAACTTTGTAGATCCCCCTTTTGAATCAGCAGCAACAAATTGTCCAATAGCACTAGAAGTGCCATGTGCTCCTTCTTCAAACTGTACCTCAGCGACGATAATATTGTCCTCGAGCACAGACCCACAATTAGTACACACTGCATCGCCCCTCGCGGGATCAACTTCAATGTCTGAACTACCACAATTTTTGCACTTTCTTCCCGACGACATTTTAATTAAAAAAGTTTTATTTAAAGCTTCGCCAAACACGTTAACGCAGTATTCTAAAGTTATATAAATTCACCCACGTGCAATGCGAAATTTCCGTAGGGCTACAAAATTCAACAAAATATAAAAAATCAAATAAGCTTCCACCACTTCGTTATGATTTTGAAAATTAACCTAACCTCTCAACGTTGACAGATTCTTGTTATAGAGCCGAGCAACTGAGAAATAACTTTCATATTACTACACAGCGATTTTAGCTGCTGCGTCGTTCATGCACTAGGGGAGTTACGGATAGGTAAATCATTTTCTAGGACACAGGAAAAGTGTGTTGTTCATGTTTATAATAGTTTATAATCACAGCGGCGTGCGCCGTTTGCTCTTAACTGTATGTGACTGCAGTTAATTAACAAAAATGTTATGAGTCGTCCTTTTAAATGTGTTTAGCCCGCGGGAGGGTCGAACGCAAATTACTTTTGCATAGACATAAAAATTCACTCTTGCTAAAAAGTTTTGCTTGGTTGAAAACTTCCTTAGCCATAGTCGAGTTTCCGAAATAATGTACAGAGTGGCCAAGAAATGTGAAATTGATCAAAGAATTAAATACCGTTAATTAGTTCTAAAAATGCATCAAAATGCTGTTGTGAATAATTAGAATTATGTCCTCTCTCTAAACATGATGACGAGAAACAATCACCTATATGAGCAGGCGCGGAACTACTATGCAGCAAGACCACGCAACGCCGGGGGGGGGGGGGGGGGAAGCGTCCAGGGGGGCACGGCTCAAAGTGGCCTCCTGTTACGCAATGCGAGGCCTCACGCCACTTCAAAAAGTGTTTGTTTCTTACGCAACACTAATTTATTAAGATTTAATACTATCTCAAGAAAAGGAGTTCCTACACATCTTTCGATCGCCTTAGATTTTAAGAACCTTTACATTTTTTTTTGTAATAAAAAAGCATAGGTACCTATTCGTTTTGCAAATAAGGTAAGTTCTTGTCTTGTTTGTGTTGAATAAGTATCGTATTTCGCAAGTGCTGAGCTCCTCTGAAAGTGGGGCCCAGACCCATCGGTCCTAGTAGGTATAGGTTCCTTACAAAGGTTTTCGTAAAATGAATTTAAAGGAAAAGGTACATATAAGATCGCCAACCCTTTGAGAAGTTACTTTAAACAAGTAGCAAAAATAAGTTATTTCTTTTTTCAAATAATTAGGATTTATATGTTAAAGCCACTTATATTCTCAACAAAAAACACGTTCAAAGATTTTTTGATATTTCATTTGGTTAAGCATTTGTGACTAATTTTCTGACCAAATGTTTCTAAGCAGTTAAAAATTAAATATCTCTGTTATTAGGTAGTGAGTTGGCCATGCAATCATTTTTATAGAATAGAACAGAATTTATATTTTTATGAAAGAATTGTATTTCATCTTTAATTTGTTGTGTATTAACATCAAAAGAATAACTTTTGTTCAATGGTTCAATTTAGGGAAAATACGTTTACAGAAATGCATTGAACAAACCAGAGGTCATATTGAACAATTTTTCAAATAATTTTTTTTGTAGATTATTATTATTAGTAAGTTGAAATACATTTCTTTCATTCAAAATATCATTTAGGTTTCATTCTATGCAATTATTATTTCCATGGCTAACTGATGACTAAACACTGTGATATTCAGTTATTAACTTTGGTCAGAAAATTAGTTATAAATGGTTAATCGAGTGAAATATCTATCAATATATTTTTGTTCAGAATATAAGAAGATTTAACATGTCTAAATAATTATTTGAGGAAAGAAAAAACTATTTTGCGACTTGTTTAAGTAACTTCTAATCTTACCAGCCCTGCCCTGTATGATATTCTAATTATTCGATTTTATTATGTATTTTTAAATTAATTTTACGAGAACTTATACTTTTGTAAATATTTCCTGGAAATTTGGTTTAAAGGTGATTTTAAGCAATAAAGTTATTCAGAAAAGAATAGTGTGGTCACTTTTTATGGGTTTTGGAATAATATTATTATAATAATATTATATAATAAAGGTGATTTTTAGTATAAACCTTAGTTTCTAAAGTGCATTAAAAATTTTTCTCTCATAGGAATCACCAGTAATTTATTTTAAATTCTTATGGAGCAGTGGCGGTTCTTCCACAGGAGCACATGCGCACGTGCACCCCCAAAACAAAACGAATAAAAAATATTAATTTATATTCATTGTAGTAACAGGTGGCGGGTGGCAGCGGGGGATAGCGGGGCTATGGCGATTTAACATGGAAAAGGCGCACAGTTTTTGTATGCATGTTTTTAGTTGTCTGTTCGTGCATCTAGTTAGAAATTCGAGCGTGTACCTATGTTTTAATATTTTAATATTATATATTTATTAAGTTAAAATGAATAGTTGACGGTGGAATATTTAAGAAATAACTTTAGCTATTTGAGTTTGGAGCAAAAAATTGAAGTGAAGAATGCGGGAACAAATAAACCCGAAATTAATTTAACGCAGACCACAAAGGGTAAATCTATTGACTTTATTAGAAAGGTTAAAAATGAAATATATGAAAAAAAATTATAGAGGGTATTCCAAACTTAATGAGGCTGATATTGATCAATTAAGAACCAAAGAATGGACTTTACGTTTAAGCACTATTGTGTAGGGTTGATAAATGTTGTGTATTTCCATAAATGATACTCGATATGATTTTAAACCCTTTTATTTAAGGATTTAAACTAAAAAACACTGAAAATATGAAGAATGCCAACTTGTCAGTCTCGTGGCTGGATTCGTTCTCGTCATAAAACAGTTAACTATTGTTCTCGTCTTGGTTGCGCCTAATGACGTAGCCCGTAGATGGTGTAGTGGTATTAGACATCATTCGGTTTCCTTGATATCTCGTAGATGACGGTAGTAGTATTGGACATCATTCGGTTTTCTTGATAGCTTTAGTAGTATTAGTAGTGGACTGTATAAATATTGTTCCGAGTATTGCATGCGACGACGTTAAGATCAAACACACTAAGAAACCCTTTCTTATTTTCCAAAAGTTGCCACTTATATAAGACATTGCTTGCATTTTTAGAAAACGTGATTCATTCAAATGTTGTTAAATAAAACCATATAGTGTATTTTTAAAGTACATTTATATTTTGAAATTTTGACAAGTTTTTAAGAATCTTATTAAAACAACAGTGATACATTTTTACATGAATTAGTTACAAAAAAATATTTGGGTATGTAAACACCTTCGAGGGTAATATATACAAGGCAAAAATATTTTTAACTTTACTTTAAATATACAATTATATACAAATTTTTCATATTTACAAAATAGGTAAATGTTACCACATAAGGTTTACCTTATAATTGCTGCTTACCAAAATAACAACTCTCGGTTAAATGTAAAAAAAAGAATTAAAAAATTGTGTTCGTTTTATTTACATAATCAATGGAGTTTTAAAAGTGAAATTAATATTTGCAAAAACGCCAATTAAGCTCTTATCATTATTAATATGACCATAAAATTTAGTTCTCATTGCTGTGCCGGCCTTGAGTGAGACTTTTGGCATGGGGGGGGGGGGGGGAGGTGTGGTTCACACCCCTTCCACCTTTTGACCCCTTTCTTGAAAATATTATCGCTTCACCACTTATAGTAGCAGTCAATTTTAGGTTACCTTTATACTCCTAATTATTATTAATAAACTTAAATTTATATGTACATGTTCATTTTTAGATGATTTTAGTATTCAACAAATGATGTATTACGAATATGATTCTTATAAATTTTTTTATATTTAATGATTTAAATTATCACATTCATTTATAATTATATTACCTAATAACTTGTTTATAGCGATATTTTACAGTTTAAATTTAATAATGAAATAAAGTAATTTTATTGTATGTTTGACTGACGTCCACCGACAGAAAATTTTGCAGTCAACAATCAAATATACAAACATAATATTAAAAAATCTAATTACATTACAAAGATATGTAAATACTTTACAATATTTATCCTTAGACGTTTCTCATTCGATTTCGTATAAATTGGACTTTCATACTGCACACGTAGATTTTTTTAAATTTTATAATTTAAAGGAGCAGTCTTCAATTTTTCTACAAATTGAAAAAATAATTAACTAGGAATGTCAATAATAAAATTTACGAATAATTTTTTTAACGATAGAAATACGCCTAAATGGTTATGATTATTAAAACTAAAGTAACAAAATTTCTAAAATTACTGACATCAGATAAATATAGAAGCGTTTATATAAAAATTATAAAATAAAAGCAAGTAGTTGATAGTTTATACATTTCGTATATTAATTTATATTACGATTAATTTTAGATTTTCTTGTAAAGTACTAGTCGCACACACAATGGAGCACGCTGTAAGATTATTACATACAAAGCACGTTTTTACACAAAAAATTTAAACTTTAGACCCTGTTGGTAATTTTTCTGCACTATTCAGAAACAATAGGTTATATCAAATAAAAAGTTCTTATGGTTTAATAAAAAACATTTTTTCCTTTTTCAAAATACTCTTTAGCCTATATAGATTGTAAAACTTTAACGGGATTAAATTCTGTATAAAACGCTCCTTTTATTCCCTGGAAAATTCCAAACGGTTGGTGCAATTAAATACTCCATAAGAGGGTGATTCACGATGAGCTTGCATGAGAACCTTATGGAAAAACTGAACATATCTGAAACTATGAAAATTTATCGATATGCTCTCTGTGGCAGCCGGCTGACCCCGTAACGAATGAGTAACCGGGGAGTGATTCAAGCGATGACGTAATGCGGGCAGGAGGAAAAAGAACTGTTTCGATAGTTAGTTGTTTATGGATTATTGAAGTAAATAGATTGTATTGCGAGTGAATAAAGAGTACTGAGATTAAGTGTTGTTTCTGTGTGATGTTAGGTCAGCACAACTGGCGACGAGGATTTATTACTTTTAAGCTTACTGTAAGTACTCACAGAATTATATAAAACATGTTAATAAATGTTTATTTCTGGTTGCCAACCAACACCAATATAATAAAGCTAAGATAGTAACGATATTTAACAGTTGAATCTGCAAAAGGCGGATCAATACAAATCTGGCTAAAAAGGAAAGTAATAGGTTATTGTTACTTCCTTACGGCGCAGAGAACGTGAGGTTGTGAGCCACAGGGAATATGTAGGCCATATATAAAAGATAAAGCGTGAGCCACAGAGATTGTGAGCCATGAAATGAAATGCGTGAGCCATAGGAAATTGTGAGCCATGAAAAGAATAATCATTTATATAGTACAGTGGTTAGATTTTAAACTATAAACCCACGGTGCCCAAGAAATCATAAACGGTGTCAAGCAATTTAGAAAGAAAACATTCCCGCAATGTCCGACTCAGGAATACGACCCTTTTTATGTTAAAACATAGATAAGGCGTTGCTACGAAATGAATGGGAGAAATGGTTGAGATCATTAGAGTTATACCTAGCAGCGGAAGATGTTGAGGATTGTGTCAAAAAGAGGAACAAACTTACACTTAGGGGGACCGCAACTACAGGAAGTCGCTTACAACATACCTGGCGCAATTGAGACTTTTGATTCAAAACAAAAAAACGACATTTTCAGTGTTTTAGTACAAAAATTGACTACTTATTTTTCTCCTAAACAAAACTCGACATTCGAGAGGCATATGTTCCGAAATCTTAAACTCGCACAGGAAGAGAGTTTTAATACATTTGTTGTGAAAGTACGGCAGCAAGCTGCCAAATGTTCATTTGGAAATACTGCTCAAGAAGCCGCGGAAATTTGCATGAAGGACAAAATCATTGATACCTGGGCGCCAGTCGAATTGAAGAAGAAGCTTTTGGAGAAAGAACACACACTGGATGAAATAATACAGATTTGTCAAGTTCAGGAACAGATAGGTAACCAGTCAAATCCATGGATTCCGCAATACCAGGGCCTAGTAGACAATTTGAACCGGTGAACAGACTGTCCATGTCGGGACAAGATAGAAGACATCGAAACAAATGTACAAGGTGTGGAAAGTTTGGACACCCGAACTACTCTCAGTCATGCCCAGCCAGAGGATCGAAATGCAATAAATGTGGGATCAAAGGCCACTTTGCACTCACCTGCATGACACCAGCAGAAAAACACGAATCAAAACCGACCAATGGATATAGTAAGCGTAGGCGAGTAAACTTTATAGATGCGGAAGAAGATGCCGATCCTCAAAATCCTGATGATGATGAAATCAAAAATTTTGACTGTTTTAGAATAAAGAACAGTGGTTTACAGACACAACAAAATACGCGTGATGATATGATCAAGTGCAATGTTGGTGGTGTTACCATTACCTTTCTTATTGACTCTGGTTCTAAAGCAAACATAATATGTGGAGCTGATTGGACTCAACTAGTGAATAAGAAGGCGATAATATGGAACGTAGACGATCAAGTTGGCGACATATTGAAACCATACGCAACAGGAAGCTCCATTGTCGTGAAAAATAAATTCCAAGCTACCGTAAACCTACCAGGCTCGCCAGAAACGATTGCTTCATTCTATGTGGTGGAAAAAGGAGACATTTCTTTGCTGGGAAAACACGTGGCAATTAAACTAGGTGTGTTAAGACTGGGACCCAATGTTTATCAGATAACCGCTCCTTCGATTTTTCCCAAAATCAAAAACGTCGTCGTAAAACTTACCATCGATCCGTCGGTAAAGCCAGTACAACAACCTGTTAGACGGGTACCAATAGCCGTCGAGACAAAAGTAGAACAAAAACTGGAGGAAGCACTCAATTCGGGAATCATCGAAAGAGTAACAGAACCAAACTCCTGGATCTCACCTATGGTTATTATATTTAAGCAAAATGGAGATATCCGAATATGCATTGATATGCGCCGTGCTAATGAGGCTATCCTCAGAGAAAATTATCCCTTACCAACATTTGACAGTTTAATGGCAAAATTAAGAAATGCTAAGTATTTTTCCAGATTAGACCTCAAAAATGCCTACCACCAATTAGAACTAGATGTAGAGAGTCGTCCAATAACAACTTTTATTACACACAAAGGCATGTTTCGCTATACAAGGTTAATGTTTGGAGTAAACTCGGCTCCTGAAATATTTCAACGGGTGTTTGAAGGACTTTTGTCCTCTTGGGAAAATTGTTTAAATTACATTGATGACATCATTATTTTTGGACTCACCGAAGAAGAACACGATAGATGTCTTAAAAAGGTGCTGGATCTCTGCGATGCAAACAATGTTCTTTTAAATAACGAAAAGTGCAGTATGAAAAGTCAGCAGCTGGAATTTTTAGGGCATAAGTTATCAAGCAAAGGGATTGACGTGGACGATAAGAAGATAAAAACCATACTGGATTTTCGATCACCAGTCACCAAAGAGGAATTACGAAGTTTTTTGGGGCTTGTTACGTATGTGGGCAAGTTCATTCCCGATCTGGGTACTCTAACGGACTCGTTGAGGCAGCTCATAAAAAGGGAGTCAAAGTTTGCGTGGAATGATGTGCTCCAGAATAACTTTATAAAACTTAAAAACGCTCTGTCCAAGCTACCAACACTATGCTACTTCGATCCAGAACGTCGAACGAGGCTCATTGCAGATGCCAGCCCAGTGGCATTAGGAGCTGTGTTGATACAATTTCCTGGGGATACACCCAAAGTAATTTCATTCGCAAGCAAAAGTCTATCAGATATTGAGCGGCGATACTCACAAACCGAAAAGGAGAGCTTAGCACTCGTATGGGCAGTAGAACGTATCTATTTTTACTTGGCTGGGTTGGAATTCGAACTCGTAACTGATCATAAACCACTCGAAGCAATATTCAAACCAACTTCAAGGCCACCTGCAAGGATTGAAAGATGGGTGTTAAGACTACAGGCCTTTAAATTCAAAGTTATATACCAGTCGGGAAAACTCAATATAGCTGATTCCGTATCGAGATTGTGCAAACTAGATAACGAATCGTCATTCGACAGGGAGGAAGAACAACACATATACACCGTCGTTGAACAACATACACCAAGAGCCATGCGTATCTCACAGATAATTGATGAAAGTAAACATGACACCAAGATATGCGATGCGACTCGTAAGATAAATGGTAACTTGTGGGAAGCCTCAGATAAAAATGAATTATTTCCGTTTCGACTAGAACTAAGCACTTTCGGCCCAGTAATATTACGCGGAAACAGGTTAGTAATTCCTGAAATTCTGAGACAACACACCTTAGAACTGGCTCACGAAGGACACCCAGGGGAAACGGTAATGAAAAGGAGACTAAGAGCAAAAGTCTGGTGGCACCTGATAGACAGGCAAGTTGAAAATTTTGTCAAGCAATGTCGCGATTGCCTATTGGTGGCACAGCCAAATAAACAACCACCAATGACAAGACACAAATTCCCAGAGGGCCCATGGCAGTGCCTTGCAATTGACCTTTTGGGACCATTACCTACTCAAGGACAAATTTTTGTGGTCATAGACTATTATTCAAGGTATCAAGAAATAAAATTTCTAGAATCAACCACATCTTCCGTTATAATCAGTTATCTCACCGAGCTTTTCGCAAGATTGGGCATCCCTAAGTCAATACGATCAGACAACGGAAGACAGTTTGTAAGCGAGCAATTTAAAAAGTTTTGCAGTGAAAACAACATACAATTAATAAACACACCACCCTATTGGCCCCAGGCAAATGGTTTAGTGGAAAATATGAATCGATCCTTGGTGAAAAGGTTACAAATATCTCATGCAAACAAATTAGACTATAAATCTGAACTACAAAAGTTCATTTTAATGTACAATGTAACCCCACAAGGGACAACTGGAAAATCCCCGTCGGAACTGCTATTCAACACGAGATAAAATCCCATCGATATCCGATCTGGTGACTGAAAGAGTCGACGAAGAAGCATTAGATAACGATATACTGAACAAGCAAAAGGGTAAAGAAAAAGAAGACAGAACCAGAAGAGCTATGGAATCTCACATTATGCAAGGAGACAAAGTCTTTGTAGAGAACATGGTGATTCCTCATAAGCTTACATCCAGATATAACGAAAAAGAATACGAGGTCATCAATATCCAAGGAAACGAGGCGACACTAATGAGAGACGGTAGGATACTGAAGCGTCACGTGGCGCACCTGAAGAAAGTTCCAGATCAGTCACAAAATATTCCCAACATGTTACCATCAATTCAAAACGACCCATCCATAAATCCATCAGCTGCAAACAAGGACGAGTTAGGACAATTCGAGGGAGAAGGGGAACCAGGAGCACCACTGAGACGGCCACTAGGAACAACAACGCACCTGCGGGAAGATGACGGCGCATCCAGAGAAAAGAATCCTACAATGGTTGTGCATCTTAAGCTGAAAAGGAAGGACGGAGTGTGGCAGCCGGCTGACCCCGTAACGAATGAGTAACCGGGGAGTGATTCAAGCGATGACGTAATGCGGGCAGGAGGAAAAAGAACTGTTTCGATAGTTAGTTGTTTATGGATTATTGAAGTAAATAGATTGTATTGCGAGTGAATAAAGAGTACTGAGATTAAGTGTTGTTTCTGTGTGATGTTAGGTCAGCACACTCTCTTTAACTAAAATATTGGCATGTTTCTGTCATTTCCGGTTATACCGGAAGTAGCTGTCAACTTTCGTTTTTTAAATACAACATGGTAGGTAATTTCTATTATATTTTTTGATTAACCAGTAAATTCTAGGTAAATTTTATAGAACATGTTCTTGTCTGACTCTGCCAGTTTTTGAGATATCTCGACTTTTTGTAATTATTTGACAAATGCATGGTGATGAATTAATCTATATAATTTTTTTTATAGCTCTTGGGCTAGACAAAAAAAAATCGAAGGCAAACATACATACCGAATAGCTAGAAGACTAAGACTAAGTCTAAAAAATAATTCAATCTTAGTACAGGGTGGTCACAATTATTTAAGGTTCATTGTGAAAGAATTCAAAACATTAAATATTTTCTTATTTTAAATGGAACAACCTGTATATTTTTATTGAATTTGATGACAAATTAGTTGTTCTTTATAAGAAGTATTTATTGATCTATACTTATATCAAAGCGTGTCCTCAAAAAATTAAATTTATTCAGAAAATACTATTTTTTTCAAGTGTGCTATGAAAACAATTGCACTTTAGGTACTGTATACTGATGTCTATACGGAATAAAATTGACAGCGGTAATCTTTTCTTAAAAAACAAGCGCTTCTCGAATGTAATACCACATACAAGATGTGTCGGGATTACCGAATAATACTTTTACCTGACACCAAACGCGTTACCCGGCAACAACACTACGACTGCGAAGGAGGAGTAGTGTTGCCGGGTAACGCGTTGAGTGTCAGGTAAAAGTATTAGGTAATACCGAAACATCGAGTTGTATTCAAAGGATTATACAACGAAATAAAGTACATATATCTTTCTGAGTTAAACATTTTTATTACAGTAATTATTGTTAATTACGAAATTACAATTATTATAGTTAAAACTTGAACTATTGGATAAATTATTATCATAGGTTGGAGGTGTTTGAAATTGGGCTTCAGCATCAGAAGTAGATGACGATGTATTTTCGGCTCTCATTTGCGACAAAATCTTCAGATGATGCTGCTCGCTGAGCTGGAGATAGGGAGTAACAGAATTTATAGAACTATGGCCCGTTATTTTGATAACTTCCTGGAGATTAGCACCTGAACTGCTAAGGGCACTTACTGTTGAAGCTCTATTAGAGTGATTCGTAATCTTTTTATTTTTCGTATCTAGGCCGATGTTGATTGCTCCCATTTTTGTCCAGTTTCTTATAATGTTAATACCTGCTGGACAATTCTTAAACCATGGGAAATTATCATTCTGTTTCCATTTCTGATTGACCGTCAAAAAGAATCGATTAGTTTTAATGTTTTCGCCTCTTTTGGACATTAGCTTAAAATATAACCGTATTGGACATAAATCCGGATTCACAAGATTTTTTACAAGCCACTTACTTTCGCATGTTCGACTTGCTCCTCCTTGCGCCGTTTTAGAAAATATTGGGTTGTATTCCAGACGACCGGTACTAGACCCGTTATTATATTTTTCCTCCTTAAAATATTCCAATAGCAAAAAAACTGCTTCATTTCCCCTCCATGCTAGTTCGGATGCAGCTATGTGGAAAAATTTCCGTTGAAGCCCATCTGGGGTATTTTCATTCAAACTAAAGGCCATTTTTTCTATTTCCTGTCTCGTCAAACCCGTGGAACTCTCCTTTCGTGCACCAGGTACCGCCTGCAACTCTTTTCGTTTTGCATTACGGGCAAAACGGGCGCTTTGAAAAACCATGTCATTGAATGGATCTATGTGGCGATTATATTTTTCAAAATATAGTTCCTGGAGCATTTTGGCCGTTTTGTTCCATAAAAGCTTGACCACACCTTCTTTATAATCGCTTCCGTCGGATTTTCGCATATTATATGCCCAGTCTTTTAAAATGTTGCACAAATCCTTGTCTGTTGACATTTTCTCAATTTCGAAACTTCGCGCAAGGCAAAACTCAGTAAACTGCTTCCATACATATTTGTCGGAACGCTCGGTATTTTTGGGCTTCACATTTTTAATAGCATCGTCGACTTTAGACAACAAAATTTTACCAAATCTTTCTTTTGCCATTTTGTAACAAGAACTGACAGAAATTACTTCTGAAGTAATTTGTCAAAAAATGACAATTACAACAATGTGACCACCAAGTGATAATCACTTAAATGATTATCACTTATTAATCACATCCTTCTATATGGGAAAAATATACATGGAGTTGTATAATCAATCGAATTTGTAAATCAAATGCAGTTGATTTAGGGTCTAGTAAATTATAGGTATGACGGAATTTAACGATGTCTGATATTTTACTAGTAAAAGCATATTCAATAGAACAGTTTCCAAGAAAAAAACCATTGGATGAACCATTATTTTCATCAAAAAAACCGAAAAATCATTAGAAAAACGAGGTTATATTCAATGCAAAAACTCTCTAATCTTGTCTTAAAGAGCGGAAGGGGCGGACAATGTTGCCAAAGTTAAAAAGTTTCCAAACTAATTTGGGACACTTTTTGAAAAATATTTTTATCCACTTACCTGTCAAAACAAAACAAATAATATTAATAAAGTTGAAAGAGAAACTTAATTTAAGTAAGAAAATCAAAGCAGTTTAAACCAAATTTATTCAAGTAACTAACTGAAAAATAATAATAAATTATTGGTAATAGCTAACAATGTTACAAAAAATAATCACATGTACATATCACACAAAAATTTAACAAAGCAATAAAATTACTGAAATGACAATGAATAAAACAATACCTTCACCCCAATAGACTTTGTGATTTTTCACTGGTATATCGGTGATTTATAAGTTGTATTAGGCAAAAGAAAACATAAGACAGTTATATAAATTGACAGTGCCTTGGGGAAACAAACAGGCGCAAATCCGCCCTGGTACACCCTTTAGAGCCGACTTCCTCTTGTATTCGACAACAGAAAACATAAGACAGTTATATAAATTGACAGTGCCCTGGGAAAACAGGCGCGAACACGCCCCGGTTCACCTTTAAGAGCCGACTTCCTCTTATATTCGACAACAGAAAGCGTAAGACAGTTATATAAATTGACAGTGCCCTGGGAAAACAGGCGCGAACCCGCCCCGGTACACCTTTTAGAGCCGACTTCTTTTTGTGTTCGACAACAGAAAACATAAGAAAGTTATATAAATTGACAGTGCCCTGGGAAAACATGCGCGAACCCGCCCCGGTATACCTTTTAGAGCCGACTTCCTCTTGTATTCGACAACAGAAAACATAAGACCGTTATATAAATTGACAGTGCCCTGGGAAAACAGGCGCGAACCCGCCCCGGTACACCTTTTAGAGCCGACTTCCTTTTGTGTTCGACAACAGAAAACATAAGAAAGTTATATAAATTGACAGTGCCCTGGGAAAACATGCGCGAACCCGCCCCGGTATACCTTTTAGAGCCGACTTCCTCTTGTATTCGACAACAGAAAACATAAGACCGTTATATAAATTGACAGTGCCCTGGGAAAACAGGCGCGAACCCGCCCCGGTACACCTTTTAGAGCCGACTTCTTCTTGTATTCGACAACAGAAAACATAAAACAGTTATATAAATTGACAGTGCCCTGGGAAAACAGGCGCGAACCCGCCCCAGTACACCTTTTAGAGCCGACTTCCTTTTGTGTTCGACAACAGAAAACATAAGAAAGTTATATAAATTGACAGTGCCCTGGGAAAACAGGCGCGAACCCGCCCCAGTACACCTTTTAGAGCCGACTTCCTTTTGTGTTCGACAACAGAAAACATAAGAAAGTTATATAAATTGACAGTGCCCTGGGAAAACAGGCGCAAACCCGCCCCGGTACACCTTTTAGAGCCGGTTTCCTTTTGTATTCAACTTCCTTTTGTATTTGACAAAAAAAAATAAGACAGTTATATAAATTAACAATGTCCTGGGAAAACAGTCGCAAACCCGCCCCGGTACACCTTTTAGAGCCGACTTCCTTTTGTATTCGATAATAGAAAATAAAGAAAGTTATATAAATTGACAATGCCCTGGAAAACAAGGTTAAACCCGCTTAGGAAATTCCAAATATTTCACAAAAAGAAAATCAAAAAAACTTACCGAATTAAATAAATTATCATCTTGTAAAAGTTTCCAAGAACAAATGTCTCTAAAATATCTATACTGCTGAACTGAGCTTACGCGCGAACGAAGACGTAGCAGCACCTCCAACCCTGGATTCACAACACCACTGCCACAGTAACAGAAGAATTACACGTATTTCAAGCTTTGAGTATTTAAAAAATGAACCTTTCAATATACCAGAAAAAGTCTTACATTTACAACAGTAAAACACAAATCCCAATTGAGTAACATTCCTACGCTGCATACTACAATTTCTCCTACAACGGCCTAGAGGACATCTAAATTTTTTGCGGATTAACAGACATTGTTGAAGCAGTCTTAAAAGGCGTTCATTATTGTACGAGAAAATTCGCATTAAAATAAAATAACTGGAGACTTCCCTTTGAAAAAAATTAAATAAAACCTGACTGAACAATTTGAAATGACAAACCATAATATTTTTTTAAAAATCACTTGGCAACGTCTATTTTTCAAAAAATTTGACATTCGTAAAACTGCCTGACAGCTGAATCAACGAGGTACGAGGTAAAAGAATGGTTAAGAAGTTTCAGTAAATTAAAAAACAGCTTATAATTTATAATCTTTTTTCTAATTAAATAATAATTCTAATACGATAAATTGCAATTCAATGTAAAGTTGAAATCTAAGTATATCTAAAAATATTAATATGTGCAAAGTTATATAGTATTTAAAGTATATAAATATAGGTAAATTATCGGGTAATATGTTTCTTATTTTAGAAATTTTTTAAGGAAAAATTGCTTGATCCAAAGATTTTTTTTTCTCAAAGTGCTTGCAAAATGGTACTCTTTCCATATAATATTCAAAAAATATAAAATTCCGTCATACTTTATGTTTACTATAACCGAATTTTCAAATTGTCGCGATCAATTCTCCTTCGTATCGAGTTAGTATACAGAGTACCTATGTACAATAATTGTTCTCATAGAAACGCTTTGATATAGGTATAGTAATAAGTAATAACAGTAAATACTCATTTTAAAGAACAACTAATTTGTCATCAAATTAAATAAATATGGTTGGTTGGTAATAATGGTTGAGTTTTTTGAAATGAACCTTAAATTGTGACCACCCTGTACATTTTATGCCAAGTTTGATTTTTTTTGTTTCGTCCAAGAGCTAAGGTAAAAAAATTATATGGATTATGTCAATTAAATAATTACAGAAAGTCCAGATATCTCAAAAACTGGTTGTCGGGGTCGGACAGAAACATATAATGACCGAAACATGTCAATATGTTAGATAAAGGAAGCAAATCGATAAACCGAAATTTCCAAAGATTCAGAAAGATATGTTCAGTAGTTCTAATGCAAGCTCGTCGTGAATCATCCTGTATTTTAAAATATGCCATGCATCTTTTTAAGTATACAATACTTTATGGAATGACACACATTTCTTCAAATCAAGTGGATTCACTAGTACAGTTAAGTAAAAAAGACATCCTTTGTCGAGAGATATCCAGAAAAATCTTTTTAAAAAAATATACAGGATTATTGTGAAATACACGTACTGTGACGGGCACAATTTTGCAGCATATAGGAAATTTTTTTGTTAATAGATTTTAACAAAACCCTATGTTGGCAATCGTTCCTGCATCATCAGAAAGCCCAAAATCCATTGAAGAGCGGGGTTCGTCTTTAGGGGAAATAAAACAAATATAGCGGATATGACCTTCTGAAAATATATAACTCCTTTTAAAAGAAATGTTATTTACTTTCACAACTTTTGAAAATAGTTGAATAAAAAATAACAAATATTTGCTTTTGTCAAATCAAAAATTTGTAATTTTTCATAAGTAGTGTAAACGATAACACAATTACTTCAAAACACCTAAAATTATACTTCTTAGTTGCCATTTTTATTAAGAAAAAGAAAGTTGTTCAATTCTGGCCTCTATGTATTTTTTTTTTCAATTTCCCGCCAAACCCCCAAGACGAACGCGACGGTTTAATAGTTTCTTTGGATTTCCGGTCTATAGAATTCTGGAATTTGTGTATCTTAGGGTTCGAACAAACCATAAATCCGTTATTTATTACTTTACAACTCCTATTAGGACACTGGTTTGTATACATTTTGCAAAAATGTTATAGATTAATTCTTAATTAAATATTAATATGTTTATATAGTACAGCGTGTCCATAAATCACAACTTTTGAAAATAGTTGAATAAAAAATAACAAATATTTGCTTTTGTCAAATTAAAAATTTGTAATTTTTCATAAGTAGTGTAAACGATTACACAATGACTTCAACACACCTAAAATTATACTTCTTAGTTGCCATTTTTATTAAGAAAAAGAAAGTTGTTCAATTCTGGCCTCTATGTATTTTTTTTTTCAATTTCCCGCCAAAACCCCAAGAAAAACGCGACTGTTTAATAGTTTCTTTAGATGTCCGGTCTATAGAATTCTGGAAATTGTGTATCTTAGGGTTCGAACAAACCATAAATCCGTTATTCATTACTTTACAACTCCTATTTGGACACTGGATTGTATACATTTTGCAAAAATGTTATAGATTAATTCTTAATTAAATATTAATATGATTATATAGTACAGCGTGTCCATAAATCACAAATCGGAAACTTTTTTTTATTTTTGACGAAGGTATTAGGTATTCATATAAGTGCTATGCTGCTTATTGAGAAAGTAATACTAAAATCAAAAATTTAGAGAGATTATCTGAGAATGCGTCGAAATATTTCCCCCCGGATGGTTAAAAATACAATGGCGGAACTTTCACGAAATACAATCGCTTGTTTATAAAAAAAAATGGTGATTATGTTAAAGATTAGCATAGTATTTCATAAAATGTTATTGTTCTTTAATTTAATTTAAAACAATTAAAAAGAATTTTTTTTAGGGATTCAAAGGTACACTTAAATGACTATAAAGTTATTTTGTAAAATTTCACTACACACCCTTTTGCAATCTATGAAAAGTGTTATTTTTCACAAGCATAACTTTTGACGAAGAGCAATTTTTTTTCGTACAGTCAAAAATAAGAACGTTTCCCATATAAAGTTGATTTCTTGATACGCTATAGAAAAGCGATACTTCATTTTCCTGTCTAGCAAACCAAAATTACAGTTTGTTGAGAAATAAAAAAATGTCAGATGTTCCCCGAAAATATATACCTAATGGTAATAACTAGCAAAGACATGAAAGGGCAAATCATATCCCATGAAGATCCTAGAGTAATAGTATTTAGGAAACTGTTTTTTACTACATCATACCAAACCTTTTTTTGAAAGCATGTCCAGCAATACATAACTTAAATAACTACATACTTATAAACATTTTCGCCTTAAATATCTAAATTTTCTGAGTTTATTATTTAGTTTAGTTCTTGAAAAAGTACCTAGTCAGTTTTAGTGACATAGCAGAACACTAGCAGAATGTTCCTTCACCATTTGATTGAGGATTATGATGTACGAATCTACGATTTAAATCGATACAGTGGGCAGGATCATTGCTGAATTAAAACAATAATAATTAATTAAATAAAAGGTGTATTTGAATGTTGCCCTAAGTTAGACCTTAGCCAATGTAGCCTTAACGTTATGGTAAATCTTAAAAAAACTATGTTTTAAATTAATTTGAAGGTCAATTGATGCGGTAAGTGGAAGATTATCACGTCCTTAAAAATCTATTCCTTCAGATGCGAGTTAAAATTAACTTTAATATAATGTCAAACTTGTGTTAAGGATGACTTGTGTCATTCTGTACCTTAAGGTAACTTTAAAATTGAAACTTAAATTTATTAATTTATATATAATGCGATATCGTTGTACTTTTTGACCTTACTACAGACTTTTAGTTATTTCCATTTTTACAAACCAGATTATTAAATTAAATTTAATAAACTTAATAGTACGCCGCAGTACACTTATATTTAAGTCTATGACTTAAACAAAGACCGTAATACGCGAGTTTTTAAATTAACATGGTGACATGTTTCCCTCCAGCCTAAAGGAATGAACTTATTATCTGTTCTAAAACATTATGCTCAATGGTCAATTTATTACAAAAACATTGGCTAGATCCGGAGGCAAGACGCTGACGTGGGAGCGACACAAGGTGCCATCAATTAATGAAACAGAAAGGGACGCGGTGCGCTGTTCTCATACGTTGAACAATTCAATATTAATAGAGACACTTTACAGAATTTATATAGGAGATCTATTGTAGAGTTTATATTAAAAAATGTATTGTGAAGCGGTTGTTTATTTATAAAAATAGGGTTAATTATTTCATTTATTCATTTGTAGTAAGGAAGGTACTGCCTCCTCTTACGATCCGCTACTGGTTTAGTTAAACCCTTATAAGGCCTGACTTATTGAACAAAATTTAATTCTAGTTCGTCCCTCGCATATCAATTTGACAAGCAAGACATATTTTTTGGACATAAATTGTATCTCATAAGCCAAACGATTTCCTCCCTATTAAATTATTTTATAGTTAATTTTTGAACGTATTTATTTTAAACGCATGACCCTCTAGAAATCGGCCCTTATTCTAGTTGAACGTTTGAAAAGGTATAAAGCGTCATTTCTGCTAAGTAATGCCACATTACCCGACTTTTAATTATTTAATTATTAGTCCGTATATCCCCTACACTAAATCTCCATCTAGTTCTATTTATAGTTCTGTCATTTGTCAAACGGTGCTCTCCCTTTTGTTGGCCATAAGAGGAGTCTCTGGTGAGGGCTCTTCCTCCGCAACTGACGAAATAGGTTGTAGAGGTATGGGTGGTTCCCTAGAACAGAATTTAAAAAAATATATTTATACCAATTTAATTTTTACAAAAAAAATGGTTATGAATTCTACATCCAATAGAAAAATAATATACAGGGTGTTAGATTTTAAAATCTTGAGAAAAATGATTTTGAAAATAATTATTAAATTAGGATAATCGCATTATTAAAACTGAAGAAGTTGAAACTAAGATACAGGGTGTTATGGAAATGATGTATTATATTTAAACCGGCAATTCCTGAGATAAAGATAAATTGAAGAAAAATAGCCATAAATGGCGCTTTCAATTCATTCAGCGGTAAAAATGACCTGACGTCAAACGAGAAAAACACCTGTGTGGCACTGCGATACATGTAAGCAATCGAGGAATTCCGGAACCGGTGTTGTCATATGTACACCTTAAACCCTTCAGACAAAATAAAATAATTTAAACACTTTTCCATTCTGTAATACCTTTTTGTACAATTAATTGAAGAACATTTACGACGGACTATGTTTTAAACAACCCGAAAAAACATATGGAATAGTAATAGCCACGTACGTCACTAGGTCAAATGCCAATGACCTCTTGACGCCTCACATCACCAACACACTCTCAGCAATCCGCTCTGTTTTTTCGGTTTACGCGTGTATCTTGCCCGTCTATAAATAATCTATAAATATTGTTTTTATTGACGCGTTTCTTCTGGACGTCAAATTTCGTCGCGTGTAATAAAATCTAATAATCTGTAGTATAATCTGTATTATTGTATTTTCAAAAGCTAACTATCGGTTCTATTTCACTATTACTGTGTGTATATAATGTGTTTCCAGGAGTGTTCCCATGAAAAAGAAAAAAAAATGATTGTGTTTGTGCCTGGATTTCCTCGCTCTTTAGGTATACGGATAAATACAAGTAGGTAGAAAATAATTTATTTTGATAATTTTATATGGAATTTCAGTTTTACATTAAGTTTGGCAACATTGCCATTGGGTCTGGATGAAATGTTGTACAGTAGCGCGGACTGACATGTGAGTAAGAATGTTTGTTACTCTTTAAAACTTTTTAAAACTGTCTATTTAAAAAAAAAATATGTAGCGCTTCTCTAGGACACCCAAGGAGTCATCCATTTAAATATAATACGTCATTTCCATAACACCCTGTATAGCTAATAATGGTTTACTATAAAAATTTATAATATTCCAAGAGTCAGTAAATGTAAACAGTAGGCAACGCGTGATCGGCCGCGATACAGGAAATCCTGCATTGCGATTGGTTAATCAGCCATAAAATATCTCGTGGCACGCGGCTGGCTCTGTTTTCGACAGGATTGGATTTCAGTTTGTTGTGTTTTTAATACTGTTTCATAGTAGTATGATAATCGTAGTGCTTTTGGGGCCTAAACCGAGACTTACTACTTTTATGCTTTTAATAAACGTTAAATAAATATGCATACAACAGCATAGATACAGAAGATGAAGCTATCGAAATTGATTTGTCTTCTCTCTTGTATGAAATAAATATAAATGGAATATATTATCATTTCTTAGTGAGATCCTGCTGAATAATAACGGTTCACGTGCATTTATTTACATGTACTGACTCTCGGTTTGGAATGTATATACGTATATATCTTTAACTTTATGTAATTACAATTGTTTTTATGCCGTAGTCGAAATATTGTGTATGTAAGCAGGAGCTCTTCGCGTCTTTCTTACCTCGTTTGAGTGGACCTTAGCCTTTGTTGCGCTATAGGGCCCCCGCGGTATTGAACTGGGTAAATACCCGGAGGTAAGTGACTTACTGGGCCATACTGCCACTGCTGAGGGGGTTGCCGTGGTAAGGTGCATGATGTGTTGTAGGTTGGGATCATTTGAGCCGGTCCTGGTAACTAAAAAAAAATATTTGCCCATTATGTTTTATTAATTCACGATGATCTCGGGAACTAAAAAATATATTGTTCGGGTTTGTTTTTTGAAATAATGGTACTCGCTAGAAAAGATGACGATCTTCTTAGTAAAGATATAACTATTGATGTATCTATCACTTCCGGCTATGCGGGAAGAATAAGTTTCAAATTTGCTTTGCGGTCTCGTGCTTTTATTAAATTATTTTGCATGACACTATTTGCCAAAAAGCACAATCATGCAAAAAATATGTGGATAGATTAATCCATTTAAATTTATAGGGCGAGCGGTCGAGGTGGTATACGGATAGATTATTTCCTTATTAACTTAAATTAAGGCCAACAAATAATTTTATTGATAGTAAAATTTGCCTCCTGGCACCGCCACTGTCCGATAGATCTAGTTTCTATTAATTATTATATTCGTACTAAAATGTAAGCCGTTGTATTAAGCAAAACGTATAATTTTGTACTTTTATTTATAATTCTAGATACGCGAGTCATCTAAATGGAGGTTATTTAAAGTCATCCCGAATCGACCGTGTGATCAAACCGAAAATTATTGGATATATTTAACAGAAATCATGTTTTGTGCAAGATTAATTTCAGAGAAAATGGAAAAAAAAGTTGGATTAAAAAATTGGAACTTGAAATAAAATAAGCTACTTTTTAAAAACAAAACTATTTTTTATCAAATACCAATGTGTGAAAAAATGATTATTTGCCAGACCACCCGATGATACCTTATACAATAAGGGCATATTTAGTCTACACAGTAGCACTTTAAAATACTATTTCAGATTGAATGGTTCTACTAACGAAAGGAAGCCTTTTCCATTGATAGGATGTAACCACCTGCAGACCGGATTCGAACTCTTTTGTTCTCGCCATTACAGGGTACGACGGTAGTCAACGGTAGTGCTAATACAGCGTGAAGTATTAGAGTCTTCTCTGATGATAGGTATGTACACCTACCCTGTACTGACGAGAACAAAAGAGTTCGAAACCGGTCTGCAGGTGGTGACATCCTATCCTTTTCTTGGTAGTACCAATCCTGTCCTTTTCTTGGTAGTACCATTCAACCTGAAATAGCATTTTAAGTGCTACTGTGTAGACTAAATATTATGCTCTTATTGTATAAGGTATCATCGGATGGTCTGGGACATAATAATTTTTACATACATTGGTATTTGATATTAATACCACCTGAAAAGTATAGACTCTTTATTTTAAATACTATTTTTACCTTTATTTTGAAAAATGTAAATTTTAATAGCATAGTTATGTTTACATACAGGGTGGCCAATTAGTGCGACAAAGCTCAATATCTCTTTTACCGCTAGGGATAGCGGAAAACTTTTTTCACAAAAGTTATTAAGCGTTAAGACGTGCAGCTTTTAAAATTATTTTCGACCATACAGGGTGCTCCAAAAGGGCAGTGTGATAAAAATTTCATATTTTTTAAATGGGACACTATGTATATTTTTACATATTTGAATTCACCGTAAAATTCTGCACATAGTACCGTAATTATTTGTACACATTTTTGCAACGTTGCCAAATAGATTGGAAAATTCCTAAAATTTGTGCAAAAACATGGTTCAATGAAATGTGTAATATTTCTTAACTTATAATAATTTGAAATAAAATATTTTTATGTCCGATCTTTCCGACCGAAGTCCCCTATGATAACACATATCAATATTATTATACAGGGTATTTTCTATGGATATGCCAACATTACGAACTTGAAACCTGAATTTCGTAAGTTTTTTAAATGGAACACCCTGTATATGATTACTTTATCTTGTAGATATTTTAATCCTCTCTAATTTTTATTAAGATCTTTCTATGCCTATCTCTACCAATCGTGGTGGTATTTCAATTTTTATTTAAACTCGAGGAAAAAAAGTGGATGTATTTTAAAATTGTCCTTTTTCTAGTCACCTATGACAAAATATAAACAAAATGTTGTAATTTAAAAAAAAATTATTTATTCATACGGGAGAATACGACACAAAAATATTTTAGCGATTCAAGCTTGTGGACAATTTCTAAAGTAAATTATTACCTAGTTATTTGTTCATATAGTAACCCCCAATATCTTGAACACATAAATCAATACGTTTTTTAAAAGAATGTGTCATGTCTCTACACATTTTCAACTGTTTTCAAAGTATTACTCGGCAAAATATGTCTAGAAACATTCTTTTAAAAAACGTATTGAATATGTGTTATAATGGGGTCACTATGAACAAATAATTAGGCAATACTTTGAAAACAGTTCCAAATATGTAGAATCATGACTCATTCTTTTGAAAAACGTATTGAATTATGTACTTTAGAAATTGTCAACAAGCTTGAATCGCTAAAATATTTTTGTGTCGTATTCTCCCGTATGAATAAATATTTTTTTTTAAATTACATCATTTTGTTTTTATTTTGTCATAGGTGACTAGAAAAAGGACAATGGTAAAATGCATCCACTTTTTTTTGCTCGAGTTTAAATAAAAATTGAAATACCACCAAGATTGGTAGAGATAGGCATTAATAAAAATTAGAGAGGATTAAAATATCTACAAGATAAAGTAATCATATACAGGGTGTTCCATTTAAAAAACTTACGAAACTCAGGTTTCAAGTTCGTAATGTTGGCATACCCATAGAAAATACCCTGTATAAAAATATTGATATGTGTTATCATAGGGGACTTCTGTCACCATTCCTCTTTCCGACATACAAATATTTTATTTCAAATTATTATAAGTTAAGAAATATTACACATTTCATTGAACCATGTTTTTGCACAAATTTTAGGAATTTTCCAATCTATTTGACAACGTTGCAAAACTGTGTACAAATAATTACGGTGCTATGTACAGAATTTTACGGTGAATTCAAATGTGTAAAAATATATATAGTGTCCCATTTAAAAAATATGAAATTTTTATCACACCGCCCTTTTGGAGCAACCTGTATAGTCGAAAATAATTTTAAAATCTGCACCTCTTAACGCTTAATAACTTTCGTGAAAAAAGTTTTCCGCTATCCCTAGCGGTAAAAGAGATATTGAGCTTTGTCGCACTAATTGGCCACCCTGTATGTGATTTTTGATTAGTGGATAACCATACCTAGATACCGAATTTTACTTAAACCCACAATGTGTATCCCATTCGATTAGTTAGAAAATATAGAGGAAGAGACAGACTGGTCCAATTTCCCAACCCAATAATTATTGAAGTAAATTAATAATTAAGACAACAAGCTAACACTAATAGTTAAATAATTAAATAACACACTACAAAGCAAAAATATTCTTAAACACGCGATAGTTCGCGCCAATATAATTCACGCCTAAGGCGAGAAAGTGGTACTTCCTCTACTTCCTCTGAATAGCAGCCAACTGCATTTGATGTCAACTTTTTTGCCGACTTTGTATGTTATTACATAAATAAAGCGCTGAGAAAATCTCCTTTGTCTCTTAAAATACAAATTTTAAAGTTATCCTTAACTCTCTATGGAATTAAGCACATTATACAATGAACCTCTGGAACAATAAATAACCCAAAAACCATGCAACAGGCCTTATTACAAGGGAGTAAAAGGAGAGCTGTCCTAACTTATAAAGGGACTGTCGTGGCATGTAAGATAGAGGCTCAGAGACTTCTTTTTGGTGGCTGGAATCCGGGGTCGTATATTTTATTTTTATCAGGGAAAGTACAGAATAAGGCATAATTTCGGGTGTGTAGGACTTTTACCCGACGCTTTGATCGTGACAAACTTCTTTAAGGGTAAATTTTGTAACTATACTTAGAAATCTAGCTGTAGCATACCTGGTATGCACTAAATATGTTTTAAAATTGGAGTTTACTTGTAATGAAATAGACTATATTTTTTTTACATTTACCAAGATCAATCCAAAACAAAAACAATCTTATCTTAATATGTGAAAAAATATGATGAATACTTAAGATACGGTTCACTCATACAGAGACTGCAACCTACTGGTGCGCATGTTTCTGTGTATATAACCACTATATTGCTAATACCATCTGCAAATGTCCCTGCTATGGGCATCGAAGGGGTAATAGTGAGTTTGCGCAGTTCGGAAATTTCCTTGTGAAAGTAAACATTCAACAGGACCGGATTTCTACTTTTTTAATGTAAATTTCACTGGTTAGTTAGGAAAAATATTGCAATCAAAATTTCGATTAAGACAGCGTTCCATGCATACGATTTCTGACGATATGACGGCGTATGTTTCTTAATCTCACTTTTTTCTAAACCAAAAATTAAGAATGAATGACTATATTGACTATTTCGCGAATTATTATCAGCTACTAATGCACCAAATTAAAAATACATTAATTTTAAGGTTAGGTAGTGAACACATATATATTATATTGTATACGAGTGACACTCTCTTCTTTTCTTACAAGCTTTTTAGTGAAATTCGGTTCGGAAGATCGGATAATGTGATACGCAAAATATTTTCGTATATAATATGTACTACATACCTGAAATACTTTATACTTGGTATTGACCCACGACTTTTGCTTGTGTCCTTTCATCTTAAACAAAACAAGCCACTAACCTATCAAACAGCGAATCACCACAAATTAAAAACTCCTTCACAAAAATTGTTGTTAGGTAATGACAGTTTATAAGCACTAATATATCGACAACAATGTGGATGAACCACTTTTTATTCTGTAATTTGAAAAAGCATTCAGAACCAAAGATGACAACGAATAACAATAAACAAATAACGTCGGGCCGGCTCTGACGCGATCGTTAAAATTTCCACCCTACTGCGCAAACTCAATAGTACCACGACATCTACCATAGCGGGGACACTTTTTGTATTTTGGAACGTTCGTATTTTCAATATAATGGTTATATATATGTGCCGAGGTACGCGTCATGCATGGTATAAAGATCTAAGAGGTATGATTCCACGCCGATGGAGGCGTGGCTTGTGACGTCAACGGGCGAGTGATTTATACTGCTCTCAACGTTTTTAACTCTCTTTTAAAGGTATTAAAAGGTTTTATGAATTAATTGGTATGTGAAATGAAAGAATCATATTACGGTATTTAGGTAACTATATTTATTTCATGAACATTCAACAAAGATTAAAGCTAAAATTCGACCTAGTTATAAATAAATTAGATAAATTATTTTTTTAAATAGCCCATCTCTCAGTGGAGTGAAATTATGAAGAGGTAAAGAAACTCATAGTCTGCTTCAGTAGTTAAATAAATAATATTTTAATTTCGTTACATATCTCGAAGGCCCAGTGGAAAATATTTAAGAAGTAAATGTTAATAAAATAAATAAAACCGTATGCATTCTAATCTTTTGTTTTTATCCTTAGGAAACCGAAAACACACACGATTTATTTTGCTGAAGCAGTTAGGATCTTGATTTATGCCGGCTGCTTCTTTGAATTTCCTTTTTCGGCAATGTGCTTCTTTGAGAATGATTTCTGACTACTAAACGTTTATTTGCTACCTTTGTTGCACAAATTTTGAACTTTTCGGAAATAGATAATATTTAACATTTAGGATTGCTTATTTATTTTGTCCATAGCTTCCTACCATGAGGCAAACAAAATTTTTAAGGGCCAGAAGTTCCTAAAAGGAAGTTTTATGTAATTTCTTAAAGCTATAATATTCCAGATATTTTATGACGTACTATAGGTTGCTAAGGGCAATCCTTGATTTTCTAGCGCTATAAAACAATAAACGCAATAAAACAGCGGTAAATCTTATATCACCCTCCACACTTTCCGGTACCAAATCCATAAAACTACAGCTCATTAATTTCAATACAGTTAAACACTTAAAAACACTTTTTAACGTTTGAAATTTTGATATACAATTATGATATTTTTCGAAGAAACTCTGTAATTGGTAAAATATACCTACTATTAAATATATAAAATGAAACTAAAGTTGTTATATGTCACTATATTAAAAGAGATTTGGTGTTACGGCCGTCTCGTAGTACAACTACATCTTTAAGACGCTCACACGAGAGTGATCTCAAATTAAGTGTATATAATATAGGTAGTATACTTACTAAAAATAAAAAATATTAAAGTAGTATAATAAATAATGTTTGGCACATCTGGTCTGGAGCTCTGCACCCAAACATACTCTTCGGCTACTGGATTCCATCGAAAGGAGGGCTATTCGTCTGATCGGAGACCACGAGCTGACGAAGAACCTCGACAGCCTGGAACATCGAAGACAGGTTGGGGATTTGACTCTCTTTTACAGATACTTTCATGGAAGGTGCTCGGCTGACCTTGCCCTCTTAACTCCGCCCAGAGCGACGAATAGCAGAAATACACGACGAATCACTGCCGCCCATCCATATGTGGTTAAACTTAGTACTCCGCGAACTTCATTATTTAAGAATTCTTTCATCTGGAGGACTTCTTCCTTGTGGAACGACCTTCCCGAGGTCGTTTTTCCCAACGAATATAACCTCCAACGATTCAAAACCAATGTGTTTGATCATAAAAAAAAACAATAGTGTAATAAACTTAAAATAGGGACAAACGGGTCAATATTCAGAGAATCTAATAAGAATGCACATTCCAGATGGGTTTGTTCGGGTTTGTATGTTTGTTTAGTTTCATTTTATATATTTAAAATGTATTGTCGCCAAGTAACGGACGAGTCAATCAATACCTACTTTTTTTGAAAATATAAATACACATAGATTCAAGTTTTGCATCACTCTGATTTTGGCAAGATAATTTCAGGAATGAATTTATTTTCTAAATATTTATTTATGTTTATCAGTTAAAACGATACCATTTTTTGTAGCAAAAAAAAAATTATCAAGACATTTGTTTAAGATAACATTTTCAGTGTTGTATTTTGTTGGCGCTGGCCAGTTAAATTTTTCGGTTCAGTGTGTAAAAATGAATCGCCGAGTAATATCTGAAATTGATCGTGCAAGAATAGTAGCTTTAGTTGAGGAAGGTCATTCCCAAAGATTTGTTGCTGAAAGAATAGGAGTTTTTCACAGTGATGTATCTCGCATATGGAATCGCTATCTAGAGACCAATTCTGTGCGAGACAGACCACGAAGTGGTAGAAGGCGTATTGCTAACGAACAGTAGAACCGCTATATTACGTTAACAATTCGGAGAAATCCTACTATGCCAGTCCCACAACTTCAGAGAGATGTTACGCATGCAATTGATTATCCGTCTCTACACTTAGAAGACGCATTCTTGAATCTGGTTTAAGATATCGGCGGCCAGTAAGAGTTCCCCAACTACAATATAACCACCGAGTTCGTCGACTGCAGTGGGCTGAAACGCACGTTCGCTTACCCGAAGAATTTTGGAATTCTGTCCTATTTTCCGACGAGACCAGGATTTGTCTGGTAAGCGATAGTTGGAGAGAACCAACAAGAGCCGCCCAACTTGCCCATGCTCGCCCCCTTGCCTCCATTCGCGGGAGGAAGCGCCATGTTTTGGGCAGGTATTATGTCTGACGGGCGTACTGAGTTAGTCCACGTTCAAGGCGCAATGACTGGCGATAGGTACATTAGGGATATTCGACATCCTTATGTTAGGACGTGGAGAGGGGCTGTTGGTAACAATTTTGTGTTTATGGACGACAATGCCCGGCCCCATCGTACTAGAGCTGTGGATGAATACCTAGAAAGTCAGGGAACCAATCGCTTGGAGTGGCCTGCTTTGTCCCCTGACATGAACCCGGTAGAATATGCTTGGGATATGCTCTCTAGGGCGTTAGAAGAAATCCCCCTAGAACTCTCCAGGAGCTTGTCATCGCTGCTACCGAGGAATGGCATGCTACTCCACAAGAACGGATTGCTAACCTTACGCACAGCATGCGGCGTCGTCTTCAAGCTTGCATTGAGGTCAGAGGAGGAAATACACTTTATTAGAAGTTATATTTTTTTAAGTTTCACAAATTTTTAGTTTTGTTAAGTTTTTTTTTCGGAAGGTTTAAAATGTTGTGGTAAAATAAAAAATTTTAAAAATGATTGATTTTGATTTTAAACTTATCAATGAACTAATATTTAGTCTATTTTCGCGATGACGTAACTACTTATTCGAGAATCAGAGTGATGCAAAACTTTTGAATCTATGTGTATGTTAGAATGAACCCCAATGTAAGTGCGTAATAACGCATCCCTTTATTTCTAGGACAGTGAAATTTATTCTAACGTATTTCAAATTTTTAATCAATTTTCTACCCCAATGAATACCAAATTTCAAACCCGATATCCGTTTCGGCACGAAAGTAGGCCACGGCAATTCCTTAAACCTTTCATATCATGTCGGACAACTGAAATAAGGAGTAAGGAGGGCAAAATCTGGTAAAGAAATCGCAAAGGCACGATTGTTTCATCGGAATTTCAATAATAAGTGAATAAAAGGAATTCTCATAGTCACATGCAAGAATTTCACTTGCGATTTATTCTTTAAGTCTAGAAAATTTAATGGGATAAAATTATGAGCGGCGCGATGTAGTGGCGGCTCGTGACCTATGATAGAGGGGGTTCACAAGTATCGTGAAATTCTTTTTAAAATTTTATTTTTGTGTAACGACTAAACCTCCTCAACGCCGCGACCAAACAACAAACAGGAAAAACAAAACAAACGATTAGTTCTGATACATCCACAAATCCAGTTATTTTTTTCGTATATTTCATTTTTAAACTTTCTAATAAAGTTCCTAGATTTACCCTTTGTGGTCTGCGTTAAATTAATTTCGGGTTTAGGTCTTTCCGCATTCTTCACTTCAATTTTTCTCTCCAAACTCAAAGGGCTAAAGTTATTTTTTAAATAGTCCACCGTGAAACTATTAATTTCAACTTAGTAAATATATAATATTAAAATATTAAAACATACACGCTCGAATTTCTAAATACATGCACGAACAGACAACAGCGGGGCGCACACTAAAATTGTGCGCCTTTTCCATGTTAAATCGCCATAGCCCCGCTATCCCCAGCTGTCCCACCCACATGTTACTACAGAGAAACTGCATTATGCCACGCCCACTTATTCGCATATGCGAGTATATCGCGTCATTATCCTTGCTGAGTTGCCGGATGAATCGAGAGCTTATAATATACAGTTTGATTTGACGGTACGATAAAATTAGGGAGGGTTGGACTTTATACGATAAATAATATAAATTAATATTTTTTTTCGTTATGGGGGCGAAGGACCAAATTCTATGGTCAGGTGTTGCCCCACCTCTTCAATTTAGTGGACTGTATTAATCTATGGTATTTTTGCTTTTTAAAACTTGTATTTTATGTAAAAGAAACAGATAGTAATATAACGTAAACTTATGACTTTTCTTCTTGCTGCTGTCTTGTTGACTTCTCTCCTGGTCGTTGCTAGGCGTCATTGTTGTTAGAACCTTTGACTAATTAAGTTCATAAGTATCATATATTTATTTTACATTTTAACAGGGGTGCACGTGCGCATGTGCTCATGTGGAAGAACTGCCACTGAGTAGATGTGTGTTAAATTTAAGTTATAGTTTATCGAAAAAATAGTTATTCTTAACTCAAAATCGGAAGACTATACTAAGTCTGTCGTAAACTGGATGAAATATAGACTTTTGAGTCACCTACGGTGATTGTTTGTTTTTCTTAACAAAGACTATCGAACCTATCAGCTGTTGAATGAAACAAACAGAAAGCATATCAAAAGTGATGGGTAGTCTACAGATAGAATCCCCATCTATTTTTTTGTGTGTTTATTTTCGTAATAATACCCATCACATTGACGTGTACAAAGCAGATAGAAATATCGGGTCCATATCTGTTTCAAGTCAATGGCTGCAACGATTTCTATCACTTTCTTATTTTTACCTGGAGAAATATCAATACCTTTATTATTTTAAGGCGAGAATATCAACAATTAAATAAATAATTGGCTTATTAGATAAGCTAACTTCCCCAATCAGGTATAAAAATGTTTTAAATCCTTTAAACGTACTCTAAGGGCTAGTTATATGAAACAATTCTGAACTTAGGTTCAACGGAACGCCGATCTTCATCATCAGTTATAATTTCATTAAATTCCTACATTTTTATAAACAATAAAATAACGATAATTTACTGTATTGTATAATATGACACTGACCTGATACAAAAAATATATTTGAGGTTAGAAACTAGGAACAAAAAATTACAGCAAGATAATGTTTATCCAGCATCGCTGCCTCAGTCTCCTCCAGAAGGATGTCCGGTCCTGTTATGTCGTTCGTTATAATCTTATTTGTTCTATGTCTACAATTACTTATCCTTGCTCATTTTCCGCTCTTCCCATTGATTTTTTAAATTTTCCTTTATTTCTTTCATCTTTTTATATACTTACACAAAAAGTATGGTAGTTTGATTGTGATATTTCAATCTCTATGCATTTATCTTTGAGTTCTTGTTATCTTGCTTCTCTAGTTTTTCTGCTAATCTGGTTGTTGATGGTCCTATATCTGTCCATGTCATCATTTATTTTTCTTCCTTCCATTAATTTCAGAATTTCTTCCGTCATCTAGGGCAGGAATTTTTGTTTCTGATGTAAGAAAATACAAATTATAAACAAATCGTCTGATTCATTCATTATCAGGAAGAAACCCGTCAAGATTGGATATCCTGAATTCTTTGAAACGTTGCTCGTTTGCTCGTATAAGAACTTACATTGATTCGATTGTTTGCTAAACTAAACACTGTTCAATCTATATTTCATTATTCCTAAGGTTATTTTCTATAACTTGTTTTCCAATATTATTTTTCTATTACATTGGAACTCGTTTATTTTCCCCGTCCAAATTTTCGGTAAAAGCCTATTCTTATATAAAAACGTTTAATATTTTTCTTTTATCTCCGAAACTCAACAACCTTCCACAAAAGAATATTTTTCTATTCACTTCGGCCACGGCCAATTTGTTTTGGTTTATAGAAATTCCCGTACGTGTCCAAATATGTTTCCTTCGATTCCAGTTATTATGAAATCATGATATAGTAGCCGTTCTTCGTGATTTTGTTTCGAAACCCCGGACATCCTTATTTTACGTGTGGGCGGTAATAGATATGGAAGGGTTAATAAATAGCTACGGTCTATTTTTCTGTTTTAGAAGAATACGAAAAATGGCCCAAGCCGATATCTTTTAGGTTTATAAGAAAAATTCTTCCACAAAACTTTGGTTGGGTGACTTTTAGATATAAAAGGTTATCCGATACATCGTTTTAATAATATACGCATCATTTGTTCGCGACGGAATCATTTTTATTCAAAAATATACACTCCGGGTCAAAAAGTTCGATAATTTTATTTACTAACAGGAAACCGCTCCGCGTAATTGAAAACAATTCGGAGATATCGAAATATTGTCCTTCGTCGATTAATTGCAGGATTGACGTAATCTCACATATATATATAACCAATATATTGCCAATACGAACGTTCCATAATACAAATAGTGTCCCCGCTATGGGAGATGGCGTGGTACTATTGAGTTTGCGCAGTAGGGTGGACATTTTATCGATCGCGTCAGAGCCGGCCCGACATTACTTGTTTGTTGTTATTCGTCGCCATCTTTGGTTCTGGATGCTTTTTCAAATTACAGAATAAAAGTGGTTCATCCACATTCTTGTCGGTATATTAGTTAGTGTTGGGAATAACCGTTGATTTTAATAATCGAGTACTTGATACTCGAGCGATTTTAATAATCGAATGAATCGCTCGAGTGAATCGTTTTAAATTCCAATTCACCAAGCGATGACGTCACCGACTGCTCGACCGGCAGCCTAGCCGTTTACATGTGATCAGGTAGGGTATTTAGCAGGCACGTAACTATGGGTGGAAACAGGTTTAGCTAAATAATTGTAGTAGCCACCAAAAAAATTCCAGAAATTTATTTCTTTGTGAATAATGAATTTTTACCACGTGTCTCCATACAAAACAAAAAAAACTGCAAAAAATCACCCAAATATTAATATATAATATTAATAAATGTTTGGTTTTATTCTTGTGCTTTTTTAAAACGTATTACCAAGAGTTATTTTTCTTCACATCTTTCTCAATCTATGAGCATAAAATAAGTAGATATTTAAAATGGCTTGTCAAATTCTTCCACTTTAAATTATCAGGTGCGTACTGTGTGCCCTTCAAAATTTATGCTTAATTACGCGACTGGCACAATAAGAAAATATGTGATTATTTTTTTAAATTCATGTTTATAGTTACCTAAAAGTTCCTGTATAAAGTTAAGAATGTTTACTTTTGGGTACCAAAAAATTTGTCGATACCTATGTTTTGTTAACTACTTTGCTCGTTTTCTTCTTTTCCATTAACATTTTCTATAATGTATGTTATTTTTAAGAAGTCTTCTTGAGTTTAATAATAAAAAGTTCCTGTTTAGATTTAAAAATGTTTACTATAAGATTACTAACGAATTTTTCTCTATATTTTGTTAACCATTTAGGTCGTTTTGTTATTTTTCATTAACAATTTCTATTATTATGTTATTTTGAGAAGTTTTCTCGAGTTTATAGTAAATAAAAACTTTAAAATTATATCCTTTTATTTTTTAATATTTACAATCGGAGACCTAACCTACGCCGCTGGCTAGCCAGTTAAACCAAAACTTTACAAAACCCATGTCGCGATGACTCCTCTTAGGGATTTGGCATACTTTTTTATATGCACCTTCTCGTTTATGTGCCTTTAAGAAAGACGTATGTCGTGTTACCTGCTCAGCGTCAAACTCGAACGTCGCCAATCGGCATATTTCGTATCGCGAGACGCGTAGAACGAACGTCGGGTACCAAGTGACAGGCGATATTTTTCGGTTTTTCACCTGAACTTATATAATTATATATCCGAGCAGTTTTTTAACTCGATCACACTACAGCGGTACATTCCCGTCGCCGTCAAGCGACGCTTGGGTATCGAGTGTAAGATAATAAGTGACGAGCGACTGTTTCCGCCTGAATAGATAACTCGAGCGGTTTTTTTAATCATCGAGCGATGTCGGTTATTTCATAATCGAGTAATCAAGCGGTTTTTCGCTCGAGTGATCACAACACAGTCATCATTCTTGAAGTAATTTAAATCTCTCGTTAACACGCACTATAGGAAAAATATTTTAAGGCACTCTAGGAGTGGTGCGTGTGCGAATAAAGCTATTCACTTTGGTCTTGAATCGTTGGAGGGTATATTCGTTGGAAAAAACGACCTCGGGAAGGTCGTTCCATAAGGATGAAGTCCTCCAGATGAAAGAATTCTTAAATACTTACAAGAAAATAGCGTTACAAGTATGGAATGTACATTTAGCACATAAAATAACTTATTTTTAAATAAGTTTGATCTTACAAAGCTTACTTATCTATACCACTTACTGATATTCTTACTTGCTACTTTACTAACACTCAGCAGAAAGAAAAAAGTAATCTTTTGGCGAGTTCTTGACATTTCAGTCCTTGTCCAAATGTGTCCTAATTCAGTTTACAAAAAAGGATAATTCAGTAGCCATTCTTCGTGACTTGAGATTTTAAATCGAATTCCATTCCAAATAAGCCCCAGGATTTGCTGTGACCTATTTTTATGTCTGAAGGAGATCTCGGGCTAATGTGTGATATTAAAGTTTAAGATGCCTTTATAAAAAAATGAACATTCGTAATTAAAGTTGTAACAATAATGTTGTAATGTAACGCATTTTTATAAATTTATTAAGGAGTTAAAATATATTTATTAACAGGTGAAATCAACCATCTCATGGAAATGGTGGCCTATTAAAGATCTTGGGAAGTAAAAAAAAATATGTGTTTGAAATATTGGTACGTGCAGATATTTTTTAAACGAAGATATTTTGACGTATCTACCACATCCGGATATATCGGGTTTGTTCGATTGATCGACAGTTATTATTTTTTTAAATAGAAAGCCGGGTATATTTAGACATTGTTTCATTATACAGGGTGGACCATCGAAAACAGTCCAGCAAGGTTTACGGCTGTGTACGTGAAAATTAAAAAAAAACCTCGAACCCGTAAACTTGTGTTTTCAGGGGGACACGTTTCACTATTAATTTCATCCCTGTAACCTCAACCCCCCTAGCGGGGGCGGCTACTGCCCTTATAAGGCGTAAACTATTCCTCGGGCCAAATGCCCTCGGGCTAGTTGCTTTCGCCTTCCGGGCATTATAGTCTACTTAACACCTGCGTTGTATACAATATTTTATTTTTCATCTATTTAAAATATAAATAGTTAAATTCCTGTATTTTTTAAACTATTTTCGCCAATTTTTAGTATTTAGCTTGATCGGTTGTCAAAGATTAAATTTGACGGTTGATAAGGGTTGTTTATTTTAAGCGTCTTTTACGTTTTATAAACGAAAATATAGAAATTTCACAATAAGGAAAATGTATTACCGGGAAAGTCTACAGTCCTGTACGATAAGGAGTATGAAAATGTTCTACAAGGGAAAGTGAAAAATCCAATTACGGTGATTACTGAAACAGTAATGATGGCTTACTTTCAGGAATTGGTATGTGGTATGTAACTCATTGGTATCTTTCAATTATTAATTATTCTTACTTTATTTTAGTCGCAAAAATATACCCCAGGCGAACTCTGAACCAGGGCCGTTTCTAGCCTGTTGGCCGCCCTTGTGCTACATATGAACTGGCTGCCCTTCAAATCAAAACAGTCAAACTACAGGCGGCTTTCGCCGCCCTATAATTTTCGCCGCCCTTGTGCGGGTGAGCACTCCCAGCACACCACTCAGAAACGGCCCTGCTCTGAACTTATAGTAAAGGAAAACATTAATATTTCAAGATATTGTCAATTAATAACATTTCTAAAAGTTAAATCAAAGGTTCATCTTCTAAGGTCAGTAAGGTATTTTCATTATACTCAATTAAAAAAGAGCGACATTTTTACTTACATACCCTATGTCAAGGGGGTTTCTGAAAAGATTCGACGAATAGGGCAACAATACAATATTCGAACAGTATTCAGCTCCAAAGACTCTTTAAGAAGCCACCTGACAAAGACAAAACCAACCAACCATAAAGACACAAAGAATTGTGTATATAGAATACCCTGCGAGTGCGGACAATCCTATGTTGGTGAAACCCTACGGCCATTGGAAACAAGGGTCAAGGAACATCAGAGCCACACACGAAAGGGAGAAACAAACAGATCCGGAGCAGCAGATCACGCTTGGACCCACGGCCACCACTTACAATGGGGACAATCAAGTATATTACTTAAGGAAGAACATCGGCGAAAGAGGAAATTCAAAGAAGCAGCTGTTATCACTCAGAATCCTGGTTGTTTTAGCAAACCCTCTTTAGATATAAGGAACATTTGGAAGCCCATGTTAAGCAAATGTAATCTTAGTTTAGGTACGTCCTCTAGTATTGACGCATGACTGCACCCACCTCGGTCATACTCGACTAACTTTCTCACCCCCTTATTAGTATAAATACTCTCGTAGTTTAGTAACTTGCTCAGTATTCACCTGAAGACGACTGGAGATACTTACCAGTTGAAACGTTGTGATTTAAACGAAATAAAGACAATGGAAGTCCAAAACACGTCTATCACTCATGATACAGCATTGTCTCTAACCTTCAAAGAAACATTTTTACTTAAGTTACAGCAGACGAACGAAAGTAATTTTTTTTTCAAGAAGAGTTTTCCTTTTTCTGAGGATTTTTCATTATATTTAAAATTTAGTATGCTGATTTTGTATTTTAATGGTATTCTACGGTTGTAATGCCAAATATGCAATAATTTCATCGTAAATTGCTTCAATGTCAAATAGTTGTTGCGGAAACAAATGTGAATAGGATTAAAAATTATTTTTCAATTATCAATAAATCGAAAAAAGTTAATCCACTGATGTCCGAAAATCTAGATTTAATTTAACTAATAACGGTGCCAAAAATTTCTTTATAAATTTGTTTATACAGTGTGTCTACTTAAGTTGTATATGGAAAACTTTTTTATTATTGGTTTTATGAAAAAAAATATTCTTCATAAATAATTCTGCATCGTCTAATTCTCGAAATGCAACCTTCAGTTATCAAAATTTGAGGTATATCAGAAATTACGAATTTTGCTCAAGATTAAAGTACCTTTATTTTTGACAATAGAGAAGAATGTTATAAAGAAAAGTTATTTTGAATCAAAAGTTATATTCAAATATGCAATTATAGTTATTTAGCCTGAAAATTTAAGTTTTCCGTATTAATTATTAAAACAATTTCTATTTTTTCCTCACAACTTAGTAAAGCTGCAATTTGTAATGTATTTTATAAATACCAACGCACTATGACATTCCGTGTCAAATATTTCTTGTCAGTGCATCCTAGATTACGTTAAATTGTATCAAGCCAGAATAATTAATACGGAATGATTAGCCAATAATCACGAAACCTAAATTTTCATGCTAAATAACTGTAATTGCATATTTGAATATAACTTTTAAAACAAAATAACTTTTCTTCATAACATTCTTCTGTATTGTCAAAAATAAAGGTACTTTACTCTTGAGAAAAATTCGTAATTTCTGATATACCTCATATATGACTGGGAAATTTTGATAATTGAAGGTTGCATTTTGAATATTAGACCATGCAGAACTTTTTATGAAGAATAACTTTTTTTCATAAAACCAATATTAGATGTGTATTTTGGGTTTGCTCGTGGGGCGTGGTCCCTAAATACTTTTGCCTGCGGCGCTTTCGTTCGCAGCAAGCTTTGTCCCCTTGTTGCTATCGCTGGAGTCCTGGTTTTTAATTTTATAAAATAGCTCATTTTATCATTGCTCCCCCTACAAAACTTTCTAACGGCGCCCATGTATGGAAGATATCTTACCATTTTAGATTGTGCGTTCAGTTCATGCATCGGCATTCCGTTTCTTAAAGTACAATAACCCATGTATCCGGAGTTTCCCGCCTGATGCAACAGTCCTCTGCTAGGCGACGTTTCGATTGTGGATACGTGCTGCTTCTTACGGGAGTAATCCGAGCCATCGTCAGTGTCGACGGGTTGGGGTATGATATCAGGGTTCTTTTCGTCGCTGTCACATTCGCCAGCGCTAGAATCGTGTTTCGAGACTGGACTTCCTCCTACGGTAAAAACAAAGTAAGGTTAAGTGTTAAAGTAGGTAAGGAGTGGCCCTAGGAATGTTTCCCTAACCATGATATAAAATACTTTTTTCTACAAATACCTACCATTAAACATAGATTTTTTAACGTTTGCTGTCAGTGTATAATAATGTCATTTTTGACACTAGTATTAAAAGTAATCAACTTTAGTTAGTTAGTTACTACACTAAAATAAAGAGAAGGATATTTTTAACTTTATTATTAACAATAACATTTATGGTACAATTTGAGCGGGAAATATGAATCCGTACAGTTGTTAAGTGAAAGCAGCGGTGTACGGGGTGGCAACATGTGGGATAATGTTCGCTACCACAAGCCGACCTCTCATATTTTACTGTTATATAGTCCCTGTACATTTCTAGGTATATCAGCAGTGCTGTGTGCAAAGAATGATCTTAGACGATGAGTGTTGTATAAATAAATAGATTTACGGTGGTAGGCTCGACTTCCGTTTTCAATGAAAATAGATATTGGCCAAAATAGATACACTGAGCGAAATCTCGAGTTGATATAGTCAAATATGAGTTGTCCTAGACTGAAGCGTGTTGCTAATAGGGGACAGCCCAGACCTCTGATTTACGGCAACCAAATCGAAGAAATTGCATCAACTCACTATTCATAAGTTATGATAGCACAGAAGATGGGCAATTTTATGCGTTGGAACAGCTCACGCCCCACCGTCTTAAATTATTGATAGGCTATCGTAGCCACCAGTATGTTAATTGTGATGCGTTACTAGTCGGGTTAGATTAATTCATGATTCGAGCTATCAAAAGTTGAGATTTAAGTTGTTCTAGCTTACGATGGTGGCTGGAATAACTCACTCTTTGGGCTACCAGACTACAAATTTTGGACTACCAGTACCTAAATTGTGGACCATCGGAACTCAAAATATTTCTTTGATTTAACGCCTGCATATTGTGGACTTCAATTGCCTTTTGTTTTTTCAAGATATGACAATTTTGTTGTATGTTTAAAAAAAAATAATTAAATGAATTATAGACAGGAGAGCATACTACGGCTAAGAAACCATGCGGACGCAGTGATGACGATTGCTTCAAAAGGCAACTTTATTTAATACACTGTAAAGAAGCGCGCGATTATCAGTTCAATTGTTTTCTTTTCTTAACATACACTAGTAGTTCTGAACAAAATATAAGAACAATGGTTTAAAAAATACTATTTTTTTTAAATAGATTAAAAGATGGATTTTGGAAACTTAATTCAAACCCTATTTTTAGTTTAGGTAGATAAGTTTATTAATAAAATTAAAAGAAAAACATTTTGTAATGGCTCCCAAAAGCTGAAAAGAAGAAAAAGGGTAAAAATCCCGCAAGCGGCGCATCGGCCAACAGGTGTCTATACGCGCGATCGAAGGAGAATTGACGAATAACAATGGAATGAACCGCAACAAACCCAAACAAACCTGCACGAGCACGAATTTGGAACTTTCCGTGACCTTATCTTGTGATTTACCCTCGATATGGGGTTTTGGAGCACGTTTCCTGAATTATTCAAACTCAAAATAATTTACACATGGTAATGAGTTAAAATAATGCACGTCCGGGTTAAAACGACACTTTATACTCAATAAGTAAGTTTTCCCAACCCAAAAACTGAGTTCAGGCACCTAGCTCATAAAATAGTTACAAGATGAGGAATTGTGGTAATTCCAAATATGTTTAAAATGTTGATTAAAAATCTCTGATGAGTTATTGTAGCGTTTTTAAATAATTTGTGATAATTCGTAGGCTCGGTTAGAACAACATAGAGAGATGGGTTGAGGTAGCTCCAATTTTGTAACCCACGACATTGGTAAATGCATTTTTGACAGTGTAGAAGACAAAAATTATCATAACGTCGGTACAATGCCAAAACCACGAATGTGCAAATTTCGCATTTTCCGCCTAAGTGCTTTAGCAGATTTGTTAACCTTGAAAGTTTTCAATGCCCAAGTCACGAATGTGCATCGCGAGTCTAACCTCCCTCTATGCCCGATATCTAATTTGCGAAAGTGGGAATTTAGCAGTTGTTTCAATACCTAAGGCACGAATGTACCACATTGGTGTTTTTGGCATTGCAGGTTGAGTGAGTTTGCGAAATCCAAACTAGTGAATGTGCCACATTCGTGTTTTCTGCATTTAAAATTTATCCGATTGGTAAAATTGAAAAGATGAGTTCTCGTACGCAAAAAATATTGGAGCTGAGTAGGAAATTGGATTCAATAGGTAAGCGAAATTAAACATATTAACAAGTATAGTAATAATAGTAATAATAATAATAACAAGAACAATAATAATAATAATAGGTTTGTTTGAGAGCATAATAAGAATATGCGCAAATGTGCTACCAAACGAGTGTAAATTATTGTACTTTACAGTGCAGACGTGTTTTTGTTACTAAATTTTATTGTATATTAAAAAAAATAAGTAACCTTATACGTGTATTGGTTTTAAGTACTCCACAGTTTCTCATCAATTTTTTTTTAGATGACACAAGTAATGGGCATTCTACTATTGCAGAGCTGCAACAAAAATTTGTTGAGAACGAACCACAGCCATCTACCTCTTCTATGCACCCTAAAACTTTTCCGGCGATATCCAAAGAAGAACTTTTAGATGATTTAGAACTTTCCGATTCCTCCTCGGATAATTATGAACCATCAACAAGTGGATCAGACAGCGACTCATCTAATTCTTCTGATCATAGTCTTAATCAAGGACCCCAGAGTATCCAAGGCACAGAAAAGCCGAAGGAGAAGAAACCTGCAAAGAAAAGGAAAAGCAACAAGATGTCGTGGAAAAAAAAATATAAGGAAGATGAAAAGAGTGAAGGGCGAATCCTACACTGGATATAGAGGAGTTGAGAAGCCTGCTCGTCCTCTCTTACCAACTCCGTGCCTTGGCAAACCAAAACACAAATGTATTCAACTTGTTAATGAAGAGAATCGCCTGAAAATTTATATGGATTTTCGTAGTTTAAAATGCATTGATGACCAGCGAGAATTCGTAAGAAGCCACATAGAACAAAATTTTAAAAAACGCACAAGAGAGTTTTATATGGCTACATTGAATATAACGGATGCCTTAGTCCGTAGTTCTTTAAAGAAGTGTTCTTCTAGTGGTTTTCTGGATAAAGATAAGCGCGAAAACACACTCCATCTAATAAGCTATCCGATAATGCTGAAGCGTTTATACGAGAACACATTATTTCTTTCCCATCAGTAGAGTCACATTATTGCCGGGCTTCTAGTACCAAAAAGTATCTAGACCCTTCTCTAAATTTATCAATAATGCACAGAATGTATAAGGAAATTTGCATTACAAAGAATTTTAAGCCGGTTATGTTTGAAAAATACCGGCAAATATTTCAAGAATAAAATTTAGGTTTTTTCAAACCCAAGAAAGATCAGTGCAAAAGATGCTTGGCGCAAAACTCTTTAACCGAAGAAGAAAAGAGTCTAACGGAAGATGAGTTTAAAAAACATCTAGATAGAAAAACCGCCGCAAGAGACGCCCGTGATGAAGACAAAATCATTGCCAAAGAAGATCCTCAAGTTTTAGCTTTTAATTTTGATCTGCAAGCTGTCCTTAGCACTCCGAAAGGACCTGCAGGTCAAATTTTCTATTTGCGAAAGCTAGCAGTCTACAATCTGACAATGTACAATTTGGGTAATCAAAAAGTTAAATGTTATCTCTGGGATGAAACGCAGGGTAAACGAGGGGCAAATGACATAGCCTCTTGTGTGTATGATTTCATCATGTCGCACTCTGAAATCAAATCCGTTCGTATGATGTCAGATGGATGTGGCGGACAGCAAAAGAATTCTATATTTGCTTCTATGTGTATGCAACTCCTTAGCAATCATCAGTCCTTAAATGTTATTGATCACCGTTTTTTTAAACTGGTCACAGTGAAATGGAGTGTGACTCCATTCACTCCAAAGTTGAACGGAAGGCAAAGTATGTACCAGTGTATACCGGAGCCTTTTAACGTAAAAAACATGTTGTTTGATGAATTTTTTGACTTCAAAGCTTTTTCAAGCATTTCTCTTAGTTTTAACATTCCCTGGAGAAGAATTTGCTGGCTTCGCTATTTAAAAGAGCAGCCATCAAAACTCTATTACAAAACTGATATTTCTGGAGATTTTGCTGAGATAGACTGCCGCAAAACTAAAAACCGTGGTCGTCTCACAACAGCTTTAATAAACAAAGCTTATGCAACTGAACTACCTATTAGTGAAGCAAAGAAAAAAGATTTACAAAAAATGTGTGAAGACCTAACGATTCCTAGGGCTTATCATAATTTTTATAAAACTTTAAAAACAAGCCGTGACATCAGGGATAACTTACCTGAGCCGGATATAGATGAAAACTCTGAGACTGGCAGCGACCAAGATTAAGAAACCCTTTCCTTTTTAAAAGAAGTTTTTTACTGTTCTATTTAGTTTTACGTTACCATTTATTCCAAAGATTTTTGTTTTTTATAATAACTTTTTCTATTTTAATTAATTTGAGAAGTTTTTAATGTGTCTTATTGTATTTTTAATTCCAAAGAATTTTCATTGCTAGAATGAAGTTTTATTTTTTGTATTTTGATAATTTTTAGGGTATTAAAAAATGCATAAAAATTTTCCCTTCAAAATGTGAACTTTTTTATTTGCACGAATAATTTTTTTTACTTATTTTACAAAATCAAAAACACGAATGTGAATTTTTTTGAAAAATATTACAAAAATTTAAACTTTTTAACCGACATTATTTAATGTTTTATAAAAAAACCTTTTAATGGTGGTTAAGTACCACAAAATGTATATTTTTTTAAAATTCGATTAATAAATGCCAATTCTTGACATTTTGTGGAGAAAATGTAAAATTTTACAGTTACAAAAGTAGGATGGTCCCATTTAATTATGTAATTTTTGGTCTTTATTGAAGCAAAAACTTGGTGAAATCATATTTTATTTAAGTCGAACAATGAACTTCAACTTGGTGACACTGTATGTAGGCGTAAAATACGACACCCCTTTAAATATAAGAAACTATTTCCATAACACCATGTAGAGGAATTATTTTAAGAGATAATTTCCATCTTAAATTCGATCAAAGAACTTTGATTCATTTATCTTTACAAACATATATTACACAGAGATAATGCGAAATTTACTCAATTTAACATTATAACACACCGCTTCACAAAGCAAAATTGATCCTCGAAGGTTAAACCCACAAAATATGGCCCTTTATCGTAACGTCGATTACAGAAATGCATGGAAATGGCGTCTTATGCCGAATGCAGGAACGTTAAGATCGAATAACGCCGTGTCGCGATTATCATAACGAGCTTGCTCTTAGTCTAATTTTTACTTTAAATGGTGGAAATAATGGTAAAGACTGCTTGGCAACTAGGGAAGATAATAAAATGAAAAATGGTAATTTAGAGCGATTATAAAATTTTTGGCAAGACATTTAAAATATAGAAAAAAATTCCATAGGAGTAGTAAAGGTTTGCTACGACTGTAGTAAGAGCCAAATAGGTTTCCCCCCTCCCCCCCCCCCACCCCCCGGCAAGGAAATTAACATCATAATACAAAGTGCCAACCAACCAACTGTTTTGCATTTACAGAAAATAATAAAATCCAAAAATGTATCGCGGACGACAAAAATAGGAATATACCACTCCAAGACCGATTATGACATACGCCTGTGAGACCTGGACCATGACGAAACAGAATGAGAACAGACCGAGGATTACAGAGAGGAAACTCCTACAAGGGATGAAACTACAGTACAATATCGTGGTAGGAAAAACAGCGAAATAGAGGAGCAGTATGGTCAACCATTGTAAAAATAATTAAGGCAGACAGATTGAGATGGGCCGGTCATGTCAGGAGATAGGATGACGGAAGATTTGTCAGATTGGTATGGGAGCAGGGCCCGATCAGCAAAAGACCATTAGGAAGACCACGACTAAGGTGGGGAGATAATATAGCTTCAAATCTTAGAACTGTGAATGTCGCGGAAGCAGAAGGGCTAATGATGGACAGAGTCCTATGGAGGGGAATTGTGGAGTCAGCCAAGACCCATCCTGGGTTGTAAAAGCTATAGAGAGATAGAGAGAGATTCACCAGTCTTAATACCTATCGGTTTGTTCACCTCTTCCATTTAGCGAACGATTGATTACGGATTATTCTGTTCTTATATTTTTATTATATAATGTAAAGCGGATCGGTTGGGATTATTTTATAATATAGTCGTCCCTATTTAATACCCAAACGTATGCATTATATTTCCAGCGAGAGTGCAAAGTGTTTCGACGCTGCCCGACAGCGTAAAAAGCAATGAATGTTTTGTCTAATTGTATTGTCTAATAATACCACCTGAAAAGCAAATAGACTTTTTATTTTAAAAGTACTATAATCAAAAAAATAGAATATTGGTTTTTTTATATATCTATTACAATTTATTTTAAATGCGTAAATGTAAATTTAGGTTTTTCTCGGTAAGAGATTATTAAATTAAAATTTAATATACAATGTGTCCACGGATAGAGTTCGGAAGAGGTAAAACTTTTTTATTTGTAGATTTAGAAGGAAAAGTACTTCTTCATAAAAACGTCTGCTTGTGTCGAAACTACAATTTCTAATACCAAATTTACGATTACTATACAGGCTTAGTCAGAAATAACATTTTCAGTTTTTTCGATTTCGGTTTTTTTTTCAAATTTTATGAAAATATTTTCAAACCCGTGATTTATTTCATCAATTGTGCAAGAAACCTAATAAACATTTTTTCAAAGTGGTTAATTTCACAGCTAATACAAGAATAATAAAATATCAAGTAGCCTATTCTAAATAAATGAAATGTTTTGTTTCTTTGTATGTTTCAAATTATTGACAGTTGTGTCGTACTTTTCTCATACATCTGCATAATAGTGAAAACAGAAATGATTACGTTAGAACAAAAGAATTTATATAGTTCGAAGTTATGGTTTCGGACATGAAAAAAGCTATGTGGAAATTCTCCGACAATTTCATGAGATATGGCCTGATGTTCCTGTCACGGACGTGGGAACAAAAAAAAATTGTAATGAAATTCATGAGAACTGGTAGTGTTTTGAATAAAAAAAAGGAGAAGAAAAAGTATGATGATGATGCTGTAACTGTAATGATAATGGATTCGGTTAGAAATTTTCCCAAACTGTCTTTAAGAAAAATATCTTCTCAAATTGGTAATGTTAGTAAATCTCTAGTAGAAGAGATATTAAAATTCAATAAAATTCAATAAAATTCGTCCGTACAAACCTTAATTTATTCATTTTCTGGAAGAAAATTAAGACATGAAGCGTTTGGATTTTTGTTTGTGGATAGGGGAAAATATCCTTAGACAAAGAAGTTTTGTTAATGATATTATTTTTTCGAACGAGGCCACTTTTAACACAAACGGGGTAGTCAGTTCGCAAAACTGTCGCTATTGGAGCCGTGACAACCCTAATATTTGTATTCGCCCTAGAAGAAAAAAAGTTAACGTGTGGTGTGCTATTTCTTACAATGGAATAATTGGACCATATTTTATTGAAAACAATTTAAATAAACACACTTATTGCATCTTCTGAACACTTTTTTTATGATCATTTGCAAGATATACCTTTAGCTGATCTAATAAAATTACACTTTCAACAAGACGGCTGTCCCGCTCATTCCACGATAATTGTTCGTGATTGGCTAAATCATCAGTTTGGGAATAAATGGATTGGAAGGTATGGTCCAAATGAGTGGCCACCTAGGAGTCCCGATCTCAAAATTATGGACTTTCATTTGTGGGGATATCTGAAGTAACAGGTGTATAAAACCAATTTCAATAATAACTTGGATCTCTTGAAAGAAAAAATAAGAGAAGTAATTGTAAATATCCCAATACAGCAAATTAGGAACTGTTATCGGGAATTCAGATATCTAGTTGAACAAGGCGCTGAACTCGGTGGTACCTTGTTTGAATAGAACTTTATTTATTTTAATATTTTATAATTATTATTATTATTTATTTATTTATTATTTATAATTGAATGAATTAAAGAAATATGACATGTAATAATATAAATACAAACAAAAATAGTTTTCTTACAACAAAATCGTTATTCGGCCAGATATAAAATTATATTTTTATAAGAAAGCAACAATAGTTGTTTGTTTTTACGTAAATCTGTTTTCAACAAAATTAACAAAAAATAAAAAATGTTATTTCTGACTAACCCTGTATAGTAATCGTAAATTTGGTATTAGCAATTGTAGTTTCGACACAAGCAGACATTTTTTATGAAGAATGACTTTTTCTTCTAAATCTACAAATAAAAAAGTTTTTCCTTTTCCGAACTCTATCTGTCGACACATTGTATATGACAACATTGTTAACCCCAGATTTTTCTTTGCCCGCATTCCCATTTGTAGTTACAAACTTGCTGACCTGTATACGCTCCTGGAGTTGGGTCCGTTCCTCCTGACGCCCTGTATAAAACTACTGAAGAAATATGCATTTCAAAAATTCATATCTACATACATATTAAGAATGAGAAACGAGCAATAAAGACTATTCAAGAGGCTCTCAAGGAAACACAGACTGGACATCTTAGGGCAAACTTTCTAACTAGAAGTAGTAATGTCCGCTTATAAACTACCCTTGAAAGCTGTGTTTTGCTTGTTATAGCCGAACTATTATTGATAAAGGAACGTGCTCACTTTAGTAACTTGAATTGGTGCCGGGAGTTATTAATTGTTTGTCGTAATTGTGGTTAAGAGAGGAACTTAAACGGTTGTTACAAAACGGCAATTTTATAGGAATGCCTCAATCAAAATGTTAATCACACAGAGCACATTATCGGACCACCACCGGCACCGTCTAGTAGGAGTTTTTGAAGACAACTTCGATCAAAAAATTAAAATCCAACTTAAGGTATAGCTACTTTACGAGAACTAAATAAATATTTGTCTGCCTATGTTACGGTAACATTAGGTTCGTTCCAACCACCCTAAAAATCGTACAATGTACGGTCACGCACATGCGTAGTAGTCGAAAGGCGTTCCAACCGACACAAAACGGTGTAGCTGGCGATCCCTTTGGTGTTCCAACCAAATTGTGATCGTTCGCAAACCAGTTCCTGAACGGTAAAAACGATACATGGCCAAGAACAGGAACCGCTTGTACTGACTTGCGCCCTAAGAATTTTAACCGTTGTTTTTGTATTCCTGGCATTCATGCAGTTCTTTTAGCCTTGTTTTGTAGGAGTTGTTGCTTAATATTTTGATTATTTAATTTATTCTTATTACATTTGTATAATCCGGTTCCCAAACCTACAAGATATTCTTAACATTAAACGTTATTCTCTTTCATGATTATTAAATACAACAAAACGGAACGAAAAAAGATAATACTCAAGCTTAGACGAAGAAATCAAAACAACAAAAGTAGGGTTGTGATTTATGAATGTTATGATAATTAACTAATTACTAAACTTCTTTCCTAGAATCAGACAGGCGATCAGCTGAGATTTTTACACAGAATGGTCACAAAAACGTACCAACCTTGCCTCCCTTGTGCATCGGCAACAAGCAGTGCAAAATTAACGCCTGCGCACAAAATCGATTCCAACAGTTTCGTGACGGTTCTAGAACGATACAAAAATAGGGTGTTGGAACAAACCTATTATTTTTCCTTACCTCCTTTATCACTTAACGTCGCCCCACTACCACTCCCTCGGTGTTCTAGGCTACCCCCAGTCACCACAGCATTTTTATGTCGCTGTTGCTGTTTTCTTCTGTGATCGCCGCCTTGGGTGCACTGAAGCCTGAGTACCAATATGACCACTAAAGCAACGATGAGCAGAGCGGAAACCACTCCTATAATGACGCTCATTAACGGGGTGAAACGAAATGGTGATCTATGTGTATCTAAAAATAAATCAGGACGTTAATAATTAACATTTTTGGAAATACTGGTAACTATCATTTACTAATTATTGTAGTAATACATTAGATCTTAATGTTTAATTTAATTTATTTCACATTGGGTTAGAATAGTTTTGTTATTTGGGATGATCCAATATTAATCCCTGTGGCATCCCAGAGGCTGTAGGTACATTCCTTTGACCTTATTCCTAACAGCCATGTTTCTAATAGCCAGCTGAGCCAACAACTCAATTCATGTCACAGTGTAGGTAGGATGCTGACGTAATCAAGCCGGAACAAGCACTCCACTTGACCGACTCATAATATAGGCCGTGTCATTAGCACTGAAACAGCCATTCTGAAACAGTGCTTGTTTGGTCACCGGTCACCGCAACAAAATGCTCATGCAAAATAATATAACGAAGGCCTATAGCCACTATGGTCATGTTTTAGTGCACGGTATGGACCAAAATAAACTGTTATTTTTTATTTCTCTCAATATTGATGGCTACGTTGCAAAAATGTTGACAATAAAGTGAATTTAACGCAAAATATAATTTGTCGAAACAAAATATGCCTTTTTAGTACAGTTGCAGTGGTTCTTTTTGGGGAAAAAATACAAGGATCTTAAATTAATAAACAAACCATTATTAATAATATACAGCTGCTGAATATTACATAAAAAATAGGTTTTGCTCTTCCAAAATGTGGAGCAAAAATAGTGTTGAGAGCTAGAGAGATTTTAGGTGAATTTTAGGGTTTTTGTGATTTTTATCAGAAATTATCAGGGATTTGTGCTTCGGAAAATGTGAAATAAAGTGTCATGACGTGTCGGGCCAATTCTATTATAACAATATTTCATTATAATATACAGGGCGTTATGGAAATGACTTATTATATTTAAACCGGCAAACCCGAACAAATAAATTGAAGAAAAACATAAATGTCGCTTTGAATTATTAAGCGAAATATACACTTTATATGAAATCTCAAAATTTACGAGGCCGCTACTGAGGACCTTCGCAATCAATAGTTTATTGTGGCAGACTCGAGGTTCAAAAGCGGTCAGCGTATTATAGGCGGTGTTGCCATATTGCAACACATAATTGTTAAAGCACGTGTTCTGTTTTTGACAACAAGACGTCCTTGACGCGCGTTATCACTCCTTTTTCAAACTTTTTGGAAAAAGAAAACTACAATTTTAAGGTACATACTCTCTTACCTTCGATCTTATTTTAAAATAATCCGTTTTATAATTAAATTCCATAACAAAAATAAAACACAAAAAAGTATGTTTTTCAACAGCCCAACAGTAGATAATATCACACAAATTTGAAATCACATCACACATTTATTATTTTGAATTATTTCACAACAGAAAAAAAATCGGGTACTGCTACAACTAACAAAACGTTTAAAATTCGTATACGTCAAGCACGTAGCAATGATAGTGGCGCACGGCGGTTATCCAAGCAAGGGCGAGACACGCGGTGTTATCTGACAACACGGTTAGTATACTCTAGTGGCCCACATTGTTGCTAAGTGAATCAAGATGGAACGGCGCGACAGTATATGGGTAAAAAGGGTTTTACCTTAGTATTTAGATATTCGATTTAAAAAAAAGTATGTAGACTTTCTCTAGGACACCCTAGGAGTCACCCATTTAAATATAGTAAGTCATTTCCATAACACCCTGTATAGATAATTGGATAAGCATTAATCATTGCAATGAACAAAATATTGTTTTACTAAAGAAAAATTACCGTTTATTTTATATGAAGGTATTCTCATTACGGTTTTGCTGTTCTGTTTTATTTTAAATAATTCAGTTTTATTACTCGTACACTAATCTTGTATTTTTGTATTTATTGGTAATTAAAACATTTTAAATAAAATTTAACTTTCAAAAAATATATACGTATATGGTGACTTTCCCCTATCCGCTAGTCCCTTCCTTACTTGTAAGGTTAGGAGTACTTCGTATCGTGGCGCGATTATCGAAATCTACTGCCGTGTCCACACCAAGGCCACATCGATCAATTATTATAGCATTTAGTTTTAGTGTTGGAAAAAAACGATGATTTTGTACTTGATACTCGAGCGATTTTAATAATCGAGCGAATCGCTTGAGCGATTTCACTGGAAATGCATATCCATTAAGCGATCACGTTTACAGGTATTATAGCTAGGGTGGCCGAAACATTCCCGCAGGTCCCGGATTGATGTGTATAATCCAGCAATTTTGTTCCTTTTCATTTTTTTTTCATTTTTTTTTTGCAAAATTATAATAATCTGCCGGGTCCGTTACACTATTCGGACACACGAATTTTAAATTTTTACTATTTTTTTCAAAAGTATACATTTTTAGTAGTAATATTCAATAAAAAAATTTGGGGAATACTCAGTAATTTTTTTAGAAATTAACTAATAAAAATCCTGATTTTATGGTTTTTGAGTGTTTTGACAACGTTCTGACCCCAACAATTTTAGCGATGTTGCCGGATTTATAATTTTATAACAAAAATAAAAAGTGAATGTTTTGTGTAATGACTACATTTGAGCACCCACGGAATTTAACAATTTTTGAAAATGTAATGGAAAGATATGATTGTAGAAAAAGAAAACATATAGTTACATAAATTGACAGTGCCCTGGGAAAACAAGTGAGAACTCGCCCCCGCTGCACCGTTTGTAGCCGATTTCCTTCTGTATTCGGAAAAAGAAAACATAAGAAAGTTATATAAATGGACAGTGCCCTGGGAAAACAAGTGAGAACCCGCCCCCGCTACACCTTTTGTAGCCGATTTGTTTTTGTATTCGACTAAAGAAAACACAAGAAAGTTACAAAAATTGACAGTGCCGTGGGAAAACAAGTGAAAACCCGCCCCCGCTACACCTTTTGTAGCCGATTTATTTTTATATTCGGCAAAAGAAAACACAAGAAAGTTACATAAATGGACAGTGCCCTGCGAAAACAAGTGAAAACCTACCCCCGCTACACCTTTTGTTGCCGATTTCCTTTTGTATTCGGGAAAAGAAAACACAAGAAAGTTACATAAATTGATAGTGTCCTGGGAAAACAAGTGAAAATCCGCCCCGCTACAGCTTTTGGAACCTCATTCCGCAACGCGCCTCTTATGGACTCAGTGCAGCTCAACCGAGCCACTGAAAACGCCATCCCTCGGCCCATAAGAACTGTGTACAACATAGTGCCCGCAGAGTGTAGCGGCCATCGGCGGCGCGGCGTGGCTGTGTTTGCGACACCAGGCTGGTCTCAAACACAACCACTTTGTGGTCGCCACCGGTGTAGTTTAAATATCTGCCTAACAGGAATATTCATATTTTGAAAAAAGATCCCGAAAACAAAGGATAATCTTTCCGGCATTTGCATTAACTTTCTGCCTAATAGTGCATACGAGGCAACAATTTCTGGTTTTGCATCTGAAATTATCTCTAATCAATCCTATGTATTGTAAATATTTTGCAAAATCCACATCATACTTGCTTGTAATTGCGTAAACATTATCTATATTTGCTATTTCCATTTTTATTTTGATTTGTTTTTTCCTTTTCCTTCAACGCCAAAGTATAACTGCTCTTGGCAACAGTGTTATACAATGTAAAATTTGTGTTCGACTTAAAAGTGACATCTTCAACAGAGTTGCCAGTTGTCTTTTATTAGCTACATAGGAAAAAAATATTGCACAAAAACGGATATTTTTGGGCCTTTCTATCTCAGTTAACCCTCTTAAAATATATTGCTTAGCCGTGACATAACTACATTGACAATAAACTGCGGTCTTATATCGATATAAACAAACCCGAACAACCTAAAAACTGTATTATTGCAGAAAGCTCTTCTATGTGGCAACACTGTTAAAATACCGAATTTTGCAAATATACATGTTCGCAGCGTAAATTTTAAGAATCAACAATTTTACAACCATTTTTGCATTTAAACTCAAATTTTATGAATTAATGTGTGTTTCCGCATCTAATTTTACTTAAAAGTATTAATATTACACAATTAAACAAAAAAAAAGGTAAAAATACAAGTAATTAGTGTGTCCGAATAGTGTAACGAAACCCCCTAAAATTTTCGGGCGCCCTCGGCGACGATTTTCGCTTGAATTTATAACTCGAGTAGTCTTTCCAATAATAATATGGCTAAATCGCTCGAGCTGTTATATAATAATCTTGAAACGGCGATAATGTCACCGAGCGCTCGAACGGCAGCGGTAGTGCGACGGCGAGTAGGTATCGAGTGAAAAGTTATAAGTGACGATTATTGCTTAAATTACTCGAGCGCTTTTTTCAATAATCGAGGGATGTCGGTTATTTCAATAATCGATTACTCGAACGGTTTTTCACTGGAGAGATTACAACACTGTTACTTTTAGTCAATATTCTGTTGTATATCCTACTGCTATGTCCTACTGCTAAATGTAGCTGTGTATTTATATACTTATACCAATCAGCAGTGGTTATTCTCGTGGTTTGTTAATTCAAAAGGTGTTTGATTCAAGTTCAGGACGAGTATGAGAATTAGATAATGAAGTTTAAATATGGAGATTTCCATGTAAAATGTCGAGCAGATGCCAAACCGATATTGTTCGTAATATAACGACTTATTCCAACTGTTACCTATCCGGAAATTACCGAAGGGAATGCTGATGTCACTGGACTAGGGTTCAGTAAAAATCGTCATCTTTTTACTGCTTTATCAGCAAACTAATAAAAAAACAAATAAAATTGTCCGCTACAGAGAACGACGAACGGTATTAAAATTGTTTACATAAGCGTGGACAAAATACGGGACCCACAATTTTAAAAACATGCACGTTTTTTTCTCTACAACGGGATTTTTATGCTTCCATAAATCTTGATAAACTTTATAGTTTCAGGATTTGATTTTTGTTTAAGAGAGATAACATGTAATTTATTTTACGGTTATGGGCTACTTTGGGGTTTCCTTAATATAACGGTGTTTTTTCTTCCCGATCGTTTTTCCAACGGATACTCTCAGCGCCACGATGCGTGGCAGCTGCAACATTTTATTGTAACGATCATTTGATATATAGGAGTTCTTCTAGACCTCACAAAATAATAAAACAAATATAGGAAATGTCAAACTTCCTTTAGATTTTATGTTTAAATAATTCTTTCTGAATTGGCTCCGTCAGCCGCATCCCCTGCCTGCAAACTTGTCAGAGTCCGGTGCATTTTAGGAATACAACTCAAGCTGCGCCATCCGGAGTCGGTAGTTAACTAAATCTCGGGACAGTAATGAAACTTTTCGCCGATGTTTGTATACTATTTTATTTACAACCACATCTAACATCCTCTTCTTATTATTTTGAATTAAAATTATTAATAAAAGATAAATCTCATTTTGACTTTTCCATTGAAAAATTAGACAGAAAGTTCAAATAACCGCAGGTGGTAAAATAACGTAGGTAATAATACACATCAAGATGGCAAATATCATTTTGTGAATATGGTTTCCATGTCACTAAACAGTATATTATTTTAACAACAGAAAAATGCTATCAGATGAGAAATTTGATTTTGCTGCTACTCCACCAGAAATTCGAGAAGCAGCAAAAATAGTAGTAGATCTTCTGCCAAGTAGTTAAAAGCCGCCCGAGATATGACAAGGCATATAACTGTTTCAAAGAATGATGTACGGGAAACAAAGTGCAAAATCCTGGTTCCGCACTACTAGCTTATTGAAACCATTTTTTGACTTGAGTTCAGTACAATAATAGTATATTAAGATACAAGTTTCATAAGACATTATCTTAGAGGACGCGGTTAATTGAGAAAACGACCCGCGAAGCGGGGAGTTTTCTAACGTACAAGTGCTCTAATTGTCTTATGAACCGTGTATTTTATAATATTTTTTCTATTTGGGTCTTTGTCTGAAAAACTTTAAAAAACATAGTAGATTTTTTCCATTTGAATTAATATTTTCTTTTTGAGTTGGCAATACTTTTATAATTTAATAAAATGTTACAAGTATGCCTTGATAGGAACAATTGAACACAACGAAGCTTCTTCCCATCCATCATAATTAAAAATAAATATATTATTAAATTTAATAAAAATGAGTCAGGAAGAAAGTTGTACTAAATACGAGAAATAGCAGAAAATAATCTAGAAAAACTTTTAAAAAGAATATGCAAAACTTTGAGTTATGGTGCGAACAGAACAAAGTTCAAAATATTGAACAAACAATAAATAATACTATTGAACAAAATATTGTGTCGACATAGAATCTGACAGGAATAACAATTAATGCCCAGGAAATGTCTACAGTAACTATAAATATATTATGTATGTATTATGGAAATGACGTATTTTATTTAAACCGGCAATTCCTGAGATAAAGACAAATTGAAGAAAAATACCCATAAATGGCGCTTTCAATTCATTCAGCGATAAAAGTGACCTGACGTCAAACCAGAAGAAAAACACCTGTGTGGCACTGCGATACATGTAAGCAATCAAGGAATTCTGGCCGATGTTGTCATATGTACACCTTAAACTCTTTAGACAAAATAAAATAATTTAAACCCTTTTCCATTCTGTAATACCTTTTTGTACAATTAATTGAAGAACATTTACGACGGACTATGTTTTAAACAACCCGAAAAAACATATGGAATAGTAATAGCCACGTACGTCACACTCTCAGCAATCCGCTCTGATTTTCGGTTTACGCGTGTATCTTGCCCTTCCATAAATAATCTGTGAATATTGTTTTTATTGACGCGTTTCTTCTGGACGTTAAATATCGTCGCGTGTAATAAAATCTAATAATCTGTAGTATAATCTGTATTATTGTATTTTCAAAAGCTAACTATCGGTTCTGTTTCACTATAACTGTGTGTACATAAAGTGTTTCCAGGAGTGTTCCCATGAAAAAGAAAAAAAATGATTGTGTTTGTGCCTGGATTTCCTCGCTCTTTAGGTATAAAGATAAATAAAGTAGGTAGAAAATAATTCATTTTTATAATTTTATATGGAATTTCAGTTTTACATTAAGTTTGGCAACATTGCCATTGGCTCTGGGTGAAATATCGTACAGTAGCGCGGACTGACCTGTGAGTAAGAGTGTTTGTTACCCCACTTTTAAAACGGTCGATTTAAAAAAAATAAAATATGTAGCGCTTCTCTAGGACACCCAAGGAGTCACCGATTTAAATATAATACGTCATTTCCATAACACCCTGTATAGTATAAAGTAATATGTATGATACTATATTGAATTAAAAATAAAAACAGTAGTTTATTGAATAAAACTTTAGAAATAGAGCATAAACTGAAAGATATTTCTATTATTTTTAGGTTATGTTGTTTTATAGTTGTGACTAGAAATTAGTTGACGGACTCCGTCAGCATGTTATGTATTTCCAAGTATAGGTATTTGAGAGAAATATCTAGTATAAAAGATCTATTTGCAAGGTTAAATGTTAGTATTTTAAAGTTTTTTATAAAAAGTTTTTGTTGAATCCATAATGCCTAGAAAACTAATTTCAACGAATAGAGGTAATCCTATAATTCGAACCCTAATCGCTGCCAACATAAAGAAAATTCCAGTTTCATAAAGTGGCAGGTTATTCAATTTTTTTGCGTTTCATAATGTAACCATTATGAAACCCAAATAGGAAAAGAAGTTTTTTTTATATCTACGACGTCCATTAGCTGATGACGTGCTGTGTCATACTTGATCTACATAATCGTGATTTGAACACATCTATTCCTATAATTTAACAACAGATCTTTTTAATTTGTTTGGCTCCAAAACGATACAACTTTGAAATTCGCACTGCGCCTTCTACAATACTTCCGACAGAAGAATCTGATTTAAAAATAAAACAACAATGTGCAAAATGGCCTCTCGTACATTATTCATTGGTTGCTTTCCATTTACTTATTCATGTACTGAAATAAGGTCGAATTAAGTTGCATTTATTTGATTCTCGTTCTTTATTTTACATATTATCAAATTAAACATCAGTATTTAAAGTATAAGATTTAAATATTTATTCAGAAATAAAGATTTAGATGTTTTTTGTTGGATCTTTAATACAAAGGGTTGCACCAAGAATTTAATTTGTTTCAAAAATTAAAAATTATTTAATTGAGTTGTTGCGTTGTCCTTTAAAACGTTATAAATTAATTTTATTGTATTTCACTCACCTCTTTCTGCCGTCAACTGTTTCTCGGGCAATCGCAATGTGGACGCTTGCAGAATCGCGGGTTCGCTTCTTCCTTTTGAATTGTAGGCGGAAAGAACCGCTTGATATTGTGCTCCGGGTTCCAAATTGTTTACTGTAAATCTGGCCACTGGAGATGTTATATTATCTTTAACATCTTGAGATTGACTTTCTTTGATCTGAAATAAGAAAATGTCGTATTTAGTATTAAACATGTTAAGGGATATTTAGAGAAGTTCAGGGTGATGATATTGAAATTAAACAAAAACAAATAAAAAATAATTTTAAAAAACTTGTTGGTAGCGACGAGTAGTGAGTAGAGAGAAGAGGATTCTCGCGCTTGATTTTCCTCGTGTAATTTTAAATATGCCGTAGCGCCATTTATCAATAATCTAAATTAATGCAATCTAGATGTTTTCATGCTCTAGTTTCCCATTTTTATCCGTCTGTCGGTTTGTCTAGCTGTCTGCCTATTGACTTGTAAGCTCGATAATTGCTTCATTAGGGGGAGGAAATGTGATATATGTATTACGCATTAACCCTGCTCGAAATATATACGATATACCTAGTAGGTAGGTACTACCCAAGTAGCATATTTAGACACATTATGGTCAATGTATCGTAACTATCGTTTCTGTTTCCGATCAACACTACCGATGCCGACCTCAGCAACAACCCTTGACGTTAACCCCCTCAAAAGGGGTGAAACGCGAAAGAAGCGCGTTTCGACGCTGGAAAAGATGTTAGATCCATTTTCGAGGGTGCAGAGACCGATGCCGACCTCAGCAGCAGCCCTCGACGTCAACCCACCCCTCCAACAGGCCAACACCCACCAAAAGGGATGAAACGCGAAAGAAGCGGCTTTCCGTCTCTGAAAAAGATCTTCAGTAGATAGGCAGCACTGATTCTGGGTCATTTAGGGGTAGTTTTACATGTTATTTCTTATGGGAAAATTTAAGGTTCGAGTTGCATTTTTATGGCAATAATAAACCACTGAACTGGTTTGGGTATGATGGCCATAAAAATGCAACTCGAACCTTAAATTTTCCCATAAGAAATAACATGTAAAACTACCCCTAAATGACCCAGAATCAGTGCTGCCTATCTACTATCTTCCACCCGTTTTCGAGGGTGCTGAGCCCGATGCCGACGTCAGCAACACCCCTCGATGTCAACCCGCCCCTCCAACAGTCCCCCCCCCCCCGCACCGGAAAGGGATGAAACGCGAAGGAGCCGGGTTCTCGTTCCGAAAAAAAGATCTTACCTCCGGTTTCGAGGGTGCTGCAGCCAATCCAGTCCTGGTTAAATTGGTTTAAAAATGTATACATATTTATTTTCTATTTAATTCATTTTTTAATTTTTTTTTATTACACAGTTTTATTTATTACATAGATAATACATGACAACTTAAAATATTAATGTAATATCCCAACATTACAATCTCACTAACTTAATATAATCGCGCGCAAGTCACTTACATCTACGGAATGATTTTTAAATTTAATCTCGGACGCTTACAAGTAGGGTTGTTGGTCTGTTGGAGGGGTGGGTTGACATCGAGGGGTGTTGCTGAGGTCGGCACCGGTCTCAGCACCCTCGAAAACGGGTGTAAGATATGTAAAGTAAAAAGATGGTGTTTTAATGCTAGACTTGCTTTATATTATTAAATGCAACAGCCATTCCTGAAGAAGGAGGAAAATATTCCTCAAGAAGCAATTCAAAACTTCATTGAACTGCATGATAGAAGTGATAAGAACATGAGGTTGCAATACACGCTATTAATTTTTGGATATTTGTTCATGGTATTCAATAAAATCATGTTGTGAATTGTGAATAAATTTGAAAAACTGCACGACCGTCTTTCAAAAAGCAGGTAATGACGTAAACGGAAAAACATTGTGTTAAGAAAAGGTCACACATCAAAACAAAAAATATTATGAAGCTAAATTCTGATCGGAAAAATATTGAAAAAAGTTACAAAACTATGAACTAATATATTGAGCATTTTCTTGTATACTTGGTCTTTTTAAAAAGCCAAAATATTGAGAACCTCACATGTGGGTGAATAATACTTTAGACAATTTCAGATAATCATTAGTGCTTCTATATTTTAATAACAACGCAATTTTCATCATTGTAAATTAAAATACCACGTTAGTAATCCTTCATTTTAAGTCAAATACAAGAAAGGGTTTGATGACGTTCTATTCCCAAATGATGATTTAAAAATTCCCCTTGCAAAGTTTTATCCTCCAGAGAATTTAAATTACGCTTCCTTTGACAAGTTGTCCTACGTTTTTCCCTATTTAATCGAAATTCCATCCTAAAGTTTTCTGTAAGTCATTTTTCAAATAAAAATCGAATAAATTAAGTTCGCCAAAAAACTACAATGTAACGGTAAGATTTCCATTCGCTTTTTAAAGGTTATTTATTTATAGCAGAGATTTTTAACAATTACTAAAAGTATAGTGTAGAACATGCTAAAATCTTGTTATACAGAGTGTCCCGTATTGATGTGCTAATCAATCAGAATGCTATTCCTTAGGGTACTGCCACGCTTACGAGCGATTCGCCGCGACAGACAAATCGCGGATCGCTGAGCAACAAACAAGTTTTTCAAACACATTAGACTTAATTAGAGTGGCCCCATAGTAAAGGCCTTATTACACTCGGGAATTTTTATGGCGCCAGCAATGGCAATTATAATTCAAGGATTCAGGCGCAGTACACCGTTCTCCGTACTACAGTCAGAAATTCTACTCTTCTGACAATTAAAATGACACGGATTCATGCGCAGTACACTGTTCCCGATCAGCTGTCTCTCATTACCAGAAATGGGGCAGGCGCCATTTTAATTGCCCTTGCCGGCGCAATTGGGTAGACATGGATTATTCTGTTATTTTTAACTGTTTATTATTTGGCCGAACCAGGTATGGCCAGGTAGTGGCCATTTAAACCCACTGGTACTTAAATTAGCAGTTTACATTCTTTATTAAACTTATGGACTGCTAATTCAGCAACTTTTTGCATCTCCTATTTGTACATAGCAGTAGCTGCTTTAACTGGTAATCAAAACGAACAGGTTTGCACATCTCTAATTCTGGGGATATTTTAGGGATTTCGACGGTACCCACTGCTGTTCTGACCGTTGACAATGCTCCAGCTGATCGAAAACGGTTTACTGCGCATGAATACGTGCCATTATAATTGCCGGCGCAAGAGAAAAAATTACCTAGTCTAATACGGCCTTAAAGAAATCGCTTAGCAGCTAAGCATGTCGCCTTTGTATTGAGTGATTTCTTGAGCGATGTTATTAAGGGCCGGTTGTATAAAACACTTCTGAACTTAGGTTCAACGGAACGCCGATCAACCTGTGAACTACGTTCATTCAATATTACGTTGTTCAATATAAATTGAACTTTGGTTCAGCTGAACTAAGATCAGTTTATGTTGGCATTACTATTATTTAGTTACTTTTATTCTTTGATTAATTTTTTATATAATGTATAACCTTCTATTTGATTTGGCGTTTGTTGGGCTTGCTTACCAGGCCCTTCTACTCGGTAGTATAAGTACCAATTCTATTTGTAGAAAGGCAATACATTTCAAAGCGGATAGAGCTTATTGATTCCTGACAGAAAATATAGAGTATTAGGTACGTAATAAATAAAAACAAAGAGCTGTGTTTTTTGTTAAACGTGATCTTTGCAAATATTCATTGTCTGTTCATTTAGTAAATTGATAGGATTTTTTCGGTATGTCCGTGTTCACAGCATTGACTGCAGTATCCAGAAGACCCAAAATTCTCCATCATCAGTTATAACTTCATTAAATTGCTACATTTTTATAAACTATAAAATAACGATGATTTACTGTATTTTATAATATGACACTGACCTGACGAACAAAATATAATTAAAGTGGGTTGGATCAACAGTTCAACTTCTGAACCGCCAAAAGTGGACGTTCACGTGAACTACTGGTTTGAACTGAGATCAGTGTAGATTACTGTTTGAACAACAACTTTTTTACTTTGAACTAGAGTTCAAGAGCGAACTACAGTTCACAGTGTTTATACAACCGGCCCTAAGTTTTGTATTGCCACCCGTACCACCTATTTTGTCAAAAGTATCATGTCATGTCAAAAGGAAATTTTGATATCAGAAGTCAAAGTAGACCTGTGTTATGGCAGGATGTTAACAAACATTTTAAAAATAACAGTTTAACCGACAAGCTGTGCACAAAAGTTGTACTGCTTCTGCTGAAGAATAATTTTTACCATTCGTGACAGAGGCATGACGGAAACTAATGTCGCTTGGTTATTTATCGCATTTACAGTGGCCGGCAACGAATACTCATAAACCGGAAGAAGACAAACAGCCGTGTTAAAAAGTCGAAGCAGGCATGAACAAACGAATAAACCCGGCATCCATTAAGTATGGCATCAGCTGACAAACGCACGTGCTTTGCAAATGTCACTTTTGTCCAAATTTTTATTACTGTCGATATTTTAAAGTGACATTTAACCAACAAACAACATTCAAAACCCTTTCATTTGATTTACTAAGTGGTGAAAATCAAATATAAGGTTTCTGACATGTTCTAAGCTGTAAATATCACTTTAAAATAATCCTTACGAACTCTTATATCATTTATTGAACTAGTAACGTAACTGCAAATGAAAAATTAAACTTCAGAAATAAGCTTGTAAGTAGTTTTATTAAAAAATAGGAAGTAAATCATAATGTACATAAAATATTTTACCATCTTCCACTGGGCTCTAGGTCCTAGCAAATATTTCAGGCTTCAAGTCCGAGCATATTTTTGCGCCCCATATTATTTATGAAAAGAAATTATCATTGATGCTTACTCTCAGTAAAGATGACTAAATGAATTTTTCAATTACAAATTACTCACTTGCACCAAAAAGGAGACAACGTTTCTTGTGAAAAGATTAGAAAATTAAAAATTATTTTAGAATTTAAGGACGCTTCGCTGTCGCCATTTTCATTCACTTTACATATCGTTCATATGTTGCTTGATTATATTCCATGCCAGACGAAGAAAATTGACTTGTAAAATTATTTTATGTCTGTCTCTGTCTGCATCAACCTTTCCCGTTTCGGTAAAGTGAGACAAATATGGCCAAGATCAAATCGCCTTCATTAAACACGCCCACTTTATGGCTTGCAGATATAACTACGTAAGTTTGATATTGACACTTAATGCATACTAATATTATTATACAGTGATGGGCTAAAATATGGAACAAATTCATTTAAAAATCAGGTTTTATTTTTTTGTAAAAACGCTCGGACACGTCGATTATAATTTTTTCTTCCGGATTTTTTGCCTCAAAAAGAAATTATACTGGGTGTGTCAAAAAGTAGATGTAAAATTTTTTTGTATTTTAAATAGAACCACCCTATTTTTACTTATCACATAAATTATACGTCAAATTCTGAGCATAATTCATGTAGCATACTCTATCCTTATCTCTAACGGTTTTAGAGAAAAATTACATCTTAAAAAAGAAATTTCTTTAAAATAGGTACATGTACCTACTTAAAGGTAAACAGGTAAATTTAAATTAATTGTTACTACGATAGCAAGTCATGTGTCAATCAAAAAGAATTTTAAGTATAATTTTGAAAAAACGGTGATCATGGTGCATTTAAATGAAACTCAAAGAATCGAAATTTTAATTTTAATTGGATGTGGAGACAAAACAAGCTGTGTTCGTTCAGTTTTCTACTATTCAAGAAGAAGTTTGTAACTTGTTTAGCGCTAAGTATCCAGAACGACGGATTACAAGATCTACAGTGAGTAAAATTGAGAAAAAAATTCAGGGAAACAGGGAATGTAAAGGATCGTCTACGGCCAGGTCGTCCAAAAATTAGTGAAAACACAAAATTGAACATTTTGTTAGAAGTAGAAGATAATCCCCATAGTGCATCCACTGAAGTAGCCCTTAATAATGATGTTAGCCGACGATCTGTTTTGCGGGTATTGAAACAAGAAAAGTACCATCCGTATAAAATTAGGTTGCTGCACGAGCTAAACGAAAATGATCCCAACCGCCGACTACAGTTTTGTGACACTATGATGGAAATTTGCAACTTAAATCTATTTTTCCATCGCAGCGTACTTTTTAGCGATGAAGCCACGTTTTGTTTGAATGGTTCGGTAAACAGACAAAATTTTCGGTATTGGAGTACAAATAATCCCCGTTGGATGAGAGAACAGCATACGCAATACTCACAAAAAGTAAATGTTTGGGCAGGGATATTAAATGATAGAATTATTGGACCTTTTTTCTTCGATGGAAATCTTACAGGAGACCGGTATTTACAATTTCTTCAAAATGAATTAATTCCCACACTAGCAGCGGAATTTCCAAATCCGAATCAGCCTAATCTACCAGAAGCGTCTATTTGGTTTCAGCAGGATGGTGCTCAGCTTCATTTTGCTCGACAAGTACGAGAGTATTTGAATACTATTTTTCCCGAACGATGGATAGGTAGAAGAGGACCCATAGAATGGCCTGCAAGATCTCCCGATCTTACACCAATGGATTTCTTTCTTTGGGGTTATTTGAAATCAAAAGTGTATAAGGATAAACCACAAAATTTGGAAGACTTAAAATTTAAAATTAGATATGAAATTAGGCAAATTAATGAAAATACTGTAAATAATGTTTTAGAAGGGTTTTTAAGTAGATTGGCATATTGTCAAGAAGTTAATGGTTTGCATTTTCAACACTTAATAAAATAATTTTTCAAAATTTTACCTACATCTACTTTTTGACACACCCAGTATAATTTCTTTTTGAGGCAAAAAATCCGGAAGAAAAAATTATAATCGACGTGTCCGAGCGTTTTTACAAAAAGTTAATACCTGATTTTAAATGAATTTGTTCCAAATTTTAGCCCATCACTGTATAAAGATAACGTAGTTTACTTGTGAGCAGTGTAAGCTTAGCATCACTTCCATGGCCTTCTTATGTGTTTCAATCGGCTGGTGGCCGGATTGTCGTTTGTCGCCCGTTACTTTGTCATTCGCGATTTGTCTCTCGCGACAACTCGCTAGCAAGCGTGGCGGCACCCTATGGCCATTTTATGCGCAGAAGTCCTTACATTTTACTTTACATTTTGCTTTTACTTTTACATATTTTACTACAGGGAGTTGATATATTTTTTTTAAATCGTTATGTCCTCTGATATTTATTAAAAAAAAAAGTTGTATGGACTGACATTTTCCATGTGGACATTTCTCTGAATAGCCTGATTAATTCTACATGAAAAAGGTCTGTTGCATTTTTTTTAGGACAATTAAATTGAAATTAAAACTAATTATTAGGACGAGATTAAGGGTTTGCTAAAAAAAATTCTAAATACTTATTACTTACTTACCTCTAATAAAAAAGCTTGCGTTAAACCACCATTAAAGCCCTCAGTGCATCTGATCTGAAAGGACGTCATCGAAATATTTAGTATTGTACAGTTGTGGACTTGGTCTGGTCGACCTATAACAATAAAATATATGTTATACAGAATCAAATACATGTTTATTTTTCTACCTTTCCAATATACAGGGTGTTATTGAAATCGTTCATATTAACCTAACGAATATCGATTTACTTGTAAACTCTATAATATCACTTTCTTTTACTTAAAAACTATTTTGTTATTTTATTACAGGAGAAAACATGCTTCTAGCCACTTAATGCATAAAATGTACGTTTTATAACTTCCTTCTTTCAAACATTTTTTTGTCATAAGCAAGGATAAGTTACAAAATAACAAAAAGCCGCTGAAATTACCTAAGTAAGAGCCTCTAAAATTTTACAACCGTACATGGTCGCAGAACTTTTGCAGGATTTAAAATTGCTCAAGTATAAAACCCTCCGGGTTACGCTTTTTTAAAGGTATTGGCCGAAACACGAGGCCAGTCGAGTATAAAAATTTGTTAGGTATAAAGGTTGTACTGTTGTGTAGTAATTTACAAAAAAGTTACCATTTTTTAAAAAAATATAAGTTTCATATGAAGATTTTGTACCTATAGTACATGTTTTATTTTGTTATGGTTCTTAATTCTTTAGGAAAATATCCGCAGGATCAAATAAAAACAACTTTTTTTATATACATATTTAATTTAGCCTATACACAATTTATATATTTGTTGAATCTTTTAAGACGTGGCAAATATTTATAATGTATGTAAAGAAGAGAGACTAGTAACTAAATAATAATGCCAGAATATTGTGAGAAAAAAATTAGGTATAGATTTGAAATTTCAGGAAGAATCCAACTGCTGGATCAACAAGTACACTATAGTCACCTCATGCAGCTCACGGCAAGTCATACGTGACAACACAATTTTGTTTCTGCAAATTTACGAATCCACGACAATTCACCACTCGACTGTTCAACACACGAGATCTCATTACGGGTACTTCATCACGGCGACATCCCATCACTACGGCACTTCAACATATCCCATTTCATCGCTACGCCAATTCACCACATCAATTCGAAAAGTAGTATAGAACTACCTCTTACGATCACTATAGAATTCCCTAGTATTTATTTATTTCTTATTTATTAAATAAAACCACCAAATATCATTTTACAAAAATATATTAAAAGAATAGAAAATAGTAGGGACAGATATATTAAATTAATTAATATACAAAGTATTATTTCTGTGACAAAAATTGCAATTACTAACAAAATAGAGGAAATGTTACACATAAATCAAAACAAGTATGACACTGTTCTGAGAGACATGAGGCGATTTTGTGTTTCATAATTGGCAATGTTATTTTGTAGCCTGAGTTTTAACGATTTGTATCTCCGCTTCCTTTTCACCAGGCCATTTAGGAATGTTCACATTGTAGGATGTGCGCATTGAAAAAGCGACTGCAAGCCATTATGCCACCCTTCAACACAGTTGGTTGTCCTGGCAATCCTTCCGCAGCTGCGTTTCGTTGATTCCATAATTGCCTTGGAAATAAAGCGTCTTTTCTTCTTCCTCCACGCAGTTGGCGACCACGGATAAACGTGGTTTCAAAATAACTGATTAATTCTTCAACATCCTTGCGGTTATCTGGGAACGTCTCTGCCACTTCTAAAAATGCATCTTCAATTTCTTGCAATGGAAGGAGTGATAGGGCACATAACATTTTGACACTTGTAGCTATGTCATCCGTGTTTATATATATTTTTTAATCCGAGCGCTCCAACTTGTCTTAAGACAGCTTGGGACAGGTGAAAAAAGCATCCAGACATTTGTGCTGTAGAGAATACTTCTTGGAAGGAGTTCATTGCTGCCGTCTCGAAGTCTGTAAGAATTCTTGTTGGAGCCGCCTCTGGTATTAAATTCTTCAGAGCAATAAATAGCCTTGAATATATTGCCTGTGATTTTCCTGGTAATAATGCCAGAACGCAAGGCCACGAGGTGCTTTCTTCCTGTACGTGAATACTGTACAGCTGAAAGATAAGTCTGGACAAATTTTAAAAGTGTCATCGGCTAACCAGCAGGTTTTTCGTTCTAAATATTTCAGCAAATCGTTTTTCCCCAATATAATTATTCTATCATTCCCTGCCAGAATAAAAAAGAATGTATGGTGAATACATTTGTGGTATATCAAAGTTCATATCTCTGGGAACTGGAGTGGAGTTTTCACCTTTTCTAGTTCTTTGCAAAGTGCGAGCTAAAGTAGTTTTCTTTGGTAGACAAACCTTAGCGCTATCTGAGAGGTTCTCGACAATTTCAGCCATAGCTCGCTTGGGTGTCATACCAGGGCAGGTCATCAGTTCTTTCATTTCTGCAATGGCTTTGCTAGCCAGTGGTTGAAAAGGTGTAACACCATGCGTGTGATTTATAGGATGTTGAACAATTATATTCCCTCTTGTATGAACAATTGACTTGCATTTTGCTGTTTGATGCTTCCTGCATCGCCAGTGGGTAGTATTTTTAGATGTCACTCGATGTTTAATGTATTCATGGGATTGGAAAATCAATGTCGAAACTCCCCGAGAAGTTGATCCGAAAGAAAGCATTCCCTCTTCCATTTTCTCAAATTACAGTAAATGAAGGTAAGTGTAGTACTCAAGAAATTATCGATTTCGAGTTATATTTATATGAAGCACACACTATCCACTAAATAATTCCTCATTAAGAAAAAATCCCCATTTTACCTGCTGGCCTAACAATACCTGCACACATATTATTTACTAATCACTTGGATAAATCCATCATTAATATTTTCACTAAAATTGAGGTCTTGAAATCTTAATTACTTTCAGTGGTTTTATTTAATAATATTTCTCAGAACAGTCATATTTGTTTTGGTTTATGTATATATGTATGCATTTTGTGATGAAATTGTGTGTGGTGAATTGGCGTAGTGATTAAATGTGATGTGATGGAGTGTCATTGTGTTAAGATGTCGCAATGATGAAGTGTCCGCGATGAGTTGTCGTGTGATGAACTGTGTGATGGAGTGTCGGGCAACGAAATTTACTTATTCGGCACGCGTGATAGCAAGGTGTCAGAGTTTGACGCTAGAAGGCTACAAGATTCACTTTCCATCTTCACCAACACACAAAATATGTAACAAAAATAATCTGCAGTGTACGTAGTCTGTTTCTAAGCCGTGAGAGCATGTGCTATTTTGCCGATATGACAACACGTGAATTCCCGTGACGTGATAATAGATGTGTTTACGGCTTAAGACGCTTTCTAGCATGGTTTTTATACATTTTCTCCCCTCGCTTTTCATACGGACACGTTTTAACATCACTGGGCAAATAATAGCACATATTTAGAAGTTTAGGTATAATATGTTTAAATTAATTTCTATGGATTTACTAAAAATGGCTGTCAACTTTTTGTCGTCGTTTTGTAATTACATAATTCCAAGTTTGACTGTTTGAAGACGACCAAAGCCAGAAATTGATAAAACATCGGATTTTGGTGGTCGTTCTAAAACGTCCAAACTTAAAAATGAACAAATATATCAACGAGCCATTTGCATGTCTGCTACAGATGTTTTTTTTTATTCCTATAGTCTATACATCTTAGTTTTTAACGTTGACAATTCACATGATGTCAAATATATTGTCACATACACCTAATTGGAGAGTAATTAAACGCACGAACGCAGTAAATTGCTGAATTGAGAAAATTGCAAACAGCTGAAATGACAGATCTGGCTTCAAGTCAATTTTGATTAACAAGTGTGTGATATTCAAGTTTATTTTTTAGTTCGTTTTAGAATTTTTAGGAAGGATTTTTAAAATTATTTTCTGTTTATTAGACATGTGGATAGTATATTGGTGGAGTTTGTGTACCTGTAAATTGTTTTTTTTAATTAAGAAGTATGTAAACATATTTCATTTGCTCAACTGTTTCAATTACACAAACACGTATCCCCAAAGATTTTATAGGAATGATATATTTTGCGTTGATATATTACAAATCTTAACAAGTTTTTCAGTGGAAAATCTTATAATTTATACCGGCCCGGATGGGTCTTCTTTACGGCGGCGGTTGCTGTAGGCGTCATTCGCCAAAACGTGTGAACGTTATGTAAACTACTAGAAATGACATACGTCAAGGGCCCCCATTAAAAACTAAGGTGATATAGGGCGCATTCAGCAGAACCCATCGATTTGTAAGCGATTAGTAATAATCTGCTGAATGCACTCAAAAAAATCGATGGAAAATCGGACGCCATTTTTTCCATCGTATTTAAAAAGTGATTTGTGATTTGACAGCGATTTATGTCAGTTTTGAATTATAAAAACATATTATACACGATCTCCGTTAGTGAAGAGGACCATTAAAAATAAAATTATCCATTTCGTAGAGAAAAAAACGTAATATTTGATGAGAATAAACAAAAAACTGACAACAAAATCCATTCAGCAGAACTACAAATCGATGCGCATCGCGACGTCACCCATTAAAAATCGCTTATAGAACGGTGGGCTCAGCTGAATGCAGCCATGTATATAAGTCAGTTATAAGAACCACGGGAGACCATTATACAACCAAATTAGCAAATCAAGAGCTTTTATAAAACTATTATAAATCATAATTATCTCTTAACCAAATATTATAAGCTGCTTGTTGGGTTGGTTTAAACCGTTTAAAAACAAATTAATTTCAGAAAGTAAGGGGATAAAAAAATCTGCTCCACGTCAGTATTTTTCTCACGCACATATAGTGTAAGGAAACCGTCTATTTTAAGCAGCAGAAACACCGCACATACAAGGGTAGCACGTATTGAAAAGGAAGAGAACTTTCCATGTGAAATAAGAGCAATGAGAAAATATATATAGGGATGAATCAACAAATAATTATTTCTGTCAATTGTTATCTTGACTACTCCATAAAATAGGCTTATCGAGAATAAGAAGAATTCCTGTTTATAGTAAAAATAAATACAGGGTGTAACAAATTCTTCCTTCACCATTGGGATTTCGGAAACGGTAAGACATACGAAGTCAGCTAAATTGGAGCAAAAAAATAAAAAACAACTACAGGTTGACAAAATATTTGGAAAATTCTAAAATTTTGTGGTGACCCAAAGACGAAACGTCGTAGTAAAGATCTGATGATGCCATCTTGTGGAGAAAATAAAATAGCAACGAGAAAGTGTAATTTATTTTTCGACATCTCTCGAACAAAGTCAGGAAAAAATAAAAACCTAAACGCAAAACTTTAGATTTTTCCAAATATTTGGGCCAATAATTACTCAACTTTGTCCCAATTTATCCGACATCATATCTTTTACCGTTTCCGAAATCCCAATGGAATTAAATTAATAATATTTAAAAAAATATAGGTTAAGTTAGAACTCCTGTTGTAATCTGAATTATTTGTAGTTAAATTCTATTACCTAATAATGTAATATTTAATATATAACATAATAATCTGTTATTTCAATATTTTAAAAAGCGCAATGGGTACTATAAATGGACTCAATATTTATAGCGATATTTGTATTACGATACTGGATCGAGATCCTAGACACTTAATATTTATCGCGTAATTTGGATCACGATACTGGATCAGGATCCTACACGCTCAATATTTATCGCAATATTTGGACCACGATACTTTATCAGGATTCTACCCGCTCAATATTTATCGCGATATTTGGATGACGACACTGGATCGGGATCATATACGCTCAATAATTATCGCGATATTTGGACCACGACTCTGAATCGGGATCCTATACGCTCAATATTTATCGCGATATTTGGAACACGATACTGGATCAGGATCATACACGCTCAGTATTATCACGATATTTGGATCACGATACCGTAGTATGTATACAGCTCAGTATAAATATGACGAACAAGACTCGATGTTGGCGCGGCTCAAGCGCGACACAAGCTCGTCACGCCGGGATACGTACCTTATTGAGCGTATAGCGTTGGCCTAAGATACTTGACGTATTTTAATCTATCTTCAGAATTTATATAATATGACAAAGTACTTACAAAATAGCCTTATAAAAAACCTATTATATATCGCCCCGGGCATTTGCAATATGAAATATTTGATATATTTTTTATGTTAAAATTTATTTTATGTCGTCATATAGTCCGTATTTATCGATAAACCTACATGGTATTCTAGATCAGCGTTTCTCAAACATTTTTGACCGCGGTCCCCTTCTGATCATAGAATTCTTTTGTGGACCCCCACCCGCTCCCTGCATTACTACAGAATTAATTCTAGGCAAGGAAGTCATGCCTAACTAATTATCTTTCCTTAAAAATAATTTTTATTGGAATCTTATCCTTTTTAATAAATCAAAAATCATTAATAAACAATAATCTGAATAATATATCACTTCTTCTTCTTCAAGTGCCTATCCGTTCCGGATGTTGGCTATCAGCATGGCCATTCTTACTTTGTTGATGGCGATTCGGAAGAGTCCTGCTGATGATTTGTCAAACCATGTTCTAAGATTTGCCAACCAATATATTTTCCTTCGGCCGGTGCTCTCCTGCTGTTAATTTTGCCTTATAGGATTTGTTGTAATAGCCCGTATCTATCTGGATTCCTCATTATGTGTCCGAAATACTGAAGTTTCCGGCATTTTACGGTATTTAATAGTTCTGGTTCTTTATTCATTCATCGCATTACTTCTGTGTTGGTAATCCTTTGTGTCCAAGATATTTTCAGTATATCCAGAGTTCAAACGCTTCAAGTGTCCTCGCAGTTTCCTTAGTGAGTGTCTAGGTTTCCACTCCATACAGCAGGACTGAGAAAACGTAACAACTTAAGAGTCTAAGCTTCATTGCCAAAGATAGATTGTGGTTTATATATTACTGGCTGCAGAAAATGTTCTTAATGAGATGGGTAGTACTGCTTTCTTCTTCCATGCGGTTATTTTATATTGGGCTTAATTTGAAGAAAGCTGCAGTGTTATATATCTGGTTCGGCATTAAGTCGATTTCGATATTTTGTTTTTGCGACATTTTATTTCCACTTAGTGATTCGCGGACCCCTAAGTAATTGCTCGCGGATCCCCAGTTTGAGAAACGCTGTTCTAGATAATAAAAGTAAATAAGATGGTTTATTTTAAGATAACTCCCGGTATAAAACTTTGAAAAAGCGAACACCGTATTCCGGTTATACGGGATAAATGTATGCACGAAAAAGTGCTGAGTCGAGCAAATATTTTAAGTCTGGTAGAAACAGACTTGACAGAGATCGAAAACAAGTAAGGCGTTTCTTTCGGGCCTTTTTATTGTTGATTTATTTTGCGTATACATTCATCTTTTTCCGGTAAGAAATGGGTAATATATCTTGTGGGTAAAAAATAATATATGTTTTTCGTATAATATCCATCTCTTTTCGGCAAACGCAGAACATGAAATGTTACTTTTTCATTTTACAACGAGCTTCAAGCATTAGCGTTTCATTTTGTGAAGTAAAATCTCCTCATGGTCAATTTTTCTCTTTCTCAGTAGTGAGTGGGTTTCTTTAGGGTGCGTTTATGTTGAAGCTGCTGGTAATATGCATCATTATTTCCATCACCTATCAAATATAGGTTCTGTTCCGCCCAATTAAATTGTTTCATTTCCACCATTCACATGTGATTATACTGATTGCATTGTTCCTTATAAGTGATAAAACTGTCTCATTGGCCCACAACTTTGTTAAAGAGATTTTCTAAGTCAAGTTAAGTAGGCTTATCGATTTTTAATCGATGACGTCACGATGCGCCTCGATTTGTAGTTCTGCTGAATGCACTTTGTTATCAGTTTTTTATTTGGTTAGGATCCCTTTTAAATATTTGCATCAAATATTTTTCTTTACGGAATTGATAATTTTATTTTTAATGCTTACTAACGGAGATCACATATATATAAACAGTATATTGCTAATACCATCTGCAATTATGTCCCCGCTATGGGCATCGAAGGGGGCGTTGTGAGTTTGCGCAGTTCGGAAATTTCCTTGTGAAAGTAAACATTCGACAGGACCGAATTTCAACTTTTTAATGTAAATTTCACTGGTTAGTTCTGGAAAAATATTGCAATCAAAATTTCGATTAGTTCGATTTAAGACAGCGTTCCATGCATTTCTGACGATATGATGATCCGATGGTGCCCTGATTGGTGTAAACTTTTGGTGCCAAATTCCGTCCGAATATTTGTAATAATCGACACGATGAGCTTTATTTTAACTTTCATCCGACGTCGTATGTTTCTTAACATCTCTTCTTTCTAAACCAAAAATTAGGAATGAATGACAATATTGACTATTTTGGGAATTATTATCAGCTACTATGCACCAAATTAAAAATACATTAATTTTAAGGTTAGGTAGTGACCACATATATATTATATTGTATACGAGTGACACTCCCTTCTTTTTTACAAGCTTTTTAGTGGAATTCGGTTCCGAAGATCAGATAATGTGATAAACAAAATATTTTCGTATATATGTACATACTTGAAATACTTTATACCTGGTATTGATCCACGACTTTTGCAAAAAAGCACTATTCACTTGTGTCCTTTCATCTTAAACAAAACAAGCCACTAACGTACCAAACAGCGAATCGAATCACCACAAATTAAAAACTCCTTTACAAAAATTGTTGTTAGATAATGAAAGTTTATAAGCACTAATATAATGACAACAATCTGGATGCACCACTTTTTATTCTGTAATTTGAAAAAGCATCCAGAACCAAAGATGGCGACGAATAACAACAAACAAATATTGTCGGGCCGGCTCTGACGCGATTGCTATTATTATGTTAATAATGTAATACTATATATTTTTCATGGCATGAATATATTTGTATCACCAGTGCAATAATATATTAGGCCTTTCCATAAATATTTTTCGCTTATTTTGGTATTCTCGCCAATAAAATCCATTTGATTTCAACATGCACTTCAAAGTTTCACGGGAAGACGGAGAGTTTATGTCACTTCTCAGCTGTTGTAGCAACTTTTTTAAGGTTGGTACCACTTTTAGTTCCAAATAAAACTTTTGTATTGTTCTCCTAACAATGCCAAAGTCGAAGCCTTCGATTTTTCCGACAGCAGAGAGACAGGCCCTTTTTTTACAGGAGATGACAATAATTGATCCGGGTTGGTTTCTTTCCTTTCAGTATCTCATGTGAATGTTTTTTACTGCACCCACGCTTACTCCCGTATATATTGCGACCCTTCCTAGCTTTCGCTTAAGTGGCAAATTAAATGTATTAATTTGTGATTCCTCTTCACACACCCTGTACACATTGGCAATCACTTCACGGATTTAACTATGAAAGTTTTTACCAGGGTATATTCGTTCATTACCACAGTTTTAAAACAAACCCTATCATTACGCAACTGGATGAAGCATATTGGCCATCGCCGAATAATCACAGAAGCATGACGTCATCCTCTGTTTGGAATATAACCTATAAAATTAGCTCTAGCCACCGGTTACCCATGGTTACCGTTGATATTGAACCATGTTGCTCTATTTTTAGATTAGAAGTATTTTAATAAAAAAATATTTTATTTTGCATTTAAATATTAAAATAAATAGTATGAAAATAGAGGTTTAAGAACATTGAATCTATAATAGAATATTAGTTTCTTATATACTTATGACAATTTACTTTAAATGGGTAAATTTAATTTTAGGGTTTACTTGGTAACATGTGATTAAATTAAAATTTAATATATGTGACAACATTGTTAACCCAAGAAAATTTCTTGCCCGCATTTCTTTTATAGCTACAGATAAAGTTGTCGACCTGTAGGTTACCTGGTTTTAATACAGTTCCAATTAATAGAGGAAAATAAATATAATCTGGAATTAGCTCGAAAACTCATTTTAAAATACAATAAATTAAAAAAATCAAGCAAAAATTATATCCTTCCTACAAAAACCTGGAATTTCGCGAGGAATCTGCGCGACTTTTGTTTGCTTTAATATAAATTTCAATTAAATGCAATTTGCGTTACTTTGTAAATTATTTTGCAGCATCAAAACTCCATTTGCAAGCAAATTAAACAAAAATAGCATGAAACCAACTAAATTGGTGTGTTTAAAAGTAGAAATGTACATGATTAAACGCTGCTTTTAACAGGCGTTTTGAAGGAAGATAACATTGTTCTTTTGTGCAACTGTTCTGATTAAATTGTCACTTTCATTTCGTTGGAAATTAAAAAGCAACTTTCAAATAGAAGGGTTATAGAGCATTAGAGCTTGTCCTATGAGATATTTAGGGACAAATAAGAACTAATTACTATAAAATCATTGCTGTATTATGGAAGGTCTCCTGAAAAAAATCATGTAAGATGTAGAACGATAAATTTTAATAAAATGCAAACAACAAAATAAAAAAAAAAATTTATGATTAAACACGAGCACATACAAAAAAATATTGAAAATACCGCATAGTTACGATAGGTTTACTCATAGTGACAGATTGTATAGGCACGAAAAGATTGTTTCACGAAAAATGGATATAACTTAATGACTGCAGTAAAAGTACCTGGGGCTATCCCATTATTTAGGACCGTTTGTTATTATTATGTGGAAAGGACCGGATTGTAATAATTATAATTAAATATAGGCACATCAGGTAGGTTAGGTTGCTTAATTTATATTTAAATATCTTTTTGTGGTAAAATTTGTTAGTTTTTGAGGAATTGTTCAAGAATTGTCTTTTACCAAACATTCCTCAGAATAGCGTGATAGTAATGGACAATGCGAGCTATCACAGTCGCCAATTACATAAAGCTCCAAGCTCAAATAATACAAAATTGGAGATTCAGAACTACATGGCGGCGAATGATATATATTTTGAAGAAAGTTATAAAAAGTGATCTTTTAGAAGTTTTAAAGACATTTTGTATAAAAAAAGTATATGTTTGTGACACATTGGCAGAAGAAATTGGACATACAGTGCTACGGCTCCCACCCTATTATTGCATTTTTAACCCCATAGAGCATATGTGGCACCAGTTAAAATCACTGGTTAGGTCTGAAAATATTTCTCCGACTTTGCTTTAATGATATTCCCCCAGGTACTTGGAAAAATTGAGTCCGTCACGTAATAACTGTAGAAAATTTGTATATTAGTCTGGATCGTATAATTAATCCAATTATAATTAATTTTGATGAGGATAGCGATAGCGAAACAAAACTATCTATAGAATGACATAAATGTAAATAAATATGACTAGTAATATTTAAAAAAAATGTTATTTCATTTGATTACATTAATATAATCATATCATTACTTGTTTTCCTTAGTCCGTCCCTTCATACTTCACTTGTTTATTGCCAAGATCTTTTCGACACAATGGGACCGACCCAGGAATTCATTAAGTCGTATCCAATTTTCGTGAAACGTACTGTACTTACATACATTTTTAAAGAGAATAATGAGAATTAAAAGTCAGCTCAAATTGAACTTTTTTACAGGTGTCGTCTTTAAGATACTACTAATATTTCTGCCTTTAAACTGGCTTAAATGTGGATTATAATTTTAATTCAGATTAAAATGAAGACACCGGTAATCACCTTTATAATTAGGTTTATTTACAACCATGCATGTAATAATAACATTTCATCTATCTTATAAAGGTGGAAAGTTCACGTTTTTTTACTTTTACTTTCCACCCGGGTGGAAAGTCAATTATTTTTTTTTGAATTTGTTTAAAAATCAATATCTCAAAATAATATACGAACACGCCAACATACAACTCATTAGGCAAATTTGTCGACAATGAATTTTTTTTTTATTTTTTAAAATAAACCTAATCACATTTTAAATAAAAAATAAAAAATTAACATGGTTCTTGTTTTACTTATTTACATTAGGTATTACATTGGTACTATTTTAGGCAGTCACTGATATGTTAAAGCATTGCATATTGTGACCAAATCGTTGATATCATCTTTGTCTTGGCATTTTCACTGAAATAAGCTAGTAGCGCCGACTCAGAACCATCAGGAATTTGAACTTTGTTTCCCGTACACCATTCTTTGAAACAGTTATATGCCTTGTCACATCTCGGGCGGCTTTTAGTTGGCAGAAGATCTTCTTCTGCTATTTTTGCTGCTTCTCGAATTTCTGGTGGAGTAGCAGCAAAATCAAATTCCTCATCTGAGCATTTTTCTGTTGTTAAAATAATATATGTTTAGTGACATGGAAACCATTTTCAAAAAATGATATTTGCCATCTTGATGTGTATTATGACCTACGTTATTTTACCACCTGCGGTTATTTGAAATTTCTGTCTGATTTTTCAATAGAAAAGTCAAAATAACATTTATCTTTTATTAATCATTTTAATAAGAAGTGGATATTAGATGCAGCTTCGCCCTCGATTAACTATCGACTCTCTCGACAGGAATGAAACACTTTCCACCTCGGCACGTAATATACAATTACACTAGTAAGCGTTTTTAATTTTTTCAAATAACAAATTTATCATTAAGTTTTTGTTTATTTATTGTGGTGTAGAGTAAATAAAAAAATAAATTTACTCTGTTCATATTTTTTTTTAGTCGAAATTTATTATATTTATTGAATAGGATATTTTATTAAAAATTTGTCCCTTAATTTAATATTGACATAAAATGACTTTGCGATTAATAAATCATCTCGACAATCCACTAAGAAAAAATCGATTTCTCAAATCGATGGGAAATCGGACGCCATTTTTTCCATCGAATTCCATGGCGAAAAGCGATTTGTGATTTGAAAAATGACTAAAGAAGTGAATTATAATTATTATAAAACCATATTATACATACACATTAATAATAAAATTATACATTTCGTACAGAAAAAAACGTAATATTTGATGAAAGTATTTAGAAGGGATCCTAACCAAATAAAAAACTGACAACAAAATTTATGCAGCAGAACTACAAATCGATGCGCATCGAATGACCAATGACGTCACCGTTTAAAAGTCGCTTATAAATTGATGGGCTCTACTGAATGCAGCATAGACATATGCATAGACTCAAGGGCGGATCCAGAACTTCGGTTTGGGGTGGATCAAAATTCGCCTTGGAGGGTGGTCATACAAAGAAAAGTTCCGAAAAGTAATACCCTGCCGCGTTAGTCAAACCGATAAATGAACCAATGAATGCAAAAATAAAGGAGGTGAATCCTCACCTTATTTTAAGACGAAAATGTAGTATAAAAGTTTTTCGCATGTCGCTTCGTTTTCGAAAAACAGGGTGTTAAAAAAATATTATATTTTTCATTTTATCTATTAGATTTTTATTTCAGGTCAGTTCCTGGTTTCGACACTGAATACTCAGCAACACAAAGGTATTTAAGGAAATTAAATGGTATAACAATATATGTATTCAAATTTTAAAATAATAATCACATTTTGGATGAGATTCAAAAATCAATAAATAGCATTTTTTTAAAAGTTTTCATTAAATCACTAGGTGGAAAAAAATTATTAGATCGAGTGAAATATTACTAAACCTAACAACACTGTATCCAGGCTTTCCTTGTAAAGCCTGCGAGAGGAGAAAATGAAAATTCCTCTACCGTGGCAGAGGGGGAAAGCAACGAATACTTATAAACAGGAAGAAGACAAACAGCCGTGTGAACAACTCGAAGCAAGTATGAACAAACGAACAAACCCGGCATCCATTACGTCTGGCATCAGCTGACAAATGCACGTGCTTTTCAAATGTCACTTTTGTCCAAATTTTTATTACTGTCAATATTTTAAAGTGACATTAACCAACAAAAAACATTCAAAATCCTTTTATTTGATTTACTAAGTGGTGAAAATCAATATTAGGATTCTGACATGTTTTAAGCTGTAAATATCACTTTAAAATAATACTTACACACCCTTATATCATTTTTTGAACTAGTAACGTAACTACAAATGAAAAATTAAACTTCAGAAATAAGCTTGTAAGTAGTTTTATTAAAAAATAGGAAGTAAATCATAATTTACATAAAATATTTTACCATTTTCAACTGGGCTTTAGGTCCTAGCAAATATTTCAGGCTTCAAGTCCGAGCATATTTTTGGGCCCCATATGATTTAGGAAAAGAAATTATTATCGATGCTTACTCTCAGTAAAGATGACTAAATTAATATTTCAATTACAAATTACTCACTTGCATCAAAAAGGAAACGACGTTTTTCGTGAAAAGATTCGAAAATTAAAAATTGTTTTAAAATTTCTTCTCCACCATTTTATAACACATCAGATGTTGCTTGATTTTCATTCCCGCCAGACGAAGGAAGTTAGCTTGTTTAACAATTCGTGCTGGTCGCATTCTATGCCTATCTCTGTCTGCAGCAACCTTCCCTAATTCATTAAAGTGAGACAAATATGACCAGGATCAAGTCGCCTGCATAAACAATCCCTTTTTGGCATTTCATATTAACTCTACGTAAGTCTGATATTGACGCTTAAATGATAGAGTAAAACAGATAGATAAAAGTACGTTACTTGTGAGCGTATGGAGCAGAGTAGGCTTAGCATCACTTCCAAGGCCTTCTTACGTGTTTCGATCCCCCCCATAAGCAGTCTCACCGGGCTGGGGGAAAGCAAGCGAATTAGGATACAACAAAAAAATTTGTTTCCTCTTTATATAATTTATAACTGACATATTACGGTCTTCCTGTTCGCTAGGCGTCTGTAATAGTTGTTTGCCCTAACCTGAATATTCCAGAAAAAACGATAAAATATATATATCATCTAATATGAGAGATCAATCAACATCCTATATACGCACATCCCAATTTCGTAGAGGTATTTTTGTGTGGAGCGACGGTACGTCCATCTATTTCAAATATAAAATATTAAATTTCATTATTTTGATAGCCTAGCGATAGCTAGGCTTGAAAAAATTCATTCTAGATCCATTTATGTTGACCCTCTCCACGGAAATCTTTAGTAAAAGGCGAAAGATTTATACGTTTTGAAGAGAGTCCAGGATAACGAAATAGCGCATCTCCAAAATAGTTAAGGCAGAAATGACGGCCGTAAGCAGTTAATAGTAACGAGTAGCGACATCTTTGACAATAATACCAAACTAAATTCTAAAACCGTGCTAAAGATAAGATTTTACCTGTGTTAAACCTTACCTTAAATTATATTTTGTTTACTTTTAGTTCGCGTAATGTGTTTTATGATACTTAATGTGTAACAGTGTAATTGAATCTCCTATCAAAGAGGTTGTGTGAGCACTAGCGCGATAAACTTTATATTCCATCAACATGCAAGAAAATTGCTTTGAGATTGTCGCGTGTCCCGTTCGAAAATTGTCTGCATTTCTTCATGTGGTAAAGAAGCAAGATAAGAGTTCTACAAATGTTAGACTTTTGGCAAAAAATAGAGAGGATCTCCAGCAATGAAGAACATCGCAGTCGCAGAAGCTTCAGCTTTAAATATTATAACCAAAATCAGGCACCCACATAATCCATTGCACAACCCAAGTAATAGGTAAACTTTTGTACAGAAAAATACATATACAGGATGTCCATTTTTGGGTAGTTTTACGGGGCATCTGCGTTATTAGTAAACATAGAAGGTAGAAGGATACGATTTTCGCATGCTAGTTTTTTGTCAAACAGAAGATGCCGTAATCAGAATTTTTCTAGGCCGCTTTATTTTTGATATACGGGATGTTTTTGTGAATTGTACATTTTGGGACACCCCCCATATATCGATTACCCCGTAACGTATCAAAAAGAAATAAAATGTTATTTTTGTAGTTTTTTACGTAGAATCCAGTGACGTACTTTTCTACATTCAATAGTTTTCGAGGAAAATAAACAAATTTGCTATTTTTAAGTGGGTAACTCTATATATATTTTTTTTTTAATATAATTTAGTTTATAACAAGCTTCTCAAAAATATATTACACTTTATTTTTAGTGTTAGTATTAGGCCCGAAATATACGTTTTCAAAAATATACCATTTTTTTTAGTAGTCCATGACGGGTATTTAAAACAAACAAAAGAACACAGTGCTATGTGTCATAATAATAAAATCTTCTAATTCTGTCAGAGCATTCACGTTCACTAAGTTGTTTTAAAATTTCTAATAATAGTGAAAAATCAGTTTGTCCTAATGATGGCAGAGCATGTAAACTTTGAGAAGTACGACATGCTCGTTTGTTATATCCAGTGCAACGAAAATGCAGATCGAGCATTCGAAGTGTTTAAGCCCTTATGTAGTAATTCTATGAAATTTATAAATTTTCTTAAATTACTTGTAGATATGCCGAAAGACGACAACCGGATAAACGAATTTTTTCAATAATAATATCAAATTCAATTGAACACTGTTCATTTTCTAAACGCTCTAAAATCTATCACAAGGATGATCGAGAGACTGATGAAATAAATGTGTTAGCTTCAATTGAAACAAATTCAAGTAGTTCTTGCAGAAAAGCTGAAGGTTCGGTCGGAATAATTAAATCAAGAGTGCAAACAATCCTAAAAAACACCATTTTAAGCCATCTAAATTCCACCGTGTACAAAATTGCAATTGGCATTTAAAAAATCTGAACAGGGAAAACAATTTTGAAAAAACCTTTATATGGTCTGATGCGGCTCATTTTGCCAGTGCTGGTATGTTTAATCGACAGAATACGAGGTTCTGGTCAGGAAAATCAGCATGTAATATTTCCAATCGAACGGCAAGGCAGATTTGGCGTTAGCCTTTTATGCTTTATACTGAATAGCAAAATTGTTTATAATATATTTGAAGGAAGCCTTAATGCAAATAAATATTTGGAAATTCTGGGAAACGTTATGCCAGAAATAATAGAAGATGTGCCCTTAGCTGGTCTCAATAACTTCAACAGGATGGAGCGCCCGCTCACAATGCCCAAATTATAAGGGCCTACCTAGATAATAACTTCCCAGGCCGCTGGATTGTAAATAATGGACCTGTAAGATTGCCACCAAGGACACCCGACTTGTCGGTTTTGGATTTCTTCATATGGTGATGCCTTCAAAATAAAATTTATTCCATTCAGAACCAAATAATGGCAGATTTAAGAATTGCCACCGACAGAGCTTTTAGGGAGTTACAAACGCGGCCGTTTATTACAAACTAAATTATATTATTAACCCAATTAAAAAAAAGCAAATTTGTTTATTTTCCTTGAAAACTATTGAATGTAGAAAAAATCTTTGATTTTTGATATGTTACGGGGTAACCGAGACAAGGGGGGTGTCCCAAAATTCACAATTCTCAAAAACATCCCGTATATCAAAAACAAGGCGGCCTAGAAAAATTCTGATTACGGCATCTTCTGTTTGACAAAAAGTAGCACGGTGCTGCGAAAACCGCATCATTGTATCTTTACTAATAACGGAGATACCTCGTAAAACTATCCAAAAATGGACACCAATAGAACAAAGAACTAAATACAAAATTTGTAAAGAAACAACATAATATGGAAGTAATTCAACATCATTGCAGAAGAAGAGGAAACAGTAAGCCAAATACAAATTTCCAAATCAATCTATCTTTGAAAACTTGCAGTAAAAGTTTAATTGATTTTATTCTTAGATAAATACCTTCATATCGTAATGTCGATTTTTTTTCCGTAAACAAATTATTTCTTCCTTAACATTTACTATATATAATAGCAAATAACCAATAAAGAACTTGTTAATAATAATAATATATTACTTATTTATAAAGTTTTTTAGTTTTTATAAATTTCCTTTTAAATATTTTTGGGCAACAAAATTTCAGTTAGTTTTTTCCATTTATTATTATTATCCCATTTCAATAAAATTTATGGGCCACTAAAACTAATATTAAGGTTGACAGGCATTATTTATTTTTGGAAAACATTTTACATTGTGATTGCTTGGATTTATAAACACAATGACTTAAAATAAAAAATAATGTAAATAAATTAAAAACGATATTCATTTAAAAATAAACTGGTTATTCAAAGAGCAATCTTCACATTTTTTGTTCGCTTTAACATTTTAATTAAGTGCACTTACTTCAATTTCCGCTACTTTATAAAATATTCTGCAGCATCAAAGCTTTTCTTGCGAGCAATTTAAAAGAGAATAGCATGAAACCAAATAAATGAAATTCGAGTCTTTAACGGTAAAAATGTAAATAATTAATTACTGCTTTTACAGATATTTTAGACTACAGAAAAGTACAATTTTCTTGCTCTGATTAAACTGTCGTAATAAACATAATTTGAGTTTTTGAGAAATTAGAAATACGATATTAAAATAAGACGGACGTACGCTAGTGATAGCAAAAAGGGGAAAAAGCCCATTGCACGCGAAATTTTTTATTATCCACGCCCCACGAACAAACCTAAAATACACACCCAAATTTGGTCAATAATTGATAGTGGGTAAATGGACAAAATTATCGAATATTTTTTGTTATGACTGTTACTCGAAATAGTATATTAAAGTACAAGTTTTATAAAGCATGATATTTTAGCACGCGTCTCTGTTAGGAAACGAGCCGCTTGCGGCGAGTTTTCTAAGTGGACAAGTGCTATAATAGCTTTATAAAACATGTACTTTATACTACTTTTTCTATTTTGTGTATTTTTTAATAAAAAAACACATAATTAAAACTAATAAATGCCATAAAATTTTTGTCAATTTGTATGTTTAAATTTTATGTTGGCAATAGTCAAATTATTTATCAAGTGGGCTTTGATAAATTATACGTGTCCGCCATTTTGTCGCGAATATTGAAAGCTTTCTTAAAATTTGGATCAAGAAGATATAGTGTACAGTGTATTTATCATTTATTATTTGGTATTCATCTAGGAGGCGGATATGTTCACTTGTTTTAAAATACTTTGACATAAAATTCATATTAATGGCGTCTATAGTCTTTCGTGCATATCATGCTAAAAAACATTGCATACTTATTTAAGAATAATAGTGACTTAAGTTATGTGTGGTGAAATTAAGTGAGTTATAGTGATTCGCCCCTCTATTTAAAATAACAGTATGCCACCAGTTAGACGTTGCAGCGAAGTTGAAGCGGCACAAATTATAACACTACATAACGAATGATAAAAACAAAAAGAGATTGCGCGACGTCTTAGGAGAGGTCAATTTACAGTATCGAATATTTTAAGAAGGTATCAAGATACTGGAAATTTCAAATGAAGACCCGGTAAAGGGCGCAAAAGGTGTACAACAGCAATTGATGACCGTTTCTTGATACCTAGTTCTACTCGAAATGGCACATTGACGTCCACGCATCTCAAAAATAAGCTACTAAATTTAAGACAAAGCAATGTTACTTCGAAAACGGTCAGAAGAAGATTAAAAGAAGTAGGTTTAAAGCCAAGGCGCCCTGCTAAAGTTCCTCGTCTTCTCCAAAACAACAAAACTCGTCGATTGGAATTGCCAGAACGCATGTTCCGTGGAATCACGAGCACTGGAAAACTATTCTGTTTACGGATGAGACTAGAATTCAATTATGGAATCCAGATGGACCAAATCACGTCTATAGAAGAGTTGGGGAACGGTACGCCAACTGCAATCTCATACATAGCGTTAGCTTTCGAAGTGGCGGCATAATGCTTTGGGGAAGTATTAGAACAAACTCGAACAAACCCGAACTTGTAGAAGTGATTGGGCGAATGACTGCGGATAGTTATATCGAGAACATCCTTCGGGACCATGTTTTGCCATATGTCGGTCATATTGGCTATGAAAGATTGCTATTAATGCACGATAACGCCCGACCACATGTCGCTGGCATAGTGACTAATTACCTCGATTCAGTCCATATTCAAACTTTGGATTGACCGCCCTATAGCCCAGACTTAAATCCGATAGAGCACATGTGGGATGAGTTAAAACGCCGCATAAGATAAAGAAATCCCGTTCCAAGTACAATAGAAGAACTTCGGTTTGTAGCACAATATGAATGGAACGCAATTCCTCAAGAATACATTCAAACTCTACTTAGTAGCATGCCGAGAAGGATTCATGCAGTCATTGGAGCTCGAGGAGGGAATACTCGTTACTAACTATGTTCTTAATTTAATTAAAACACTAAGATTTTGCCATCTTAGTAGCAGCAAAGTTACTCTAAATATCCTTAATTTGTGTAACATTTAGCCTTTAATTTTTTTTTACAATTTTCTACTCATAAAATTTTAATAATGTTCACTTAAAATTTGTAAAATAAATTATTCTTACTAGTACAAAGTGTTTAAATGGTTTGATTCATCAGAATTCATTTTTTCAAAAAGAAATTATGAAAATTTAAAAATATTCGATAATTTTGTCCATGAGTGTAGAAAAATCAATGCGGTACAGTGTGAATTCACTTGACAGAAATTCTTGTAATATTTAATTTAAAATAAAGCGCGACATTTTTATATAAGTCACAACCGACGAACAACAGTAATTTTTTTTCGAGGAGAGTTTTCCATTTTATGAATTTTTAGAACTTTTAAAACGATCGGTTTTACGCTATACAAAAAGAGAGCCGAAAGCAAACCAAAAAATAACTCCACATTGATTAATATGCTTATTTGTATTTTAATGGTATTCTACTGTTGTAATGCTAAATATGCAATAATTTCATCGTAAATTGTTTCAATGTCAAATAGTTCTTGCGGAAACAAATGTGAATAGTCGAATACATCGAAAAAATTTAATCCACCGATGTCAGAAAATCTAGATTTAATTTAAATAATAACGGTGCCAAAAATGTCTTTATAAATTTGTTTATACAGTATGTCTACTTAAGTTGGAATCATATGGAAAACTTTTTTATTCTGGTTTTATGAAAAAAGTCATTCTTCATAAAAAGTTCTGCATGGTCTAAAACTCGAAATGCAACCTTCAGTTATCAAAATTTCCCAGTCATATACGAGGTATATCAGAAATTACGAATTTTGTACTTTATTTTTGACAATACAGAAGAATGTTATGAAGAAAAGTTATTTTGAATTAAAAGTTATATTCAAATATGCAATTACAGTTATTTAGCCTAAAAATTTAGGTTTTGTGATTATTTACTAATCATCCGTATTAAAATTTAATATACAGGGTGGCCCATCGAAAACAGTCCAGCAAGGTTTACGGCTGTGTACGTGAAAATTAAAAAAAACCTCAGACTTTAAACTTTTAAACATGTAAGTATTACTCAATAAAATTACATTTTTTAAAACGCAATTTCTCGGCGGCGCGTAGCTCAAATTTACAAAACAAAGCGCCATTTTAAAGAGAATTTAATGCCCTTTAAAACGATGTATCACAACATGCCCTCCCATTTGAAGAAACAAGCGGCAGTAGCCGCCCCCGCTAGGGGGGTTGAGGTTACAGGGATGAAATTAATAGTGAAACGTGTCCCCTTGAAAACACAAGTTTACGGGCCCGAGGTTTTTTTAAAATTTTTGCTTTTCGATGGGCCACCCTGTATGTGACAACATTGTTAACCCCAGAATTTTTTTTGTCCGCATTTCAAAATATTTCATTAAAATATACGGGGTGGCTTAAAAGTTATAATCGGAAATGTAAATCTGTGGGGCTCGATTTGTTGAGAGGGACATTAGGACAAATGATTATATGAACTGCCACCGCCGTAGATAGGGGGGGGGGGGGGTTACTAGGGGACGGTAACCCACAGAAGCGAGGATTTACCTCGAAATGGGAACCGTGGCCAGTGCAAGCCCCAGGAGACAAAGCTATCTGCTAGTAATATTTTAATCTCTTTTGTTAGCTGAAGGAATTGCCCTTCAGACTAAGTCATTACGGTCGGGCTAAATAGGGTGGTTACGGAGTACTTGAGTGTAGTTCAGAGTACGTACCCCCTTAATGCCGACGTGTGACGAACGGAACTGACTTTGTTAAATTTAGGTATTTACATTATTTACTTAGTTTTGTTTTTAAATAAATGAAAGAATCTTGATATTTCATCATTTATGTTTTAAAACAGATTAATATGTAAATGTACAACTTTCTAATCAAAATTATTAACTTTTAAACATATTCTTTAGTTATCTTCTATAAACCAACTTTGAGTAAATATTTAAAATTCAACATACTTCAACCACTTTAAAAATTTACATAACAACGATGAAAGTTTTATGTAGCTTTTCCCAGAAGCGTCAAGGTCGCTTTTAACTTAGTTTCTGAAAAACATGTAAGTAATCGAGTAAAGTGAAAAACATCGTAGGTTTCCAAGGAAAATTTAAAAACAACACAACATTGTTTGAAAAAGAAAAAGTAGCTGCAAAGTTTTATTTGCGTCTGCTCCTTTTCGGTAGAATTTGTTTTGTTTTTTGTTGTTCTTTTTTGCTTGTACGTTTTCGAAAAAAATATTTACAAAAATATTGAGATAAAAATTTGATATGGATGTTTAGAGACTTTAAATTGAGGACGTATATTATTATAATGGTATAACATAGATTTTTAGCTGATTAAGTAACCATGTTTATACATAGCTAAGTACGGATGTTCAGTACAGCTGAGATTGGGGAGTTTCAGGTCAATCTAAATTTTTTTCCATTGAGGAGGAAATCCGTGAAGCTGTAAGTAAGATCTCTATTTCTAGAAGTAAAATTTAGATTGGTATTAACGTAGAAAATAATTCAGATGATGAACACTTTTTGTCATTACATGGAATGAAAAATTTTGTTAAATATACTATAAAAATAATAAAACTAATGAAACTAACCATAATTTATGACTCCATATTTGAATGGAATAATTTTTATTAAGAAATGTAATTAAATGTCATTTTTTGCAAAAATTTTGACACACGTTCTCCCACGCTAACACCCATCCAAGTAGTAACCTCGTGTTGGGTTGCACGACTTCTTCGATCAATGGTATGTTTCCTGTATAAATTCTCCACCTTTTATTCTTCGAACATTTTTATAACAGTTCCTTTAACTTGTTCATTTTTACAATAAAAAATACTTAAATAATAGTGAGTGAAATGTACCACCATATATTTTAAAATATTTAACTACTGGACTTACATTTGTTGTAAAATTTAAAATATATTTTAGTATTTACTTGATTGTATAAAATTGATTAGAAATACTAACTATAGTTTTTTATAAACTATGTGTACAATATATTGGTACAGATTACACAGCAAAAACAAAAAAATTTTTTGTCTTGGTGCCAAAGAAAAAACAACTGGTTTTAGTTATTTTAAATGCGGTGATTCCAAAAACACTTAGCTTTTCTTCGTATCAGCTCTAGTTTCTTAAAATAGAGCCTACTCATAATAAATTGTATCGTTTACAATTTTAATGGTAATAAATTTTATCAAAAATTTAACTAATTCCAAGACTAATTCTTTTTTAATTATACCTATTTATTCATGAATCACTGAAAATACCTAATCTTATATTGGCAAAAGGCCATATAATTATTAAAGATAAGACATATTTTTATGCACCTGCAGATTTCTTATTTTCGTATTTGCAATTAGCACAAAATATACATTAGAAGGCAATAAAAGAGAATGAAATTGTATACCGTAAGCTTCATAAATTAATTCGTTAAATTGGCTTGTGTCCTAGGGTATTAGTACCTAACTAATCCCCATATGCGGAATATTGCCTGCATGCATTTGCAAAATTTTGATGAAACTTGAGTTTCATTGCACGAGTGTGTTTTTTGAAAAATCGTATATAAACATGGCTTGTACAAGTAGGCGTAGCTGCGTAAACCATCCGGATGTTTTTGCTACATATGTGGCGAGTTTTAAAAGAAAGTAGAAGAGTGAGTTGTGACTTTGTGATAAAACCTTATTTGGCCTATTTTGGTGTTCAGTTAGGAGACCAAAATGAACCATGGGCTCCGCATTGTGCATTCAAAATCTGTGTTGACAAACACGTGTGATAATTGACAAGTGTTTAAAGTTTGGTGGTAATTTAAATTCGAGATTTTACTAATAAATATGAAACATATTTTTAAATAAATTTAATAAGGCAACCTGACAATATCGCTTTCGGATTTTTATTTTTTGCCTGCATTCTTTTCAGTGTTTCAGACTAATGTGCCATATACCTTATCAAACTGGGGAAAATATAACAACTAGTCTCTGAATTAGTCGTATCATTTTAAAACGTGTGATATTTTGATGTCAAATAGAGCGAAACGAAAATATTGCTATCTGATTACGCTCGACGCGATGCGACGTCTAATTATTTTAAGTGTTGAATTCCAATATGAAAAGTAGTTTCACTACGTCTATAAATTTTAATTAATTAAATAGACACAAATTAAACATGCTAAATTTCAGCTCTTGGACGCATCGCGATTTATCAACACTACTAACCGGAACCAGGATATAACAGTGTTTTAATTACAAACACGTACACTAATTAAGGACCTTGTTTCACACGATGTTTGAGCACATAACAAACTTGCATGCAGATTTTTATTACTTTACTCTCCATTTTGTACTCGTTTATAATTGTTTGTAATTGTTAGTGGATTTCTCAAAAGACCCGCATAAAATTCATTAATTTCTTAAATGTGATTATTGTGAATGAAACACTTAAACAAGCATAGCAATTTTGGCGTTCTTCCATACAGTAAATAGGTATTTACCTAAACCAACCGACCTATATCTACGGATAGCCAAACTCTAAAAGCAAAAATGGCAAATTTATGGCTCGCGTAGGTAAACAAAGCTGATCGTCAGATGTCATGCGCAATGCCGGCTGATAAACTATTTACCTTAACCGGTGAGCAGGACCGTGCTTCGCCCTTAATGAAAATAATTACATTGCAATATTTTCGCACATAAAGACCTTCTTACTGGGCAATAAACAATCTATTTTCTTGCATAAAAGAGGGCCTTGTGGTCATCACTGAAAAGCCACTTAGAATTAATTTTGATATCTATTGTCCACGTATCGATAGATTTTTAATATCGTTACATCCCTACGAGTGATTTCGGTTCTGGACGGACGTCCCTGATTCACGTCGTTGGTTTGCAACCAAACCGGCATCAATAATGGCGGGATTGCCTATATGGCGGCGACAACATTGTGCGCAAGACAACTGACGAGCAACTATTTATTTATTCATTTACAAAGAATGTTATAAAGCTATTTAAATTCACATGAATGTATGCACAATGGACTAAAGTCTGTGTGTGCACACTACCATAGAGTAAACATACAATATTCTTATCCACAAGTCCATGTGCATTATTATTATTCAATCAGATTAAATTCTTAATTACAGACTAATTCATAAAAACTTAACTATCCTATTAATTAACCAGGTACTATTTCTAATCCATTTGTTAAGTCTTTTTTTATGGATTGGAATTTTTTTCTTTTGAAATGCTCTGGTAATATGTTTTAAATTTTGGGAGCCACAGAAGAAACTTTTTAAATTTTGGGAGCCACAGAAGAAACTGATCTTTGTGTGACATTAAAGTGCATGTTAGGCTAAGTCAAATTACGATTGACATTTTTGCTCTCGTCATTACGTCATGACCTATGTAATTGTGAAAACTATTTCTGGTAAGTGAAAATCTAAGCATATTCTTTATGTACAGTTCAGTAATCGTAAAGACACAAGAGGCTGGAACAAGAGTTCTGAAGAAAAACGTCGTTTTTTTGACCAATGTTGACATTACTCAAAATATTTTCGATTCCCAACAAATTATTCCATAATTAACACAAGATTCTGCTAACGATTTATAGACATTAAGCTAAATCTCTCTGCTTAGAATATTAGGCAGCTCATAGAACTTGTAAACTAATTTTCTTAATTTATTCTTAACGTATTCCGAATGAAAATTCCATTTTAAAAACCGATCGAAATACACATACAAATATTTTGTATTATCAGCCGACTTGACCATGCTAGTATATGACCGGTAAACCGTGCGCACCAACCCATTTGTTCACTCATAAAATTTAAGTGCCCATAAGTTGTACGTATCCATAGGTCGGTGCCTAAACCTAACCTTCAGCCCCTATTATCCAAAATTTTAAAATATCGGCTTATATCTGAGGGGTCTAGAATCAAAACTCACATTCTCCTAGTTTTATGGTTTATAGTAAAACGCAAAAAACGTTTATGATCGTATCTATGTAAATTAAAGTGTTTTTTTTGTTTTGCATTTTTAGATAGGCATGTAGATGATATTTAATGAGTGAAATTATTGTCGATAGTATTATTGTTTTCTCTTAATTTGATATTTTATGCTGGAGAATGTGAGATTTGATACTAACTTGTGAAAAATGTGAGTTTTGAAACTAACTTTTCCAAAAATGTGAGTTTTGAAACTGACAATCGTTCAACGATTACCAAAGATTTTTCTGTTTTATTGTTGTTGTTCATTGTCAGGATGTAGTGTAAAGATAGCAAAAGCTCCACTAATAATTTTATAAAAAAAACTTTAATATTTTTTAATATAAAACAAACCTTTAAACAAAATTTCAAAATAATAATATTACTAGTAGGTAAATAAAAAAAAATAAGTTTTAAATTCTGGGGTCTACTAAGACTTCTTCTCGTGGCTCGCATAAATCTGTTTCATCATAAAGCTGTTCTTCATCTTCCCCAGCATCAAGAATATGTTTGTAGAAATTAAAACTTAACTCTGGGTCTTTAATTTCCCTCCAGTCCTGACCATAATGTTTAGATAAAAGTGCATTTATGTCGGGTTTCAAAGTATTTCTTTCTTTAATTATAAATTTGTTTTTATCAACAGAACCCACCCTCTTTCCCTTCTTGCAAATGCTCTTGGTAACACTAACAGTACTCTTATAAAAAGGCTCCCCTTGAACCAGTACATTAGTGTTTCGAGCATTTCGTGTTAAAATCAATCTCTTACACTGACTGATTTGAAAATGCCAGTATCTAGGGAGTTTCAAAACGTTCTTTTTTGCCTCTTTCCAATCGAAGTCTTGGCAGTCTTTTCCAAGTTTTTTTACTGTTGCATAGTTTGAGAATATACGTCGATATTCTTTAGGCTGTAGTATTACCTCCAGTCTTTTAATCTCCTTCTCCATCTGCCCAAACACTCTGTCAGGAGGTATGTAACTATGGCCCGTAACAGGAAAAATAATTTCCACTTGATCTGTATTCTCAGGCGCAGAAAGAAGCCATAGAAGTTTGTGTGCGTGTGGATAATGTGAGTTTTGCCACCAAACCCAATCTTTCCACCACAATTTATATGGGAAAAAGTGATTTTTGTTGCTGTTTTATAGTCTAAATACATAGATAGATACCTTGTCTAAAAGATGGCACCCCTAACTCGATTTCGCAAAAATGCGGAGAATGTGAGTTTTGATTCTAGACCCCTCATCTAATCTACATTGTATTATGCGACATAATATTTAATAATACACACAAAAAAAATACTAGCTATTTATTTCTTACTAAATCCGAAAATGTGGTTACATGTTTCTATAAAAAATATTCCTTTTGAATAACACCATTTTTTCAACAGTAATATTAAAAATACTCATATTATTATTTGAATTAGAATAAATATTTTATTTTGAGTAACATAAAAGTTTGTCAGAGTTATAGCTATTTGCTATTTGTGCCGTTGTTTGCATTGTGATGTTGATTTTATTTTAAGGCCATCATCACTCATGATGGCCAGTTGGGCGAAACATGTAACCTTTTTAACACTAAAATACATATATGTAATTCTTGAGACCGTGACTTTGTGAGTGAGTTTACTTCTTAATATTCAAGCTGAGTATTTTATTTTTAATACAGGGTGTTATGGAAATGACGTATTATATTTAAATGGGTGACTACTTGGGTGTCCTAGAGAAGCGCTACATATTTTATTTTTTTTAAATCGACCGTTTTAAAGGTGGGGTCCAGCCCCATAAACCCACACTTCATCCGGCGGTTGTTAGGGTTTGTTCGTCATGTCACCCTGTAGTGGCATATCAGAAAACAAGTGTTACGTGCAATGTTGCCAAACTGTGTAAAAAATGTAATACTTTAGTTTCTTATAAAAATAAATATTTTACTTAGAAAGTAAATCCACGCTGGCAGGAATAAGAAATTCAGACATTTTCAGTTCTTTTTTCTATGGGAAAAGCTTTATGCTCATCACGTGCCCTGATGATAGTGTGGAACTGCATAATAAGCTTATACCCACTAAACCCCATTCGGCCTATTCTTTGCAATCGCTCGGAACATAACCGGCATATCATCCAGAGAAAGAAACACATAGTGAAACACAACAAATTGCACTAAATCACTTAAAGAAACACACAGGCACCCATGAGTTTCAAATTGTTTTTTTTGAAGAAATGAACCTATTATTAGATTACACGAAAGCACTAAACAGTAACGCATAATTACACTTTACAATAACACTATCGCACACATAGAACAACAGCACTTAATTATTTCGCAATAGAAATAATAAAAACGCTAATTTCTATGGGCCATTAACCCTTTACTAAACATAAAATGAAGCAATTATCTGGACATAGAAACTACCATTTGAAATAAATGGTCGAGTCCAAGGTGTTTTCTTTCTCCGAAAACTGCTAGCGCGGTTGCCATTTCCGAGACTATAATTATATAGGAAAGTAATATTATAGAAGGAAATTCCGCATTTTATGAATATAATCTTATAAAACATCGAAAGTGGCAACGCTGTATTTTTACCGAATGGCAAGACAGGAACAGGCTCAAAGGTGTTATTTAATTTCAACATTTTTAGATGTCAAATAAATGAGTGGAAAAATTATATTATTTCTCAGACCACCAGTTGATGAAATCATATACAATATGGGCTTATTTTTGTCTACATAGTAGCACTTTAAAATACTAATTCAGATTGAATGGTACTTAGATGTGTTCATGAGATCCGCGATAACTAATGTGAATTTATGTGATTTTGTTTTGGTGTTTTGTGACGGTTTTTGTTCGGGTTACCTGGTGTTTTTTTATAAATTAAGTTGGTTTTAAATAAGGCCGAAAAGGTAGATAAATTTGCATTTTTTTCTTCTAAAGGGTAAAGTGGCATTTCAGTTGTTCAGATCCTACTATGTCGTTCGAATTGAACAAGTGAGAACATACCTGACCACTATAAACTCCACGGCAGTTTGTTCGAGTCAGTTCAAGTTTATAAAACAGAGATTGTTTCCCATGAACTGAACGTAAAAGTTTATAATATTATACCCTGAAAAATAAACAACTTGGAATCTGTCAAACGGTTAGACTTTCTAAAGAGTTTACCCTGAAGATATGACAATACTTCTAATCCATTTGTTAAGTCTTTTTTTATGGATTGGAATTTTTTTCTTTTGAAATGCTCTGGTAATATGTTTTAAATTTTGGGAGCCACAGAAGAAACTTTTTAAATTTTGGGAGCCACAGAAGAAACTGATCTTTGTGTGACATTAAAGTGCATGTTAGGCTAAGTCAAATTACGATTGACATTTTTGCTCTCGTCATTACGTCATGACCTATGTAATTGTGAAAACTATTTCTGGTAAGTGAAAATCTAAGCATATTCTTTATGTACAGTTCAGTAATCGTAAAGACACAAGAGGCTGGAACAAGAGTTCTGAAGAAAAACGTCGTTTTTTTGACCAATGTTGACATTACTCAAAATATTTTCGATTCCCAACAAATTATTCCATAATTAACACAAGATTCTGCTAACGATTTATAGACATTAAGCTAAATCTCTCTGCTTAGAATATTAGGCAGCTCATAGAACTTGTAAACTAATTTTCTTAATTTATTCTTAACGTATTCCGAATGAAAATTCCATTTTAAAAACCGATCGAAATACACATACAAATATTTTGTATTATCAGCCGACTTGACCATGCTAGTATATGACCGGTAAACCGTGCGCACCAACCCATTTGTTCACTCATAAAATTTAAGTGCCCATAAGTTGTACGTATCCATAGGTCGGTGCCTAAACCTAACCTTCAGCCCCTATTATCCAAAATTTTAAAATATCGGCTTATATCTGAGGGGTCTAGAATCAAAACTCACATTCTCCTAGTTTTATGGTTTATAGTAAAACGCAAAAAACGTTTATGATCGTATCTATGTAAATTAAAGTGTTTTTTTTGTTTTGCATTTTTAGATAGGCATGTAGATGATATTTAATGAGTGAAATTATTGTCGATAGTATTATTGTTTTCTCTTAATTTGATATTTTATGCTGGAGAATGTGAGATTTGATACTAACTTGTGAAAAATGTGAGTTTTGAAACTAACTTTTCCAAAAATGTGAGTTTTGAAACTGACAATCGTTCAACGATTACCAAAGATTTTTCTGTTTTATTGTTGTTGTTCATTGTCAGGATGTAGTGTAAAGATAGCAAAAGCTCCACTAATAATTTTATAAAAAAAACTTTAATATTTTTTAATATAAAACAAACCTTTAAACAAAATTTCAAAATAATAATATTACTAGTAGGTAAATAAAAAAAAATAAGTTTTAAATTCTGGGGTCTACTAAGACTTCTTCTCGTGGCTCGCATAAATCTGTTTCATCATAAAGCTGTTCTTCATCTTCCCCAGCATCAAGAATATGTTTGTAGAAATTAAAACTTAACTCTGGGTCTTTAATTTCCCTCCAGTCCTGACCATAATGTTTAGATAAAAGTGCATTTATGTCGGGTTTCAAAGTATTTCTTTCTTTAATTATAAATTTGTTTTTATCAACAGAACCCACCCTCTTTCCCTTCTTGCAAATGCTCTTGGTAACACTAACAGTACTCTTATAAAAAGGCTCCCCTTGAACCAGTACATTAGTGTTTCGAGCATTTCGTGTTAAAATCAATCTCTTACACTGACTGATTTGAAAATGCCAGTATCTAGGGAGTTTCAAAACGTTCTTTTTTGCCTCTTTCCAATCGAAGTCTTGGCAGTCTTTTCCAAGTTTTTTTACTGTTGCATAGTTTGAGAATATACGTCGATATTCTTTAGGCTGTAGTATTACCTCCAGTCTTTTAATCTCCTTCTCCATCTGCCCAAACACTCTGTCAGGAGGTATGTAACTATGGCCCGTAACAGGAAAAATAATTTCCACTTGATCTGTATTCTCAGGCGCAGAAAGAAGCCATAGAAGTTTGTGTGCGTGTGGATAATGTGAGTTTTGCCACCAAACCCAATCTTTCCACCACAATTTATATGGGAAAAAGTGATTTTTGTTGCTGTTTTATAGTCTAAATACATAGATAGATACCTTGTCTAAAAGATGGCACCCCTAACTCGATTTCGCAAAAATGCGGAGAATGTGAGTTTTGATTCTAGACCCCTCATCTAATCTACATTGTATTATGCGACATAATATTTAATAATACACACAAAAAAAATACTAGCTATTTATTTCTTACTAAATCCGAAAATGTGGTTACATGTTTCTATAAAAAATATTCCTTTTGAATAACACCATTTTTTCAACAGTAATATTAAAAATACTCATATTATTATTTGAATTAGAATAAATATTTTATTTTGAGTAACATAAAAGTTTGTCAGAGTTATAGCTATTTGCTATTTGTGCCGTTGTTTGCATTGTGATGTTGATTTTATTTTAAGGCCATCATCACTCATGATGGCCAGTTGGGCGAAACATGTAACCTTTTTAACACTAAAATACATATATGTAATTCTTGAGACCGTGACTTTGTGAGTGAGTTTACTTCTTAATATTCAAGCTGAGTATTTTATTTTTAATACAGGGTGTTATGGAAATGACGTATTATATTTAAATGGGTGACTACTTGGGTGTCCTAGAGAAGCGCTACATATTTTATTTTTTTTAAATCGACCGTTTTAAAGGTGGGGTCCAGCCCCATAAACCCACACTTCATCCGGCGGTTGTTAGGGTTTGTTCGTCATGTCACCCTGTAGTGGCATATCAGAAAACAAGTGTTACGTGCAATGTTGCCAAACTGTGTAAAAAATGTAATACTTTAGTTTCTTATAAAAATAAATATTTTACTTAGAAAGTAAATCCACGCTGGCAGGAATAAGAAATTCAGACATTTTCAGTTCTTTTTTCTATGGGAAAAGCTTTATGCTCATCACGTGCCCTGATGATAGTGTGGAACTGCATAATAAGCTTATACCCACTAAACCCCATTCGGCCTATTCTTTGCAATCGCTCGGAACATAACCGGCATATCATCCAGAGAAAGAAACACATAGTGAAACACAACAAATTGCACTAAATCACTTAAAGAAACACACAGGCACCCATGAGTTTCAAATTGTTTTTTTTGAAGAAATGAACCTATTATTAGATTACACGAAAGCACTAAACAGTAACGCATAATTACACTTTACAATAACACTATCGCACACATAGAACAACAGCACTTAATTATTTCGCAATAGAAATAATAAAAACGCTAATTTCTATGGGCCATTAACCCTTTACTAAACATAAAATGAAGCAATTATCTGGACATAGAAACTACCATTTGAAATAAATGGTCGAGTCCAAGGTGTTTTCTTTCTCCGAAAACTGCTAGCGCGGTTGCCATTTCCGAGACTATAATTATATAGGAAAGTAATATTATAGAAGGAAATTCCGCATTTTATGAATATAATCTTATAAAACATCGAAAGTGGCAACGCTGTATTTTTACCGAATGGCAAGACAGGAACAGGCTCAAAGGTGTTATTTAATTTCAACATTTTTAGATGTCAAATAAATGAGTGGAAAAATTATATTATTTCTCAGACCACCAGTTGATGAAATCATATACAATATGGGCTTATTTTTGTCTACATAGTAGCACTTTAAAATACTAATTCAGATTGAATGGTACTTAGATGTGTTCATGAGATCCGCGATAACTAATGTGAATTTATGTGATTTTGTTTTGGTGTTTTGTGACGGTTTTTGTTCGGGTTACCTGGTGTTTTTTTATAAATTAAGTTGGTTTTAAATAAGGCCGAAAAGGTAGATAAATTTGCATTTTTTTCTTCTAAAGGGTAAAGTGGCATTTCAGTTGTTCAGATCCTACTATGTCGTTCGAATTGAACAAGTGAGAACATACCTGACCACTATAAACTCCACGGCAGTTTGTTCGAGTCAGTTCAAGTTTATAAAACAGAGATTGTTTCCCATGAACTGAACGTAAAAGTTTATAATATTATACCCTGAAAAATAAACAACTTGGAATCTGTCAAACGGTTAGACTTTCTAAAGAGTTTACCCTGAAGATATGACAATACTGTTCAAGATTCATTGACGTTTTTCGCCATATTATGTTGATTTGTTTACCTTCCTGGCAGGGTCACCACGTGGTCATTTTTGGTTGGACATAAGGTCATGTACAGGGCATATTAAATTAAAGCGACATTTTTGGATATTTTTCTTCAATTTGTTTACATCTCAGGAATTACCGTTTTAAATATAATACGTCATTTCCGTAACACCATGTATAAGCAACTCTTTCTGGTGTGTATAATAATAGTTCTCTTTTCCAAATATTTTTTATAAAGCATTGCTTATAAAATGTTCAATTTACAGAAAATGATCGATTTACAGAAAATTATGTTTGAACAAAACAACACGAAACAACATTAAATTAAACCGCCCTCGATTAAGGTTTATTTTTAGTTAAGAGCCCATTTTATCTGGTCCATCCTACAGTGTCCACTCCCTTTCCTCCCTTTTATCTATCCTTTAATTAGACCTTTGGTCCTGAGGGAAAGATTTCCAACGTTAAATAATTGAACGTAAAGTATGGTAGAAAAACCCACTTACGGAATTAAACAATGTCTTTAATGCAACATAAGACCAGAGAACAGCTGGGGTGTATGTTCGGTATTCCAGCGTGTCTATTTTCAATTTTCGGAATATCTTTCCTACAGGATAGAAGCTTAAGAATATTGTAGCTATGTGAAATTTAGAAATTCAATTTCCCGATTTTCAAAAATAAGGGTAGTTTAGTCAAGAGCAGTGGCGGTTCTGCCACAGGAGCACATGCGCACGTGCACCCCCAAAACAAAACGAATAAAAAATATTAATTTATATTCATTGAATATTATTTATCGTATAAAGTCCGACCCTCCCTAATATTTTATCGTACCGTCAAACTAAAAAAGTCCGATCCTCCCTAATATTTTATCATCCCGTCAAACCAAACTGTATAGATCCGGCAACCGTACCTCGGTCGAGGTAAATGACGATTATGACGAGACTTGCTCGCACGTGCGAGTAATGCAGTTTCGCTGTAGTAACAGGTGGCGGGTGGCAGCGGGGGACAGCGGGGCTATGGCGATTTAACATGGAAAAGGCGCACAGTTTTTGTGTGCACCGCGCTGTTGTCTGTTCGTGCATCTAGTTAGAAATCCGAGCGTGTATGTTTTAATATTTTAATATTATATATAAGTTAAAATGAATAGTTGACGGTGGACAATTTAAGAAATAACTTTAGCTCTTTGAGTTTGGAGCAAAAATTTGAAGTGAAGAATGCGGGTTTTCACCTAAACCCGAAATTAATTTAACGCAGATCACAAAGGGTAAATCAATGGACTTTATTAGAAAGTTTAAAAACGCAATATATGAAAAAAAAATTATAGAGGGTATTCCAAACTTAATGAGGCTGTTATTGATCCATTTTCTACAATTAAGAACCGAAGAATGGACTTGGTTGTGTATTTCAATAAATGATACTCGATATGATTTTAAACCAGTTTATTTAAGGATTTAAAGTGAAAAACACTGAAAATATGAAGAATGCGAACTTGTCAGTCTCGTGGCCCGATTCGTTCTCGTCATTAAACAGTTAACTATTGTTCTTGTCTTGGTTGCGCCTAATGACGTATCCGTAGATGGCGTATTGGTATTGGACATCATTCGGTTTTCTTGATAACTCGTAGATGGCGGTAGTAGTATTGGACATCATTCGGTTTTCTTGATAGCTCGTAGATGACTTTAGTAGTATTAGTAGTGGAGTATATAAATATTGTTACGAGGGTTGCATGCGACGACGTTAAGATCCGACAGCTATACACACTAAGAAAACCTTTCTTATTTTCCAAAAGTTGTATTTCCTTGTGTAAAATTAAAAAATAAATAAAAATATGTTTTACCTAACGCATATTCTTATTAGTTTTTTCTTTCCACATTTCGTGGTTCACGAGCATGGACCAACTTTTATCAAGAATATAGTTTTTTGAGAAATCAATAATGAAAAAGTTTTCCACTTGTTGATTTTTTTTTTTAATTTCCTGCCAACCCCCTAAAGACGAAAGCCACTGTTTAATAGTTTTTGGTATTTCCGATGTTGCAGATATAACTGCCTATATCGGTTTTTGATAATAAGATGCGGAAATTCTGCTTGTAACTTGATAGACAAATAAACATAGAAATAATTATGTTGTATAATATGTTAATATATAATCTACATTCAATTTAACCTGTCCATGTGTGGCATTATTTTCTAATTACTCCCATTGAGTATACACCCTTTCATATCTTCTATATCCGAGTTAATTCTATATTAAAAGCAATTCATGCAAAAGGTTGAATAAACAAATATGGCGCATATTAAAAATTGAGATATATTAAATCCTTCTATATACAGGATATTTCTAAAGTAAAAGCAAGTTTCTATTTTTTAATCAACATTTTTATTTATATTCGTTTAGAAAGAACATGCTTTTGATGAATGCGGATGAATAAGGGGATTTATTGATATAAAAGGGTCACAAGGCTGTGTTTTAACTAACTAAAATAATTTTTGTTATATTAATATGAAAGAAAATCGGGGAAAATCATTTCCGAACTACACGGAAAAATTTAACATATTTAGAACTATCACAGCTATTTAAGCGTTACAATAAATCTCTATAAACCTCAATAAATGCTTAGTGAAGAGAAAAAGTTAAGTCAAAGCACTACCAAGCAGCGAAAATCACAAAACCTGCAGGGAGTGCAACAGTCTAAATAACACCGCTATCACAATATCTCATTAAAAATATTTAAATTAGTCAAAAAGAATTTTTTAACTGAGTTTTAAAATGTTTTTCATCTTTTATATTTCGTATTTCCAATGCTATTTTGTTGTATAATTTAGGACCCAGATATGATATAACGTGTTGACCCAAACTGTTGTTACAAAGGGTTGTGTTTAAAAGTTTATTTTCAACTCCTCTTGTGCAATACATATGCACTCTATATCTCGAGTCATACTTTTCATTGTTATGTATAAAGTTGCAAGGAGCTATAATATACCTATAATAAACTTTGCAGGTTATTTATTTCGTTAGAATATAACAAATTAGTAAGATACATTCTGGGTTTTTTAATATGATTTTAGCAATATGATTTTGAATTCTTTTAAGTTATTCTAGATGTATATTATATGCCCCTTCCCACACCACAATTCCGTAATTTAGACGTGGTTCAATCAGTGCCTTATAGATCATTATAAGAAATTTACGTCGCAGAAATTCTCTCAAAGTATAAAATTTGTAAATCAAATACCTTATCTTTTTAGTGACGTACGACACATGCTCGTTCCTCTTCAAATTTTTGTCTATTATGACACCCCCCACACAATTTTTTCGCATTGTGTTTATGTGATATTATCTAGCAAGATGTTGTTAAAATCCGGTCTATTTGTTTCTGTTAATGATAATGCGTAATGTGTTTCTTGAATATTGATATGGAGTTTGAAAGTGTCTAGATAGTTTTTAACTTTAACAAAACCGGCTTAGCTCTCGCTCCTTCTCAAGCCTGACAGGAGAAGACGATGAGAGTATCGTCAGCATATGCCTCGATTTCCCCCCCCCCCCCCCCCCCACACCAAGACTACACAGATCATTTACATATATTAAAAATAAAATGGGACCAAGCACTGTACACTGGGGCACACCATGTTTTACAATCTTATTATCACTAAAGATATCTTCTATCCTAGTACGGTGGGAACGATCACTCAGATAATTCGAGAAAACCCTTACCCCATATTTGCTCATCACTTCCAGCAACAAGGAATGTGAGACAGTATAAAGCGCCTTCGCCAAATCTATAAATAGAGCTATGCACCTGTTATTATTATACAGGGTATTATGGAAATTACATATTATATTTAAATGGGTGATTCCTTGGGTGTCCTAGAGAAGAGCTACATATTTTTTTTTTAAATCGACCGTTTTAAAAGTGGGGTCTAGCCCCATAAACCCACAGCTCATCCTGCGTCACTGTAGTACGTCGCCCTATGATGGCACATCAGAAAACAGGTGTTACGTGGAATATTGCCAAACTTAATGCAAAACTGAAATTCCATATAAAATTATAAAAATAAATTATTTTCTACCTACTTGTATTTATCCTTATACCTAAAGAGCGAGGAAATCCACGCACAAACACAATCAGTTTTTTTTTCTTTTTCATGGAAACACTCCTGGAAACACTTTATACTCGAAACATTCCATCAAATCAAACGTCCAAAACAAACTACTCGTTTTAGGTTCGTCAATAAAAACAATGTAAAATTATATACAAAGTTTGGACGCGTAGCCCAAAATTCATTACAAAACAATTCTTATACGCGTACCTTCTGAAAACAAAGCGGATAGCCGACAGTGTAAATGGTAAGCAACAGAACCGACCGTATTCTAACGCATACCTTCTAATACTGACACTTGCAAGACGCACGCTTGTACGCCTAGACTTACGTTGCCCCGGCGCCCAGTGGATTGTGTGAAAGAGATGAAGAGATGAGAAAGAAAATTAAATCTTCGTCGGTCTTGTCATTTGAAGTAGAGCTAAGCTAATTTAATTTTTTGAGCTTCTCAAGTACAGTCGCAGTATTATCCCTTACCTTAATTGATAGATATATCACTACTATCATTTTATTCAATTCAGGGAAGAATCTCGTTTATCACCATAAGAAATGCAATTAAGCAATCTTACTTCGTCCCGTAACGCCTATTATTAGGATTTAATTACCTTGACCGTGAAATATCAAACTGTCAAATATTGCTCATCTCTATTCCGAGTTTTGCACGTACCATTTCGTTAGTTCGTAGATAAAATGTCATTCTTAAATTGAAAGAATTGTATTTAAAGTGTGTGTTTTTTTAAATTAGTTAAATAAATAAATCTAAGCGAGAAAAGAAGGAACAAAATTGAAACAGTTTTCCCGTGTATTCTTTGCATGTGAATAGCTGCTATTTGTGAGGTTATGTGAGAGGTTTTTTCCTAAAACTTAGATTCTGTGTGGTTTCTGTAAAACAAATGAAACTAATAATTGTATTTAAATAAGTAAAGGTAAGAAAGCACGAGTCTTAAATAAAATTGCATTTTTAAAGAGTCTGAAAAATAATAGGAAGGTAAATGACGTTTGACCTATTTACTTTCCTGTGCTTGTGACGAATTTAAGATTTGTGTGTAATATTACCATTATTTGTTTTGCAAAACATCTTTCGCCGTCGGTTTTCTGCAATCATATTTGTTCATAAATGATTATAAAATTATATAATGATGATGACGAATTAAATAAATTATAATTTGTTTTCTAAAGAGTTTGCCGTGTAGATATGATAACACCGACCGTCGTCAGTAGCGGCCATGTAAATTTTCAGATTTCATATAAAGTGTATAATTTCGCTTAATAATTCAAAGCGCCATTAATGGTTATTTTTTTTCAATTTATTTTCATCTCAGGATTTGCCGGTTTAAATATAATACGTCATTTCTATAACACTCTGTATAATGGTTTAAACATTTTGAATTTAGCTTAGCTTATGGTGGATGCCACCCAATAAAATTCCTTAGGGGGGTTGCAATTTTTACGTTTGCACAGGACCTAGAGCCGACCCTGTACAAAGTCAGACAAGAATCTGTAAAAGTTTTTGATTTAATTCTATGACCTATTTTTAACATGTAATAAAGCGGCACTGACAAATTTCGTCCCCAAGTTTAATTTTATTTTAGAAATAAACCATATATCTGTTCCATTAAAAATACATAAAGTAAAAGCCAAAATTGCTTCATGTGGACCCGAAGACCGACTGTACTTCTCGGTGAATGGTAAATTTTTATTTAAACCATAAAACTGTGAGTGGGGAAAAAAAGTAAAAAGTGCTGTTTCAAAATAATTTACAGGAAGATAAAATGTTTACGATATAATAAAACGCGAAGAGTGGTCATTTGGCGTCATTTAAAGGATGACTGAATTTTGTTGGAGTAAAAACTACTTATTTTATTATTCGTTTAATTATTTTTTAATTCGTAAGAAATTAAATTAATTTTATACCATGCTCACTAAAAGTAGTCACATTGTATATTGCCCGTGCGTCATCAGTTACACGTCATTAAATGAGACGAATCAACCATGACGCGGAAGAAAAATATCAAACCAAGGATTGATTTCATAAATATTATAACGTGTCTATCAGCCCGGTGAGACCGCTTATGGCGGGGATCGAAGCATATAAGTAGGCCGTGCAAGTGACGTCACAGCCAGGCAGGTTACTCCATACGTTTATCCTTTTGTGTCGATCGTTCTGTGTCAATATCAGACTTTGGGTTTGTTCGATTTAATCTAGGCCATATTTGTCTCCCTTTATTGAATCAGAGAAGGTTGATGCAGACAGAGACAGACATAGAATGCGAGCAGCACACGTTCTTAAATTATTTAACAACCGAACATCCTTCGTCTGGAAGGGGATAAAATCAAGTAACATATGATTTATAATGTTTTTGAAAATGGTGGAGGAAGCGTCATTAAATTCTAAAATAATTTTTAATTTTCTATTCTTTTCACGAAAACGGACCTTCTCGTTTTGTTGCAGGTAAGTAATTTATGATTGAAATATTTTTTTACTAATTTTTATTCGTTATTGTTATTTTACATTATAAAATTGTCCCATTATGTCCCAAACTTGTCACGCACACTAGCAACAAACACATTTTTAAAGAATTTTACTTAAATTTTACAATCCAGAAGTCAAAAGCTACAACATAGTTATATTAACCCGTAGACAGAATTTTGATAAGTCCGGTAATATATTATTATAATAATTCTTTCTTTTCATAGTTTAATTGAGAATCCCATAATGACTGAACATTAAAGAGGACTTCGATCACTAATGTTGCCAGGAGTATGCTACGAAACAAACAAATTGGAAGCCCATAATCATAATGATGGTGCATATATTTATTTGGTTAGTAGCTGTACATATAGTATTGTATTTACCTTGATTTGTTTGAAGTTGAAGATGGTAAAATATTTTATGTAAATTATGATTTATTTCCTATTTTTTAATAAAACTAATTACAACCTTCAATCTCTGAATTCTTTATTTCTAGTTTCGTTACTAGTTCAATAATAATATAAAAGTATGTAAGGACAATTTTAAAGTGATATTTACAGCTGAAAACCTATGTCAAAATCCTAATATTTAATTTTCTCTACTTAGTAAACCAAATAAAAGGGTTTTGATGTTTTCTTTGCTTGAATGTCACTTTAAAATATTGACAGTAATAAAAAATTGGACAGTGACATTTGAAAAGCACGTGCGCGCCAGGCATAATGGATGTTGCCGTATCATGCCTGCTTCTATTATTTAACACGGCAGTTTGTCTTCTTCCTAGTTATAAGTATTCGTTGGTCAAACTCAAACGTAGTAAATAGTGTTGCTCCAAACGTTTAGTTATTGCTGTGATGTTTTTAAATGCGGTAAATTTCGAAGACAAAAGTGCTCACAAATTTCACGGGACAAAAAAATGGACAACCAAAATTAATAAAAACGATGTCCCTGTGTGAATTTAGCGCGGTTTTTTAAGGTTACGTGCCGGTTCTGTACTAAAACATATTATTTTGTGCATAAATAATTTTTTTATACAAATTATGGAATTAGTTTTTAAATATCAAGGGAAGAGAGCATGTGTTTTAAAGAAAATTGCATTTTTTTTTCTTAACGAAGCGGAATGAGGCCATTGACTTTTGATATGCATTTTCTAATCAGTTAAGGAGACAAGTGCATAGAAATCAACGAGAGAATTATAAATTATGGTTTAAAATATCGAAAACGTAAGAGCATGCGACCTAAATAAAATTACTTTTTTTTTTTATAAAGAACTTTGTTTCAATCAAAAGGTCATTGGCCTTCTAAAGAGTTTGCCCTGAAAATATGACAACATTGGTCCAAATTCACTGACTTTTTCAACATAATCTATCCCAATATTGCTTTGTTTACAGGCTCGAAATTTTGATTACCTTTCTGTCAGTGCTAAAGTATTTATAGCGAATCCTCAAGCTTTTTCGACAGTTGACATCATTAATATGTCATCGATCAGCTGTTTGGGGACTTAACCAAATACCCCAGTTTTATAGGAACCGTATTGAGCGTGTTAGGTTTTTATATTTTTCGAGTTTGATTAGTGCTAATACGTTTAAAAGTGTATTTCCGTCGTTTTAGAAGTGTTTATTTTGTGTTGAAAACTTTGATTAATTACATATTGAGTTGTTTGTATATCTGGTAAACCACAGTAAGTACTTGTCACGTTATGAAAAATTTATAGGTTAATATTTTCATTTATCTGTTTTTAGGCGAAAATAATAATTATGGAGCATAATTATTGTCTGCCTTCTACCTCAGCTGATGCCACCGTTAGAGAAACTAAGGTGAATTTAATATTAATAAAAAAATTTCTAGATGTTTCATTTCTTTCTGATCGAGTTGAGATAGAGATACCTACTAGACATGTAATTATAAAATAATGACTTTATTTTATATATTTGAATAAATAAATAACAAAAAATACAATGTGTTATGTTTTATTCCCTATAATAAATAATAAAAGATGTATTTAAAAATATAAATAGACTCGTTTCATTTTTAAAATAAACGTACGTACTATTGTAGTACGGTCCTGGAAAGTCCTGGAATGTCATACAAACCTAGGCAAAATAAATAACCAGAAATAAGCAGGCAAGTCATTATGTCACGTGACACTTGACATATCTGGCGCGAGGATTCGCTGGAACCACTATACCACGTGTTTTTTTCTGGTTTGACATAAGCCGATATATCCGGATTACTAATTGAAAGAGCCATTTATGGATATTTTGTCATCTCAGGAATTGCCGGTTTAAATATAATAAGTCATTTCCATAACACCCTGTATATTGAGGAAACGCCACGGGAAATTACATTACCAGCTGCTTCCGCAGCAAATAATTTATTACCAGGAAAATCCAGGCGGCGGTATGAAAAAGTGTATCAAAAATATATTGACTGGTGTACTGATAACCATGTGAGTACCGACTCAAAATGTTTTATTAGCATATTTCGATAATTTAACATAGAATCAGTGGCGGTTCTTCCACAGGAGAACATGCGCACGTGCACCCCCAAAAAACGAATAAAAAAAATATTAATTTATATTCGTTGAATATTATTTATCGTATAAAGTCCGATTCTCCCTAATTTTATCGTACCTTCAAACCAAACTGTATATTATAAGCTCTCGATTCGGCCGGCAAGGATGATGATCCATGATGTTCGCATATGCGAATAAATGGGCGGGGCATAATGCAGTTTCTTTGTAGTAACAGGTGTATGTTTCAATATTCTAATATTATATATTTATTAAGTTAAAATGAATAGTTTGCGGGTGGACTATTTAAAAAATAACTTTAGCTCTTTGAGTTTTTAGCAAGAAATTGAAGTGAAGAATGCGGGACGACCTAAACCCGAAATTAATTTAACGCAGACCGCAAAGGGTAAATATAGGGACTTTATTAGAAAGTTTAAAAATGAAATATATACGAATTATAATGGTTATTCCAAGCTTTAATGAGACTGTTATTGAGCACTATACACACTAAGAAAATCTTTCTTATTGTCCAAAACTTGTATTTCCTTGTGTAAAATTAAAAAATAAATAAAAATATGTTTTACCTAACGCATTTCCTTATTACTTTTTTTCTTTCTACATTTAAAACGCCTAGAAAGCAATTGTTTGGTCGTTACACAAAAATAAAATTTTAAAAATAATTTCACGATACTATCATCATTAAAGAGCGGAGAAAATGCAAAATGCATTTTTTGCATTTTTTGCATTTTTTCAATAATAGAGTATTTATTGTATTTTATTGCCAAATAAAGACCATGTCTGGCCCTTTTCGGTTTCTTAGTTTTTAGTACTTTACGGTACGGGTTTATTAGTTTTTAGTACTTTATATGAATAGATTCATGGAATTACCCAACCCCCACTATATGGTATTCTCATAAAAAGTAATTTAATATTGCAAACAGAATCTGATAGTTCAAAGAGGTAGCAATTTTTAATATCTTTGATATCGTCTACTTGAAACGTTCTTGTGTGCCTTGTTTTGTAAAGTGTAATTTTAGGGGGAGCGGTCCTATCGCCTGCGGCGCGTAATTCAGTGAACGTTATTGGGGTCCCCTCGTAAACCTATTTATTCCCTTGCTGATTTTTTGCCAGGTCACTGTTTTGTACGTTACTTCTGTCCCATTTGAATTTCAGGCCCGAAGGCGGCGTTTCCACACTAAACGTTGGCGAGCAGCTGACCCAACGATTTTTTCTTCCAGATTTATACTCTGTATTAAAAGTCCGAATTTTCTTTCAAAAAAAGTAATATTCGCTGAATTTCTTCGGTGATCGATCACGTAGGGATTCGCCTCTCAAAGAATCTTCTAATCAACTGACTTCAGTCCCAAAACTTGCCATTTAAATAGATTCCTGGCAAAATTAATGCGACCAATCATAGGCCATTATGCATCTGAATAAAAATAACATTTTCCCTTGGTAAATAAATTAATAATAATTTAGCCATGAAAATATTATTTATTTTTAATTAAAAAATTTGAATTTTAGTGTTTGTTAAAATGCCGAAAACTAACTGCCATATGTCGTCAAATAGGTCAATAGGTATAGACTGGGATAGGTGGAATGGAATAGGTAAAAAATTATAGGATTTTTGAAGAACGAGTTTAATTATAAAGAAATAGTTCTGGCTTTATTTAAAGTAACATTAATGTTCATAATTTTTCATATAATAAAAATGCATATTTGCATTTTTTGTTCATTTCGATGCATATATTCTGAAAATTTTATGCATTTAAATGCGCATATATTGGGGGTTTTCGCTTGCATTTTTTCCGCTCCTTAATAGTTCACGAGCCGCTATTGCATAGAAGTAAAAGTAAATCTACGTGCATCTAGATTCGATATGCTACGCCGTAAAATTGCATCAGGACGTAAACTGTTCTGTTCTAAAGTCTAGAATCTATTTTCGATCAGTTAACAAAAATTATTAAAATTGGTTCATTTTGGACGAAATAACAACGCTAAACGCAAAACGCTAAAAACTCCAGGAAACATTTTAAATAACGTATTCCAGCCATAATGCTGATATAAATCCTTCCATCTAAAAACCTGTTATTCCGTAGAATAGTCGGCTGCCCCTAAAATTACCCTTAGAGCACGTTTACTGTTATGGATATTATAGTTTCAGAGAACATACACGTTCTTTTAACTTATTTCTTGACATAATATACATATTTAATGATTATTTCGTTGGGGTTTATCCTGGATATTATTTTTAATATAAAATAATAAAATTACTTTGTTGGAAAATATACCTACTACACTTGGTGAAGATTTTAGCAAAGTATAAACTTGTATCTTGGAATGATATCCTGAATTTTAGTTTTCAAATAATAATAATAAATAAATTTATTTACAAAAATCAAAATTTGTCTACATGTACCTGGAAAAAGAAATAAATATAGTGTTTCCACTTGCCCTTGTAAATAAAGTCCCTAGGACTTGTACGGAGTTTTACCCTATTAACATAAGCAGAGAAAATTTGATTAAAAAAGAAAATCGAAGAAAAAAAAATTAAATACAAAATACATGAGTTAGTTAATTTCCCATATCATCTAGAAGTACTATTCAATGTTCGACATCACAGGGAAAATACAAAGTTTATTTATTCTGCGACAGAAAAAAAAAATATCATGCCGATAACAGATATTTAGTAAAAGTATCACTAAAAATTAATACAAACCTATACAAATTGTTAAAAGTTCCGCATGAAGAAGATATTTGCTTCCACAATTGCAATATTTATTACGGTATTAATTTTAATATTTATGTTTTTTACGTATTTTTAACATATTAAGTTATATTTATATTTCACAAAGTTATTTAGGGTTTTAGTCATTTTTAAAGTACACTAGGCTATGAATTTCCAACCTGGGTTTTGTAGTTATCCATAGTTTAAGTTTTTTCTTAAATATAGCTAAAAAATTCAGAGTTTTTATGTTATCAGGAAGACTGTTATATAATTTAGGGCCTAGGAAATGATAACGTTGTGTTATTGTCTTTTCTATCCTAGGAATACGCACCTGAACATCCCTTTGACGAGTGGAGTGTCTATGATCTATGATCACCAATTCATGTTTATTTAAAAATAGTCGGATAAGTACAGCCGAATAAAAAAGATGTCGTAAATCAAATATTTTAGTTTCCCGAAAACAATAAATCGCTTGAGTAAGTATAATTCTTCTTATAAATAAGTTTTAAAATCAATTTTTGGACCGTTTGTAACTGATAAATATGGTTGTTAATGGCCCCACCCCAAGCAACAATTCCATAGGAAAGATGCGGCTGAACGAGATAATTATAGAGGAACGTAAGTTTCCTCTCCTTGAGAACCTGCCTACACTTTTTAAATATGGATGCACTTTAAAAATAGTCAATAATTCGCATTTAAAAAAATATTAACGAGTTTTTCAGCAGAAATTTTAAAAACATTCATTTTTAATTATTACCATATTTTTTATTAACGTTAATGTTAATTTGGTGGTAAGAATATTTTAAAAGTCACAAAGATAATTTTTATAAAAAATGGGTGAAGTCCGGCCCTGGCCAAAATTTACGTTGCGTAAACAGAATATTACTAAAAATTACATCTGTCTAGGGCCGCCATTATAATTTCAGCTGAAAAGTACTATAGCTCTTGAAAACGGAAAAATATATTTTTAAACTACAAAATCTCATTAAAATTCAAATGTAGTATAACTAGAAAAATGTATTTTACGAGTCGTATTCTGTTTGTAGTCCATGCATATATGTATGTATATATTCCCCTTTTCTACCGCTAGTTATCCCCAAATGCATTGTGCCAAATCCTTTTTATATATGCAAGCGGCAACTAACTGAATAACAAGTAGCAGTGAGCATTTTTTTAAAATTAAAATGCTTTCTTAGGAAATGTTTCGGGAAAAATGATTTTTCCAACGAACCAGGCGCGTATACGACACATTGTAACACAAAAAGTAGTGTTGTGATCGATCGAGCGAAAAACTGCTCGAGTACTCGATTATTGAAATAACCGACATCGCTCAATTATTGGAAAGTCTGCTGGAGTTATAAATTCAAGCGATAATCGTCGCCCGTCGCTCATCACTTTTCACTTGATACGCGATCCTCGGCGCTCTAGTGGGGTCATCGATTGATGAATAGGGATTTCGAGCGATTAATCGGTCGAGAGAACGCTCGATTATTGAAATCATCGGATTGTCCCAACTCCCAACACTAACAAAACGTATGTTAAACAAGTCCAGTTATTGTTTATCTAGACACTCTGACGACATAGAAATGATTATACTAAATATTTGAATTTTAATTTCTTACTTTCCGTTTTCATAGGAAAACTATAAGAAATCAATTTTGTTTCCGAAAATCAACTCTAATCGACATAACCATAAAGAAGTCGCACAATAGGAGTTTAGACTGTGAATTAAGAGAGCGAACAAATGTATATACCTATTTAAGAAAATAAAATTGCGACTACAAAATACAACCTTCTGATTTAATAGCACATATTGTAGCTTGTTCATTATACAGGGTGTTATGGAAATGACAGTATTATATTTAAATAGGTGACTCCTTGGGTGTCGTAGAGAAGCGCTACATATATTTTTTTTCAAATCGACCGTTTTAAAAGTGGGGTAACAAACCCTCTTACTCACAGGTGACTCCGCGGTAATGAATCATAACACCCTGTGGCAGTGTATAACAAACACCTCTTACGCGCAATGTTGCCAAACTGTATAAAAATGTAAAACTTTAGTTCCTTATAAAAATAAATATTTAGCTTACTTAGAAAATAAATACAGGACGCTGTAAGGAATCCAGGGCGCAGACACCTTCAGTTCTTTTTTTCTATAGGAAACGCTTTATGCTCATCATGTGCCCTGATGATAGTGTGGGACTGCATAATAATATTATACCCACTAAACCCCATTCGGCCTCTTCTTTCCAATCTCAGGACAAAACTGGGATATCGTCGAGAGAGAAAAACAAACACAAACAAAGAGAGAAACAGAACAAATTACACTAAATTACTTAAAGAAACACACAGACACCCACGAGTTTCAAATCAGTTTTTTTGAAGATATGCACCTATTATTAGATTACACAAACGCACTAAATACTAACGCATAATTACACTTTACAATAACACTACCATTCACATAGAACAACAGCACTATAGGATACAAATTCTTTCGCAATAGAAATAATAAAAACGCTAATTTCTAATGGGCTAATCAAATTTATATAAAAAATATTAGTATATGGTAGACATTATAGTTTAAATAATACCTGTAGCAAAAATCCTACCATGTCACTAGTATAATTGGTTGGAGAAGGAATACTATCAAAAATTATACAACATATATTATACAATAAAGCATTTGTTTGATGGGCTGAAAAAATCTCGGGTCATAAATCAACAAAACAGCAATTCTAATTATTTTGTCAACCACGACAGCCAATTTAATCTTGTCTACAAATAACTACATGTAAAAACAAACCTGATACAATAAAATAAATCTTTCTGAAAATATATATACCATAATCACGTAAACCCCTATTTTGTTTTAATTCTCCGTAAATAAGAAGCATAAATCTGGTAAACTAACCGGGGAAAATTACGGCAAACACGCAAAGCACGCGGATTTTTCTGGAGAAATTCAACTAAGACTGCGATTTTGCTTGGGTATTTATAATTCAATTATTTTTCTTGTTAAATTACGTGAAATCAATGTCTTGTTATAATAAGGAAACCATAATATAAGGTGGTGTGATTTAAGGTCCTACAACCTCTGAGCTATAGCTCACCCACAGAATGGACAGCGTATTGCCAGTAGAATTTTAGTCTAATCCAGGGCCGGATTTATGCAAAAGTATATTCCCCGGTATGGACAGCGTCACAAGGTCAGCCTAGGGTCCCACGGATCCTCAATCCGGCCCTGGCCTAGTCATAGCAGTAGTGTAGAAATATATCGATGATACATTCAACTTTTCTTGCAGAAAATTGGTGAGAAAAATAATTTAATAGAGCATGAATTAATTTGATTTCCGTTCTATCAAGAGTTCTAATAAAAACTTGCCTCCTATCGGCAAAAACTTGTATGATACTAATTATGGTTAAAGTTAGTTAGTGTCATCAAGTCTCCCCAAGATTCAACTAAAAGTGTAGCAGACGATGATGTTGAAGATTCGGGAACGTTATTAATTGTGAAATTTAAGCAAACAAAGAATGATGTACACAGGAGATTTATAGTTACTGAAAAATATATTAAATTTTACCGAATGTATATAGCCCTTCGTCCAACAGCAGCAAAGGATCGCCACCTATTTTATGCATAACACAATGGAAAATGTAGTAATAAGGTTGTGGGTAAAAATCAGTTTTATAAGGTACCTCAAACAGTAGCTAATTTTCCTCAACTTGAAAATGTTAACTTATATACGGGTCAATCGGATGAATCGGTAGCACACAGGACAGAAATAGCCAATAAAGTGTTTAGAACGTGTGGCAAAGCTGAAATAACACCCGATTTCCCACCAGGTACATCAACGGCAGTTGTGTCCATGGCAGATAAAAATATAATTTCAACACCAGAAAATTCGACTATTGTACCGAATAGTAAAAGGGTCATGTCAACATGTCATTCATGCAATGCCCATTTAATAATGGTACTTTTGATATAAATAAAATGTAACTTTTGTATAATAAAATATTCTAAAATTAAATATCTACCTTTACTTATCCTTAGATATCCGGGTAAAAAGCAATTCTCATCATTTTTTTCCCGGGGAAAAAAGTAATTTCATAAACAGTGACATTTTGTTATCTGTCAACAGAGATAAAATGTCAAATATTTTTCCCGTCACAGAAAATAGTATATTAAGATACAAGATTCATTAGACATTATCTTAGAGCACGCGTTTAATTCAGGAAACGACCCGTGAAGCGGAGAGTTTTCTAAAGTACAAGTGCTCTAATTGTCTTATGAACCGTGTATTTTATAATACGTTTTCTATTTGGGTCTTTAAAGTGTGAAAAAATATAGTAGATTTTTTCCATTTGAATTAATATTTTCTTTTTGGGTTAGCAATACTTTTACACTTTAATAAAATGTTACAAGTATCAAATATGCCATGATAGAAACAATTGAACATAACAAAGCTTCTTCCCATCCGTCATAATTAAAATAAATATATTATTAAAGTTAGTAAAAATGAGTCAGGAAAAAAAGTTCTACTCCGCCAGAAAAACGAGAAATTGCAGAAAATAATCTGGAAAAACATTTAAAAAGAATATGCAAAACTTTGAGTTATGGTGCGAGCAGAACAAAGTTCAAAATATTGAACAAATAATAAATAATACTATTGGACCAAATATTGTGTCGACACAGAGTCTGACAGGAATAACAGTTAATTCCCAGGAAATGTCTACAGTAACTATAAATATGTATATATAAAGTAATATGTATAATACTATATTGAATTAAAAATAAGTAGTACCAAGCGCGGATCCAGGGGGAGGTCATGGAGGTCATGACCCCCGCCAAACCATCAATTTAACACGAAAAATCCCATATATACCGGTTTGACTAACGCGGCAGGGTATTACTTTTCGTAATTTTTCCATGCATGACCCCCCCCCCCCCGGAGTTCTGGATCCGCCCTTGGAGTACTTTATTGAATAAAACTTTAGAAATAGAGCATAAACTGGAAGATATTTCTATTATATTTAGGTTATGTTGCTTTATAGTTGTAGCTAGAAATTAGATGACGGACACCAGCATGTTACATATTTCCGAGTATAGGTATTTCAGATAAATATCTAGTAAAAATAATCTATTTGCAAGGTTAAAGGTTAGTATTTTAAAGTTTTCTATAAAAAAATTTTGTCGATTCAATAATGCCTAAAAAACTAATTTCAACGACATCGAAGTAAGCCTAAAATTCGAAACCTACTTGCTGCCAACCTAAAAAAATAAAATTTCAGTTTCATAAAGTGGCAAGTTAATTCAATTTTTTGCATTTCATAATGTAGCCATTATGAAACCCAAATAAAAAAAATAACTTTTTTAGTTCCCGAAATCCTTTAATAAGCCACCCATCATGAATGACCGTGTATAAACAACAATCAACTTTGATTTGCTAGTTAATTTATGCTTTAATTCACTACTGACTATGGATTAGGAAGTTTTTGTGCTTGATATGTGTTTTCATCCTCATTTTTATCCAAAACATATCAGTATTCCCAAATGTATTACGGATACACACATACAGACCCCCGCTTTTTATGCAATTGGCAAAGTAACTGAATAACAAATAGCAGTAGTGAAATTTTTATGGGCGAAATATGCTACCGCCAGGGGTAATAATTTTGATGCTAATACCAAGGGGAAAGGTCGAACTATTTGTATAATTCCACCATTAGCGTTAGATTTTATGGCTGCCAATCCTACCTTGAGATATACCAGGGGGATGTTTTATTTGAATGAAATCAATTGCCGAAAATAATATTCTTTTCCCCTCTTATTTTTTTTATTTCGCGGTGCGTGGGATATATATCGTATAAAAAGGTGTGTTTTTTCATGTGTAAAACGTTATGAAGCTGGCGTATCAAATTTAAAGATGTGACAATAAAACGGTTTTACCGAAACGAAACTCGGGATAAAAAGAATTAATAGCCCTGTTGTTTTACAGGGTGGGCAAAAACTGACTAATTTAAATATACTACCATTCTTACCCAGCTAGCAGAGGCCCGTAAAAATTACGTCAACAAACGGTCTAATGACGAGTGTTGACCAGCAGGATGACGTAAATATCACGTGAAAATGGCTTCCTAATGTGTCGTCGAACGACGTGACCAATTTCACGTTTAACTAACGTCAGTATATTATTTCAGTCCCTTATTAAATAATAAACGGCTTTCACGAAGTTATAATACACAACGTGCCCAAGATAAGGAGGGCCAGTACAAGGATCTCGGAAACCGTAAGAGATACTGAGTCGGTTAAATGGAGGTAAACTTGCGCATTTATGTGCATAATAATATGCCGTTTAGAAAGGTTTAAAATTCCGAGTAGTTCCGGAGATATCCGGAAAAAACCGAAATTATGAAAAATCGTTTTATAGTTTTCCTGGTTTTTTTTAGATCGAATTCTAAAGTAAATTGCACTTTTGCATTGCCACTTTTTCCGCTCTATCTAACAGCGTTAATTGTTTTTTAATTCGACAAGTCGTCTTCGAAGGGCCATTATTAACTTTCTTTTTTGAAATACGGTCCTGTTTTCCTGATATTGGAATTTTAGAGCTTTTTTCCCCCTAAATGCAACGATGTATGACACATTGTAGTTTAATGACGTTTCGAGGGTTTTTTGCACAACATTAGGAAATTTTGGGATACGGCCCTGTATTTCTCCTAATTTTATAAATAATATCTCATAAGTAAGCTCTAAATTTTTTACTTATGTTGGACTAGTTCAATAAATAACAAACAATTTAATAATAAACCACAAATAAGTGAACAAAAATCATTCCAAACCAGTAATAAAACGAACAACGAAAAAAGTAAGGAACTACATAATCGGGTGTTCAAAATGATTTCCGTTATTTCGAGGGTTTTTTGCACAACATTAGGAAATTTTGGGATACGGCCCTGTATTTCTCCTAATTTTATAAATAATATCTCATAAGTAAGCTCTAAATTTTTTACTTATGTTGGACTAGTTCAATAAATAACAAACAATTTAATAATAAACCACAAATAAGTGAACAAAAATCATTCCAAACCAGTAATAAAACGAACAACGAAAAAAGTAAGGAACTACATAATCGGGTGTTCAAAATGATTTCCGTTATTTCGAGGGTTTTTTGCACAACATTAGGAAATTTTGGGATACGGCCCTGTATTTCTCCTAATTTTATAAATAATATCTCATAAGTAAGCTCTAAATTTTTTACTTATGTTGGACTAGTTCAATAAATAACAAACAATTTAATAATAAACCACAAATAAGTGAACAAAAATCATTCCAAAACAGTAATAAAACGAACAACGAAAAAAGTAAGGAACTACATAATCGGGTGTTCAAAATGATTTCCGTTATTCTCTAAGCACAAATAACATCTTCTAACTGCCATATACAGTTTTTTTTGAGATAAAATAAAACATGCGATAGAATATCAAACTTTTCAGTTTTGTAAATTTATGTTCCATATTTTCTGGAAAATAGAAAACCTCTTAAAACGCTCTCAAACGATCACAATGGGAATGTCAAGTAAAACAAATCACGTGTCACCATCTTAATTTTTTTTGTTTCAAGCGCCTACTTTTCTTTTAAATCCCGAATCAACAGAAGTTTGAAATAATGTTTCTGTATTTTGTTCACTTATTTGTGGTTTATTATTAAATTATTTGTTATTTATTGAACTAGTCCAACATAAGTAAAAATTTAGAGCTTACTTAAGAGATATTATTTATAAAATTAGGTGACATACAGGACCATATCCCAAAATTTCCTGACGTTGTTCAAAAAACCCTCGAAACGTCATTAAACCACAATGTGTCATACATCGTTGCATTCGAAAGAAAAAAGCTATTAAATTCCAATATCAGAAAAACAGGACCGTATTTAAAAAAAGAAAGCTGATAATGGCCCTTCGAAGACGACTAGTTGGAATACAAAATAATTAACGCTGTTAGATAGAGCGGAAAAAGTGGCAATGTAAAAGTACAATTTACTTTAGAATTCGATCTCAAAAAAACCCAGGAAAACAATAAAACGATTTTTTAGAATTTCGTTTTTTTCCGGATATCTCCGGAACTACTCGGAATTTTAAAACGTTTTAAACGACATGTTACTAGACACGTAAATGCGCAACTTTACCTCGATTTAACCGACTTCGTATCTCATGGGTTCTGAGATCCCTGTACTGGCCCTCCTTATCTTGGACACGTTGTATATGTCAATTCTTGATGCAATTTGACCTCCCAAACAGTCGGATACCGAGACAATTCTAGAGGCGGCATTACTGAGAACCTTAGCATGAATAATATCCCAAATGCGAGGACGAGATATCCCATATTTTTGTAAAAAGTCAACCACCATAAATCCGGTACCGGTACAAGGTATGCTTGACGTTGTGAACGGCAGCTGTTGCGTCCAGAAGAAACTACCGGTCTTAAAATGACCAATTTGAAAAACAATATTCATAGTTTATTTATGGAGTGGCAAGATACACGCGTAAACCGAAAAATATTACACACGACACAACGACCCGAACAAACAGCTGCAAGACCGACCCGGTTGCTTGGGTATTGGTTACTCGACAAAAACATCTATGTCCCGCCGGTGTCTGTTTTATACTGAACAGCCCGCAGTCGCTAGCATGTACTCACTTACAAACTACGTCTGCTCAGTCGAGCCGAGTGTGTGACAAAGATGGGGAGATGGCAGTGTAGCCTTCGTAATTTGAATGCACGGTTGTTCTAGGGCGTACTTTTGTACCGAATTCGGTACACTTTACAAAGTATTGTCACGTTGGTACATCTTTCGAGTTTTTGGTATAAAATTATAATTTCTTTTTAAAGAGTTTGCCGTGTAGATATGACAACACGGGCCGAAATACGCTGACGTCTTGTCAACACTGCAGCAGACCTTTTATTTTATTGATTGCGACCGTCGTCAGTAGCGGCCATGTAAATTTTCAGATTTCATATAAAGTGTATAGTTTCGCTTAATGATTTAAAGCGCCATTTATGGTTATTTTTCTTCAATTTATTTTCATCTCAGGATTTGCCGGTTTAAATATAATACGTCATTTCCATAACACCCTGTATTACTATAAAAATTGAGGGAGCGGTATGAAAAAGTGTATCGACAATATATTGACTGGTGTAATGATAAGCATGCGAGTATCGATATAGAAAATGTGTTATTAGCATATTTCGATAATTTAACATAAAAGTAAATTTGAAGTCGTAGAAAAAGAATAGTACATAACTCGAATGTCTATTACACACGATTACACATGATTTTGAAACGAGCGAAGCGGTATGTAATATAAGCTTACGCTTACGGACAAAGACTGTTGTTAATTAATATTTGTTCTGAAGTTTTATATCTTCTTTTCCAGTGAAACATGCAGTGACCTGTTCATTTCCTTTTTCCTGTGCGGCTTTTTCCATTAAGGGAAAATTGAAAATTAACTATTCAGGGACTTTCCTTAACGATCAGCTATTTGTTGCCAAGATATATTTATAAACAGTCCAGAGAAACACATTTTAAAAAATAACTTACCAGCAGCTATTATATGAAATACGCAAGGCACTCGCTGTGATCCGATTTTATTGTGGGCGTAGCAAAGTAACGTTCCATAATCCAATTCTGTAATGGGTGTATATGAAACAACGCTTGAAGTCCCACTTTTGGCAATGTGATGTTGAGAAACGTCCACTGAATCTGCCGAGTTGTTGAAGGTCCATTTAAATTGCACCTAAAAATAAAATTGTTTTAAAATGGTAATATCTGAACAATTATTCATTTTAGACCTAAGAACAGTTATACATAATATGTTTGAAATTATGAATTTATTCACGTATTAAAGTTGGTATACAGTGTCACCATTAAAGTCCGCACCATATGGAACTTTTTTTTATTAATGAGGTTAGTTAAAATTAAATTTCGGCAATCGTTTTTGCTTCAAATTAGACTAAAAATTATATAATCAAATGTCACCATCTGTCATTCGGTATCTGTCAAAAATTACATTCTAATCAAAAAATGCTGAAAAATGGCATTGTTTTACCGAATTTCAAAAAATTTTATTAGAAAAAGTTGTTTCTAGTACAATTCTTGGCCTAAATACAAAGTTTCAGTTTTCTAGCTCAAAGTTGATTTTTTTGCCATTTTTTCTAATTAACTTTTTTTTTATTTAATGTAAGTTCGCTTAATGGATATTAAACTATTTGCTTATACCATACTCAATATTTTATTTAGTTTGTATGAGCTTTTTTTTACTAGAATGCCATTTTTTTCGAAATTTAAAATTAGAGGCAAAAAAATTTGACACAGGTGGTGCAAAGTTATCCTAATTTAAAAATTTTAACAGATAGACGTCAGATGTTTCGTTTTTCAAATGACAAATACATCTAAATATTTGATAAAAATTTTATTTTATACTTAAAACTATCATTATTATTAAAAGGAACAAAAAGGAACTTTAATCATTTTAAATAGGTAACACAAAAGCAATATAAATTTCACATTTCAGTGTGACGTCCTTCTCGCTCTATACAAACACCCGTCCGTCTATAAACGTCTTTGACAGCATTTTGTAAAAAGCTTGGTCTTATATCGGCACAACACTGTCCTATCGTTTGTTCCAAATGCTCGATATTTCTAAACGGTCGATTCATATAAACTTTCTGCTTAAGATAACCCCACAGAAAAAAGTCTAGTGGGGTTATGTCAGGCGACCTGGGTGCCGAATAAATAAAAGAAATGTCATAAATGTGAATATTTTCGCAAGTTATAGTTTTCAGTGTTATCACCAATGTTGTCCATTCAAGAAAAAATAGAAATTGTCTTAATTTGTGGAGAGAATATGCCTCACCGGCAAGTATCTGCCATTTTTAATGAGAGGCATCCAGAAAAAAATTTGCAGCATAGCACTGTTTCAAGAATAATGTCAAAATTTAGAGAAACTGGATCTGTTCGAAATAATTTTAAGAAACCGGCAAGTAAATACGATGAAGCAGCACAACTTGATGTTTGTTTAACTGTTATTGACCACGGTCAAACTAGTGTAACCAAGATAAGTGATGCAACAGGGTGCAAGAGGGAAAGCGTTAGAAAAATTCTTCAGAAAAATCGATTTCGGGCATATAAACCCAAGTTTATAAACACATTAAAAGAACGCGATTTTGATATCCGACTTGATTTTGCGTTTTGGTATCAGGGACAATATGAGGAGAATATTCTTTTTCCATACAAGATATTATGGACAGATGAAGCCACTTTCTCTTCGAATGGTACCGTGAGCTCACAAAATTGCCGATGGTGGTCCCAAGAAAATCCTAACTTCACAATTGAATGTCGCGACCAGTATCATTTTAAAACCAATGTTTGGTGTGGAATTTTGAAAGATGAGCTTATTGGACCATACTTCTTTAGAGCAAACTTAACTGGTGAAAGGTACCTGAATTTTCTTGATAACGAGATTACCGAAGTTTTGGATAACATGCCCTTACACCATAGACATAACTTATGGTATCAGCTTGATGGTGCACCCATACATCAAACTGTAGCAGTGAAAGAACGCATAAACCAATTATTTCAAAACAGAGTTATAGGGCGTGATAGAGAATGTCACTGGCCACCCAGGTCGCCTGACATAACCCCACTATACTTTTTTCTGTGGGGTTATCTTAAGCAGAAAGTTTATAAGAATCGACCGTTTAGAAATATCGAGCATTTGGAACAAACGATAGGACAGTGTTGTGCCGATATAAGACCAAGCTTTTTACAAAATGCTGTCAAAGACGTTTATAGACGGACGGGTGTTTGTATAGAGCGAGAAGGACGTCACACTGAAATGTGAAATTTATATTGCTTTTGTGTTACCTATTTAAAATGATTAAAGTTCCTTTTTGTTCCTTTTAATAATAATGATAGTTTTAAGTATAAAATAAAATTTTTATCAAATATTTAGATGTATTTGTCATTTGAAAAACGAAACATCTGACGTCTATCTGTTAAAATTTTTAAATTAGGATAACGTTGCACCACCTGTGTCAAATTTTTTTGCCTCTAATTTTAAATTTCGAAAAAAAATGGCATTCTAGTAAAAAAAAGCTCATACAAACTAAATAAAATATTGAGTATGGTATAAGCAAATAGTTTAATATCCATTAAGCGAACTTACATTAAATAAAAAAAAAGTTAATTAGAAAAAATGGCAAAAAAATCAACTTTGAGCTAGAAAACTGAAACTTTGTATTTAGGCCAAGAATTGTACTAGAAACAACTTTTTCTAATAAAATTTTTTGAAATTCGGTAAAACAATGCCATTTTTCAGCATTTTTTGATTAGAATGTAATTTTTGACAGATACCGAATGACAGATGGTGACATTTGATTATATAATTTTTAGTCTAATTTGAAGCAAAAACGATTGCCGAAATTTAATTTTAACTAACCTCATTAATAAAAAAAAGTTCCATATGGTGCGGACTTTAATGGTGACACTGTATATTTCCAGTATATAAGAGGGTGATATGAAAAGATCAAAAAAGATCTTAACATTTGAAAGATATAAACTCAACAAATATTGTTTGCCGAGGGCTTCCTGAACGTCGAAACATATTGTAAAAATCATTAACAGTAAAGAATCTTGTAAAGCTAGATTAGTTATTGAAGCTAAACTTCGCGTCTTCTGTATGTGTACTAAATAAAGACAACTTATTATTATTATTAATATTTCCAATTAGAGCAACTAAACTTGCCTGTAGTATAATACATTTTAATATAATGTCTAGTGTTATCAAATCAACTTAGACAAGAGTGTAAAAATGAGCATTTTCCAATATTTAAACGAATTAAATGGTTTTCCGTTATTAAAATTGGTTCGCAGGAAATAATAGCCATTAAATCATTTGATCAGCATAAAAAGATTTTGCTTGCAATAAATAAAAATCGGGCTGCAACCCTTGTTCTGCAAAAAATGCTACAAACTGTCAACAATTTAACCGATAGCAGTCCGCTTGTAATATCATGTGTTCGCTTAATTAACAGTCGAGCTGCGAAATGATTACTTGGTCAGCAAGATCTTACGATTGGTCAGTAGAAAAAAACATGTCTAGAAGCAGTTTATTTCATAGGTTTGCATATTAAAAGAATGGATATCAATATAAATCATTGGATTGCGTTTGTTTTGAATAATCGGCAAACTTCGTTATTGTGGGTGGAGCGATTTGAAAAGTAGTTTTGCATTTTCAGGAAGAATCCACCTGCGGGATCAACAAATCCGCTTAATATATTATTGCTTGAGCACGCCCACAGTTTTCCAGCATGATTTTTATCAAGAATCTTAAATCAACGAGGATACAGCCTTAGTTTAGAATCTGAAGAAAAACCCAATTAACTTTCTTAGATAGCTTGTAAACAACTTCACAGGAACAACAATCGGGGAGCTATGTAAATTAATACAATTTCTCTTTGTCTGTTAATTTGACAAAGAAGACATCCCTAACAACTACTGTCATATTTGTCATTATTGTTAAATAAGATTCTCTGTCGTAAACTGGATAAAAATATAGACTTTTGAGTCACGTGAGTCGATTATTTGTTTTTCCAACCAGGACATATCAAACTGATCAGATGCCACAATGAAAACAGAAACTGACAGAAGATAGAAAGAGATGGGGATTCTATAAATAGATTCTATAGATAAAATCCCTATCTATTTTTTGTTGTGTTTATTTTCGTAATAACCAGGCGTCACATTGACATGTACAAAGTAGATAGAAACCGGGTCCATGTTTGTTTCAAGTCAATGGTTTTTATACATTTTCACTCCCCTCGCTCCTCATACGGCAATGTTCACAATTCGCTGGGCGAACAATATCTTTAAAGTTAAAACGAGGTTCGTCATAAATCACCCTGTACCTGTTGAGATTATTCCTTATACTGATGCAATAATTATTATACGTCTGTATAGTCCATTAATTTTAATGTAGAATTTTTTTTAGGAGCCATTAATTTTGTGCCACAATATAATCCATCATGTCAGTATTTTATTAAAACTAAGGACCCGGCTCTCTCGCCGATCATCAGCTCTAGAAAGTACTGAGGATCGATGCTATTATTTTAGCAAATTTGTTTATTTTTTATGGTGTAAGGTATCTGATTTTCCATATATACGGGGTGTTATGGAAATGATTTATTATATTTAAACCGGCAAATCCTGAGATAAAAATAAATTGTAGAAAAATAATCTTAAATGGCGCTTTGACTTATTGTACGAAATATACACTTTATATGAACTTTGAAAATGTACGTGGCCGCTACTGAGGACGTTCGCAAACAATAGCTTAGTTGAGGCGGTGTTGTCATATATTGCAACACAGAATTGTAAACGCACGTGTTCAGTTTTTGACATCTTTGACCCGTGTTATCACTTCTTTTTCAAACCTTTTAGAAAAAAAAAATAGTACAATTTTAAGGTACATACTCTCTTACCTTCGATCTTATAATTCGTTTTATAATTAAATTCCATAAAAAAATAAAACACAAAATAGTATATTAAGATACAAGTTTCTTAAGACATTATCTTAGAGCACGCGTTTAATCTAGAAAACGACCCGCGAGGCGTTTTTTTTTTTTAAAGTACAACTGCTCTAATTGTCTTATGAACACAACTAAGCTTCTTCGCATCCGTCATAATTAAAAATAAATATATTATTAAAGTTAATAAAAATAAGTCAGGAAGGAAGTTGTACTCCGTCAGAAATACGAGAAGTTGCAGAAAAAAACCTAGAAAAACTTTTAAAAAGAATATGCAAAACTTTGAGTTATGGTGAGAGCAGAACAAAGTTCAAAATATTGAACAAAATAATAAATAATACAATTGAAGGAAACATTGTGTCGACACAGAATCTTACAAGAATAACAATTAATGCCCAGGAAATGTCTACAGTAACTATAAATATGTATATATAAAGTAATATGTATAATACTATATTGAATTAAAAATAAAAATAGTACTTTATTGAATAAAACTATAGAAATAGAGCATAAACTGGAAGATATTTCTATTATTTTTAGGGTATGTTGTTTTATAGTTGTGAATAGAAATTAGTTGACAGACACCGTCAGCATGTTATATATTTCCGAGTATAAGTATTTCAGATAAATATATAGTAAAAATGATCTATTTGCAAGGTTAAAGGTTAGTACTTTAAAGTTTTCTATAAAAAATTTTTGTCCAATCCATAATGCCAAGAAAACTAATTTCAACGAAATCGAAGTAAGTCTAAAATTCGAACCCTACTTGCCGCCAACATAAAAAAATAAAATTTCAGTTTCATAAAGTGGCTGGTTATTCAATTTGTAGCCATTATGAAACCCAAATAGAAACAGTATGTTTTGCAACAGAACCAACAATAGGCAATATCACACAAATTAGAAATCACATCACAATATTTCTTATTATGAATTATTTTACAATAGAAAAAAATCGGGCAATGCTACAACTAACAAAACGTTTAAAATTCATATACATCAAGCACGTGGAATCCTCGACAGCGTCATTCCACTCCCGAGTCTCGAAACATACTGAAGCAACGATAGTCGCGCGCGGCAGGTATCCAAGCAAGAGCGAAACATGCGGCGTGATCTGACAACACTGTTAGTACACTCTAGTGTTGCTAACTGAACCAGATGGAACGGCGCGACAGTATATGGGTAAAAATGGTTTTTACCTTAGTATTTAGATATTCGATTAAAAAAAAGGATATAGACTTTCTCTGGAACCGCCAAGGAGTCACCCATTTAAATATAATAAATCTTTTCCATAACAACCTGTATTATACAAAATTAATAATGTAAAAATAATGTGTTTAAAAATAGATATATTTATATTTTATATTTATATACAGGGTGTCCGGGAACATGTGGGAAATCTCCCAGATATGAAGAAAACACGTGAAAAGAATACTATAGGTTCAAATAAACTTCTTTCGTATCGGCCTCCTCTTCGGAGATATGGGCTCCCAAAGAGCACCAATGGAATCAAGTTTTTTACACATAATTATTGAACCACCTGGTATATTTCAATTATTTTTTAATATAATGTATACCAGGTAAGACCCGTCAAATTACTACCCAAGAAACTGTTGTGAATTACTCACAGCTGCTGTAACACTCATGGGCATATTTTTTTTACGCCCTGTATGATGAGAACTTTGGACAATATTTTTTACATACCTTTAACTATAGGCTAAAAATTAAGTACTCTTCATTCATGTCGCTAATCCTAACCGTTTTCGAGAAAACGGGTCTTACCTGGTATACATCATATTAAAAAATAATTGAAATATACCAGGTGGTTCAATAATTATGTGTAAAAAACTTGATTCCATTCGTGCTCTTTGGGAGCCCATATCTCCGAAGAGGAGGCCGATACGAAAGATGTTTATATGAACCTATAGTATTCTTTTCACGTGTTTTCTTCATATCCGGGAGATGTTCCCGGACACCCTGTATATATTTATATAGATTTATTTGTAAACACAACCATGCAAAGAACCGCTAGCACGCTTAAACTAAATTGCCAATATCTTGTGAATAAAAACCAGTAAAATGAAAATATTTCCGTATACCGCCTATCACTTTTCCAATAGACACTTAAAGCATGGCCAGTTATGAACATGTATACGTATCCGTATCGATCTGTGACTGCGCAGTTTGAATACGGATAGTTATATAAGTGATACATTGAACTTATCGTTATGGGATCCTGCTCTCACGGATCTATTCAACGCAATACGCATAACATTATCAATATACAGATTGAAAGACATCGTAACCTCAAACCAAAATTATTTATGCCATGATGCCTTGACACTGGCAAAGAAGCGGTGCTTAAAGACTTTTTAACGGAATTAGTTTTCAAAGACGTAATCATGATTTGTTAAAGTATACGTGGTTGTGATGCGCTTATGTTGTGTTTTGACTTTAAGTGTATAATATTTTTTGAGATTTTGTTTATTTCATTGGCAATTGAAGTCCGGCCCTTACCAACGTTCAAGATGCGATGGTTGTGTAAACAGAATATTAGTACAAATCACATATGTCAAATTACATATGTCAAATGTCAGCATTTACAACTAAGATTATATAGGCTACATCTAGAGCTGAAAAAATTCATAAACTAAATTCGGACTCGAATTAATTTTTTCATATATTTCGAAATTAAAAATTAAACGAGTTTTTTGGATTGTTTACTTTCAGTTTTTAATTTAGTTACCTCCGGGGGATTTGCGTCCACTTGGCAAACAATTTCGGCTCTCTCCTGCTTGGCTACACCATAAATCCTGGTCTGATCTGGTTTGCAGGTAGGCGCGTCTGGAAACAAGTTTAAATTAAAGAAAAAGTACTTAAAAAGAATATAAAAGTTAGGATTATTCACATAAATATGCAAATTAGAATTTCGGGACAGTTATATTTAAATTATGGCCTCCTACGCTTAAAAAAAAAGTTTAATAAATGTTGCGGTATTATGTAGTGGCTTTATTGGTAAATTATAATTGAAACCACGGTTCTATCTCCTAAAAATAACGGAATATTTAAGCGTTAGATTAACATTTAAATCTTACGTCAAAAGGCTTAAGGCTCATTTACATAATGACAATTTGAGATGACAGATGACATTTAAAAAAAATTGTAAATATCATATTATGCACGAACAGAAAAGTTACTTATTACATGCGTGTGTAGTTGCATTACAACTTGAATTATGTAGCGTACTTTACCAACGATCATATTTATTAATTCTAAAACACAATTAGACTTTAATATTTCTTTTAACAATTTTATCAACTGTCAAATTGTTATCTTAGTTTTAATAATGTCATTTTTGAAAATAGTATATTACATACCAAGAGTGGTAAGACGCCTATTACACACGATCTCGAAAGAGTGTGTAATAGGCTTACCCCTTGAATTGGGTACTATACTTTTTCTATGACTTCATATTTACTTTTATGTTAAATTATCGAAATATGCTAATAAAACATTTTAAGACGGTGTTCACATGGTTATCAGTACACACCAGTCAATACCATTTTGATTCACTTTTTCATGACACTCCCTGGATTTTTCTAGTTATAAATTATTTGCTGCGGAAGCAGCTTGTAATATAATTTCTCGTGGCGTTTCCTCAATCTGAATATCGTAGTCACTCATACTTTACCCAAAAATATACAAATTAAAATTGTTGACGTTTAAAATTTCTTGACATTTACGTTGTCACGCCGACCCGATGGAATTCCCAACCGACTTTGGTTCATTAATAACGTTTATTGATTATCATCCTTTTTGCGTACGTAATGCTTGCTGTTGCTACAAATCTTTGCAACAACTTCTCGAAGGCTCCTGGTCGCGGCTTTCTCTCAATATCTGGATATCTTTCCAGCATACACGAGGAGGCAATTTCTTGCACATTTATCCAGTTTGAAAATCATATTTATCAGTTCTAAAGTTGACGACTGAATAAAAACGTAAATAATTTTATCTGGCTGTCATAATGACAATCTAAACAAAAAAAAATCATGGCAACTCGATTAAGAATAAAAAATAAAATTAAATAAATAAAAGTAGCAAACATGTAGGCTTTTAAAATTTATATCGAAATAACTAAAATGCGGTAAACTGAAGCTATTTTGAACATTTACTTTAGTTTGCAATTATTAGTCTAGTCGCCTATAACAAAATTTCCTAATAAAAACTCTATTTAAACAACATAATTTATGATATTTACAATTATTTCTACAACGGCTGGATATAACGTATATGCTTGTATTACAAAAAAAATTGTCTATGAATTTTACGTAGCCGTAGTCAAATAATATACAAGGTGTTCCATTTGAAAAACTTGAGAAAAATTATTTTAAAATGTGACGTTTTTGAAAGTTTATTATGATCACCGTCTATAAAGTAGATAAACGTAATTAGATTCATAGTATCTCTAGACCTCTGCCGAGGTTAAAAAAATAGTTCTGGATTTTTTTTTGGATTTTTTTTATTCAGGACCGCACAACTTTTTTTTAGTTTTTTAGTTTTTAATTTATTTCTACGAAACTACAAAACCAAATTAAATAAAATTTGAGATTGTTATAAAGGATACTAATACGAACCTAAATATGCAATAAAATACTGGGTGTTCCATTTAAAAAAATATAACTTTATGCTGTCACACTTTTTTGGGCCACCCTGTATAATGTAAAATATTTTTAAAACATGCCGCTTTTAATTTAAGACCTCAAGTTTTTTTAGTATTGTTGATGAATTCTTCGATAACGATTTAATCTTCCGTCCCCGCTTTGTTTGCGGACCCGGTATATAACGTCACATTACCAGTGATATGCCAAACCCGTCAATATTTCCAATAGATTTTATGCAAGGTAGGCTGTAAATTCCATCGGGTCGCCTTGACGAACTAAATGTCAATATTTTTAATTTGTATATTTTTAGGTAAAGTATGAGTGACTACGATATTCAGATTGAGGGAACGCCATGAGGAATTACATTACAAGCTGCAAAAGCAAAAGTGTATAAAAAATATATTGTCTGGTGTAATGATAAACATGTGATTACCGACTCAAAATGTTTTATTATCATAAAAGTAAATATGAAGTCGTAGAAAAAATATAGTACACAACTCGAGTGGTAAGCCTATTATACATTCTGGCGAAGTAAGTTTCGGAATCGTGTATAATAGGCATGTTACCACTCTTGCTATGTAATAATACTTTAACCTTCTTGCTCTGAAGATGGGTTTAATCGGTACACGCAAAGAATTTTGACATGAATTTTAATTTAATCCAATATTCAGTTCTTAGTTCTAATAAAATAATATACTTATACAACTTTTAATAACGAAATACCTAAAAACATAAATTTCATCTAAATTGTTGTGAATTAAAAAAGTTATTTGTTCATATACAATTTAAAGAAGTTTTTTTTTAATAACATTAATATTTTTATTTCGAAAATACAATAACGTATTTTACAAGAAAAAAAACTTTTACAAAAAGGAAGTAAAAAAAAATAATAAATTAAAAACGCTCTGTGAACACTGCTCATTTACACAAATTAGGAATTTATGCATTCAGAAAACAGCAGAAAGTCTGAAAGGGAGGAAGGAGGAACATAACTTTCTTTTAAAAGTGTCTTTTGACTTCCCCCTAAAATACCTTTTTTACTTAAAACGCATAACTTTTCCTTTTCATTTTTGTTTTCTTTTTATTCTATATTTGTTTGGAAAGTCTGAGTTTTAAATTATAAAAGAAAATTATCCACGCGCAAATAATATGATATCATATTTTTTCAAGAGGAAGAACAATATTTTTTTAAGACAAGACAAAATATTAGTTAAGACTAATTTTTTAGGGTATACAAGGTGTCCAGAAACTAGTGGTCATAAATTAGAGAATAACTAGGGGAAGTCGAAATAAGGTCAGACCTTCATATATACCGTGTTCAAGATAATGAGGGCCAAGTACAGGGATTTCGGAAACCGTAAGAGATATGAAGTAGGTTAAATAGAGGTAAAGTTGCGCATTTACGTGCCTAGTATTATGCCGTTTAGAAAGTTTTTAAATTGAAATGAGATCGAATTCTAAAGTAAATTGATCTTTTACATTGCCACTTTTTTCACTCTATCTAACAGCCTTAATTGTAGTAGTAGTCTTCGAAGGGCCATTATCAGCTTGGTTTTTTTAAATACGGTCCTGTTATTCTGATATTGGAATTTGAGAGCGTTTTTTCTTCCAAATGCAACGATGTATGACACATTGTGGTTTAATGACGTTTCGAGGGTTTATTGAACAACATCAGGAAATTTTGGGATACGGTTCTGTATTTCTCCTAATTTTATAAACAATATCTCATAAATAATATGTCATAAGTAAGCTCTAAATTTTTTTACTTATGTTGGACTAGTTCAATAAATAACAAATAATTAAATAATAAACCACAAATAAGTGAACAAAATACAGAAACATTATTTCAAACTTCTGTTGATTCGGGATTTAAAAGGAAAGTAGGCGTTTGAAACAAAAAAATTAAGATGGTGACGTGTGATTTGTTTCACTTGATATTCCCATTGTGATCGTTTGAGAGCAATTTAAGAGGTTTTCTATTTTCCAGAAAATATGGAACATAAATTTACAAAACTGAAAAGTTTGATATTCCATCGCATGTTTTATATTATCTCAAAAAAACTGTATATGGCAGTTAGAAGATGTTATTTGTGCTTAGAGAATACCAGAAATCATTTTGAACACCTGATTATGTAGTTCCTTACTTTTTTCGTTGTTCGTTTTATTACTGTTTTGGAATGATTCTTGTTCACTTATTTGTGGTTTACTATTAAATTATTTATTATTTATTGAACAGTAATGAAACTTTTCACCGAGGTTTGTTCGGGATATTAATAATCTTAAAAATTACATGAGATTTCCTATGTTCAACACAACGATGCATCATCCGTTATAATAAAACAATTGAAATTTGGATTTCAATAACGAAAGTTGCATCGCTATTAGTTACTACTATCACCCAAATTTGAAGGTCGTCCAAAATAAATTGGAAAAAATTAAAATAACATTATTAACTTTGAAACCCCCGTATATAAATACGAATCTAGATAGAAAATCTGAAGTACTAACATTTCTTCCACTTCCTCTATATATCATTTACTGGACATGGAGGCTCTCTCTGTACATAAAAAATGGGACATTAGCCTTATACTTACACATAACATTTAAATAAAATGCATTGCTTTCGCCATCTCCTTCGGTGTTGTATCCCACACAAGTATAGTTACCAGCGGTTGACCTTGATACCCCTTGCAGAACCAGGCTTTGGTTGCTTATAATTACACCAGCATTGACGTTTATTTGCAAGTGTTTGCCCTGGAAAAATATAATAAAATTGTAAATAATACATAACACTGGTCAACACATAATTTGGTGCCGGCTACTGTTTCTAGGTAATTTGGATCTGCTAAATGCTCCATCAGATCGTTTTCAAACACTAGGGCCATACCCAAGTAGCATTTTTAGATACATTATGGTAAAGGTATAGTAAGTATCGTTTCTGTTTCCGATCAAAATTGGAAGCTGTTGGCAACAAAAATGGAAATATTTTCGAAACGTATACATTTACACGTGTTTCCAAGTGGTTGGTACTAGCTGTGATTTTCACTGTTTCGATGCACAATCGAAACTTTTATTGAGAATGTTTCGAAAATATTTCTAAACTGTTACTTATGTTTATTAAAAAATGACAGTATAAAGGGGCCGGGCTATGTTAAATCATGCGCAAAGCAATTAGAATACCTTCACTGTTGTAAAATAAAAGAAAAACAATATGAAACAATAATTTCGCCATGACGAATTCGTTATAAGTATATTTCCTATAAGTTATTTTATTTCATATACCTAGTTATTGCATATAAGAACCAAAAAATCATTGTCGGAGTAAATTTTATCGTGCAGTTTAGTAATTTGGCTTTATATTTTTAACGTGCCCTCGATTTATTTGCATTTACAGAAAAAAATATACTTTGTCAAAAAAATTAAAATTAAAATATTTTCAAAATTTTATTCATTTCTTTTATAAATTGACTTAGCTAGGAACATGGAACTTATCTAACAACTTTTAGCTTTCAAGAGATGCAGGAAATTCATTAAAACTCATTTTTACAAAATAAAAATTCATTTCACAAAATGGCCGCTAGAAAGCAATATTCTGGTCCAAAATGGACTCGACACACAATTTCTAGTCTTTGGCTTCTACAGAGTTTCCATGATGCACAGAAAAATAAAAGGTTTATTAAGGTGATGGAGAATGCCACAGAAAAAAGATTTGCTTGTATGCACAGAAAACAAAGGTTGGGTATGGACAGCTTGTCTGACGCCACGGGAGACGTGGTTTCAAAAATCTTTCCAAAAAAACTAAAATTACATGAAAATCCCTTAAGAAATTTTTTAAAGCATCGGTACACGTTTATAAGGGATAAATAAGCAATTTCCTGATATTATTTGTATATTAGATGAATATTATTGATTCATTTTCAGAAACAGATTGACGTAACTGTTTTTTGAATATTTTTAATCACCAGCTTGTTTGAGGTTATGTTATTATTGTTTGCATAAGGAGATTTATATTGTTATTTTTCTGTTAACAATAACAATTTAAATCTCCCTAAACAATAACACCAACCTCAAACTTGTTCAGATGGTGATTAAAAATCAAAACACTTACCTCAACCTGTGGTTGAAAATGGATCAATAATAACACCTAAAATATAAATAATATCAAGAAGTTGCTTATTTATCGCTAATAAACGTACACCGATGCTATCAAAAATTTCTTATGGGAAATTCAATGCAATCTTGTGTATTACCAAAACTTTATAATTTTAATTAAAAATGTTTCGAAAAATATTTATCTTCGTGTGTCGTTAATGTATTCACACTATGGTTTGTAAAAAATTTCGAAACAAGCACGTCTTTAAGTGTTTCTAGTAACTGGAGTCGAAAATGTGTCGCAAAAGTTTCGTAACACATGTATCTCGATACAACTTTGTAATTTTAATCGAAAATGTTTCGAAACGTTTCTTAGCAAAGAATGTGTGTCCAATTTGTGTCTAAAAATGCTACTTGGGTAAGCTATATTTTCGAGATTAAGGATATCTTATATCGAATAATTACATATCTATTACTGCTACCACCCAAAAAAACAACTCAGGAATGTACGAAAAATATTTATTGTAGACCACAACAAATACAAAAATCATCTGTCCATAACATTAACAATATTAACTTAAGTTATTAATTTAAATTAACTTATACTAATAAATAAAAATGCTCTCTTATTCTGCATCAGCCAAAAACTTCCCTTTATAAGATTTTCTCACAGGAGATTCAAACGGACAGTCTCGTTAAAGACTCCATCAGTAATTGGCCATCATATCAATGTCCCATCTACCTTTATATTCTCTTCCATAGTTTTTATATCCTGGTGAAATCGTTCCCCCCTGTTCTTCACTAAGGTCGCCAAGATTTTCTGGGAATCAAGTAGCTGTGGAGATAATGAATCTTAATGATCATATTGCTGTTGGTTAAAGATGTTGAACATCTTCCACTATCTCTCGGTAATTTTCCGATTTATTTTTTCCGAAAAAATTTTCCACAACTTTAACAAAAGAGCACCATGTATTAAATTCAGTTTCGTTCATCGATTCTGTAAAATGTGAATCTTTTATGAGCTCTCTGATCGGAAGTCCATTAAATATTCCGGCTTTCAATTTCTCCTTGCTGAGTGCAGGAAATTTACTGGACAAGTATTCAAAACACGCACCATTCTTCAAGTAAATTTTGCAATATTGGTACTAATACCCTAGGACACAAGCCATGCTAAAGAATTAATTTATAAGGCTTACGCTATACAATTTCATTCTCTTTTATTGCCTTCTAATGTATATTTTGTGCTAATTGCAAATACGAAAATAAGAAATCTGCAGGTGCAAAAAAAATCAAGTTAAAATTATTTGGGAGGTAAAGAAACTCACAGTCTGCTCCACTAGTTTAATAAAAATGTATAAAGTAAATTATCCAAACATGTTTCGAAGACTCAAGTCTTCATCTTCAGTGGATTGTAAAAACATTAAACAAAGAAGGGTACCTTTGACATTGTAGTGACTAGTTTAGCAGGAAAGAAAAACTTTTTGAAAAATAACAAATTTCAAGTAAAAAAGTAAAAAAGTAAAATAAAATTTTTGTATTCTAAGTAAAAACATCATTTGAAAAATTTCTTTACCTCCCTATAACTTCACTCCACTTTGAGATGGACTACTTCAAGAAAATTAAAATTATTTCTTATCTGTAATAATTATATGGCCTTTTGCAAATATAAGATTAGGTATTTCCGGTGATTTATGAATAAATAAGTATAATTAAAAAAGAATTTGTCTTGAAATTAGTTAAATTTTTGATAAAACTTATGACCATTATTATAATTGTCAAATGTATTAATAGTATATTTTTTTTTGTTATACAGGGTTTATTTTATGCAGTATTGCCAGGCCGTGGCAAACGCAACAAAAAATGTTATCCAGTTTTGGTTTTGCATACAAGCCAAAACCCACCCGTGTGTAGGAAGAGCAATCAGCAATCTTATTTGTGTCTATCTATAACGTAAGAGCTCATCAGAGAATCGTTCAATGATATGACAACATTATCCTGTAAACTGGTTGGTTATCTACTATGAAAACCATTACGAGTTAGATATCTATGAGTTCCATTAAGAAAAAAAATTTTAATGGTCCCAGTTTTATGAAACACACTATACATTATGTCCACGGATGGGGTTTACAAGAGGACAAATGGACTAAAAATTGAAAGATACGGAAAAAAGTCACTCTTAATAAACGCTTTTGCTTGTCTAGAAAATACGATTCATCATAAGAAACTTTTAATTTTAAAATTTTTTATATAGGGTGGGTAAAACTGCAAAAATGTTATTTTGCTTAAGAGTAAACATACTTTATTTTGAAAGATACGAAAAAAAGTCATTCTTAATAAACGTTTTTACTTGAATAATGAATAGGTGATACTTGTTGTCAATGTCTTTATTTAATGAAGTAATTATAATAATAATAATAGGAACATTTTTATTAACATGAAAAGAATACGATAACGATTTCATAATTCAAAAACTCCACCCCCATACTCGACACATTTTTCTAATTGCTTTCTCAAACAAGTGAAACAATTTTTGATTTCTTCCTGAGATATCGATTGGAGAGCCTGGATAATTCTGCCCTTCAGCACTTCAATATCATTTGGTATTGCGGTTGCAAAAACAATTTGTTTTAAACGGCCCCATAAAAACATATCGGCCAAGGTTAAGTCGGGATTTCTTGGGGGCCACAAAACTGGGCCATTCCTGCCAATCCACCTTGGACCAAATCTGCGGTCAAGCCATTCTCTAACCTCACGAGCGAAATGGACTGGACAACCATCTTGCTGAAAATACATATTTTGTCGAAAATTTAATGGTAGATTTTCGAGTTCATCATTGAAAAATGTATCCAGCATTTCTAAATATGATAATCTATTGCACGTGTTTGTTCGGGGTTTTTCAAAAAAATATGTCCCTATAATGCCATGGATGGATATCGCACACCACACGTTCACTTTTGTGAATTATATTGTATTCTCGTCATAATTCTGAATTAGGGATTTTCTAAAGACCAGTACCTAACGTGCTGGGTTGCAACGGTTCCATTTGTTGAAAATGTGCTTTCATCAGAAAACATGATGCATTTATAAAAATCAACATTTCCACTTAAAATTTTGTCTCCTATCCACCGGCAAAAATCAAGTCGTTTCGCGTCATCTTCCTCTTCCAATTTTTGATTAAAGTGCGGTTTATACGGATACAATTTATTTGCTTTAAGGATCTTTTGAATTTGACTTTTTTCACAACTTCCAACGGAGTTAGACGATTTCTAAGGGACGTCATAGGATTTTCTTCAACAGAATGAAGAACTAAGACTGTAGCAGCATCATCATGGTCGTATTTCTTTTTTTTTGAGGTCCAAAAAATTTTTTACATAGGTAACCTTTTAATGAATTGCTCTACTTCAGTTTTTTGTGTAGAAAACACATTCATTAAGAGTGAGTTTTTTTTCGTATCATTCAAAATAAAGTATGTTTACTCTTAAGCAAAATAACATTTTTGCAGATTTTACCCACCCTGTATAAAAAAATTGAAGTTTCTTATGATTAATCGTATTTTCTAGATAAGCAAACACGTTTATTAAAAGTGACTTTTTTCGTATCTTTCAATTTTTAGTCCTTTTGTCCTCTTGTAAACCCCATCCGTGGACATACTGTATATTCAAAAATATTTTTATAATATACAATGTCAACAGTCCACTAATATTTATTTTTTAAAGTTTTGCTCTATCCATTATATTATAGGAGACCTAACCTAAGACACTAAATGGACACCCCCCTATAATTCAATATGTGCTTTACAAATAGTCAATAAAAAAGTAGAGTTTACAAAAATTATGGATATCGTCATATCTCTAATTTGAGACAAACTGTATCAATATTTTTATGAAAAAGACCACAAACAACTTAAAATGTTAATACCCCTATTCGAGCATTTTCAAAAATAAATCTGTACCTGGATATGTGTATAAGTATGGAAAAATAATTTCCTAACAACCTGATACACAACACACAATAAGGAGTAAACAATGCTAAACAGTTATCCTCCAGGTTACAGTCTCTATTATTATCTCTGTTTCATACCATAAATATTTAGGTTTGCGTTTAATAAATTCTAAATTAAGTTGATGGTTTTGCAATATTGCGAACACACAATCTATGGCGTATTTTCCAATCAATCCCTGCAGATTGTCAACTCTTTATGATACCGATACATTTCAAACGAATGATAACATTGAGAAATAGGAAAACTCATCAGTAAAACATCTTATATTGTGAAAAATGATAATGTTATTGTTCATACAAGCAAACTGAATCATATATCAGAAATTGCTAGATTATGAAAGTACAGAACAATTTCGATTGCTTGAATAGTTTTCGTATAGTTCCGATATAGTTTTATCACTGGGAACAAAGCATGTTTTAATGTAACATTCTACATGATTTTATCTATTCCAGTCTGAGTAGATTCTCTTGTGCGTCTAATAAATTCTGAGCTAACTTGACGGTTTCACAATATAGATAATGTACTAGGTAGACCACCACAATCTATAGCGTATTTTCCAATCAATCTCTGCCTATTGTCCAGCGTTTACTACACCGAAGTACATATTTCACACGAATGGAAATATGAAAAAAAGGGAAAACGCATCATTGTAATTAACACAGTGAAATCCGATGATCCCTTTTGATTCAAATTTTACTGTAATGGTCTATTGAGAATTAAATTGAGTTTACTTTGTGTTGCATTAACGTTTGTATAAGGTTTTAAAGTAAAACATACACTGCAACATCGTCAGATTTAAAACAAATTTTGTAGTAATAATTACCTAATGTTTGTTAATTTACCAGAATTTGTTGGTAACGTTTTAATTGTTGCTGTAATAGTAAAGTTTAGAATTGGGAACTTATGTAAAATTAATGTTAATGCATAAAATAATCACAATAATTGTTGAATAAATTTTAAAAATATATTTTGGTTTTACAAATATGTTTATGTAAAACGATCATATTTACTCTATTTTTGCAAGTTATTTTATAGTACATAAGAACTTGCATATGATTGACTCCTGCTTAGTATTAGATCATGAAGTCAATACTGTCACAAAACAGCCATAAGTTCGAACTTACAGATACAGTACAGTACATATTGAATGTAAAAAAAATATGGTGGCCAAAAAAAAAACATATTTTCATGGAATATAAATCATGGAATATGCCGACACACATTCTCGCAGGCACCACGATGTATCGCACCTCAACAAGGACCTGGAAGAAATTTTGTATCTTGGTGACAGTAACCAAGTGGAATTTATTGTTAAGAAAACCCAGGTAGCAGTTATCTCTAAGAAAGTTAACATTGCAGAACGAGATATAGTCATGGCAGGACATGCAATTTCACTGGCTTCATCTATTAGTTGGCTGGGTGGAAATATGTCTTGACATAACCACGTTCGGGCAATCGACATGGCAGATTGGCAGAACTTGGTTGTACTTTTCCAGACGAAAAAGTTGAATACAACTCAATAACTTTTGATCTCTAGAAAACCTAGATTTATCCATTGCTAGAATATTGCTCTCATATCTGAAGCACTAAGCATACTATCGGGTTCCATCGCACGGAGAGCTAGTAATCTGATCGGAGATCACGCGCTGATCAAGAATCTCGACTAGAACAACGAAGACAGATTTGTGATTTGACTGTTTAGAGATATTTCGTTGGTTCGTATTCGACTGACATCGCCCACTTGGTTCCAGATAGAGCGACGAATAGCAGAAATATGCGAGGAACAATTGCCGCACATCCATATGTCTTTCGGCTTAGTATTCATTGAACTTTATTGTTTAATAAGTCCTTCATCTGGAGGACGTCATCCTTATGGAACCACCTTCCTGAGCATAGAGCGACGAATAGCAGAAATATGCGAGGAACCACTGCCGCACATCCATATGTCGTTCGGCTTAGTATTCATTGAACTTCATTGTTTAATAAGTCCTTCATCTGGAGGACTTCATCCTTATGGAACGACCTTCCTGAGCATAAAGCGATGAATAGCAGAAATATGCGAGGAACCACTGCCGCACATCCATATGTCGTTCCGCTTAGTATTCATTGAACTTCATTGTTTAATAAGTCCTGCATCTTTAGGACGTCATCCTTATGGAACGACCTTCCTGAGTTCGCGTTTGCAAACAAATATAACCCCCACCAATCCAAAACAAAGCGAATGGCTTGATTCTCACATGCACCACTCACAGACCATTTTTACTATAATACTTGTGATGATGTCGTTCTATAGCATACAACGAAAATTTCCGTGCTAATAAGACACATAGCTTGCCACTGCTTGCCGCGGTCCTATTAGCAGCCGGCTCGAAACTTAATTAGCAATAAATTTTAACATATCCTTTAGATTTTCGCCGCGGAATATATTTTCCGTTACACGTGCTTCATACTACCTAGCGCCCAAAGTTTCATATCCTAAAACAACTCTAGAGTTTAATCTATCGACAGAACACATATCTTAATGTAATTATAAGTTAAAGTAGTTAATTTTGAAGTAACTTTTCTAATTAAAATTCGGTCGTTTTACCAAAGGATCTATGGACGAATTCAATTTGACGATGGCTGGGCTGTTAAAAGTTAAACTAGTTATATATATCGGGGTAAGTTAATAAATCGAAGAGATTGTCTTGTATATCAGAAAATAGGTTTATTCCTTTGTGGCAAATAATTTCGTAGTTATGATACAAGCAAAGTAATTTTAGTTTCTATATAGTCTACTTATCTGAAATCGATAGATGTCAAGTTGTTTGTAATTGACATAACATTTTAAGTAATTTTTGACTTAAAAAAATTGACAGGAGTATTTATTATCTTATACACACAAAAAAGAATTAAAAGTAAAAAGTCTATACTTTTTGTATTAATATCAAATACCAATATATGGAAAAATTATTATTTCCCAAACCACCCGATGATACCTTATACAATAAGGGCGTATTTAGTCTACACAGTAGCACTTAAATACTATTTCAGATTGAATGGTACTACCAAGAAAAGGAAGCCTTTTCCATTGATAGGATGCAACCACCTGCAGACTGGTTTCGAACTCTTTGGTTTTCGTCAGTACAGGGTAGGTGTACATACCAGAGTACATCACCAGAGAAGCCTCTAATACGTCACGCTGTATTATCCTGGGTAGTCAATACAGCAAGTCGAGCCATCTCTTAGTAGTCCCACACAATCTGAACAGACGTTACCACTTGAAAAGTATAGACTATTTACTTTTGATTTATTCAATTAACGTCTGTTCAGATTGTGTGGGACTACTAAGAGATGGCGCGACGCGCAGTATTTTCTCGACTACTGAGGATGGAGCGTGAGCCGATGGAGGAGCGTGAGGTATTAGATGCTTCTCTGGGGATAGGTATGTACACCTATCCTGTACTGACGACAACAAAAGAGTTCGAAACCGGTCTGCAGGTAGTTACATCTTATCAATGGAAAGGCTTCCTTTTCTTGGTAGTAAAATTCAATTCAATCTGAAATGGTATTTTAAGTGCTACTGTATAGACTAAATAAGCCCTTATTGTACAAAGTATCATCGGGTGGTCTGGGAAATAATAATTTTTCCATACATATATTGCTCAAATAGAGCAAATCTTATGCAAACAAATATATTTTCACATTAAGTATTTAAATACATAAATAGATATTATAATTGTTTTGAAAAATTCCTTGCTACAAGATTAAGTGGACAATGCTTGCAAATATTTGTTTTGAAAATATATTTCTTCGAGTAAGATTTCTTTCTTCTATTTGACTATTATATTTTTAAACTAAGTAATTTTCTTTTGTGTGGTGCAGACCCGTATAATCTTTAAAATACCCTGTATAAAAATTGTTTAGTATTTTTAAAAATAAAAATAACCAATCCTACGACAGAACACACAATCTCTAGTCAACACGTTATCCCTTTTTTCTTATACAGTACAGTTCTTTAATGTCCTCCCCCCCCCCATGATTACTTTTGACGCGCTTATTTTTTTAAAGAACTTGAGTGTGGCCAATGTGGGAAGGTAAACTACCTTTTGACGTAAGAATGAATGAATGAGTTCTAACTATCAAAATGGCGGATGGGCGCCATCTTGGTAATGAAAATTAAATAGAAAGAGGGATTTTGAAGGTTCTATCGAGTACTTTATCACGTCAGAATTCATTCGTCTCTATTCATATGCAAAACAAAATGGCGACATTTTAAAAACTACGTAGTAATTAGTTTTCATTATCCTTTATTTCCTTTACCCTCTTAGAAAAATAAAAACAACTTGGCATAGTGTATTACGAATCAGAGAGCTACACTTTCCTGCATATTTAATGGTGCTAAAATTCAAAATGGCGGATGGGCGCCATCTTGTTCAGAAGATTGAATAGGAAGTGAGGCCTTGCGATACATCATTTTAAAGGTCCTATCGAGTAATTTACAAGCCCAAAAAATAAAGAAGATGATGTCCATCCGCCATTTTGCACCATGAAATATTCAAGAAAGTATAGCTCTCTGAGAGAAGTAATATTCTGGCATCGTAAAGTACTCGACAGGACCTTCAAAATGATGTATCGCAATGCCCCTCGTCCTATTTAATTTTCTTTACCAAGATGGCGCCTATCCAACATTGTGACAGTTAGAACTGTCATTCTTGCATCAAAAGGTAGTTTAGCTATTGGTCACATCCAACTTTTGTTAAAAGAAGTTAGCATGTGTGGGTGGGGGGACATTAAAGAACTGCATTGTGTATAAAAACTTAACGCGAAATTTATTATTAAGCTTAAATAAGTTCCGCTATTCAAAAATAATAAATGCATCAGCGTACAATCGATTTATTTTTAATAAAGCTTTCACTATGTAGAAAACGGACAAAGTATCATTGTTACTCTATCATATACGTCATATTTGATTTATGCTAAAGAAAGACCGTGTCGTATATTTTATAGTGCTATCAAAATGTTCGATATATCCTAGAGTAAACCCATACTTTATGTTTAATACGAATAAATTCCACATGAACAAATCATATCCGCAATATTTCCATTACATAAAGTGAAGCGAAATTCGCGCTTTAGATTTCGAAGCTCTGACGTCAAATATCGAAACACAATATTATACAGTGACTGCCAGAAAGTGTACGCTCAATTTTGCCCATGGAACATTTTATTTTTGATAGTTAGTTTAGGTATTTAGGAATGAGGGACTTCTAAGTAAACTGCGATCCTATGGTATGCCCAGTCGATTCTGTGCATGGTTGTCTAGCTTTCTTAAGGACCGCTCTCTGGAAGTGCCGATTGACGGATTTTCTCTAAAAAGGTTAACATTACAGAACCGGATATAGTCATGGACGGACACGCAATCCCATTGGCTTCATCTATTAATTTGCTGGGCGTCAATCTGGGAGGAAATATGTCTTGGCATAACCACGTTGTGGCAATCGCCAAGATAGCTTCTCAGAAACTTGGTGTACTCTTCCGAACCAGAACCAGAGTACTGCTCGCATATCTGGATCTCTGCATCCAAATATACTCTTCGGCTACTGGATTCCATCGAAAAGAGGAACCTTGACAGCATAGAACATCGGAGACAGGTTGGGCATTTGACTCTCTTTTACAGATATTTTCATGGAAAGTGCTCGGCTGACCCTGCCCTCTTAATTCCGCTCAGAGGGGCGAATATCAGAAATACACGTCAAACCACTGCCGCCCATCCATATGTGGTTAGTTAAGCTTAGTACTCCTCGAACTTCACTATTTAAGAATACTTTCATCTGGAGGACTTCATCCTTATGGAACGACCTTCCCGAGGTCGTTTTTCCCAACGAATATAACCTCCAACGATTCAAAATCAACGTGAATCGCTTATTGCGCACACGCACCACTCCCACAATGCCCTAAAGGATTTTTCCTATAGTGCTTGTGTTTGATCATAAAAAAAAATTGTTTGACGTCTATAGCGACAGTTAAATTAGCTTACTATACCACGTTATGTCTACTTCAAAATTGTGATAGGTGATACATTTTCATTGCTTCAAAACCATCAGTGACAAAAAATGACAAGAACAAAAATTTCCACTTTTTAATTTTTCGGGTAAAATGTTCAGTTAAACTTGCACAAGGGAAATTTCTGTTTTTTTACTAGGAAGTGATAGAAGGATGAATATTTTCGGAAATCTTTTTCGTTGCCATGGTTATGACTCAAAACTAAAGCTTCTGATTGATCAGAAAATGGTAACGAGAGATTTTCTGTTCAAATATTTAATTAAAATAACTAAAAAATACTTACATTGTGTCTCCATTCCACCTTGTACACCTGGGGATGAGCGTTAATGATGCAATCAAAATAAACGTCGGTCCCTTCTCGAACTGCATTAGGGTTAAGGGACGTCCCAAGGATTATTCTGGCCTCGGGCGTATCTGCAATAGAAATTCGAAAATTGGGTCAAACAAGTAGTTAAGGATTTATTATTTAAATAAAAAATAAGATTACACTAACCCAGCCAAAGGGTGTCCCAACAAAGTAATATAATTTCTGTTAAAAACTTACATTACTTCTTTAAGTACTGTTAAAATAAATTACGATAATCAGGTAAGTAATTGGGATAGATCAGTGACAGGAGATTTATCGTGCATAAAAACAGCAGAGCGTTATTTATTTTTTTACGAAAACTAGATTGCTTAGAAATTTAACGAGAACGTGTGGAATGTTTATTGTACAAACGACTATTAAGAGAGAGTTTTTATTTCTTTCCAATATTAAGGTACAGCTGTCATATTCTTAAACTTCAGTTGATACATCCTAATTATCAGACTACAACGGTTTTAAATTTGAAACCAAAAATATTTAATATAATAAAGAGGCCCAATTGTTCCTACAACGTGTCAAAGATAAGGAGGGTCAGTACAGGGATCTCGGAATTCGTAAGAGATACGAAGTCGGTTAAATGGAGGCGAAGTTGCGCATTTTCGTTCCTAATAATATGCCGTTTAACATTCCGAGTAGTTCCGGAGATATCCGGAAAAACCGAAATTCTGAAAAATCCTTTTATTGTTTTCCTGGGTTTTTTTGAGATCGAATTCTAAAGTAAATTGCACTTTTGCATTGCCACTTTTTCCACTCTATCTAACAGTGTTAATTGTTTTGTAATCCGACGAATCGAAGGGTCACTGTCAACTTTCTTTTTTTAAATACGGTCCTGTTTTCCTGATATTGGAATTTGAGAGCTTTCTTTCTACCGAATGCAACGATGTATGACACATTGTGGTTTAATGACGTTTCGAGGGGTTTTTGAACAACATCAGGAGATTTTGGGATACGGTCCTGTATGTCTCCTAATTTTATAAATAGTATCTCATAAGTAAGCTCTAAATGTTTACTTATGTTGGACTAGTTCAATTAGTAATAAATAATTTAATAATAAACCACAAATAAGTGAACAAAAATCATTCCACAAAATAATAAAATGAACAACGAAAAAAGTAAGGAACTACATAATCAGGTGTTCAAAATGATTTTCGTTATTCTTTAAGCACAAATAACAACTTCTAACTGCCACATAACAGTTTTTTTGAGATAAAATAAAACATGCGATAGAATATCAAACTTTTCATCATTTGTAAATTATTTTATATTATATATTATTTGTGGTTTATTATTAAATTATTTGTTATTTATTGAACTAGTCCAACATAAGTAAAAATTTAGAGCTTACTATGAGATATTATTTATAAAATTAGGAGAAATACAGGACAGTATCCCAAAATTTCCTGATGTTGATCAAAAAACCCTCGAAACGTCATTAAACCACAATGTGTCATACATCGTTGCATTCGGAAGAAAAAAAGCTCTCAAATTCTAATATCAATAAAACAGGACCGTATTTAAAAAAGAAAGTTGATAATGGCCCTTCGAATACGACTCGTCGGATTACAAAACAATTAACGCTGTTAGATAGAGCGGAAATGGTGGCAATGCAAAAGTGCAATTTACTTTAGAATTCGATCTCAAAAAAACCCAGGAAAACAATAAAACCCTTTTTCAGAATTTCTGTTTTTCCGGATATCTCCGGAACTACTCGGAATTTTAAAACTTTCGGCATATTATTAGGCACGTAAATGCGCAACTTTATCTCTATTTAACCGACTTCGTATCTCTTACGGTTTCCGAGATCCCTGTACTGGCCCTACTTATCTTGGACACGTTGTATTCTGTCAGAATCATACAAACTAAATAGAAAATAGAAATCAATGATACCAAGTCTGTGCTGAGGGTCCTAAATCTACAGCCTGCGTTTGAAACCGGAAGGTATAATATTAATTATATTGAATGCCTGTCTCACCTATTAAGTAAAATTGTACTAAATATATGTGTATTTTTAAAATTTTCTAGTCGTAAAGTTATTTATAGTTTCCCAACAACAAAAAATTGCAAAGTTTTAGGGAAATTACCATGTAATTGCGGTAGGCACGTGCTTATCGATTATAGTACGTGTATCCCTTACGTTTAAAGCCGTATTACAGTCGGGAATTTTTATGGCGCCCCGTACTACAGTCGGAAAATCTACTCTTCTGACAATTAAAATGACACGGATTCATGCGCAGTACACCGTTCCCGATCAGCTGTGTCTCATTACCAGAAATGGGGCACGCGCCATTTTAATTGCAATTGCCGGCGCAATTGGGTAGACATGAATTATTCTGTTACTTTTAACTGTTAATTATTTGGCCGAAGCAGGTATGAACAGGTAATAGCCATTTAAACCCACTGGTACTTAAATTAGCAGTTTACATTCTTTATTAAACTTATGGACTGCTAATTCAGCAACTTTTTGCACCTCCTATTTGTAAATAGCAGTAGCTGCTTTAACTGGTAATCAAAATGAACAGGTTTGCCCAACTCTAATTCTGGGGGTATTTTAGGGATTTCGACAGTACCAACTGCTGTTCTGACCGTTGACAATGCTCCAGCTGATCGAAAACGGTTTACTGCGCATGAATACGTGCCATTATAATTGCCGGCGCAAGAGAAAAAATTTCCGACTCTAATACGGCCTTTAGGAATGTCATTCCGCCAGGTGAGACCGCCTATGGCGGGGATCCAAGCATATAAGTAGGCCGTGCAAGTGACGTCACAGGCCCAGATCGCTAGGCAGGATACTCCATACGTTTATCCTTTTGTGTCAATCGTTCTGTGTTCTGTGTCAATATCAGACTTACGTAGCTATATCTGAAAGTCAAAACGTGAGTGTGTTATCCCTTTATGTCTCAAACTTGTCGCGCAAACTAGCAACAAACATATTTTAAAGAATTTTACTTAAATTTTACAATCTACAAGTCAAAAGCTACAACATAATATTTACAGCTTAGTTATATTAACCCGTAGTCACAATTTTATTATAAATTATTATGTAAGATATTTTTTTTTTGATTGTTGATTATTATGAGCAGTAAAAATTATTTTATCACACTCTAAAGTCGGAGGGGCCTATTGTACAATTAGGTTTATATGTCCACTGAAGGCGCTAAGGGGCCTGCCATATGGGGAGGTCCCAGCTTCGAAAAGGGCCCCACGCTGCTTTGCTAATTTCCAATACAACATACATGAAAAATTTTGGCGGGTGGTCTAGAATTCTTAATGCCTAGGCCACAATATATCATCATATTGTCACCTTCCTCATGAAGAGGACCAACTAGCATTTGAAAAGTTTTACAGGAGGGTTTGTTCGATTCAATATTATTATAATAATTGTTTCTTTTCATAGTTTAATTGCGAATCCCATAATGACTGAATATCAAAGAGGATTTCGATCACTAATGTTGCCAGGAGTATGCTACGAAACAAACAAAATGGAAGCCCATAATCATAATGATGGTGCATATTTACTTGGTTAGTAGGTGTACATAATAGTAATATATGTATTTACTTTGATTTTGAAGTTGAAGATGGTAAAATATTTTATATAAATTATGATTTACTTCGTATTTTGTGTTTTTTAATAAAAACTAATTGCAACCTTCAATCTCTGAATTCTTCATTTCTAGGTTCGTTACTAGTTCAATAATAATATAAAAGTATGTAAGGACAATTTTAAAGCGATATATTCACCTGAAAACCTATGCCAGAATCCTAATATTTGATTTTCACTACTTAGTAAATCAAATGCAAGGGTTTTGAATGTTTTTTTGCTTAAATGTCATTTTAAAATATTGACAGTAATAAAAATTTAGACAAAAGTGACATTTGAAAAGCACGTGCGCTCTGTCAGCTGATGCCAGCCAGGCATAATGGATACCGCCGTATCATGCCTGCTATGATTTTTTAACAAGGCAGTTTGTCTTCTTCCTGGTTATAAGTATTCGTTGTGTCATTCATTCTTCGGGCGCAGTGTTGTTTGTTCGGGTTTGTTCTCTACTGCCGTTGTGTATTGTATTTTTGAATTAATTTTTAGTGTTTTTTTGGAACTAGGACTATTTAGAGCTATTTATTAGCCATCTACAATTGTTTGTCTGTGCGTGGTGTGTAAGAAATTCGACTATTCTAACCCCGGATTAATATTTCATCGGTAAGTGAGAATAATTAGGTTATGTTTTTTTAAGTAAAGCAGTGGTGTAGCTAATGCTATATTTTAAGTAAATATTGCAAAAATATGGATTATTTCTTTATACTAAATGAACTTCTGTAAAAAACATCTATAAAGAATACATATTTATGACTAATGTTATATCGAAATTATCTTAACGCGTACCTAACTACAGCGTTGCCATTTTATAGAGCCATCTTCTTCTAACTTATTTGGAACTGTAAAACTGTGTATGATTGTAAATAAATGGTGTTTTATGAATGGAATATTTTGTTTCCCTTTTCTATTATGTCTATGTTTAAAACAATATGTGGCAAAAGTTTAAGCCTGAGTAAAACAGCTTTGTTGGTTAGTTAAATACAATTTTTCATAAAATAACAAAAGGCGGTGAAAGATATTTGATATAACTCATTTCTATTCACTTCGATTCTATTTTTAGCTTTTTATGATGGGCGTCATTGATTGAAAATACCCTTGAACGATTCTAAAAGATATTTGTATTCCTCAACAAATAAAATAAATCGCTTTATATGCGAGAATAAAAAATATTCCTAAAAGGATTAAAGAAAAACATTAGTCACATCTCCAACTGCCTTAGGATTTAAAGAGGCTCTCGAGCTTATCCAGGCTTCGGGCGTATCTGCTACAGAAATCCTCGGGATAAACCTTCCAACTTTTGAAAAGTTTAAGGTCCAAATTTAGTTGGAAACAGTAATAATTTAAAAAAAAGTATAAATAGGGTAAATCTCGGTTTTTATAGGCTAGATTCGTTGTAGATGCGGTTCTCGCTGGGAACTTCCTAGATTTGTGGGTTCGATTTTTATCACGTAAGGGGAGCATAGCTATCCAAGATGGGATTATTAAAAAGTACAATAATTACGGCAAAAAATAGGCCTTATATTTTATATCGGCGCACTTTCTAATGTCTCCTTGACTTCAAAAATCCTGTACTGGTCTAGGAACCTAAAGCACAAAGCTCTAATTATCTGTTGTTTATTATTCCCTACGACCATCTACGAAAGTTAGAGAAAAAGAACGGCTAACTTAGCTAGAAAATGTCTTGTATCACACGCGTGGTTAAAAATACTTTTCAAGCAATTGTATTTGAACAGATGACAGATGGTGTGATTTATGTAATTATATTTGTTTAAGTCTAGCCTATATCAAAGAAAGGTAAGAGAACCCTGCCTAACAACTATCGACCGGTCGCATTACTTTCAGTTATATCAAAAGTAGTGGAGAAGGCTATTAACCAACAACTTCGAAAGTACCTGGGAGGCTTCAACATTACCAGTGATCATCAATATGGTTTTCGGAAGTCCAGATTAACTGCAGATCTTCTAGTCTATGTCACTCATCTTTGGAACAACGCAATCGAACATCATGGGGAGTCTCGGGCTGTTGCACTGGATATTTCTAAACTGCGATCCTATGGCATGCCCAGTCTATTGTGTGCATGGTTGTCTATCATTGTTAAGGACCGCTCTCTGCAAGTGGCGATTGACGGATTTCTCTCAGACACCTTCAATATCAAAGCCGGTGTTCCTCAATGGTCCATATGGTCTTGCACCCTCTTCTTACTCTACATTACCGACCGTCTATTAAAAATTAAGAATACGATATTTAGCTGACGATAGCACACTTGTCGTATCTTTCTCTTGAATTCACAAGCATCGGCTGCCGACGCACATCTTCGCAGACAGCATGAAGTATCACGTCTCAACAAATACCTGGAGGAAATTTTGGCTTGGGGTGACAGTAACCAAGTCGAATTTAACGCTAAGAAAAACTCGGGCAGCAGTATTCTCTAAAACGGTTAACATTACAGAACCGGATATAGTCATGGCAGGACACGCAATCCCACTGGCTTCATCTATTCATTTGCTACAAAGCCCATATTCGACCATCACTAGAGTACTGCTCTCATGTCTGGAGCTCTGCACCCAAACATACTCTTAGACTACTGGATTCCATCGAAAGGAGGGCCATTCGTCTGATCAGACACCACGAGCTGACGAAGAGCCTCGACATCCTAGAATATCGAAGACGTTGGAGAGAGGTTGGGGATTTGACTCATTTTTACATTAATAATTTGAATATTGTTTTAGGCAGATCCAATATAAAACTTCCGTAAATATACGATATCTAACTCAATCTCTATAAATATTGAGGTTAGGTTAAGAGTTTTATTATTTTTTTGGAACGATTTATTTATTCAAAGTTAAGATTAAGTTTAATTTTGTTTTTTAGATACTAAAATGTTTTATACACAGTACATAATAATTAGAGTAAGCAAATAGGCGAAAGGCTATTATTTTTATTTACAACCAGGCAACTGGTAAATGTTCAAACAATTGGGCAATATATTTGCAGTCGAAGGAAAAATTGAGTACATTACTGTTGGAAAACTAGTTCCAATACGAGAATTATATTTTAATTTTTTTTAATTTAATTACCTGTTGTAAAAACCCTACCTTAATACATAAATTCTCCCATAAAAAATTATATTTAATTATATCTAAATCGCCCTAAACGTATTACAGAAATGTTCATTTTAATCAGGTCGCCTTTGACAAATTTCTGCCATGACGTAACCATGGTAACGCCTGGCTGGAACGAAGAGTGAAAAACAGCCCGGCGAGACTGCTTATGGGGAGGATCGAAACACATAAGAAGGCCTTGGAAGTGATGCTAAGCCTACTCTGCTCCATGCGCTCACAAGTAACCTACTTTTATCTATCTGTTTCACTCTATCATTTAAGCGTCACTATCAGACTTACGTAGAGTTAATATGAAATGCCAAAAAGTGAGTGTTTATGCGGGCGACTTGATCCTGGTCATATTTGTCTCACTTTACTGAATTAGGGAAGGTTGCTGCAGACAGACACAGGCATAGAATGCGAACAGCACGAATTGTTAAACAAGCTAACTTCCTTCGTCTGGCGGGAATGAAAATCAAGCAACATCTGATGTGATTTAAAATGGTGGAGAAGACTCAGCATCTTTAAATTTTAAAATAATTTTCAATTTTCTAATCATTTCACGAGAAACGTCGTTTCCTTTTTGGTGCAAGTGAGTAATTTGTAATTGAAATATTCATTTAGTCATCTTTAGTGAGAGTAAGCATCAATAATAATTTTTTTTCCTAAATCATATGGGGCCCAAAAATATGCTCGGACTTGAAGCTTGAAATATTTACTAATACCTAGAGCCCAGTTGAAGATGGTAAAATATTTTATGTAAATTATGATTTACTTCCTATTTATTAATAAAACTGCTTACAAGCTTATTTCTGAAGTTTAATTTTTCATTTGTAGTTACGTTACTAGTTCAAAAAATGATAAGTGTGTAAGGATTATTTTAAAGTGATATTTACAGCTTAAAACATGTCAGAATCCTAATATTGATTTTCATCACTTAGTAAATCAAATAAAAGGGTTTTGAAAGTTTTTTGTTGGTGAAATGTCACTTTAAAATATTGACAGTAATAAAAATTTGGACAAAAGTGACATTTTAAAAGCACGTGCGTTTGTCAGCTGATGGCAGACGTAATGGATGCCGGGTTTGTTCCTTTGTTCATACCTGCTTCTAGTTGTTAACACGGCTGTTTGTCTTCTTCCTGTTTATAAGTATTCGTTGGAGTAAAAAACATTTTGACAAGAGAGAACAAGTAAGATAAAAATTGTGATTACTCTCCCGCGTTAGAAAGAAGTCTAATCTCTGGCTCTTTCTGCATTTTACTCACTTGGTCTTTTTGTAGTCACAATAATTTCACTTCCGAAAACTGCGTTAATACTCAACCCAATGACTTGTATTGATGATATTGATCGTGTCTCTAAGAAAATTTCTATGAATCCACTGTTACGTTAACATTATGACCAAATGATTCAACGTTTACATCCAGCACATTAAGGTAGGATCTAATCTAAAAACCCCAAGACAAGCAGTTTAGTACAGAGATATTAAAGCTAATATACTTTAATGTTTAGTATCTACATCCCAAATTATATAATTCGATATATTGGATATCTGGACCGATAACACTTTAAGTCGTCAAATTGACAGTTTCTGTAGACTTTTGTCGTATTTTGATGTCTCCATTTTGGTTTGTTGTATTGAGGCCACACACAAAATTGAAGACTATTGTCGGGAATAATGTGTTTTTATGTGACAGCTATGTTACTTGTTTAACTCATCATTTTTACTTGGTAGTATAATGCTTAGCATTTAGAATCGGGTTTAATGTTACTAAATATCATTTAATTTAATTGATTATTGTTGATCCCCTATTTTTATACGTACTCTACGGAAGGTACAGTAACATATTTTTCTTAAAACTTTGAATCACCCCTGTGTTTTTTGATAGTCTGTTTATAGACGAGGCTGTACTAACAACCAGTCACCCGTCTTTGATTGTGCGAGAGGCTCGTCAGTTCCTCTACAATTACTTTTATGAAATCCACCACTATATAATATATACAGGACGTTATGGAAATGACGTATTATATTTATACCGGCAATTCCTGAGATTAAAACAAATCGAAGAAAAATATCAGAAAATGGTGCTTTAATTTAATATGCCCTGTTCTTGACCTTATGTCAAACCAAAAATTAGCACGTGGTGCCCCTGCCCGGAAGGTAAACACAGCAACGTATGGCAGTGAATCTTGAACAGCGTTGTCATATCTTCAGGGTAAACTCTTTAGAAAGTCAATAACCGTTTGACAGATTTCAAGTTGTTTATTTTTCAGGGTACATTATTATAAACTTTTACGTTCAGTTCGCTGGGAAACAATCTCTGATTTATAAACTTGAACTGACTCGAACGAACCGCCGCGGAGTTTATAAATGGTCATGTATGTTCTCATTTGTTCAATTCGAACGACACCCGCCAGATCTGGACAACTTAAAAGTTTATAAATGCCACTTACCATTTAGAAGAAAATGCAATTTTATTTACCTTTTCGGACTTATTTAAAACCAATATTATTAGTTTAATTAATTATTTAATTTATAAAAAACACTAAGTACCTAGGTAACCCGAACAAAAACTGGCACAATAATCTCACAAAATTACATTAGTTTTCGCGTCACAACACATCTAAGTACCGTTCAATCTGAATTAGTATTTTAAAGTGCTACTGTGTAGACAAAAATATGCTCTTATTGTCTGGGAAATAATGTATTTAACATCTAAAAATTTTAAAAATAAATAACACTTTGGTTCTGTCGATCGATATCGGCCGGCTTCTTTAAACAGCTGATTTTGGACAATCCGGCATGACGGCCTGTTCTTTTCAAGGCAGCGGCTAATATTTAAAAAAACAGCCTTGCCACTTTCGATGTTTTATAAGCGACTATCATAAACTGCCGAATTTCCTTCTATAATATTACTTTCCTGTATAATTATAGTCTCGGAAATGGCAACCATGCTATCACCAGTTTTCGGAGAAAGGAAGCATCTTGAAGTTTGGACTGGCTTATTATTTGAAAGGGTAGTTCCTATGTGAACATAATTATTGTTTAATTTTATCTTTTGTAAAGGGTAAAATGCCCATAGAAATTAGCGTTTTTATTATTTCTATTGCGAAATGATTAAGTACTCTTGTTCTATGTGTGTTATTGTAAAGTATAATTATGCGTTAGTGTTTAGTGCTTTCGTATAATCTGATAATAGGTGCATATTGTAATAGACTAAGTCCACTGGCAGGATGGCCATGTAATAGATGTTGAAGGTTCGTAATAAAACATCAGCGGACATTAGCCATGCTAAACGTATATTTTAAGAACTACATCTTAACTCAGTCTCAATATTAATAATGTACTCAAAAAGGGTTGATTATTAATTATCTCTCTCCTCTGATAATCATACTTATATTATCCTTAATTACTTAACCTACAACCTTAACCCATAAGGTTCATGTCATTGTTATTGTTATATTATTATACCTATAATTACAACATTAGCACGTCTGCCCATCGATCGTGATATTGAAATTAGAACCAATGTCAAATAATACTATAACAATAATAAACAAAACTGTTTTACAAGAAATGAGTAAAAATAGAATATGCCTCTATTTTTACCTCACAATATCTTCAAAAAACTAATTTGAAACTCGTGGGTGTCTGTGTGTTTCTTTAAGTGATTTAGTGCAATTTGTTCTGTTTCACTGTGTTTTTTTTTCGACGATATGCCGGTTATGTTAAGAGATTGGAAATAAGAGGCCGAATGGGGTTTAGTGATAAGCTTATTATGCACTCCCACACTATCATCAGGACACTTGATGAGCATAAAGTTTTTCCCATAGAAGAAAGAACTGAAGGTGTCTGTGCTCTGGATTCCATCGCGTCCTGGATTTACTTTCTAAGTAAGCTAAATATTTATATTTATATGAAACTAAAGTTTTACATTTTTAAACAGTTTGTCAACATTGTGCCTGAACATCTGCTGATTACCCAGCTGGGCAATGTAATATGTTCATATATGAATGTGCCGAGAAGTTGTGTGTGGGTTTAGGGGTGAATTACCCCACTTTTTAAACGTTCGATTTAAAAAAAAATGTAGCGCTTCTCTAGGACACCCCAGGAGTCACCCATTTATATATAATACGTCATTTCTATATCACCCTGTATGATAACTATTTATTTTAAGCTTGTGCTGGATAGGTGAATACGATTTTATAAAAGGGTTAAATGTTTAAGGTTTTCTACGGGCTTTCGGAACAAAAGTAGAAAACAAAGCAGATTGTATTAGCTTAATGAATTCGGGCGAAAAGCGAAAACAATTACGCCGTACTGCATAAAATTAGAGAACCTATTCCTTTAAAAGCTCTTTTAAGAGAAAGAGGATCAGCATGGTTTAAAAAGCCTGTACAGGTAGACATTTAAAATAATATATTTGACTTGTATGAAACCTAACTACATACTAATACACACTATAAACGATTAAGTTGAATCCTAGGCCCAAGATTGTATATAGGTTTGTAGTGTGTTGTCGAAAAGCTCGGAAATAATACAGCCAGCTCGTGAATTATATTTTCAAAATTTCATGACGTGTAGCTCCAGTTACTACACTCACGTGCAAGAAAAACGGTTAATACAAAATTTCGATAAAGTTTCAGGCTTATAATAACTCTGCTTTTAATAGTTATTTTCATAGACTTTTTAACATCAGTCTTTCAGAGTCTAATTTTAATACAGAACTAAATATTATCAAACAAATAGCTTTTAACAATAATTACCCTTCTAACTTTATCAATAAACTATATTACAGACATTTATCAAATTTCCTTAACAAAAGTCTAAAGTGTCCTAGCACTGACCTTGATAACAAGAGATATTTCTCTTTACCATTTCATAGTCAAATTTCTTACAAGATACAGGGTATTTTCAAGCAGGCCCGTTCCTGGGGTGTTTGGCGCCTACGTGCAGGTTTCTTTGGTGCGCCCTAGTTTAAAAAAAATTGTCCTATTTTTAAAAATATATTTCGGGAAAAACTGGTAATGTTTTGAATTGTAAGAAAACTGATAAAAAATAATTAGAAAAATTTTTATTAATTAAATTACCAAAACAAACAAAATCACAAAAAATATTTGGTAAGTATATTCACAAGAAAATTAAAAGAGAATAAAATTAACGTAAATAAAATAAACAACAAAAACATAAACAATATTATACCTAATACTTATATAGTAGGTACCTAACAGCAATATTTTAATGATACAAAAATAAACGTTTCAAAAATGAAAAAATACTATTTTTGTAATAAACAAAACAAAAAAGGAACGATATACTTAAAATAATACACGTCTGGCTTTCACGGATGCAAGCTCGTTGATGATCTGATTATGATCAAGAGCCTCAGAAATATCATTTTCGATCGAAATAATGGCCAAATCTGATAGGCGTTCTTGACTCATAGATGTCCTTAAATAATTCTTTATTAGTTTTAACTTAGAAAAACTTCTTTCACCTGAAGCTACTGAAATGGGTAATGTAAGGTATATCCGTAAGACTATAAATAAATTTGGAAAAAGAGACTGTAGATTTTTTTTTGTTATATAATTTAAAATGTCTATGGGAAAGGATGAATCAGTAGTATTTTTAGGATTAAGAATCTTATATGTTAAAATTTCATTATGTAAATCTAAGCCGTCAATGTCTTTAGATATTACTCTATCAATCTCAACTTGCAATTCGGTATCTAAATTTACACATGATTCTTTAATTAAGTCAGATTCTAAATTTTCAAAATTACATAAGAACCCAAATAAATTTTGAAATTTGTTTATACCCTCAAACCGCTTTTGTAAAGACTGAATGGTTGTATCTACAATTAGAAAATAAAAATCGATTTTAAATTTTTGCTTTGGATCTGCTACAGATTTATTCTTACTTTCATATGAAAATTGTTGCTTAAATTTTCGTTGCCGTACTATTGGGAATACCTGCTCTACATCGTTTTTTGCTGCTTCTTCTTTAGCTTTATTGATGAGCAAATCAAAATTTTTGTCTGAACGTTTTTCGTTAAAATAAAGATTAAGATTTTCAATTTCTTTATGGCAGTCATTTAAGTTTCTATTCGGATCTTGTAGTATTTTACTTACTATATTAAGTTTTTTCTAAAATATCATGCCAGATTAAAATCGAACAAATAAATTTAAAAGTCTTAATTTTATCCAATAAGGATTGTGCACTATGTTTTGTCTTTATGTCTCGTGGTGTATCTTTTGTCAAAAATTCTAGGCTATTACAAATTTCTTCTAACTGATATCTAAGAGGACGAATTGCTTTAATTCTACTTTCCCACCTAGTTTCACTTACTGAGCAAACGTTTGGTAACATTTTTAGACATATTAAAATGATAAAATATATGATTTTTTTTTAAATTTGTAATAAAGAATACTGAATGACCGTCGATTTTGCGCCCCTAAAAATTTTGCGCCTGCGTGCATGCACGCCCTGCACGCTCGCCAGGAACGGCCCTGTTTTCAAGAAGTTTCGGGGTTAAATCAAAATTAAAAAACATTGTTGTTCAGTCGAAGGATAGGACACACACACTTGATAGGTCAGGTGTGTATTCTGTCTCTTGCGGCCACCCTCTCTGCAACACCTGTTATATCGGCCAGAGTGGCCGTAAGATTTTAACTCGAGTTAACGAACATAAGAGGATTATAGATAAAAATTTCGACAAGGTCGACTTTGTTTCCAATTCAACCTTTGCTAATCATGTTGTCAACTGCAAACATTATTTTGATCTTGAGACTGGTACTAAGGTTTTGCATGTTTGTGACAAGGGTATCACTCTTAACTTACTTGAGATCGTTGAAATACACAAGGCTTTAAAAGACCCAAATTTGAATTGTATTAATGACCGAATTAATTTTTCTTGTTTAAATTTCTTCAATTCTTTAAATTTCTTGACCAAATGATTACTTAACTTTTTATATATTTTTTTTGTTTTTTCCTATTTTCGCTTAATATTACAACAATTTTTTAACCCCCTTCAAAATTTCATCCGTCACTTTTCAAATAAAACAGCTCCAGTTCGAATCGCCACCTATCGGTTGAGGGACAAACTTTCCTCTCAACTGTTCTTTTTATTTAAATCCCTGTTATTTAAAAACCTATATTTTTATTTATATTTTTAGGACATATGACACTCCATGGCAGCACGTTCGGAGTTTTGCTTATTCATTTACTAGAATTTTTATGATCAGTTCCTACTCCAGTATTCCTCTTCCTTGTTACTAACATTTCACTTTTTTCCCTCTTTGTTACATTTTTGTTACTTTTACCTGAATCTGTTAGCTTGTGACATTGGTTTTCTTTATCTGACACTTTAACCTAAGAAGAATTGTTTAAAAAAAATTTTCTTTCATCTTTGAACCTCGTGTCGAGATGAACCACCTTTACAAAATGAATAAATTTTATATAAAATTCAAAATTAAAAAATTTTAATCATGCATTCGATGGATTAGTTTTAAGAAGAAACCTTTAGTTTTTTACTTTTATTCTTTATTTTTGCATAATCATATAAAAGTTTTTCTTTTCCTGCTTTGTTAGGTAAGAAAGAATTTTTATACTTTTTACTCCCCTTTAATTATACTACTCCATTGAGTCAATTCCATTTCTTTCAACCATTTTTGCTTAAACTTAACTTAGGTATTTAAACTTCTTTCTTATTTACAGTTTAACAATGTCATAGGTTCCCTCTGATGTTATATTTTTCACTGAGGATGAAGGCTTAAGCCTTCGAAACATGTATGTTTTATTAACTGTTATTAAACTAGTGGAGCAGACTGTGAGTTTCTTTACCTCCTCTTAATATCTCTTTTATTTTTGGTCCCATGTTAATGATTTTTTAAGGAACTGTAGGTACAACTATCAGGTTTAACGTGTCTTTTACAAATTTTAAGTATCATTTGTCATTTGACATATTATACTAGGATAATTAAAATGATTTTTTTAAATATGATTTCATAACACGCTGTGGCATAAGCAAGTAGCAAAACTATGCAGAAATTATAGTTTTAATCAAAATTTAACTACAAATTCATTCAGGAACAAACTGAACTACCAATTTCTACTTCAATATGCTTATTAAATCAAATACAGTGATACCTCGAGATACGAGTTTAATTCGTTCCGTAACCTTGCTCGTATGTCAATTTGCTCGTATCTCAAAGCAATTTTCCACATTGAAATTAATTGAAATGCCATTAATCCGTTCCAGTCCCAAAAATGCTACCCCCAATTGTTGTTGTTGTTGTTACGTGTTATTGACTAAGAAAAATGTATTTATAAATGACAAATATTGTATAAAAACATAGTAAAAGAGAATATAAAGCAAAAAAAACTGGTTTTATAAAGTATACATACATATTGGTATTTTGCTCACTTAAATGCAACTTACACACAACTTAAATGTAAATGCTTATTTTAGTAGTCACTTCTTTTCTCTTCACTGGTCTTTGCCTTTTTCGCCGGATTAAAAAAAAACTGTCCCAAAAAGGTTTGTGGCTTCCTCCCTTTCAGAATGCTGCAGAAATGAGTTAGGCAAGCAATAGCTCCGATGCACGACCAGTTGCAACTTGTGTGCAGCATCGCAGCTGACCGTTCCTCGTATCTCAAATGTCGCTCGTATTTCAAAACAAAACGTCGTTCGCTGAACAGCTCGTATCTCAAGTAACTCGTATGTTAGGGCATTCGTATCTCTAGGTACCACTGTATGCTATACGAGCCCTGTCTGAGTGAAGTTGGCCCAATGCCCCAAAACATGATATTTGTATTTATAAGAAAAGTGATCATTCACTTGCATTTAAAAGGCCAAAATGTTTCCCAAATCACTGACAGTGTTAACAAATCGGGGTATATGGTTCAAAATATTATTAAATTGTACGAAACAACTGGATCTGTGGCTCAAAAACCCAGAACTGGAAGTCAACCGCGTTATTCCAATACCAACTTAAGAGCTTACTTATGAGATATTATTTATAAAATTAGGAGAAATACAGGATCGTATCCCAAAATTTCCTGATGTTATTCAAAAAACCCTCGAAACGTCATTAAACCACAATGTGTTATACATCGTTGCATTCGGGAGAAAAAAGCTTTAAAATTCAAATATCAGGAAAACAGGACCGTATTTAAAAAAGAAAGTTGATAATTAAACAATTAACCCATTTACGGCCGAAGATAGAAATAAAACTAAATGAATTTAAAAAACGTGTTTTAATTCTTATGAAATATTGCAGTAACATACAGGGTCCGCAAACGAAGCGTGGACGGAAGATTAAATCGTTATCGAAGAACTTATCAACAATACTGAAACAGCTTGAGATATTGGATTAAAAGCGGCATGTTTTAAAAATATTTTACATTATACAGGGTGGCCCAAAAAAGTGTGACAGCATAAAGTTATATTTTTTAAATGGGACACCCAATATTTTATTGCATATTTAGGTTCGTATTACTATCGTTTATAAGTGCCTCAAATTTTATTTAATTTGGTTTTGTAGTTTCGGAGAAATAAATTAAAAACTAAAAAAAAAAGTTTTGCAGTCCTGAATAAAAAAATCAAAAAAAACAAACCAGAACTATTTTTTTAACCTCGGTATTGAGTGAAATTTATGACAAGAGGTCTAGAGATACTATGAATGTAATTGCGTTTATTTATTTTATATAGGGTGTTCATAATAATCTTTCAAAAACCCTACATTTTAAAATAATTTTTCTCAAGTTTTTCAAATGGAACACCCTGTATATTATTTGGCTATTTGACGTAGAATTCAAAGACAATTTTTTTTTGTAATACAAGCATATAAGTTATATCCAGCCGTTTTCGAAATAATTGTAAATATTATAAATTATGTTGTTTAAATAGAGTTTTTATTGGGAAATTTTGTTATAGGCGACTAGACTAATAATTGTAAACTAAAGTAAATGTTCAAAATAGCTTCCTTTTACTTAATTTAATGATTTTCATCTACTGCCCACAGAACTCTTAATTCATTTTCTTCATTAATAACGGGTTTATTGATTATCATCCTTTTTGTGTACGCAGTGCTTCCTGTTGCTACAAATCTTTGCAACAACTTCTTGAAGGTTTTTGGTCTCGGCTTTCTCCCAATATCTGGATATCTTTCAGCATACACTCGGCTCGCGAGGGGCAATTTCGTGCACATTCACCCAGTATAAAAATCATATTTCCCATTGCTCAAATTCGACATTTTGTGTAAGTTAGTACTTAATTTCGACGACTGAACAAATGTAAATAATTTTATTTAACTGTCATAGTGACAATTTAAACAGAAAGAAATCATGGCAACTCGATTAAGAATAAAAAATAAAATTAAATAATAGAAGTAGCAAAAATGTATGCTTTTAAAATTTATATCAAAATAACTAAAATACGGTAAACTCTGAGAGTAAAAGGAAGCTATTTTGAACTTTTACTTTAGTTTACAATTATTAGTCTAGTCGCCTATAACAAAATTTCCCAATAAAAACTCTATTTAAACAACATAATTTATGATATTTATAATTATTTCAAAAACGGCTGGATATAACTAATATGCTTGTATTACAAAAACAAATTGTCTATGAATTCTACGTCAAATAGCCAAATAATATACAGGGTGTTCCATTTGAAAAACTTGAGAAAAATTATTTTAAAATGTGGGGTTTTTGAAAGCTTATTATGAACACCCTGTATAAAATAAATAAACGCAATTACATTCATAGTATCTCTAGACCTCTTGTCATAATTCACTCAATGACGAGGTTAACAAAATAGTTCTGGATTGTTTTTTTGATTTTTTTATTCAGGACTGCAAAACCTTTTTTTCTTAGTTTTTAATTTATTTCTCCGAAACTACAGAACCCAATTAAATAATATTTGAGGAACTTATAAATGATAGTAATACGAACCTAAATATGCAATAAAATACTGGGTGTCCCATTTAAAAAAATATAACTTTATGCTGTCACACTTTTTTGGGCCACCCTGTATAATGTAAAATATTTTTAAAACGTGCCGCTTTTAATCCAATATCTCAAGCTGTATTAGTATTGTTGATAAGTTCTTCGATAACGATTTAATCTTCCGTCCACGCTTCGTTTGCGGACCCTGTATATGTGCCGTCAATAAATATATAAATCTCCTAATTTACGAAATAACTGCTGTTGCGTAAACGCATCAACGGCCTATAGTGTTAAGTGATATTGCCGGAAACAGCCGGCGTGTAAATAAACTGTACAACGCGCACAAATATAAATTGTTTGACTTCTGCACACACGACATCTTCTTCAGGAGTCAGTTCTACATTCACATGTCCAGATTGATCAGCCCTCAATTCACTGGGTGGTTCTGATGGAAGTGCTCCAGCGACAAAAGTTCTACTTTTTAGGAGTCGTAATGCGATGTAGACACAAAGAATTGTGTATATAGAATACCATGCGAGTGCGGACAATCCTATGTTGGTGAAACCCTACAAACCCGAACAAACCCGGAGCAGCAGATCACGCTTGGACCCACGGCCACCACTTACAATGGGGACAATCAAGTATCATACTTAAGGAAGAACATTGGCGAAAGAGCAAATTCAAAGAAGCAGCTGTCATCATTCAGAATCCTGGTTGTTTTAGCAAACCCTCTTTAGATATAAGGAACATTTGGAAACCCCTGTTAAGCAAATGTAATCTTACTTTAGGTACGCCCTCTAGTATTGACGCATGACTGCACCCACCTCGGTCATACTCGACTAACTTTCTCACCCCCCTTATTAGTATAAATACTCTCGTAGTTTAGTAACTTGCTCAGTATTCACCTGAAGACGACTGGAGATACTTACCAGTTGAAACGTTGTGATTTAAATGAAATAAAGACAATGGAAGTCCAAAACACGTCTATCACTCACCTCTTCTAAGGCTAACTCTAACTTCCTTTGTGTAAGAAATCTTCGCATTTTTTATAATAAAAAACCCCGACAAAGACCACACTTACACGCACTCGATTAGATTCAGACTAAATCACTAAATACCTAAAATTGCAGGTCTAGACAATTTAAGAGGAACACTTGTTCAGACAAGCTTGTGACACGGGATTTCACTTATTCGGCCATTGATGCGAAAACGCAACAGTATAATTTATAACCTATTTACAGAAAAACAGATTCAACTACACTTTGATTTTTTATTTTATGGTATGTTTAAATATGCCGATGGTAAACTAAAAGTATAAAAAATTTGAAAATGAGAATATAAATATATGGTTTTGCTGTTTGAAAAGTTGGGTGCATAGTATAAGAAAAATAGGAATTTTTCAATATTTCCAAAAAATATATAAATTTAAAAAATCGATTCAAATCTAATTTTATCACTTTTGTTGAAGCTTGTATAAATAATTTAAGCTCATATTTTAGTTGAAAAAAGCTTATTTTTTAATATAAAATAATTATTAGTGCAGTGTTGCGTATACGCATCAGCGGCCGTAAATGGGTTAACGTTGTTAGATAGAGCGGAGAAAGTGACAATGCAAAAGTGCAATTTACTTTAGAATTCGATCTCAAAAAAATCCAGGAAAACAATAAACCCATTTTTCAGAATTTCCGGATATCTCCGGAACTACTCGGAATTTTAAAACTTTCTAAACGGCATATTACACTGGGAAACAAATTTCAACTTTTTTTTTGTTTCCTGAACAAAACCTATTTTTTTGGATTCAACTGTACCCAAGTAACTAAAAAATACCTATTAAAGATTTTAGTTGGCTCGCAAAAAAAAAATCTCAATTATTTGTTACAAAATTTTAATTCATAGGCATATACAATGGACATACAAAATACAGATAACAATATATTGTTGGTTCAACAAAAGCAACTAAATAGCACATTTTTATCATTGAATCCAAAGTTTAGACACTCATTTTGCGCTTCTTAGCTTGCCTTTTGAAAGCAGCCTCTGGGGCATCTCTCGTAATAGTCCAGCAGTAGTCGGCTAACATCTCACAGTTCCATTTTCCCTGATATCTTCTTTTCATGTTCGAAATATCCTGGTGGAACCTCTCACCGTGTTCGTCACTTACAGCACCACAATTTTCCGGAAAGTAATCCAGATGAGAATCCAGGAAATGAATTTTCAACGACATATTACACCCTAGGTTTTGGTAACACAAAAGAAGTTGGGCAACCAGGTCTTTATAATTTTCTGCTTTTATGTTTCCCAAGAAATTTTTTGCAACCATTTTAAAGGCATCCCAAGCGTCTTTTTCCTTGCCTTCAAGTATGGAATCGAATTGCGCATCTCCGAAAAGTTTCCTAATCTGGGGACCCACAAATATTCCCTCTTTAATTTTAGCGTCACTGATTCTAGGGAACTTTTCTTTTAATTAACTAAAAGCACGGCCTTCTTTGTCCATTGCCTTCACAAAATTTTTCATAAGTCCCAATTTTATATGAAGTGGCGGTAGTAAAATCTTTTCTGGGGCAACTAATGGCGCGCTGGTCACATTTTTCTTTCCTGGCTCAAAAGACTCTCTCGGTGGCCAAATTTTCTTTCTGTAGTGATCCGATCGTGCTCGACTGTCCCATTCGCAGAGGAAGCAGCAGTATTTGGTATAACCTAGCTGCATTCCAAGCAAGATCGCCACAACTTTTAAATCCCCACAAATTTGCCATTTATATCTTTCATATTGTATGGTCTCAAGTAACAATTTCAAATTGCTATATGTTTCTTTCATATGGACTGCATGACCAATTGGGACTGAAGGCAATTTGTTTCCATTATGGAGTAACACAGCTTTAAGACTTACTTTTGAGGAATCAATGAAAAGTCTCCAGTCTTTTGGATCATAGTCCAGATTTAAAGCTGCCATTAATCCCTCAATGCCCCTACAGGCTACCAAATTGTTATCCATGTTAAAAAATGGTGTTAGGTTTTTCTGACGGCTTCGGTACACAGAAACTTTTACTTCATCTTCAAGTAAATTCCATTGTTGCAATCGAGAGGCCAATAGTTCTGCTTTTGTCTTGGGCAGTTCCAAATCCCTTATAAGGTCACTTAATTCACTTTGACTTATTTTGTGAGGCTTTTTACTTGGAAGTTCACAGACAAAATCGGAGTCTTGCGAGGTTGATGGGCCGGCGACATTTTCCGGTACACTACCGTTTGAATCCTCTTGATCATCATCAGAATGAAGGGTATATTCCTGAGGTGGATTAGGTATAGGCAACTCGTCACTATGAGGCACCGGGCGTATGGCGGATTGTAAATTTGGATACTGTATCGCAGACCTTTTTTTCTCTGAAAAGCCTTTTTTGATGGGAGGTGTCAAACAAAAGTAACAGTCAGTAACGTGGTCTTTCGGTTCTCGCCAGATCATAGGAACAGCGAAGGGCATCTTACGGTTTTTTCCACTTAGCCAGCCGCGAATGTTGGACGCACATTTGTAGCAGCAGATATGGGGAGCCCAATTTTTATCCTGGTCTCCAACTTTGCAGCCAAAATACAAGTGGTAAGCCTTTTTTATTAAAGGGCTAAGCGTACGTTTTTGTTTCACAAAAGTCATTTCACCACATATATAACAAAAATGATCCGGCTTATTTACACAAACTCGCGACATGTTGCTCAAAACTCTCTAATTTCTCAAATACGAACAGCTCTCGATCAACTGGTGGTTGAAATACAACTAACTAACAATTTAGGATTTATATTATATGTATTTAAACCCCTTATAAAGTACACCTGTTATAATAAATCCAGGTATTTCTCATTTAATGGGGAAATTTTCCCATATATTAAGGGCAGGTAGGTAAATTATCATAATTGGGATGGATCTATAAAACCGGAGCCAACTGAGCCTTTTGCAAGACAGATTGTTAATTAGTATAATAAAATAAGTAAGATTTTGCTATTTTGGTCTCGGAAACATTTTTGCTGTTCCCCAGTGTTATTAGACACGTAAATGAGCAACTTTACCTCCATTTAACCGACTTCGCATCTCTTATGGTTTCCGAGATCCCTGTTCTGGCCCTCATTATCTTGGACATGTTGTATAGAGGGTATCCCAAAGTGTAAAATTCTCAAAAACATCCCGTATATCAAAAACGAGGAGGACTAGAGAAATTCTAATTAGGGCATATTTTGTGTTACAAAAAAGTAGCACATTGCTGCGAAACCCGTATCCTTCTATCTTTACTGACAACGGAGATACTTGGATACTTTATAGTTGGACACACATCAGTACAAAAAAGGAGAAACGTTAAATTACTTTACTTGCTTTAACTTACAGTGAATTTCTAACTTCCATCCATCCTCCAAATTTTCCGACGATAATACTTTGTTTTCTGCTCGACATGACAAATATTTTCCATGATCCTCTTTCTTTGGCACGAAGGTTAGTGTAGACGTAGTCATATTGCCATCGTTCGATGTCTGAAAATGATAAATGAAAATTAATAATTAATAAGCTGCCAAAAAATTATATAGGGTGTTGAAAAAAGGTCGGTCCCCGGAATAACTCCGGTCCATCGCATTGCAGCGGAAAATGTCTGGGGAAAAAGTTGTTTGGTTTTGAAAGAATAATAATTTGCAATTTAAACCACCCCCTCAACCCCTGGCGCGGGTGGGGGTATGTTAAGATTTTCAAATGGAACCCCATATTTCTTATTGGCGGATCGTATTCTCCGACCAAAAATAAACATCTTTTGTCCGAAATTTTTTTTTATTCGGGCCCATCCTATAATCCAATAATCACCATGAGAAAGACAAAATCAGAACCGTGCGAAAATCAAGTTTTATCCCGGAATACTCTTTTTCTCTGTCTTTTGCTAAAAAATGCCCTTGGAATACAAACAACTTTTTCCAAATGAGGCTGTTATTGATCAATTTTCTACAATTAAGAACCGAAGAATGGAATTTACGTTTAAGCACTATTGTGTAGGGTCGATAAATGTTGTGTATTTCGATAAATGATACTCGATATGATTTTAAACCATTTTATTTAAGGATTTAAACTAAAAAACACTGAAAATATGAAGAATGCGAACTTGTCAGTCTCGTGGTTCGATTCGTTCTCGTCATAAAACATTTAACTATTGTTCTCGTCTTGGTTGCGCCTAATGACGTAGCCCGTAGATGGCGTAGTCGTATTAGACATCATTCGGTTTTCTTGATAACTCGTAGATGGCGGTAGTAGTATTGGACATCATTCGGGTTTCTTGATAGCTCGTAGATGGCTTTAGTAGTATTAGTAATGGATTGTATAAATATTGTTGCGACGACGTTAAGATCCGACAGCTATACACACTAAGAAAACCTTTCTTATTTTCCAAAAGTTGTACTTCCTTGTGTATTAAAAAATAAATAAAAATATGTTTTACCTAACGCATTTTCTTATTACTTTCTTCCTTTCTACATTTAAAACGCCTAGAAAAATGTCACCATACTTGTAAACCCCCTCTATCATAGGTCATGAGCCGCCACTGGCTAAACACTAGGTAATAACAAGAAGGGTTAACAGGATTCCGGAGTACCTGTAAACGAGTTTTTTTCCCAAGCGTTTATTCCTGTTTTAGGAAAAAAATGTCAACGGAAAAAAACTTTGTAAGCTCGCGGAAAGTCCAAATTTTTTTGCTTAGGAACATTTTTAGATTTAATTTTTTTACTGCTCCATATAGAAAAAAATGATGGACCTCTCTCGAGTTAACAAAATTTAGACCTCTTTGGTTAAAATTTTTTTTTTAAATGTACCGTTTTCATAGGAAGCGAAAACTCCGTTTTCAGAGTAGAAAATTGAAGTATAGACCCCGATCACGTGCTGTCTCTTTCTTCCGATTATCTCTCTTTCTGTCGTCGGACCGTCTCGGGTGGACTCGACGCCTGAATTTTGTGATCTAACGGCAATAGCGGCCTCCACGCACCTTCGACCGATCCGCCTCGTGCCTACACAGTGCGGAATGAACACGGGTCAAATCGGAGATTTCGACTCACTCCAGCGTCCTCTTGAAAAAAAAAATAATCGGAACATTTGCTTCTGTGTAATTTTACAAATTGGCATCACTGTCAGGGAGATATAAGATAAGCATCGGCCGGTCCACATGCTTTCAAATATTGTTCGGATGCGTCTAAAAGGATGCCGGAGTCAGTCGAAATTTCCGGTTTGATTTCTGTTCATTTCGCGCTGTGGCGAATTGGATCTGCCCTTGCCATTAGAACGATACGTTGTGCGTCCGCTCGTAATCGGTACGCTTACAGAAATAACGATAATCGGAGGAAAGAGACCGAACGTGATCGGGGTGTAGTTCATAATTTCTTTCTATATGGAACAGTAAATAAAATTAAATCTAAAAATCTTCCGAAACAAAAAATATATACTTTCTTCAAATTCCAGTTACATTACAAAGTTTTTTTTTCTTAGACATTTTTTTCCTAAAACAGAAATAAACGCTGGGGGAGAAAACTCGTTTAGAGGTATTCCGGAATCCACTTAAGTAAATAACTATTTTGAATATAAAAGTATAAATAATGATATGAAATTTAATAGCCTGTATAGAAGTAAAATATTTTTATAAGCCGAAGAACAGCAACTCCTCCCCAAGACCATTTAAAACTGGTAAGTATTTATAAAAATATCTCGTTTCTCCCGTATCAGATTATCCTCGTTACATAGTGCCTTGTTTTTCCGAAGAAAATGTGTAATCGATTTTTAGATAAGTGTTTTATGATATTTGGAAAATATAATCTTCTGATATTTTAAAAAGGAAAACGGAAAATTAAGTTTAGAATGTGACCTAGTACGGTAAAGTGATAAGAGAAAAAGTTTTCGCACAGCGCCGAAGATAACATTCTCTAAATAACTTTCTTGTTTAGGAGCATCCAACTAATATTTCTTATTTCTTTCCCTAAAGGCCGTATTAGACTCGGCAATTTTTTCTCTTGCGCCGGCAATTATAATGGCACGTATTCATGCGCAGTAAACCGTTTTCGATCAGCTGGAGCATTGTCAACTGTCAGAACAGCAGTGGGTACTGTCGAAATCAATAAAATATCCCCAGAATTAGAGATGTGCAAACCTGTTCGTTTTGATTACCAGTTAAAGCAGCTACTGCTATTTACAAATAGGAGGTGCAAAAAGTTGCTGAATTAGCAGTCGATAAGTTTAATAAAGAATGTAAACTGCTAATTTAAGTACCAGTAGGTTTAAATGGCTATTACCTGTTCATACCTGGTTTGGCCAAATAATAAACAGTTAAAAATAACAGAATAATCCATGTCTACCCAATTGCGCCGGCAAGGGCAATTAAAATGGCGCCTGCCCCATTTCTAGTAATTAGAGATAGCTGATCGGGAACAGTGTACTGCGCATGAATCCGTGTCATTTTAATTGTCAGAAGAGTCGAATTTCTGACTGTAGTAGGTACGGAGAACGGTGTACTGCGCCTGAATCCTTGAATTATAATTGCCATTGCTGGCGCCATAAAAATTCCCGACTGTAATACGGCCTTAAGACTAGATACAAAGTGAGCAGTGCTGCCAAATCTCGAAATCAGTTTAAGATATCAAACTTAAATTTTGGTATAGACCAAAGATATTACAAACTACAGATGGAAAAATGCACCTTTCTAGCCTACGCAATGACTGCAAACAGTCTTTCCCACCTCTCTACGGTCATTATTGGCAGCATAGCCCGATTGACAGATTTATCTCAAAGGTATCTTGTAAAATCCCAATTAAAAATTTGTTAGTTTGGCAAATACAACTGGTTTAAGATTAATCCGCAATTGCTCTTAAAATAAATTTATTTCCCTTTAATTTGTTAAACTGTGAAAAGGCGATGAGAGAAATATTATTATACTTAAAAGTATCAAACGAATCTTGAATTAATCCAACTGCACTCTGGCAACATCTACAGGGTGTTTCAGAATAAGATGCTGATGCTTAACGTTGTGAATCCTTAGGTGATTTTAAGAAGAAAAGTTCAAATTAACATATATCCTTAACCTATCAACTGTCGAACTACAGGGCGTTAAAGTTTTAAGAAAAAAATCGTTTTTCTATCGTAACTTTAACAACTTTCTAGCTATTTTTATGAATTTTTCACACATGCCCTCTAAGCATAAATAGCCTTTTTGGTGTAGAAAATTTAAAAAAATTTTTAACCAGTGGCGTCCTGAAAGGGTTTGGACTAAACATTTTGGAAAAATATGTACGCCACTGCGTTTTCTCAAAATAAAAATTATTTTTAAAATCCTCATTCATTTTAGGCCACATTCAATATCTTGCCTTTTTATCGTCCGGCAAACAGTTTCCGAGAAAAAAAATAAAAAGCATTAAATGCACATTCGCTATGTGCCTATGGTTTCTGACTAGTAGGCTATGAACTTTGTTAAGGAAACAATTACAAGAACGAAATATATAATAATAGCTTAACAGCTATTTATTTATGTACACGGCTTTCCACTTTACTTAAATTTTAAAAACGTAATACTTTTTAAACGTATAAGTATCATGGTAAATTTTACAAATGTCGAGTTTGCGGATATGCATTACCTGTACGGGCTTACTGACGGCAACGCATTCGAAGCCAGAAGATTATACCAAGAGCGTTATCCAAATAGAATAGTTCCGGATGCACGAACCATTTCAGGAACTCACAGAAAGTTATGTGAAACGGGATCTTTTGAAACAAAAAACTACTTAAAAGGGGCACACCAAACTACACGAACACCGGAAACCGAAGGAGCTGTTTTAAATTTAGTGGAACAAAACCCTATAAGTACCAGAAAAATTGGGAATATTTTAAATATTACTCATGTCCTACTTTGGAGAATTCTTCAAAGTTATTTGTTATATCCGTACCATATTCAACGGGTCCAGGCCCTACTTCCTAGGGAATTTCCATTACGCATCAATTTCTGCCAATGGTTTATTCAAATGGTTACCGAAAATCAACAATTTGATGCCAACATTTTGTTCACGGACAAAGCTAATTTTTCCAGGAACGCCATACAAAATTTTCAGAACAATCACTTCTGGGCAGAAGAAAACCCACATGCCATTACGGAATTCCACCATGGGCTAGAATTATTGGTGATTATTTAATTGGGCCATATTTTTTACCAGCCGATTGAATGGAATCAATTATCGCCAATTTATTGAACGCACTTTACCAAATTTGCTAGACGACGTCCCTATTTTTACCCGACATCGTATGTGGTTTATGCACGATGGTGCACCTGCCCATTTCAGTCTCTTAGCACGAGAGTTTTTAAATAAACATTATCGTAATCGATGGATAGGGCCCAGAGGAACATAATCGTGGCCACCTAGATCCCCTGATCTAAACAGTCTAGATTTTTCCTGTGGGGACATCTGAAAACGTTGGTTTACAGCATCCCAATAAATACTGAAGATGAGTTGAGAAACCGCATAATAGTTTGTTTCGACACTATCAGGAATACTCCAGGAATTTTTCAACGGGTACGAGACTCAATGAGGAGAAGAGCTGAAGCATGCATTCTTGCAGGTGGTGGCCATTTTCAACAGCTAATCAAAATTATTTTCGTTTTTGTTCACACGTTATTTAATGTTAGTTGTTTTAATTTAATTTTTAAAAATAAACCATAGGCACATAGCGAATGTGCATTTAATGCTTCTTATTTTTTTTGTCGGAAACTGTTTGTCGGACGATAAAAAGGCAAGATATTAAATGTGGCCTAAAATGAATGAGTATTTTAAAAATAATTTTTATCTTGAGAAAAATCAGTGGCGTACATAATATTTTTCCAAAATGTCTAGTCCAAACCCTTTCAGGACGCCACTGGTTAAATTTTTTTTTAAAATTTTCTACACCAAAAAATGGCTATTTATGCTTAGAGGGCATGTGTGAAAAATTCATAAAAATAGCTAGAAAGTTGTTAAAGTTATGATAGAAAAACCATTTTTTTCTTAAAACTTTAACGCCCTGTAGTTCGAAAGTTGATAGGTTAAGGCTATATGTTAATTTGAACTTTTCTTCTTAAAATCACCTAAGGATTCACAACGTTAAGGATCAGCATCTTATTATGAAACACCCTGTATTTCTATTTTACAAATGCGCTACGTTTGGGACCCAAAAGATAAGCAAAGGATGAATGAATACTAATCTAAACATTGCGTTGTTTATTCTAGCGGATTGTTATACAAAAAAATTTTAAACTAAACAAGAAGAAGAGAATATGTTTTCCCAAAATGTAAGTAAACATAATTTTTTTTTTTTTTTTTTTTTTTTTAAGTAAAATGTGAAATATTTTATTAATAAATATTCATCTGTGTTTTTTTTTAACTAAATAAAAAAAATTGAAACAAAAATAAAAGAAAAACCTAAAAAAAATTATTAGATTTAGTGTTGCGAAAACGCACAATGGAACAAAATGGGTTAATGTTGTCCATTAGGTGCTGATGTGGGTTTGTCGCATTTGAATTCGATTTGAATCAAACTGTTACAATAGATAATGAATCACATTCATTCCTTCCCCGATTCAACTGTAAGTGATGATAACCCTTTATGGTTATTTTAATATATTTAAATTAGTAAAATATAAAATTTCTCATTTCACTCGTATCATATCCATTCATTTCTATATTATTTTTATATTATTCTCATATTATATATACTTTTCTTGTCTAAATTTAAGTAACCATATACAATAGAAGTAACATAAAAGCCAACTTTGCCATTATACTTACAGGAAACTCAAAATGTTTAGTTTTATATTTCTGACCAATTACCTTCGCGCCGCACTTTTATAGTTATTGAGCCATATTCCGAAAATGATTTTCTTCCTATCATCAATTTTCGCTGTACTTTTATGCAAGGTTATTTGAAAACCTCCCACCCTTAATAGCTTGTTTTTAGTAAATAATATTACAAATCGGACAGACATGACAAATAATTAATTAAATGAGAAGAAGTTCAAATGCAACATCATTTTAAAGGTACCTATAGTTGAAATCTCTTTCCAATAATACTTTTGCTAAGTACTTCCCGAGAAATCGCGTTCTAAAATTGGAATTTTGTGTTATAATTTTAATTTCGAAAATCCAAGTATAGTTTGGAAATTTCAAAAAACAAGATTTCCCACTACTAAAGTGCATAGTATTTTGGATATACGACAAAATGTTATTAGGAATCGACGTTCAGGAAGAAAAACTGAATAAGAGTACAAAATGTCTATTTTGATATTTTGCATTATTTTAATAAATACTAAAAAAAAAAATTTCAAGAAAAATTATCCAAAATAATAAGTTAAACATAACTCGTTAGACTTAGATAATTTAATTTTTTTTTATTTCTTCAAAGGGAGGATGGAATAAAAATCATGCACAATATCAAAGTTAAGTCTTTAAAATTTTATACTCATACTCAAACCCGAACAAACCTGTCATATTTGTCGTTATTGTTAAAAAATAGTATATTACGTACCGAGGTAGAAAGTGTTTCATTCCTGTCGAGAGAGTCGGTAGTTAACCGAGGCGTGAAGCGGCGAGACAGTAATGAAACTTTCACCAAGGTTTTTATACTATTTTATTTACAACAACATCTAACATCCACTTCTTATTATTTTGAACTAAAATTAATAAAAGATAAATGTAATTTTGACTTTTCCATTGAAAAATTACACAGAAATTTCAAATAACCGCAGGTGGTAAAATAACGTATGTAGGTAATAATACACATCAAGATGGCAAAAATCATTTTTTGAATATGGTTTCGATGTCACTAAACAATATATTATTTTTAACAACAGAAAAATACTACCAGAGAGAGGAATTTAATTTTGCTGCTACTAAACCAGAAATTCGAGAAGCACCAAAAATAGTAGAAGAAGATCTTCAGCCAACTAAAAGCCTCCCGAGATACGACAAGACATATAACTGTTTCAAAGAATGGTGTACTGGAAACAAAGTTCATAATCCTGGTTCTTAGTCGGCGCTACTAGCTTATTTCAGTGAAAATGCCAAGACAAAGACGATATCAACGATTTGGTCACAATATTCAATGCTGAGGACCACTCGATCAATTAGGGAAAAAGTAGAAATATCTAAACAAGCAAAGCTATTAGCATTTTTTAAAAAGTGTGTTCGTATATTATTTTGAGATATCGATTTTTAAATAAATTACAAAAAAATTATTTACTTGCCACCCGGGTGGAAAGTAAAAGTAAAAAAACGTCAACTTTCCACCTTTCAAAGATAGATGAAATGTCATTATTACATGCATTGTTCAGTACTTTGCGAGATTCGGTACGGTATACACGGTTTTTATCGGAGTTAATCCTTTACCTTATCGCCTATTTTTTGCAACGATTAAATTTAATTTACTCGAAATATATGGTTAAAAATTTGTGCTATTCGGCTTTGGTGCGGTACTATATAAAAACATGAATCCTCCCCTAGACGGGGAGGATGCCCTAGTGCATGGGACGTCTGGTGATGCCCTTGGAAAAAGTGATACCAGTACAAACCTTATGGATTTACCTATTGAGGAACAAGAAAAAACACAAGTCAAAAAATATTTTAATATTTATTCGGATAAGTACAGCCTTAATTCAATTTATGTTATGATTGAAAGTATAAATAAAAATAATTTGGGGCGTATACATCCCCTAAGAGTAGGGCATATTCTACATAAAAAATTAATGATAAAAAATATAGTAGAAGTAAAATCTGTAGGAAGAAATCGTGTAAGAGTACAACTTCGTTCTCTTAAAGATGCAAATGAAGTATTAAAAAGTAGAGGTCTGGAACAAGAAGAATTGCGTGCATTTATCCCGAATCATATTCTGGAAACAAAAGGTGTAATAAAGGGAGTTGACACTTACTTTGACGATTCATATATTCAGCAAAACATTAAATCTTCCAGTCGAGTACTAAGTTTAAAAAGATTTACTAAAAAAATTCTTAAATTAGGAGAAAAGGAGCCAGTTTTTGTCAAAAAACAAACTGTTCTTCTAACATTTGAAGGTAATATCTTACCGTCCGAAGTCTATATTGACAGTGTAATTTTCCCAGTAGATGCATATTATGGTAGGGTAACACAATGTTATAAATGCTTGAATTACGGACACATTTCTAAGCAGTGTAAATCGAATGTTGAGCTCTGTATTTCATGTGGAAAAAATAAATCTGAAGATACTCAACATCTGTGTACTGCAACAGACATACGTTGCGTTAACTGTAAAGTAGGTACTCATAAATCCAATTCTAAGAATTGCCCCTTCTTTATTAAACAACAAAATATTAAAAAAGTTATGATTGATAACAGAATCACCTTTAAAGAGGCTGAAAAATTTTATGAAAATTCATATGCTAATGTTTCTATTAGCAATAGATTTAATCTAATACAGGATCCTGATGACTATAATGCAAATTTTCCCCCCTTATCAAATATTAAACACACGTACAGCCAACAGCCTAGGCAGATGCCTAAAAGAATATCACCACCATCTCTGTCGCAACCTGTAGCCAGCAGTAGCAAAATAGATTTATATAATAATAAAAAACGTAAACACACTACATCGCCTGTCCCTGGCTCAATGTTTCCCTTTGTATTTGGCCCAACTACGCCTATTCCTCCCAATTCTAATGTAAACAATAATTCTAATAAAAACAATGATATCGGAAGGTCGATTAGTGACCAAAATCAGTTAATTGATACTTTTGCTGGGTATTTTATTAAACTAATGGAAAAATTTAATTCACTAGATGAACTTAAAAATTTGGAAATAGATACTCTTAAGAAAGGTCTTGTAGAAATTGTAAAATCGTCTTCCTCGTACACAAAATAATGGATCCCACAAACAAACAAAATAAACTTAAGATTTTGCAGTGGAATTCGCAATCCGCTGTAGCCAAAAAACGTAGCCTTGAAATTTTTTTATATCAAAATAACATTGACATTGCTTTACTTAGTGAAACCTGGTATCTACCAGGCCGAAATATCTCCTTTACAGGATACAATATTTATCGTGAAGATAGAGCAGATGGTAAAGCTGGTGTCGCTATTTTCATTGCGAAAAAATTTTCTTGTTGTCCCATAGTCTTTGTACGTAATTTTAACCCTGGTGTGATGGTTTGTGGTATTCAAATTATTATGGACAATAAACCTATTTCCTTTGTCTCGGTCTATAGGCCACCTAATATTAAAACAAACGAAGCCGACTGGCGTAATATTATTTCACAAATAGCACCCCCTTATCTGATAGGTGGAGACTTTAACGCACACAGTGGCGTATGGGGCTCCTCAAAAAACGACTCTATAGGTGAGCAGATTCTTAATATTACAGAAGATCTCGATTTGGTAATTTTAAATGATGGATCGGCTACCAGACGGGTACGGCCTGGTGTTGGCAAGTCTGCTGTCGATTTAAGTCTTTGTTCCCCGAATATATGTAATAAATTTAATTGGAACATTGAATCCGATACACTTGGATCAGATCACTTTCCAATTGTGTTGAGTTTCGATTGGTCTAGTACATCTCAAGGTCAAATACAACCTAAAACAAAATGGAACACCAAAAAAGCCGATTGGAACATATATTCTACTTCTATTGATACTAAAATTAAGGCAGCCCCCTCATTTAAAGACACAAAAGAAAAATACTCTTATTTGATAAATTGTATTAATGATGCTGCGCACATAAGTATACCAATAAATAGGCCATACTCTTTTTATCGCCGTCCCCCTCCACCATGGTGGGACCCAGTAGATTGTGACGAGGCTATACGTAAAAGAAAAGACGCACTGAGTGAATACAAAAGTAATTCTAATCTGGAGAATTATATAAAATGTAAGAAAGTCGAGGCAGAAACAAAAAAATTTTTCAAAAAAAAAGCAAGGGAGAGCTGGATTTCATGGTGTTCTAACCTAAATAAAAATACTCCTGCTCAACTTTTGTGGTCACAGGCACGAAAAATGACTAGAAAAAACAATTTTAAAAAACCTTATAGTAATCAATGGTTTGAGGAATTTTTTGACAAGGTTGCACCTCCTACCGTAATCTCTAATATGGATGGTGGTTTGGATAACTCTCCAAACAATCATTTTCTATGTAGACCTTTTTCTGTCAACGAATTGGAATGTGCTCTAAAAAACACTAATAATACCGCTCCAGGTTTTGATGATGTGCAGTATTGCATGCTGTCAAATTTACCTCTTAATGGTAAAATGTTACTGTTAGAAATTTTTAATAATATTTATCTTTGTGGCACAAAAATTGAGGATTTTGAGAGGGTTATAGTAATTCCAATACAAAAACCTGGTAAAGATCCTAATTTGAGTAACTCTTATCGACCTATTTCGTTGCTTTCTTGCATCCTAAAGACACTGGAAAGGCTCATTAAATTTCGGTTGGAATATTGGCTAAGCAATCAGGAGCTTTTGCCGGAAAACCAATATGGATATAGGAAGGGGTTTGGTTCTGTAGATGCTGTCTCGGATATTGTGGTCGACATCCAAAATTGTTTTTCACATAATGAGTATCTCACAACTCTGTTTCTTGATATTCAAAGTGCGTATGATTCAGTCAACTTAAACATTTTAGAATCAAAAATGGTTACTGAATTTCGCATTCCACTCAATATTTCTAGGTCGATAGTCAGATTGTTTAACTTGAGAAGAGTTTACGTGAGAAATGGCGCTAATGAAAAAATTGGCCCTAGATATGTTATTACTGGCCTACCACAAGGATCGGTACTCAGCCCTCTACTGTTTAATCTTTATACAGCCGACATACACAAATTTTTATGTTTTAAGATTGTCCAGTATGCCGATGATTTTTGTATTTATATTCAGAACAGTAAATACGATATTGCTATGAGGCTACTCTCAGAAACGTTCGGAAAAATACTAAATTGGTGTAGAATAAATGGTTTTGATATTTCACCTGAAAAATCAGTAGTATGTGTTTTTTCCCGACACAATACTCCGAACTTGGATTCTGTTAATTTGCAAAATTTTGTTATTTCTCTCAAAACACAAGTGAAATACTTAGGCATTGTCTTAGATAAAAAGTTAAGCTGGAAACAGCATATTGAGCATCTTGTTGATAAATGTGAAAAGGGAATTAATTTTCTTCGTTCCATTTCTAAGACTTGGTGGGGATGTGACGTTCAAACGTCTTTGATTTTTTATAAATCATACATTAGATCCATTCTGGACTATGGCAGTATTCTGTATGGCTCTGCTTGTAAAACCCACTTGCAAAAAGTGGATCGTCTGCAATACAGGGCTCTTAGATTTTGTTTAGGTGCAATGAGGTCTTCTCCTGTAGAGGCTCTATTAGTTGAAGCCTTGGAACCCCCATTGTGTCTACGTAGAGAGGTTTTGAGTGGTAAATTTATATTCAAACATAGATTCTTTGACACAAACATTCTACAAAACATAGCTAGACTAAATACCTACGATCTAACTAACAAGTATTGGCATCATAAAAACTCTCCTCCCTTATGTGAGGCATACAGAAATTTTAATGATATTTTAAATCAGATTGCACCCTGGTGCATATCAGATTATGAATACCATAGCGGTTTTCAGGAGGTTGTTGTAAGATTTCCTCCGTTCACTGACATCCAAGTGAATAATAATATGGTTTTAAAAGCGGAACTTGCACAACATAAAGATTGTCTTCTCATTTATACCGATGCCTCTAAAACAGCAGATGGCAATGGAGCAGCCATATATGTTCCTCAAATAAAAAATGAGTTTAAATTCAAAGTTGACAGAAGTTGTAGTATTTTCACTGCAGAGGCTCTTGCTATTTTTAAGGCACTATATTTTGCACTCGAATATGACTATCATTTTTTTGTCATCCTATCTGACTCCATGTCTGTCCTTAAGGCATTAACGAATATCAAACCTTGGTCATACAGAATTAATCCTATATTATGGCACATTCGAAAATTATTACGACAGATTACGCTACAAAAAAAACAAATAAAATTTATTTGGGTTAAGGCTCATACTGGCCTGGCGGGTAATGAATACGTAGATACCTTAGCCAAGGACAGCATTTTTAATGGATCGCCTATCGGCTCTAGCCTAACTCTCAGTGATGCTGCCGTTGTCCTTAAATCAGCGATCTTGAATAAATGGAATGTAAGATGGAAGACCTATTGCAGCACCTCTTCAAGAAGATATTCATTTCTTGTTGAAAATATACCTAAAAACTACTGGCATAAAGATCTAATAGTTCCAAGACGTTTTATTACAACTATTATTCGACTTAAGTTGGGACATGCCTGTTATCCAGTGCATCTGAATAAAATTCACATTGTAACCTCTGACGAGTGTGATTACTGTCACGTCAAATGTGATTTGGACCACATATTCTTTGAGTGCAAAAAGTATAACAATCACATTAACTCATTAATTCAACAATTAATTCAAGAGTGTAAAATCGAATGTCCCTATAATATCCTCAACCTTTTATCATTGGAAAATATTAAAATTTATAATGTACTTATGAGATACTTATACAACATCAATTTAAAACTCTGAACCTTTCAATACGCGTAAAATATTTTACCATCCTAGTCTATCCTTATATGTATTCCTTTTTTGCAGTGGTCGTCATTCCTTGTATGTCATAAGATAAAGTCGCCCTGACCGACCCCAGAGGCGTGAAGCGTGTGACCCTGTTTTATATGTTTTAAATTCGTTCTTTTTGTAATTTTTTTTACTTTGTGACTGGCTGCATGACTAATTAGTCAAATGCCAATTAAAAAAAAAAAAAAAAAAAAAAAAAAAAAACATGCATTGTTGTAAATAAAATTATTGGTTGTTTTTCAGTGCATGTGTGTTAAATTTAAGTATTGCTTGTGGAACAAATAGTAATTCTTAACTCGATATGCCAAGACTGTGCCAAGTCGGCCGTAAACTGTATAAAACATAGACTCATATAATAATATTTAGGTTTGTTCGGGTTTGCTTTGAGTCTCGTCCGTCGATTGTTTCCTAACCAACACATATCAAGCAGACACATGATAAAAATAGATGGGGATTCTACACATCCCCGTTTCTTTTTTGGCCGGGTCCATGTTTGTTTCAAGTCGGTGTTATAGTCAAAATATTTAAAATTATATTATAACATTCGATTATCCAGCCGGCCCTGCATATTATTATTATTATTATACATTGCATTCCTGCTTTGGTGCACTAATTATAAGTCCCTTTTATACAATATTAATCTAAGCCACGACTAAACCAGGAGGAGAGAATTTCCTTAAAGTATATTAAATTAAATTAAGTCGGACCATAAATCTTACATGCTTAGGAGACCCGTCACCGAACACGTAATAAATCATGCAAACGCCTCCTGCTTATAATTTTCACAAACCTGAACAATGTGACATTCGGAATGGATGGCGAATTAAATTGCTCCTTATTTTTAAGTTCATTGGCATAATCCATTTAGTAAGCGGGAAATAATCTTTATTTTTGATAAATGCCGATATAATTTTTTTTGGTAACCCTACAGAAAATACCACGTCTATACCAAAAAAATTTCCAGGACTCCAACGGGTACAAAGAGTAATAAACGTAAAAAGTGAATTATTAAAGAAAACACTATTTGATGTCTTTGATTTTCACTATATTTTGTCAACATGACACGTGTTTCACAGTCACAGCGGCTAGTAGTATAGGAGTCACTTGGCCCGACCCCCACCCTTTTGTTTACATTTACTGGTGGCCTGCCATGCCAAGGGCATCATGTATAATTGGAAGTAACCCTATCAATAACCCGATTAAAATCGCGAAAACCCGAACAATTCCCGAATAAATTCGCGGAAGACCGTACATAATAAATGTTGCACTGTTCTTCTGCCATCGCAAGCGTTAGGGTCACTGAACTGGGGACCTTTGCTCGAAACAAAAGATTTTAGTTTTGTAGTGGATAAGTAAACAACAACATTGGATTTTTTTCGATTCAAATTGTAACGGCACCACAACACATAAGAATACCAGGCGTACTTAGTCGTTTTACATGCCTATCGGTACTGAATAAACCCCATCTTTTAAAGAAACTGGTCTTCAGTTTAGCTCTGATCTTCATAAGAACCATATGGATATTATTTAAATTGAATAAATAAACAAACAGGTGTTTATGTAAAATTAGAAGTTAATTAGTTGTTAGCAAGTAATTAATGGGGTTTCCGATTAAAATTATTTTAACAGATCATCGATATTGTGAAGTAAATGACTTGTCTACGAACATTTTAAATTCATTTTCTAATAATGATATTTGTATACGGAATGTACACCGACTTCAGTAAATTGTCTTAGGGTATGTGTCTCCCCCGAATTTAAAAGAATTGGCGCCAGGTTTATGTTTTATTAAATATGGAACTGAAGAATGGGGTATGCTATGTCACATAATATTAAAAGATTCCATTTATAGTACGAAGACAATGTATTTATTTGACAACATTGGCATTCGCCTTAAAATGGTTCCCCACGGATATTGCAATTTTTGAACATCGAGAAGAAGGAATAAATATGTGATTAAATTTGAAAATTTAATTGGATCATAATGACTATGTTGGGAATGATGAAGTAGATAACTAAGACCTGCGCATTTGAACAGTATTAAGAAAGCAGTCATCGAAATAGGCATACCTTAGACCACTAATAAAATTTTTAAAACTATGAAACTATATTGCCTTGACTTATTACAGACAGACAAAGTTTGACCGCCTGAAGGATGCATACATATGGGCTGCAAATTGTGGATGTTTACCTCGATTCAATATTAAGCAATAGAACATAATACATTATTTGGTATAAATTAATTAAATTTGCGGTGTCATCGAAATAGGCATACCTTAGACAACTAATAAACTTTTAAATTAGAAAGTATCACCTGAAGGATTCATGCAGATAATGTCCTCTTAGGCTGTAAAATATGTTGTGCAAAATGTTGATTAATTCCAATATTAAGCAACATAACATACATACATTATTTGGTAATCAGATGTAAGGTATAAACAATGATAACTTAATTATATAGTCATAAAATATAGTCATTGTAAATGAAATCATAGATTTGCTAAAAATTTGTCTAAATCAGAATTACTTTCAGTTCGACAATAAAATTTACACAGCCAAACAAGGGCTAATTATGGGCAATCCACTAAGCCCGATCCTGGCCGAAATATAATCCACACACATCACTTATCTAAATATTGTAAATTTTGGTATAGGTGTGTCGATGACATCCTTGTGTCTTTTTCTGGGACAAACAGACAGCTCTCATCGTTTTTCGAATATATTAACTCTATACACCCTATGATCAAATTTACTCTAGAAACAGAAAATAATAATTCCATCGATTTTTTAGATTTAACTATTAGTAGAATTCACGACAAATTCGATTTTTCTATTTATCACAAACAGTCACATACTGACCATACTATCAACAACAAATCACACCATCCTATACAATATAAATTAGCTGCATATAATAGTATGGTATACCGCTTAATAAATGTTCCAATGTCAGAAGATAACTTTACTAAAGAATTTAATATAATAAAACAAATTGCTATCAATAATGGTTATGATCACAAAATAATAGACGGTATTTATTCTAGAATGACTCATAATATTGCTTTAAAAGAAATCTTGATGACTAAAGAATCATAATTACAAAACATTAACATACATAGGTAAAGCTAGTGAAAACGTAAAAACTCTTTTAAATAAACAAGGTATCAAAGCTTATAAAACTAACAACAGTTTAGGGAAGTTAATAAACAATAATAAAGATAAAATTCTGAAAGATCAAAATAGCGGAGTATATAAATTAAACTGCGGCTCTTGTCCTAGTTCATATATAGGTAGGCCAAACAGCCCGTTCTTTTCGCACTAGAATTAAAGACCACCAAGATTCTTTCACCAAAAATAATAAGCATTCTACATACGCAGAACATTCAAAATCAGAAAATCATATTTTTAATAACAATTTCAAGATTTCGCATATAGAACAAAAGGGCTTGAAGTTAAATTTACTAGAGTCTATGGAGATTAACAAAATGAAAAATTTCCCTAATTTACTTAATCATAAGCTTGATATATGTTCTTCGCCTTTGTTAAATTTAAGATGTTAGTTAATGTGTTTATTTCTTCTACCTGCATTAAATAATAAAATCTCGTATTATTAAATAATTATCCCATAATATTATTGTAGGTCCTATTTTTACGAGACATATAAATTAAGTTATCATTGTTTATACCTTACATCTGATGAAGCCGCTGTGACGGTGAAACACGTGTCATGTTGACAAAATATAGTGAAAATCAAAAACATCAAATAGTGTTTTCTTTAATAATTTTATTATGGATTTTCATCAAGTTAAGGCTGAAAATATAAGATTTTTAAAAAGTGAATGTCAGTGATAGTCCCAATTGAAATTAATACACAGATATTAACTATCCCGAAGAAGAGAGTTACATCTCAAAATTTTGCATTTTTGTGTTCTTTTAAATCAACTAAAAATTGTATCTAATCCATGTCTAATTATAAGGGAAATAATGTTACATGTAAAAGGGCGTATAAATATACCGAGACGAACCCGAGGGGCGCCTGAGCCGTGCCAACAACGAGCCTGGTTCGTCGTATTGGTACGGGCTGCGAGCCTCGAACGCGCCTACTGCGAGCCTCTCGAGGAAGGCTCGTCAGAGGCTAGCAGCGATCCATTTTCTGTCGGTTTTTACCTCAGCTCAAAGGGATTTGGTGGTGCCGGTCCGCAGAAATGTTTCACCGATCCGCGAAAATATGTTTTTTAACATCTCCATACAAATACACTAATAAGAAACGACTCATTATAACTTTAAATACTTTTTGCGACATCATATCGAACAAACCCGAACAAACCCGACATCATATCTTTTGATCCGCATTTCTAACTGAAATTTTAATTGCGACAAAGGGATTTTCAGGTACATCTCAGTACTTACATACTCACGAGAGTAAAGGTTAGTCTTTCCTCTACATTTTTTTATTTGTCTTTCTCTAGTATATTATACTACTAGTATCTAGTAGCGCAAACTCAGAACAAGGATTTTGAACTTTGTTTCCCATACACCATTCTTTGAAACAGTTCTATGCCTTGTCATATCTCGGGCGGCTTTTAGTTGGCAGAAGATCTTCTTCTACTATTTTTGCGGCTTCTCAAATTTCTGGTGGAGTAGCAGCAAAATCAAATTCCTCATCTGATAGAAGTTTTCTGTTGTTAAAATAATATATTGTTTAGTGACATGGAAACCATATTCAAAAAATTATATTTGCCATCTTGACGGCAGATTATTATAGTATTTGCAGAATTATACCGTTGATCTTTTGACTGCAATAAAACCTCATTATCCCTTCGACCATAAAATAAATAAGGAAATCCCAAATTTTAAAACCTTTTCGAGCAGAGCCTGACCAGGTATACAAATTCAATTTATACCTATGCCTGATGCATATATAAATACAAAGTGATTTTTAATAATTTTAATCTTCTAAATACCGAAGCATTGATAAAAGACAAACATTAATGGAATCTCAACGTTTACGGGAATGGAGACTTAAATATTTAACAGCTGTTAAACAATTTAGAGAAGAAAATCGCCCAATTATTTACCTTGACAAAACATGGTTCGACACCCATGACACTCCAAGAAAGGGTTGGGATGATTTTTCCAAAAAATGTCAAATCAAGGTACCATCAAATAAAGGCAAAAGAATCACAATATTACATGCTGGTTCAGAGAACGGGGTTGTTCCAAATTGTCTGTTGCTTTCAGCTAAAAACATAGCAGATTCTTCTTTAGATTACCATCAACATACCGACGCACAACTATTTGAAGATTGGTTTAAACATAAACTCCTTAAAAATATACCTGAAAATAGCGTCATTGTAATGGACAATGCTAGTTATCATAGTCGGCAAGCATAAATCATTCCCAATTCTAATAATACAAAAGCAGAAATTCAAAATTTTATGATTGAAAGTGATTTATATTTTGAAGAAACTTACAAAAAACGAGAACTGCTAGAAGTATTAAAAGCTTTTAAAATAAATAAGGAATACGAGTGTGACAAACTTGCAGCAGAAAATGGACATACAGTGTTTCGTCTTCCTCCGTACTATTGTATATTCAATCCTATTGAGCTAATATGGCACCAATTGAAATCCAATATTAGGAGAAATAATATTTCTCCTACATTAAATGCACCTGTAGTAGAATTAATTAAAAACGAAGTAAGAAAAATTTCTGCAGACAGCTAGAAAAACTGTGTACAGCATGTACTTAAGGTGGAAAATTCTTACAATTGTATGATTACAAATGTTCAACCCTTAATAATAAGTTCAGGATTAGATGAAGATAGTGATAGTGATACAGAGTTAAATTTTGAATAAATTATCAGTAGTTTCTTAGAATTTAATTAATTTTTATTGTACTTGTTATCCTAATAGTTATACTTTTAAATTATATTATTTTCAATTATCATTAATTGTTATCATTATTTTACATTTATTATAGGTACCTAAAACTAAAAATACCTATCTATTTATTTTAAATTATAAAAATAAATCATGTGGTGTGGTATACATTTTCAAGCCGGCCCTGATCCCATTTATTGAGCTTTGAAGAGGTTGAGTGGTATACAATAGGGTTTAATCAGGTAGTTTATTTATGGCAGTAAGAGTCAACGGTATAATTCTGCAACAACTATACCTACGTTATTTTACCACCTGCGGTTATTTGAAATTTCTATCTAATTTTTCAATGGAAAAGTCAAAATGACATTTATCTTTTATTAATAATATTAATTCAAAATAATAAGAAGTGGATGTTAGATGTGGTTGTAAATAAAATAGTATACAAACCTCGGTGAAAAGTTTCATTACTGTCTAGAGATTTAGTTAACCTCGGTTAACTACCGACTCTCTCGACAGGAATGAAACACTGTTCACCTCGGTACGTAATATACTATTTCAACTTATATACATACAATTAGTTGACACGTATTTCAGGATTTTGCTGAAAAAAAATTATTTTACAAAATATCCATACATCAATTTTTGATAATTTGCTGGATTTTCTCCAATTTTCTCATAATTAAAATTCAATATTTCCAGTTGTACTGATCGTATCAATGTCGGTCTTTCTTTATTTAGTGTATTAAAAAAATTGACAGTGTGAACAAATGTAAAATAATTATAATTTATTTGTTTAAATAGTTTTAAGCCCGAACAAACCTATAAATACCGTTTAGATCGGTAGTTATTAAATATTCTCGATCACAAGTCACGATCCATTTTCTGTCGGTTTTTAACTCAAGCTCAAAGGGATTTGGCGGTGCCGGTCCGCAGAAATGTTTCACCGATCCGCGAAAATATGTTTTTTAACATACCCATACAAATACAATAATACGAAACCACTCACTATAATTTTAAGTACTTTTTGCGACTTCATATCTTTTGATCCGCTTATTGAATTTTGATAAACTTTTCACTGACGGGTAGTCCCACTATTTAGCTTTATATTGACGTAGCAAAGTTTAATTTTCTCGTCCATTTAATTCAATATACGAGATAATTAAATAGGGGTATTTCTAACTGAAATTTAAATTGCGACAAAGGGATTTTCAGGTACATCTCAGTACTTACATACTCACGAGAGTAAAGGTTAGTCTTTCCTTTACATTTTTTTATTTGTCTTTTTATCTTTAATAGTTTTAAAGTTATACCGCTTTTTCCAGAACATTATATTTTATGTATACCTACCTACTTACTAATACGTAGGTATACATGATGCTACAACTTACATTTTTGTCGCGCCAAAGACCCTAGACCATTATCAATAAAGATTGACCCCCCTCCTGATTTTAAAACTGCCGCATATCGCCTGCCCATGCCGTGCCATGGTTGAGATGCAGTTATTTATTTTTTCTTCCAGTTTAAATTATAGTAAAGAATTATCCGTTTTTATTTTATCCCGTATATTAAATTAAATGCACGGAAAAATAATATTTGCTACGCTAATGTGTAGCTAACTAGCGGGGCTACCCGCCGATAAAAGTTTATCAAAATGCATTAAGCCAATAAAAATATTTGATGTCACAAAAAGTACCTAAAATTATAATGAGTTGTTTCGTATATTCTTCAGTGTAGAAGAAAGTTTTAGTTTTCTCCTTTACTGTAAGCGGTCCGCAAAAAAGTAGTAATTATATATCTACATACCACATATACTCGTATATTAATAATATATTGCTAATACTATCTGCAATTATGTCCCCGCTATGGGCATCGAAGGGGGCGTTGTGAGTTGACGCAGTTCGGAAATTTCTTTGTGAAAGTAAACATTTGACAGAACTGGATTTGGTTAGTCAGGAAAAGTATTGCAATCAAAATTTCGATTAGTCCGATTTAAGACAGCGTTCCATGCACGATATGATGATCCGACGGTGCCCTGACTGGTGTAAACCTTTGGTGCCAAATTCCGTCCGAATATTTGTAACAATCGACACGATGAGCTTTATTTTAACTTTCATCCGACGTCGTATGTTTCTTAACCTCACTTTTTTCTAAATCAAAAATTAAGAATGAATATTATATATATTATTATATTGACTATTTTGGGAATTATTATCAGCTACTAATGCACCAAATTAAAAAAACATTAATTTTAAGCTTAGATAGTGACCACACATATATTATATTGTATACGAGTGACACTATCTTTTTTTTTACAAGCTTTTTAGTGGAATTCGGTTCCGAAGATCGGATAATGTGATAATCAAAATATTTTCGTATACAGGGTGTAACTAAATAAGTGTAAAACATTTAAGGGGGTGATTCCTCATCGAAAAAAATATAGGATCTTTCATATAAAGAAACTTCATTGGAGCATCCCTTGTTAAGATGCAGCCCCTTAAAGGGGGTACATAAAATGTGTTTAACAATTTTTTTCACAAGCACTAAAAAAGTTACAATATTGAAATTAACCTGACATTTTCTACTACCAAAAAGACACTTAGCCAGTAATTTATTTGGTTTACCCCATGGTTGTAAGGGGTGGAAAACGCAACCCCTAAAATTTATTTCCAATGTAAGTTTTTGTCTTATTATTTGTTTACCATCTAAAAATTTATTTCCGATAGCCTGTTTCATTCTAAACAAAAAATGTCTCTTGAATTTTTTGCCCAAAATAAACCAGTTCGCAGCAAACAATTATTTTACGAACAAGATACATATCGCCATAAAACGAAAATACGAAACTAATTTATCCAGTCTATTAGCGATAGTGACAATTAAATTGGTCTGAAGGTAGACATATTGAACATTTACTATGATTTCTAGATGTTGTATGTTTTGTTATTAATAAATTAGTTTTGTTTATTTATAAATTTTATGTACCCCCTTTAAGGGGCTGTATCTTAACAAGGGATGCTCCAATGAAGTTTCTTTATATGAAAGATCCTATCTTTTTTTCGATGAGGAATCACCCCCTTTAATGTTTTACACTTATTTAGTTACACCCTGTATATGTACATACCTGAAATACTTTATACCTGGTATTGATCCACACCCTTTTGCAAAAAGCACCATGCACTTGTGTCCTTTCATCTTAAACAAATCAAGCCACTAACCTACCAAACAGCGAATCGAATCACCACAAATTAAAAACTCCTTTACAAAAATGGTTGTTAAATAATGAAAGTTTATAAGCACTAATATACCGACAACAATGTGGATGAACTACTTTGTATTCTGTAATTTGAAAAAGCATCCAGAACCAAAGATGGCGACGAATAACAACAAACAAATAATGTCGGGCCGGCTCTGACGCGATCGATAAAATTTCCACCCTACTGCGCAAACTCAATAGACCCGCGCCATCTCCCATAGCATGTATTTTGGAACCTTCGTATTGGCAATATACTGTTTATATATATGTGATATCTACTGGTCTGTCGGACTAAAAGATTGGACACCACTGATTTACACCTATAGGTTCTCCCCTTTCCTAGAACATACTGTATGTACATATTAATATGAACAGAATACTGGTTATTTCGACGGAAAAGCATCGCTGTTTTACGAAATATATCTGGCCCCCGTCCAGTCAATGTTTGCCGGACGTACTTTACGTCTTATGTTAAAGAGTTCTTACAGAAGTTCATAAATTTCCACAGTATTTTATTTTCAAGTTGATCTCGCAAACTCCAACTATAACTCTTTGTCTGGAAATTTCAAAACCCACTAAATATTCTATGATTACAGTAAAAGCAAGACTTAAAACTTTCGAAACTGAAAACTAGGTCCTTTTATCCAAAGTGAAATCCAAATTTTCACCCCGGCAAGTTTTCTACTTTCCAGATTTCAGGAAACGGCTTTCAGCAAGTCTGTATATTTGCCGAAAAGAGGACGCAATTAGACCAACTGACAATCACCAGACAAATGTTCTAAAGTAACAGAGAATTTAACTCATCGTAACGTATTCGGGGTTATTCTTTGAAAGAGAGACATTGGTTGTCCATAAAACTTTTGCGGCATCTTTCGATAATATAATACTTAATTTTACCTACGGTCATTTTTTTACGAACCGCACACTTTTTAGCCTTGACATTTTAGAATCGTCCAAAAATTTTGTGGTGTATTTACAACCATGCATGTAATAATGCCATTTCATCTATCTTTGAAAGGTGGAAAGTTGACGTTCTTTTACCACCCGGGTGGAAAGTGTATTATTTTTTTGTTATTTTTTTAAAAATCGATATTTCAAAATAATATACGAACACACTTTTTTAAAAATGCTAATAGCTTTGTGTGTTTAGATATGTCTACTTTTTCCTTAATTGATAGAGTGGTCCTCAGCATTGAATATTGTGACCAAATCGTTGATATCTTCTTTGTCTTGGCATTTTCACCGAAATAAGCTAGTATCGCCGACTCAGAACTAGGATTTTGAACTTTGTTTGCCGTACACCATTCTTTGAAACAGTTATATGCCTTGATATATCTCGAGCGGCTTTTCGTTGGCAGGAGATCTTCTTCTAGTATTTTTGCTTCTTCTCGAATTTCTGGTGGAGTAGCAGCAAAATCAAATTCCTCATCTGATAAGATTTTTCTGTTGTTAAAATAATATATTGTTTAGTGACATGGAAACCATATTTAAAAAATTATATTTGCCATCTTGATGTGTATTATTACCTACGTTATTTTACCACCTGCGGTTATTTGAAATTTCTGTAAATGTGATAAGTCCTTAAATTCTAAGTAAAGGTGAATTTAAAAATACTAAAATAAAATTTCCTACTCTTCAAAAGAATAAATTGATGATGGTCGCGAAAAACGAAGCGTTGAATTGAAAATCGATTCGATGCCATATTGTAAAATTGGCAATAAGAGAGTAGCTTCTATTTTGAAATGTATATTTAATAAACTCGTGAAAAAGTAAACGATTTTCACAATTTTTAATAAGAGAGAAAAATAAACATATCTCATTCAGCAGAGCCCATCGATTTCTATTATACGATTTTTAATGGGCGATGATGCGCATCAATTTGTAATTCTACTGAATGCATTTTGTTATCAGTTTATGTTTGGTTAGGATCCATCCTAAATATTTTCATCAAATATTACATTTTTTTCTGTATGAAATGTATAATGTTCACTAGCGGAGACCGTGTATAATATGTTTCCATAATTATTATAATTCACTTGTTTCGTAATTTTCTATAATTTTCACTTTTTACCCTGACAAACAAAACTGAGATAAATCGCTGTCAGATCACAAATCGTTTTTTAAATTCGATGGAAAAAGATGGTGGACTTCGATTTGTGAAATCGATTTTTTTAGTTCATGCTAATCGATTCTGGTCGTGATTACTAATCGCTTACAAATCGATGGGCTCTGCTGAATGCTCCCATTATCATAAAAAGTCGCGCCGTATCCACTGCTGACAGTTTGTCAACAAACACATACGATTAGTCAGTCGTCGGCGACATTATCGACTCGTTATTTTAAAACTCTACAAAAAGAAAGAAACTACATTTACACACATAACAACAGAACAGAAAAACGATAGTGATAAGAACTGGTACCTTTTACACTTTATTTATTAAGCAAGAAACATCTTAACACGTCAAACTCCCCGTAACATTTGCAAATTCACTGAAACTCCGCGTCGACAAAGTGAAGTCAATTTCGCGTTTCAAATGGGACTGGCTGGTGGGCGAGCTTAATAATTTTCAATTGCGTCGCGTTGAGCTAGCGAATAACGGAAGGTCGAGGCATGCGTACTATTTGGCAGCACTGTAGAACCTTGATATTAGCAACATAATTAATAAAAACAAACCATTTCCATATAACACCTTGTAGAATCGTCACATCATTTAGGGATCACTTTGATATGGGTCGTTGAAATAAGTACAGTTAAACTTTTAGTTAAATTTACTATACAGGATGGTTCTGATTAAGTCGGCACTATTGCTAACTCCGTTATTATTAGAGCTACGGTGTTGGTTAAATTAATAATCTCAATTGAATTAAATTTAGGCCTCATTTTAAAAAAAGTGATTTTTTTTATATAATGCTTAAACGCGATGTTCAATTGCTTTTTTGCTTCTGCCATTTTAATTAACGGAAAAAATTCCACTGGTGTATGAATTTAACCAAGATCGTAACTCCAATAACAACGTTTGGGGACTTGCGATCGAAAATATTTAATAACTACCGATCTAATTAGGTGTCACTTTTTCGCAAAATAAATTTTGCATATAAGAGGATAAAGAAAAAATGGTAGTTTTAAAAGTATAGTATATTAAAACCCTTTAAATAATTAAATTGTTGTTATTAAATATTAAATTTCGTACGATTCTAAAATTTGAAGGTTAAAAAGTGTGCGGTTTTTAAAAGAATTAGCACATTCAGCAGAACCCATCGATTTGTAAGCGATTAGTAAGCATCTGCTGAATGCACTAAAAAAATCGATTTTACAAATCTATGAGAAATCGGACCGCATTTTTTCCATTGAATTTAAGAAGCGATTTGTGATTTGACAGCGATTTTTGTCCGTTTTGTTTGTCAGGCTAAGGAGTGAAAATTATAAAAAAATTACGAAAGAAGTGGATTTTATGATTATAAAATATGTTATACATGAACTCCTCTAGTGCAGAGGAGCATTAAAAATAAAATTATCCATTTCATACAGAAAAAAAATGTAATATTTCATTAAGAGGGATCCTAACCAAACAAAAAACTGACAACAAAATGCATTCAGCAGAACTATAAATCGATGCGCATCGTGACACCATCGAGTAAAAAATCGTTTATAAATCGATGGGCTCTGCTGAATGCAGCCGATCATTTATAATTTATTTTCTGTGTATTAAATTAATTAAATAGTAAAGATAACGTAAAGTTTCCTAAATTACACACATCTATTTTGTGTAAAACAATCTACTACGTAATTCCTGAAAGAAATTTATAGACAAAAAAAAATTAAATTACAGCCTGGCTAACTTTTTATGAATGTTAACTTTTAATTTAGAAGCACCAAAATCCTGCAATAAAGAACTTAATTTCTTACAAAACATTTTATGGGGAAAATAAACGTCTGACTAAAATGAGGAATAAAGCGTAGATACGTATCAAAAAAATTTATAACTCCACAGGGCTTAAGAAAAAGTTTATTTCTTTGTTTCTGCCTGCTTTGTATCGTTTACTGTTTGATTAAAAAAATTAATGTGTATAAATTGCGAGATCCGCATGAAAATACAGGGTGTTCACTAATGACGCGCAAATATTTCATCGTGTGAATCTAGAGGTCATTTTATGAAGAAAAGTTTATTTTATGAAGAAAAGTTCATTTTATGAAGAAAAGTTCATTTGAATATAAGATTTCTGCAACGATTTAAATTGTTTGCTACAGGAGGCTAATTTTTTTCAAAATCGTTATTTTTTAATCACTTCGAAAGTACTTTAGATAATATTTTCACTTTTATTATGTGTTTGAAACAGCATATTTTAGTTAGAACCGATAGTATCACCAGTGGCGTTCCTGCAAATATAACCGGTGATATTTTACGAAAACATCACTGTATTTTTTTCAATTAGCCAAAGGGTAGAAAATATTATATTTCAAACGCAAGTATCTTAAAAAGGTAGGGTCTAGGTATAGAATTTATTAAAGCAACAAGCAAGTTTGATGGCTAGGATAAAAATAAAAGAACATTTTCTCCTCAGCTTTTTGAGCCACCTCGTAGAGTCAAAAATAATTTATAACATATCCTAATAATTCCATTTTTTATACAGGGTGTTATGAAAATGACTTATTATATTTAAATGGGTGTTATTATATTCCTTGGGTGTCCTAGAAAAAGTCTACATTTTTTTTTAATCGAATATCTAAATAGTAAGGTAAAAACCCTTTTTATCCACATAGTGTCGCGCCGTTCCATCTGAATTCAGTTAGCAACAATGTTGGTCACTAGAATATACTAACAGTGTTGTCAGATTACACCGCATGTTTCGCCCTTGCTTGGATACCTGCCGCGCGCGACTATCATTGCTTCAGACTCTAGGGTGGAATGACGCTGTCGAGGGTTCCACGTGCTTAATGTATACTAACTTTAAACGTTTTGTCAGCTGTAGCATTACCGGATTTTTTTTTGTTGTGAAATAATTCATAATAAGAAATATTGTGATGTGATTTCAAATTTGTGTGATATTACCTATTGTTGGTTCTGTTACAAAACATACTTTTTGTGTTTTATTTTTTTATGGAATTTAATTATAAAACGGATTATAAGATCGAAGGTAAGAGAGTATGCACCTTAAAATTGTAGTATTTTTTTTTTCTAAAAAGTTTGAAAAATAAGTGATAACGCGGGTCAAATACGTCTTGTTGTCAAAAACTGAACACGTGTGTTTACAATTCTGTGTTGCAATATATGACAACACCGCCTCAATAAACTATTGATTGCGAACGTCCTCAGTAGCGGCCACGTAAATTTTCAGATTTCATATAAAGTGTAAATTTCGTACAATAATTCAAAGAGCCATTTAAGGTTATTGTTCTTCAATTTATTTTCATTTCAGGATTTGCCGGTTTAAATATAATAAGTCATTTCAATAACACCCTGTATATGTTAGATAATAACGGAGCTCTAAAATAAACAGCTACTCTGGAGATATTAGTGCGACATAAACTTATTTTCCGCACTAACATCAGCCTGTACAATAACCGCAAAAACGTATAAAATATACACTGAACAGTCACGTCTAATTTTTAATAACTTGAGTTCAACTGTAAAAAGTATCATTTTGCAGACATAACAGAAAACTTACATTTGTCGTCAGTTAGAAATTTTCAAAGGTCGACAAGGCATTTCTGACACAAGTAATTTCCACTGAAATTGCGTTATAAACACGGCCCAATTATTACATACAGTTACATTTTTATTTTTAAATGTCTTTAGTCTTGGAACAAGACATTTAAAATTACATGACGTTTGCCTGGTCAATGGCGTTTCGCAACTGGCTTTCCCGTCACTGAAAATAACCGAACAAACCCGAACAAATGAACGAAATAATTGTGCTTACAATACAGGGTGTTATGGAAATGATTTATGCAAATGGGTGAGTCCCTTGGGTGTCCTAGAGGAAGCGTATATATTGTTTATTTACAACCACGCATCTAGTAATGACATTTCATCTATCTTTGAAAAGTGGAACGTTTTTTTACTTTTACGTTCCCCCAGGGTTTGTTCGTTGTTAATTTTTTTAAAAATCTTTTCGGCTTGTATCCTTTGTTTTGCTTTTTTAAGAATGCTAATAGCTTTGCGTGTTTAGATATGTCTACTTTTTCCCTAATATAGAGTGGTCCTCAGCATTGAATATTGTGACCAAATCGTTGATATCTTCTTTGTATTGGTATTTTCACTGAAATAAGCTAGTAGCGCCGACTCAGAATCAGGATTTTAAACTTTGTTTCCCGTACACCATTCTTTGAAACAGTTATATGCCTTGTCATATCTTGGGCGGCTTTTAGTTGGCAGAAGATCTTCTTCTACTATTTTTGCTGCTTCTCGAATTTCTTGTGGAGTAGCAGCAAAATCAAATTCCTCATCGTTCTGTTGTTAAAATAATATATTGTTTAGTGACATGGAAACCATATTCAAAAAACGATATTTGCCATCTTGAAGTGTATTATTACCTACGTTATTTTACCACCTGCGGTTATTTGAAATTGCTGTCTAATTTTTCAATGGAAAAGTCAAAATGACATTTATCTTTTATTAACAATTTTAATTCAAAATAATAAGAAGCGGATGTTAGATGTGGTTGTAAATAAAATAGTATATAAACCTCGGTGAAAAGTTTCATTACTGTCTCGAGATTTAGTTAAGTTAATTACTACCGACTCTCTCGACAGGAATGAAACACTTTCCACCTCGGTACGTAATATACAATTTTTTAAATAAAGTGTCTATAAAAACCAGTTAAATTATCCCACATATGACAACGTCATAAACATTGGTGATGCCAGGTTGCCAAAACATAACGAGGGCTCCGACATTCCGTACTTCGCTACCACGATGTAGCACGACGAATGTTCCCCATGTCTCTTCCCGTTTGATATTGTTCAATCGAATAGTGTGGTACGAGGGTTAAGTGTTGCTAGAGGCGTGTAAAATTTACCAGTTGTTATTATTTCAACAACGCAGATGCAAAATCTAACCGCGTCACCTCGATCACTATATACGGTAAAGGTCTGTTATGTTGTGAAATAAGTTGCTTCCATATGCCTTAAATTTGCACAAGTCTGCACAAAAAATGTACATTATTCTATGAGAAGATTTGTTGAGGTAAGAACTTAATAAAATTGTAGCATATATTTTTTCTAGAGTTTGAACTTACTGACAATATCGCTGGCGATTGACGTCTTTTGTTAATCATATGGGTTGGCTATTAACTTCCAGTAGTGCATGCGGGTTTTTAAGACAATGAGATAAGGTGATTTTATCGGTAATTAACCTGCCATTTATGGTTATTTTTCTGCAATTTGTTTTATTACAATTGATGGGTGGATTTGTTCGAGATTCTTTAAATAAGACAGGAACCTAACCACTGGCTGCATTCACCAGAGCCAACATCGATGCGTAGCGATTGGTAGTTCTGCTGAATGCATATTTTTGACAATTGGATTTCAATTTGTGGTTAATTCTTTGTTTGGTTAGGATCCCTCCAGGATACCGTTCAATTTAATGAATTAATCAAGATAATCTGGTTCTGTAAGGCCGGTATTAGACTATCAAATATATTTGACAAAGATATTTTATAAAAGAAATTTTATAAAATATTTGAAGTGTAATATCAGTTCTTTTATAAAAAATTTATTTTATAAAAGATATTTTATAAAAGATAACAACAGACGATTATCTTTGATAAAAGATTTTATAGTTGATTGGTAACGGTAGTAACCTCATTTTCTGACAATAGGGCATAAATTTGACATTGACTGCGACTGGTATTGGTATATCATTATAATACCATGGCGGAAAATATGTTTGTCTGGTGCATTTCAACAACAAAATTGCTAATTTCGCAGTATGAAAGGTTCGAAATATTGTACAACCATCAACATCCGGATTACAAAAACCGAAATAAAAGACTGGATTTATTTATTTATTTTCATTTTTTGCCTTGCAAGTTTCTGGGATTATGCCTGAAAGGGTACATTGAGGTATGCGACTGCTGTACTGTAAACTAGCATAACTCTCTCCTGTTGCCATAAACCGAAGGGTAACCATAAGGCGTTCCTCAACGCTGATACAATTCCTTAAATGTGTATTCCGTCGGGATATCAATGGTGATATCTTTATAACAATAAAGTTAAATGTGTCCTCGTCCATTCTTAAACTCCTAATACCTTCAACTCGTAACTTCAGAAGGATATTGTTGTGGACACCCCTTAAATTACGTCTTGCCACCCAGGGCCTTACCAAAAGGCGCCTAGCTCTTTTTTTTTGTTTTTTAATACTAAACACATTGTAATCACGGCAGCACTTAACGCTAGACAAGCTAATGCACGTCTATCGTTCATTTTTAATTGTAAAAATGTGACAAGTTCCTTCAAAAATTGTCAAAGTTCTTTGACAGTGTAATACTAGTATAAACTTTTATAAAAGAAATATTATCAAAGCAATGCTACAAAATATTTTATAAAAGTTCTTTGTCAAATATATTTTATAGTCTAATATCGGCCTAAGAAACAGAACAGAGAATTAATTTTTATTTACAACCATGCATGTAATAATGACATTTCATCTATCTTTGAAAGGTGGAAAGTTAACGTTTTTTTACTTTTACTTTCCACCCGGGTGGAAAGTAAATTATTTTTTTGTAACTTATTAAAAAATCGATATCTCAAAATAATATGCGAACACACTTGTTTTAAAATGCTAATAGCTTTGCGTGCTTAGATATGTCTATTTTTTCCCTAATTGAGGGTGTTGTCCTCAGCATTGAATATTGTTACCAAATCGTTGATATCTTCTTTGTCTTGGCATTTTCACTGAAATAAGCTAGTAGCGCCGACTCAGAACCAGGATTATGAACTTTGTTTTCCGTACACCATTCTTTGAAACAGTTATATGTCTTCTCGTATCTCGGGCGGCATTTAGTTGGCAGAAGATCTTCTACTATTTTTGCTGCTCCTCGAATTTCTGGTGGACTAGCAGCAAAATCAAATTCCTCATCTGATTTCTGATCAGCATTTTTCTGGTGTTTAAATAATATATTGTTTAGTGACACGGAAACCATATTCCAAAAATGATATTGGCCATCTTGATGTGTATTATTACCTATGTTATTTTACCACCTGCGGTTATTTGAAATTTCTGTCTAGTTTTTGAATGAAAAAGACAAAATGACATTTATCTTTTATTAATAATTTTAATTGAAAAGTAGTATACAAACCTCGGTGAAAAGTTTCATTGCTGTCTCGACAGGAATGAAACACTTTCCACCTCGGTATGTAATATACTATTAACAAATTGAAAAAATTGGGCAAAAAAATTTTAGGAATACAAACTCAATAAATAATTGTTACCTAACCCAACAAACCGATGAAACAAATCACAAATTCGATGGAAAAAATGACGTCTGATTGGTCATGGACTAGTCGGATCGAACGTTTTTTAGAGCATTCAGCAGATGATTACTAATCGCTTACAAATCGATGGGCTCTGCTGAACGTGCCCATTATTTTATCTCACATCCGCTATTTTGTCACCAAACGTTCAACACTGAGACAGTACAAAGACCAGCTTTATTTTTAATCAATCCTAATTTGTCAACGTCAAAACAATTTTAATTTGAAGCATCGCCTAACCTGATTTTCCTGTTTCTCCGACAGAAAAATAGCCTTTGAAATGAAACGTTTCGTGTTTAATTAGAAAAGTGTCAGAAAGTAGAAGTAAAGTAATTTTATATAACATGAGTATCATAAGGTAATTCAGAAATAAATAGATTGGAAAAATTATCAAGTGAAAAATCGCTTAGAGGTTTTATTTTAGGAAGAAGATCAAAAACTATTATAGGAAACAATTCATATGGATGGTATTCGACGAAGGTTAAAAATCCTGTTGAACCGGGTCCGTACTTTATAGCAGCGCAGGCATCGGCTGGTTATAGCGCCGCAGCAGTGGTTACTGCAAAGGGGAAAATTATCAGGATTTCTTTTGAACCTACAAAAGTGTACCAGACTGGAATATTTCAGGAAATGTCCACTAATAATATATGGCAAGGTTTAGTACTTTGCATTAAGGTGAGATTTTAAGAATCAACAGTACTTCGGTCTTGACCAATCGTTTAGTTTAAAATTATTCGCATTCCGTCATATAGACGAAAATTTAGTTCTGATTATTATGTTCCTACTATGACCAGCACTAGAAAAGATCTTCCTTCAGAGAATTCCGTAGCTATGCGCATTTTTGTTTTAAAGATACATTTCTAGTAATTCCGCCGGCTGGCGCGGGCTCTGAGAGTAGCGTTCAAAATTATGCATTCAAAATTAAGCGGTATATAATTACAGTTTTTTGATATTTTACTTACTATGCATTCTCAACCTAGTCACTATCACTATTGTCCTTATAATTATATCGTATCTCGTACCTTGCCTTTCCTATACTTCCGAAGTATACCGGAAGCATTTATACATTCCGTACCTGTATTAGCACCCAGTGCAATTTCATTGGCCAGATTTTTATTTCATTTAAAACCAATCATAGTTAGAGTGCGAAATCTGTATATGGAATATTAATCGGTGAAAACGCGCAATTTTTTATTCAGGTTATTTTAGAAAGTATAACTTCTGGTAGGTATATAATAAATAAACAAAAGTCAACTTTTTAGCTTAAAAGCTACGCCAGATAGAAAATTATCAATTAGATAGTGAGTATAATTTTACTAGTAGTGGTAAATTAAAATACAGGAAGTTCCATTTTAAAAAATTGAATTATACAGGGTGTTATGGAAACGATGTATTATATTTAAACCGGCAAATCCCGAGATGAAAATAAATTGAAGAAAAATAACCATAAATGGCGCTTTGAATTATTAAGCGAAATATACACTTTATATGAAATCTCAAAATTTATGTGGCCGCTCCTGAGGCCCTTCGCAATCAATATTTTGTTGAGGCAGTCTCCAGGTTCAAAAGAGGTTAATGCATTATAGGCGATGGTGTCATATTGCAACACAGAATTCTAAACGCACGTGTTCAGTTTTTGACAACAATACGTCTTTGACGCGCGCTATCACTTCTTTTTCAACTCTCTTACCTTCGATCTTATTTTTAAATAATCCGTTTTATAATTAAATTCCATAAAAAAATAAAACACAAAGAGTATATTTTGCAACAGAACCAACAGTAGATAACATCACACAAATTTGAAATCACATCACAACATTTATTATTATGAATTATTTCACAACAAAAAAAAATCGGGCAATACAACTAACAAAACGTTTAAAACTCGTACACGTCAAGCACGTGGAATCCTCGACAACGTTGTTCCAATCCCGAGTCTCGAAACATACTGAAGTATGAAGTGGCGCCGGTATTCAAGGAACGACGAGACACGCGGTATGATCTGACAACACTGTTGGTATACTCTAGGGACCCACATTGTTGCTAAATGAATCCAGGTTCAAAAGAGGTTAATGCATTATAGGCGATGGTGTCATATTGCAACACAGAATTCTAAACGCACGTGTTCAGTTTTTGACAACAATACGTCTTTGACGCGCGCTATCACTTCTTTTTCAACTCTCTTACCTTCGATCTTATTTTTAAATAATCCGTTTTATAATCAAATTCCATAAAAAAATAAAACACAAAGAGTATATTTTGCAACAGAACCAACAGTAGATAACATCACACAAATTTGAAATCACATCACAACATTTATTATTATGAATTATTTCACAACAAAAAAAAATCGGGCAATACAACTAACAAAACGTTTAAAACTCGTACACGTCAAGCACGTGGAATCCTCGACAACGTTGTTCCAATCCCGAGTCTCGAAACATACTGAAGTATGAAGTGGCGCCGGTATTCAAGCAACGACGAGACACGCGGTATGATCTGACAACACTGTTGGTATACTCTAGGGACCCACATTGTTGCTAAATGAATCCAGATGGAACGGTACATTTCCTAAATTTCCTTAAATTTTTAAACCTTTAACTGCATTAGAAGGAACTTGATCTCAGAAACGGTTGGAGATGGGCATAGGAAATTATTAACAAAAGTTACTTGCATTTTTACATAAAATGAAAAAATACCAAACCTTTCCCTATACTTCCGAAATATACCGGAAAGGTACGATGTGGCTTTAGGCATTGATTTACAACAATGGAGAAATTTTAAATAGAATGGTCTTTAATTTCGGGTTTGTAGTATAATAAGCTTTGAAAGTGTTTCATCAAATTTAAGTTAGTAAGTAATACAAGTAATAATAATTTTAAAATTCCAATTCTGTATTCTCTTATTCTGATGAGATTCCAGATCAAAACGTTTTTCAAATTACTTTATAAAATATGTTGATACAGTTTATAACTGTCTAGACATGGAAGTTCTAGTAATACTTCTATATTTCTCTTATTTTGGGGAGAAAAGTTCATAAACAAACGAGAATACGAGGTACAATTGAAATGTTGTCTCTTTAATAATTTTTTTTGATTATTTAAATCACTTGTCAAATATACTGTTTCGGCCCAATCAAATTGTTTCATTTACCCACGTAATTATTTTCATAAATTTCCTTACACGTGATAAATCTGCCTCATTGGTCCAAAGTAGTTTTAAAAAGTGTTTCTAAGTAGGCCGAGGACTAGAAAATGACTTTTAATAAATGTCAAGTTTAAATGACTTTTCTTTTTAACATATATGCATTTTTTAGATTTTCATTCTTATTTATTCATGACGAACCGAAAACTACATTAAAGGTAGATGTACTTACTGTTTATTTGCAGCAATGTATTTTCTTATTTATCGATATTGTTGACATGTTTTCTTTTTAAATTTTAGTCACATAACCTTGAACTTACGAAGCATCTAAATGTCTGAAGTCTAGAGTAAAGAGCATAAACTAGTATCGATATCGACGACTATCGATAATGCATATTAAAAAGTATTTCTCGAATTATTATAATATTTAAAGGTTCTGGAAATATTTTTATCAAATATAACTCGAGCGTCGTTTTAATTATCGATTACATTTTTCAATGTAACATTCAAAGTTTTGTTTTTTTTTGGAAATTTTACGAGATCGTCGTTGATATGTTTATTCTGATTAAATCCCGAGAGCGAAGCTTTTTGTGAACATGAAAAATTTTATCGATTAAGAATCGACCTCTAGTTATATTACCTGCAAATAAATTTGGTGCAGAATGTATAACTTTTTGGGAAATTAGGAATAACCCGCTATTTATTCCAGTATAGCGGACATAAATTAAGTTTTGTTATGTTTGTTTATGGCTATGACATTCTACTTAGTTTTACTCTTCATTTAAAATACAATGGTTTTATGGAAATCGATTATTATACAGATATTTGTTACAATTAGTATAAGTGTAGCCCTCGCCCTCGCTCATAGTCTGGTACGATAGCACCGCACAGTAGTGTCCACAACGGCGCTCCGACCCTCGCTCATTGCCTTGCCTGTCAATCGGTTTGTCTCTCGCTATCGAGATATAAATATGGACTGTCTGTTGTCATCTTCTTCCGATGAAGGAGATATTATTTTAGACGCTAATATAACCAAGTGGTATTTGTTTAAACAGAAATCAAGATTACCAGTGCATCTTATTAATGCAACGCGAAGATTCTATGGAGAATTTTATCACCATTATAAAGATTTAAGGAAAGGTCCCCAATGCTTTTGTGAATATATGAGAATCTATATAAATACTAGATTTTTGTTTAAGCATATAAGTACCACTTTGTTATATTAGAGTCTAGAACATTATCTTCTTCATCGGAAGAAGATAAGATGCCCTGTATATTTTGACATTTTTCGATTCTATGTAAAAATCCAAGTAACTTTTATTAACACACTCGAAAGAATCCAGGGTGAACAATCCAGAATAAATACAAACAAACCGCTCACCGTAAATGATCCTTATTAAAGATATTGGTGGTAAGCTTAGGTTGAAATAGTTTTCCAGCATTTCTAAATTTTAACCACATTTATAGAGAAGGAAACAAATGACCAACAGTCGATTACCATTATTATTTTTTAGAGAATTACCGAAAATATAAATGTGAAAGAAGTCAAAGGTATTGGATTTATTGCTGTTCCGGCATTAGTGTGCCTTGACGAAAACGGCAAGCCTGTTACGGCAAGCGTTAGCAGTAAGTAACTAGAAAATTTATTTTATAATCTAAAATAGTACCTACATTATATAATAAGAGTTGTAAATAGCGTATTAGGCACGAATAGAAAAGTTCCGGGTATTTTTGTGAACCATTTTTGATTTTTTCGTTTCTCTCGCCTTACTAAATAAATATTTGAAAATCTATTAATATAATTACAGGTTTGAGAGTATATAACAACTTTTATGAAGATTGCAATTTTTTGATAAATCAATAATGAGAAAGTTCCCACCCCAGTTGACCACCCTGTATATATTTTGCCGCCACCCCTTCAAATAAGCACAAGCCACCAGTGAGTACTTTCAAAAATCGAAATTTCATTTTATCTACCCACTATCTAAGCAAGTTAATTTTTACGCACTGTGAAGTAAATCGCAGGATTTTTGTAAAGAAAATCGCAGGGTAAATAAGGCTGCCTTGTTTATTTTCAACAAAGTATACGTTGCCTAGCAATTATTAGTACGGCAGCCCATTACGAGGATTTCAGACTGATCACGACCTAAAGTTTTTTTGAGTTTTTTGGTGATTTAATAAAGACTCGAGTAGGAAATAGCTAAGAATATACATTGGCAACGTTGCGAATCATTGAGAATCATCTTTACATATGTAAAAAATAAGTGGTCGTAATAGTTATCGCGCCTCGTCCGTTCTCTGTATTTTTTGACTAGGAGTGATGTTTTTGAGGAGATGAAAATAGTAACTGACATTTTTCGTGCGGTGAATAGTTTTGGTTCGAGAAAAATCTAAATATGTTTACAGCGTAGAATTCAACTTATCACGCCTCGTCCGTTTTACTTGTCGGATCTTATTTTTCGTTATTCGTGACCGGAAAAAAATTAGGACGGACATTTTCATCGACGCGCAACCGCAGTGTTGAGTTTGTTATTAGGTATGTAATTTTTTAACGCTGTTCGAGTTATCGCGCCTCGTCCGTTTTCAAAAATATGAGCTGACATTTTTACACACGCATTTTTTAGCAAAACCGTTTTCAGTCAACACAGCACGTGTATCAATAATAATGCAATATGGGGACATAGCTGATGTTGAGTTGTTATAGACAACCAAGCCACACAGCAAGCCATTCACACGTCCGCGCCGTGTACCGCGATCATGAATTATACAGATACGAGATCCGACTCCGCTGCCCTTTCTGCAGCTGCGCAACACGGAAAATGTCCGTTCGACTCGATGTATTATTTTTTAAGAGTGTTTTATCAACAATTTAACAAAAAATTGACCTGGGCGCTGTAACTTTTTTATACCCCTTTTCTTTACAAATTTTATTTAAACTATGGAATTTTTGTAACACTCAAGACGTCCGTTGTCGATGAATTCACGTTTTTTTTTATATATTTAAAATGATTTCATCAAGAACAGACAAGCTATAATAACAAAAAGACCATCTGCTTTCTTGCGGACTAAAATCGCTCTGACGGGTAACCGCAGCGTTGCCGAACTTTTTCGCTCGAGTAAAACTTTCTTATTTTTTTATTAATCTAGTGATTTTGGTAACGGGCTGCCGTACTATATGTAAACTTGACCCGCACTTTATTAACGAATAACAAGAGAGTCATAGGCGGCTACTATCATAAACGTTAGGGAAAAAGGACAAATGTACTAACTTTTTGCAACGTAACGTTATTAAAACTAAAATAGCAATTAAACAGTTTGCTGAGAAATATTGTTGGAAGAAATATTAAAGATAAATCTTTTTGGTTTCAATAAATATGATTGTACGCAATTACAGTTTTAATTCAATCAGTGGCGATTCGTGACCTATGATAGATGGGGATCACAAGTATGGTGAAATTATTTTTAAAATTTTATTTTTGTGTAACGACCAAACAATTACTTTTTAGGCGTTTTAAATGTAGAAAGAAAACACGTAATAAGGAAATGCGTTAGGTAAAACATATTTTTATTTATTTTTTAATTTTACACAAGGAAATACAACTTTTGGAAAATAAGAAAGGTTCTCTTAGTGTGTATAGCTGTCGGATCTTAACGTCGCCGCATGCAACCCTCGTAACAATATTTATACAGTCCACTACTAATACTACTAAAGCCATCTACGAGCTATCAAAAAAACCGAATGATGTCTAATACCACTACGCCATCTACGGCTACGTCATTAGGCGCAACCAAGACGAAAACAATAGTTAACTGTTTTATGACGAGAACGAATCGAGCCACCACACTGACAAGTTGGCATTCTTCATATTTTCAGTGTTTTTTAGTTTAAATCCTTAAATAAAATGGTTTAAAATCATATCGAGTATCATTTATCGAAATACACAACATTTATCGACCCTACACAATAGTGCTTAAACGTAAAGTCCATTCTTCGGTTCATAATTATAGAAAATTGATCAATAACAGCCTCATTAAGTTTGGAATACCCTCTATAAATTTGTTTTCATATATTTCATTTTTAAACTTTCTAATAAAATCCCTAGAATTACCCTTTGTGGTCCGAGTTAAATTAATTTCGAGTTTAGGTGTTCCCGCATTCTTTACTTCAATTTTTTGTTCCAAACTCAAAGAGCTAAAGTTATTTCTTAAATAGTCCACCGTCAACTATTCATTTTAACTTAACAAATATATAATATTAAAATATTAAAACATACACGCTCGAATTTCTAACTAGGTGCACACAAAAACTGTGCCCCTTTTCCATGTTAAATCGCCAGAGCCCCACTATCTCCCTCTGTCTGCCACCCGCCACCTGTTACTACAGAGAAACTGCATTACTTAATCGCACGTGCGAGCAAGTCTCGTCATAATCGTGATTTACCTCGACCGAGACACGGTTGCCGGATCTATACAGTTTCACGGGATGATAAAATATTAGGGAGGGTCGGACTTTTTAGTTTGACGGTACGGTAAAATATTAGGGAGGGTAGGACTTTATACGATAAATAATATTCAATGAATATAAATTAATATTTTTTATTCGTTTTGTTTTGGGGGTGCACGTGCGCATGTGCTCTTGTGGAGGAACCGCCACTGAATTCAATTACGTACTCATAAGATTACGTAATGTAACTTTTCCATTCATGCAAAATATGCTATTTAAAACACTCCATTAAGTAATGTAATACTATGTTATTCTTTCAGGAGATCCAAATATAAACTGTATACTCTCCTACGACAAGCGGTCCGTACTGGAAACGGAAACAATCAACAAGACACATCACGCTCGGCTACAATATTTTGGAGAAAGGGTATTTATTAATCAGGTCGAGTCTAAGATGTTGTGGCTGAAAAATAACTTATTGGAGGATTGTTGGTACAAAGCAGGACATTTTATAGATTTGCCCGATTTTTTAACATGGAAGGCAACCGGATCATTTGTCAGGTATTATGTTATAAAATTAATTTACAAAATTTAGAAAATTGATGAAAGGAATTAATTGAAAATCCATAATATTCATGAACGTTAATCAATGATTGATTGAAAATCGGTCAGTGACTGATTCGATCGCTTCTAAATGATTGATTTCCACACCACTAAATGGTACTACCAAGAAATGAAAGTTTGTTCCATTCAATACATATGATATGACTAGAGCTGCGAAATTGCTTTACTACTCATAGGCGTGCGCGTCATAGGCATTAAAATATTATATTTCAAGTAAATTAAATTGTTATTATATGTTATTTCTAATAATACTAAAATTTTTATTGAAATACAGTTAGATATGTAAATGTTAATCATGAAATCTTAAAATTATTTCTAATACAACCGCCACCAAACAAAACAAACAACGTAAAACTCGCAGCCTATGGCTACTACCTGTCAAAGCAAGGTAGACTGTGGGTAGACACTACTGTGGTTTCCTTTTCTGATGATCAGATACAGATTGACAAGCGAGTCTATAGCTACGCGGTATCGGTAAGGGAGAAGCAATATTTATTTTAAAACATGGCCGAGCCATGGGCGTGCTATTATTATCTTAATAATGTAATAGTATATATTTTTTCATGGCATGAATATATTTGTATCACCAGTGTAATATATTAGGCCTTTCCATTAATATTTTTCGCTTATTTTGGCATTTTCGCCAATAAAATCCATGTGATTTCAACATGCACTTCAAAGTTTCACGGGAAAACGGAGAGTTTATATCACTTCTCAGCTGTTGTAGTAACTCTTTTAAGGTTGGAACAACTTTTAGTTCCAAATAAAACTTTTGTATTGTTCTCCTAACAATGCCAAAGTCGAAACCTTCGATTTTTCCGACAGCAGAGAGACAGGAGATGACAACAATTGATCCGGGTTATTTTCTTTCCTTTCAGTATCTTCTTTGTGAATGTTCCTTACTGCAATCACGCTTACTCCCGTATATATTGCGACCCTTTCTAGTTTTCGCTTAAGTGGCAATTTAAATGTATTAATTGGTGATTCCTCTTTAAACACCCTGTACACATTGGCAATCACTTAACGGGTTGGACTATGAAGTATTTTACCAGGGTATATTCATTCATTATCACAGTTTTAAAACAAACCCTATCACTACGCAACTGGATGAAGCATATTGGACATCGCCGAATAACCACGAAGGCACAATAGGCGTGTCACCAGATGCCACCTCCTCCACCTCTGTCTGGGATATAACCTATCAAATTAGCTCTTGCCACCGGTTACCCATGGTTACCGTTGATATTGCACCATGTTGCCTTATTTTTGAATTATAAGTACTTTAATAAAAAAAATATTTTTTGCATTTAAATATTCAAATAAATAATATTAAAAGAAAGTTTTAAGAACATTGAAACTATAATAGAATATTAGTTTCTTATATACTTATGACAATTTACCTTAAATGGGTAAATTTAATTTTAGGGTTTACTTGGTAACATGTTATGAAATTAAAATTTAATATATGTGACAACATTGTTAACCCAAGAAATTTTCTTGCCCGCATTCCTTTTGTAGCTACAGATAAAGTTGTCGACCTGTATGAACATCTATATCATGTACTGTCGAGAACAAAAGGCCTCGAAACCGGTCTGGAGGTGGTGACAACCCACCAATCGAAAAACATTTGAATGAATATAACAATTTTTTGCTTATAAATTAGCTTTTGACGGGGCCCATAGCCCAGATAATGGCTGTTTAGTACTATTTGTTTATTATTTATTATATAAGGTATCTTCAGGTGGTTAGATAATTATTTTCAATACTTATTTAAACGAAATTAAGATTACATTTTTTAATAACCAACCCGCAATATTTACAATAACTTGAATTTTAGGTCTTCTACCGTGTTGCTGACAAATTGGAGTTATGAGACAACGATAAGTGGTACAGAAGGATGGAACTCTGGATTTTTTAAGGAAATAGGAATACCAGAAATGGCTCAAGATAAATTTCATAAGTTAGGTGGGCACCATTTATTTCTTTATTTATTTATTTCTATTACATAGAAGAATAGAAGCAACCAAATAATTACACTTATGCTTTGATTTATTAAGCGAAATATATAGGGCGTTGAAAAAAGGTTGGTACCCCGGAATAACTCCGGTGCATCGTATTGTAGCGGAAAACGTCTGGGGAAAAAGATATTTGGTTTTGAAGGAGCAATAGTTTACAATTTAAACCAGCCCCCCGCCCCCTCAACCCCCGGGCGCGGGTGGAGTAAGTTAAGACTTTCAAATGGAACCCCATATTTTTTATTGGCGTATCGTATTCAGACCAAAAATAAACATCTTTTGTCGGGAAATTTTTTTTATTCGGGCCCATCCTAATAATCACCATGAGAAAGACAAATTCAAAACCGTGCGAAAATCAAGTTTTCCGGAAATACTCTTTTTCTCTGACTTGTACTAAAAAATGCCCGTGGAATACAAACAACTTTTTCCACGGGCATTTTTTAGTACAAGACAGAGAAAAAGAGTATTTCCGGGATAAAACTTGATTTTCGCACGGTTCTGATTTTGTCTTTCTCGTGGTGATTATTGGTAAAGAATGAGCCCGCATAAATAAAATTTCGGACAAAAGATGTTTATTTTTTGTCGGAGAACACACGATACGCCAATAAAAAATATGAGGTTCCATTTGAAAATCTTAACCTACCCCCACCCGCGCCTGGGAGCTGAGGAGGTGTGGGGTGGCTTAAATTGCAAACTATTCCTCCTAAAAAAACCAAACAACTTTTTCCCCAGACATTTTCCGCTGCATTGCGATGCACCGGAGTTATTCCGGGGTACCGATCTTTTTTCAACTCCGTGTATACTTTATATGAAATCTCAAAATTTACGTGGCCGCTACTGAGGACGTTCGCAATCAACAGTTTATTGAGGCGTTGTTGTCATATACGCAGAATTATAAACGCACGTGTTCAGTTTTTGACAACAAGACGTCTTTGACCCGCGTTATCACTTCTTTTTCAAACTTTTTAGAAAAAAAAACTACAATTTTAAGGTACATACTCTCTTACCTTAGATCTTATTTTAAAATAATCCGTTTTATAACTAATTTCCATAAAAAATAACACAATACAAAAAGTATGTTTTGCAACAGAACCAACAGTAGATAATATCACACAAATTTGAAATCACATCACAACATTTGATATTATGAATTATTTCACAACAAGAAAAAAATCGGGTAATGCTGCAACTAACAAAACGTTTAGAATTCGTATACATCAAGTACGTGGAACCTTCGACATTCCATCCCCGCATCTCCAAACATACTGAAGAACGATAGTCGCGTGCGGCGGGTATCTAAACAAGGGCGAGACACGCGGTTTGATCTGAAATCACCGTTAGTATACTCTAGTGGCTCACATTGTTGCTAACTGAATCCAGATGGAAAGGGGTTTTTCCCTTAGTATTTAGATATTCGATTTTAAAAAAAGTATGTAGACTTTCTCTAGGACACCCTAGGAGTCACCCATTTAAATATAATAAGTCATTTCCATAACACCCTGTATTTGTGTATACAAAATAGTATATAACATTTCATCATAAATTAAATTTAATTATTTCATATTGATAAGCTGTCACTTACACTTAAAATTATTAATAATCATTCCGGAGGGAATTAATTATACAAACTAAGATTATTTATTATTTAGGGAGAATGTTATAATGTCATAATAGCATTTATATTTTTCAACGCCGCCATAGTCTTCTGAAGTTAAATCCGCAGGAAAATAAGCAAAATTGGCAATACTTCCAAAACTACAAAATTTCAGAATAGACAACTTAATACAAACACATACCCTTATTTTTAATGATAAATAGAAAATAATTATAAAATTTACGGGTTTCCATTTGAAAATGTAGATTTCTTGCAGTTTTCACAACTTCATTTTTAACCTTATTGTTTGAACACCTTGTATAAATAGTTATCAAAATATTATAAAAATCTATGGAAGCAGGTCCTTTGAAGAGCGAATCCAACTTAAATTAATTCCTTTTAAGAAAAGTTAATAATTATTTGAAGGTCTGCAATTGTTATCTACGACATAAAATCTTAAATATGTTAACCACCGATATTTCAAAGTCACCTTAAGATACAGAATGACATAAGTCATCCTTAACACAAGTTTTACAATATATTAAGGTTCTTTTTAACTCTCATCTAACGGAATATATCTGAAATATCTTAAAACAGAAACGTCCTTTATGAAATTCGAAACTATCATTAAATGCAACGTAAGAAATTGCTTTCCGTTTTTCAATATGTTTGTAACTAACGTCATAAAAAACAAAAACGGAAAATGAAATTTTAGGTTTTTTTTTTAATATTTCCGGAAGTAGTCGGAAATTTCTTAATTTCTCACCGGCATTAACTTAAGCTCTAAATTCTGCAACTTTGCAATAAAGTAACCTTTCGTGTATCTTTTATGGTTTCCGAGATCCCAATGGTGAGCCTCGAATTTTGGACACCGTGTACAATCCGAAATAATGAAATCTCCTTCTTAGGTACTGACATTCACCGTCCTGGCCATCCAATAGCGAATGGCCTTCTGGATGAAGTCGCGAAAGACATGGGCTTACCTGCTGGATTACCAGTGGCAACGTCGTTGCCAGATGCCCATGCTGGGGGACTTGGAATTATTGGATGCGAAGTAAATGAAGTTGATAAGGACCCTGCCACGAGATTATGTAAATTTGTCCTTTACTTATAAATTGTATGTTAAAATAATTTATACACTAGTATATAAAACCTGTCTTCGTGAACTTATTACACAGTGTAGTATTTTCTACGAGCGTTCGTGAAATCCTCTTTCGCGCATCACTATTAATTCGTCAAGTACATAAACAATACAAATAATACAAAAGGGGAGACAAAGCCATTTATTCACAATCACACACAGTTCTACAGTTTCAAATAAGCTAGAAGAAGATGGCTGTAAAAAATGGCAACGCTGTAATGAGGTACGCGTTTAGATAATTTCGATCTAACTTAGTCATAAATAGGTGATAGGTTACAGATCTTCAAATGATATTATGAAGAAAAAATTCGTCACCTTAAGGTACAGAATGACATCACACTGCTGCTCATCACCCTTAACCCGGCATTAGTCGCTAGACATATTTTTTCATCATTGGTCGCGCGGGAGCATTTTGCTCACAGCACAAAAAAGTGCATTTTTATGAAATAATTCGATATATTAGGCCATACAATAGAGGATTTCATTAAATACTTTATTAATACATAATACGAAAGGAAAGTAAATTTAAAAATATTCATGAAACATGACAACAAAACAAACATTTCTGATAAAAAAATGGTATCTTAGTAAATATAATAATTAGGTAATTATTTTAAACGTTTTTCGCCCCTAGTCTTATTCAGGTCCTCCAGTGCAAATCGTACATGTAAACGTAGTATGCACCAGGTAAATGCGAAACCAAGTTTCGGCGTCTCGTGCGACCCAGTGTGGAAGGAACGTGTTTCAACCACTGAAAGACTTTATCTTTCCCATAGTATACAGGAATGTCTAAATTATTCTGTGGAATCGGTGCTACGACTGATGGAACTGGTTCCTCTAAATTATCTTGTTCTCCAGATTGCTCGGTGTTTGTACTATGCTTACTGTGCTCATTATCTGCATCACTTTCGGCGTCATTTGCTCGTTGATCTTCACCATTTAAGTCTAAGGATATTTAATTTTGTTCCAGATCTATAAAAAATGCTTTAATTGAATAAATAAGGCGAATCGGGCAATTATGATGTTTTCCTTACCTCGGTTATTTGCCTGATCAGCTTGCAACAGCGCTAATTGAACTATGCGTCTAGCACGGTTCATAGTAACACAGTTAGTCGCACGATGAGAGAAATGCTCACTGGACGAACACGTCCGAATAACTTATTCGGTGAAATTGTAACGCGATGCACTTTTGAACCGACGCTTTGGCATACTAAAGGCGAAGGTATTGTAGGAAACTAGACGAGGTCACGCGCGATTACCTCCACCACTTAAAAAAATATCTTCGTGTTTCCAGAAATGTGAGCAAAATGCTCATGTAGCGACTAATGCCGGGTTAACAGAAGTTTGACAGTATATTAAAATTCTTTTTAACCCTCATCTAAAGGAATGTATCTTTAAGGACGTGGCAATCTTTCTCGTAACGCGTCAATTGACACTCAAATTAATTTAAAATATAGGCTTTTAAGGTTTACTTAACGTTAAGGCAACCTTAGCTGAGATCTGATTTAAGGTAACATTCAAGTATCGGCCATAAGAATACTTGTAGGTTAACTTAAGAAGTCAATTAATTATGAGGTTTGACGGTTGAAGATAAGGGGATTTGTACGTATTCACAGAGACAAAAAGCAGCAACCAGTTAGAAACTCGTCCACAACCGAACTTGCGCAGAACGAAATTTGCAACCGGTTGGAAATTTCGCTCTCCGAACGAACCTATTCGAAACAAATTACAAACTGCATTAGATTTTTTTCTGTCATAAAATATCTTTTTATAGGTATTATGTATGATCATCAATCGTCGGCCCATTTTACCGTTTCCTACGAGCCTATCTTTATGAAGGGTATGACGGGCCCGATAAAGGACGGCATTCTGCCGGGCTTATGGCTGAACAAAGGCGGACAACCTACCGCTGAGAGTGTCATGGACTATGTCATAAGCCGACAACCGTCAGTGCCGCATATCAAGAAACACTTAGGACCCATGTAATTTCTTTATTTCCTTCTTTAGCTTCTAACATGTTTTATTCTCCGACTGGGAGTAAAATTACCTACTTTTAAAGCTTTTATACAGGGTGTCCATTTTTCGATGGTTTTGCGAGGTTGCGCCATTAGTAGTAAATATAGAGGGATGCTGCACTTTGTTACTTTTTGTGAGAATTATACGTTTTGGTATCCCCAAAATATGGTTCGATTATCCTGTAACTTATCAAAAAGACATACATTGTTCTCTTTGTAGTTTTTTTACGTAAAATCCAGTGACGTACTCAGGTTTTCCTACGTTCATGAGTTTAAAAAAAATAGCATTTGGGTCACCCTATATATTTTTTAATAATGTAGTTTCATTTTTAACAAGCTTCTCGGACTCGGAAATTCATAATACTTATTTTTAGTCATTATATTATGCCCCAAATTTACGTTTTCTTAAAAATATACCCTTTTTGTAGGCCATGACGAATATTTAGTGTGCCAGGGACGGACTAGACGTAACAGAAAAATGTTTTTTTTTGTACACCTTGTATAATGAAGGAACGACAATAATATTTTTGGATACTCTAAACCTTAAGCTGAAAAAAAGCTACTCTTGATCAATGTCGGATAAAGTGAATTGTTCTCGAAAAAAAATATTTTTGTTCAATATGGTTTTTTGCATTAGGTGTTGTTTTATGTTCATAAAATTCCCTCATTGTTGCTATGGTTTTTTTCACATGTACCGATTTAAATAAGAATATTTATGACAGTGTCAGTTTATGGTAGTGTCTTGAAATTTGCGGTGTTCCTTCTTTGTCTTATTAGTTACTAACTTAGTAATGGAATTTACGTATTCTGAATATAAATCATATTGAAAACAAAATATCTTTTTTTCGAAAACAGTTCATTTTATCGACATTGACTCTATATATTTTTTAATAATGTAACTTATCTTGTAAATACATAATATTTTATTTTTAGTCTTAATATTATGCCCCAAAATTTACATTTTCTTAAAAATATACACTTTTTTTGTAGGCCTGACGAATATTTCAAAAAAAAACATGGTGAGATTAAATATTCGGAACAAAAATTGAACGTTGATGGAACTTTCTCATACATATTGCTCAAATTATTTTACATTACGCCTTAGACATGTTTCGCACATAGTTATAATTTATTATTAAAATAGAATTTGTTTCAATTGATGCAAGAGCACCTTTAGTTCATCAGTCTCGACATTTTCCTTGTGGTAGATTTTAGGCCGATGATTAGAAAATGAACCTTGTTCAATCAAATTTAATTTTATCAATGGAAACATTATTTTATCCGGCTGTCGCCTTTCGAGATATCTACTAGTAATTTAAGAAACATTATACATTTTTAGAATGCTCCATCTGCATTCGAGACACTGGATATAGCAAAAAGAGCATGTCGCATTTCTCAAAGTTTACTGGTTGTCATAAATAGCATAAACTTATTTTTAGTTATTAATTAGAAATTATAAAACAACTTAGAGAACCTGAATACTTTGATAGAAACAGAAGAATTTTTCATTATGACATAACCACATATATATAAACAGTATATTGCCAATACGAACATTCGCAAATACAAAAATTGTCCCCGCTATGGGAGATGGCGCGGGCCTATTGAGTTTGCGCAGTAGGGAGGAAATTTTATCGATCGCGTCAGAGCCGGCCCGACATTATTTGTTTGTTGTTATTCGTCGCCATCTTTGGTTCTGGATGCTTTTTCAAATTACAGAATAAAAAGTGGTTCATCCACATTGTTGTCGGTATATTAGTGCTTATAAACTTTCATTACCTAACAACAATTTTTGTAAATGAGTTTTTAATTTGTGGTGATTTGATTCGCTGTTTGGTAGGTTAGTGACTTGTTTTGTTTAAGATGAAAGAACACAAGTGCATGGTGCTTTTTTGCAACAGTCATGGATCAATACCAGGTATAAAGTATTTCAGGTATGTATATATATACGAAAATATTCTCTATTATCTTCGGAAACGAATTTCACTAAAAAGCTTTTAAAAAAAAGAGAGTGTCACTCGTATACAATATAATATATATGTGGTCACTACCTAACCTTAAAATTAATGAATTTTTAAGCTGATAATAATTCCCAAAATAGTTAATACATATAGTTATTCATTCTTAATTTTTCGTTTAGAAAAAACTGAGGTCAAGAAACATACGACGTCGGATGAAAGTTAAAATAAAGTTCATCGTGTCGAGTTTTACAAATATTCGGACGGAATTTGGCACCAAAAGTTTACACAAATCAGGGCACCGTTGGATCAATATATCGTCAGAAATCGTATTCCTGGAACGCTGTCTTCAATCGAACTAATCGAAATTTTGATTACAATATTTTTCCTAACTAACCAGTGAAATTTACATTAAAAAAGTTGAAATCCGGTCCTGTCGAATGTTTACTTTCACAAGGAAATTTCCGAACTGCGCAAACTCACAACGCCTCCTTCGATGCCCATAGCGGGGACATAATTGCAGATGGTATTAGCGATATACTGTTTATATGTGGACGTAACTGACTTTGTTCATTTTTTTAATACACGTGGCCTACTAAACAAAATTTAAAAAATCATAAATTTCGGGCATAATGTTCAGATTAAAAATAAGGTAAAGTAAAGTTTCTGAGAAGCTTGTTAAAAACGAAAATACATTATTAAAAAGTATGACTCTTTTAAAAAAAGCACATTTGTTTTTTTTTTGGAAACTATTAAACGTAAAAAAAATCTGAGTAGGTCACTGGATTTTACGCAAAAAACTACAAAGAGAATATTTTATTTCTGTTTGATAAGTCAGTGGTCACTGAAATATAGGGGATGTCCCAATACATAAAAATGTCGAGAATCAAAAATTCTAATTGCGGCACCTCTTGTTTCACAAAAAACGTAGTACAGTGCTGCCAACACCGCAGCATTTTCCTATCTTTACTAATAACGGAGATATCACGTTAAACCATCGAAAATGGACACCTTGTAGAGGGGACTATTTCAGTGTCTTTCATACCTTTTTGTTTAAATCGGCGCCATAGACATAAATGTATTCACTTAACAAGTATAATGTAGATTCGTCATGGAACGTATTGCTAGTTGCCAAACGACTGCATATACGTCGACCAACAGTCGTTCACTATTACGTATAGTTTTTGCAGCGAACCCTCAAGCTTTTTCGACAGTTGACATCAGCAATATGTCAACGATCAGCTGTTTGGGGATTTAATCAAATACCCCAGATGTACCACAGTTTTATACGAACCGCATTCAGCGTGTTGTGTTTTTATATTTTTCCAGTTTGATTTGTGCTAATAAGTTTAAAAAGTGTATTTCCGTCGTTTTAGTATAGTTTATTTTGTTTTGAAGACTTTGATTAACTACATATCGAGTTGTTTGTGTATCTGGTAAACCACAGTAAGTACTAGTCCCGTAACGAAAAATTTATATGTTAATATTTTATTTATCTATTTTTAGGCGAAAATAATAATTATGGAACAACTACCTCAGCTGATGCCACCGTTAGAGAAACTAAGGTGAGTTTTGATATTAATAAAAAAAATTCTAGAAGTTTTATTTCTTTCTGAGCGAGTTCAGATTAAATATCAGGTAACACTTATGTGTGGCGACTTGAATGTAGACAGTTTGGTTAGCTAGGAAAGTAGGAAATATCTGCATGATATTTTTAATAGGTTTGGTCAGAATTCAAGCGCAATTATTGATCATGTAGTGTGTAATAATATGTTTATCTAAGTTCACTATTTTTATTGTAATATAATAGCTACATTTATTGTTTTTAATTAAATTTACACACTCGACACTTATTACATTTATAATTCATCTGTTTTTTACGCCGAGAAATGCAGGCTTTATAATAAAAATAGTTGTATTAAGTGATTTGTATTTATATAACAGGGAAAAGAAATGATCGAGGATGACTCTTTCGAAAAATTGAAGATACAATTATTTACAGGTATAGTTAAGTCCATGTGTAGACACACTGTATAAAGTACTTTCTATCTTTTTGTGAAGATAGAGGTACCTACTAGACATGTAATTATAGATAATGACTTTATTTTATATATTTGAATAAATAAATAACAAAAAAATAAAATGTGTCTGGTTCGCTATAATAAATAATAAAAAATGCATTTAAAAATATAAATAGACTGGTTTCATTTCTAAAATAAACGTACGTACTATTTTAGTATGGTCCTGGAATGTCCTGGAATTTCATACAAACCTAGGCAAAATAAATAACAAGAAATAAGCAGGCAAGTCGTTAATATCACGTGACACTTGACATATCTATCGAGAGGGTTCGCTGCAACGACTATACTTTCCCTCAAGTATTAGTTTTATTATTTACTATGCAACAAAATGTTATTTTACAACAGAACATAAATTTTATTCCCTCCTGACGGCAAAAAAATGTACTGTTGAATCGGAGAAAGAATGAATGTTTGTCATCCCCTGTAATGGTATGATTCAAATCGAGATTATGCATCAAATAAGACAAAACCACGTCAGCAGCTAATGGACGGGATTAATACGATGAAGTCGTAGATCAAAAATTCCTTTATTGTACACCTAGAAAAATAATATCACGTTAAGGAATACTATTGCGATTTTCAAAATATTTTCTTGGTGATGAAATGCTTGTCCTTACCGATGGAATATTATACACTTCCGGTTAGCGCTCTGATTGATCAAAAGTCTCCATGGGCCCGAGATCCGAAAATATACAGGGTGGCCCAAAAAAGTGTGACAATATAAGTAATGCTGTATTTTTTTAAATGGGACACCCAGTATTTTATTGCATATTTAGGTTCCTATTAGTGTTCTTTATAATTGTCTACAGTTTTATTTCATTTCTATATGTAGTTGAACAGTAACAAATTAAAAATTAAAAATAAAAGTTTTGCAGTTTTAGAAAAAAATTCAAAAAAACTACCTAAAATAACTTTTTTAATCAAGGCATTGGGTGGAATTTAAGACAAGAGATCTAGAGATACTGTGAATATAATAGCGTTTAACTATTTTATACAGGGTGTTCATCATTAGGTTTCAAACAAGACACTTTTCAAAATATATTTTCTCCAGATTTTCAAATGGAACACCACATCATTTGGCTATTGGATGTAGAATTCATAAGATTCTTTTTTGTAATGGAAGCATATAACACCTGATTTCACGCTTTTATTATTTATTGAGAATTAACTAGAAAAGAAAAACTGCACTTTTCTCTCGTATGTATGTGTTCGGCTGTTAGTTCTAAATAACAACAATACTAAATTAAAGAACTGTCAAACTATAATAAACAAGCGAATTCTTATTTTATTTCAAAGCCTACCATGGTTTTTAGGCATGGATACCATCACTAATGAGCCGTCTTGATAGTATTTCATCTGAAATGTTGAGGAATGTAAATAGATCATTTGAAGAGCGTATTAACTTGTGCTCAGATCAACATGTTAGGTATTTTGAACATTTACTCTAGTTTATAATTATTAATCTAGTCGCCTATGCTTAAGTTTCAAAATAAAAACTGTACTTATTTAAACGACATAATTTATGAAAGAAATTATTTCGAGAACAGCTAAAAATAACTTATATGCTTCAATTACAAAAAAATAATGCTTATGAGTATTTATATGATGCCGGTTCTGGATACCTCCTCCTCCTCCGCCCCATAAGGATTACACACATGCCGGTTCTAGATATAACATGCATGCCGGTTCTAGATATTATGAAACCCTCCATTTGAATTACATGCATGCCGGTTCTAGATAATTAACGTGCACGCCGGTTCTAGATAGTACAGGCTCATAGGGATTATTATAAATCCTCCGCTTTCGTCCATATGAAATACACACATGCCGGTTCTAGATAATTAACGGAAAAGTTCAGCGTCATTGGACTAAAGCACGTTGAAAGATACACATTCAGTTCGCTCTTGATTTCAGTATATCCGATAAGGCAAAACAGGGTGGATGAATAATCAATATCATGGGATTCTCGATTGAAGTTATATTAACAGATCATCGATATTGTTCATTAAATAATTTGTCTACGAGCATATTACATTTAATTTCTAATAATGAAATTTGTATACAGGATGTGCCGACTTCAGTAAATTGTCTTAAGGTATGTGGATCGAATTTAGAAGAAATGGGTCCGGGGTTATGCTTTATAAAATATGGAAATGAGGAATGGGAGACCCGTGCTATACCACCTAATATTAAAAATGTGAATATTTATAGCACGAGAAGAACTTATTTATTGGACCACACAGATATTCGAATTAAAATATGGTTTCCAAAAGAGTGCAAATTTGAACATCGAGAAAAGGAATATGTGATTAATTTTGAAGATTTAGACGGGGTACGTGAATTACCAACCCATTATGAACATGTTGGAAATGATGAAGTAGATAATTGAGACATGCGCAGTTTCAACTTCTTTGGGTATATAATATAGCATACATAGAAAATTCACAGTCAGCTCATTAAAATGGAAGGATATTATTTTCAAGTGAAAATTGGATTAACCGATAAACATAATACAAATAAAATATTATTGACAACGCCGCTAGTGGACTTAATACCTGACAATGAATTAATAATCGTAAATGTGCCATCCTCAGTGAATCGAATAGATCTGTGTGGATCGTTTTCAAAGGAGCTGGGACCCGGAATTTGTTTTATTAAATTTGGACATGATGCATGGCAAACAATTAATTTCCATTCTACAGTGAATGACAACTTATTAATCAGCTGTTTGCGCAAAGAATATTCGTCTAATCAAATGAATATTATAATTAAAGTGATTTTCCCAAAACAATGGGAATGTGCGGAAATACAAACATTGAACTATGAAGATTTATTGTTAACCGGTGGCGTTTCTGTGTTGGAATTTTCAAAAGACATTACAGACTCTTATGAACATATGGATGATTGCATGAGTTATAACACATATAACATGAATAAATTAAATATTAACTAAATGATTCTTTTAATAAAACTTTTATTTACAAATTAACATTGCATTACATGTTGGTCATATAGCAAAAATACATTAGATAAAGAGCATATACAATATTCATTATTTAAATGATAGAAACATTTAGGGGAGTCCTTTTTAATGGTTGGTTGTTCGTCCAATTCTACAACGGGATTGCTAGAATATTTTCTTAAAAATTCAGTCTTCTCCTTTCCTTTAATGTAAACGACATCAGCCCTTTCTGTTAAATGCTTGACAATACTGGCAAATCGGTATAAGGGTGTATGTCCGGCATTCCAGTCAATGCAATGATGGTTACTCATTAACCACTTTACATTCCTTAATACCGTTGGTGATAAACAGGCCATTCCATAGGGTGGTTTAAAAACATAATGACTAATTCTATGGCCATCATACACAGCCAATTCTTTGGGGAGGAACTTGTTTTTTTCCACCATGAATCCTTGGACATCCATTACTAAACTGGGGGTGGTCATTGTGACTCGATAACAGTTTTAAGTCAACTAAGCTAAATTAAACTTGTCTAACCATTTTTGTAAGGGGGCTATAGGTAAATAATTTGTCATGAAGTATAAGGCAGTAGGCTGACGTACCCTCTTCGGTGGGCCTATCAGTTTCAAATTCAATCCTCATAACTACCGAACCGGTTTGCATAGTTGATTTTTGATGTGAACAGTCGATGTAGGTAATGGGACAAATCGCTTTAAATTCACCAGGCGTAAAAACAGGTTCATGCGGTCGTTGATAATATGACGAACGAAAGTTTGTAAACATTTCATATAACGATGCGAACTTGTTTTCGTCAAAATTTAAGTATAGGTCATGGTAAGGATACCGGTCCGAGTTTAAAAATACGCGTATATTTGTTAGAGTACAATGCTCGAATGTGCTCATATTTTCTTTTAATTTGCCTTTTTTGTCCTTGGAAAGTGCAAATAATACATGGGATGGGGATTCTAATTTACTTGTGGTCTTGACTGGCCACGTATGACGCGTAGCCGATGGGAGGGCGGCATATTCCACTAATTCCCAACTTCTAAACCCCATCGCGATATCAATATTTTTTTCTAATATTTTAGTAAGTGCTAACTGCTGCGGGATGTCGACAGTAATATGCGGAATTTTCCAACACAGCTTATCGATTGAGACCTTGGGTGTTTCACTTCCATCTTCACACACTACGGCGTCTAGATCGTTGCTAGCGCGAATTAAAACCAGCTCCTGTCTCATGCCCATCATGATTTTACGATAATCGTCGAAGAACCCCATCCACAATTTTAACGGTATACAGACATTAAAAGCGCCCTTGTCAGTAACCGTCATGGATAAGTCAATCTTTGGAAACCATCCTGCATTTTGTAATTTTAGACTTTCGTTGGTATTAAATGACGGGTATCCTTTTATGGTAGACGTTAAACCCACATTACGAATGGAGTCAATAGTACTCCCATTAACTTCATAACGCGCTTCTCGAAATAGATAAGAAACGCCATTATTAATAAATTTTAATTTAGTCGCTTTGGACCCGTCATCTTTGGTTAACCTTCCTTCGATATATAAAAAGCTATCACAAGGTAAGGTATAGGTATCGAGTTCTTGAATGGGGATTCTGATTTCGTCATTATAATCAAATTTTGATGTTACAAATGGCTGATAGGTATGCAGCTCCGAACTAATTATAGAGTTGTCAACAAAGAGTTTTTCCGTAACGTTTAATATACTCATATTAAAGCAATACTTTAAAGCCAAGGGAACGAAGGAATAAACGGTTTTTAGCTGTTAAACGTTTGATGTTCGATTTAGAACTACTGCGACCAGTTCTACGAGGGCTGCTTTTATAAATTTGTTCTAATTTGTTTTCGGGTATTAAATAATTATATCTGATTGCCATCGTTAGATAATAAAGTTTTTATATGGAGTCTAACGGTTATTGCTTCACCTCTAAAGTTAATTAAACGGAAATCTTGATCGAGCACGTTTATAGTAATGTTGTTGATAGTCTTTACACTCACGGGGAAGTATAGAATGGGAAGGGGTGACTCGACTATTTTATACCCAGGAGACACCGATGGGAAAAATTGATGAATTATATGAACCGGTTTTCCATTATGAAACGAACCTGTAACGATATTACAATCAATACAGATAGCATTAACTTTTAAAATGTCCGTTACGTTATCAGACACAGTTTTCTTATTTGCTGGAATAATTTTCTTATCAAAACCTAGTAATTGCCCAATGGAATCGTCACGTGTAAAATCGATTGAGTGAGTACACTTGATTGTACATTTTAGGGTATTTGTGTTGCCTTCAAGAAGTAAATAGATTTTTTTCCTCGGATAATGTTCCATCAACTCTATTTTAATAAAGGCTTCAATATTAGAAATTTCATATGATCCAACAGGAATAGTGATTATAATGTTATCGATGTAAAATTTGTTGCACCCTTCTTCAATGTTGGGTATTGTCATAAAAGTTTCAAAGTCAGCCAAACCGAGTACATAATCTTTGTCATCGTTCAAGTATAGAGGGGGATTAAAATCTGCACTCAAAATCGATTTATTACCGGAAATTGTAACTGTGGTTGACATTTTAACACTGTTGCTTTACTGCTAGTAATAACTATTATATAGAAATTTAAGACACAGCTGTCCGCAGTTGTATGACTTATATGTTTGTAATGCGTCGTAATTGTACTGGATGACACTGTTTGCAAAATAATTTAAAAGCTCAAGGGGTGGTTTTAAATTTCCAAATGGATCAAAATAAATTACATTTTTTCCATGTTTCATGTAAGCTGTCCAATGAGTTCCACCACCACTCTTATTGTCTAAATTCACAATACCACATTCATTATGATTTATCTTCTTAGGTAAATTATTTCTCATAAAAACACCCCTAAAATGAGGAATTTGAAGAATGCGTACATACTGTATCAGTTCTTCATTTGTTAGGGCATGCCTAAGAAGACTTATTGGAAGTTTTTTTTAAACGGTGCCAAAAACATTCCTTTACCGCCTTTTGATTGTGGTTTAAAAAATAACCCCTTGCCCTTGGCCATTTCTTCCATGGCTTTATTATGACGCTGAGCTTCTTCAATTTGTTGTTTCGCCGCCTTGGCATCGTTAACTGCCTTTGCAATTCCGGCACTTCCGCTTGCGAGCCCTCCGATCGCAGCCAATATTGGCAACAATAAGGGTAGGAAACCCCCGATCTTTTTTGGTGTTTTAATTACACGTTTCTTTTTTCGTAATTTATTTTTTTTTAATCCCTTGCCGCATTTAAGTTGATTTTTCTTTAAACCCATTCCTAGTTTACGTTTAGCCCTCATAATTCCGGTGACTCCAAGAGCGGCAATTCTTTCACCGAATGTCGCGTTCTTGGCCTTGACCCTTTTCCAAGCCTTGTCGGCTAAAACTTTGTCTGCCTGATGTCTAGATTCCAAATCTTTCGATTGTGAATAAGCAATATCGTGATTCTTGCATGCACTATCCAATGGGTTAATACCCTCTTGATTAATACGTTTTTCTAGTTTAGTACCCGGGCCGCAAAATCTATAAATAAATAATGTTGTTTAAATGAAATTAATATATTAGGATTAAGCGTGCTAACCTATATCCCGGTATGTGAGCTTCAAATGGTAATTTATCGATTAATTTGTTTAATAAGCCTGATCCTTTACTGTGACGACCTCGCTTACGAATAACCCTTGAACCTTGATGTACTAACATTTTATAAGACGGAGACATACTAACGCAATTTATTTAATTGCGATTATAAATATATACTTGAAAGTGAAAATAATTCAGTTTTTATTTTGCCATAGCACAATGAAGATACATAAATCAAAAATTACCCTCCCAGTTTCTAGTCATGATATTAAGAGTAATATTAAGAATTATTCTAAATACGGTGGTATTTTTGGAGGTCAATCCAAGCGATGCATTCTAACAGGCGCCAGCGGCTCTGGTAAAACCGACTTAATGTTATCGTTAATTGAACATCCCAACGGATTACGCTTTGAAAATTTATATATTTATTCGAAATCACTTTACCAGCCAAAGTATGAATATTTGCGAAAACTATTAAAGCCAATGAAAGAAATACGTTATTTTGAATACGATACTGAAAAAGACATCGTCCCTGCAAATGAAGTGAAACAAAATTCGGTTATAATATTCGACGACATCGTTACAGGCCCGCAAGATGTAATACGAGATTATTTTTCATTTGGGCGACACAAAAACACCGATTCATTTTACCTATCTCAGACATATACGGCTGTTCAAAAGCATTTAATCAGAGATAATGCAAACCTGATTATAATGTTTAGACAAGATAATACAAATCTTAAGCATATTTACGACGATCATATAAGTGTAGATATGCGTTTTGAACAATTTAAAGACATTTGTTCATACTGTTGGAAAGAACCGTTTGGTTTTATCGTAGTTGACAAAGATTGTGAAATGAACAAGGGAAGATATCGTAAAGGGCTTGATGGATTTATTACCATATAAATTAAGAGGTTAAATCGAATATACAGTCATTAACAAGTTAACATGGATAAACGTACATCTCAAGAGCTAATTAAAACTCGTAATGCTGTAAGGGAAAAATTTAAAAAATTAAGGTCTGATTTAGCTGCAACCGAAATCAATTTGGAAAATACTTATAAACCGATAATTCAGCCACTTAAACAGTTAATTACAAAATATGATCAGTTGGAATTAATTGAACCCAAGCAAGAAATAAAGGAAGAAGAGTATAATTATCCATTCATTTCAACCCCAAAAAAGACCCTCAGAGTTATAAAAACCGGCCAAACACCCCAACTTCCCCTAGATATGCCCTCTTTCTTCGGAAGTAGTAGATTTGATAGTGTTCTGCATAATACCGCTAGGGAAGTGCAATTTCAAGATACTAGCGTTCTAGCTGAATCCGTACAACCCCAAGAATCATCTGAGGAACGTACCCCTACAGAAACTTTAGAAGAAATAATTAATCAAACCCGACAAGCCGTACAACAATATGTAGATAAGCCTGGTTATTCACAATATATTGAGGAATTCCATGAATTGCCTAGGACATACATTGATGCAAATATACGAGATACAGACAATGCGTTTGATCACAGATTCGGGGTGGTACATGATTTCATGCAAGACAAGTTTACTATTGGCCTAACACAAGAACCGATTGAGTTTAAAGGAAAAAATCTAGTAGTAAAAAATATTACATATCCCGGTACCGTTGGTTTCTATGAACTTTTATTTAAGAAGGACCCAAAAGGTTTTAGCGTTAGAGATCTAGAGAATTATATCGATATATTAACTAGAACAAATGCCTATAAAGACGAAGAGGGTAACGTAAGCACTAGTTCAAATCGATATGCAAAATTTCGAACTATTATATTGCCATATTTAAATCGAAAGGGAATCACTAAGAAAGGCGCTAAGGCGCTACCTGGGCCAACTGTAAAATTATTTAGTAAACCACCCCCACCCGCTTCCAGAACTACTAGACAAACTACGAAATTAGGAAAAGGATTAACCTTAAAGAAAAATAATAAAAAAATTGACTTTATATATTGGGATAACGCCAACGAATTGGTAAATAGACTTCAACTATTACTATCTTCGACAGCTGCAGGCCATAATGCGCACACTAACGAAATAATTTCTATTGTTGAAGAATTACGAGAGGCTAAGATAATTCAATAAATATAACAAGTTTAAATATAATTTAACAGTGTCATAATGACTATTGACAAATTTGGAAGTCATGTTTCTCACAAAAATTTAAATAAACGTGGTTATTATACTTGTTATATTCCATTACATTTAAATGACTGGGAACACGTAACTACTTTACAAGATGATACCAGTCTACTATCATATCAAATAAACGAAAATACCAACTTTTGGATATTTCCATTACCTCAGGCTATAGTTACATTTTGCAACGTATTTAATTCCGGAATAAAATTTGTTCTAAACACTATACTTGTGGACACCCTTGAAGGAGAAGCATTAACAAATTCAGACAGAATATTCGTAGTACGGCCAATGGATTCATTAAAAACAGGGGGTGGAATAATAGAATTAATTGTCAAAGCACCCATTTCCAGTGACGAATATGACTAATATTAAACAAATTGTTGTTAATGAACTACATAAACCAGCTCGTCGAAATTTTCCAAGAAGAAGAGTTCGAATATTAGGACTCAATGATCTTACGCAAATTGACCTTATTTCCCTTATACCTTATGCAAAATTTAATCGAGGTTATAAGTACATATTAGTTACTATCGATACTTTTTCCAAGTATGTTTGGGCTATGCCATTAAAACAGAAAAATGGAAAGGAAGTTGCAGATGCTATGAAAAAAATTCTAAGTGACAAAAAGGCAATTTCTAAAAATTTACAGTCTGATAGGTAATGTATAATATAACTAAATTCATTAACCATAATAAGATAATTGTAATTTTTAGGGGAACCGAGTTCTATAATCCACATTTTCGAAAATTAATGGACACAAATGACATTAATCACTACAGTACATACTCGAATCTCAAAGCTAGTATAGTTGAAAGAGTAATTAGAACATTAAAAACTCGAATGTCGAAGCAATTCAGTTTACAAGGTACCTACAAGTGGCTTGATATATTAGACCAAATTATAGCAGATTATAACAAGACACGTCATTCTGTTATTGGTATTGCCCCAGATAAAGTTACTAAACGAAACGAAAAGGAAATTTTGACTCGATCCTACAGCCAACTAAAGGTTGTTGATCCTAAACCCGCCAAATTCAAAATAGGGGATTATGTGAGGATTTCGAAATATCGTGGCGTGTTCGCTAAGGGTTATACGACCCTATGGTCAAATGAGATATTTAAAATAAGTAAGGTACGTCAAACCAATCCACGTGTCTACTTGCTAACGGACTCTAATGGTGAGGACATACAAGGAACCTTCTATACCGCAGAACTACAAAAGGTCCAGTTTCCAGACATATACCTCGTTGAAAAAGTGTTAAAAAGGAAAGGAGATAAAGCCTATGTTAAGTGGCTAGGATTTCATAGCGGATTTAACTCGTGGATTAATAAGAGTGAACTAACTTAATTTTGTAAAACTACATTCTACCTAAAATTTTTTTAAAATATACTTATAGACTAAGGTGGTTTTTTATTTTATAAATAATACACATAATCATATTAAAATATCTATTTATCACATAATAAAACGTTGTACAAATACATTGTTCCTGTGTTGGGGAGTTAAAATTTTATTAAGAATGATTGAATAACGGTCAATTTTTCTACGAAACCGTACTCGATCTCTTGCATACATTTGCCAGGGACCTCTTCTTGCTTCTCTATAGGCAAATGACCAAGTTATCATTTGTAGAATGGTATTCCGTTCTTCATTAAACTGTACTGGCATCTCTGTAGAATCCAAAGGGCTTATATTTGAGTTGTTCCAATAACGATGGATGGCGAACTATAAATTCCTTTGCAATACATACATTTTCGCTCATAATACATGAAGTAAGTTTCTTACTTACAGAGTTCACAAAATTATCACTATTACCAATAACTAGACTAGAGATAATATTTTTGAAATAACTGTCAAAATTTAAACTTTCTAACAAATTTAATCTATATTGAACGACATCACTAATTAACCACAGCCCGTAAAGGGACTCATCCCCCAAATAGATACTATTTGAAAAATTATCTTCTAGTTTCAAAACTCTAATATCGTCAAATGATTCGAAACCGACTTTGCATGTGTTTAGTATAATTGGCTCATTGTAATTGTAATCACGACCATTTTTTATTGTTTCTTTAAAACTTAAAAAGTTTATCCAATCCCTATTATCAAGAATTATACAATTTTTAACTTTTGATCCACCAAACCAGACACTTGATTTAAAAGAATGCGTATAGCTATCATAAACTATTCCGACAGATACGTATTTAGATTTGGAGTTATTAAGAAAATATCGAGTTTCATGCAAGACTATGCACGATTTTTCCGTGTTATTAACTTTATTCTTCGATTCCACTGTAACAAAAAAAAAAACTGTATAACGACAAAGTTCAAATTTTCAAAAATAAATGTGACTTACTTGCAAAATTGGTATTAATTCACCGAAGTCTTTAAATTACTAACATGAACTATTATCAGTTGATCAGTACTACACCTGATCGCTTTAATGCGCCTACTTCTTATATTCGTTACCCCCACTCTTGCACAATAAAACTCAAATCAATATTTTAATTACATTTATTGATACACAATTTGTGAACTAAGCTAAGAATTACATTCAATCCAGTTAATGGGATTACAATTTTACGACATACAATTCATTATAAAGACTCACAACACAAAACTATAATACACAAACATAATTAAACTTAAGGTTTTACAATGATTCTTTCCAGAATTATTAATGTATGGAGATAATCTTCAAAATTTTGTGATGGCGTTTTACAAGTTTGATCGTCATCGTGACGGGTTCCAACCCTTATATTATTACAACCCTTCATGACATTTTCTTTTATCCACGAATATATAAATGCATGATCAATGTTAGTTTTTGGATTGAAATTAATTGAAATCTTATGTTTATTGAATTGCTCAAGAATCATTTCTAAGAGCTTATGATTCGCATGAAACCCTACCTCATACAATCCTCGCCCAAGTTCAGCTTCAAGGGTACGATACCCTTTACTGATATTTTCTATACTATACACTTTTTCTTTATCACCATTTAACACAAAACTACCACCAGTTAATAATTCAAAAATAAATGTTCTTTGAAATTCGTTTTTACAGAGCACTACATCAATTAAAATAGATTCTAGGTGTTCAATGTTTATCGTTGTAAGACTACATTCATTTAGGGCTTCCATAGTTCTGGAAATTAGTTCATCTTGTTCAATTTTCCTTCGCACAACATAATCAAATAATTTTGGATTAACCCCAGATATTGAATTATACATCCAGGAAAATATGTTAAGGGGTAGCGTAAACCTATGCAGAATTTTATATAAATGAATATAATTATGATCGTTGATTGGATAACTTTTAACCACCCTTTCGATGAAACTTCCATACTTTTCACCGACACTGTTATTAACATCGGTTTTAAGTTTACGATATTCACGTTCTAAATTCATTTCAATCGGGATATAATCGTGGCAAGCAAGTTTTAACAGAGCTATACTAAAGAAATAAGTGCAGTTGTATCTAATAAAGGATGTCCGGATCCCCCCACTTGATGCCTTATATTTGTTCGAATGCTAACCGCTTTCTACATTTTTTCGGATAAGTTGTTCGACCGGTTTCTTGCATTAGCTGAACAAGATTTTCCAAGCGTCTATCTTGGCGCGTTTCTTTGGTTATAAACCTAATTATGTCCTTATGACCCCAAGCCAATGTTTCTATGGAATTAGGTATTAAAAATCTTTTATCATCTTTATAGCTTAAGGCTACCTTCCTAATTAAATTCGTAAAAATGTCATGCTTTATTGATTTGAAAATGTACATTGTGCAGTAAACTTGACGTTCCTCACCATCAACAATTCGCTGATAATGAGACACATTCAACTGATTGTTAACCGCAGCCTTTTTTATTCCTTTAGCCTTTTTTTCAACAAAATCATCAAGTTTAATACAATAAGCTTTTGCACCGGTTCCATAGAAACTTTCGATGACTTTACCTCCATATTCATCCTTCATTTTGCCGATGATCGAAGGATTTATAGGAATGTCATAGATATTATTAGGTTTATAATTTGACGTATCGAATTTATCTATGTTTAACTTTATGTCATGATAAAAGTCTGGAGTAGTTACCTCAACTATGAGACTGTCAGTGTCGGTATATAATAGTTTAATATTTTCCCCATACAATTGTTTTAAATATCCATAATAAAATTCATAAATGACAGTTTTTGCTATATCTAAAATTGCAAAACCTGCATATAGGGGTTTATTATAAAATATGCTTACTCTTTGCATTTGGACGGCTACAAGACTTTCAGCAAAAATTACGGAATTTTTATAATTAGGTTTGCAAATTAGATTTGATGCACCATTCTTATTTACATTTTTCTCCCATTCGCTAACTAATTTAATATCGTGTCTGTTTTCAACATTTTCCATGGATTTTCCGAATATACTATTTATATGTAATTTATAGGTATCGCCATCAGCTTTTGTTTTTGCCTTACGGCGCATGTCTGTATTTAAATCGATGTATGACTTTAACCATGGAGCTTGGTGAAACTTTATTCCATTATGAATTTTTTTCAAAATCAGCCCATAACGAATAGCTTGCTGTAAAGCGACATAATGAATAACATAATTTCCCTTATGGGTTAAATTTGGAATTAATTTTGGCATATCGCTACCAGGTGGGATGACAGTTTCTGGACAAAAGGGTAAATCGTTATGTTCCGAATGTAAATAATGAGGGTATTCCAAATCTACCATAAACACAAACCCTTCAGATGAAGTGGGAGACAAATTTAAGATATTATTAGATAAATCAGTAATTTCTTCTGGTCTTAACCATGTAAAATCATTCATAGGTAGGTATTGTTGCATGGAAAAGCCGTACAAGTTTGTAGCGTCAAGATACATGATATAAGTTGAAGGTTGGCTTTTGTCATAATTTGGAAGATATTTATTATTTGCAATTGACTTTCTTTTGACACACGTGCTAACCCCACCTCGAATATTATTTTTGAAAAAATGTAGCATATCAATATCAGTTAGCAACTGTAATTGAATTTTACTTGTAAGCAATGCAGCGGAAAATGACAATGATGGACTACTTATGAAGTTACACGGATCAAGTTTATAGATATTTAAACAAATTTTCCGATAGTTTTCAAACACGTCAGCGAGAATAAGCGTGTCACTAGTTAAATATATATCAAAATATTCCCCCAAATTTTTACAATTAAATAATTTCCATACGTCTTTCGCTCGTTGATAATCTATATCCGAAACCGGTTCGTCCTTGAGATCATTATAAAACATTTCTTTAGGTGGAAGTTGTGTGTTTTGTAGCTTCTCAAATTCCGTTAAATAGGAATAGGGGAATACACCTTTTCGTCTTATATGATTAATTTTGTTTTCGTCCTTAAAGTATTTCGAAATTTGAATACATTGTTCAGAAGACAGTGAGGAAGCTAAGTTATCCAAAGAATTTGGTAAAAATTGATATGTATCTAGAAATTGCATTTTTAAATATGTTCGTTCTTTTTTCCCGTTTTCTAAAATTTTTTGATCGACAAATAAGTATTTAGAAAATGTTAAGTATTTTTCCTTCGTTTGTGCAATCACTTCAATACGTTCTTGTTTCAACGTCAAATTTCGAACAAACAGATGAGCATCGTAGGATTTTAAATTATGAAAAAGTATTGGTACAAAAAGGGGGAGTTTATAATTTAGGTTGCAATTTGAATGACTAGCACCCCTATATTTAGAAGTTACGTGGCAATGTTCTTTGACTCTTTTAGAGAATTGATCGAAGGGTTGTTCACATATAAAGCAGTGAGTTGCATTTTGAAATGATATCTCCTCTTCAGAGGTCATATTTAATGGTTTAATTGGTTTTAAATACTTGAAATAAATATTTTTTAAGTCCTTTTCTAATTTTTCCATAAACTTTTGTGGCGCATCTTCGCCTCTATATAATACAAGTTTAGATAGTGTGTCATCAAAAGAACATTTAATAAAGTAAGAGAAGGAACAGGGTATATGTTGGCACTTTTTAATGGTATACACATCCTTTTCTTGTATGTTAATATTGTCAACTACCGGTTTGAGCACACACTCAAAGTCACTGTAAACCACGAATGGAACCTGAAGTTTTTTCTCAAAATTTTGAAATTTTAACAAATTTTCCTTTACGTAGTTTCCACACTTGTCAATTTTAAGATTTTCCGTAGGTAAGCGGACACAAATTACGTCACAATCGTTTTCTTTGTGAGAGAGAAGTTTTTGATTGTCATGAAAATATTGTAAACATGCATCACAAAATACTTTTTTATGCGCGTTTTTGGATATTTGTGATGATACTAATCTAGATAAATCTTTTATAAGACAATAGTGAGTATTCCCCTCTGAGTCATCAATAAGTAATAAATTGACGTGTAAGTTACACCTCTTCTTCGTGTAATGAAGCGGCCCTACTATTTCGTTTTTAAATTTATTATTTTGAAATATTGGTTCAAGTCCGTATACGTTTATTGAAATATTATTAATTTCCTCAAATTTTGAAATGGATTTTAATTCCATGGGAAATGAAAAGTCGGTAAAGTTAAAGTGTCTTGAGTAATGGGGATACGAGGAAACTAAACTAGCATTCGATGTAGGCGTATAGATAGCGGCCACTAAAGACCATGCAAAACATGCGTGATCATCATTTTTAATACTTAACACGGCCTTTTTATATTCAATATCTTTTGGAAGCTTTATGTATGAAGAGGCCTTAAGTGGATTAAACTTATTTATATTAACTTCTAAAAATAAATATTTTTCTATACTCCAACCGGATTGTCTTTCTAAAAATTCCAATGAGGATGTGTTTAATGCCGAATTAATTTCTTCAATAAATGTATAAAGATTACTTGAGTTTTGTAAGATGTAGTTTTTGGTTAAGTGTGATTTTATGTCGCGAACGTCCTGAGCGGGCAAGATATAGGATCCAAATAGCTCTAAATTAACTTTTATTGAATTATGTTTGTGTACTTCGTTATCTAATATTTCATACAAATTATCGCTAATTTCGTGCATGAAGTCATTTACATATATGTGATGAAGTTGGGGGGAAATCTTATAACTAATAATGCGTTTTTTAAAAGCTGATTGACATATTCTTACTCGACTATCATTGGTTGGAATCCATATATTGGCCTTGTGTTTTTTACTGCGTTGATGTCCTGTGAAGCTCGACTGGGGAATGGTACAATCGCATGATGGACAATAGTAGTGATTTGCATCGTTAGAGCCGCCCCCGCATGGTTGTTGTTGATGTGGGTCCTGATTGTCGCCCCCGCATGGTTGTTGCTGTGGGTCCTGATTATAGATCAAGCCAGATGGTCCAGCCACATTAATAAATGTGGTGTCTAAATTATAACATAATTTTTATTAGTTCATTACTCATTTTAATTATTTGTAGTTAGTTAATTTAATGTGACTATCTGTACATACCATCAGGCTTATGCGTCTTAAGTATCTTGCACGGGGCTTCCTGTTGACCTTGACTGGGCTGGCTCACACATTGTTCATGCACCGTCTCTACTGACGAGGTTGAGTGTTGTAGCTTCGGCAATTTGGTTTTTGGCTCCTTTCCATCATGTAAACTGTCTTCTAAATCATAATAAATTATTAAGTATGTATGTATGTATGTATAATTCTTTATCCAGGTTAATAATTATATAATACTTATATTGTACTTACCACTGTGTTTGCGTTTACAGGAATATTGCAGGTGCCTTTTCAAATTGTCGAGGCGTGAAAACTTTGCAGGACATCTCTCGCAATTCATGTTTGTATGTAATTTTGAACTTGTATTAAGCTTATATATTATAATAATGAAATTGGAGGGGATTAATTTATGAATTCCAACGACTTAAACTTAATTTAACATTCCAATGAAAAATATTTTTGAAGGGATTCTTCCACATTAAGTGAAAAGTATATATTTTGATTTATTTTAATTAGGTTTTCAACCTCAATTAATAATTTTTTATCTTTTAGAGTCTTTAACATCCCCTTTAATTTTTTTACCTTTTCCTGTGCTGTATTGATATGATCTTTTCGAATTTTAACAAAGTGTTTCATTATTTCATCGCTTCTAAATTTATTATTATCTTGTGATCGATATTGGCTAGGTTGACTAATTTGCGAATATTTTCTTTTTTCACTTTGATTAGTTGCAGGATTATCCCACAACTGACCGTTCTGTGACACTGGGAGCAGCGGCTCTATACCCTCAAGTTTCTTATCATTACCTAAGTCAAACACTTGCTCTATATCGTATTCATCAGCAATAACAATCGGCTTATCTATAGTATAATCACTAATAATATGAACTTTCGGATTTGTTTTTATTGAAGTTTCTATATTTTCGCGAAAAATATCAGGAGTTAATATTTCCAATTCTTCCCGGGTCATCCCTGTCTCTATAATTATATCCCGGCAATTTGTATTAGTATTAATTAGTACCTTGTCGGCAGCAGTATTTAACATTTTGTCAGCTACCGTGTTTAACAACTTGTCATCAGCAGTATTTAAAAAGGCATCGTCCCAGTCACTTAAGCTAGTACTAGGCAGATCAATTTTTTTATGTTTTTTAATTAAACTTAATGGCAATTTTTTCCCCTTTCCCCTTCCCAACCCCTTACTAGTTGATGGAATACTTACATCGTTGGAATTCATTGTTACAAACAACTTAATAATTAACTAACAATAATTGGATTTATAAGCTTAGTTTAGTTCACAAATTGTGAATGATTCTTTGGGCCCTAGGTTGCGTATTTATACATGCCCATCGTTCCACTTCTCTATCCTATCTTCGCACAATACGAAAGTTCAATGTTTGCTTGGTTTAATGGTGTATCCTAGTATTACCTTTTCAAGTTGATGATTTTAATTTTTATTATTTTCCCAGACGAGTTAACCCTGGCTTGAGTTGTGATCGTCTTATATGTTAACTGCAAATTGGGCTTGGACGATAATATTTGTTTTTATAATGCTAATTAGCTCATTATTTTATTTCCTTACTTTTAAATATTACTTAAATGGATTGGTTGACTTGAGTCGAATTCCTCTTATAGTATAAGCAATTTAACGGTTTTTATTCCTGGTTTCCTTATTATACCATGTTAAGGTGATTTGTACAAATAATGTGAAACATTGATACCGATTTTTATTATTTACATTATGTTATTGGCATCGGCATTAACATTTTCTTACTCTAGAAAGTAACTTATCTAGTCTATAATAATGTTCAGTTTTTATATTTAATTTTTCCATTAAGTCCATTAAGTCTTTTGCATGTCTTATGTCTTTTTTCACTTTTCTACAACAGCGGGATATTTTATTATATCTTTTATAAGTGGCCTTATTATTAAAAGTCTTATAATATTCATCAAAATCTATTACTCCAAATGGAACTCCATAAACTTCCTCCCGTTGTAGTTCCATTGTGCGGTTATGAATGAATTGTTCCATCTCTCGTACTAATGATAATACTTGCTTAATTACGTATCGAAGCACTGGTCTCTTTCTTAAGTCTATATTGTTTACCCATATTTCGGCTCCTTCAGCTATTTCCTTTCTATTTATAAGTTTGAGATATCCCCCGTAGGTATTGCAGTATTTTTCTTCAGGCGAATTCTTTTCCTTTATCAATATGTAGGCTTGGTCCTTGATTAATTCATTGTGGTAACCATCAAAGTTCTTCCATTGTAAATTGGGGTTTGTTCGGAGTGCCCTTTTAACTTTAATCTGACTTTTCATTACTTCATATTCGGTGGTGTGTTCAAAACAATACATATTTATAAATTTACCCTTTGATAAGAGTAATCGAAAGAGACTGATCATATTCAAATCGGAACTAACTTCCCTAATTTCCACTTTCACGTTTCCCCAACCTCGATTAATGTACAAGCCCACTATATATTTATTTCTTGTACCTATCGACGCTTTCACCACACTCGTTATGTCGAGTAATATGTTTCCTAATTTGACTGCAAATATATTTGAAACTCTTTCGTTCTTTAACCCTAACAACTCATCTTCAACACTTAATTGACTAATAACTTTGTTCAAGTAACTTATTTGGGGTTTAGATGTAATCTTAGTCATTTTAAATTATACTACTTGTAATTACGCATTGTATCTGCCTATAAGGAGTTTAACTTCTTTAACCCCATCATCATGATTACGATAGTATGTTAATTATCTAGAACCGGCATGTGTGTATTTCATATGGACGAAAGCGGAGGATTTATAATAATCCCTATGAGCCTGTACTATCTAGAACCGGCGTGCACGTTAATTATCTAGAACCGGCATGCATGTAATTCAAATGGAGGGTTTCATAATATCTAGAACCGGCATGCATGTTATATCTAGAACCGGCATGTGTGTAATCCTTATGGGGCGGAGGAGGAGGAGGTATCCAGAACCGGCATCATATAAATACTCTTCTACATCCAATAGCCAAATGATATACAGGGTGTTCCATTTGAAAATATGGAGAAAAATTATTTTGAAAAGTGTCTTGTTTGAAACGCTATTATATTCACAGTATCTCTAGACCTTGTGTCTTAAATTCCACCCAATGCCTTGGTTAAAAAAGTTATTTTAGGTAGTTTTTTTGAATTTTTTTCTAAAACTGCAAAACTTTTATTTTTTATATTTCATTTATTACTCTTCAACTAGGTACATAACCAAATGAAATAAAACTTTAGGCAATTATAAAGAACACTAATACGAACCTAAATATGCAATAAAATACTGGGTGTTTAAAAAAATACAGCATTACTTTTGTGCCACACTTTTTTGGGTCACCCTGTATATTTTCGGACCTCGGGCCCATGGAGACTTTTGATCAGCATCGATTTTTGGATAATATCCCCGAGTATCAAAGTTTTTAACCGAGGGCTGATTCCCATATGTTCCGTGCGGGGTCCTTTGTAACTGAAATTTTTTATAATAACAGATTTTGATGACTAAATTCCATTTAGCATAGTATACAGGGTGTTATGGAAATGACGTATTATATTTAAATGGGTGACTAGTTGGGTGTCCTAGAGAAGCGCTACATATTTTTTTTTAAATCGACCGTTTTAAAAGTGGGGCAACAAACACTCTTACTCACAGGTCAGTCCGCGCTACTGTACAACATTTCACCCAGACCCAATGGCAATGTTGCCAAACTTGATGTAAAAATAAAATTCGTTATAAAATTATAAAAATAAATTATTTTCTACCTACTTGTATTTATCTTTATACCTAAAGAGCTAGGAAATCCAGGCACAAACACAATCAATTTTTTTTTCTTTTCATGGGAACACTCCTGGAAACACTTTATGTAGGTACACACAGTAATAGTGAAACAGAACCGATAGTTAGCTTTTGAAAATACGATAATACAGATTATACTATAGATTATTAGATTTTATTACACGCGACGAAATTTGACGTCCAGAAGAAATGCGTCAATAGAAACAATATTCAAAGATTATTTATGGACGGGCAAGATACAGGCGTAAACCGAAAAAACAGAGCAGATTGCTGAGAGTGTGTTGGTGATCGACGAGATAACGTATACGGCCGCTGATTGGTCTTCAACTAACAGCCCACAAGCGTGTGGCGCTATATAAACACAGCCGATGTAAGGCGTCAAGAGGTCATTGGCATTTGACCTAGTGACGTAAGTGCCTATTTGAAACTTACTTAATACTATTCCATATGTTTTTTCGGGTTGTTTAAAACATAGTCCGTCGTTAATCTTCTTCAATTAATTGTACAAAAAGGAATTACAGAATGGAAAAGTGTTTAAATTATTTTATTTTATCTAAAGAGTTTAAGGTGTACATATGACAACACCGGCCAGAATTCCATGAATGCTTACATGTATCGCAGTGCCACACCGGTCTCTTTCTGGTTTGACGTCAGGTCACTTTTACCGCTGAATGAATTGAAAGCGCCATTTATGGGTATTTTTCTTCAATTTGTCTTTATCTCAGGAATTGCCGGTTTAAATATAATACGTCATTTCCATAACACCCTGTATACGAAACTTTAAAAATATGTAAACCACATGAAACACATATATAAATGTCAATAATGACATGCCAATATTTTAATTTTGTAATTTTCATGTAATACAGTGAATTTCTATATCGTTTCCAAAGGAAAACGTTGTCTGATAACAATAAAACAGGTCATTAATATTACTGTAAAGGTATGCAGGTTCATTCTTTACCCGGTCTAACTATACTGACAAATAAACTAAAAATAGAAACAGGCATTGCGTATGTTTTTAGATCATCCGTTTCCAACACTGTGCATCTTCCTTGGACATCACAAATAAATAGCACTAAGTTCAAAATTCGGTCGAAGCGGCAGGCAGAACATAGTACAGCGGAACTAGATATGGAGTGTTTGCTTCGGGCGGACAACGCATTTTCATACCTGCATATAAATATATTTTAAACTTTTAGGCATATTCATAAATACCTAAATAAAATTCTGAAAGTGAAAGCTCAGCAATACAAATTGAAAGGCAGATCTTTTCTAACTAAGGATTTCCATATTCTACCAGATTTCGATGGAAACCTAAGTCCTCTAAGGGATCCTCTAATTAGAGGAATGGTAAATCATATTTTAAGAATTATTACCAATTTATTGTGTATGTAAGAACGGGATCTTCCTCACATTCATTTTATTTTTGCCATTCATTTATTATTATTAAAAAGGCTACGATGTGTCAAATGTAAATCACCGTCACCATTACCGAGCGACGATAGCCCATCATGATCGCTTGGAAGAAACCGCACCTTAGCGTCTTCCTTAAAACGGCTCTGTTGAGCGATTTTCCTTTGAGCAGCAGATTGACAAATATACAATATTCCATGTAATGAATTTTATATTTGTATGGGATTTTTCGACAACAAAAACCAAAAAATCACAATATAACAACAATAATATTAATATCTTTGTCTAATTTTTAAATTATATTTCCTGCTAATTTTTGTTGGAAGCGTAATAACAATATAGTAAAAATTGATTTAGCCTTCAACAATATAGCAACAAACAACTGGCAATTGTTTTTGCCTATTGAATTTTATTTATTTCAAACATCCAAAATGCTTTTGTGCATAGCAGACTGAATTTTGCTTCGATTATTTGGAATAATTTCTATTCAGTTTACATAAATAGAATAGAATCAGTTCAGAATAAATTTTTAAGGACTCTTTCATTCAAAGCAAACTATAACTATCATCGTAGTTTTATAAGAATTCATTTTAGAATTATGACTTTAGAAAATAGAAGAAAATTGTCGGAAGTTATGTTCATGAGTAAAATTCTTTGTGACGAGGTGGATTCACCTGATTTGTTGAGTAAAGTTGTTTTTAATATTTCTCCTCTCTTCTGTAAACTCTATAGATACCCTAACAATGCCCAGCATTCCCCTTTATGGAGAATGATGAGATTTTCAAACTTGTACTATTGCAACTCTGATATTGACTTTTTTAGTGTGTCACAAGCCGTGCTGAGGAAAACAGTAAAAATATATTTATTGGAACGCTTGTTTAAGTTTCTTTTTGAACTATCAAAATAAATAGATTGTAGTTTTTTATAAATGGTACCTTAAAATCTATTAATTTAATATGTCTTCATTTATTACTTTAGTTAGCTTGAGTGTATTGGGATTTGCCTGTTTATTATCCTAAATAAATAAAATTTATGTCTCACGTCCTGCCTTCTGCGTGCTGGAATCTACCAGCATTATATATTTTCATTCTGATATTAATATGTTATTGATTAATAAACTGTCAATTTACTTTTAATTTTAGATATCTGGACTGAGCCTCCGAAACAGCCAAGAATCACTAGCTCTAGCTTATTTAGGAGCAATGCAATCTCTAGCAGTAAGTTGATTTCTTATCTTTGTTCTAGTAATTTTTGAAAAAATTATTGTTATACTGGGTTCTCCTAACTAATATTAATCACTAATTATGATCGGTGCCCTCGTCAGTACCTGACGTCAAATAAAATTATGTTCTAACAATGTAAGAAAGAAATATCTCTAATCTTCGGATTTATCGCTTAGGACCTTTGTTCATATAAACTTTTTGTTTTAAAATTTAGTAAGGAATAACCAGGTTTGACCCGATACTTAATTAACACCCGGTATATATTTTGAACCGAAACAACAAAACAGTTACTAGGTAAATAATTCATTCTAAAGCCGCTGGAGATTTTTGAAAAATGCGTTTTTACTTACAAAGTAATAAAATAGTTAATCTAGCCGATATTTAGAGTTAAACTTTTGCTGATACCGATTTTAAGCAACAACTGCCGATATCCTGATACGATAGCAATCAATGCGCCGCGCAGATTTATATCGGTGTCGGCCCATCACTAGTTCTTGAAAGTACTTGTAAAGTTCCGAAATAAATTTAAAACAATGATAGCTTTTCTCCGGTTACAAGTTATCATTTGTTCGGGTTTAAGATATTCGGCCCGAACTGAAATAAAATAAAAAGCCCACTTCCTTATATATTTTTTGACAAGCCTTTTACTATCATCTTCTAAGAGAGGAATATAGAATTCTAGGAAGGAATATTGAATCCACGATCACTCGACTGTTCACCACACGACATCTCATTACGGGTACTTCATCACCGCGACATCCCATCACTACGACACTTCATCATATCCCATTTCATCGCTACGCCAATTCACCACACATAATTTCATCACATCAATTCAAAAAGTAGTATAGAATTACCTCTTATCATCACGCCGCAGCCGTGAGCAAGTGCGAACAATGATGTGAAGTCAAAGAAATTCTGTCAACAACGTACAAAACTGGGTACCTGGAATGTGAGAACCATGGCCCAAACAGGTAAAATACAAAACGCCATCAAAGAAATGGAACGGTTAAAGATCAGAATTTTGGGAATAAGTGAAATGAGATGGCCGAATGCAAATTACTGTGATATTGAAGAACATAGAATATACTACTCAGGATGCTCCACCAAATATGAATACGGAGTGGGTATCATACTGCACAAATCAGTAGCACAAAATGTCTCAAACTTTGTGCCCATCAATGAAAGAATAATGCTGATCCAAATAAAAGCAATTCCAGCGAATGTCAACATCATACAGGTGTATGCACCCACAAGTGAACATGAAGAAGAGGATATAAACGATTTTTATACTGAATTGACTAACATCATCAAAGAAATCCCTAAAAAAGAATTACTTATAATAATGGGCGATTTTAATGCAAAAGTGGGAAGAGGAAGATCAGGAAACCATATTGGACCTCATGGACTGGGAGAAAGAAATACCAGTGGAGAAAAACTTTGTACTTTTGCGGAGGAGAATTATCTGGTTGTAGTGAACACATTTTTCGAACTGCCTCGGCGCAGATTGTATACTTGGAAAGCCCCAAAAGATGGAAAAGATGGTACGGTCATGCGAAACCAAATCGACTACATAATGGTGAATCAAAGATATAAAAATAGCTGTAAGGTGGCCAAAACATATCCGGGGGCGGATATAAAGTCTGATCACAATTTGTTGGTAGCCGAATTTAGGGTACAATGGAAGAAACTGAAAATGAAACAAAATGCAACTAGTTATGATAGAAGAAAAATCAATGAACCAGAGGTGAGAAATCAAGTCATGGACATGCTAAGTAACGCTTTACGTGATGTAAAAAATAGCTCAGAAGTTGAGGAAAAAATAAATAAAATAGTCGAGGTCACGAAAACAGTAAAGAAAGAAATACTAACAGCAAATGTAGACAAGAAGAAACCCTGTATGACCGAAGAGATCCTGAGATTGATGGAGGAAAGAAGAAAGAACAAAATAAATAATGACATGAGCAGATATAGGTCCATCAACAACCAGATTAGGAGAAAAATCAGAGAAGCAAAAGAACAAGAACTCAAAAACAAATGCAGAGAGATTGAAATATCACAAGCAAAGCACGACACATTTGGGGTATATAAGAAGGTCAAGGAAATAACAGGAAAATTCAAAAAGAAATCAATAGGAAAAATGGAAAATGAACAAGGAGAAATAATTGTGGACATCGAAAAAATAAAATTAACATGGTCAAATTATGTAAAAGAACTGTTCTCAGACATAAGAGCAGAACAACAAATACCGAACGACATAACAGGACCGGACATCCTTTTAGATGAAGTTGAGGCAGCAATACTGTCACTCAAAGATGGAAAAGCTGCTGGTCCAGATGAAGTTCAGTCAGAGGTCATTAAATGCTTCGATGAAGATTTCAAGAAAGAAGTCATTTTCAATGAAATATACAACAGCGGAAAAATACCCAAAGAATGGTTGAGATCGAAGTTTATAGTTCTGCCAAAAAAGCAGGGAGCCAAAAGGTGCAGTGATTACAGAACAATAAGCCTCATGAGTCACTTGTTGAAAATATTTTTAAAGATCATGCATAGGAGGCTGTACAAACTCTGTGAAGAACAAGTATCGCCAACACAGTTTGGTTTTATGAGGGGTCTTGGAACGAGAGATGCGTCGTTCAGTGTACAGATGCTTTTCCAACGTTGCAGAGATATGAATTGTAATGTATATGCCTGTTTCATTGATTATCAAAAGGCATTTGATAAAGTTCAACACAACAAAATGATGGAAGTCCTGCAAGATAATGGAGTCGATGGCAAAGACTTACGCATAATCAAGAACTTATACTGGAATCAGTCAGCTTCTGTTAGAATCAACAATGAGAAAACAGACGAAGTGAAAATTTTGCGAGGAGTACGGCAAGGATGTATACTGTCACCTCTTATATTCAATATGTACTCAGAGGCAATCTTCCAAGAAGCCCTAGAATACACGGAAGCAGGAGTACTATTAAATGGCGAACGAATGAATAATTTTAGATATGCTGATGACACCGTTATTTTTGCCGACACGGCAGAATGACTACAGCTTTTAATGAACAGGGTAGTTGAAAGTAGTAAGAAATATGGCTTAGAAGTAAACACCAGTAAAACAAAAGTCATGATAATTAGCCAAGAAAGAATTGGAGGAGTGCAGTTTACCATCAACGAAAAAGTGGTAGAACGAGTGTCAACTTACACATATCTTGGCACAGTACTAAATGAACAGTGGGACCATTCCCAAGAAATAAAGAAGAATTGAGAAAGCAAGAGCAGCTTTCATTCAAATGTCCAAATTGTTCAAAACACATAATCTGAACTTAAAATTAAAACTCAGACTGCTCCGATGCTACATATTTTCCATCTTGTTATATGGAGTAGAGTCTTGGACCTTGACTGAGGCAACAACAAAGAGACTAGAAGCATTCGAGTTGTGGCCATATAGAAGAATCCTCAAAATATCATGGAAGGACAAAGTATCAAACACCCAAGTACTCCAAAGACTTAATAAAGAAAAAGAAATAATGTTCACAGTAAAACGTAGAATATTGGAATATCTAGGTCATATCATGAGGAACGAAACCAAATATGAGTTACAGAAATGCATTCTGCAAGGGAAAGTTCAGGGTAAGAGAAGCATCGGCAGAAGACGAATACCATGGCTAAAGAACTTGAGAACCTGGTTTGAGGCATCCACCACAGGACTATTTAGAGCTGCGGCAAATAAAGTTATCATTGCTAGAATGATTGCCAACATTCGGTAACGGATAGGCACTAGAAGAAGAAGATCACGATAGAAATCCCTAGTATTTTCAATCAATATCTTCAATTTCTTGCAATGGAAGGAGTGATAGGGCACATAACATTTTGACACTTGTGGCTATGTCATCCGTGTTACTTTCATACATATTTTTTAATCCGAGCGCTCCAACTTCTCTTAAGACAGCTTGAGAGAGGTGGAAAAAGCATCGAGATATTTGTGCTGTAGGGAATACTTCTTGGAAGGAGTTCATTGCTGCCATGTCGAAGTCTGTAAGAATTCTTGTTGGAGTCGCCTCTGGTAGTAAATTCTTCAGAGCAATAAATAGCCTTGAATATATTGCCTGTGATTTTCCTGGAAATAATGCCAGAATGCAAGGACACGAGGTGCTTTCTTCCTGTACGTGAATAATGTACAGCTGAAAGTATAAGTCTGGACACATTCACTATAATTATTTTATCATTATCTTCCCTGCCAGAATCAAAAAGAACGTATGGTGAATACATTTGTGGTGTAGCAAAGTTTATATCTGGAGAACTGAAGTGGAGTTCTCACCTTTTCTAGTTCTTTGCAAAGTGCGAGCTAAAGTAGTTTTCTTTGGTAGACAAACATTAGCACCATCCGAGAGGTTCTCGGCAATTTCAGCCATAGCTCGCTTGGTTGTCATACCAGGACAGGTCATCAGTTCTTTCATTTCTGCAATGGTTTTGCTAGCCAGTGGTTGAAAAGGCGTAACACCATGCGTGTGATCTATAGGATGTTGAACAATTATATTCCCTCTTGTATGAACAATTGACTTGCATTTTGCTGTTTGATGCTTCCTCAAACAGCAAAATCGCCAGTGGGTAGTATTTTTAGATGTCACTCGATGTTTAATATATTCATGGGACTGGAAAATCAATGTCGAAACTCCCCGAGAAGTTGATCCAAAAGAAAACGTTCCCTCTTCCATCTTCTCAAATTACAGTAAATGAAGGTAAGTGTAATACTGAAGAAATTATCGATTTCGAGTTATATTTATATGAAGCACACACTATCCACTAAATAATCCCTCATTAAGAAAAAATCCCTATTTTACCTGGTGGCCTAACAATATCTGCACACAGATTATTTACTAATCACTTGGATAAATCCATTAATATTTTCACTAAAATTAAGGTCTTAAAATCATAATTACTTTCGGTGGTTTTATTTAATAATGTTTCTCAGAACAGTATCATATTTGTTTTGGTTTATGTATATATGTATGCATTTTGTGATGAAATTGTGTGTGATGAATTAGCGTAGTGATTAAATGTGATGTGATGGAGTGTCATTGTGTTAAGATGTCGCCGTGATGAAGTGTCCGCGATGAGTTGTCGTGTGATGGAGTGTCGGGCAACGAGGAATATCACCTAGCAGTCCTTGTAATTAATTTTCTAAAAAATTTAACAATTGCTCTACTGTTAAGCGATTCGCCAAAATGAAAAGGTAAATGAAATAATTATGGACTAAGGATAAAATTGGATAAATTTCTTAAAATACACTATAACTTGAGAACAAATGAACAATGAACAATAGGGACATAATATTAATTTTTTACATTATTTTAATGCGTATAATACATTCCTTTGAGATGGGTACGTCCCTCTCGACTAACGCTGTATATACATCTATTTACATGCCAAGGGAGGAAAATAGTGGTTTTCTTCCCGCGGATAGTTTAATAGTCGATTTTCAATTATTAACATATCAATAACGATTCCATTTAGTCATAGTACTCAATACGAAAAAGTATTGCAATTTCGAGGAACGTTTAAATATGTAAAAATAGATATACCTATAGGTTTCATCAAAAGAATATGTCTGCTTGCTTTTCAGGTGGTATTAAAATCATAATTATTAATGTGTGGAAAAATCACTTTCCAAACTCCTGAGAACCTATACTATAAGGGCGTATTTTTGTCGAACATTGTAGTACTGAAAATACGAATTCAGATTTAATGGTACAGTACGTATCACGAAATTTAGATACGACTTAATGATTTCCTGGGTCGGTCCCATTGTGTCGACAAGAGCTTGGCAATAAACAAGTGAAGTATGAAGGGACGGACTAAGGAAAACAAGTAATGATATGATTATATTAATGTAATCAAATGAAATAACATTTTTAAAAAATATTACTAGTCATATTTAATTTACATTTATAATGTCATTCTATAGATATTTATTTTTGCTATCGCTATTCTCATCAAAATTAATTATAATTGGATTAATTATACGATCCAGACTAATATACGAATTTTCTACCGTTATTACGTGACGGACTGAATTTTTCCAACTGCCTGGGGGAATATCATTAAAGCATTTTCGTATTAATTTTCTACAACACTAGAACTTCGAAGTCGGAGAAATATTTTCAGACCTAACCAGTGATTTTAACTGGTGCCACATATGCTCTATGGGGTTAAAAATGCAATAATAGGGTGGGAGCCGTAGCACTGTATGTCCAATTTCTTCTGCCAATGTGTCACAAACATATACTTTTTTTATACAATATGTCTTTAAAACTTCTAAAAGATCACTTTTTTTATAACTTTCTTCAAAATATATATCATTCGCCGCCATGTAGTTCTGAATCCCCAATTTTGTATTATTTGAGCTTGGAGCTTTATGTAATTGGCGACTGTGATAGCTCGCATTGTCCATTACTATCACTCTATTCTGAGGAATGTTTGGTAAAAGACCATTCTAGAACCATTCCTCAAAAACTAACAAATTTTACCACAAAAAGATATTTAAATATAAATTAAGCAACCTAACCTACCTGATGATATTTAATTATAATTATTAAAATCCGGTCCTTTCCACATAATAATAACAAACGGTCATAAATAATGGGATGAGCCCAGGTACTTTTACTGCAGTCATTAAGTTATATCCATTTTTCGTGAAACACAACAAACTACAGTTGATCATACAGCTTGAAGTAGTGGAGTCTTCTCTGATAATAGGTATTGAGACCTACCCTGTATTGACGAGAGTTCGAAACGGATCTGCAGGTGGTGACATCCTATAAATGTGGTGGCTTCCCTTTTTTGGTAGTGCCATTCAATCTGAATTAGTATTTTAACAACTGAGGCATGTAAAGATTTTCGTAAATCTTGTTTCTTCAAAATTTATATACTTAGACGAGGTAAACAAAAGTTTTAAGGAACTTAAAAGGGAAAAAAATCATTTCCGGTCGAAAATGATGTTTTCTAATAAAGTAGTAGAAAAAATATTTATTAACTCTTGAAAAAATATGTTAAACGATTCCTTTCCCAAGTCTCTTTGTAAATTAATGGGTGAAATGAGAAATTATTTAGAATTATATTTCTTATAGCAGTTTTATTTCCTGAAAATATTTATATTCATCAGCATTTACGATTTCTATAATGAGACGCCAAAACGCAATAAAGGTCTAACAGATAAAACATTGCAACACTTTTAAGCTTTAAACTTTAATTCCTTCACCACTTAAATCTTTCGAGGACCAAATAATTAATTACAACTTTCCGGAAACAGCTAAACCCGAAATAGAAATGAAGATATTTAAGTTGAAATCTACCTTAGATGCCTCTTTTTGTTACGAGTTAGATAAAGTAGCAACGTGAATTGCCGGATAAGAAGTTTTTTTTGAACAAATTAAATTTATTTCTCACAAAGCAGGACATTAATAATGTAATACATTTTCAGTAACCGTAGCCAAGAACCGTCAAGGGGTTTTAGATTGAGCTAACTATGAAAATTAAATCTTTTAGTTGCTGTGATAATAGTAACTTAGTTTATAATGCAAAAGTGTCTAAGATTTATTTAATTTATTTTTCTAGTATAGCACAAGACATATTATAAGTGCAATAACCCAACATAAACAAACAATAAAATCCATAATCATAGGAGGCGAACTTGGGAAAAACACCTTATTCGTGTTTCTACATAAAGATGTCTGCCAACGGCCCACTGTTAGTCCAGATGAACATAGGTCCAAGATTATTGGTGCTGCAATTTTGGGTAAAGTTTATTTTTGTTTGTGAAAATTGTAGGGTGAAGTCTGATCGCTCGTTCAATAAAGCCCCACTGCGGGTTCAAATCGAAACTGTACATGTTTTGGGAGGTAGAACAATATTTTTATCCAAATAAAGATGGAAATCTTATCTACATAAACCGATTTTATCCAACTTGGTCTTGCTTTAAAGCTATTTGATATCCGAATTATAGCCTATAATAATACTGAAGTTTTAGTTTAAGCTTGAACCAGCAGATGGCGTTTTTCGATCATTTTAGTAATTGACTCAAATTTTGATGGAACATTAAATGGAAGGCTATCTTTTTAATTTACTAGTCTTATTAATCGTAAAATTATTTAAAGAGTGGCGCCAACGGGTCAATATCGCTTTTCAAACATAAGTTTTAAACAAAAATATATTATTTAAATGATAATATGAAATGTTCGTTAATAATAAATAAGCCATGAAAATCTAAACAATCAAATTGACAATTATCTGTCATTTGTTTCGCCATAATTTGTTATTTTGAAATCTAATGTTGTGCTCTTGTTCTTAAGACAGTTTAAACAATTTGAAAGTTTTCTTATTCTATTTCCTTGTATTGCCTATCGGTAGTACATTGTAAAATGGTAAAGCTTTGAAATTACACGGCCAGCATGTCATCATATGTTTCAGCAATAGAATAAGACAAACCTCAAAGTATTTTTCTATTTGGGTTTCATAATGGCTACATTATGAAATGCAAAAAAATTGAATAACCTGCCATTTTATTGAACTGAAATTTAATTTTTTTTTATGTTGGCAGCAAGTGGGGCTCGGTTTTTTGGCTTACTTCGATATCGTTGAAATTAGTTTTTTTGGCATTAACAAAATTTTTTATAGGAAACTTTAAAATACTAAACCTTTAACCTTGCAAATAAATCATTTTTACTAGATATTTATCTGAAATACCTATACTAGGAAATATATAACATGCTGACAGTGTCCGTTAACTAATTTCTAGTAACAACTATAAAACAACATAACCTAAAAATAATATAAATATCTTCCAGTTTATGCTCTATTTCTAAAGTTTTATTCAATAAAGTACTATTTTTATTTTTAATTCACATTGTTATACATATTACTTTATATATACATTATTATACATATTACTTTATATATACATATTTATAGTTACTGTAGACATTTCCTGGGGTATTAATTGTTATTCCTGTCAGATTCTGTGTCGACACAATATTTTGTTCAATAGCATTATTTATTATTTTGTTCAATATTTTGAACTTTGTTCTGCCCGCACCATAACTCAATGTTTTGCATGTTCTTCTTAAAAGTTTTTCTAGATTATTTTCTGAAAAATTTCTCGTATTTCTGACGAAGTACAACTTTCTTCCTGACTCATTTTTATTAACTTTAATAATATATTTATTTTTAATTATGATGGATGGGAAGAAGCTTTGTTGTGTTCAATTGATTCTATCATGGCATATTTGATACTTGTAGCATTTTATTAAATTGTAAAAGTATTGCCAACCGAAAAAGAAAATATTAATTGAAATCCACTATATTTTTTATAGTTTTTCAGACTTTAAAGACCCAAATAAAAAAAGTATTATAAAATACATGGTTCATAAGACAATTAGAGCACATGTACTTTAAAAAACTCCCCGCTTCGCGGGTCGTTTTCTGAATTAAACGCGTGCTCTAAGATAATGTTTTATGAAACTTGTATCTTAATATACTATTAAATTGTATTGTAACAGAAGCACAATATTAGAATTCAAAATAAACGAACTCTAAATAATCATGAGCTACTTGACCCACTTCCTATTTAAAATTGTAAGGTAACAACTATCCTTTCCAGATGGTTAAACCTGCTGCCAATATTCCTCAGGGTGGGAAATTGTTAAAATGACTGCATTCAATAAAGTTTTACTAAAAAAAGTTACTATACAAGCTTGAATGTCTCTGTACTTATCTGCAAACAGTATAGGTTACTATCGGAGCGTTAAGTTTCACTTTTGAACCTATAGCATTCGCCCCGTGAGGATTATACACCGAAAACTTAAAATATAGGTAACTGAGGAAAACTACAAACTTTGTTTGCTACAAATTTATATCCAGCTAAGACTTTAAATAGAGTATTGTACTAATAACGAATAGAAAACCTCCGCCTTTGTCGCTAATGTACGATACTTGAACAATAGAAAACTTCCAGCATATATAGCATTCTATTTAATTTAAGTTAGGAGTTAACTTAGATAGAACTTATAAGGTAAAATAACGTGCATAAGTTTTAATTATGTAAAGTAAACTAAAATCTAGGGAAACAAAATATCATTAATTTCCGTATTAACTGATTTAAAAGAGTGCAAGAAATGACCAAAATAAGCCGTATAAGTAAAATTTTTTGACATTTTTATAGAGTATCTCCGTAATTGTCAGTGCATCAAAAAAGTAATGTAGGCGTCATGTGCTCTTTTTGTATCAAACTTAAGATGGTGAAATCAAAATTTGAAAATTTTCGCTCGCTTAAGAGATACGGGGGAAAATAATAAAATTACATTATATTTTCTGAGTTACAAGAAATACAGAAAAATGTTTTATGCAGAAGTTTCTTTATATTGATTGTTGAATCGGGGTCAGGTAAGAAAGTTATCGGACCTAACCTCATTTCTTTAAATGGAACATCCTGTATATTTTAATCTAAAAAGATACTATTTTAAATTCTCTTTTCAAATATATTACACACCATAGATTATATTGGTTTCCTAGGCGATTTATTAAACTTTATTACTTTAAACCACAGCAGAATATGAAACAAAAGCTTGAAACAACTATGCTGACTATTAACATTTAACGTCAATTTCATTTTTACATATTCATTTGCGATAATGATCAATCAACATTTTGAAAAATTTGATATGACAATCAGTTTATATTGAAAGTGAAAAAAACGAAGAATTGGCGCAAAATGTATATTTTGTTAGCTATCCGGAAAGACGGACTTATTCCCAATATTTGCGATGATTATCATTATTTTTTACCGTAATCTGAATCTTTGATTTCATTTCAAAGTAATAAAGTTTAAATAAATTGCCTAGGAAACCAATATCATCCATGGTGTGTTATATATTTGAAAGGAGAATTTAAAATAGTATCTTTTTAGATTAAAATATACAGGACGTTCCATTTAAAAAAAATGAGGTTAGGTCCGATAACTTTTTTACTTAACCCCGTATACTTATTCTGAAAACGGCAGATTGTTCAACAATCAATATAAAGAAACTTCTGTATAAAACATTTTTCTGTATCTCTTTGAACTAAGAAAATATAGGGAAATTTTAAAATTATACATTTTTTGATTTTCCCCCGTATCTCTTAAGCGAGCGAAAATTTTAAAATTTTGAAAAAATGGAAAAATTAAAATATTGACATGTCATCATTGACATTTACATTTTGTGTTTAGTGTCGTTCACAATTTTTTCTAGTTTCCAAACGAAACTAGGTATTTTGCTATTTAAAGTCCGTTTTGTTGCAGTTGATAGCTCATATCGAGGGTTGAAGCCATAAAACAATCGTAAACCATAGGCGTTGCCAATAGTAATTACCTTATTTAATAAGAAAATTGGTCTCTGTCCATTGTTAAGTAGGATTAGGGTTAAAGTAGGTACAACAGGGGTAATTAATTTACCCATTTTTGCCTGCTTTAGGATGTTATTACGCCATTTGATGTGCGTTTGTCAAACTATGTATTTAGTTGTATTTAGATACTGCATTATCTCAAAGTTGAATTATTTCCTATACTTGTAACAATGGCTTCAAGTTTTTCGCCAACGTGTCTTCGTCAAATTAGCAAGAGTGCATATTCTCTCCGAGAAAAGACATTAATATTAAACGTGCATGATGCTCTAGTGTACCAGAAACCTGCAAGTGATGTTCGTAGCATCATTGCAGAGTGTGCCAATATGGTAGGAGTTGGAGAGGCTACTATATATAGGTTCTTGCGTGAAAGAAAATCTAAGAACCTCAGTGAGCCAAAACCACTCCCAGGAAAGAAACCGTTAGAAATTGACAATTTCATTACAAATGGTATTAGAAGAAAAGTACATAGTTTTTATTTTGCCAAGGAAATACCAACTATAGACAAAATTTTACAAGCCATTAACTACGACGAGGACTTACCACAGCTATCACGAACGAAACTATGGAAAATACTTCATGATATGAACTTTCGATGGGAGAAGCAAAACAGAAAATCTTTTCTTATTGATAGAGCAGATATTATTTGCTGGAGACGTCAATACTTAAGGTCCATCCGAAAATACCGCAGCGAAGGCAAAAACATTTTCTATTTGGATGAAACTTGGCTGAACGAAGGGCACACCGTATCTAAAGTTTGGCAAGATAAAAATGTCCTAAGTTCTCGACAAGCTGTCATGGAAGGCTGGTCAACAGGACTTAGACCACCATCTGGAAAGGGACGCAGACTTATTATAACTCATATAGGAAGTTCAAATGGCCTTTTGGATCAAGGATTATTACAATTCCAGTCGAATTCTACTAAAGACTATCATGAAGAAATGACTGCTGATGTTTTCGAGGAATATTTTAAGCAAATGATAGAACACATTCCCGCTAATTCTGTAATAGTGATGGATAATGCCAGCTATCACTCTAGGCTAAAAGAGAATCTTCCCACAACTTCATGGAAAAAGGCGGAAATCGTAAACTGGTTACAACGAAAGGAATTGAGTTACGATAATACCATGGTAAAAAAAGAACTTTTGGATATTGTTAGGCTACATAAATCACAGTATAAAAAGTATGTTATTGACGAGATGGCAAGAGATCGAGGTATTATAGTGCTCCGTTTACCACCTTACCATTGTGAGCTAAATCCTATCGAATTAATATGGGCTCAAGTAAAAGGATATGTTGCTAGAAATAACAAAACTTTTAAAATGCAAGAAGTGCGACACCTCTTGCTTAATTCTTTAGCAAATGTGTCATCAGAAAATTGGCAAAACGCCATAAAACATGCTATAGTAGAGGAACAAAAAATGTGGGAACTTGACAACGTAATTGACACAACTATGGAAATTGAGCCTTTAGTAATAAGCGTAGGACATGATAACTCTTCAGATTCTTCTGAGGACCATTTTATCGAGTTATAATTATTGAAATTGTCAATATTTTTTGATCTGTAAATAAATTAGTTTTCTTGTAAATAAATTCATAAAATCTATTACATTTAAATAAAATAATAAGCGGTTACATTAAAAACCCAACTCTCCGACCATGATGGGCCGTTTTAATCATTATCCTTTCATTTCATTTTATGGCTCTATTGTTACTTTATCTGTTACCCGGTGGAATAGGTCAAAATTTCTTCATCTTTATGCTAGATGTACGTAAAAAGACCATTTTATAGGTAAAATATTTTAGGCCACCGGGCCATTGTTTTGAATCTTTAATGAGGGTATCGAGCTATCAACGGCAACGAAACAGACTTTAGAATTTAATCATCCAAATCAGTTTATACGAACTATTAGTACAAATGTGTTTCCTTTCCTGTTAGTCGTGTTAAATATTGTATATTTAATTATAAAAATTGTATTTTATTTGAGTAACCTATAAAAATCAGACAAACATTTCATCTCTATACTTACAAAACCTCTAGCTAAAAATCTTTGCTAGGATTAATTCACCTGGGATAGAATATTTTCTTCCTACACAGCAAAATTGATTTCTTGTGACAGTATAGTAACTATTTTCCTGGATATTCTTTATCCTTGTTAGAAGAAATTTTGCTATTTTAGAAATAATTACTTTATTGTGACAATTAAATAACTCTTTAAAAATATTATTTTGTCATTATCTATATATATGCTCGGGAAAGAATGTACTTTACTTTAATTAAAAAAAACTTTATAAAAATATCTTGATTGTGAAACAACCTTCATGGCGTGCTCGGTTACTCGTGGCCACTTTCGGAGTTATCCGTGTTAGCAAACCAATTTTCTTATAGGTTTCATCTTGCGTTGACACAACACAACGAGACCATATCTATGGCGGGGGTGACAGGAGCAGAGCAGACACGCTCATCATCTCATAGCGGCAATTTTAATTGTTTTTTTTTTCAGTTTTACATCAAAAATAAATCTGTTTTACCGGTTGATACATCGCTTCAATTGAGGGTGCTATGTTGTGCGCTATTTGCAGAACCAAAACAAAAACTTTTAGAAAGATCTTACAAGTTCATATTAGTTTTATACTATAATCTACGTTTGAGGTCGGGTTGATATATGGTATTAAATATTTTCGAAAAAAATCTACTTTTTTATTAATATCTGTGATACTGCTCTAGATATTTTTGTGAAATTTGGTACATATTTCTATTCATCAAGAGGCATTTTATGATGTATAACATGTTTTTTATTCCGACCAGTGGCGTTCGTGCGGGTATTCCCCTCGGCATTCTCGAAGGAAAGAATGGTATGAAACTTCTTCTTATTTTTTAAATAAAAATTATTTTTGAAATTCTCATTCCTTTCTGAGCAAATTTCGTCTCTTGATTTTTTGTTGACGTACAGTTTTCGTATAAAAATATGAAATTAGGTATTAAAAAAGATTAAAAAGGATCTAGTAGGTAAGAAGCAGATTTTGTTTTGCAAACATAAGCAGTTTTGACAGTTGTCTACCTAGTCTAGTTGTCATGTATTTAAGTCATTAACCTTACCAAATTACACTGGGGAACAGCAAAAATGTTTCCGAGACCAAAATAGCAAAATCTTACTTATTTTATTATACTAATTAACAATCTGTCTTGTAAAAGGCTCAGTTGGCTCCGGTTTTATAGATCCATCCCAATTATGATAATTTACCTACCTGCCCTTAATATATGGGAAAATTTCACCATTAAATGAGAAATACCTGGATTTATTATAACAGGTGTACTTTATAAGGGGTTTAAATACATATAATATAAATCCTAAATTGTTAGTTAGTTGTATTTCAACCACCAGTTGATCGAGAGCTGTTCGTATTTGAGAAATTAGAGAGTTTTGAGCAACATGTCGCGAGTTTGTGTAAATAAGCCGGATCATTTTTGTTATATATGTGGTGAAATGACTTTTGTGAAACAAAAACGTACGCTTAGCCCTTTAATAAAAAAGGCTTACCACTTGTATTTTGGCTGCAAAGTTGGAGACCAGGATAAAAATTGGGCTCCCCATATCTGCTGCTACAAATGTGCGTCCAACATTCGCGGCTGGCTAAGTGGAAAAAACCGTAAGATGCCCTTCGTTGTTCCTATGATCTGGCGAGAACCGAAAGACCACGTTACTGACTGTTACTTTTGTTTGACACCTCCCATCAAAAAAGGCTTTTCAGAGAAAAAAAGGTCTGCGATACAGTATCCAAATTTACAATCCGCCATACGCCCGGTGCCTCATAGTGACGAGTTGCCTATACCTAATCCACCTCAGGAATATACCCTTCATTCTGATGATGATCAAGAGCATTCAAACGGTAGTGTACCGGAAAATGTCGCCGGCCCATCAACCTCGCAAGACTCCGATTTTGTCTGTGAACTTCCAAGTAAAAAGCCTCACAAAATAAGTCAAAGTGAATTAAGTGACCTTATAAGGGATTTGGAACTGCCCAAGACAAAAGCAGAACTATTGGCCTCTCGATTGCAACAATGGAATTTACTTGAAGATGAAGTAAAAGTTTCTGTGTACCGAAGCCGTCAGAAAAACCTAACACCATTTTTTAACATGGATAACAATTTGGTAGCCTGTAGGGACATTGAGGGATTAATGGCAGCTTTAAATCTGGACTATGATCCAAAAGACTGGAGACTTTTCATTGATTCCTCAGAAGTAAGTCTTAAAGCTGTGTTACTCCATAATGGAAACAAATTGCCTTCAGTCCCAATTGGTCATGCAGTCCATATGAAAGAAACATATAGCAATTTGAAATTGTTACTTGAGACCATACAATATGAAAGATATAAATGGCAAATTTGTGGGGATTTAAAAGTTGTGGCGATCTTGCTTGGAATGCAGCTAGGTTATACCAAATACTGCTGCTTCCTCTGCGAATGGGACAGTCGAGCACGATCGGATCACTACAGAAAGAAAATTTGGCCACCGAGAGAGTCTTTTGAGCCAGGAAAGAAAAATGTGACCAGCGCGCCATTAGTTGCCCCAGAAAAGATTTTACTACCGCCACTTCATATAAAATTGGGACTTATGAAAAATTTTGTGAAGGCAATGGACAAAGAAGGCCGTGCTTTTAGTTATTTAAAAGAAAAGTTCCCTAGAATCAGTGACGCTAAAATTAAAGAGGGAATATTTGTGGGTCCCCAGATTAGGAAACTTTTCGGAGATGCGCAATTCGATTCCATACTTGAAGGCAAGGAAAAAGACGCTTGGGATGCCTTTAAAATGGTTGCAAAAAATTTCTTGGGAAACATAAAAGCAGAAAATTATAAAGACCTGGTTGCCCAACTTCTTTTGTGTTACCAAAACCTAGGGTGTAATATGTCGTTGAAAATTCATTTCCTGGATTCTCATCTGGATTACTTTCCGGAAAATTGTGGTGCTGTAAGTGACGAACACGGTGAGAGGTTCCACCAGGATATTTCGAACATGGAAAGAAGATATCAGGGAAAATGGAACTGTGAGATGTTAGCCGACTACTGCTGGACTATTACGAGAGATGCCCCAGAGGCTGCTTTCAAAAGGCAAGCTAAGAAGCGCAAAATGAGTGTCTAAACTTTGGATTCAATGATAAAAATGTGCTATTTAGTTGCTTTTGTTGAACCAACAATATATTGTTATCTGTATTTTGTATGTCCATTGTATATGCCTATGAATTAAAATTTTGTAACAAATAATTGAGATTTTTTTTTTTGCGAGCCAACTAAAATCTTTAATAGGTATTTTTTAGTTACTTGGGTACAGTTGAATCCAAAAAAATAGGTTTTGTTTAGGAAACAAAAAAAAAGTTGAAATTTGTTTCCCAGTGTTATTAAAAAAACATGACAATATTTAACACCCTGTATCTCAAAAGTTCAGACGTTTAGGACATATGTTCATATGAAGTTTTTTTCTGAAAATGGACACAAGAATAACCTCCTTAAATATTAGCATGTTATTAAAAAATACCCTGTAGGTATATTACTAGGTCACTGTTCCTGGTAATGTGTATAATTCTAAAATGTAAATAATTGACTAGGTGCTGTGGCTTCAAAACACTTTCGAAATTTTAACGAAGCAATTAGTGCCATGAGTGGTAAAGGACAGGTTCTAATGCCAGACAAGAATCAAGAACTCATCGAATATCACAATAGGAAATATCACGTATTTTTAAAAATGTATGAGCATCAACTAGAATATAGGAGAATAATGAGTAGCCCCGACCCTCAAGGTAAATAAATAATAAGTATGTAAATATGTAGATTTATTAAAGGCCTTGGTTTTACTTATTAAATTAATTTTTTTTGATCTATGACTTTTTTTACAAACACGCAATACACATTACAGATAAAAATTATTAACTGGTTTTTATCCGTAATGTGTATTATTACATGTTTGTTGTAATCTTTTTAATTTTCTTTGTTTGAATGTTAGATCTGATGATACCTATACAGGGTGTGCGCTAATTAATGGTACATGGAAAAACCACAGACTCCTTACGTAAAGATATAGATATATTTAATTATACTTACCTATATCCGAAAGTTGATATTAACTGAGATACAGGGAGTTAAAGTTAAAACTTCACTTTTGTTTCTCTCTAATAACTTTGCAGGAAACCAACATTTTTTTACAAAATTTGGCAATAAAAATCAATTTTTTTAGGACATAAAATGGATTTTTTATGAAATTTTAATATACAATGTAGGGAACGCTGTCTGCGGTATTGTTTGCACATTTATTAGGTCATAACTTTTTTGTGCCTCAGTGTATTTAAGTTTTTAATCAAAATAATACTTTCTCATATTTATTACATAAAAAAGGTATACTAAGTTCAGGTCGCCCAGAGTTACCGTTTCTGAGATATTTGCATCCAAATTATTTAGTGCACCCTCCCCAATTATTATTAATTTGCCAGCAATGTTTTTTTTCTTAAAGTAACCTATGAGAAAACAAATAAAATTTAGAGATCAGTTGCTATGGAACAGAAAATGTTTCATTTTTGAGTTTATCGTAAGTCGGCACGATATTTTCTAGGGTCAAAGTTATTTTAATTAAAGTAAGTTAAAGAACAATCCAATTGTGGTATTTATTATTCCCAATTACCATTACTAGAACATTAATTATCATGTAAAAGTGAATTTATAAGAAGTAACAAAGTATTATTTCCTTGTCTGAGCTAGCACTAAACAATTTAAATGTAAATATCTCCGAAACGGTAACGCTGGGCGACCTAAACGTAGTATATAGAGAAAAGCATTATTTTTATTATAAACTTAAATACACTGAGACACAAAAAAGTTATGACCTAATAAATGTGCGAGAAATGCCGCAGACAGCGTCCCCTACATTGTACATTAAAATTTCACAAAGAAATCTATTTCTCGTCCTAAAAAAACCATAATTGCCAAATTTTGTAAAAAATCGTTAGTTTCTCGCAAAGTTATTAAAGAAAAACAAACATATTAATATCAACTTTCGGATATAGGTATGTATAATTAAATCCTAATATTTTTACGTAAGGAGTGTGGTTTTTCCATGTACCATTAATTAGCGGACACCCTGTATAAAGGCGATACATTTGTCACCGTTTATACAATAAACACATGATATCTGATGAGACGCCGACTTTGTGAATTTTTTGTTACTAAAACCAGATCTTTTCGAGAAATGGATTACTTTCTTTGAATTAGATATACAGGGTTCTCTAAGGCCGGCGAGGTACGAGGTTATAGAACCCATAATCCTTATGTGTTTGAACAAGAAATGGACTAATCAACCAAGAAAAATTGATGGAAAATATTTTCACGTTTCGAAAATGACCGCTAGGGGACGCAATTACTATTACATAATTAAAACTTTAAATTTCTTCGAATTATCACTATTGAGGTTTTCATTTAATAAGTTTGCAATGTTATTTTAGCGTTTTATCGAAACAGAAGTAGTATACCTTTTTATGTCAAAAGGTTAGGAGAATAAAAATATTTAGTCAAAATGCGCATACAATGTAGTACAAAAAAGTTGGGACCATTCAAATTAAAGTTGTAGGTTCGTATGTGGCGCCCTCTACAAAATGCGAAAAACGGTGGCTAAATTTGTATTCTTCATCTCGAAAAAGCGCCATATACAAGATTATGAGCGTGGCAAGAGGTATTGCAAGAAAACTGCAAATAGAATTTAACTTTAACCCCCTGTAACTCCGTTAATGATCAATTTTCGAAAAAATGTTATAGGAAGAGGTAGCATTTATTTTTGGTGTCTACAATTATCCCCTAAATTTTTTGCTCATCATTTCCGGACACCCTGTAGACAAATAAAATTATGTTGTTTTATTATTAAGCAGAAAATTTAATACAGACAAACACTAAAGATTTTAAGTACTGACTTGAATTTTTTCCTAGAAAATTACATTGACATCATAATAATTTGGATATGGAACTGTGAAGAAATATTAAAAATCAATACTATAAATTTTCTAGAAGTGCAAATTGATGAGCATCTGAATTGGAATAATCATTGTGATCTGCTCAAATCAAAATTAAATTCATGTTGTTTCCTTGTTCGTTCACTCAAGACTGCGATATCTATGAAGGAGCTCCTCATGGTGTATAACTCACAAGTAGATTCTCGTCTGCGTTACGGGGTGATCTTCTGGAGTCTGTCCAGTGTGATTGGGGAGTTGTTTGTGTGTCAGACGAGAATATTGAGGACTTTGGTGGGTGTGTCGAGGACTTACTCGTGCAGAGGGCTCATTAAGAAATACAAGATTTCGATCGTAATTTGTGTATACATATTTGAACTATGTATATATGTTTTTAAAAATAAATGTCGATTTGCTATTAACAATGATGTTCATACCTATAACACACGAAAGGTCAGCTCATTTAGAGTTCCTTTTAACCGCCTGAATGTGGGTAGAACAGCACTCATTGGGGCCAGCAATCTTTAACAAGCTACCACCAAACCTGAAGGCTGTTGATAGTCCTGGGTTGTTTAAAAAACGTTTAAAGCAATATTTGTTGTCTGAGGCTTTTTATTCAGTTAATGAATATCTCACAAGGGTGCAATAAAATGCCTCTACATTTTTTTGTTTACTTTTTTTTAACAATAACATAACTTTTATTTTAGTATAAGTTTGTTTTTTCTAAGTTTTATATATTGTGTATTTGTATATCATACATTTTATATACAGGGTGCTGATAAAGTCTGGAATAATCGATTTTTCTTGAAAACGCAAAACTTTTTCGAAAAACGCTCGTACCCGTCGATTTTATTTTATTCTTTGAAATTTTTTGGCGTTCTTCAATATTATACCGGATGCGTCAAAAACCCTAGGCAAGTGTCAACTTCACTTTTTCAAATAGAACACCCCTTTTTTTCTCCAATATTCAGATTCCTCTCTAAACTCTAGACAAGTTTCATATAACATATTGTATGGTTAAAGTCAACAGTAATTGAAATACAGGGCCCACAATAAAAATCAAGGTATAATTTTAAGGTCTAGGTCTTCTTACCGGTTTCTACATAATAACTTAGTTACGTAAATGTCAAAACATTTAATATTTACTCCAAAGTTGTCACTTTTACCCATAAAAATGTTTCTAACGGAAGCTGAGAGAATCGAAATATTAATAATAGTAGGATGTGGAGATCGAAAGAGAACACAAATAGAAGTTTGTGAGTATTTTAATGATAAATATCCAAATAGAGAACACATAAATCAGGCAACTGTTTCCAAAATTGTTAAGAAGTATAATGAAGTTGGTCACGTTAAGGATAAACCTAGAAGTGGACGACCTAAAATTTCCGACGATGTCAAACTTCTAGTTTCGTTGGAAGAGAGACCACATTCGAGCACAAGAAGCATTTCTCAAAATGTTCAAAATATCCACGATTCAACGGTGGCAAAGTTCCTGAAAAAGGAAAAATGGCATGCATATAAATGTCAAGGAGTACAGGAACTTTTGGAAGGCGACCCTGACAGAAGGAATGAGTTCTGCGAAATTCTCATGGATAATTACTTGATTAACGATGCATTATTTCCGAGTAACATAATTTTTTCCGATGAGGCTACTTTTTTCTTGGATGGCATGGTAAATTGTCAAAATTGCCGGTATTGGTCCAGCGAAAATCCCCATTGGTTCCGAGAAATTCATACCCAGCGGCCGAGAAAAATTAATGTATGGGCAGGAATAATTCGGGATACTGTTATAGGACCCTATTTTTTTGAGAAAAATTTGACTGGCCAAAGATATTTGCAGTTTCTTGAAGAATACCTCGCTCCAGCGTTGATTGCCCTATTTCCCGATCGGAACATTCCTGACTCACATGATACAACTATGTGGTTTCAGCAGGATGGTGCACCAGCCCACTATTCGGTCGTAGATACCTGAATGAGTTATTTCATCATCATTGGATAGGTCGACGGGGTGAAATAGAGTGGCCTGCGAGGTCCCCCGACTTAACGCCATTGGACTTCTTTCTGTGGGGCTATATTAAGGAAAGGGTTAACAAAAATAAACCAGAAGATATTGATGTTCTCAAAACGCGTATAACAACAACCATAAGACAAATTACCGAAATTGTACATAATGTACAGTTAGAATTTGTTGAGAGATTGGGACATTGTAGAGCCGTAAATGGACACCATTTTCAACACTTACTCAAATAATTTTTTAGATTGTTCACTGTATTACCAATTTCCTGTTAGAATTTTTTTTCAAGCCTAAGTATTTGTCATGGAAAACAAGCTTTAAAATTATACCTTGATTTTTATTGTGGGCCCTGTATTTCAATTACTGTTGACTTTAGCCACACAATATGTTATATGAAACTTGTCTAGAGTTTAGAGAGGAATCTGAATATTGGAGAAAAAAAGGGGTGTTCTATTTGAAAAAGTGAAGTTGACACTTGCCTAGCGTTTTTGGCGCATCCGGTATAATATTGAAGAACGCCAAAAAATTTCAAAGAATAAAATAAAATCGACGGGTACAAGCGTTTTTCGAAAAAGTTTTGCGTTTTCAAGAAAAATCGATTATTCCAGACTTTATCAGCACCCTGTATACTCATGTATTTGACTTTGACATTTTTGCACATATTGTAAATTATAATGTCTAAGGAAATAAAGCATAAATAAATAAATAAATAAATTACGTACCATATCTTTGCTCCTCTCCAGTCTTTGCCCATTCTTCCACCACGTTATGGTGGCAGGCGGTCTTGATCCGGTACTTTGACATAACAGGTCGTATCGCCTTCCCGCCGAGAGTGGTTGATTGGGGCCGAGAAGCTTTACATCAAGTGGACCAACTGTAAAAAGTAGATATTATAAGAAGATGTTATTTAGGTATCATTTTAGTATCGAAATAAGTCTATTTTTTGCACTTTTGGCTGATTCATGAAACAACAAATTCCTACTTTCCACTTATACAGGGTGTCGGGTAAGTATCTCCTAAGCTATCGGGAACATACAGTTAAAATAAACCTGATAGAATGAATTCCTAAGGTGCCCCTTAATGGAGATACAGAGCCCAAAAGGGTTGCCGAGCGATTTACTTTTTTCGCTCTAACTTTTGAACCGACCAGTATAATTTAATGAAATTTTGATATTTTATACACTCGCCGGCACAAAATTCCGCCACGCTGAAATTTTAGTCAAGTTTGATATTTTATAACTTTTTTATTTTTAATGCGATTTTCATGATTTTATTATCAGTTTGTAGATCCATTTATTGTGTTTTTCCTTAATTATTTCATAAAGTAACATTTTTCGATTAGGCTATAATATACAGGAGTAAATCAAACTGTTATTTCTTGTCTTAATTTCAAAACACCCTGTAGGAAAATTGAAGTGGATAATTTTATTTACATACTGCTTCTTGTAATCTTTGATGTATTCTAAACATTTCGTTTTTTAATTCATTCCATTATCTCATTTGTGCTAGCTGCAAAATTTTAAATGAAACGATGCTATTTTTAGAAAATGTATGTCAAGCTTTCGGTTAAAAATTATCGACGTTGGGTAAGTGTGCGATTTTTGGGACATAATATTTGACAGTGACAATATTCTTACATACTATTCACTGATGAATCCAGGGTTTGTTTAAGGTCGCCGGATGGTTGTGAGCCTGTATACATACATACGTAGAAATGAAAGATATGCTGGCTGTGTCATATCAGAACGATTCTCATATCATGGCGGTTCATGATTTAGGCGCGTATTTCTACCGAAGCACGCACCAATCTTGTATTTGTTGAAAATGGAGCTCTAACCGCCCACCTTTACATTAAGGAAATCCTCCAAGAAGTTGTTGCGCCATTTGCTCCTCTCATTGGGAATCAATTTACATTAATGCATGATAATGCTAGACCTCACGTTGCACATGTAGTGAGCGTATATCTGGATGTATAGTTGGACTTTCAAAATTGGAATGGCCCGCATGTAGCCCAGATCTCAACCCAATCGAATATCTTTGCGATCAACTTAAAAGATCCGTTCTCGTCCTGCATAACCACAGACCTTGCAAGACTTACAACTGACGCTGATCGAAGAATATCAGACTATCCCTCAAGAAAGGATAAGTAACCTTATTCATTCGATGCCACGAAGGCTGCAAGCAGTCATTACTGTGAGAGGAGGAAATACACGATATTAAAATTGTTTTCTTAATTAATTTTATGATATACCTAGTGTTTGTTTTTCTTAATAAAAATAGGCTTCAAATCAGCGTTTCATTTAAGATTTTGCAGCTCACAGCAGAAATCAGATAATGGAATGAATCAAAAAACGAAATGTTTAGAATACATCAAAGATTACCAGAAACAGTATGTAAATAAAATTATCAACCTCAGTTTTCCTACAGGGTGTTTTGAAATTACGACAAAAAACAACAGTTTGATTTACTCCTGTATATTATAGCCTAATCGAAAAATGTTATTTTATGAAATAATTAAGGAAAAACACAAAAAATGGATCTACAAACTCATAACAAACTACTACTACTTTAAAATCCTTGTATACCAATCTTTTTAATTTGATAATTGGGAACAATATATCACCTATAATTTTTAATGAAAACGAAATTAATTATGCAAAATCCGTAAAGTTTTTAGGCTTATACAGTGTGTCTACTTAAGTTGGAACTATATTGAAAATTTTTTTATTGTTGGTTTTATAAAAAAAATTATTCTTGATAAAACATGGTAAAAAACTTAAAATTCAACCATCAGATATCAACTTTTTATCAAGAAGAATAATTTTTTTTACAAAACAAACAATAAAAAAGTTTTCCATATGATTCCAACTTAAGTAGACACACTGCATATAGACGACAATTTAAATTGGAGAAAACATGTTGAAAACCTTCGAAAAAGCGCCACTCATTGGAATATTATTTAAAATTCGTGGTTAAATACCTTTAATACATTTAAAAAACATTTGTTATTCATTAGTTTATTCAAAATTTCAATATTTAAATCAGTTTGGGGATCTGCATGTGCCACATTATAAAATGTATTCATAAACTAAATTTTTTTGGAACCGACAACAAATTTATATAAACCACGAGAATATCTAAATCTGAATAGTTTATACAAATTAAAAATTAGTATACTAATTCATGCAATTAATAATCAATGTAAAAAATCTTGTATAAAACTTGTAAAATCAACAATACACAATCATAATACCAGAAATATTGCCCATTTAAAAAAAAAATCAAATTAAAAGTAGCATTGCGATGAAATCAATTTTATTTGATGGAATAAATATTTATAATACGTTACCTAAAGTATTAAAAAAAAATTTAAATTTAAAATTATTTAAAAAAAATGCAAAGAACTTTTTTCTGGAAAATATACAAATTAAAAACAACCATTTATAATAATATAAATTTTTTTATTTTTATATTGATTAATTACATTTTAATAATTATTCTTTATGTTCTATGTTATTAATATTCCCTGTAATGGACTGAAATAGCTCGTTGGGAATTTTTTTTTTATTTATCAAATTAAATCTCACATGCCATATGTATACAATACACACGCCACTGAGGTTATGTCATTCATCACAAAGTTACAATTCCTACATTAATAAGTTATACATCGCAAAATTTAATTTCAAACCCATTTGAAACCAAAACCCTACATGTCCAGAAACTCATCCACAAAATAAGGTTCCAGGCAAATCAACAAATTTTTTATTTTTGCTTGAACTTCTTCTCGGTTTGTATTATCTTTAGAGTATCCGGAAGCTTATTAAATAATCTAAAACACATATAATGTGGGCTCCTCTCACTGAATGTTAGACGATGCCTAGGGTAATTTACATTTTGTGTTCTTGTATTATACTGATGTTCAGATGAGATACCAAATAGTCTGTCTGTTTTTAAAGAAAAATCATAGGCATTCATAAATGTATTGGCCATACACCTTTAGGACCCCATTATTTTTAAAAGTCTCTAGGTCCTTCATTTTTTTTAATAATCCTAATTACTCTTTTTTGTATTACAAATAAATTCTGAGTTTGGGTGTGTGCCCCCCATAAAATTATTCCTTAACTCATAAGAGACTGAAAATTTGCCAAATACAGTATTCTAAGTGTGTTTTCATTCATGTACTTGCTGGTTAATCTTATATCATAACATACGGAATTGAGTTTCCTGGAAACCCCCAGAAACTTTGTTCGGAAAAGGCCAGTATCACTTCACCAACTTCAAAATTTTCTGGTTTTTCGACTCTTGGAAGATTAGTTTTTCCTGTCAATAAAGAAGTATCATCGGCATACTTTAAAATCCTTTTCAAGGAATCCATCAAAATAATTAAATCATATAAAAAAATAACAAAAATGAGGGGCCCCAATATACCTCCCTGTGCAATTTCCGTATTGTGATCCCAGCGGCTCAGACATACACGTAAACCCCTCCTTTTCAACACTTACATACTGCATTCTATCATTTAAATATGATTGTAACCATTTTAGAGCATTTCCCCTAATACCATAGAGGTTTAGTTTTTTGACAAGTATTTCCCTATCTAAACAGTCACAAACAAACCTTTGATAGGAATTCAATAAACATTAATATTATTATTTTCCTTAAGCATGAAAAATAAAAAAGTTAAGATGGGGGGACATTATAGTGATCACCCTGTACCTATTAAATAGAAATTTTGGCACATTTCCCATATGTGGCAGGCTCTCTGTATAAAAGCGAAGCAGATATTATTTTGGGTTGTAAAATGATATCTTTAAAAAATATTTTAAGGCCCTACGAAGATAAAAACTGTTTTAGTGTAAAATGACTTGAACTCTTTCTCTCTCTAAAAGGTGTCTGATTTGCAGCCGAAGATCTTTTACATTTCAGAGCAATAAAAAACCCCTTATGTCATTAAGCATTTTACGAGACCGAAAAAAGCTTTTAGTTAGATACGATAAGACCACTTGCAAGTGGCCGTTAAAAAAACCTAATTAGAGAGGCGGACAGATAATTTTCAAGAGAAGAAAATGGCAACTTTTTGTCGAGATGATTTAATATTAGAAGTAGTTAAATTGCGGAATAACGTCCAGAGTTAGAAGACAAATTTTAATTGCTTAAAGAGCTTCTAGCGTGAAATGTTCTGGTGGATTAAGAGATTATTAATATCTGTTTAGTAATGATAACTTTTTATACTCATTAAAGGAAATAATAGCCGGATACAATGATTTCTTCTGTTCAAGATATCGGAACACTTCAATAGTATATTATTAACTATTGAGCAACGTTTTAGAATAGAAATATCTTAAATACAAATCTTTCCCAAAGGGCAAGTAATCCGATTAGTGGCCCTTCAAACAGAACATTTTGGGCTTAATAGTCAGTTTAACGAAGAATCGTAATGCTGAAAATCAAAGGATTCAAGGAATAAATCCGGAACTATCGCTTGGCGAACACCAATTCAGAGGTCAAATTCGTAGTGGTTTCCATAATAGTCGACTACAGAAAAGATAAACTTATAAAATTTTATAAAATTGAGCACAATATACGTTTAAAATGAGGGTCAGAACCAAATGTTGAAATCAGGAATCCAAATCTTGGGTTTGTTCGGGTTTGTATAAAATAAATGGTTAATACTACTACTTATTACAATACGTGAATTACTATAAAGAGGTCACTGTCTGGAGCTGGGAGCTGATATTCTATAGTGACTATAGGCTTCCGTTGCGATAATATGAAGCTAATGAAATAACGAATAAGCGTAATATAGTGAAAAGTACGTTGTTACCTGTTGCAAATTATTAGAAAGAAAACTTAACTCATCTTTACTAAGTATATGTCAAGCGCAAAGCGGAAAATTGTCAATATTTTTGCTCAATCTTAGTTTTTCCAGCTTTGGGGGCCAATATATACATTCAATTTTAGAATGTATGATATACCATTCTTAGTTTAACAACGCAATATATTTGAAAGTATGATATACCATTTTTAGTTTAACAACGCAACATATTTGAAAATGCTACACAATTCTTTAGGAAGAAATATTGCAGGAACAAAAATTTGCCAAATTTCCTTTAAATAGTTTAGCCTTGAATAATGCCTGAACTTACAGTATGTATTTGCCGACAATACAAAAGTCATGGAATTCAATAGACTTAAACTCTCGTGGAATCCAGTGCTAGCGGTAGTAATGTGAACTTGTGACCCTCCAAAAGCTGATTGTATTGTAATAATGTAACTTAATAATATAAAATTCTCTATAATAAGATCCCACTTAAATAATTTCTTCATTTCCTTTTACAATAATGTTTATTTTGTTTCCAAAATTTTGATAATTTAAACCAAATTTCCTGAAACTAACTAAAAATCTCAGTCACAATCCTTAGTTTTGACAATATGTTGCCTGTAATGCGATTGTAATGTTACATGGAAAAGAAACTATAGTAAAATTATTTTTTATTAATAACCCGTGCTAAAATAATATTGTACACACAATTTATAATACAAATACAAAGTGGGGGAAAATCCTCCTTGAAACGGACAAAAATTTTTGGGAGATGAAGAAGTACGGTTGTAACGGTTGAATTTGGTCACTAAGTACTTTGCTATTTATTCGTTGTAACTTTGCCTTGAACTTTTGAGTTTTATAGATATACAGTGACAGGCTTGCAGTACTAACCTTACATCCTGGCGTTGCCATGTGATGTGCATTAACTTTATGGGGTTTTGTCTCCAATATGCCTCGTAAAACCTGTTAGAGACTTCTCACATGCTGTGTCTAGCGTAATACTTTTTGGGAAGAGTCTGCACTGGTTGTAGGACTTCATTCTGGGTTCATCTTGGGTTCTCAGGACTGATTCCCCCAGTTATGGGCATCTAAAAGCCTTAAAACCATCTCTGAAAATTGACCGTTGGTTCTGTATCCATTCTTTCTCTGATTTAAAGGCCATTTCTCCCTGTAGGCCTTTGCACAACAATAATTCACTCACTGTATCTTTTCCGTGGGATTCCGGCCTTCGGTATGTGTCGCTTGCTTTGGTTTTTATGAGTCTCAAAGTTTCAGTGTGTATTTCAACCCAAAGTGACAATCAGCTGATTGAGATATTTTTATCTACCCGACTAGCTGGATTCCTTTCTGCTGTGACGTGAGTTGCACGGCCTAGAGTAGATCGTGATTTTTGTTGTAATCTACACGGGAGAGGGTTCTTGGTGTGATGCATGGTACTGTTGCAATTTCATTCCCCTTCGATGTTATTCTCTTTTATGGATAGAGTATCGATGATTTGCCAAAGCTGCGACTATAGTTTATCCGCAACGTCGGGTGTCTATGAACGCGGTTGCTTTCTATTTCTTTAGTCTGGTATGTGCCCTGTGCTGGGTTATTTTCTGCTTTGTGTCACCGGATAGGTATTAGAGAAACCGAAGTTACCTGCCATTTTTATTCCTGTTTTTGTGCTAATATACAGGTATATTAAGCGAAAAATCACTAGAAATCGTCCCTTTCAAAGTCAAGTGTCGACGAAGCCACAAGCCGTTAGTTTTTTTTTTCTGAAGAACCCTTGGGAAATTTTCCCTGCCTGAGAGGCGATTTTGTTCTCCAGAAAGTGATAAAATAGTGCCAAGTTTTCTCCCTTGGATTTTGGAGTGTGGCACATATTTTCCCCTTAATTGGGATTTGCTTGGTTGCTTTGCTGTTCGACTGGGAAGGCGCCATTTCTTGGCAGAGGCCATTTTGGAACCTCCTAAAAAACCCTTGACCATCTTATAAGGGTCTTCCGATCGGGTCAAGATTAACCTGTATTCTTCCTACCGGGTTACCATCAACCTGTGCTTTCCTACTGGGTTAACATCTACCTAGTTTTCACCATCAACAAGAGTAATCTTTTCAACCATCAAAGGCTGACATATGGTATCGTTTTTAGTCAATAAGTTAATTTTTTATTTACTAACCATTATTTTTCCAGTGCAGTACTGGGTTTTGTAACGTACGTCATTTCTATCTTTTAATCTTGAAATAAATGCTAAGTCAATTAAATCTTATGTGTCTCATTTAGTTCGCTGCAATTCAATAGTATACAGTGGTGTCGACCAGTGGGTTCAGGTTAAGAGGATCCCCGTAACATCTGGGAGATTTCCAGCTTAAATCTGGCATAAGCTGGTGGCGCAAAAGGACCTTCTGTCGCAGGTAGTTAGCCGGCTGCTGCGCATCACAGGCCCTCCCCTTAGCCTGGAACAACTGTCGCCCATTATGTAGCCCAAACTGAAACTACATCATTATCTGACGACTCTGATGAACAAGTTGAATGCAGTAATCAAACAAATGTCACCAATTATCAACAAGCCATTAGTATGGTAAAGGAATTACAAGATTATGCAAAGATTAGAGGTGAGGTGACTCACAGCAATGGAATTGTTATCAGACTTGGAATTACATTTTCTAGATTGCAAGTTTAAAACGCAAACACGTCAAACTACGTTATTAGATTTTTTTAGTACTACATCCTAACTAAAACTAGTGTATTTTTGTTATGTTATGTTTATTTGTACATATATATTATACATAGTAATAATTTTGAATTTACATATTACCTAATAAGAATTTCCCACGGGCGGACACCTCTATGAGGCGGACACATTTAGACGATCCCGCCTAAGAGAGGTTTTACTGTATTTTAAATTTTATAATGAATGTAAGTGAACGGAACAAACACTAATTATTATAGTAAAGATTTTATTGCACGACTAAATTATAGTATTAATTACATTTTTCATTAATAATCCGTACCAAACCAAGATCTTAAATCAAGGAGGATACGACTGGTTCACAGTCTTCGAAGAATAAAGAATTCACATTCTTAGGTAGGTTGTAAACAACTTTCCAGAAAAACAATCGGGGAGCCCTGAAAATTTGTATAATCTCTTTCGTTTTCTGTTAATTAGACACAGAAGATTTTGGTAAATCTTATAAAAACATTTCATATTAATGGTTTACTAAATATTTTTGTAATGATTACTAAAAATTTAGTTTAGAATTTTACTATAGTTTAATGGCATTTCTTAATAAAAGTTATTCCAGTCACATATAGAACCAGAAATTATGTTTAGTTTTATTTTTCCACAAATTTTATTGATTGTAATCCTTGAATGTAAAAAGGTGAAATAAATAAAAATATGGTCCAACTTCTTTAATTTAAGGCCCAATTGTCTCGGGAGGATTAATCTATATCAAACTTGCTACAATGTAAACAGGAAGCTTACACAAAATCGTCGAATACGTTTTTAGCTTTCTCCGCCGCAATATTAAAGTCCTTAGGTAATATTTCAGAATTTAATCTTATTTGGACAGAATATTTATGCTTTGTCGGTAGCAATTTAACGAGGTTGCGTGTTTCTATATTTTAAATTAGAATGTATTGTCAAAAACAGGACTAAATAAGATGAATGAAATTAATAATTTGAAAAATCGATTTCTTAGTGCCTGTTCTCACCAAAGCAACTGGCAACCGCAACGCAACCGCAACCGCAATTCAACCGCAACCGCAACGCGACCGCAAATAGATAAATAGATGAGATAGAAAAATAGTTGAGTTGCTCGCTTGTTCTCACCAAAGCAACTGGCAAGCAACGCAACTGCAATGCGACCGCAACTTCAGTTGAGTTGCTCTTGCGTTTCCACTGGAATCAACTGGTTGGAAGTCTCTTTTGTCGTGAGCAAAATGTCCTCCGTCAGATGAAGATATAGCCGCAACATACTCGCTCGTTAAAAAGCTTAAAAAAAAACTGAGCGACAATTTTGGGTTAACCCTTCTTATACCATAAATTTGAGATATAGTTCGTATATGGCACAGGAATTAAATAATGATCTTGTTAAATTCAATGGGTTTTACCACATAAGCCACAAAAGTTAAATATTTTGTTGTCTCGTCAGCCATGATACCGCCATTGGAAGCAACTGACGATGGCGACGCGGTATGCCGGGCAACTCATAAGCAACTAGTTGCGTTGCAGTTGAGTTGCCTTAAGTCAGTGGGGACACGTGTATTTAAACATTAGTGCTGAGTCGCGTTGATGTTGCGTTGCGGTTGATTTTGCGGTTGCCAGTTACTTTGGTGAGAACAGGCACTAAGGATTACATTCGGTGTCTATATCATGATACAATAAACACAAGGTATGATATCGCGCAGTAAGAGACGTGGCTTAGTGGCGTCATTATGTGGACGCTTTTGCGGTTCCCATATGACTTCAATGGATGTTTTGAAATTTTATCGGAATTTTTCCTTATTTTAGTAGTATTTTCTCAGGTATTTGTGTTATTTATTAAAATAAATATCCTAATATTCATAATATAAGGTGTGCTATGTTAGATTGTGGTGTGGATAATCAGAAAAAGAATTTTGATATTTCGTTTTCTACAGATAAAAAAAACATTTATGAACTTTCATGCTTTAAATCGATTTAAGACGAAATAGACACATAAAAATTGGCACATGTTTTTTTTAAATACCCTGCATAATTAATTGCATCGATATAGTTAGAGAGACGGTGACAATAGGGGGTCCGTGAAGCTGAATATCAGTAATTTGGATTTTCGTGGAGTTTAGGTCCCCTTCTACAACTTTTATATCTGATGAAATGCCGTAGAGCGTTGCTGAGAGGCGCTGTACCGCTTTAGATAGGAAATTCTCAATATATTCAAAATTATATTGTACAGCATCTGCGTGACCCCATAGTCACGGGAAACACATTTTCTGACAAGTCAACCTTTGCATATATTTTTCCGGGTGTGTCAAAAAAAAAAAAAAATAAAAAAAAAATAAAAAAAGCGAATTTGAAGTGGAAACTTTCTAGAATGGAACAGTATTATATATTAAAGATTATGTGAAAAAAATTATGTCGTTCCAGGTCTCGTCATTTCATTATTGAATTTTTTTTTAAATCTCCTCGGAGGAAATTCGGAAAACGATCGTGACATATCAGAAAATTATCACACTACATTCCTTGACACCCAAATATTGTGAAAAAAATTTCAGAAGAATCGCACCTATCTAGGCGGAATTCTGACAATATTACGAGAAGGCAAGTATCGTTCAGTTGTATATCAATATTCAATCGCAATATTCTTTTTATCAGAAAATTGTTTACGAGTCATCTCCATGTGAATACAAATCGATTAAGCCTACTTGGAATCATGTCACTTGAGACTTTATAATTTTTACATTCATTTTTTTTTTGACACGCTCGGAAAAGTATATGCAAGGGTTGACTTGTCAGAAAATGTGTTTCCCGTGACTTTGGGGTCACGCAGATGCTGTAAATTCATTTTCAGACATGGCTCGATATAATTTTGAATTTATTGAGAATTTCCTATCTAAAGCGGTACAGCTCCTCTCCGCAACGCTCTAAGGAATTTAATCAGATATAAAAGAGGGGGACCTAACTAAACTCCACGAAAAACCAAATTACTGATATTCCACTTCACTCTATTGTTACCGTCTGTCTAACTAATACGATAAACACAGTTGTAGAAAAAGGTACTTACAATTCATATCCACATGCAAGGTGGCAGCAAGTGGTGCAGTTTTTTCATTATTTGAAGCTTGACAAGTGAGCTCCGAGTGAACATCTTTTCTACTTAGGTTCGTAATTCGTAAATCACTACGGACCGTTCTCGAATTGGGATTCGACACTACCGTTGACAACGAAACTCCTGTAGTGCTCGTATTTTGAACTGGTTGGTCGTTAATCAGCCACGTGACTTTCGGTGATGGTTTACCTGTAACAACAACAAATTATTAGTCGATTGGTTTGCTAATTTTAACAATTTAAAAGTTTTTGTTACATATGTTACCAAGTGAATACTTAGCTAATATTTAATAAGATTAATATAGTTATTATGGGATCTGTTGCACGGAAAAAACACTATAGTAAAATTATTATAGTAGTGTTTTATTGCACGATTTACTATAAAATATAGTATTAATAATTATATTTTTCATTAATATTCCGTACCAAGATAATATTGTAGAAACAAAAAAAATGTCGAGTTTATTGGCGACCTACCATCGCCAAATTTTCGTTTTCGATTCACTAAACTTGATAGTTAAAGCACCATTGCACATAACAAATAAAGCTGCCGCCTGTTCGTCGTCGTCAGACATGGTCAACCTCCTTTGGCTCACCGTGTACAACTAAAAATTAAATAGGTTCGTGGGAAACTCGTAGCTGGCTCGACTTGCCATGCGGAAAGGAAAAAATTCGAAAGAGGCTCGCGGTAGGCTCGCGACAGGTTCGTTGAAAAAAAGCTCGTCCAAAGCGCAGCTCAGGCGCATTTCGGGCTTGTCTTGCCACATTTATACGCATCTATAGGATGCACACCTGAAACCAGCCCACACCAATCCCAGTATTATAGGTAATTAGTATTAGTCTTGAATATACCATAGTGGAGTTGGGGAGCGTTACCCTTAAATTTATAATTTTTATTTCTCGGAAGGTACCCTTACCCCTAATCTTTCGCTCATATTTCAGTTAGTGCTTTGCAGCCCTATCGACAACAAACTGTTGTTGGTAACTGGTGACTAGCTCCCACAGGTCGAGGTACAGCGGAGGAATCCCGAACTCCTCGCATGTGAGACCCACGCCGAAAGCGTGGCGTAGTGGAAGACGAGAGGAAAGCGTGGCAATGTCATATTAAAATATATATAGTAATATTAATATTTTGTGTTATAAAGCAATTACGGACTCATGGAACTTCTCGATTCGGGCGTATTAGGCGTTTTACAGTTTAAATTACTTTACGTAAAGTATTTTTTAAAAAATGTTTATTTAATGGCTGACACTCAAGGTTTCTCTCGCGTAATACTATCTTTGTATACAACGTGTCCAAGATAAGGAGGGCCTTTACAGGGATCTCGGAAACCGTAAGAGATACGAAGTCGGTTAAATATAGGTAAAGTTGCGCATTTACGTGCCTCATCATATGCCGTTTAGAAAGTTTTAAAATTCCGAGTAGTTCCCGAGATATCCGGAAAAAACCGAAATTCTGAAAAATCGTTTTATTGTTCTTCTGGGTTTTTTTTGAGATCGAATTCTAAACTAAATTGCACTTTTGCATTACCACTTTTTCCACTCTATCTAACAGCGTTAATTGTTTTGTAATCCGACGAGTCGTCTTCGAAGGGCCATTATCAACTTTCTCTTTTTAAGTACGGTCCTATTTTTCTGATATTGGAATTTGATAGCCTTCTTTTCTTCCGAATGCACGATGTATGACCCATTGTGACGTTTCGAGAGTTTTTTGAACAACATCAGGAAATTTTCGCATGTTTTATTTTATCTCAAAAAAACTGTTATGTGGTTAGTTAGAAGATGTTATTTGTGCTTAGAGAAGAACGGAAATCATTTTGAACACCTGATTATGTAGTTCCTTATTTTTTTCGTTGTTCGTTTTATTAAGGTTTTGTAATGATTTTTGTTCACTTATTTGTGGATTATTATTAAATTATTTGTTATTTATTGAACTAGTCCAACACAAGTAAAAAAATTTAGAGCTTACTTATGAGATATTATTTATAAAATTAGATGAAATACAGTACCGTATCTCAAAATTTCCTGATGTTGTTCAAAAAAACCTCGAAACGTCATTAAACCACAATGTGTCATACATCGTTGCATTCGGAAGAAAAAAAGCTCTAAAATTCCATTCCAATATCAGGAAAACAGGACCGTATTTAAAAAAAGAAAGTTGACAATGGAACTTTGAAGACGACTCGTCGGATTACAAAACAATTAACGCTGTTAGATAAAGCGGAAAAAGTGGCAATGTAAAAGAGCAGTTTACTTTATAATTCGATCTAAAAAAAAAACCAGGAAAAAAAATGAATCGATTTTTCAGAATTTCGTTTTTTTCCGGATATCTCCGGAACTACTCGGAATTTTAAAACTTTCTAAACGGAATATTATTAGGCACGTAAATGCACAACTTTACCTCCATTTAACCGACTTTGTATCTCTTACGGTTTCTGAGATCCCTGTACTGGCCCTCCTTATCTTGGACACGTTGTATAGTTGTGATAGAACTCTCACATTGTGTAAAATGTACAGTTAATACTCCTGTTTTAAAAATAAAACGAAATAAACCACAAATATTTATAAAGAGAATAATCTCGCTGACCTTTGGGAGAAGGCATTTACAACAACACAAATACTATGAGATAATGTCACAAGGTCGTTGGGTTTTTTGCTCTCCAAAACAATTTATTACTTATAAATCTGAGATATTGTCGGGCGCACTATCTCGAAGTTTTCTGTTTCGAACGGCGCTTTATGCCCAGATTTATTGCTTCAAAAGAAATCTAAATCATGAACGGTAACGTGTACAAATTTAACACATACATTTCTCGGACAGGACAGATAGATCATGTAAGGGTTTAGAAAGAGCGCAATATTGTCAACGAGAAACTTATTTCCGCGTATTTTTCTGGATTAGTGGGGCTCTTCTTGATTTGTTGTATGTTTTGAGCCATTTACAGCCCATTTAGTGTCTCGATTTAATAAATGAGTTGCTACGAACAAATTGTTAACTGTAAAGTTTAAATTTAGACAAGAATATTGTTCACTTTTTTGATATTAGTATGTTATAATAAATGTCTTGCCGAAACCGTAATGCCGAGAGTAAGGAAAACACCATCCATTTAAAAAAATATTGGGCTACACATTCTGGACGCATTATTCGGTTCTTTATACACGGAAAGAACACTATAGTAAAGATTTGTTGAACGATTTTCTATAAAATATCCATATCAAAATAGCATTGTAGATACACATAATTTATAAAAAAGTAAAGGTAGTATTTCTGATCAATTTAGTATAATCAAATAAATACTAAAATATATGAATTGATTGACTCGTCCGTTACTTTGTGACAATTCATTTTAAATATATAAAATGAAACTAAAGTTTACTTTGTTATTTGTCACTATATTAAAAGAGATTTGGCGTTACGGCCGTTTCATAGTACAACTACATCTTCAAGACGCTCACACGAGTGTGAACCCAAACTAAGCGTATATAATAGTGTTGTGATTGCTCGAGCGAAAAACCGCTTGATCACTCGATTATTGAAATAACCGACATCGTTCGATTATTAAAAAAACCGCTCGAGTTATCTATTCAGGCCAAAAACCGTCGCTCGTCACTTATTATCTTTCGCTCGATACCCGAGCTTCGCTTGACGCCGGCGGAAATATACCGCTGTAGTGTGATCGAGTTAAAAAACTGCTCGCATATTCGAATAGTTTTTCGCTCGATAGGAAATACTCTAGTTATAAATTCGGCGAAAAACCGAAAAATATCGCCTGTCACTTGATACATGATACATATAAAAATGTATGCCGAATCCCTTAGCGGAGTCATCGCGACATAGGTTTTCTAAAGATTTGTTTTAACTGGCTAGCCAGCGGCATAGTTTAGGTCTCCGATTGTAAATATTAAAAAATTAAAGGATATAATTTTAAAATTTTTAATTACTATAAACACGAGAAAACTTCTCAAAAATAACATAATAATAGAAATTGTTAATGAAAAATAACAAAACGAACAAAATGGTTAACAAAATATATAGAAAAATTCGTTGGTAATCTTATCTTATAGTAAACATTTTTAAATCTAAACAGGAACTTTTTATTATTAAACTCAAGAATACTTCGAAAAAATAACATACATTATAGAAAATGTTAATGGAAAATAAGAAAACGAGCAAAATAGTTAACAAAACATAGGTATCGACAATTTTTTTGGTAACCAGAAGTAAACATTCTTAAATTTAAACAGGAACTTTTAGGTAACTATGAATACATGAGTACATGAATTTAAAAAAATAATAACCAAATTTCTTATTTTGCCAGTCGCGTAACTAAGCCTAAATTTTTGAAGTGCACACAGTGGGCACCTGATAATTTAAAGTGGAAGAATTTAACAAGCTATTTTAAATATCTACTTATTTTATGCTCGTAGATTGAGAAAGATGTGAAGGAAAATAAATCTTGGTAATACTTTTTGTTCGGGTTAAAAACACACAATAATAAACCCGAACAATAAATACATATTTGGGTGATTTTTTGCAGTTTTTTTTGTGTGGTATCGAGACACGTGGTAAAAATTCATTATTCACAAATAAATAAATTTCTGAAATTTTTTTGGTGGCTACTACAATTTTTAGCTAAACCTGTGCCCACCCGTAGTTACATGCCTGCTAAATACCCTACCTGATCACATGTAAATGGCTAGGCTGCCATCGAGCAGTCGGTGACGTCATCGCTTGTTGAATTGGAATTTCAAGCGATTCACTCGAGCGATTCACTCGATTATTAAAATCGCTCGAGTATCAAGTATTCGATTATTAAAATCATCGGTTTTCCCAACACTAGCATATAATATACCTAGGTAGTACTAAAAATAAAAATATTAACTTGGTATAATAAATAATATTTGACACAATAGTGTCATAAATTTGAATTAAGGACAAACGGGTCAATATTCAGATAATCTAAGAATGCACGTGCCAGATGGGATTTTTACAATAATTCCCTGCTATTAAAATTATTGTTTATGTAGCAAAAAATCTTTTAATTTATTATCCTACAGGCTATTGTAGAAAACACATTTCAGAAAAATAACCATAAATGGGACTTTAAGTTAATAAACGAGAAAAATCACCGTCGGGCATTGTCATAAACAACTTAATATGTTCCTTTTTATCTTGAATTACATATTAAAATTTGATGACTTCAATAAAGTATTTTCTTCAAACACTGAAAGAAAAACTTTCAAATACTATACTATAAAACTAACTATAATTTATTAATTTATGGCTCTATATGTGACTGAAATAACTTTTATTATGAACTGCCATTAAATTAAAACGAAAATTTAATCTAATTTTCTATTAAAAATTAGAAAAATATTTAGTAAATCATTTATATTGTTTTTATAAAATTTACTGAAACTTTTGTAGAATTTATTAAGACCTCTTGTAAAATTTAATAAAATCTTTTAAAAATTTACTAAAATCTTTTGTAAAATTTTTGACGCAATGTATTCCCAAGCGGTTACCAATACAAGTTGTATCCAGTATTATTTATTTATTTATTTCTTTGGGACACAAACAGGATATACCCAACAGTAGGTCCACAATTTACATTTTAGTTTAAGTTCTACAACTATCAATAACATAAAAAGTTTCAAAACACATTTAATATAATATTAGAATCAAGCATGAGAAAAATCTTTTATCGAATTACAAAAAAAAAAATCAAAATTATATTTCCAGAAAAACAGATTTAAGTGATTTCTTAACGGTATCAAGGGACATGAAAAATAGATCTATATTGTTGCATTACGTATTTGCGAGTTTTAGCATTCTATTCAAAGGTGAATTTGCAATACTATTAGTATGGCTAATGGCACATTGTAATGTCTGTGTAAGTCTTAAAGTCCTTGGTGGCACAGTCACAGGTATTAACATTAAAAAGTCCATAGAGTCAACCTTCGAGTTAACAGTCTTATATAAAAATAATACATCGTTTAGTGCCCTACGATTTTCTAAACTTAAGATTTTGAACGTTTTACGCAATAAATTGTAGTTTACATCTACATTATTTCTATAAGCCAATGTTTTAAGAAATTTGTTTTGCACACGCTCAAGCCTCTGTATATAGATGTTATACATTGGATTTCAAACTGAGGATGCAAAGTTCAGGCGACTGAATACGTAGGCATAATAGAGGGTTAGTAACGCATTGTTACTTCGCAGCTGGTTAGTTTGCCTGTTGATAAAGCCGAGCATGCGGTACGCGCTGTTAACAGCAGCCTCGATGTGTTCATCAAAAATCATTTTCTCGCCAAAAAGCACGCCAAGATCCCTGGCTCCACGCTCTTTCCTTAGTACATTTGCGCCTATAGTGTAGTTAAAAATTATTTTGTTATAATTTCGAGTGAAACTAATTGCAAAACACTTTTCAGCATTTAAAAATAATTTATTGTTATCACAGTAATTTTTAAACTTGATGAGATCTTGTTGTAACTCCTGGCAGTCGTTATAATTGCGTATTGTTTTAAAAATTTTTAGGTCATCTTCATAAAATAAATGTGTAGAAAATCTGAAACAATCGCTTATATCATTTATGAAAATAATAAACATAAGGGGCTCCAAGTGACTTCCCTGGGGTACCCCCGACGTAGAGACGAAAGGTTCTGAATAAGAGCCAGCGACTGAAACAATATTTTCTCGATTCGACAAATATGACCTAAACCACTCCAGCATAACCCCGCCCACCCCGACCTCTGCTAGTTTGATCAAAAGTAAAGCATGCTCGATTTTGTCAAAGGCTTTGCTAAAGTCGGTGTAGACGGTGTCAACCTGAACACGCTCATCAAGGCTACTAAGAATGTATTGGCAGTAATTAATAAGATTAGAATCGATAGATCTGTTTGCAAAAAAAACATGCTGTTCAGGGATTATGATTCTTTTTAATAAAAAAAATAAATGCTTGTCTACTACTTTTTCAAATATTTTTGCAAATGTAAATCTCCACTATAATAATTTTACTATAACATTTTTTCCGTGTAGAATGATTCATATCAACAGTCTATTTGAATTTTATTCCATTTGTAAAAAGGCCAATCAATTCGCCATACCTTCTGAATTATTAATGCTGTCTAGAACAGATTTTAGAATTTTAATTTTAAAAGTTCACGAAGGTTAATTTTTATAAAAAACAAAAAATTTAACAAAAGAAACCGCATCTTCTGAAACCTATGAAACCATGAAAAGCGAAGCGTTTAAACTGAAGGTACGAAAGTCCCCAGAGACGCTATTGTACGGTGTCTGCAGAGCGTAAGTGCCGTATTCAAATCGAAACACGTTTTACTCTAAAGCGATCCCCGGGAAATTATATTGTACACATATTTTTCAGGCATATATATCCTTTCCATCAGTTTAATGGAATTTTTGGGTTTTTCCATTAGAGGCATACAATTCGTATGGTCGGGAGACGGTCGTGTAACAAATTGAAATTTATTTTTGAAGAATAATGGGGACGAAATACGTTGTTACGTTTGGGTGAGTTAATGTTTGAAAATTATAAAATTAGTTCATGCGGATGTAATTTACAGATGTAATAATAGCTTATTATTATTATTATTCCGAATAGGACACACGGGTATTCCCAAGTAAATCTCGAGGTGGCCAAATATTGGCTTCCGTATTTATTTTAAAGAAGACTTTTATTAAGACTTTTTAAAACGAATAATGAAAGTAAAAAGTCCCCAAAATTTGAACATTTTTGCACATACCGTTTCTAAGATATCAAGAAAATTCTGTCTGCGAACTAACTTAAATCTGGAGTACGATTCTGTATAATTTTAATTCAGGTTATTATTATAGTCCCAGTAATCCTTAATAATCAGGTTTGAACTTGTGTCAATATTTGACAGCGTTTTAAAACTTTTCAACATAAATTTCGCTTTCAGTAGTTCTAATCGCCAGTTGAAGAAAAAGTTACATTGGGCGCATTCAGCAGAACTCATCGATTTGTAAGCGATAAGTAATCATCTGCTGAATGCACTAAAAAAAATCGATTTCACAAATCGATGGGAAATCGGACGCCATTTTTTTCATCGAATTTAAAAAGCGATTTGTGATTTGACAGCGACTTATGTCAGTCCTATTTCTCAGATTGAGGAGCAAATTTTATAAAAAATTACGAAAGAAGCGAATTTTATGAAAACATATTATAACCGGAAGAAAACAAAATTATCCATTTCGCAACAAACCCAAACAAAAAAGTGCATTCAGCAGAACTACAAATCGATGCGTACCGCTACCAATTAAAAATCGCTTATAAATCGACGGCCTCTGCTGAATGCAGCCATTGATTAAATGGTACTGCGGCGGAAATAGTATACAACGTGTCCAAGATAAGGAGGGCCAGTACAGGGATCTCGAAAACCGTAAGAGATACGAAGCCGGTTAAAGGGAAGTAAAGTTGCGCATTTACGTGCCTAATAATATACCGTTTAGAAAGTTTCAAAATTCCGAGTAGTTCTGGAGATATCCGGAAAAAATCGAAATTCTGAAAAATCGTTTTATTGTTTTCCTAGGTTTTTTGAGATCGAATTCTAAAGTAAATTGCACTTGTGCATTGCCACTTTTTCCGCCCTATCTAACAGCGTTAATTGTTTTGTAATCCGACGAGTCGTCATCGAAGGGCCATTATCAACTTTCTTTTTTTAAATACGGTCCTCTTTTCCTGATATTGGAATTTGAGAGCTTTTTCTCCCACGGTGTATGACATTGTCGTTTAATGACGTTTCGAGGATTTTTTGAACAACATCAGGACATTTTGGAGGAGGAGGAGGAGTCGTAGTGTTGTTGCCGGGTAACGCGTTTCGTGTCAGGTAAAAGTATTAGGTAATACCGAAACATCGAGTTGTATTCAAAGGATTATACAACGAAATAAAGTACATATATCTTTCTGAGTTAAACATTTTTATTACAGTAATAGCATCGTCGACTTTAGACAACAAAATTTTACCAAATCTTTCTTTTGCCATTTTGTAACAAGAACTGACAGAAATTACTTCTGAAGTAATTTGTCAAAAAATGACAATTACAACAATGTGACCACCAAGTGATAATCACTTAAATGATTATCACTTATTAATCACATCCTTCTATATGGGAAAAATATACATGGAGTTGTATAATCATTTTAAACATTTATTTTATTAAACACCTTAAATAAATAGGAAAATCCAGTTTAAATTGCACAAAGAATTATTTCTAATGGTAGGCTTTAAAAAGTTTTAGTAAATTCTTGGATCTAAAATAACTAGTGGAGCTTATATTTGATCATTTCATAATTTACGTGGGATATTCTATTTGTCCTGGCCGGACGTACCATCCGGTATGACAGTAATGCTTATATACAGAGTCATTCTCATGAACTAAAGAATATATTTGTGTAAAATATTGGTATTCGCGACAGATGCTGATCTATTCAATAAAGATATTTTGACATATCTATCATTTGTGGTTATACCGGACGTCGGTTTGTTCGCTTGCTTAATTTAAATGAAACACCATAATATATGTTTTTTTACGTATATGACATGATATACGAAATATGTCCAGAATCTTGCGTCGAATCAAAAAATGTCATAATACGTAGGGTATTCCATTTGAAATAAGCAAGTTGACATCGACTTCCGGTATAACCGGAAGTTATAGGCACCTTAAAATATCTTCAATTAAAAGGTCAGCATCTTTTGTAACGAGTATCAATATTTCACATAAATATATTCTTTAGTTCACTAGATAATTTAAAAGTTACTTTGTATAATGCTTAATAAGAGGAGTTATTATTTATGGCGATGAGATTTGTCAAATAAGTCTTGTTCAAGTAACTAATATCGTGTCGAAAGGAAGCTGGAATAACAAAATTCTCATTGTAGCCCAGACTAGCTCCTAAGGTATAAAGACTATCCAAAATCTATTGAGGATAGTTTATCATTGTTGTCATGAAAGTGAAAAGGTTAAACACCAAATAGTATATTACGTACCGAGGTGGAAAGTATTTCATTCCCGTCGAGAGAGTCGGTAGTTGTTAACTAAATCTCGAGATACTAATGAAACTTTTCTCCGAGGTTTGTATACTATTTTATTTACAACCACATCTAACATCCACTTCTTATTATTTTGAATTAAAATTATTAATAAAAGATAAATATCATTTTGACTTTTCCATTGAAAAAATATATTATTTTGAGATATCGATTTTTTAAATATTACAAAAACATAATTTATTTTTCACCCGGGTGGTAAGTGAGCACTTTCCACCCGGGTGGGAAGTAAAAGTAAAAAAAGTCAACTTTCCACCTTTCAAAGAAAGTTGAGATGTCATTATTACATGCATGGTTGTAAATAAACAATAATACTACCTTTGTTAAAAATACGAGAAGCATTGAAAATACATATGCTAATTACTAATTCTTTCTTTTTTCAAATAATTAGGACTGACATGTTAAATCCCATTCTCAACAGAAAACATTTGTTGAGATCTTATGATATGTTATTCGGTTTAGCATTTATGACCAAATGCTTCTAAGCAGTTAATAAATTAATATCACTATTTTTATTCAGTTGGTAAGGTAAACAATTTTATAAATTGAAACAGAAATTATATTTAGATGGAAGAAATGTGTTTAATCTTTAATTTGTTAACAAATATGTGAAAAACATATTGAACAATTTTTTCAAATATACATATATTATACTATAGTAAGCTATTATATTCCAGGGGGCTAAACCACGAATTATTCTTTAAAAGCCTTCAATTCAGTCGAGGTGTATTTCCGAAGTTTAATATTATACATTGGAAGTGCGATATTAAGGGTGGGAAGTTTTCAAATTAATACCGTGTATAATTCTGTAACATTGTGACCAAATGTGATAATTCTACAACAATATTTAGTTTCAAAATGTGTAGTTGCCAAAGAAGTGAGGAATTTCTTAATTGTTTGCGTCTCAGTGTATCTTATTAATAGGGCTTATATTACGTGCGATATAGAACCCTTCTCTATTTACTTGAGTAAGCAGAGCTTATTGATATGGAAAACAGGTCTCCCGAACCACTGCCCATGTTTTATATCGTGCTAGAAAATTTACCGGTAAAGTTTATTTACGTTAAGGCAGGACAAATTTTGTATAAGGTGGCTTATAAAGTTTCAAATCTGGTTTATATAATATTCAGTAAAGTGAAAAAGTAGGAAATCTTATTTTTCCACATAGGCAAAGAGATTAAAGAAGAAGTAGTAAGAGTGCGCACCTTCTAATATATTCATTATTATAGAGAAGATGATAGCGCCTAGGGAAACTAGTGTAAAACGAACGTCTGATGCTTGCGGCATTTCAGATAATACCTTAAGAAGACTTCGAACAAAGAGTGAAGAGGATTTGGACAGACCATATAAAAGGGTTCGATTCCATTCTAAAACTTTTGATATATCCCAAGGGATAAAACTATTGATTAGGAATATTGTTTATGATATGTATAAAGCCAAGGAATATGTTATCCTCAAAGCTATTCTTGAAAAGCTAAACTATTTTTTGACGGAAGAATGACAGTATTAACTGTCAAAATGGCGGATCAGCGGCATCTTCGTAAAGAAAATTAAATGGGAAGAGGGGTCTGGCGATACATCATATTGAAGGTACTATCGAGTACTTTATGATGCCAGAATATTACTTCTCTATTCGCAACGAAAATAAAATGGCGGCGTTTTAAAAATTCCGTAGTTATTACTTTTTATTATCCTTTATTTCATTTACCGGCTTACAAAAATAAATACAACTTGGCATGGTTTAGTACGAATGGCGGCCATTTGCCATTTTGACACTAATAATAATAATAAATGCCTTCATTCATAAAAATACAAAAATGTACAGGGTGTCCCAGAATATGTGTGCAATTTCCCGGGTTCAGATAGAACACTTAAAAATAACGGACGTCACTGGAAATCGTTCCTTTTTAAATAATTTTTTAAGTACTAGGTGTAATTGAATAATTTTTTAGTATAATGGTTACTAGATGAGTCTACTTAAAATTCTTACTTTTAAACCCATTGGGTTATTTAGTTTGCCAGGGACGGACTAGATGTAACACAAAAATTCTTTCTTTACACCCTGTATCATGAAGGAACAACAATAATATTTTTGGATACTCTAAACCTTAAGCTTAAAAAAAGGTACTATGTTCATAAAATTCTCTCATTGTTGCTATGGATTTTTTCACATGTACCGATTTAAATAAGAATATTTATGCCAGTGTCAGTTTATGGTAGTGTCTTGAAATTTGCGGTTTTTCTCCTTTGTCTTACAGTTCATTTTATCGATATTGATCAGTGCCTTTTCTTCATCTTAAGGTTTAGAGTAGCCAAAAATATTATTGTTGTTCCTTCATCATACAGGGTGTATAAAAAACTAAGTCTAGTCCGTCCCTGGCAAACTAAATAAGCCAAATGTGCTTAAAAGGGCGAACTTTAAGGAGACTCATTTAGTAACCTTTATACTAAGAAATTATTCAATTACACCTAGTACTTAAAAAATTATTTAAAAAAGAACGATTTCCAGGGACGTCCGATATGGGCCCATATCTTCGTAGGGGAGGCCGTAGGATTATTTTTAAGTATTCTATATGAATCCCGGAGATTGCCCACATATTCTGGGACACCCTATATATCATTATACAAATTATTTGGCGCTACCCGCATCTTGTGTTATTATGTAGAGCCACCAAGTATTGTCATTCTTCTACCAAAAAACCTTCCCCTATAAAAAAAATTAGATGAGTCAAAAGTTATTGAGCCGTTTCCAGACTATATACAGACACTGCATGTATGTGTATACTGTGGGTATTTGCGTGTGTATTTTGGTCAACGAGAATTACATTCTCTGATCAAATAAATACGTTGCAGTACAACTAGAATAAATTCGTTTAACGTACAGAAGATTAGGTTAAAATATACTACTAAATAGATTACTATTTAGTAATAACATTATTACTAATCGTGAAGGTCAAAAACGATTTGAATTAAAAACAAATACCCAATTATGACAAAAGAAAGTAAGTACTTTCGAGATTTCTTATTAAAGATTTTAAGTTTTATATAGTTTTAAAAGTAAAGTTAAACGCCAGAAAGTTCGGACAATTTCTGTACCTCCTATTTAACTTTTTGACAAAACTGTACCAAACAAGTTCTTGGCAATCTGAAACTTCGAAACTAATCGACTGTCAAAAAGTTTCATTATAATTTCCAACATTTTCTATGCTCATAAATAAAACTCAACAATGGTATTTTTCAAAGTAACTTGCACCATTAAATCCAACTTGTAGAGTAATGCATCACTTTGAAAAGCAGCATAAAACGACAGCCCTTTCCTAAACCAACAGAAAATAAATTGAAATACTTACATATCTAAACAGTTGGAAACATATTGAAAAAGTTTTACAAGGTATACATATATAGCATCGAATAAAACTTTTAGCAAAGAAAACTCAGGAGTGGGTTTAGCGTGTGATATTATAAAGTCGAGGTCATGTTCTTAAGATTTTATATCTTGAATTCATTAATTGCGTTAAGGTCAATTATAACTATCCACTGATAGTTACGGAAATCGATCGCACCAAGGATCCATTAGGGTCAGTGCTAATTGGATATTGGAAACTTTTAAAGCCTGTATTAATAAAATTAGTCCGCTAGGCGCCTTCTAATTTATCTATCTAAAAATATAGATTTAGGCTTCTCATTACAAATTAATTTTTCATATACCTGCGTCTTTAAAATTTATAATGTTATGATTAGGACCAGTGGTCTCCAACCTTTTTTGCCGACGAACCGGTATACCACTGTATTGCGGACCGCTGACACTAAAGGAGAAATTAAGCCCTTATTCTACGCTAAAGGACATACTTTTTATGTTGTGACATCACATCTTTTGATCCGCTAAATGGATTTTGATAAACTGTTCACTGACGCATAATTTCACTATTTATCTACACATTGGCGTAACAAAATTTTATTTTTCCGTTCATTTAATTTAATATACAGGATAAAATAAAGAGTGACATTTTTTTACTAAATCTATTTAAGAAATAAGAAGTCTATACTTGTCAGGTGGTATTAATATCAAATACCAATGTATAGAAAAATATTATTTTTCCAGATCACCCTTATACAATAAGGGCGTATTTAGTCTTCACAGTAGCACTTTAAAATACTATTTCAGATTGAATGGTACTACCAAGAAAAGGAAGCCCTCTCTATTGATAGGATGCAACCACCTTCAGAGCGGTTTGGAACTTATTTGTTCTCGTCAGTACAGGGTAGGTGTACATACCCATCAACAGAGAGGACTCTAACTTAACGCAGTACTATCGACAGTAGTCGTCAAAATACAGCGGGCAACGCCATCTCTTAGTAGTTCCAGACAATCCGAACAGACGTTATTTGATTAAATCAAATTCCTTCCTTTTTTTGGTAGTACCATTCAATCTGAAATAGTATTTTAAAGTGCTACTGTGTAGACTAAATACGCCCTTTTGTATAAGGTAAAATAATATTTTTCCATACATTGGTATTTTTTACTAAAATTTAAACGGCGACATAGTTTTTTTAGGCATATTTAAGTACTCACATACTCATACTAAAGGTTAGCCCTCTCTAAATTTTTTCTATTTGTTTTCTTATCTTTAGCAATTTTAAAGCTATGTCGCTTTTCATGTATACCTACCTACCTACTCATACATATGTATACATGATTCGACAACTTACATTATTGTCACGTCAAAGACCATAGAAGGTTTATTAATAAAGATACAAGGAGCAATATCCCAAACGATATATACTATACACTAGCAATAAAAATACATATTAAGAGGATGCCGGAGTCAGTCGAGATCTCCGATTTGACCCCTGTTCGTTTCACGCTTTAAAAAGGCACGTGGCGAATTGGATCTTCCCTTGAAGTTAGAAGAATACGTCGAGGGTCTGCCCGTAATCGGTACGCCTACAGAAATAACGATAATCGGAAGAAAGAGACTGCACGTGATCGGGGTCTATACTTCAATTTTCTACGCTGAAAAACGGAGGTTTCGCTTCATATGAAAACGGTACATTTAAAAAAACATTTTTTTAACGATGTTTGTTAACAACTCGAGGAAAGTCCATCATTTTTTTCTATATGAAGCAGTAAAAAAAATTAAATCTAAAAATCCTCCGAAACAAAAAAATATTTAAATACTTTTCGCGAGTTCTAGTTCTATTAAAAAGTTTTTTTTCCATTGACATTTTTTTCCTCACATAGGAATAAACGCTTGGGAAGAAAACTCGTTTACAGGGACTCCGGAATCCTGTTAAATCAAATAATACAAAAGTTAATAAAAAGCCAATATGGAGTAGATAAATAATTATGAACCATTTAATAGTGTGTTGGTCCCCATCTTGATTTTAAAATGGCCGCACATCGCCTGCCCATGGCTGAGATGCAGTTATTTATTCTTTCTTTTTTGAGACAAACGCGACACAAATGTAAGTTGTCCTATCATGTATACCTACATATGAGTAGGTGTAGGTATACATAAAAGGTAAAGTTCTGGAAAAAGGGGTATAACTTCAAAACTGTTAAAGCAGGAAAATGTAGAAAACAGACTAACCTTTACTCTCGTGAGTATGTAAGTACTTAGATATACCTGAAAAAACCCGTGATGCAATTTCAATTTTAGTCAAAAAATACCACTGGTTCTTTTATCCCGTATATTGAATTACGTGAAAGGAAAAATTCAACTTTGCTACGTCAATATGTAGCTAAATAAGGGGTCTACCCGCCAGTCAAAAATTTATCTAAATCTATTAAGATGATCAAAAGATATGACATCGCAAAAAATATTTAAAATTATAGTGAGTCAGTGTATTTATATGGGCTATGTTAAAAAACATATTATCGCGGACCGGGGCATCGAACTAAATTGCTTTCAAGTATGAATTGAAACTAAGCAGTCATTCCTGTTCGAGGGGATTTTTGGCCCACTCTGGGAAAACAGGTAAGTAAAATCGAACCTTTTAGAAACCCAAAACATTCCCCAAAAAGTCGTTACGTTTGGTAATGTTTAACCATAAAAAACTGAATACTGCATTATACATAATTCCATTCTTCTCATTTATAAAAAGGACCAAATCCGTAAATTCTAATTAGGTATATAATAAAATAGTTGAAACCAGTGATAAAGTTCTTTTTAACAAAGAAAGTTGACTGCAATAAAACTGAAGGGTCGATTATGTGCTCTTGTCTTCCTTTAACATTGAACAGTCTTTCTAATTTAAAATCTTGACGCCACTGGAATCTAAATGAATAAGATGAGGGGAGAATTATTTTCTTATGTGACTAGATCATGCCGTTTTGCAACGATGTTTCTTCTACAAAATTAAAATAGTAAAGATAAATTGTACAATAATTTGAGAAGTTATATAATATAGTTTTATCTATTAATGACCATGTGTTTACATGTACGGGACTAAGATGTATATTGGGCTTCCGATCATCTTAACCTAAAAAGCATCAAAAGATGGTCACACAGTACCTCACATCGAAACAGGTGTGGACTGCATCCTTGTCTTACGCCTTTGAGCCATCATCTCTTTCTGTCAGTTCTGCATTTGGGTTTGTTCGCTTAGATCACAATGGCTATTTACCGCTGGTTCATATAGCCGCCTTTGTCCGTTATTTAAATTTTCATTCAAGATATGTAATATTAAACCTTGTTTTTTAAAAATATTCTTATGGGTTTTCAGGTTTTCAGGAAGGATTTTGTGTTTATTAGACATTTTCGTATTATAGTGTTGGACTTTGTGTATCTGTAAAGCGTTTTTGCCATATTAAAAAGTAAGTAAACATATTTTATTTGGTTAACAGTTATCTATTATTACCATAAAGTTGAATAATTTTGTAGGAATGATTTGTGCAGTATACATTACGAATCTTAAGAATTTTTCCAATGGAAAACTTTTTCATTTTTTAAATATTTCTTTTCAATTACCATATTCTTTTTTGCTTCAGTTTTTGCTGTGACCATCAATCAAGAGGTCTTTGCGGCGAGATATTTTATCTAAAGCCTTAATTATGGTTGTATGGGCAACTCTGTTGGATACCGCCACCCGATATTTATTGTTTTTTATAATGAGTTTTATCAACAAAATAAAGGCATTTTTGATTTGAATTAACGAAAATATTGCAAAATTATTATTGTTTATTGTTTTCAGTAACCTCACTAGGTTCACATATTTAACGTTATCTACTAATGTAATTAGTTAACTGCTCAATGGTTTACATTTTAAAATAAACAGCTACTACTCATGCAACTAGGCAATTTTAGAAAATAAATATTTACTGAATCAATTTGAACCGATTAGATATTCTTGTATGTCGCTAGAAAAAACCTCAAACTTCGGTTTGATCCAAACCACACTCTAAGAAATGCATTGGTATCTAAGACTAATTTTATCTTGCTGTTAAAATTTTAAATATGTAAAAGCAATTTCTAGTTAGCAAAACTAATTTTCGTTTTAACTGAATTACGATGAATAAGATCTAGTTAACAGAACTAACTCTTATTTTTAACTACTTCTTAGTTAACATAACTACATTATCGTGTTGAAACCAACACTTTTTTATTAATTAGCTCCTTACACTAATTTACTTAGTTATTGTTATTGGCCAGATATAGTAGTAATAAGTAGGTACGATGTGAGATATGACGTCACACCAACTGCCGCCATTTGCTGCTAGCAGATGGCGCTGCGCGCTGTATTTTCTCGACTACCGTTAATAATACGGCGTGAAGTATTAGCGTTAATAATACGGAGAGAAGTATTATTCAGTGTACTGACGAGAAATGAGTTCGATACCGGTCTGCAGGTGGTTACATCCTATTAATAGAAAAGGCTTCCTTTTCTTGGTAGTACAATTCAATCTGAAATGGTATTTTAAAGTGCTACTGTGTAGACTAAATACGCCCTTATTGTATAAGGTATCATCGGGTGGTCTGGAAAAATAATAATCTTTCCATATATTCGTATTTAATATTTCTTTGCTCTTTTTTTAGCAATAAAATAGGTAATAATTATCAAACACAATTGTTGAAACAACAATATGATGACTAATAACTAACTACATTGGATATCATAAATATTTATTCTTTCGGATACTAGAAGTACTTGGTTGAATTAATAATAGTTATTAGTGACTTCAACTAGAATAATCGTAGCAATAAAATTTGACCTTCGATACTAAATTTCTTCTTATCGCTAATTTCACTAAATTTTCTTGTTATTGAGACTAAGATCTTGGTATCCTAAACTACTTAGGGCCGATATTTGAAAGTTACCTTAAGTTAGACTTTAGCTAAGATAGCTTTAACGTTATGATAAACCTTCAAAAAACTTGTGTTTTAAATTAATTTAAGGGCACATTTGGCAAGTCTACCAAATCCTTAAAGATCTATTATTTCAGATGAGATTTAAGAAAAACTTGAATATACTCTCAAACTTGTGTTAAGTGTTACGCTTTTCTATACCTTAAGGTGACTTTGCAATATCGGTCCTAAAGGTTGGTTGGGTCCAGCTCGGATATCGATAAGGTATTTTCGTGGGATGCGACGAACACAACAAATGATTATCAACTCTTGTGTTTTCGCCCACTTATAAAGTCCTTATATAAAGAAACCTAAACAAAAATCCACCTCTGTAAAATTTATTCCAATTTGCAAAAGAAACCTTTCCGTCTTCTTGTAGAGAACCCTTATAGCTTCGCATTCATCCTTTTAAGATTGGCCCAAACTGATAAAAGTCATAAAAGTTGAGTCGGAAAAACCAACAAAGTAAAAAATTATCGCAATAAAAATTCGGGCAGACAAAATGGAAAACACTTGGCTGAAAATCAATGGGATCAAATTTAAAAGGTCGACTAATCCAAAACTTTTGGCCGTTCATTTCGGGAAGTTACACCCGTGACTGCTTTGAGAAAGAGCGTGTCTTTTGCGATGCGCTCTGCTGATTAAAGTAAGTTTTTCGTCTTTGTCGTTAATACTGTGGGCGTTAGAATAAAAACTCGATATTATATTTAAGTTAGTTATCATATGATGTGGGTATTTCATGGAAGAGAAAACGTTCAACGGGTAACTTAAGGGGATGCTTTTACTGACGATAATTTTAACCTCTGACCTTATAAAAATTATACATACTCAGGTCTGTGTTTAATTTTGTTCTTTGTTTACATGACTTTTTTTGCTGTTTGAAAGAAATAATTTTTTTTGTGTGCTGGATGGGAAAATCTTCAAAAGGCGCTTGGCATGTAAGTTAGTAGGCGCCGAACAGTGTGGAATTTTTACCTCACTAAAAACCCACCCAGGAAGAGCATCGACTACTAGGGTCATTAGATCGTAGAGTCTCTTTTAGGTAAGTATAGTTTTAATTAAATATCACAGATGGTAAGTATCACATAGTAAATGCTCGTGGACGCTCTTTAGTTAAGTGTGTTTTATGTTTTCCATAACATAATGTAAATATCAAAGTTGGTAAGTATCGCAGAGGGTAGGTATCACATAGGGTAAGTATGCCTACTTATTTTTAAATTTTGTCAAATAACTCTATACGTTTCATATGCTCTAAAGTATTTTTTATGTTTTGTTTTTGCAAATTTTGTTCAGTATTCTCTTTCAAGCTATATTGCTGTTTTTGTGCATTATACACTGGACATTTACTGATAATATGTACTACTGACAGAGCTACATTACACTAATCACACATCGGTGCTGGTTCGCCTTTAAGAAAATGTTGATGAGTAAAACTTGTATGTCCTGTACGAAGTCTAGACGCTCTTGCGGTTTGCAGTCTACTTAGTCCTATGAAATCGAAGGTCTCTTTAACCATTGGTTCTACTTGACGAAGAAATGTATTGGTTCAATCCCATATGGCTTGCCATTCATCAACAATTTTCTTCTTTAACTTGTTTGTGAAGACTGTTTTCCTAAAAGCTCTATCATTTGCTGCTGGATTTTGATCATCTTCTAGAATATCAGGGAATTCTACGTCGATATCTCTTAAATACTCTAGGTATCGTATTGCGAGAGGGCGAGTAATGGTGGGTCTATTGGCGTACTCCTTTTGAACAGGAAATATGGATTCATTGTTTGGATTTTTGGGATAAGATTTAACTCCTTTTCTTCTTTGGTCTAGGGGCATTATAGCAGATTCACAATAGAGACTTTGGACAGGCGTCGTTGGGAATTTTGTATTTTATCTAATCTGTTCAGATGACTTTTTCTTGCTGAAGAGTATATTATTTGACGTTGTAAAATAAATTAGATTTTGAGGCGACATCGTACGAAATAATGAATAATCTACCTATTTCTGCTTGATTACCTTATCTCTCTTCTAATTTTTAAAATTTACTAAAATAATGAACTAAACTCTGATTGCAATTGAATTTAAGAAGGAACAAAATGACTCATAACCTAAAACCTATGCTTCTTGCTTCCTCATCACATAATCTATAGTTCGCGACCAAAATTGATGGAAGCAGTCGAAACCATGGAAAGCAACGCAAAACGCTAATGAGAACACAGCATTTTGCTACTTTCCATGGTTTCGATTGTGAAGTCATTACCATCCTTTTTGTCGCGAATTATAGGTATAAATACACATTACCTATAATTTTCTTAAATTGACTGTTGTTTTTCCTTTAAAATAGGGATTTCTTTCGATATCCATGATATTTTAGATCAGCTTATTAAACAGAACCCAACTGAAGTATAATATATCTTCAAAAAATAATAAAGATTGAATAATAAATAAACATTTATTTATTTATTTATTTATTTATATTGATTATTTACTTTAATTATTTTTGCACACACTTAGGCTAACACAGTGCTTTAAATACACATATGTCCCACCAAGCGGTTATAAATTTAAAATTTCGCATAAAAAATTGATAATTAAGCAATTTTCACAATGTTAGACTCGCAAATCAATATTTTGATAAAAATAATACTAACCAAGCAAAAAATAGTTGTCATGCTTGTCCCTAAGATAGAAATAATTCAGATATTCGCTAAATAGAAGACGATAGCAAGCCAATGACGACACGATCAATTAGCGGAGCTTAAGCTGGATCAGCGGATTGCCATTCACCTGTTAAATCATAACAGCGATAGGCAACTAAGAATTGATGCCGGCGTGGGAAGATTAAGGGCGATATGATTATGTAATTCTAATTCACCTGACGAAATAGCATAAATAAAGAAAACGGAAAGAAAACTTAGTTAAATTTACTATAAAAATAATAAAACTAATCATAATTTATATGTGACTGTATTTTTGTCAGGCTATGTTATAAAGTTAAATAACAGTTTGAGTTTTCTAGGGTATAAAATCCCTTGCTTTTTCATAGACGTTGGCATACTAGCTAAGTAACTTGTCCGGGATTTCGTTGTTTCCTCTCGAAGGCCTTCCATTATCTCGTAATCTTACTGATGTTTCCTTGAGAGCCCTTAACGCCCTTAAACTCCCTACATTCACTGCTTTGCGAGCGCTAATACAAAATTTTAAGAAAGAATGACAAATAGTTTTTGCGAGTGTTGGTAAAGCCATTAGAGAAACCGTTTAAATGGATAAGCATAAACAGAAACAATAACAAGTAAATTAATCTGTTCTGTGGATAATGTGTATAAATACCAGGCGCGTTAGGAAGGGTTTCTTTCTTAAAATAAAACAAGATAAATGATGAATTTTTAATAATTAAATATTTCAACACAATCCTCCATAACTTCAATGCACTTGTACTTCAACCTGTATGGCCACGGATTTATTACATCAGAATAAAATGATTATTGTAGCTAAGGTATCAACATTCTCCAGATCAACATTTATTTCCATATAAAAGGTTGTAAGAATATTCTACAGCAAATATTTTGAGCTTTTAACCTTTATAAATATTCCCAGAGAACGTTATTAAAACCGTTAAAATATATCTATCGCTCTAAGTGTAAATATACCACAGATTTGCTACACAAAAGTTGTGTAATAGTATTGAAGAAAGATCAACAACCAATTTACAGGGTTATAATGAAGAAACGGAAGCAGGCTTTTATATAGAATACCGTCCACTTAATCAGGAATCGCTCGGACTCGTCAAATTAATTTTTTTGAAAACTATTGCTTCATGTCTTTGTTTAATATCGACTACAGTATTTCTAAAGATTCATATAAATATGGCGAGATGCGCCCGAGTCGTTTTGGTCGAGCTTTTCTTAAACGAATCTGCATCGAGCCTCTTTCGAATTTTTTCCTTTCCGCATGGCAAGTCGAGCACACCACGAGTTTCACACGAATTAATTTTATTTTTAGTTGTACACGGTGATCCAAAGGAGGTAGACCATATCTGACGTCGAAAAACAGACGTCAGTTTTATTTGTTATGTGTAGTGATGCTTTATTACCGTATTAGCGTAGCGTAAAAGCGAAAATTTGGCGACGGTAGTTCGCCAATAAACTCGACATTTTGTTCTTTATCGCCTCTACAGATATCTCGACGACTGACGTAACCACATTCCACGTGTCTTTGTTTTCTCTAAATTAATCTTTCACTTTGGGATCCCACACATTAGAAAATAATTTGTAGGTCTCCACACGGTCTTTATTATTTAAGAAAAAGAACAAAATTATTGGTTTCAAATGAGCATGGCGATATCTATGCTTTCTTCGGACCACTCTATATCCTATAAAAAGTAGTGAGTCTCGCTTCAAACAAAACTTCTGCACGAGTCAGCCACAAAGCCTTTGACTGTTACTTTATAAATATTATTTTTGAACCAGCCCCATAAACGATGTAAGGTGTGAACAAAATATGCGGGAGCTCCGCATCATGCTGATAATACAGTTGCATTCTGATGTTTACAGGAAGAATCTCTGGTAGTCCCCGTAATTCATTTTGTAAAAAAATTAACTAGTAATCTTCCGTTAGGCGATTATCCAAAATTATGGTGCCAATTAAGTGATAAAATGAGGTAAATTGACTATGCCACACAACACGTTCACCGAAAATTTGTTTTTTAATTATGCTATAACATGAAAACAAACTAAAATAGCATAAGGACACACGAGTATACAATTCTCGAGCCTGTATCAACAAGAAACTCTCAAAATTATACCATATTGATTTTGAGATATAAGTGCGATTAGTAGAGTATGATTGGATTGAATGGAAATGAACATTTTAAATCTTCACTTGAAATATTGGCCAACTTTTGAATCTCCTATAATTTTGATTTGTTCCTCAAAATAAAATATACTTTGTGCTAAATCCTACTCTTAACTTCTCGTTTATTTTTCTAACTTCTGGGATTTTGTTGTACCCTATATTTGTTAGGATGATTTCTTTTATGAACACGAACAAGCACCGCATTATAGGAAAAATCTTTTAATGCACTCTGGGAGTGGTGCAATTAAAGCGATCAACGTAGGTTTTGAATCGTTGAAGGTTATATTCGTATGGAAACACACCTGAAGAAAGTCGTTCCACAAAGATAACGATCTCCAGATGAAAGAATTCTTAAACAACGAAGTTCCACGAGTGCTTAGCTGAACCATATATGCAGTGGTTCGTTATGTATTTCTGCTATTTGTCACTCTAGCTAGAATTAAGCGGGCAATTTGGAACATGTACCATGAAAAAATATGTAAAAGAAAGTCAAATCACCAGCTTGTCGTCGAGATTCTAGGCTGTCGAGGTTCTTGATCAGCTCGTGGTTTCCCATCAGACAAATGGCTCCCTTTCGAAGGGATCCAGTAGTCGAAGAGTATGGTTGGTAGAGCTCCAGACACGAGGGTAGTATTCTAGTGATGGATGAATCTTGTTTCGTAGTGTCAAAAGTTGTTGAGGAGTATACAAGTACGGAAAAGTAAACCAAGTTTCTGAGAAGCTGCTTTGGAGATTGTCATGACGGGGTTATGCCAGGACATATTCTCTCCTAGATTGAAGTCTAACAATTAATAGATGAAGACAGAGGAATTGTGTGTCCTGCCATGATTAGATCCAGTTGTATATTACGGTAGTGGTATTTTCGTTTAGGGGACCGCGTCTTCTTTTCAAGTACCCTCTAATATCAAAATTAATTTATAATTCATTAAAACTAAACATATATGTAAATACGTAGTATGTCGTCTCTTCATTAAAAACTCAGTTGGCATGATCACCATCTAAAATACAACTTTACTATATAGAATAAACTTCTCCGATGTAATCCCACGTTACATAAAACTTCAGATATGGCAGCATAGTTTCATTTATCAGAGCGTGCACAGAGACACAAAGTTCGCGAAACAAACTACGAAATCCTAGATATCTGGTTCCCATTATACGGATTTAAGCAAACAACCGAGAAAGTGTGGAAGTGAAAATGTTACACAGATGACAAGTTAGTTCAATTTAATCCTCTGTACGTCGGCGGAGCTGTTATTTTGCTCGGAATGTTGCAATACCTGCTGGAAAATGTGTTTTCAAGAAATATGAGCTTTGAGGGTGGCTAAATTAATTCATATTAATTTTCTAGAGGATTTGCTTCCTCAATGGCGAAGCAAATTGTTAACTAAATGTTACTAAGTACATCTGGAAGATTTAACGTCCGTGTATGTAAATTTAAAGAAGATACTTTCCGGTTATTCCAGGGAATGTCCTATTTATTTCGACTTCCTTACTTTTTTAATGTAAAAGACCGTACACACACTTCAATACTATTGATTTCATGGAATAAATATCGACGCACTCTAGCGGGACTTCAGTGCGATCTATTCCAAAATGGCAATGTTCAATTGATTGGGATATCGGAGCTTATTTTTTTTAAATGGGATGGGAAGTACTTAAGGCTTGAATCAGATGCAACGGATACAGGATTAGAAAAAACAATTAATAGCATCAAAGTTTTTTTCCATCCTAACTACATGATATAAAGCATTTAAAAAGAATATATTACCAAAGTTCGAAAACAACTAAGTTCGCCTACGGAATATTTTTTCTGACACAACAAATCTTTCCCTCTTACGAAACTTATTGAATAAAAAGTTTTCCTGGCACTTATTTTGACAGTTCTAAAGATGGCTTATAAAGCACAGTTTCTTATCAATAAATCCTATTAAATTACTTTTGTCGTTAAATCTTTCCTAATATTTATTACATTTCTGAAGACGAACAGAAACTGGATCAAATAATTTTAATCTCATTTGCCAGATCGGCACAAAATTAAGATAGAAATATTTTAAATGCGTTTTTAATCTGGCTAAAGTCATTGATATCTTTAGTTTCTGAAGGAAGTTAATTACAAACTTTTCCAACCTGCCCATGTTTACTAGAAGGAATATAAATAGCAAAAATTACATGTAGAATTGTGTGATTTAACAATCAAATAAAATAATTGATATTTATTGGTACCTATATTATGTTTCTAATGTTGCATATTTTCACCAATATAGCCTTTAATCTATATAAAGGAAATTTTAATTTCTTCGTGTGATAAAGGGGAGTGGGGCCCCTGGTTTCCTGAATTTATCGCTAAGCTGTAAACATTTTCTGATACCGCTGGTTATCTTCTGTGGTTGGTTTACTTTATTACCTCTGTTATTAAAGAAGATACACCGTTTTATATCGTAATATGTCTTTATAGACTTTAATATTCAACACATTCATTGTTAAATGTTTTCAAGTAGACTATGGACTTTTTCTGACATTGCAAGAGATGTATCAGCAGATGTTGTGTATTAAAGTTACAAAGGTCAAATAAAATTCGCCATACTTATAAAAACTGTTCGGAAACTGCTTATTAAACGTTCGTTTCGTATGCTCAGTTGACCGACGAGTATTTTAATCTTGAAATCTACTTGAAAATATTTTACAATGAATGTGTTGAATATTACAGTCTATAAAAACATGTTACGCTATAAAAGGGCGTATATTCTTTAATAACAGAGACAATGAAGTAAACCAAAAAAGGAAATATTGGGGAAAGATGGACCTACCGTTTAATGTCAATTGCAATATGCTTCGGTTGCTAATATACGCCACAGGGTGATACGAATTTTCGGAAAAAAACATAGTATTTTTAGTAAACCAAGTACAAATCGAAAATTAAATTTTTATCATAAACAGCGAAAACTATGAGATTGTCAAAGAACCAACCAACAATGCAAAAAAATCATTCAAATCGGATCATAAATTCAGAAAAAAAATAGGATAAAAATATGGGAAATTTATGATGTTGCGTTAATTTTGTCCAGGAGTTTAATTCAAGCACTTGGAACTGTTTGTTTATAAATCCTATAGAATTAGTTCCATCGTAACGTTTTCTCAAATATTTATTGCGTTTCTGAGCGATCACCTTTAACAGCAGGCAACGGAGAAAACAATTTTATTTGATAACTTCCTGGTCCCGTTTTATATCTATGTAAGCCATTGGGTTTAAAGTTGAGAAAGTTTAAATCCCCAATGCCGATTGACTGGGTAACTAAGGAAACAGATATATCTTTTAGAGGAAGGAACCCGATCAAACCACATGAGCACGAGAATATTAATTAAATCTCATATACATTTTTTTAATAAGTCAATTTAATGTTTCAAAATAGTAGGTCTTATTTTTAAGGTGCGTATAAATATGGCGAGACGAGACCTGCAAATTATTTTCTAATGTGTGGGATCCTAAAGTGTAAGATTATTTTAAAAAGGAAAATAAAGATATGTGCAATGAGGTTACGTCCGTCGCGTCGTCGAGAAATCTGTAGAGGCGACAAAGAAAAAAATTTCGAGTTTATTGGCGACGTACCATCGCCAAATCTCTAAATGGAATAGAACGCCCTATATTTTAATTCCCATTATGTGCAGATATAAATTCTTTATCAAATTGTTCAGTACATAATATGTTTTAAGTTATAAAATTGACTTACGACTATTAAATATATTATAGGAGAAAGGTATAATTAATAAAGTATAAATAATATACAGGGTCCGCAAACGAAGCGTGGACGGAAGATTAAATCGTTATCGAAGAACTTATCAACAATACTGAAACAGCTTGAAATATTGGATTAAAAGCGGCATGTTTTAAAAATATTTTACATTATGCAGGGTGGCCCAAAAAAGTGTGACAGCATAAAGTTATATTTTTTTAAATGAAACTCCCAGTATTTTATTGCATATTTAGGTTCGTATTACTATCGTTTATAAGTGCCTCAAATTTTATTTAATTTGGTTTTGTAGTTTCGGAGAAATAAATTAAAAACTAAAAAAAAAAGTTTTGCAGTCCTGAATAAAAAAATCAAAAAAAACAATCCAGAACTATTTTTTTAACCTCGGCATTGTGTTAAATTTATGACAAGAGGTCTAGAGATACTATGAATGTAATTGCGTTTATTTATTTTATACAGGGTGTTCATAATAAAGTTTCAAAAACCCCACATTTTAAAATAATTTTTCTCAAGTTTTTCAAATGGAACACCCTGTATATTATTGCTATTTGACGTAGAATTCATAGACAATTTTTTTTTATAATACAAGCATATAAGTTATATCCAGCCGTTTTCGAAATAATTATAAATGTCATAAATTATGTTGTTTAAATAGAGTTTTTATTGGGAAATTTTGTTACAGGCGACTAGACTAATAATTGTAAACTAAAGTAAAAGTTCAAAATAGCTTCCTTTTACTCTTAGAGTTTACCGTATTTTAGTTATTTCGATATAAATTTTAAAAGCATACATTTTTGCCACTTTTATTATTTAATTTTATTTTTTATTCTTAATCGAGTTGCCATGATTTCTTTTTGTTCAGATTGTCACTATGACAATTAAATAAAATTATTTACATTTGTTTAGTCGTCGAAATTAAGTACTAACTTACACAAAATGTCGAATTTTAGAAATGGTAAATATGATTTTTATACTGGGTGAGTGTGGAAGAAATTGCCTCCTCGCGAGCCGAGTGTATGCTGAAAGATATCCAGATATTGAGAGAAAGCCGAGACCAAAAACCTTCGAGAAGTTGTTGCAAAAATTTGTAGCAACAGGAAGCACTGCGTACACAAAAAGGATAATAATCAATAAACCAGTTATTATGAAGAAAATTAATTAAGAGTTCTGTTGGCAGTAGGGGAAAATCATTAAATTAATTAAAAGGAAGCTATTTTGAACATTTACTTTAGTCTTACTTATTAGTCTAGTCGCCTATAACAAAATTTCCCAATAAAAACTCTATTTAAACAACATAATTTATGATATTTACAATTATTTCGAAAACGGCTGGATATAACTTATATGCTTGTATTACAAAAAAAAATTGTCTATGAATTCTACGTCAAATAGCCAAATAATATATAGGGTGTTCCATTTGAAAAACTTGAGAAAAATTATTTTAAAATATGGGGTTTTTGAAAGCTTATTATGAACACCCTGTATAAAATAAATAAACGCAATTACATTCATAGTATCTCTAGACCTCTTGTCATAAATTTGACTCAATGCCGATGTTAAAAAAATAGTTCTGGATTGTTTTTTTTGATTTTTTTATTCAGGACTGCAAAACTTTTTTTTTTAGTTTTTAATTTATTTCTCCGAAACTACAAAACCAAATTGAATAAGATTTGAGGCACTTATAAACGATAGTAATGCGAACCTAAATATGCAATAAAATACTGGGTGTCCCATTTAAAAAAATATAACTTTATGCTGTCACACTTTTTTGGGCCACCCTGTATAATGTAAAATATTTTTAAAACATGCCGCTTTTAATCCAATATCTCAAGCTGTTTCAGTATTGTTGATAAGTTCTTCGATAACGATTTAATCTTCCGTCCACGCTTCGTTTGCGGAATTTTTAAAATACCCTGTATAAAACATGTTTAGTATTTTTATGAAATAAATAGACCCATCCATACCTTTTCTGAATTGTTAAATCTTTAAAATTAGTTATTAAACTAAGACCTTTGTAATGTGTATTTATAAAAAAAAACATTTTATGAATTTTGTCTCATAAACGTTTGGATATGGATATATAAATTTAGCGCAAGGAACATATCAAAACAAAGACTGATTTCGTAAACATTATAATAGATTCGCCTAGCGTTCCGATATACATATTCAGAAAAATAATTTTTAAGTTCAAAAAAGAAATTGAAATGATCGTTTTTATTATAAGAGTATTATAATCAAACCTTAGTCACCATTTATTTCATTTTCGAAATTTGGTGTTCATAATCCACTTCAAAATCAAATTCATTTAATGGACTTTAGCCAGACATTAAATTCTCGACATGCTAAGACATGCCTTTACAAAACAAGGTTATATTCAGTTATACAGGGTGTTATGGAAATGACGTATTATATTTAAACCGGCAATTCCTGAGATAAAGACAAATTGAAGAAAAATAGCCATAAATGGTGCTCTCAATTCATTCAGCGGTAAAAGTGACCTGACGTCAAACTAGAAAAATACCTGTGCGGCACTGCGAGACATGTAAGCAATCAAGGAATTCTGGCCGGTGTTGTCATATGTACACCTTAAACTCTTTAGACAAAATAATACAATTAATTGAAGAACATTTACGACGGACTATGTTTTAAACAACCCGAAAAAACATATGGTATAGTAATAGCCACGTATGTCACTAGGTCAAATGCCAATGACCTCTTGACGCCTTACATCGGCAGAGCGAAATAGTTTCATATAGCGCCGCACGCTTGCTTCTGTTAGTTGAAGACCAACCATCGGCCGGATACGTTGTGTCTCGTCGATCACCAACACACTCTCAGCAATCCGCTCTGTTTTTTCAGTTTACGCGTGTATCTTGCCCGTCCATAAATAATCTTTGAATATTGTTTTTATTGACGCGTTTCTTCTGGACGTCAAATTTCGTCGCGTGTAATAAAATCTAATAATCTGTAGTATAATCTGTATTATTGTATTTTCAAAAGCTAACTATCGGTTCTGTTTCACTATTACTGTGTGTACATAAAGTGTTTCCAGGAGTGTTCCCATGAAAAAGGAAAAAAAACTGAGTGTGCTTGTGCCTGGATTTCTTCGCGCTTTAGGTATAAGGATAAATACAAGTAGGTAGAAAATAATTTATTTTTATAATTTTATATGGAATTTCAGTTTTACATTAAGTTTGGCAACATTGCCATTGGCTCTGGGTGAAATGTTGTACAGTCGCGCGGACTGACCTGTGAGTAAGAGTGTTTATTACCCAACTTTTAAAACGGTCGATTTAAAAAAAATAAAATATGTAGCGCTTCTCTAGGACACCCAAGGAGTCACCCATATAAATATAATACGTCATTTCCATAACACCCTGTATTAGTAACAAATGTCCATTAAAAACTTACCGAAAACACAAAAGTACGATGAAATAGCTTTGAAAAGAACTGTTTTTAAGATTCAACTTGAATACATCAAAACCAATTAAGACACTTAATTGGCACATTAAAATGATCAAAATAGCAATTATGACTTAACAGCTGACAAATATTTAATGGCTTCAAATCGAAATTCAACAACAATTCTAACTTTCGTCAAGTTTCATTCAAAACCTATTGAGGAGATGCCCTAATATGTTTCTATTCCGTTTGAGGTTGTAATAAATAAAGATGGAGAGTTTTACGTAACAATGGTTCTTGATCCATTGGTTTCTGACGCACTTGTAAAGAATACCGTACAGGATTTATACTGAAAAAACCTGTATAGCAGTTTTAATTTCAGTATAAAAATATACCTTTTTATTTTATCCCGCATGATATGAACGGAAAAATAAAACTTTGCTACGAAATAGTAGAAATAGTGGAAAATTTAACAAAATTATAGTAACTCGTTTCGCATGTCCCTTATTGTAAATATGATGTGTTTATTTATATAGCAAATCTATCAAAGTTTCATAACCACATGATATCAGTAAGGTTAACGATACATCATGAAGCACAATGTTCGTTGTATGTACTTACAATGGTTTCAGTTCATGACCCTTTAACAAGCATTATGGCATAATAATACCCAACGGGAGAGCAAATTAAACTTGGCAAGTCCATTTAGCTGAAGTAATATTTTAGTTGTTTAAAGCTCAGCAAGATACCGTATTGAGTAAAGTTCAGTTAAGTTAGTCGGTAAATGGTAAAAATATCGCTTCATAACAAAAAAATATTATCATTTATTCAAGAATACTTCTTAAAAATAGTATCTACAGTGTATACCTAGAAGGACAAGCTGAATATTCCCGGACGACAGTAAATATTTATTGTTGATTGACATTTCGTCTTCGTTTATTTTCGCACAATATACGGATGAGGATCGGTTGGGATTATGTTATAATACAGTCGTCCTTATTATACAGGGTGAGTCGGGAGGAACAGACCAAATTTCAGGAGTTTATTATACACGCGAAAACAATGTAAAAAAACCTATATGTTCTTATCGGATATTCATTTGTTTTCAAGTTATAGCGCAATACCAAATAAAGAAAAGTTCATATATTAACGGTTTCCTAATCATAGCGTTCTTTTAATAAATGTTAGAAAATACCGCCATTGACTTCTAAACATTTTCTGCTTCGTCTACGAAGGTGGGCCCGTTGCTCTTCTAATTGCTTCATTTCTTTCTTCTTTAAAATTGGCTGCAGTATTTCTAATACGTCGAATTAGTGCATCCCGAGTGTCCACTTTTACTTTGTACACTTTATTTTTAAACCAACCCCATAAACAATAGTCTAGTGCTGTGAGGTCTGGAGATCTTGGAGGCCAATTAATAGGACCACCGCGACCAATAAAACGCCCTGGAAATGTTTCGTCTAAATGTTGCTTGACCTGACGAGCAAAATGTGCAGGAGCTCCATCGTGCTGGTAATACATTCGCCTTCTGATATTTACAGGAACATCCTCTAGTAGTCCTTGTAACTCATGTTGTAAAAAATGTAGGTAGTTGTCTCCTGTGAGGCGATTCTCCAAAATGAAAGGGCCAATTAAATAGCTATCGAGCATACCACACCACACATTAATCGAAAACTTATGTTGAAAATTACTTTCAACTGTTGCGTGGGGATTTTCGATTGACCATACATGAGAGTTACGAGTATTATTAATACCGTCACGGGTGAATGTTGCTTCATCTGTAAAAAGTAAATGCGATACAACACGATGATTATTATTTATCCACCGACAAAATTCAATACGATTAGCATAATCTTCCGGTTCTAGGTGCTGTACTCTCTGTACATGGTATGGATATAAGCCTTGCTCGTGGAGTGTGTTTAATACTATTTTTTGTGAAATGCCCAATTGAGTACCAATTCTTCTTGAGCTGGTCGTTGCATCTTCTTCTACTAAATCCAGAATATTTTCTACTTCTCCTAAACCTTGTCGAGTAGCTCGTTCAGATGTAATGTTGGCACTGGGAAGATTACCATTCTCGCACAAATTACTAAACACTCTGATAAACACGTTTCTGGTCGGATGTCTGTGATGTGGATACCGTTGACGATATTCTTCAACAGCAGCTGTAGCACTGCCATTACAGAAACCATAAATAAACACCATATTTGCATATTCTAAATTTGAATAAATATTTGGCATTTTGTATCACTTTAATCACTCAAACTTGAAAATAAACGTTTAATTACTGCCACAATAGACTGATACATTGTCAAGACAACATCGGTGTCAAATAGTTTAGAATCCTAAGCATGGCATACTCTAATTATGTGAAAATTTTGATAAAAGTGGAATGTGGAATGAATTCGATGTCGCCCACAGTATAGATATCAGTAAATTGTTTGTCTCTGTTGCTTTTAGTTTGGATGTCATTCTTTATGTCGGTTCAATATTTCCCAACGGGCGATCTCCATAAAACAATAATTGGTTTGAGGCGCTGTCTCGTCAATCGCGAGCCTGGATAATATGTGTAGTACGATTGATATAAACGATTGATTGATATTAACCGGTAGTGGGCAATCTACTGATGCAATCTTTGTGATCGAATTATTCATGATTGACATACCTCTAGAAATGGCAACCTTCACTTAATATGCAGAATTGACGGGAAAAATGGAATGGAGACCGTCATCATATAGAATTGACCATGCTAATCAGAAAAAGTGTCCGCAAAAAAATGTCATTGATGTACCACTTTTTTGAGGACATGTTTCTAGGGACAACACTGAACGGTGGTTCGAATCTCGCTGTTTTCTTAAAGTTATGCTACACTACCAATTTTACAGGTGGAAACATAAATAGCCCGGTAATATTTTCCCAGAATTTTAGGTCGTTAAAATGACGTACATGTATTGTACACCTCCTTCGACATGAGCATATTGTGAAGTGCATTACGCTGTGACATACGTGCGCTTGGTTTCTTTACAAAAAATTACAATATTTACTATTTGGGAATGCCTGATTCAGTGGTATTATTTGCAATGTTGCCCAGTTTAGCATTTATGTGAAACTGTAAGTAGTAACTAATTATGCGTTCGTGTTTAGTGCTTTTGTGTAATCTAATAATAGGTGCATATCTTCAAAAAAACTAATTTGAAACTCGTGGGTGTCTGTGTGTTTCTTTAAGTGATTTAGTGTAATTTGTTCTGTTCCAGTATATGTTTTTTTCTCTCGACGATATACCGGTTATGTTCCGAGATTGGAAATAAGAGGCCGAATGGGGTTTAGTGGGTATAAGCTTATTATGCAGTCCCACACTATCATCAGGGCACGTGATACGCATAAAGTTTTTCCTATGGAAAAAAAGAACTGAAGGTGTCTTGTGCCCTGTATTCCTTACTCGCGTCCTGGATTTACTTCCTACATTTTTATAAGAATCTAAAGTTTTACATTTTTACACAGTTTGGCAACATTGCACGTAACAGGTGTTTCTGATACACTGCCACAGGGTGCTATGATTCATTACCGCGGAATCACCTGTGAGTAAGAGGGTTTGTTACCCCACTTTTAAAACGGTTGATTTGAAAAAAAAATATGTAGCGCTTCTCTACGAGACCCCAGGAGTCACCCATTTAAATATAATACGTCATTTCCTTAATACCCTGTATATTATTCTATTATGTATGGAAAATAAAACGAAATCATAAGTACCGTAGCAATAAAAAAAAAAAAAATTCAAGCAAGTTTTTATGAAACCTTTAGTTATAAAAATTTACATTAACACAATGTATTTTAAATTACAACATAAAAGCCATATGACAATATCTTAAAAACCAAGCAAACTAGAGATTTTGGCGTTTCTGGATTTTAATAATGTTTGAATGATAATTTGAGGACAGTAAAAATATGGGTGGGGGGCAGTCTAAAAATATGAAATTAGTAAGACAATAGATGTCAATTTGATTTGATTTGTCAAAATCGTTTAACAGAAAATAAATAATTCATTTGATACAAGAAATATAAACAACTTGATTCTCCTCATAACTTCTTTATGACCAATATTGTTATTAATTGTTATTATTTTCTTCTCTTTTCGAAACTAATCAATATATTAACTAGAGAGAGCAATAAAAATCTGGGGAAAACCACCCAATTCAAACTGCATATTTACTCGACAATCTAGTTCAATTCTTTCGAGAATCTAAATGAACAGCGAGGTCTTGACAATGAGACAATTTCTGCAGTAAATTTTTTGAAAAGTTTGACGATTGCTCAAGAACTATAGATAGGAATGAGGCATTTGTTTTTCAAAAAAACAGATGTAACTGAGCTAAGCACATCATCTAGTCGTCAAAAACAGCCATTCTTAGATATCGGAATGAGAGCGAGGAGAAAGAGAGCAACAAATTTAGCCCACACATATGAAGCTGAAGAATTAACTTACTGCGGTGATACAGAAAGTGACTAAAAAACTTATATTTTATTATTCATAAATAAGAGTATGTTGTGAGTGTCAATAAATGGTAGAGGAAAAACGAATGTGTAGTCTTATTAGTTAATTAGTTCCATTTTTAACTGACCTCGGACCAGTATGCACTGTGTGGATACAATATCTTGTCTAACTAAAATATCTGATTTTATAAATATTAGCACGTCATTAAGGAACACCCTGTAGTCGATATTTATTTTCCCTTTCTTTCCACCCTTTAAAATAAATTAAATATTAAGTAGAATATCCCAACGTAAATGCACGATTCCGAGATCGTTATGTAAGTTGTAGGGCACGTAGCGTAACATATTTTACAATCTTATAGCTAACTTAGTTCTATACCCCTGGCGCAAGAAGTTATGAATATAGTTAGAGGGAACACAAAAGCTAGAAGGGAGGAGTTGATGGGGTTATTAGAGCGTCTGTTCTTGAACAGAGAATATATTCGGCTATTGTGTTCGGAAACTGTAGTTGTTCTGTTAAGTTTTGAGAAATTATAAAATTCATGGAAATTATATTGAGTCACTAGATCGAATTTTCCTTCACAGATTAATTATTGTTTACATTTTTAATGGACAGTACAAACATATTGATACAGGGTGATAAGTACTTACTTATTTAGGGTAGGTAAGGTAATTAATGGAACAACCGTTTAATCGTAAAGTTCTTATACATGTTCTAAACTGTTTTGTTTTTGATGTACAGAATGTTTTTTCTATTTTTATCAAAAATTTCGAAATCAGATTGAGATAGTAAACTAAATTTTGGTATAATATAAAAACACATGTTTTTACGTCAAAAAATTGTTGTCTCAGCCAATGGCGTAACAAGTAAATTTAATACACTGTGTTGATTCCGCGTTTGGTTCTTTATGAAACATTTTTTAAAATAATTATAATTAAAACACTTATTGCTTTTTAGTTTTTATTAGAGTTATCTCTACATATGTTTCGCCTTATTAGGGCTTTTTCAAGAGTATTATTTATATACTAAAGTTTGCATTTCGTTTACAATATTTACAATGTCTGGTTTTATTACCTAGTCTATTATAAACCTTATATAAATTTATATTATGCTAAAGGTTTGGGAAGTCCGGGCTGTAAAGATTCTAAGAATTTATCAATTATTGGGGTGTTGTGGAAATTTTGTTTGTCTTTGGTAGGTAGGTACCGTGAATAAGATTATATTTCATGGATTTTTTGATTTCGAGTTTTTCTAATAAAACCAATCTTTTACGTTTGTTTTCAACGTGAAGAAATTGAATGATACTTAAATTTACAAAGTGATTGTTATCTATACAGTGAGCGGACATTCCTGAGTTTTATACATTGTTTAAAATAGATTTAATCTTGTCTTAATACTTATGCCGCTTTGACCTACGTATATAGCATTACAATCTGCACAATTAATTAGGTAAACTCCTGATTTGTCAAGTATGTCCGTTTTGTCTTTATTGTTCACTAGTATTCTGCCTAAATTTTGTTTATTTACACATATTATTCTACATCCTAAGTTATTCAATAATAATAATAATATAAGATGGCCGTTCCAATTATGGGTTTTATAAAAGTACGATCCGATCCTAATTAAAGAGAAATTATACTATTTTTCAGAGCTGATTGTTTTTCTGGGAAGTTGTTTACAACCTACCAAAGAATATGAATTGTTTATTCTTCAAAGACTGTGAACCAAAGCCATATCCTACTTGATTTAAAATCCTTGGCAGATCACCACGCTCTCCATGCCGCCCTTCTGGAAAACATTGCCCAAACGCGACCCGGCGCGGCTACTTGAGTGTGTGTTGATATGCGGAAGTGGAACGTCGCGCCGCTCGCACTGTTCCCTTTAATTTTCACATGCTTGTATACGAATTTTAAACGTTAAGTTATTCTGGCTTAATAGTTTAATAATGTTAAATTTACCAGTTGTAGACTTTTTTGTGAACTAATTTATAAAAATAATTTTAAAAAATGTGTGATTTGAAATATGTACGATATTACTATTGGTTGTAGTGCAAAACATACATTTTGTGCCGTATTTTTTTAAAGCAAATTTTGAAAGGAATTGCTTTTAAAGAAGACAAAAGGTAAGGGAGCACAGCATGTATCTTAATATTGTAGCTTTTTTTCTAACGAGTTTGAAAATTAATTGATAATACGGGCCAAAGACGCCTTGTTGACAAAACTCACTATATGCGTTTACAATTCTGTGTTGCAATATGACAACACCGCCTAACATGAGCTGATCTCTTATGAGACTTGACATACGTCAATAAATTATTGATTGTGCACATCGCCAGTGGCGGCCACGTGCATTTTCAGAAATCACATCAAACGTATATCTCGATTATTAATTCAAAGCGCCATATAGGGTTATTTTTCTTCAATTTGGTTGACAACGCGTTTGTTCGCGCTTACAATTTTTTCGGTTGGTTTGGTTGTGTTGCAAACATTTTTCGCTCATCGTTATGGAAATCATTTTTCAAGAAGATATGACTCAGGGAATAGAATGAAAAAGTGTTAAAATGATAGCACTTTTTTCTAAAGTGTTTGACGTGTAAATATGACAACACCGGCCAAGATTCACTGACATCTTTTGAGACTTTTGTGTACATCTCTCGCAGTGCCTTCCTTGTGGTTTTATGGGTTTGACATAAGGTGGATTATTTCTAGAAATGCAAGGTGCCTTTTATAGTTACTTTTCTCCAATTTGTTTTCGTCTCAGGAATTGTGGGTGTAAATATAATAAGTCATTTGGAAATGCTGGATAGCACCCTGTCAGTCATTGATATGACTACGCGGCTTATGGTAATGTATGGTATGGTAGCAATTGACGGTAAGCTGGTAAAAAATAGATATATTATTAAAATACGTCCGAACAAGAAACTATTTATCACCTAAAGACATTCTGTTTACTTACTCATTTCGCATTAGTCGTTTTAAATAAATCTTTCAAGGTTTCCTTTCATAGTTGTAAACTATTGACTTTAGTTAGCTTGAAATTAACCTATAACGAAGTTTGAGCCGGAATATGGTATACAGTGCTTCAGAATCAACGCAAATTATGAACGAACTTTCTAATTAGTATAATTAGAAAAAAAGAGGATATGAAACAGCGTGTACTATGTATAATAATTATCATAATTAATATACGGAAAGCGCAGAATATACCCACGATAGAGTCTGTGAATTGAAGCGGCCTGTTTTATTGTTAATAAATTCCAGGTTTCACGTTCCATGTCATAACCTACTCAAAAAAATTGAATATTTTTAAAAAACCTAAATTTCGGGCATAATATTAAGACTAAAAATAAAGTATTATATATTTCTGAGAAGCTTATTTCAAACTGAATTATATTATTAAAAATATATAGGGTGAGCAACTAAAACAAACTACAAATCATTGTTTTATTTTTGATAAGTTACAGGGTAACCGAAATAGGGGGTGTCCCAAAATGTAAACATCCCGTATATCAGAAACGAGGAAGCTTAGACAAATTCTAATTGGAACATCTCTTGTTTCACAAAAAATTAGCACTGTGCTGCGAAAACTACATCCTTCTATCTTTACTAACAACGGAGATACCCCGTAAAACCCACCAAAAGTACATGGTTGTGACACCATACCGAAACTTAACTCAAACCTAGTTTAATATTGTTACGATAAGGATATAAGAAAGATGATAACATTTTAATATGTATTGTTTACAAACTTTTGACATGTCAATGACATGACACAGCTACACTTGCCTCCTCACTTTGCATTAACTAGTTTAAATAAATCTTGCAAGACAAGACTTCTAGCCAAGTTGTAAACTACTGGCTTTTCCTAGGATTAAATTAACTTGGAAAGTTTTGAGCCGGAGCTCCGCCAATGTGATGTATTATACCGTCAAAGACAATACGAATTCCTGCAAAAGTATTTAATTAGTACAAGTAGCAAATATTCATAGTACTTGTACAATGTACATTTTTTTTGCTAATACGCATGTACTCAAAATTTAATTTACTATTCAAATGCTGGCATACAAATTCCACGAAATAGAACCGTTAAGCTGGGTACTGACTTGAGCAAATTTACTCACACGAATGGTTTGCGAGTAAAAATGATCAGATGAGTACGGCGCTACCTGCCATGAAACTTTAAAATACTAACCTCTAACCTTGCAAATAGATCATTTTTACTAGATATTTATCTGAAATACCTATACTCGGAAATATATAACATGCTGACGGTGTCCGTCAACTAATTTCTAGTCACAATTATAAAACAACATAACCTAAAAATAATAGAAATATCTTCCAGTTTATGCTCTATTTCTAAAGTTTTATTCAATAAAGTACTATTTTTATTTTTAATTCAATATAGTATTATACATATTACTTTATATATACATATTTATAGTTACTGTAGACATTTCCTGGGCATAAATTGTTATTGCTGTCAGATTCTGTGTCGGTACAATATTTTGTTCAATAGTATTATTTATTATTTTGTTCAATATTTTGAACTTTGTTCTGCTCGCACCATAACTCAAAGTTTTGAATATTCTTTTTAAAAGTTTTTCTAGGTTATTTTCTGCAATTTCTCGTATTTCTGATGTAGTACAACTTTCTTCCTGACTCATTTTCATTAACTTTAATAATATATTTATTTTTAATTATGGTGGGTGGGAAGAAGCTTTGTTCTGTTCAATTTTTTCTATCATGATGATCATTTGATACTTGTAATATTTTATTAAACTGTAGTATTGCCAACCAAAAAGAAAATATTAATTTAAATGGAAAAAATCTACTATATTTTTTAGAGTTTTTCAGACTTTAAAGATCCAAATAGAAAAAGTATTATAAAATACACGGTTCATAAGACAATTAGAGCACTTGTACTTTAGAAAACTCCCAGTGGGGTCGTTTTCTAAATTAAACGCGTGCTCTAAGATAATTTCCTATGAAACTTGTATCTAAATATACTATTATGCGATATTTCACCAAACTCACTGGAACAACAATTTGCAAGCACGAATTTAATAAAACAAATAATTTTCGCGAACATACATCTTTACGCGTACATCTTTTTTTCTGCGTCCGCAATTCATGTGAGTCAATTTGCTCATGTCAGTACCCAGATTTAGGAATATTCTTATGTGTTTTGGGATTTTTAGGAAGGATTTTTCCATTATTTTACGCTTACTAGACATTTTGGCAGTATATGGTTGGACCTTGTGTATCTGTAAAGTACTTTACTTTATTTAAAACATATTTGATTTGCTTAACAAGCATATTAGCCCAAACTTGAACAATTTTATAGGAAAGATACATTTGAAGGATGTTATATATTACTGCAATAGATATAATTTAAAACAATATATTTCTAGTCAGATAGAGTATACTGTTCGTAAACAATCTTTCAAATGTAAAGAACCTCTGGATCTCTTAGAAACGATGTCTGTTTCTTGTCAATTATTTAAAAAATTCCAATGTAAACCGTATTTATATTGAGATGTATCCTTTAGAGGACGCGTACGGCTATACAACTTTGTAAGCTTAGTAGTTTGATAATGAGACTAGTGTGTAAAGTTTAAATTTATGAATACAGTTTATAGAATTGATTTAATAACAACACTTGGGCAATGTTACCACAGAGTGAGACGTACAGAGTGATCAAGATATAGTAGAAATGCACTAGAATCGTTTCCTTCTCCATAGATGGTTTTACTGCTTTCAGGATAACGCATTAACTATTGCGTTGGTGGTTTTAGTTCTTTCAGGATTTGAATACACAAACATCGGCTACCGACGCACATCTTCGCAGACAGCATGAGGTGTCACGCCTCAACAAAGACCTAGAAGAAATTTTGGCTCGGGGTGACAGTAACCAAGTCCAATTTAACGCTAAAAAAACCCAGGCAGCAGTTTTCCCTAAAAAGGTTAACATTACAGAACCGGATATAGTCATGGACGGATACGCAATCCCACTGGCTTCATCTATTAATTTGCTGGGCGTCAATCTGGGAGGAAATATGTCTTGGCATAACCACGTTGTGGCAATCGCCAAGTTAGGTTCTCAGAAACTTGGTGTATTCTTCCGAACCAGAAAGTTGTACACACCTCAACAACTTTTGACACTATACAAAGCCCAGATTCGACCATCACTAGAGTACTGCTCTCATGTCTGGAGCTCTGCACCCAAACATACTCTTCGGCTACTGGATTCCATCGAAAAGAGGGCCATTCGTCTGATTGGAGACCACGAGCTGACGAAGAACCTCGATAGCCTAGAACTTTGAAAACAGGTTGAGGATTTGACTCTCTTTTAGAGATATTTTCATGGAAAGTGCTCGGCTGACCTACCCTTCATAATTCCGCTCAGAGCGGCGAATAGCAGAAATACACGACGATCCACCGCCCATCCATATGTGGTTAAGCTTAGTACTCCTCGAACTTCATTATTTAAGAATTCTTTCACCTGGAGGACTTCATCCTTATGAAACGACCTTCCCAAGGTCGTTTTTCCTAACGACTATAACCTCCAACGATTCAAAACCAACGTGAATCGCTTTTTGCGCACAGGCACCACTCCCAGAGTGCCCTAAAGGATTTTTGCTATAGTGCTTTTGTTTGATCATAAAAAATTACGCATAACTATTACGTTGGTGGTTTTAGTGCTTGCCGGATTACGCATTGCGTTGCGTTGGTAGTTTTAGTTCTTTCAGGATAAGGCATTAGTGGATTTAGTGCTTTCAGGATAATGCATTAACTATTGCGTTGGCGGTTTTAGTGCTTTAACTATTGTGTTGATGGTTTTAGTTATTTCAGGATAACGCATTAACCACCACATTAACGCATTAATACAATTTTAAAAGGCAATTATGAAAAGATGTTTAATTATTAGTACCAAAAATGTTTGTATGATTCATTCGATATAAATACGAATATACAAATAGTTTTGCAATACGCATTATGTATATAACGATAAGTAACCCGAACAAACCAGAACACATCCCAACAGAACTGTACCTGATATGTTAAAAGTTTATAATGTATTCTATATAAAAAAATTTAAATGTATTAACGTATTTTTACATTTTACCTTAACGTAAGTTATAGGTGACGTATACACTACTTATGTACATGACAAATATACAGCACAGCTGGCTTCCTACCCATGGCACAAGAACTTATGATAATGCATAAATGTAGAAAGAAATTGCTGGCGAAGAAAATTCATTTTGCATATAGACACAATAAAAAAATATATACAAGACAGGCTTCCTCATGATCAAAATCTGAACATACAGGGTGTCCAGAAACTAGTTGTCAGAAATTATAGTTTTCTATCTGGCTTCCTTATTAATATACAGGGTATGAAAATTACAAGTTAAATGATGAAATAATAATTTGGGTGATAGTAGAAACTCATAAAAATACCTATAACCAATAACTTATTGAAATTGCTTATTATACACGTACGGACCGTCAAAATGAAACTCTAAAATTTATATACTTTTGATTGTGTTTACAAAAATTTTGCTTTTTGCTGCGAACAAACCCAGTCTGTTATTAATTTTTATTATATTTACATGATTGTAATAGTCAATTTTACAAGTCTTTATATTACAAAAGCATTTATTATACTTTCCGACTTGCAAATAATTTTCTTGAGTAGTGTCATTTTTTCAAGCACGGGCACCATAATATAGAGCATGTGTGAAAATATTGGCAACATATGGAAAGAATTTTATCTGCGATTTAAGGAAAAAATCTATTCTTCATAAAAAGTTTTGCTTACGTTAATACCCCCTAATCTGTGAAAAAATCACAAATATTACATACAAAGTGGCAAAAAAAGAAGAAATGCGATAAAATAATGAGATCCGCTTCGCGGTCTTAGGTTTTTATTGCAGTATTGTGCATTCAACTATTTTTCAAATAAAATCATGTTCAAAATATTTTGGATCAATTAAATTTATAAGTTTTGAGAATTGTGATGTCTGATGTTTTATAACTTTTTTATTTTTTATGCGATTTTCATGATTTTATTATCAGTTTGTAGATAAATTCATTGTGTTTTTACTTAATTATTTTATGAAGTAACATTTTTCGATTAGGATATATTATATAGGAGTAAATCAAACTGTTGTTTTTTATCGTAATTTCAAAATACCCTGTACGAAAATTGAGGTGCATAATTTTATTTACGTACTGTTTCTTATCATCTTTGATGTATTCCAAACATTTTGTCCTTTGATTAATTCCATTATCTTATTTCTGCTGCTAGCTGGAAAGTTTTAAACGAAACGATGTTATTTTTAGAAAATGTATATCATGAGTATTTATTTCTACCGAAGCACGCACCAATCTTATATTTGTTGAGCTCGAACCACCCACTGTTACATTGAGGAAATCCTCCAAGAAGTTTTTGTTCTTTTTGCTACTTTCATTGGGAACCAATCTACATTAATGCATGATAATGCTAGATCTCACGTTGCACATGTAGTGAGCGAATATCTGGATGAAGTTGCACTTCCAAGATTGGAATGGTCCGCATGTAGCCCGGATCTCAACCCAATCGAATATTTTTGGGATAAACTTAAAAGGACCGTTTGTCGTCGTCCTGTCCCGACAAACCCGAACAAACCTTGCAAGACTTATTTTCTCTTGGTCTCCAATGAACGAGTCTCGTAGTCCATCGATCACAGTCCTGTCTAGCCACATGTTATTTCATGTGTGCGATGCGCTCGATAATATCTGTTATCCTGGTGCTGTCTCGAATGTCTTCGTTTCTTATTCTTTGTCTGAGAGTTACTTCCAGCATTCTTCTCTCCATAGCTCGTTGCGATTTTCTTAATCTGTCGGCGCTTTTCTGTGTCATAGTCGCAGTCTCCAGTCCATAAGTAGCCACGGGCAAGACACAGGCATCGTACACTTTTCTTTTTAGACACATAGGGATGGTTTGGTTCTTGAAGATGTAACTTAGGCGACCGAAAGCGCACCAGGATAGTCCGATTCTTCTTGTAATTTCTGCGGTCTGATTTACCCCCGTATAATATAGCCTAATAAAAAAATGTTGCACTATAAAATAATTCAGGAAACACAATAAATTGATCTACAATCTGATAAGAAAATCATGAAAATCGCATAAACAATATAAAATATTAAACTTGACCAAAATTTCAGGGTGGCGGAATTTTGTGCCGGCGAGTGTATACAGGGTGAGTTTTTTAAAGTGTTACAAGGCGATATCTCGCAAACGGTTTAAAATATTTTCTTGAAATTTTAATGAGGTAATAGTGAGATGGGGGGACATATGTAAACATATTTTTGTTATCTACCCCCTTTCCCCATTTTGAGGGGTGGGGGGTAACTTTGAAATTTTAAATGGGAATATGTACTTTTGTTTATTAAATTCGGATCTACGTAAAAAACTACGTATTTGTACAAAAAACATTTTCGGTTAGCTCCACTGGTTACCGAATTATAATTAATTAGGTTATAAAAATTTTAAAAATATTATTTACCCTTTATCGCCTGTCATGTTTCAGAAGATGTTCGAAATGTCTCCCTTCAACTTCCAAACACTTTCTCACTCTTTTTTTAAACGAATTTCGTACCCGCTCTAACATTTCAGGTGTCACTAATAAGCAGGCAAAGCGGATTCGGTCTTTCATATTGTCTATAGTTGTAGGTGCAGTCGCCATCACTTTGTCTTTTATAAATCCCTAGAAGAAAAAGTCAAGAGGGGTCAAATCCGGAGACCTAGCAGGCCAATTGACCGGACCAGCTCGACCAATCCACCTGTTTTCAAACAATTCGTTTAAATGATTACGGGCCTGTATTGCATAATGCGGTGGAGCTCCATCCTGTTGAAACCACATGTCAGGATTTATGTTTTGGTTTAATAATAGTGGTAATTCGTTCCTTAAAAAATCTGTATACATTTCTCCATTTAAATGGCGTTCAAAGAAATGCGGACCAATAACCCTATCTCCAATTATACCACACCAGACATTAACTGACCAAGGATGTTGATTTGGCACAGTTCTCATCCAGTGGGGATTTTCCGATGCCCAGTAGTGCATATTGTGTCTATTTACCTTTAATAAAACAAACAATAAAAAAAAATTAATTTCTACCGACAAGGGATAACTTAAAATCCTACCTGTCCACAATTCTGGAAACTAGCTTCATCAGAAAAAACAACATTCTTTAGAAACCTGTTATTTCTTTGCATTTGCCCTGTTACCCAATTGCAAAATGTAACGCGATTTTCAAAGTCTTGCCCATAAAGCTCTTGGTGGAGTGTAATGTGGTATGGATGAAATTTGTACATATGCAATATGGTCACAACCGATTTTTGACTTATTCCAGCATCTGCAGCAAGCCGTCTGGAACCTACATGCGGGTTAATAGCTACCATTCCTAAAACTCCAACTGCCCTATCTGCATCTGTTTTAGTTCGCTTCCGAAATCGTGGTTTTGACTTCAGGCTGCCAGTAGTGCGACATCTAGTTTCCAGCCTAGTAGTAAGGGCCCCTCTTGGGCGCGCTGCCTGCGGGCCCCACTTGGGCGCGCTTTTCCAGGAAGCCGCGGATGTCGCGGCGGGTTCGCGGTCTGAGGTGTGGCGGTGAGTCATGCGCGGTCTGAGGTGTGGTGAGTCATACGCGGGCTGAGGTGTGTGTGTGTGCGACGACGACTCGCTGAGTCATTAGCGGTGGTGGAAGACGGGGACTTTAAAAAACCCGTGGTCATCGCTGAGTCATAGTTCACGGGGCGATGTTTTTTCGCTGAGTCATGATATTTTGACTACGGTGGGAAGATGGGATGCTAACGCTTTGATGGTAGTTTGTTACATAGACAGTCACTTTGTGTATGGTGGTGATGACGTCACTGCTAGTCACGTGATCATTGATGTCCCGGGCGTGTCTAATATTCTGAAAAAAGTTTCCACCTACAAGGCCCAAATCACCGTTCTCTAGTTTACTAGTCATAGAAATTATGAGCTCTCAGAGATTGTTCGAAGAAACCGCAGCATAGTTATACGGATGATAGATGTGGTGGCGTGAAATAACTAACAAATATATTTTTCAATATTAAATAGTACTGAAAACTGTTAATAATATCAATATAACTACTATGGTAGTACTGATGACATTGATGTACGCTAAATTATTCAGTTTGTCAGGAAGATATTACACAATGGTGACTGTTACTATAAAATACTGACTAGATAAGTTCACTGTTTTTGCTTTAACAGCAGGCATCTATATATTATGCGGTAGTTAAAAAGCGTGTTTATTGATTATTGATCGTGTTTGCAACAATGTAGTAGGAGGTAGCCGCAGCTATAAAATTGTACTAGTAATAAAGGTAAAAAAAACACAAGAAGAACTATATTTTATTAACAATATCAAAAAACAGACATAAAAGTATAAATGGTAATAAAACCTTCTAAAATCAGCTGTAATTATTAGGGAAAATATAGGCTTTAAACCCTGTTCAGTAAATATGGTCGTAGTCACACTGTATATATCATGTTTGTCAGTCACTCTGTAAATATTCCCTTTATATCAAATAGTTGCCACAAATTATAGATTATAAAATATTTGATGTTTCAAAATGGTATTATAGGGTAAGTAACTGTAATCAATACTTAACAGTATCATACAAAGCGCAGGAATTCAGGTATCATAGGTAAAAAAGATAAGGGTATGCTTTTATTAACAAAACATATGTATAATATCTACAAATATACACTAAAAATAACATAAATAAACACACATAGTCATACAGGGCTAATATAAAGCAAAATATATACAAAATGTTTCAAAGTATAAATTTAATAGGGTACGCTTATGGAGAATATTAACAGTGAAAGTAGCTTAATGTGATGCTGAACTTTTTAGTATATACACATGCATGTAAAAGGTATCAATGCAGTCTAAATAAGAAAACATGTATTGGGGTAGGTAGCATTAGAAAACCATTATCAGGCACAGTTGCAATATATTACAATAAAATATAGGGTAAACCTGATAGCAATTTATGGGGTAGATGACTTTGGGGATAATAAATGCGGTTTGTGTGTAACATTCTCTTATAATTAAAAACAGAAGAAGGTACTGGAATATGCATTAAAGACCGAGTATTCACAAAAGTTGCAGTTGTTTACATTAATAGTATTATTGTCGCATTGAAAAACAGAGGCGGACTAAAAACAGTTTCTATGATCAAAATCAGCGTAATAACAGTCCAAATTTTCAGAAAAACATACACTAAACCCTCTTTTAAACAGGAACACTATAATAAGACACTAAACAGCTGAAATAAACAGGAAACAGCTGTTAAACTACTCTTTTTAAACAGGAAAAACACTATAATAAGACACTAAACAGCTGAAATAAACAGGAAAACAGCTGTTAAACTACTCTTTTAAACAGGAAAACACTAGTGTTTCTGTTGTGTCAGTGTTGTCTTATTGTTGTCTTATTGTTGTCTTATTGTTGTCTTAGTGCTGTGTCACTGTTGTGTCAGTGTTTTGTCAGTGTTTTCTGCAGTGTTTGGCGCAGTGTTGTTGTTCTGTATACGTTGTGTAGGTGTTTTAGCTGTTCAAGGGAACATACAACGTAAATCAGAGACGATTATACCACAAATAGCTTACACCTAGACGGTTCATCATTAAATCCTGATCAAAACAAGGCTTCTTAACCTGAAAACCACTTAAACCCCTTTTAGAGTACAAGAACAAGGTAGTGTTTTTGTAGTGTTATGTCAGTGGTTACGCAGGTACTGTTTTTGGTATTGGCTACATGGCGTAGGCGTTTATGCGTTTAATAAACCCTAAAGACGACATTTCGGAAAACGTGGCAATAGGTTTACACTACGCATAATAGCTACATTAATAAAATCCATATTACACCTAGAAATGTATTTATTATAGTTAAACAGTTTCTATGTCTCAGAACAAAGTAAAAATCTATGTAATTGTGTTGTACATCGTACGCCTATGGGAATATTAACAGTGAAAAGTGGATTAATGCGACGCGGAACTTTTAGCATATTAAATTAGCCATCATGCATTTAGAATAGAATTATATATTTAAAAATAAAACATTTAATAAAAATGATTCAAAACTATGAACCTTTAGAAAAGTAGTTAATTTTCATAAACAGATGATCTCTATAAAAGTACCAAAGAATAATAACAAGTACGTTCCTGAAATTGATATAATAATAAGGCGCCGCCAGCAGCACCTGCATTTCGGATGTGACAGCAATTAATTATTTGCTGTAAACTATCAACGATAAACTATAAAAATTCCGATGAGCCTAGACATGCATATTCTCGATGTACAGAGTACACACACAATTGGGTTTCAAAGACCCAAATTTTCTCTCACTCTTTTTTTATCGGTCCATATTATAAATTAAGTTACAAAAATTGTTTGCCGCTGAAGCTCTTAATGATATGAACTGTCATACTAACGATTATGGATATATTATTGAGCAAGAGGGAAACACTATGAGTGAACACTGTGTTTACCCTTTTTGTTGGTAAAAATATGAACAGTTATTAGTCACACTGTAAATAACATGTTTGGTAAACTATGAACAGTTATTAGTTACACTGTATATAACATGTTTGGTAAAAATATGCTTTCCACACTGTGTTTATCATATGGGTAAAAATATTCAGTTATTAACCTTGTAAAAAAAATACCTCCGTATATCTTTAGGTATTTTAGGTAAAAAATCACACATTATTAGATTATAAAAATATAAAAACGTATTTGTTTAGGAATTCCAGTAACGAAACAACAATGATTATTGAATAAAATTATGGTTTTTTCCTGTTTACCTTTTCTTGGCGAATTCCTTGTAGTGACTGCACTTTATGCATTAATAATTAAAAAAAGGAGTGGCTTTACGTTACAATTTAAAACAGTGTGACACAACTATAGTTTTTAGGGGGTCATAACAACAGTGTAAGGGCTTACAGTGGGTATGAGGGGACAAAAAAAGTTAATCGTCTTATTATTTTACTTAGAATATATATTTTCTATTATCAGATGAAAACCGAGGAAAAAAATCAAACAAGAATAACTAATTGATTGACCTTATTTAAAAACAGAGCTCTGGGGTGAGAGTTTAGTAGGTTAACAAAAAGTGGAAGAAATGATGGAACATAAAATTTAATCGTCTTATTATTTTACTTAGACTATATATTTTCTATTATCAGATGAAAACCGAGGAAAAATCAAAACAAGAATAACTAATTGATTGACCTTATTTAAAAACAGAGCTCAGGGGTGAGAGTTTAGTAGGTTAACAAAAAGTGGAAGGGATGATGGAACATAAAATTTTTTCGTCTTATTATTTTACTTAGAATATATATTTTCTATTATCAGATGAAAACCGAGGAAAAATCAAACAAGAATAACTAATTGATTGATCTTATTTAAAAAACAGAGCTCTGGGGTGAGAGTTTAGTAGGTTAACAAAAAGTGGAAGAAATGATGGAACATAATATTTAATCGTCTTATTATTTTACTTAGAATATATATTTTCTATTATCAGATGAAAACCGAGGAAAAATCAAAACAAGAATAACTATTTGATTGACCTTATTAAAAAAAACAGAGCTCAGGGGAGACAGTTTAGAGGGAAAGTGGAAGAGTGTAACAGGTGGTCGAAAAAATTAGAAGGTTTTGTCTATGTAAGTAGACACATCCTGTAAAGTTCTGATTAAACAAGGTTGCGTAGTACGGATATATAAAGACGAAGCCTGTTCACAGAGCAGAAGTTTTAAGTGAACAAATATATACAAGTAAGTACCCTTTCATTTAAAGTGAATTAGATGTTTAACAGGTTGTTTTTTAATTAAAGTGCCGTTTTCACAGAGAATTATTAAATTTACTGGAACCCCTTGGTATTATTTCAATAAATCGGTTTTCCCGGGTAGAAGTTATTGTTTATGTATGAAATGGGGTCAGAAAATACAGTGTTAGTTGTCTACGTTTTGGAAGCAGAGTAGTCTGTGTAGTTTTTTAAAATTTAACACCCTATACCACATAATTACCTAATATGGTTTAGGCTTTCAGGCAACGTCACACCCTTAGTGAACCAATAAAAGGTGAGTCACTTTTGTGCAATTAGTTAGTGTATAAGATAAACAGTACCTATGTGCTGGGCTGAAATAGTTACCAAAAACAGTTAAAATATAGATATTAGATAGAGGAAAAAATAAAGGTAGAAAAATCCTACTAAAAAAGGTATTAGAAATTATTGCATATCGACGTTACGGTTTATATACAGGGAAAATTGCAGCAATGTGTTTGGATTTTTAAAATAAAAATTTGTACTACAAAACTGGGGTTTATGACTGGGGTTTATGAAACAACCATATACAGGGGAAATTGTTTTTTTTTTAAAATTTGTACTACATAATGGAGCCTGGAAAATACAGGGAAAAATTGTAACAGTGTTTGGTTTTTATCACACTGCATAATGAGTTTAATAGAACACAAGGGAGCCTAGCCTCTTTATGGGACGGTTTAGGCAAATATTTCATAGAATGGTACTTTGGGGTTTTTAAAATTCTCAAGAAAAAGGGAATAAAAACACATTTTTTAAAAAAGTATATTCATGTTACAAAAAGTAGTTTATTTTGAGTAACAAAAACATTTTAAAATTTAACTGGCAACGAAGAACTTTTTTTAAATTTTTTTAATGGAACACCTGATATTATATTTTTAGTTAATTTTATAACAAGCTATTAGTTCTTTACTTTTGCTTATTATTTGGTGTCCATGTATGTTTAAAAGTAATTTTAAGTAAAGTGTGTTCGCAAAAAAAAAATCAAATTTATGTTGTAAATGATTTTTTGGTTCTAATATTTTTATGATAATAACTACCCTAAGACTGAACAGCAAGAAAACATTTTTGATAATAGATTATCTTTTAGTTCCTTTAGAAATATCCTGATAATAAATTAAACGGCAAACTGGGTAATTTACATGTTTTTTAATGTTATTTTTGTTTTATTTAGTATAAATTCTGTGATGGAAGATAGATGGTTAGAGAATTTAAATATTATTATTATTTTTAATTATAAGCTGCTTTGATAAAACATATTTTAAAATCATTTTTTTATAATATAAATATGCTTTAAACAATACATATCCTAATATAGATATAAATAATATAAAAAATATAATTAATAAAACTATACATGTATTCAAATTACATTCTTCTCGATTTTCTATACAGCTCTATCCATTTTTCTCTAATGTTACAGTGCTGCTATTGAAATAATATAATCTCAGCTTATATTACAAAGGAAGATTATGTTATCAAAAATGATAAGATGTAAGCCGTTTATTATATTTATTCTCTTCCATGATGAAGGCCAAGTGTCATTATTTTCATTATTAGACGATGAATATATAAATGTTTTGTTGAACTCTAGGTGCGAACAAAGCAAGTATAAAGTATTGTTAAAACTCCAACAGGTAGTGAAGTCATTTTTAAAAATAAAAATAGTTTATAGTTTTTCAGGTTTGTAACTCAAAAACAGAATTATAACAGAATTTCATACATCTCAAAACAGAATTATTCTTTTGCAAATTCATCTTTCATACATCTCAAAACAGAATTATTCTTAGTTATTGTTATATATATTATTGTCACTATAAGTTGATGTAACAAATTTTTTCTAAGTTTTGGTAATTTTTTTGTTTCATCTCGTTAAATTAAACTAGCTGTTTTAGTGTATAATAATAAAATTGTTTTTATCATCATATTAACTACAAACATAGTAAAATTTTAAATTGCAGTTGTGGATAATTCCAAGACAAAATATCAACATAAGTAGGGCTATTATAAGTCACTTTTCCTTTTCCATTTGTATTGCAACAAAAGTTTCATTAAAAACTAAACGTTGGGGTTTGCATTCAATGTTCTTTAATTAGATTATATTTGGTTTTTTTCGACATTTTCTCTTTTATTTTGAATAAAAACTTCTTGTAAATTCCACGTAAATCTGTTGATGACATAGGCTTATTTCTAGTATTACTTGATTTTGTCTCTATTTTTCTTTTGTTTGTAAACTATATTAACCAAATAATTCCACATTAATCTTTAGACATCTATGTTTAACTAGTTGTTTAGAAATTAAACGTACAAACTTTTGGTTCAACCTTATCCAAAACTTTATCAGGGTATACATACTTCTTTGATTATAGGAGTATATAAGACTCAATTTTGGTTTTAAACGAAGTTAAGTTTCACGTTATAATCACTTTTAAATATTTTTGTTTCGGGTTCTTCTGTTTCTAAGTTTTAGACACATCACATAGTTGAGACTTAGATTTTTATGGATTAGAATAGTGAATCCCCATATGTGTTTCTTTCTGCGCATTCCTAGGATCTTTTTTATGTTTGAAATATGAATTCTTTGGTAAAAATAGGCGTATTTGTATATTTTTAGATGAACTAAGACGTCCTTTTGATCGTTTTCCTATTGTATGTGTAATAGTTGGCAATAATATTTGTTTATTGGTATTTAAATCCTTTGCAGTATTTTTATAGGATGACTCTTGAATAGTAAATGCCCTTTAGTTAACTGAAATTCTTCCCCAACAACAACACCAAGTATGATGTTGATAACAGTATTGGCTGAGAAGAACCATTATCACTTCTAAATCCGTACAATACAGGGTGTTCAAGAGAGCGTTCATAGTATATCATGACACAACTCAAAACGGTTATTTTTATTCAACAAATTCGGTTTATTACCCTATTTTGTTACTACCAAAACAATATAACGAAATATATAGGATTAAAATCAAATTCACAGATAATAACCATACAATTGAAATACATTGCTTTATGAGAGATACGTAAGCATGTTAAAATTAAAGATTATTTAAAACTTTCGTGTGAGATGGGGTAAATTCTGAGGGCTTGAACTTTGACGTTTTCAAACACAGTAGACATGTAATAGGTGTTATATTTATCGCATAAAGCTTCTTCAACATTATGTTATGGACTTTACAGTCTTAATAACTTGATGCTTAACATCGAACCGGTAATATATCTGAACCGGTGGTTAACAACCCTTGTTAACCACTGAACCGGTGGTTAACAACCCTTGTTAACCACTGAACCGGTGGTTAACAACCCTTGTTAACCACTGAACCGGTGGTTAACAACCCTTGTTAACCACTGAACCGGTGGTTAACAACCCTTGTTAACCACTGAACCGATGGTTAACAACCCTTGTTAACCACTGAACCGGTGGTTAACAAGGGTTGTTAACCACCGGTTCAGTGGTTAACAAGGGTTGTTAACCACCGGTTCAGTGGTTAACAAGGGTTGTTAACCACCGGTTCAGTGGTTAACAAGGGTTGTTAACCACCGGTTCAGTGGTTAACAAGGGTTGTTAACCACCGGTTCAGATATATTACCGGTTCGATGTTAAGCATCAAGTTATTAAGACTGTAAAGTCCATAACATAATGTTGAAGAAGCTTTATGCGATAAATATAACACCTATTACATGTCTACTGTGTTTGAAAACGTCAAAGTTCAAGCCCTCAGAATTTACCCCATCTCACACGAAAGTTTTAAATAATCTTTAATTTTAACATGCTTACGTATCTCTCATAAAGCAATGTATTTCAATTGTATGGTTATTATCTGTGAATTTGATTTTAATCCTATATATTTCGTTATATTGTTTTGGTAGTAACAAAATAGGGTAATAAACCGAATTTGTTGAATAAAAATAACCGTTTTGAGTTGTGTCATGATATACTATGAACGCTCTCTTGAACACCCTGTATTGTACGGATTTAGAAGTGATAATGGTTCTTCTCAGCCAATACTGTTATCAACATCATACTTGGTGTTGTTGTTGGGGAAGAATTTCAGTTAACTAAAGGGCATTTACTATTCAAGAGTCATCCTATAAAAATACTGCAAAGGATTTAAATACCAATAAACAAATATTATTGCCAACTATTACACATACAATAGGAAAACGATCAAAAGGACGTCTTAGTTCATCTAAAAATATACAAATACGCCTATTTTTACCAAAGAATTCATATTTCAAACATAAAAAAGATCCTAGGAATGCGCAGAAAGAAACACATATGGGGATTCACTATTCTAATCCATAAAAATCTAAGTCTCAACTATGTGATGTGTCTAAAACTTAGAAACAGAAGAACCCGAAACAAAAATATTTAAAAGTGATTATAACGTGAAACTTAACTTCGTTTAAAACCAAAATTGAGTCTTATATACTCCTATAATCAAAGAAGTATGTATACCCTGATAAAGTTTTGGATAAGGTTGAACCAAAAGTTTGTACGTTTAATTTCTAAACAACTAGTTAAACATAGATGTCTAAAGATTAATGTGGAATTATTTGGTTAATATAGTTTACAAACAAAAGAAAAATAGAGACAAAATCAAGTAATACTAGAAATAAGCCTATGTCATCAACAGATTTACGTGGAATTTACAAGAAGTTTTTATTCAAAATAAAAGAGAAAATGTCGAAAAAAACCAAATATAATCTAATTAAAGAACATTGAATGCAAACCCCAACGTTTAGTTTTTAATGAAACTTTTGTTGCAATACAGATGGAAAAGGAAAAGTGACTTATAATAGCCCTACTTATGTTGATATTTTGTCTTGGAATTATCCACAACTGCAATTTAAAATTTTACTATGTTTGTAGTTAATATGATGATAAAAACAATTTTATTATTATACACTAAAACAGCTAGTTTAATTTAACGAGATGAAACAAAAAAATTACCAAAACTTAGAAAAAATTTGTTACATCAACTTATAGTGACAATAATATATATAACAATAACTAAGAATAATTCTGTTTTGAGATGTATGAAAGATGAATTTGCAAAAGAATAATTCTGTTTTGAGATGTATGAAATTCTGTTATAATTCTGTTTTTGAGTTACAAACCTGAAAAACTATAAACTATTTTTATTTTTAAAAATGACTTCACTACCTGTTGGAGTTTTAACAATACTTTATACTTGCTTTGTTCGCACCTAGAGTTCAACAAAACATTTATATATTCATCGTCTAATAATGAAAATAATGACACTTGGCCTTCATCATGGAAGAGAATAAATATAATAAACGGCTTACATCTTATCATTTTTGATAACATAATCTTCCTTTGTAATATAAGCTGAGATTATATTATTTCAATAGCAGCACTGTAACATTAGAGAAAAATGGATAGAGCTGTATAGAAAATCGAGAAGAATGTAATTTGAATACATGTATAGTTTTATTAATTATATTTTTTATATTATTTATATCTATATTAGGATATGTATTGTTTAAAGCATATTTATATTATAAAAAAATGATTTTAAAATATGTTTTATCAAAGCAGCTTATAATTAAAAATAATAATAATATTTAAATTCTCTAACCATCTATCTTCCATCACAGAATTTATACTAAATAAAACAAAAATAACATTAAAAAACATGTAAATTACCCAGTTTGCCGTTTAATTTATTATCAGGATATTTCTAAAGGAACTAAAAGATAATCTATTATCAAAAATGTTTTCTTGCTGTTCAGTCTTAGGGTAGTTATTATCATAAAAATATTAGAACCAAAAAATCATTTACAACATAAATTTGATTTTTTTTTTGCGAACACACTTTACTTAAAATTACTTTTAAACATACATGGACACCAAATAATAAGCAAAAGTAAAGAACTAATAGCTTGTTATAAAATTAACTAAAAATATAATATCAGGTGTTCCATTAAAAAAATTTAAAAAAAGTTCTTCGTTGCCAGTTAAATTTTAAAATGTTTTTGTTACTCAAAATAAACTACTTTTTGTAACATGAATATACTTTTTTAAAAAATGTGTTTTTATTCCCTTTTTCTTGAGAATTTTAAAAACCCCAAAGTACCATTCTATGAAATATTTGCCTAAACCGTCCCATAAAGAGGCTAGGCTCCCTTGTGTTCTATTAAACTCATTATGCAGTGTGATAAAAACCAAACACTGTTACAATTTTTCCCTGTATTTTCCAGGCTCCATTATGTAGTACAAATTTTAAAAAAAAAACAATTTCCCCTGTATATGGTTGTTTCATAAACCCCAGTCATAAACCCCAGTTTTGTAGTACAAATTTTTATTTTAAAAATCCAAACACATTGCTGCAATTTTCCCTGTATATAAACCGTAACGTCGATATGCAATAATTTCTAATACCTTTTTTAGTAGGATTTTTCTACCTTTATTTTTTCCCCTATCTAATATCTATATTTTAACTGTTTTTGGTAACTATTTCAGCCCAGCACATAGGTACTGTTTATCTTATACACTAACTAATTGCACAAAAGTGACTCACCTTTTATTGGTTCACTAAGGGTGTGACGTTGCCTGAAAGCCTAAACCATATTAGGTAATTATGTGGTATAGGGTGTTAAATTTTAAAAAACTACACAGACTACTCTGCTTCCAAAACGTAGACAACTAACACTGTATTTTCTGACCCCATTTCATACATAAACAATAACTTCTACCCGGGAAAACCGATTTATTGAAATAATACCAAGGGGTTCCAGTAAATTTAATAATTCTCTGTGAAAACGGCACTTTAATTAAAAAACAACCTGTTAAACATCTAATTCACTTTAAATGAAAGGGTACTTACTTGTATATATTTGTTCACTTAAAACTTCTGCTCTGTGAACAGGCTTCGTCTTTATATATCCGTACTACGCAACCTTGTTTAATCAGAACTTTACAGGATGTGTCTACTTACATAGACAAAACCTTCTAATTTTTTCGACCACCTGTTACACTCTTCCACTTTCCCTCTAAACTGTCTCCCCTGAGCTCTGTTTTTTTTAATAAGGTCAATCAAATAGTTATTCTTGTTTTGATTTTTCCTCGGTTTTCATCTGATAATAGAAAATATATATTCTAAGTAAAATAATAAGACGATTAAATATTATGTTCCATCATTTCTTCCACTTTTTGTTAACCTACTAAACTCTCACCCCAGAGCTCTGTTTTTTAAATAAGATCAATCAATTAGTTATTCTTGTTTGATTTTTCCTCGGTTTTCATCTGATAATAGAAAATATATATTCTAAGTAAAATAATAAGACGAAAAAATTTTATGTTCCATCATCCCTTCCACTTTTTGTTAACCTACTAAACTCTCACCCCTGAGCTCTGTTTTTAAATAAGGTCAATCAATTAGTTATTCTTGTTTTGATTTTTCCTCGGTTTTCATCTGATAATAGAAAATATATAGTCTAAGTAAAATAATAAGACGATTAAATTTTATGTTCCATCATTTCTTCCACTTTTTGTTAACCTACTAAACTCTCACCCCAGAGCTCTGTTTTTAAATAAGGTCAATCAATTAGTTATTCTTGTTTGATTTTTTTCCTCGGTTTTCATCTGATAATAGAAAATATATATTCTAAGTAAAATAATAAGACGATTAACTTTTTTTGTCCCCTCATACCCACTGTAAGCCCTTACACTGTTGTTATGACCCCCTAAAAACTATAGTTGTGTCACACTGTTTTAAATTGTAACGTAAAGCCACTCCTTTTTTTAATTATTAATGCATAAAGTGCAGTCACTACAAGGAATTCGCCAAGAAAAGGTAAACAGGAAAAAACCATAATTTTATTCAATAATCATTGTTGTTTCGTTACTGGAATTCCTAAACAAATACGTTTTTATATTTTTATAATCTAATAATGTGTGATTTTTTACCTAAAATACCTAAAGATATACGGAGGTATTTTTTTTACAAGGTTAATAACTGAATATTTTTACCCATATGATAAACACAGTGTGGAAAGCATATTTTTACCAAACATGTTATATACAGTGTAACTAATAACTGTTCATAGTTTACCAAACATGTTATTTACAGTGTGACTAATAACTGTTCATATTTTTACCAACAAAAAGGGTAAACACAGTGTTCACTCATAGTGTTTCCCTCTTGCTCAATAATATATCCATAATCGTTAGTATGACAGTTCATATCATTAAGAGCTTCAGCGGCAAACAATTTTTGTAACTTAATTTATAATATGGACCGATAAAAAAAGAGTGAGAGAAAATTTGGGTCTTTGAAACCCAATTGTGTGTGTACTCTGTACATCGAGAATATGCATGTCTAGGCTCATCGGAATTTTTATAGTTTATCGTTGATAGTTTACAGCAAATAATTAATTGCTGTCACATCCGAAATGCAGGTGCTGCTGGCGGCGCCTTATTATTATATCAATTTCAGGAACGTACTTGTTATTATTCTTTGGTACTTTTATAGAGATCATCTGTTTATGAAAATTAACTACTTTTCTAAAGGTTCATAGTTTTGAATCATTTTTATTAAATGTTTTATTTTTAAATATATAATTCTATTCTAAATGCATGATGGCTAATTTAATATGCTAAAAGTTCCGCGTCGCATTAATCCACTTTTCACTGTTAATATTCCCATAGGCGTACGATGTACAACACAATTACATAGATTTTTACTTTGTTCTGAGACATAGAAACTGTTTAACTATAATAAATACATTTCTAGGTGTAATATGGATTTTATTAATGTAGCTATTATGCGTAGTGTAAACCTATTGCCACGTTTTCCGAAATGTCGTCTTTAGGGTTTATTAAACGCATAAACGCCTACGCCATGTAGCCAATACCAAAAACAGTACCTGCGTAACCACTGACATAACACTACAAAAACACTACCTTGTTCTTGTACTCTAAAAGGGGTTTAAGTGGTTTTCAGGTTAAGAAGCCTTGTTTTGATCAGGATTTAATGATGAACCGTCTAGGTGTAAGCTATTTGTGGTATAATCGTCTCTGATTTACGTTGTATGTTCCCTTGAACAGCTAAAACACCTACACAACGTATACAGAACAACAACACTGCGCCAAACACTGCAGAAAACACTGACAAAACACTGACACAACAGTGACACAGCACTAAGACAACAATAAGACAACAATAAGACAACAATAAGACAACACTGACACAACAGAAACACTAGTGTTTTCCTGTTTAAAAGAGTAGTTTAACAGCTGTTTTCCTGTTTATTTCAGCTGTTTAGTGTCTTATTATAGTGTTTTTCCTGTTTAAAAAGAGTAGTTTAACAGCTGTTTCCTGTTTATTTCAGCTGTTTAGTGTCTTATTATAGTGTTCCTGTTTAAAAGAGGGTTTAGTGTATGTTTTTCTGAAAATTTGGACTGTTATTACGCTGATTTTGATCATAGAAACTGTTTTTAGTCCGCCTCTGTTTTTCAATGCGACAATAATACTATTAATGTAAACAACTGCAACTTTTGTGAATACTCGGTCTTTAATGCATATTCCAGTACCTTCTTCTGTTTTTAATTATAAGAGAATGTTACACACAAACCGCATTTATTATCCCCAAAGTCATCTACCCCATAAATTGCTATCAGGTTTACCCTATATTTTATTGTAATATATTGCAACTGTGCCTGATAATGGTTTTCTAATGCTACCTACCCCAATACATGTTTTCTTATTTAGACTGCATTGATACCTTTTACATGCATGTGTATATACTAAAAAGTTCAGCATCACATTAAGCTACTTTCACTGTTAATATTCTCCATAAGCGTACCCTATTAAATTTATACTTTGAAACATTTTGTATATATTTTGCTTTATATTAGCCCTGTATGACTATGTGTGTTTATTTATGTTATTTTTAGTGTATATTTGTAGATATTATACATATGTTTTGTTAATAAAAGCATACCCTTATCTTTTTTACCTATGATACCTGAATTCCTGCGCTTTGTATGATACTGTTAAGTATTGATTACAGTTACTTACCCTATAATACCATTTTGAAACATCAAATATTTTATAATCTATAATTTGTGGCAACTATTTGATATAAAGGGAATATTTACAGAGTGACTGACAAACATGATATATACAGTGTGACTACGACCATATTTACTGAACAGGGTTTAAAGCCTATATTTTCCCTAATAATTACAGCTGATTTTAGAAGGTTTTATTACCATTTATACTTTTATGTCTGTTTTTTGATATTGTTAATAAAATATAGTTCTTCTTGTGTTTTTTTTACCTTTATTACTAGTACAATTTTATAGCTGCGGCTACCTCCTACTACATTGTTGCAAACACGATCAATAATCAATAAACACGCTTTTTAACTACCGCATAATATATAGATGCCTGCTGTTAAAGCAAAAACAGTGAACTTATCTAGTCAGTATTTTATAGTAACAGTCACCATTGTGTAATATCTTCCTGACAAACTGAATAATTTAGCGTACATCAATGTCATCAGTACTACCATAGTAGTTATATTGATATTATTAACAGTTTTCAGTACTATTTAATATTGAAAAATATATTTGTTAGTTATTTCACGCCACCACATCTATCATCCGTATAACTATGCTGCGGTTTCTTCGAACAATCTCTGAGAGCTCATAATTTCTATGACTAGTAAACTAGAGAACGGTGATTTGGGCCTTGTAGGTGGAAACTTTTTTCAGAATATTAGACACGCCCGGGACATCAATGATCACGTGACTAGCAGTGACGTCATCACCACCATACACAAAGTGACTGTCTATGTAACAAACTACCATCAAAGCGTTAGCATCCCATCTTCCCACCGTAGTCAAAATATCATGACTCAGCGAAAAAACATCGCCCCGTGAACTATGACTCAGCGATGACCACGGGTTTTTTAAAGTCCCCGTCTTCCACCACCGCTAATGACTCAGCGAGTCGTCGTCGCACACACACACACCTCAGCCCGCGTATGACTCACCACACCTCAGACCGCGCATGACTCACCGCCACACCTCAGACCGCGAACCCGCCGCGACATCCGCGGCTTCCTGGAAAAGCGCGCCCAAGTGGGGCCCGCAGGCAGCGCGCCCAAGAGGGGCCCTTACTACTCAGCCTTTTAAATGCCATGTGAGATTTCAGGTTGTTAGGAAACCTTTCCGCCCACCTTAGTGAAGCTTGTCTGTAGTTTCTTCTGCACGCCCCCAACATTAACAACATATCAACTTGCACACTAAAATTCGCTTCCTCCCTGTTCAATTGACCAAGCTGAGAAATAATCGTTGATATGTAAAAATTCTAAACTGACTGAAGTCAAAACAACGCATTTCCATGTAAACGAATAATAATTTTGAAATAAGTGAACTTGATTTATTTTAAATTTAGTTATTTTTTAAATCCAATAGAAATTTAATAATAAATTAATTATAATTCGGTAACCAGTGGAGCTAACCAAAAATTTTTTTGTACAAATACGTAGTTTTTTACGTAGATCCGAATTTAATAAACAAAAGTACATATTCCCATTTAAAATTTCAAAGTTACCCCCCACCCCTCAAAATTCATTTCATTCATTTCATTAAATTTCAAGAAAATATTTTAAACCGTTTGCGAGATATCGCCTTGTAACACTTTAAAAAACTCACCCTGTATGATTTTTTCTATGATTGTGAAATAGACAATACAATTATTTGAATAAATTTTGTCTAGGTAGGGATTAAATCCAAAGACCCATTTAACCACGAATAAGTAGTAAAATGTCAAATTTTGTTATCAACAAAATTATTTGTTGTTGGCTTTAAATCTAATGTTATTCAGGAAATAATCTAGCCGTATACCGCTCGACCTATAAATTTAAATGGATTAAACTAACCAAATATTTTTTGCACCATTGTGCTTTTTGGCAAATAGTTTCATGCAGAACAATCTGATAATAAAAACTTCGACAGCTTCTCGGTATTGTATTTTTATTAAATTATTGCGAATTCAACTATTTTCGAAGCAAAATCATGCCCAAAATATTTTGGATAGGTTAATCGATTAAACTTATAGGTCCTGTGATATAATATATGACTATTTTTCTACATAGTAACAGAGAACAATAGTTTATCAGCAGATAGGGACAAATAGATCCTGCCATACGAACGAAACCTACAAAGGAAAACAAAAATAACGCTAACGAATAAATATCTCCCGTCTAAATCAGTTATCTTCATTTTCGACTTATCTTTCGACCCTGACGACGTAAAAGCTTTCTAAGAGTGACCCTTTTAATCCCAAAAAGTGTAAAGACTAAACTGAAAGAAAAGGGTGAACAACCCGTGAAAAGTCCTTCTCCATACAGGAATTTAGGTCACCAGATTTTAAAAGAAAGTTCCTGAATAAATTAAATCGTGTATGAAACCAAGTACATTTAATGTAATTTGTGGATGTGATCCTTCAGCTGACGTGAGACGTCACCAACCAAAAATACTGAAGTAACATTATTATAATAAAAATTTTATTGTACCGGTCTTGTATGTATCAAACATAGTATTAATTATATTTTTCATTAATAATCCGTATCAAAATAATATTGGAGGTACACATAATTAGTATTTCTGATGAAATTAGTACCATCAAGTAAATACTAAAATACAGGGTGGCCATATTCTCTACAAACGTATCAACACGCCACATTTAAAAATTAATTTACTCCGTTTTTTCAAATAGAATACCCTATATTTTAATGTCTTATCTTGTAGAGTTTTTTGCCCTCTAAAAATTTTTATTTTTTCCAAACCACCTAAGGTGGTCTAGAAAATAATAATTTTTATACCTCCTGAAAAGTATAGAGTTTTTACTTTTGTTAATATGTTTATATAGCTATTTATACTCATTTTGGCGTAATATCTGTTTTTAATAAATAGTCTGAAAAATGTTTGTTTTAATTATATTTTACAGTTGGTCATGACTGAAAAAAGAAAATAGTAAAAGTATAATTTTATTAAGATGACATTCTCATTTTATTTCCTACTTTTTATCGAGTTAAATTTATTTTGTGACAATACAGGGTAAGACAATGTTGACTTTTTCTTTCAAAAATGTTATCAAAAATGTGAATATTTTTTATTATCGGTTTTTAGAAAAATATATTTGTTGCTGTCATTTTTATTGAAATTTTGGAAAGAATTGTTTTTAAAGTATGGAAGGTAAAAATTTGTTAAGTATCGTAATATGATCTTTTAAAGAGATTCCTAAAGAATTGCGACTTTTATAGCTTCCAGTCATATTTAATATTTAGCAATTAGTTTTTAACATTTTAATATTTTTAATATATAATATAATACAATGAATCAATGCAAAAACCAATAGCCACCTGGGTGCAAAACACCCGTATGTGTCAAAATCTAAAATTAGACATATGTATATTATTATTTTCTATTTTTATTTATATTATCTATATTATAATTCTATGTAACACACGTTACTGAAACATACCCACAATCCTTATTGATTTGGTGAAAAAGTATTGAAAACTTTTCTGTATTACGATAAACATACTGATTACACTTTTTGCTAAAAATGTTTATATTTTATATTATCTGGGAGTAAATTTAATGATTTTGGTGCTAAGTAATCCATAAACTTTTTATTGGCGGTTGTTAAATTTTTTGGTAATTTAAATTTGTTATTAGATTTAGTCCTTGTTTCGGTAGAGTGATCTATATAGTTTAACTTTACTTACTTACACCGATAAACAAAATTACATATACTGCTAATATATAAAGTTATATATACAGTATCTTCCGAAAACAATAAATCTGTTGGAATTCATTTTTTTTTTTTTTTTAATATAATTTTAACTACTGTACTGTGCCATAGGCACCAATTATTCCGTATCGTATTAGGGACCTCAAAAATTCTTTATAAATCATCACCAGTTTGCTCATTTAGAAATTCCCTTAATATATAAAATTTGTGTATGAGTCTACGTATTTTATTAGAAACATAGTCAAGATGTGGATTCCACTTCATAAATTGGTGAACCAGCACACCAAGATAGTGTGTGGTTTACCTCAGCAATTCTATCATTACAGATAGTAATATCTGTAAAATGGGGATGACCAAATAATAATGAAAAAGCTATGTAATTTGTTTCATTTAGATTAATTGATAATTTATAAGTTTCCAACCAATTTAAAACCTTTTATTGTCTTATTTTTCACTTCTTCCCAATCTTTACCAGTAAATATTATAGCCGTGCCGTCAGCATAAGATGTAACTGTACCGCCTATATTTTCTGTTGAAAGAGCATTAATTATGAAGAGGATTGGACCCAAAACCGTTCTCTGAGGAACACCAATTTTGATCAATTGTCTCTCACTCAATGTATTATTAATTTTAACCAATTGTGGTCTTTCTTGCAGATAATTTTTTACTAAATTGAGTACAACTCCTCTTATGCCATAGTGTAACAAACAGTTAAAAGCGGTGTGGCACCGTATCAAAGGCTTTAGCCAGATCAATAAATATTCCTAAGATTTGTACCCTGGTTTAGATTTTTTGTTACCTCCGATGTGAATGCACACAAAGCATCTGGAGTGCTTAATCCTTCCAAAAAGCCGAATTGATTATGAAATTATAGAAACAATAAAACAATATTATTTTTTTGATAATTTAATTTTCCTACTTGACAGTATTTATCAGTGGACCGCGTGGTCCGATTTGAGATTTCGCCATGGAATAGCATAAGTTATTGTTACTGAAGAATGAGACAACATTGCCATTCCAAGAGACGACGACCCAGCACGCTGGTCGGCTTACAGTAGGAGACGTTTTCCCTATTCTTCTGTCTTTAATCATCCGAAGTGTTGCCAAATCACTTTAGATAGTTGCGATTTTAGATATTTTTTCGGAAAACTTCGGTGTGACATTTTTGTGCATTGAAACTAAGCTATGAAATTAATTGAGATTATTGATGGTGCATGCAATACTTTCAAAAATGACCATATTTTTTCGATCTAAGCGTTATTTACCGTTTTGAAAAAAATAAAATTCTTTTTCGAAAAATTCAAGATACTATAGTCATGTAGTACCATATTTCGTTTAAAATTTTAACAAATTCTATCCAATAGTTTTCTTGTAGTTTGGCACACCTTTTTGCCTTAATCGAGGTCACTGATAAGTGCTCTTAATTTCAATAAACTTCAACGCACTTCTTCCACCTCTGCAGTGACTTTATTTCATTACAAGAAAGGACTTGTGTATATATAGGCTTTTAAAATAGATATCAATATTCTCTTTACATTGGTTATTATTAGCTGACAGTCATGAACATCTTCTTGTATGGTTAACGTCATCAAATTAACACTAATGTGAAAATTGCAATCTTCAATGAGTCTTATACACTAGCGTTCCTCAAACTTTTTGGGACCACGGACTGCAGCCGTATATATTTAGTTCGACATTAAGTCGATTACGATATTTTGTTTTTGTGACATTTTATTTCCACTGCCTGTTCTCACCAAAGCAACTGGCAACCGCAACGAGACCGCAACTTCAATTGAGTTGCTCCCTTGATCTCACCAAAGCGACTGGCAAGCAACGCAACTGCAATGCGACCGCAACTTCAGATGAGTTGCTCTTGCGCTCCCACTGGGATCAACTGGTTTGAAGTCTCTTTTGACGTGAGCAAAGTGTCTGTCTTCGTCAACATACTTGCTCGTTAAAAAGCTTTAAAAAAAACTCAGCGACAATTTTGGGTTAACCCTTTTTATACCATAAAGAGACATAGTTCGTATATAGTGGCACAGGAATTAAATAATGATCCGGTTAAATTCCATGGGTTTTACCGAATGAGCCACAAAAGTTAAATATTTTGCTGTCTCGTCAGCCATGACACCGCGATTGGAAGTAACTGACAACGGCGACGCGGTATGCCGGGCAACTCATAAGCAACTAGTTGCGTTACAGTTGATTTGCCTTAAGTCAGTGGGTACACGCGTATTTAAACATTAGTGGTGAGTCGCGTTGATGTTGCGTTGCGGTTGCGTTGCGGTTGCCAGTTGCTTTGGTAAGAACAGGCACTTAGTGGTTTGCGGACCCCCAGGTAGTTGCTCGCGGAGCCCCAAGTGGTCCGTGGACCCCAGTTTGGGATACGCTGTTATATACAATAACATTCTATAAGAGATTCTTACGGCGACTATGCATTATGGAAACATTTTTATAAAAATACTTCCTTTTGTATCGATTCCATATTAGAAAAATCCTAATATAGGTGATTTCAACCAACTTGTCAGAAACTTGATATAGGGTCGACCGCAATATCAAAGGCCGATGCGGGAAACCACAAGAGATCAAGCCAAACCCGAGGCTTCGAGAAAATATTTTGAAATATATAAAATAGTAATTTTAAAATACGAAGTGATATCTGAAACCTCAAAATAATATACGAAGAGAGTAGATATAGTTTGTTCCAAAGATTTAGATTTGCTTTAATGAAATGTACGTATAGCTTGGTAATGTAATTAGGTAGTAGGGGCTCAAGAAAGTGTTCTTCCCATTACTAAAACAAGATAATTTCGATTTTTTTGGCTTTATTTTTCAACGCTGCAATGATGTTGAGCTATCTGCATCGAATCTGATTTCATCAGAAACTAAAAGTTCCGGTTAGCCTTTAAAATAGGCACCAATCTTTCTTCAGGCTTTCAATTGGCCGACGAATATCAGCTTATACCTGAGCCGAGTTTAGCTCAGTACTGTTTTCATTCAATGTTACTAATAACTTCATCAATAATCAATATTACTAATAACTTCTGTAATTGTTCTAAGCGCTTTTAAAAATAGAGGCAATCAGGAAAACATAACACATGGTGTCATCTTCTAGAGAAATGAAAGTGTAACGTGCTCCGCAAGACTAAGAACGATTTTCCAAAATTTCAGTATTTTCCTAAAATATTTGCGATCAAAAATTACTATAATCGAGTGGGCCTAGAATTCGAGAACGTATTGTTAAGTGGTTGCCCTGAATACATATTAGCTGTCAGTAAATATCCGCTACTGTCAATACAAACTATTATTAAATTAATCATTTCGTTGGTTCTGATACTCCTCAAATATAGCTTTAATTACCTATTGAACTCCTATAAGTAGTTTCACAATGGGTTTTACGGAGGAACAGGAAAAATTCATGATTGAAGCATATTTTAGAAAAAGCGTAAGAGTAAATGGTGAATTGCCAATCAGCATCTGTGCAAGGATGATTTTGTCGAAAATTTTCTTAATATAGTATTTACCAGCCCGGTTAGATTGCTTATGGGGGGGGGGGGGGGGGATAGAAACAAGTAAGAAGGCCATGGAAGTGATGCTAAGCCTATTCTGCTCCATACGCTCACAAGTAAACTACGTTAACCTTTATATATTAGTATGCATTAAGTGTCAATATCAGACTTACGTAGTTATATTTGGAAGCCATAAAGTGGGCGTGTTTAATGAAGGCGATTTGATCTTGGCCATATTTGTCTCACTTTACCGAATCGGGAAAGGTTGATGCAACAGGCCTAGTTGTTAAATAATTTTACAAGTTAATTTTCTTCGTCTGGCATGGAATATAATCAAGCAACATATGAATGATATGTAAAGAGAATGAAAATGGCGAAAGTCAGCGTCCTTAAATTCTAAAATAATTTTTAATTTTCTAATCTTTTCACGAGAAACGTCGTTTCCTTTTTGGTGCAATTGAGTAATTTGTAATTGAAATATTCATTTAGTCATCTTTACTGAGAGTAAACATCAATAATAATTTCTTTTCATAAATCATATGAGGCCCAAAAATATGCTCGGACTTGAAGCCTGAAATATTTGCTAGGACCTAGAGCCCAGTTGAAGATGGTAAAATATTTTATACAAGCTTCTTTCTGAAGTTTAATTTTTCATTTGTACTTAAGGTACTAGTTCAAAAAATGTGTGCAAGGATTATTTTAAAGTGATATTTACAGCTTAATACATGCCAGAATCCTAGTATTTGATTTTCACCATTTAGTAAATCAAATAAAAGGGTTTTGAATGTTCCTTGTTGGTTAAATGTCACTTTAAAATTTTGTCAGTTATAAAAAATTGGACAAAAGTGATATTTGAAAAGCACGTGCGTTTGTCAGCTGATGCCATACTTAATGGATGCCGGGTTTGCTCGTGCCTGCTTCGATTTTTTAACACGGCTGTTTGTCTTCTTCCTGTTTATAAGTATTCGTTGGTATTTGCTTTACTACACGAATTTTTTGGAATGCCTTAAAACAATCGTCCCTATGTTTTAAAAAATAGGTTGTGTAACGCATAGAAAAGGAGCTGAAAGACCAACTGTAAGAACAGAGGAACTTGATGAGATCATCAGAGGAATAATGTAGACTATGAGGAAGAAATCCATTACACATTTCACAAGAAGTCGGAAAATCCTTTGGAACGTAGGACTGTTCTTCGAAAACATATATTTCCTTACAAAGCAATTATTATCATTGACTTAGGCAAAATTTCATGGATCATAATGAATTATTAATACTTCTTTAGATGAAGTCCGGGTCCATCTACGTGAACTCACCGAGGACGCGGACGTGAATTTTTATTGACTGACTGGGTGAAAATCTGGGTTATAGCGTACGCGAATCCAGACGGATCGTCGGTCATTTATGTCAACGTTTTAACAAAGTCGGATTGCCAGAAGGACGACATTATACTTGCTTTCATGATTGGGGCACTATGTATAAAATTGTAGAGAAGAGAACTTCGAATAATGTATAATATTTACTATTATGATACTTATTTTATCATCTTGAACCGATATTATTATAGAATTCACAATATGTTTTCCAATCCGAACATTTTCAACAGGCTTGTCAGGAGGCTGATAAAGGCTCAAAAGCAATATCAACCGTCTATACAGCTAACCACAGGGGATATCGGGCCTATTTCTAATCTTTAATAACATAATCCCTGTTGTCGTTAATAATACATTATTTTTCTTTGGAAATTGCCAAGGCAAACATTGTTATTATGGTGTTCGTGTTTATTCTTGGTTATTTTATCTGAACTAGGACATTTCTGTTTCCGATGAATATCTGAAGAATTTATAATAATTTTTTCGAAGTTACTTCCATTTGTTTCCGTTAAATGCAGTGTGTTATGGAAATGACGTATTATATTTAAATGGGTGTCCTAGAGAAGCGCTACATATTTTTTTTTTAATTGAACGTTTAAAAAGTGGGGTAATTCACCCCTAAACCCACTCGGTTACTCCTCGGCACATTCATATATGATCATATTACATTGCCAAGCTGTGTAATCAACAGATGTTCAGGCTCAATGTAAATTCACACACAACTCCTCGGCACATTCATATATGTATATGAACATATTACATTGCGCAGTTGGGTAATCAACAAATGTTCAGGAACAATGTTGCCAAAATGTTTAAAAGTGTAAAACTTTAGTTTCTTATAAAAATAAATATTTAGCTTACTTAGAAAGTAAATTCAGGACGCGATTAAGCAATCCAGGGCACAAACACTTTCAGTTCTTTTTTCTATGGGAAAAACTTTATGCTCATCACGTGTCCTGATGATAGTGTGGGAGTGCATAATAAGCTTATCGCTAAACCCAAACACTAACGCATAATTACACTTTACAGTAACACACATAGAACAAGAGCACTTAATCATTTCGCAATAGAAATAATAAAAACGCTAATTTCTATGGGCCATTAACCCTTTACTAAAGATAAAATTAAACAATTATGTTAACAATTGACAGGAACTACCCTTTGAAATAATGGTTCGGACCATTTGTCGAACTTTCTTTCCGAGAACTCTCCGCTACTAGAGCCAGCGCGGTTGCCATTTCCGAGACTATAATTATACAGAAAAGTAATATTATAGAAAGAAATTCGGCAATTTATGATAGTCGCTTATAAAACATAGAAAGTGGCTATTTTTTTAAACATTAGCTCGATTGTTCAAAATCAGCTGTTTAAAGAAGCCGGCCGATATCGATCGAGAGAACCAACCTGTTATTTATTTTTAAAATGTTAAATACATTATTTCCCAGACAATAAGGGCGTATTTTTGTCTACACAGAAGCACTTTAAAATACTAATTCAGATTGAACGGTACTTAGATGTATTGTGACGCGAAAACTAATGTGATTTTGTGATGTGACTAGTTGGTGTTTTTTTATAAATTAAGTTGGTTCTAAATCAGCCCGAAAAGGTAAATAAAATTGCATTTTTTTTTTCCAAAGGGTAAGTGGCATTTATAAACTTTTAAGTTGTCCAAATCTGACGGGTGTCTTTCGAATTAAACAAATGAGAACATACCTGACCATTTATAAACTCCGCGGCGGTTCGTTCGAGTCAGTTCAAGTTTATAAATCAGAGATTGTTTCCCAGCGAACTGACCGTAAAAGTTTATAATAATGTACCGTGAAAAATAAACAACTTGAAATCTGTCAAACGGTTATTGACTTTCTAAATAGTTTACCCGGAAGATATGACAACACTGTTCAAGATTTACTGCCACATGTTGCTGTGCTTACTTTCCGAACAGGGGCACCACGTGGTCATTTTTTGTTTGACATAAGGCCATGTACAGGTCATATTAAATTAAAGCACCATTTTTGGATATTTTTCTTCAATTTGTTTTCATCTCAGGAATTGCCGGTTTAAATATAATACGTCATTTCCATAACACCCTGTAATCAGTATCTTTATTATAATAGAAAGTGTAATTAGAAATTTTGCAGTTATATCTTTTAAATTGTGGATCCAAAACACACTATTAAAACTTATAATTTTTAAACCTAATTATCTCAAATTGAGTTGTGCCGGTTTTCCCGCAAATAAGCGACATTTAAACTACATTTTATTTTACATATCGGAGGGTTTACGTTAAATGGCGTGTGCGTGGATTTAATATTGTAATATTTTTTCTAATAAATAAATTATAATTTTTTCTTGGTGCTTCGGTCGTCAAAAATTAAATCATTTTTTCCAGATTCCATTGGTATTTTTCGTGAAGATAATAACGTTATACTGTATCTTTTAAAGGTTCTAATTAAGCCCGAACTCAAACGCAAGGAAAATAAAGTGATTAATACCACAAGACTCTGTAACTAACTTCACAAAAACAGCGCCCTTTTAGTTTCTCGTTTCCCACAATTCTCGTGTTTTTCTTTTTTTGTCCCAACACACAAACGAATTCGAGGTTTTGCCGTATCAGACAAAATAAACGAGAAAGTCGATGATGATAAAAGCCAATTCGTTCCCGTTGTTGCCTTAACCAAAAGACATTACAAATATTGAGAACGGTCGAAAAGTAAACAGCTGAATGACTGAGTATAAAGGAGAAAAAGCACAATGGCTAATAAAAGTTTTTGACTTTTTGATTAAATAGCGCATTGGAAGTCTGCCGCATTATACGGAATTGTTAAAAGAGTTATGTTTCGGGCATTTTGATGATATTCAATATTTTATTCCGCAACCTAGTCGATGAAAGAGAAAGGTATCTTAATTGAGGAGTATACGTAAAAAAGAAATACTTAATTTAAATGAAGTTACGGGCCGTACTTAAGGAACACTTTATATGCATTAGGAATTATTGCAAAGTTGCACAAACTCATATGAGTTTAAAGAATTGATTGACTCGTTCGTTACTTTGTGACAATACATTTTAAATATATAAAATGAAACAAAAGTTTACTTTGTTATTTGTCACTATATTATAACAGATTTGGCGTTATGGCCGTTTCGTAGTACAACTACATCTTCAAGACGCTGATACGAGAGTGATCCCAAACTAAGTCCATATAATATAGGTAGTAGTAAAAAATAAAAAATATTAATTTGGTATAATAAATAATGTTTGGCACAGTAGTGTAATAAACTTAAATTAGGGATAAACGGGTCAGTATTCAGAGAATCCACATGCCAGATGGGATTTTTACAATAGTTTTAATAGCGGGGAGTTGCCGAGATCTAATTGCGTGTTTAAAAGGTTAATATTACTGTCTTTTTTATGGTTATAAATTTCAATATTTTCTAGTAAATTCAATTTATGGCCTTTTTGTCCAGTGTGTAAGATTTGTAGGTTACTTATATCTGGAAATGTGTGGTTTGTATCTAAAAAGTGATTCGCAAGATTAGATGATCTTTTATTAAGTCTAAAGCATGCATTGTGTTCTTTAAATTTCGTTTCAAAGTTTCGTCCCGTTTGTCCTATATAACAGCTATTGCATTCATTACACTTTAACTTATAAACTCCTGATTTTTATATTTTTCGCGCTTATCTTTGACGTTAAAAAGTAATTTGGATAAACTATTTGAGGGTTTGAATGCTATTGTTACCTGATCAGATGATAAAATATTTGCAATTTTGTCTGAGGTCGGACCTGAATATGTAAGGCTATGAAATTTTTTGAGTTTTCGTTCTTTTTTTATGGGGTATATTTGTGTTATAGCTAGTGTATAAGTCACAGTCACTCTCGTATCAGCGTCTTGAAGATGTAGTTGTACTACGAAACGGCCGTAACGCCAAATCTGTTTTAATATAGTGACAAATAACAAATTAAACTTTTGTTTCATTTTATATATTCATATGAGTTTGCTGTTTGCTTACTTGTGAAAATTATATTGTTATGCATTTTTGTATATTATTTGACCCGAATAACTCCTAAAGGATTGAGCTACGGCAGCTGGATGTAATGCCAGTTTAAATTCTTTCAGCTTTTTACGCAGTGCCTCGGGATACCTTGTTCACAAAGTTAAATAGAAAAGTTTCAGGAGCTACCCCTCTGCCGCTGACAGCCATCAGGACGGACTGATGACCCTAGGGCGGGCAAGGTTCCCTTTGACTTTTGTTTTAGTACATCAGAATACCTGCAATACTGCTTTTATGTCGGTTTCGGGAGCGGAACTTATTTAATTTAATTAAAGATCAGCATATGTACAGGGTGACCATTTTTAGGTGGCTTTATGGGGTATCATAGTTATTAGTAAAACTAGAAGGAATTAGAATTTTTCTAGGCCTCCTCGTTTTTGATATAAGGGATGTTTTTGATAATTATATATTTTGGGACACCCTCATATTTCGGTTATCCTGTAACTTATCAAAAATAAATATGTTCTTGTAGTTTTTTAGGTAGAATCCAGTGAAGTACTCAGGGTGTACTGCTGTGTATGTTTGGTTGCATAATAAACAATTCCTAAACTAACCTCTCTCAATTACAAGTTTAGATCAACACGTAATATATTCTGTTACAAACATATCAATTTAAAGCTAATAAATACACTGTACACTAATTATATAATACTGATATTCTCTAAATCTAAAATTGAAGATTTTTTGGGCATGTAGCTCTCAGATTGCCTTTTTAAAATGGCTTGAAGTCTTTGATAATTTCTTATATCTGTGTTTTCATAAATGTTAATGCAAGCTCTTAATTTTGAGTATAAGGACCACAGAATCGACGACTTCTTAGTTTTACTTTCCTCAAAATAAGCGATTAGAACATTTCACTACTTCTAGAAACACCCTTCGCAGAGTACACCAGGTTGTGAAGGTCTTATAGTCTTTTTGTATACTTTCTTGGACTTTTTTGGTAAAAAGTTGATCCAATGTATTATTTGCACTTTCCCTTAACTCAGGAGGAGTTAAATTAATAATATCTTCTTGATTCATTGTTGATTTATTTTAAGAAAGCTTTCAATATACGCGACAAAATGGCGGACGCGTATAATTTATCAACGCTTACTTGATAAATAATTTGACTATTGCCAACATACAAATTTACAAAATTTTTATGGCATTGGCATGTGTTTTTTTTTTAATACACAAAATAGAAAAAGTAGTATAAAGTACATGTTTTATAAAGCTATTATAGCACTTGTCCACTTAGAAACAAGGATAAAATAAAATTTAATTAAACAAGGTTCATTTTCTAAATCACGTACTAAAGTATATCATAAGAAAAATCGCGAGACTGATGAAATAAATGTACTTTTGCTTCAATTGAAATAAATTATAATAATATTATAAAAATAAATAATATTTATTTGTAAATATGTTTAAGGCATAATGCCGAACAATTTGAGAAATATTTATGAGAAATCAAACGAATTGTATATTGATAGAACAGTTTTGGACCTGCATTGTCTTTAGTTGTTATATATCACAACGTTTCAACTTGTAAGTATCTCCAGTCGTCTTCAGGTTAATACTAAATAAGAAAAGTAACTAAAGTTCTATTTATACTAGCTATGTGCACTGAAGCTTCAGTATAAATAGAACTGTAGTTACTTTTCTTATTTAGTATTCACCTGAAGACGACTAAAGATACTTACCAGTTGAAACGTTGTGATATATAACAAATAAAGACAATGCAAGTCCAAAACTTTTCTATCATTCAAGAAACACCATTGTCTACAACCTTCGAACAGAATTGTATATTGTTTTAAAATGTAAATATCGGATATAATATTAAGATTAAAAATAAACTATTATTCATTTATTATGTATTTCTGAGGAGCTTGTTATTAACAAGAATTACATTATTAAAACATATACTGTGACCCATTTAAAAAAAGTAAAATCGTTTTTTTCTTGAGAACTATTGAACGTAGAAAAAATCTGAGTACGTCATTGGATTCTACGTAAAAAACTACAAAGAAAACATTTTATTTATTTTTGATAAGTTATAGGGTAACTGAAATATGGGGGTGTCCTAAAATGCAAATTTCTCAGAAACATCCAGTATTCAAAAACGAGGAGGCTTAGGAAAACTGTAATTGGGGCATCTTTTGTTCCACAAAAATGTAGAACCATGCGGCAAAAACCGCATCCTTGCAAATTTATCAAAAGCATCCAATATATCAAAAACAAGGAGGCCCAGAAAAAATTGTAATTGGTTCATCTTCTGTTTCACAAAAAAAATAAAACCGTAAGGCAAAAACCGCATCCTTGTATCTTAACTAATTTCTATTTAATCGTAGAAAAAATAATTGATCTATTTTAAGATTTATTACGTGACATACATGTATTACTCAGTCAATTAATTTTCAAATATATTTACTTGTATCATTAACAACTTCACTAAATGAAAAGCGCGGTAATAAATACCTTATAGTATGCAAAGTAAATGGGATAAGTAAAGTACATAAACAAATTTCTATGTAAGTTTTACTATAAACTTCCTCTTTAAAAAGTTAATTATTTAATTTAACTACATTTTCCTATTTCATTAATTACTTCTTTCCGTCTAATCCTAGCCTCCCGTCTATTATACTACTTGCAAATAACATTCATTTTAAACGTTCACTAACCTCACTTTAGGCGAAACTGCCAGTAGCAGATATAATAATTGCGATACGGCCAGGCCAAGAAAACGAAATTGATTTATTTTCTAAAGAAAACGGACAGCACTGAAACCGAGCCGCAGGCAAAACCACAGCGTAAGTTCTAGCCACCATTTTGGAGTTAACAACTTGAGGGTTTTTCTTTGCTCCGCTGTTTTTGTCGGTTACCGGCTTGTTGTGGGTTTAAAACTACGGAGGATTTGAGTTTTTGGATACAAGGATCGGTAGGTAAAATATTAAATTAAAATTAGTGTTAGGATTAGTTTTGGGAAAAACCCGATGATTTTAATAACCGAGTACTTGATAACGACCGGCAGCCTAGCCGTTTACATGTGATCAGGTAGGGTATTTAGAAGACACGTACGGATGGGCACAGGTTTAGCTAAAAAATTGTAGCCACCAAAAAAATTCCAGAAATTTATTTATTTGTGAATAATGATTTTTTACCACGTGTCTCGATATCAAACAAAAAATTGCAAAAAATCACCCAAATATGTATTTATTGTTCGGGTTTATTATTGTGCTTTTTTAACTCGAACAAAAAGTATTACCAAGAGTTATTCTTCACATCTTTCTCAATCTACGATCATAAAATAAGTAGATATTTAAAATAGCTTGTCAAATTCTTCCACTTTAAATTATCAGGTGCCCACTGTGTGCCCTTCAAAAATTTAGGCTTAGTTACGCGACTGGCAAAATAAGAAAATTGGTTATTATTTTTTTAAATTCATGTTTATAGTTACCTAAAAGTTCCTGTTTAAATTTAAGAATGTTTACTTTTTGTTACCAAAAAATTTGTCGATACCTATGTTTTGTTAACTATTTTGCTCGTTTCCGTATTTTCCATTAACATTTTCTATAATGTATGTTATTTTTTAGAAGTCTTCTTGAGTTTAATAATAAAAAGTTCCTGTTTAGATTTCAAAATGTTTACTATAAGATTACCAACAAACTTTTCTATATATTTTGTTAACCATTTTGTTCGTTTAGTTATTTTTCATTAACAATTTCTATTATTATGTTATTTTTGAGAAGTTTTCTCGAGTTTATAGCAAATAAAAATTTTAAAATTATATCCTTGAATTTTTTAATATTTACAATCGCAGACCTAAACTACGCCGCTGGCTAGCCAGTTGAAACAAAACTTTACAAAACCAATGTCGCGATGACTCCGCTAAGGGATTTGGCATACTTTTTTATATGCACCTTCTCGTTTATGTGCCTTTAAGAAAGACGTATGTCGTGTTACCTGCTCAGCGTTAAACTCGAACGTCGCCAATCGGATGGCGCGGCGCGTAGAACGAAGGTCGGGTATCAAGTGACAGGCGTTATTTTTCGGTTTTTCGCCTGAATATATAACGAGAGTATTTCCTATCGAGCGAAAAACTGTTCGAATATACGAGCAGTTTTTTAACTCGATCACACTACAGCGGTACATTTCCGTTCGACGTCAACCGAAGCGCGGGTATCGAGTGAAAGATAATAATAAGTGACGAGCGACGGTTTTCGCCTGAATAAATAACTCGAGCGGTTTTTTTAATAATCGAGCGATGTCGGTTATTTCAATATCGAGTAATCAATCGGTTTTTCGCTCGAGCGACCACAACACTAGTTAGGATGTATCTATCAAAAAAAATCTTACTTTGTATTAAATTTTTGTCATTCGATATTTCGTTAGCGTGACACATTAGAGAAATTAACTTGACAAGCAAGATTTTCGCCGTGTCCCAAAGGGAATCAAACGTTGTTTTTCTTAGAACATTGCTCTAAATAAAACAACGTTATGAGCAGCAAGAAGTGCTTCGTTTGTTTTTATTTAAAGTATATATCCCCGGGAGAGAATGCCGCTCTAGATAGCGGGTATTAGAATACGGAAACGAATTTCCGGAATTTATATCTTTTGATGCAGGAAGACATTTTAATATTAAACCTGAACTATCGTAACAAAATATACGATATTAGAAAATATTGTGTGGAGCACACGAGAAATTTTATTTTTTCTTCATGGCTTTATATATCGCGTAGGAAAAGTCATATTGCAGGCTTTGGAATTGAGTCACTGACGTTAAATAAATATACAGGGTGAGTCAGGAGAAACTGAACAAATTATAGGAGCCTATTGAATACGATTTTCATTTGTTCGAGCTTTGCCATTTGCCGCTTTTTGCACAGACATGGCTTGTCCTTATATGATATAAAACATGGGCGATACCGCCCACAGGTTTGTACGCCATAGCGTTGTCCTTAAATTCAATTTTCAAGAAGTGGGGTAACGGTAACCAAGTCGAAATTAACGCTAAGAAATCCCAGGCAGCCGTTTTCTCTAAAAATGTTAACATTCTTCTTCTTCTGGCACATATCCACTAATGGATGTTCGCGATAACATGTTCCATTGCTTCCCTGTCTCTTGCGGTATGTACCAGCGGCTGAACATCCCTGTCCGTTGCCTGATGTTTCTCAGCCAAGACATCTTCTTCCTTCCGATCCCTCTTTTGCCTTCAATCTTGCCCTCGATCATCAGCTGCAAGAATCGGTATTTTTCACTCCTCATTATATGTCCCAGGTATGCTGTTTTCCTCCTCTTAATTGTCTCAAACAGTTCGCGTTCCCTGTTGACTTGTCTAAGAACTTCCTCATTTGTCACTCTCGCCGTCCAGGATATCTTAAGCGTTCTGCGATATAGCCACATCTCGAAAGCTTCTAATTTGTTAATTGTATTCGCTTTCAGCGTCTAACCCTCCATAGCATAAAGAAGTACCGACCAAACGTAGCACTTGACGAACCTCAGTCTCAAGTCAAGATCAAATTCGGAGGAGGTAAGCACCCTTATTCAATGCGACATTTTATTTCATTGTCCGATGTCCAGTCTTCGAACAGCCAGGTGCCAAGATATTTGAAGTTCTCCACTCTTTCTATGGGCATTGCGCCAAAAGTCATGCTGGAGTTTTCAAATGTATTCATGTGTCTGGAGATAATCATGAGTTTTGTCTTCTTGGTGTTGATATTTTAACCCATTGATTTACTCAGTTCTCCTACCATATTGACCAGTTGTTGTAGGTCGTGTATATTATCAGCAATTAATACCGCACCATCAGCATAACGAATATTGTTTATCCATGATCCATTGACTTTTATTCCCATTTCCACGTCTTCCAAAGCTTCTTGGAAAACTGCTTCTGAGAATAAATTAAATAAGAGTGGAGACAGCACACATCCCAGCACATATTACAGAACCGGATATAGTCACGACAGGACATGCAATTCCACTGCCTTCATCTATTAATTGCGGGGCGTCTATCTGGGAGGAAGTATGAATTAGCATAACCACGTTGTGGCAATCGCCAAGATAGCTTTGCAGAAGCTTGGTGTACTCTTCTGGACCAAAAAGTTGTATACACCTCAACAACTTTTGACAATATACAAGGCCATGATTCGACCATCACTAGAGTACTGCTCTTATCTCTGGAGCTCTGTACCCAAATATACTCCTCGGCTACTGGATTCAATCGAAAGGAAACTGACAAAGACTAATCGGAGACCACGAGATAACAAAGAACCTTGATAGCCTAGAATATCGAAGAGACGTTGGTGATTTGACTCTCTTTTACAAAAATTTCCATGGAAAATGTTGGACTGACCCTGCACACTTAAATCAATCTAGCGCAACTGCCAGAAATACACGACGAATCACTGCTGTCCATCCATATGTGGTTTAGCTTAGTACTTCACAAACTTTATTATTTAATAGTTCCTTCATCTGGAGGACATCATCTTTATGGAACGACCTTCTCAAGGTCGTATTTCCCAATGAGTATTTTCTCCAACGATTCAAAACCAACGTGAATTGCTTTATGCGCACAAACACCACCAGAGTGCCTTAAAGAGATTTTCCAATAGTGCCTGTATTTGATAATTTAATTCACGATCGTGAATTATACAGATACGAGACCGACTCCGCTACCCTCCCTGTAGCTGCGCAACACGGAAAATGTTCGTTCGACTCGATTTACTATTTTTTAGAGTATTATCAACAATTAAAAAAATTAACCCGGACGCTGTAACTTTTTGATACCCATTTTCTTTACATCTTTTATTTAGACTATTTTTTAATAATCTAGCGATTAGTCATTGACTAGATGAAGGCGTGATAACAGGACATTTTGGTAACGGGGTGCAGCAATACAATTTCCGTTGGGGGGAACTGTATATCGTCCGATTTCACAAACAAAAAGAACGTTTTAAACATATAAGTAACCTTTTTTGGTTTCGTCCCAATTCGATAAAATACAGAAACCGGTTATAAATAGCTACTTCACAGGGTCAATGCTTTGCGATTCTAAAACTTCCGGAATTTAACAGCATAAAGTGTGGTGTCATTTGTATTCCGTGAATTTAAACGATCCCGATCCCTCTTTGATGGCCAAAAAACTAATGGACTGCAAAAATATTTGCCTAATGGTTGGTGCTATTTAAAAAGTTTCGAACAGGATTTTTTGTTTTATGCACGTTCGGTTTTATCCCTGTTTTTTTCATTGTCGAGGGTGGATATATTTTTGGCTTTCGTTTTCGAGCACAACTGTTTTTTACCTGATTTAATGAAAAACTCGAAAACTCGAACACAGGGTTTTTATTGTTTAAAATACTGATTTATGAGCCGATTCTGTAATGAAAATTTGCCAGTCATATATTAGTAAATAGGTATTTAATTACGCACGTTTACTCAATACATATAACTAGTGTTGTGATCGCTTGAAGGAAAAAGCTCTCAAGTACTCGATAAGTGAAATAACCGACATCGCTCCATTATTGGAAATTGGAAATACTACTCGAGTTATAAATTCAAGCGAAAATCGTCGAACATCATCACGTTTCATTCAATACCCGATCTTCGCTGCTCGAGCGACCGGCGACATCATCGCTTGATGAATCGGAATTTTGAGTGACTAACCGCTGGAGCCCCAAGAAAGTGTGATAACATAAAGTTATATTTTTTTAACTGCAATACACAGTATTTTATTTCATATTCAGGTTCATATTAGTGTCCTTTATAATTACCTAAAATTGTATTTAATCTAGATCTGTAGTTTAGGAGCAATAAATTAATAACTGTTGAAAAACAATCAAAACTATATTTTTAACCTCGGCAATGAGTGATATTTCTGACAAGAGGTATATATATACTATGAATCTAATACTGTTTATCTACTTCATACGTTTTAAAATAATTCTTCTCAATATTTCTCAAGAATACCTTGTATATTATTTGGCTGTTTGATGTAGAACGTATAAGTAATCATTTTTGTAATACTAATAGTAATAGTAATAGTAATAGTAATAGTAATAGTAATAGTAATAGTAATAGTAATAGTAATAGTAATAGTAATAGTAATAGTAATAGTAATAGTAATAGTAATAGTAATAGTAATAGTAATAGTAATAGTAATAGTAATAGTAATAGTGATAGTAATAGTAATAGTAATAGTAATAGTAATAGTAATAGTAATAGTAATAGTAATAGTAATAGTAATAGTAATAGTAATAGTATATATACTTATATACAGGGTGTCTTGAAAAGAGAGATCAATCCATTAAGCATAATTTATTCTGTGAGCAAAAATAATATGACTTTAGTAATGCCATTTTTCATTTTAGATCCCTATGTTCGACATACATAAAGTTAAAAATTTAAAACTTAATACTTTAATAAGATATTATTTAGGAATTTGGTACACTGCTTCTTGGATGGAATAATAATTTATTTTTTGCCTCATAAGAAATTTCGATAATATAATTATTTTAGAGATTATTTGAGAAGCTTTGATCTTTGATTATTAAACAACTGACAACAGCACTTATAGCTACAACTAGTAGCATAGATAAGTATACGTTTGACTTGCAATTTTATTTTTTGAAGAATAAATTTGCCAAGGGAGGAAAATAGTGTTTTTCCTCCCGCGGATAATTTGAGGGCCGCTGCCAAACGAGGGTAGTTAATTAATATCCAAGAGAAGAAGAACCCTTGGATAAGCATTTTCCTTGGAGGTATGTTTTATAGTAAGGCAGCAGAAAAAAGTATTTTTAAAAAATCTCGCGTTCAAATTCGTGGCTTACAGTAATCTCATAGTTTTCAATGCTGTTGTACTTGATTTAGAGTAAATAAAATGGTAGTATTTAAATCTCAAATCCTCTTACCAAGACTGAAGACTAACAACTAATTAATTAGATAAAATGGCTCAATATAACGCCGATATTCGTACAGAAGTCAAGCTTTAACCGGCACATTTTGAAGTTTGCCGCAGTTTAAAAAGTTAATTAAAAAATATGTCAATAAGATAACGTAAAGTATTTTTGAATTATATGTGGCAATATCCTAGATAATTGGATAACCCTCAAGAAGCCAGTAAAATCGATAGAGACTCTTAATTGGACTGTAAGTTTTAAATTGTCTGAATTTGTCAGGCTCTTGTGAAAAATAACAAGAATCTTATAATAACTGATATTAGATTAGTTCCAACATCAATATTATTATAAAAATAGTTTTTGGCACGGGATAAAAAATGTATGACGAGTTTCAATTTATTTCAGGAGATAATCTATCTTCTAAATGGTTTCGTCCCTTAAGTTATTATCAGAAAGGTCCTGACATATAAATTCCCATAATTTTATTTTTATTTAAATTGGTGAACCCTTGGGTGACAGAACAACAATATATATTTAGACTACACCATAGCACATGCGGCAAGCCCAATGGTTGGTTGGTTGGTTAAAGACGGGGGAGGTTTAAAGGCCCGAACTTCTAGCACTGTAGCCTTTCGGCTTATTGTGTACCCCGATCTTGTTAGAAGATGTTCGTTCCTACTATGAGGTCCAGTAACCTTCTACCAAGATTGTCATGTGGGAGGTTGTCACCACGTTGTATGTTCCCGAAGATATTTTGTCTTCTACGAGACAGTGTTACGCAGCGGTATATTATGTGTGAGGCGGTTTCAGCAACTTATCGTTTAAATTTTCAACTACATTGTGTGTATAGGTTGGAAATGGCTTAATAACTTTTTACCCGCAATTTTTTTTTTACAAAATTTGGGTATGGGTTGTAGGGGTAGAACTAATTGTCAAAATGGCGGATGTGCGCCATCTTGCTAAAGAAAATTAAATAGGACGTTGGGTCTTGCGATAGATCATTTTGAAGGTACTATCGAGAACGATGCCAGAACATTACTTCTCTATTCGCAACGGAACATTCAATGCCCCTTCGTCATCCTATCCACCTTCCAGGAAACGTTTCATCCAAAGAGTTTCGGATATGTATACCAATATTCAGTGATGCTTCATCTTGCTGAAACCACATGTCCGTAATATTTGCTCGTTATATTGATCATGGGATAAAGTAATTAAATTTGGTACTTCAAGGAAAATGTAAGTAAGCACTAGAAAAGCAAAATGCTACTTTACATGCTAATTAACACTTGTAAAACATGCTTCCTCAGTTTCCAGGGTTCGCTTGAACTCTGTCAGGTGGCTTAAAGAAGACATTTTGAACATTTAATTCAATAACTTTTATTTTTTTTCGTTGAGGTAAAAAACGTTACCAAATACCAATATGGAGAATTATTATTTCCAGACCACCCTGTACTGACGAGAACAAATATGTTCGAAACCGGTCTACAGGTGGTTGCATCCTATCAATGGAGAGGGCTTCCTTTTGTTGGTAGTACCATTCAATCTGAAATAGTATTTTAAAGTGCTACTGTGTAGACAAAAATACGCCTATATTGTACAGGGTTCCCCATAATAGACTACCCATTTTATATTATTAATAAATTCCCTACGAGATAACTAAATAGGTTGTTCTCTATGGGATTATCTTCTGTAGTCTTTGGGATTTAAGTAAATTATTAATCAAGTAGGCGCCTGTCACAAATAAATTTTAAATTAATAATTTCGTGGAACGTCATTTTTCCGCGAGAAGTTTGTTAGTTTTCATCAATAATTATTTAAGTTTTTTGCTTTGAGACATTATTTCAACATTCGTTTTAACTTTCATGGATTATTCAGTCCAACAACGTGTGTTATGTGTAGAAACTTACATAAGAAGCAATTCGATAGAAGAAGTTAGGCGTGCATTCCGGCGTCAGTTTAATAACAACAATAGGGGTCACGCGGCAAATCGTAAAACTGTTAAGTTATGGGTTCGTCATTGGCGTGAAAAGGGTTCTGTACAAAATTTGAAGAAGCCTGGACGTCGAAGAACAGTTCGTACACCAGAAAATATTGAACGAGTTAGAATGGCGTTTACGAGAAGTCCTAAAAGGTCTGCTAATCGACAAACCCTTATCCTAGGAGTATCTAAGGGAAGCTTAGATCGAATTCTTCAAAGGGATTTAAAATTCCATCCCTATAAATACCAAATGGCACAGCACCTTAGCAATCACGATAAAGAAGCAAGGTTAGCATTTTGTAAAGAATTTTTGGATTTACATCAAGGAGCGATTCACAGTCTCCTAATGACCGACGAAGCAAATTTTTATTTGAACGGCATGTTCAATAAACAGAATTTTAGATACTGGTCAAATGAAAATCCTCGTGAAATCTTTACACAGAACCTTCATAATCCAAAAGTTGTTGTGTGGTGTGGAGTAGGATCTTTTTGTATTATTGGCCCTTATTTTTTTGAGGATGAAAATAACCGCGCTATAACAGTAACATCTGAGCGCTACGTTAAATTGCTAGATACATTTCTCATTCCAGAATTAAATAGACGAGGATTACTAAACAATGCCTTACTATTCCAACAAGATGGGGCAACAGCTCATACCGCCAGAAACTCAATGAGGGTCCTGTGAGAAATGTTTAATGGTCGACTCATTTATCGATTCGGAGATTTGCCTTGGCCTTCGAGGTCCCCCGACTTAACGGCACCAGATTTTTTCCTGTGGGGATATTTAAAAGCCAAAGTGTTTGCGAGTCATCCAGGTACTATCGAGGAAGTGAAAGTCAAAATTCGTGAAGAACTTGAAGGAATAGGCGAAGGTTTGCTACGCCGTGTAATGAACCACTTTTTATCCAATATTGAAAAATGTGTTGAAGTTGGTGGAGGTCATTTAAAAGACGTGATTTTTAAAAGTTAGAATTAAATTAGCCAAATATTTATAAGTTATCATAAATCCCAAAGAGTTAGCTGTAATTTAGTAAGATAAAAAGTTTGTTTTGTTAACTATTAAAATGGGTAGTCTATTATAGGGAACTCTGTATAATTATCATCGGGTGGTCTGGAAATAATAATTTTCCATATTAGTATTTGATATTAACACCACTTGACAAGCATAGACTTTTTATTTCTTAGATGGATTTTTAAAAATCGTTACTTATGTTTTAAAATAAAATGTATTAGTTTTCGTTACTTATTTGTCGATATTTCCGAAACAATTGAATTTAGACATATGGTATGCTATAGAAAAAATGTTTTGAAGAATTTAGAATAATATATAGGGTGTTTAAATGTATCGTCACCCCTTGACAATTGATGACGTTACTGACATATAGAATGCACAGTCAAATAGTAAAATTTTAGTCTTATCGATTATCGAAAACTAGGATCTGATATCACTTTTCGTTCTCCTGTAATTAAGCCGTTACGGAACATTTGCCCAAACTTGTATAAACAGGGGATGTTAAACATCACCGTTTCTTTTATTAGAACATAACGAAAATCTTGCATTTTAAAATGGTTCCTGCATCAAGAACCGTAACGACGAGCAAAGCATAGCGAAGTCTCCATCCAATATTGGGAAGGTCCAATTGCATGTTTGATTACATTAAAAATAAACTCGTCAGAAGTTCCTGCAGAGTATTTTATTAGACATTTCTCGTCGGCGATACAAAGTCAATCTTAAAAGCGATTTAAAGTACATTATCAGTTTTATTCTATTTGTTTTAAATTTTTAATTTAAAATCTCTTCGAAGAGAAAGCTGTTTAAAGAGGTATAATATAGTTAATTATTATACTTTGGGATTAAAATTTTAATGTTGCTTCAAAGTTTATTATCAGGGGTAAAGTAAAGTGGCCATTATATTAAAAAGGCAGCCATGTGCTAGTCGAACTCGACTAAGAGTTCTGTTGAACCATTTTGAATTCAGTATTATACGGGGTGGAAAAACCTAACGAATAAATTTGTTGTAAAAATACCTTTTTCCAATTATAAAGAAATTATTGAAAAAATTAGACTGGCCGTTTATAATGTTGCAACGTCGTAATTTCTTTTACGAAGATATTGGAAACACAACTTACAAGCAAACGAATCAAAAACAAGCAAAATGAAGCCAATCTACAATTTTAAGCAATTTTATAGCAGACAATTTAAAGCTGACGCCTATTTAAAATTGCCATTCCAACGTCTACAATTTTCCAAGGGATTTGTGTCGGTGCCCGGCGATTGATCCAATAATTTTTATTCACCTAATAATAAAATGAAACTTATTATTCGTTTTTACTCTAATGGGAATTTGAGACGTTGCTTGTTTAAAAAGGAATAAGACAACATTTTAAGAAACTGTAAATTATTGCGCATTGAGCACTTTCAATAAATATAGAAAAATCATAATAGAGGCAAATTTCAGTAAATCGGAATTTAAAAATAAATAATCTCAAAAACACCTGGTCATTTTTTACTAGGTTTCTTATAGAGTATCAAATTAGAGGAACTATGTCCGCGCAAAAGATCATCGTCACAAAGATCTTGGTCTATTTTTGTATAGCATCGATTTTTTAATAATTTAACAAACGTCACATGGCTAATTTTACTCTTCTGAATCATATAACACCAATATTTGGAACTGAGTTATTTTAATCAGTCACTATAACCATTTTCCTATTATTCATAACAGCCCTGTCTTATAATGGGCCTGTGAGTCGGAAAAAACCCCGAAAAATCGAAATATTTTCAGCCGGAACAAACACCACCACCGTACTCAGCATCCTCGATAACGGGGGGAAAATGTGTTTCTCTGCAGTGAAACCTCTTGATGCGCGTTTAACCCCTCTGTAGGGTGGTTTTTGGCTGTTTTGAGGAGTTGCGCAATCCAAAAGAGAAATTCTGACGCCGCCATATCGTGTTCAGCATCCTCGAAAACGGAGGGGGGGGGGGTAGTCTTGTTCCGGCTGAAAATATTTCGATGTTCGTCTGACTCACAGACGCCACTATTATATTGGCTTAAAGTTCTGGAATGTTCCTTATTGAATGTTAAAAATACTAAGAAAATCAGTCATATTTTTAATCTACCTAGGTGTAAACGAGAGGTGTAAACGAGACTTGCACTTAACTTAACTTAATATAGAAATCTTTTTTGGTCAGTTATTATTTTTTATTCGATCATAATTATATCCAGTAAGCGAATAATCAAAAATATCTCTTCACTCGTCCAGTAAAAAAAGTAATCTTAGAGAAAATGCAATTAATTTTAATTTAAGGAAAATATTAATGCTTTTGAAGGCCCAGTGAAGGCGAACGAAATAGGCCCTTAAGCAATAAATAACGTTACACAATGCAAACTACTTCTTGCGAGTTATTCCAACAATTATTTCATTCAGAACCGATCAAAATTATTTACTCAAACATTTCTAAATTATATCGTTGAGACTGCAAATACGTAAATCGTATTCCCTGACCTTCGTTAAAATAATACGACTATTTCAGCTGTGTCTGGATTTTAGGGCGATAATTTGGCACGTCAATCTTACCTCCGAACACGTCACATCGCAGTGTAAATGACGCCCCTTCTGGAAAAGGCCCCACGACGGACGTCAACGCTGTTCCGCTGTCTTCGTTTGAGATGACTATTTTTGTAGGCGGCACTGAAAAAGAAAATAGAGGATTAATTATCGGCAAATACGTAAATTCAGTTAGCTGGGCGTTGATCTTTTGATAAGCGACTAGTGCGAATGTCGTATTTTTGTAAACAATATCCTGTAAAATTGAGTAAATGGTACAGGGTGTCCTATTTTCGACACTTTTATAGTGTATCTCCGTTATTATTAGTGCTATCAAAAAAGTAATGTAGATGTCATGTGCTCTTTTTGGGTGAAACTTTAAATGGTAAAATCAAAATTCGCTCGCTTAAGAGATACGGGGAAAAATCAACAAATTGACAATTTCTAAATTACCCTATATTTTCTTAGTTAAAAGAGATACAGAAAAATATTTAATACAGAAGTTTATTTATAATGATTGTTGAATAATCTGCCATTTTCAGAATAAGTATACGGGGTCAGGTAAGAAAGTTATCGGACCTAACCTAATTTTTTTAAATGTATATTTTAATTTAAAAAGATAGCATTTTAAACTTTCTTTTCAAATGGATCGCCTAGGAAACCAATGTCATCCATGGTGTGTTATATATTTGAAAGGAGAATAGAAAATATAGGGTAATTTTGAAATTGTCAATTTTTTTATTTTCCCCCGTATCTCTTAAACGAGCGAAAATTTTCAAATCTTGATTTTATCATTTTAAGTTTGGCCCAAAAAGAGTACATGACACCTACATTACTTTTTTGATAGCACTAACAGTTACGTAGATACCCTCTAAAAGTATTGAAAATGGGACACCCTGTACAGCGTGTAGGAAAGTTTATTACATTTTTATTGTACATTGACAATATTTCCTTCTTTGGATAGTAAAAACGTGCTTCAAATAAAAAACAGTTCTTATTAAATAATATAAATACTAACCGGAAAAAAGAATGTTTATATGTCAAAAACATAGATTTTCTTACCAATACTTACTGAATTTAAATAGATATTTAGCATAAATTTTTTTTTTATGATCATAAAAAATAATTTTTAACAATTATTAAGATATTTTCAAAAAGAGCAGAAGCATGTTATAGAAATAAGTTATTTTTTGTAGTCGAATTTAAGTATTTCTATTTTCTATGGAAGCCTAAAATTATAATTGAAAGAACAATCTTAAATATTTTCTATTAAGCTAGATGGAATTTACTTTAATAATATTAGGTATTTAAAACAATTCCTAATTTAATTATGCTAAATATTTGTTTTAAGCAGTAAGCATTTTATGATAAGTTATTCATGTTTATTGTATAAATGCAAATGTTTCAAAAGGCAAATAAATTCTTGTTTTGATTTGGCTCATTTTTATTTATATCCCGTTGGTACCTACTTGGGAAAAATTAGGTAATCTATTAAGTCAAAAAATGTTCATTCTTAAGTTGATTCAGGAGTACGAGTTTCTTCCCCAAACGTTTATTTCTGTTCTAGGAAAAAAATGTAATGCAAACCTTGTAATGCAACTAAAATTGGAGGAAAGTATATATTTATTTGTTTCGGAAGATTTTTAGATTTATTTTATTTACTGTTCCATGTAGAACGAAATGAAGGACTTTCCTCCAATTACTAACACAATTTAGACATATTTTGTTCAACATTTTTTTTTAAATGCAGCGTTTTGATAAAAAAGAGAAACGTTTTTCAGTGCTAAAAATTGACGTCTAGACCCCAATCATGTTCGGTCCCTTTCTTCCTATTATCGTTGTTTCAAATTCATTTAATTATTAATTTAAAAATATTAGCAATCGATTTTATTTGAATTGTTTGATGAACCGTTTTTAGGCCAACGCTGAAATGAGACTCCTCGTAAACAGTATTAAATTACAAATGTTAGGGTGAATTAAATGTTTGGGTCATCTATTATTCAATGTTTGCCCCAATTTCCATTTTGCTTATTATCGTTTCCGATAATTTATAATTTAAAATTGGCAATTTATCACTGGACATTGGCAAATATAATTGGATTTTTAGGTCAAAAAATAAATTACCTTAACCTTTGCTTCTTTAATGGTATTTTTAAATTAAACGATTTTTGAATAAATCAAAAATAAAAAGTCTATTTACTTTTCAGGTGGTATTAATCAAATGCCAATGTATGGAAAAAATATTATTTCCCAGACCACCTGATGATACCTTATACAATAAAGGCGTATTTTTGTCTACACAGTAGCACTTTAATTTATTAATTCAGATTGAATGGCACTACCAAGAAAAGGAAGCCTTTTCCATTGATAGGATGTCACCACCTGCAGACCGGTTAATTGACATTGTATAATTGTAATTGTTATATTGTATATGGGAAATTATAATTCTTCATACATTGATATTTGATATTAATATACCACCTGAAAAGTAAATAGACTTTTGATTTTTGATTTATTGAAATAAAGGGGTGTTCAGATTGTGTGGGACTGCTAAGAGATTGAACTACCCGTTGTATTTTCTCGACGACCGTTGATAATACAGTGTGAAGTATAGAGTCTTCTGTGATGATAGATATGTACACCTACCCTGAACTAACGAGAACAAAAGAGTTCGTAACCAGTCTGCAGGTGGTGACATCATATCAATGGAAAGGCTTCATTTTCTTGATAGTTTAAAATGCTACTGTGTAGACAAAAAATATGCCCTTATTGTATAAAGTATCATCAGGTGGTCTGGAAAATAATAATTTTTCCATACATTGGTATTTAACCGATTTTTATTAAATTTTTTCTATAGGTTATTGAAATAATATTTAAGAAAATGTTATAATACAATAAATTCACAAAGAGATCATTATTTTTGGTTTATGCAGGGTCTGAATTTGAAATCCACCCACCCTTAATATATCGCTTTTAGTAAATGATATTAAAAATCGGGAAGGCACGTCAATTTTATTGTATTTTATTATTTATTAATATTAAAGAATATTTGTAACTTTGGCGGTTTATCCTTCTGGGAGGGGTCGATGTGACCCTTCAAATGGGAAGGGGGTTTAAGTGGCCCTCATTATAAACATCAATTTTCAATAAGACCGTAATTATTTTATTATTTTTTGACTAGTACAGAATAATGACAGAAAAGGTTTTATATGTATTTATTCTTCCAAGGGTATTAACCGTTATTTATTAACTATACAGGGTGTTCCCTGATGACGTGCTTATATTTCAGAGAGTATTTATTTTCCTTGGTCATTTTATGAAGAAACGTTCATATATTAAGTCCGCAACGACATAAATTTTTTTTTAAATCGTAATTTTTTTAATATCTCCAAAAATACTTTAGTTATTATTTTCAATGTTGCTATAGGATGTAAAACCACATATTTTACTTAGAAACGTTATTCTATCTATATAAAAAGTTATATGCCTCTGAAACATTGTCATATTGATATTCTTCTGATTAGTCTGGTATTAAATGTGTCTTAATAAAGAACGGTACATCTGACGAGTAAAACGCAAGACACCGTGTTTATGTAGAATTAACCGGGCTAATCAGAAAAATATTCACATTGAAATACGTCAGTTAGTGCCACTTTTTTTTTTTAAAAAAGTTTGCAAGGACCTCATCGTTATAATAACTTTTTAACTAAAATATTTCGTTATATATTCTATGAAAACATACCAACGTTGAAAAGAACATCTAAAGTTCTATCTGAGATATTAAAAAATAATGATTTAATAAAAATCAACACCCTGTAGCAAAATTGAGGTCTTTGCGGATGCATCTTTCTATATAAAATGACCTAAGAGATCGTTCTCTCAAATTTTAGCTCATCCTGTTAGAGGTGGGTCGCGATCGCGTAAGCTGCTACTTTGTAACAGTTATTTTGTGGTAGCAGCTGTTCGCTGCTACTTGTTTTTAATTATATCTGCTACCGACCTAGCGCGGCGCCATCTAATTCAATAAAAGCAGAACTCGCAGAGCAGATAGCAGAAGCAAGAAAGCTATCATTCGAGGAGGAACATTGACATTAAAATTAGATTTGATTATGATTATTTGTAGATATATTTCGGTAAACTATCATTTTAAATTTATTAATATTACCCTAATTAAATACGAATGTAATCAATGTTTTCGTTAAAATATCGGGACAAACCTAAAATATTGAGATTTCTTTATAATAACACCTAAACATCAATTGGACAAACACAAAAATAATTAATCGATACTGCAAAAGAAATAATTACCCTAACGCGGCTGCAAACAAGTAAAAAAAAAATATTCGTAGCATCAACTGTTTCCAAGAAGGCATGCCGCGATACCGCTTAATAATCGCAAATCGCTGGACGTCCCGCTTCGGCTTTATAAAACAACATCGCGTCAAGTCTTTTATATCCCACAGTCCAGACAGCGGATTCCGTAAAACTGCTTGTTTTAAGATACTTTACAATAGATGCTTTTTAAATAAAGCAGTAGCTGCTCAACTGTTATTTAAAAATACGGCTTTGTCCACCTCTAAATTCTGTACAGATGCTCCACATTTTCAAAAAAATATATTCCGTAGTTATTGAAATAATTTTAATATTCCATAATGTTTTTTTCAACTTTCAGTTTGTAAAAAAAATATTAAACATTTAAAAATGAGCTTCCGTTTCATGTTCTTGGCGTTTTCTTTAGTAGAATATTGAACCACTGTGGCCTTAGGTGATTATTATATAAAAAGGCGTTAACTCTAGCACCGCCATCGAGATTACGAAGCAGTTAGTCCACCCTGATATATCCCGAACGTTATTGCTGTATGTAAGTATATCTCGCTTTTATGGAAACCCTGATTATAGGTTAAATGGTTTATGAATCTTGTTAAATAAAATTATAACCTAAATAAAATTATATCCTAAATAAAGAGCTACGATGTATGTATACATGGTGTCCCAGATAAGAATGCACTCCACAGGGATCTTGTTAACCACAGGACATACAGAAATGATCCAATTAGAGAAGAGTTACGAATTAGTGAGTTATGCAACATCATGTTTTCAAATTTAAAAAAATGCAGAATATTTCCGAAGATGTTTAGACACAACCAAAATTTTACGATTTCGTTCTTTTTGCTTTCTACTTCTATTTGAAGAGATACGTAAAATTACATTTTACATTCTCAGTGTCACTTTTTCTCCTCTATAATAGTATATTAAGATACAAGTTTCATAAGACATTATCTTAGAGCACGCGTTTAATTCAGTTAGGAGTTTTCTAAAGTACTCTAATTGTCTTATGGACCGTGTATTTTATAATACTTTTTCTATTTGGGTCTTTAAAGTCTGAAAAACTTTTAAAAAATAGTAGATTTTTTCCATTTAAATTAATATTTTCTTTTTGGGTTGGCAATACTTTTACAATTTAATAAAATGTTACAAGTATCAAATATGCCATGATAGAAACAATTGAACACAACAAAGCTTCTGCCCATCCGTCATAATTAAAAATAAATATATTATTAATGTTAATATAAATAAGTCAGGAAGAAAGTTGTACTCCGCCAGAAATACGAGAAATTGCAGAAAATAATCTAGAAAAACTTTTAGGAAGAATATAAAAACTTTGAGTTATGGTGCGAGCAGAACAAAGTTCAAAATATTGAACAAAATAATAAATAATACTATTGAACAAAATATTGTGTCGACACAGAATCTGCCAGGAATAACAATTAATGCCAAAGAAATGTCCACAGTAACTATAATTATTTCTAATAGTTCATTACACATTCCAAAAAATAAAATATTTTTTAGTTTAAAGTAATATGTATAATACTATATTGAATTAAAAAAAAAATAGTAATTGAATAAAACTTTAGAAATAGAGCATAAGCTGGAAGATATTTCTATAATTTTTAGGTTATGTTGTTTTACAGCTGTGACTAGAAATTAGTTGACGGACACCGTCTGCATGTTATATATTTCCGAGTATAAGTATTTCAGATAAATATCTAGTAAAAATGATCTATTTGCAAAGTTAAAGGTTAGTATTTTAAAGTTTTCAACAAAATCGAAGTAAGCCTAAAATTCGAACACTACTTGCTGCCAACATAAAAGAAATTAAATTTCAGTTTTATAAAGTGACAGATTATTCAATTTTTTTGCATTTCAAAATGTAGCCACTATGAAACCCAAATAGAAAAATAATTTAAATAGATTTTCAATCTTTTCGGAACCATAATCCACATTGTTCTTTGTTAAATAGTTGTTGATGAAAGTTGCGAAAAACGAAACGTCGGATTGAATATTTAATGAAATTATCTTATAGAAGAGAAAAACTGGCAATAAGAATTTAAAATTTATTTTCACATATCTCTTCAAATAGAATCAGGAAACAAAAAGAACGAGATCGTAAAAATTCGATTTTGACCAAATAACTTCGGAAATATTAGGAAATTTCCAAATTTGAAAACATAACATTGTAGAAGTCACTAATGTGCATTTTTATCTTAATTATAGTAAAATGGCATAGTAAAACTGATGTTCACTATATTTATTTCGTTAATCCGCATTTTTTTATCACAAAAGATGAACGCATTATTTTGACATAAGATGCAGATAACTCATCAAAAGAAAAGTCTGCGTTTTTTTATGATCAAACACATGCACTATAGGAAAAATCCTTTAGGGCACTCTGGGAGTGGTGCGTGTGCGCAAAAAGCGATTCATGTTGGTTTTGAATCGTTGGAGATTATATTAGTTGGGAAAAAGCTAAGTTCGACTTGTGGATCTTAAGGGCCGATATTTGAATGTTACCTTAAGTTAGACCTCAGCTAAGGTAGCCTTAACATTGTGGTAAAATTCAAAAATCTATGTTTTAAATTAATTTGAGAGTCACTTGAAGCGTTAAGTGCAAGAGAACCTCCTTAACCCGGTGAGTGCTGATGACGCCAAAAATATTTTTCAAATTGTTCTTCATTATGCCTTAGACATGTTTACACATAATTATTATTTATTATTATAGGTAATAGGATTTATTTCAATTGAAGCAAAAGCATATTTATTCAGTCTCGCGATTTTTCTGATGATAGACTTCAGGACGAGATTTAGAATATGAATCTTGTTCAATTTAATTTGATTTGATCCTTGGATAAATTATTTAATCCGGCTGTCGTCTTTCGAACTATTTGCAAGTAATTTAAAAAAATAAATTTCGGTCGATCATACTACAAAAAGACTTCGTTACACCGTATATGTCATATTTTAGTTTACATTGGCTGTAATAATTGGGAAACAGAAGAATTTTTTGTTATGACACAACTTCTGTTTGTTTTTCAATACCCTATATATCATCTACTCAAAAAATAGAAATTGTTTAAAGAACGTAAATTTCGGGCATAACAATAAGGCTAAAACTAAAGTATTATATATTTCTGGGAAGCTCGTTGAAAACTGAATTAAACTATTAAGAAATATGCAATGCAAGTTTATTTTTTTCTTGAAAACTATTGAATGTATAAAAAATATGAGTACGTCACTGGATTCTACGTAAAAAACTAAAAAGAATACATTTCTTTCAGGTGTAATAGATGTTGAAGGTTCGTAATAAAACATCAGCGGACATTAGCCATGCTAAACGTATATTTTAAGAACTACATCTTAACTCAGTCTCAATATTAATAATGTACTCGAAAAAGGGTTGATTATTAATTCAGCTCTCTCCTCTGATAATAATACTTATATTATCCTATTAGAACCTTAATTACTTAACCTTAACCCATAAGGTTCATGTCATTGTTATTGTTATATTATTATACCTGTAATTACAACATTAGCACGTCTGACCATCGATCGTGATATTGAAATTAGAACCAATGTTAAATAATACTATAACAATAATAAACAAAACTGTTTTATAAGAAATGAGTAAAAATAGAATATGCCGCTATTTTTACCCCACACAGGGTAACCGAAATATGGGGAATGTTCCAAAATGTAAAATTCTCCAAGCATCCCGTACTTTTACTAATAACGGAGATACCGCGTAAAACCACGGAAAAATTGGAAAGCCTGAACATGACCGAGGTTTGATTATAATTCTCTTATAAAAAATAGAACGCCACTTTTTCGTCATCATCTCAATTTTTCTTTTCCACGCTAGGCCCGTGTATTATAATGTTTATGAAATCAGTCTTTGTTGTGATACCGCGTAATTTTGATTGATTCGTATGATTTTTATGACCGATGTGTATATAAGTTATGACGCACGGGTTTTGATGCGATTACTGTATAATGTGAGAAATTAGAAAAATGTATTACATTTGCATGCCTGGTAATTGTCCCGCCATGTAGAACATTGTCCCACTGCTCCTTTAAGCGAGTATTATATAAAAATCGTTAAATCTTTAGTAAATAGCCAGTAAACTTAGCAATAAATTGCTCACATCGAGCTATAGATTTCCAATAAACCAAAATGGCTTCCGCTTTTACATTTTGTTACGTCGCATTTATTTAGGGATTTTTGACCATTCGAGGATTTATAACGGCCTTCCCTGGACGTTACGGAAACCGGAAAATTTATTGAGTGGCCCATTTTTAAATAAATAACGCGGGTGCTAAAAGGGAGAGAAAGCAAACATCACAAAAAATGGGGTTTTTACGGTTAAAAATAGCTTACTATTTAATCGCCTAATGATGTTTTATTGAAGCAATTCCGCTTTGGTAATGATTGGTAAATAAAGGCAATAAAGTTGAATTTTATTCGGCTTTTAGCATTGCTCATAGGGAAATGGTAAATAACTCCGTGGTTAAGAAGCTTTGAAAATGATTATAAAATACGGCGAAGAAAAATCAGCAGCAAAAACAGACCCGAACAAAAATTTTGTCGGATGGGCGATATTTTTTCTTAAAAAAGATAAATTTAATCATTTTTTCTTGGACCGAAAGTTCGCTCATCTTCTCGGCCACTCACCATATTTGCCATATTTGATTTCTACTGATTTTCTTTTATTGAGAAAGTCAATAAGCACCTCACGGTATTGAGGCCTGTATTTATATCAGGATCATTCGCAGAGCAATCAGAAATAGTTACAAACTTCCCCAGGCACGCGCAGTTGGTTTAAAGTGTTCACAGAAGCAAATGTATCGATTGTCAGCTGATTTGCAACCGACAGAATAATCAGCGTTCTGGAACTAAATTGTGCATTTGCACGATCGGCTGTTTGTTTACTTTTGACTTGTTTTACCGATTCCTTTTATTTTATTTAGTTTTGGCATGTTTTGGTTAAGTTAACTTTCCATTATTTTTTAAAAATCAAATCCAAAATGAAAAGCTAGCTCTAAACTAAGTAGAATTGATCAATAATAAGACTACTTGTAGGTTACGTTAAGAAGTCCTTTCTCAGATTTGACAGTTGAAGGTTTGGAATTTGTAACATGTTTAATAAAATGATTTAAGAATTTCAAAAAGTTGCTAGTGTTCGACAAACCTGATGAGGGTTGTTTCAGAGTGTACTTTTGTACCGAATTTCGTACACTTAACTTTTTTTCTGGTACGTTAGTACCTCTTTAGAGTTTTTAGTATACTTTTGATGCGGTCGACCTTTTTTAATACTCTTACTACTGGCAACCTTGTATTTTTAGTTGTTCACTGTCTTTTGGTGAATGTTGGTACATTTCTACCAGATTTGGTACAGTTTTGACGATCTCTGGACTTAAGCTTTGGAACAACGCTGAACCTGAAACATTTGCCATTCTTAAAGTCCCTGGAGGTGGTAATATTAATTCCGTAAAATTCATCTTGGGAAATTATTTTTTCTCTCGGTTGTTAGCATGTTTTCTTGTATCTCGCGCCGGCGCTTGGTGATAGATACAGCATCGGCGCATGGTACAAAATCTAACATTCAACAGTTGGATGATAATGTACCTAAAGCCTTAAGAGAATAATATTACTCTTAATGCAGTATATGAGTAACACCCTATGAATAGAAGCAGTATATTTAAGAACTTAAAAAACTTACCTTTAAAAATATCACTAAAAAATACTGTGACTAATATTTTTTACTTTTACCTCCAAAAAAACACTTTACAAGCTAAAACCCGTGAGTATTGAAATATATTCGCGCGGCAAAGTGGGAGTACAAATATGGGCGTTGTGAATATTATACATTTTTCTTGTGCATGTTAAGACACTAAGAAGTAACATGCAAATAGTGGTGCTATAGGTATAAGACTGCACAAGGTACAGGACTCTCCCGTACTCATTCACAGAGCAAAAAGCGCCACATGCTCAGAACGAAATGCAACCGCTTGGAAGTTTCGCTCTGCAAACGAACTTATTATGGGTAAAGTAACAGCCTCAGCTGAAATTTATAACTTATATCTTAAATGTAAATAAATAATATTAGGTTTTTATTATTAACTTCCAGGTTCTTTATTATTTCCTAATCACCCGACGATAACCTTATACTAAACTGCTGACCATTTGCTTTCGAGCAAGAAAAATTTTGCCTAAATTTAAAAGTTAATATTTTCTGAACCAGATATGACATCGATCTCCGGTTTTTAATGGTTGATAGATTTGTCCCTTAGGAAACAATTGCCAAAGTTGGATTGTCTTAAACTATCAGAAAATTTTATATACAGGGTGTTAAAGAGGACGATGATTTTTGCTCCAATTTCAATAGCATGTAACATTCACAATAATATTTTTAAATTCTATCACTGTATGTCAATTGAATCACTGGTTCATAGCAAAGAAAGTTATCTGTCAAATTTTTGATATCTGCTATATTTTAAGAGATACCGATTTTTTTGAAAAACTTTGCTTTTTTTCAACTTTTTGTTAGCTAGATCCCACTGTGCTTTGTATCGTGCAAACTTTGCAAGTGATTATTATACCTTATGAAAAGCTTGTTTATGTTCAGTAACAACAATTGTACCTAAATGTTGTGATGTGCAGTGGCGTACTTATAATCACTTATATGTCTATGCTTTATGAGTATATCACAATTTTCTTGTATTGGAAAGTACTCGCTCCTAGATTAGGCAAGTTTTTCCTTAATTTCTAGTTTTTCATATCGCGCTACAGGTATTTTATACAGTGTCTACAAAATTTTAAAAAAGATCATTTTTTTATTTAATTGTTTGAAAAATTTATTTATTAATTTCTAACTTTCTAACACGACACTATTCCTAAAATTAAACTTACATTGAAAGGCACTTTAATATTAAATATCACTAGCTGCCGTCAAACCAAACCCCGTCCATCCGAGTGTATTAATTTGAATCGAGATTATCACGAAAAAAAAACAATATCAAGTCACCCATGCTAATGCGTTTAGCAACAAAGCTAACCATGTGTTAGAAAGTTAGAAATTAATAAATAAATTTTTTTAAACAATTAAATAAAAAAATTATCTTTTTTGAAATTTTGTAGACACTGTATAATATACCTGTAGCGCGATATGAAAAACTAAAAAAATAAGGAAAAACTTGCCTAATCTAGGGGCGAGTACTTTCCAATACAAAAAAATTGTGAGATACTCATAAAACATAGACATATTATAAGTGATTATAAGTACGCCACTGCACATCACAACATTTAGGTACAATTGTTGTTACTGAACATAAACAAGCTTTTTATAAGGTATAATAATCCCTTGCAAAGTTTGCACGATACAAAGCACAGTGGGATCTAGCTAACAAAAAGTTGAAAAAAGTAAAGTTTTTCAAAAAAATCGGTATCTCTTAAAATATAGCAGGTATCAAAAATTTGACACATTACTTTCTTTGCTATTAACCAGTGATTCAATTGACGTACAGTGATAATATTTAAAAATATTATTGTGAAAGTTACATGCTATTGAAATTTTAGCAAAAATCATCGTCCTCTTTAACACCCTGTATATAAAATTTTCTGACAGTTTAAGACAATCCAACTTTGGCAATTGTTTCCTAAGGGACAAATCTATCAACCATTAAAAACCGGAGATCGATGTCATATCTGGTTCAGAAAATATTAACTTTTAAATTTAGGCGAAATTTTTCTTGCTCGAAAGCAAATGGCCAGCAGTTTATAATGGCGTATTTTTGTCTACACTGTAGCAGTTAAAATACTAATTCAGATTGAATGATACTACCAAGAAAAGGAAGCCTTCTCCATTGATAGGATGTCACCTCCTGCAGATCGGCCTCGAACCCTTTTTTTCTCGTCAGTACAGGGTAGGTGTACAGTACAAGGTAGGAGTACATGTAGTACCATTTATCTGAGTTAGTATTTTAAGTCCTACAGTGTAGATAAAAATACGCCTTTAACTTAGTAAAAGGTTATCTTCGGGTTGGTTTTTTCCATACATTTGTATTTGAATACTATTATTCTAAGTAATATTTATGCTGTCGAGTAAAGTAAACCTAGTGCTTTACTCGCCGGGGCCGCTGATATTTCCACAGAAAACCCTATAGGCGGCTGCTCAGAATGATCTGAAAGGGAAGCATCACGGTCGATTAGTCTAGTGTAGAATCTCCGAGGCGCTTAGAGATGCCTCAGGGACCGATGTCAGTTGTTCGCACACACGTATACAGGATGTCCCAGATAATAACACACGCCACAGGGATCTCGTTAAACATAAGACATGCAGAAATGATCAATGATAAAAGTTGCGCGTTATCGAGTTATGCAATCTTGTGAAAAGATCTGTGGAAATAAATTATATATTCTCATTGCCACTTTTCTCTTCTACGATAGTTTAATTAAATTTAATAAATTCCACTTTGTCTTCTGAATCAAACTATACTCGCGGGCACAAAATTCTGCCACCTTGAAATTCTGGTCAAGTTAGATATTTTATAACTTTTTTAATTTTTATGCGATTTTCATGATTTTGTTACCAGTTTGTAGATCTGTTTATTGTGTTTTTCCTTAATTATTTTATAAAGTAACATTTTTCGATTAGGCTATATTATACAGGAGTAATTCGTCGTCATTTCAAAACACCCTGTAGGAAAATTGAGGTAGATAATTTTATTTACATACTGTTTCTTGTTATCTTGATGTATTCTAATTCTATTCATTCCATTATCTCATTTGTGCTGCGAAGCTACCAAATTTTAAATGAAACGATGTAATTTTTAGAAAATGTATGTCATGGGTATTTCTACCGAAGCACGCACCAATCTTGTATTTGTTGAGCTCTAATCGCCCACCGTTACATTGAGGAAATCCTCCAAGAAGTTGTTGTTCCATTTTCTCCTTTCATTGGTAACCAATTTACATTAATGCTTGATAATGTTAGACCTCACGTTGCAAATGTAGTGAGCGAATATCTGGATGAAGTTTGGACTTTCAAGATTGGAATGGCCCGCATGTAGCCCGGATCTCAACCCAATCCAAACATCTTTGATATCAACTTAAAAGGGCCGTTTGTCGTACAACCATAAACCTTGTAAGACTTACGACTGGCGCTGACCGAAGAATATCAGGCTATCCCTCAAGAAAGGATAAGTTACCTTATTCATTCGATATCACGAAGACTGTAAGCTCTCATTGCTGCGAAAGGAGGAAATACACGATATTAAAATTGTTTTTGTTAATTAACTTTATGATATGATATAACAAATTTTGCAGCTCGCAGCAGAAATGAGATAATCGAATGAATCAAAAATCGAAATGTTTAGAACACGTCAAAGATCAAGAAACAATATGTAAATAAAATTATCCACCTCCATTTTCCTACAGGGTATTTTGAAATTACGATAAAAAACAAGAGTTTGATTTACTCCTGTATAATATAGCCTAAGCAAAAAATATTACTGTATAAAATAATTAAGGGAAAACACAATAAACGGATCTACAAGCTGATAACAAAATCATGAAAATCGCATAAAAAATAGAAAAGTTATAAAATATCAAACTTGACCAACATATCAGGATGGCGGAATTTTGTGTCGGCGAGTGTATATAATACACCTTATTATTTTTGTATTCGAAGATGATGTCATTTTCAAAATTAAATAATTTATGTTAAACTTTATCCAAACCGAATACAATTTATTTTCTTCCCATTTAAAATGACAACAAAAAAAAAATAGAAAGAAAAACGCAACACCACCCATATAAAATATTATTTTATATTTTGTGGTCTCAATTAGTACATGCGATGATATTATATTTATCTCAAGTGGACAAGAGACACAGCACGGGTTTTCTACCTAGAAATGTACCGGGTCTATATAACTGAGAATCGTGTATACAATCTGAGCGATTGGCGTATGGAAGCGTGCAATCCTGGTATTAGCGGTATCCGTTTGTATTTTATTTACCATTTAGTGCTGAGAATTTATACATATTTAAATAAATTCTATTTGGTTTGAATAAACAATACAATATTATTATTGTAAATAATGTTAAATAAAAAAATAGTTTTACATGCCAACTAGAGTATAAATACAACAATAAAAATAAAAATATTTTCAATAATGTACTTATTTTCGTTGAAGATGATTTTTTTTAGTCTGCAACGCCTTTTTTAGTTGTCAAAAATTGATACCTTGATTAAAATTTTGACCTACGCCAAGCCCGTTCCTGGCTACTCTGGCTATGTATAAGAATGGTCCTAGTATGAGTTCCTTAGATCATTGGGCTGTACAAAAATTCATTAAAATATACATAGTTGCTAAAAAGTTAAAATGGAAAATGTGAACCATCAGATACATTTTTGGAGTAGGGATATTAATTGTATGAACTACAAGTATCATTCTAACCCCTATACGCGGGCGAAATATTGCCCGGATACTACCAATACCAGTACTTATGTACTTTACGATTGATCTTCGTAATTAGCTAATGATATAATCATGCATAAAGCGACAGTCCATAACCTTTATGTCATTCAAAATGGACTAATTGTATAGAAATCTGGGCTTAAATCCGAGAATCGGTCCAATGAGTCGTTACACAAATCAGGGCCGATAACGCTTGGCATCATGTATCATAGGCGTCGCAATAGTGAGTCATTAAAAGACCAGAAATAATTAAATATGATTTATTTAGATTGTATTATTATATATAATTATTTATAATATACTACACTAATTAATTCTCGAATAATTAATAAGCTGCTAATTAGTTAATAATGAACCAATTTTAGTAATTCTTATTTTAACTGACTGAAAACATGTTCTAGATTTAGGGCAGAGTAGTTTACGTCCTAATACGTCTAATTGTACGGGGTAGGGTACAAAACAAACCTGTAAACATGTAAATTTCCTAAAATTTAAATCTGACATATCTTACATAAAAATAGAATTTAATTAATTTTTTTAAACTAAACCAATTAGAAACATATCTGGGTTAGCCGCTACATTTTTTTTGTATTAGTCTAATAACAAAATATTTTTATTTTCAACCACGTAGTTAAGTTAAAATATTCAAATAGTTGTGCATCGTATTTGTGGTTGCAGAAAAAATTGTGTACAGGATATCAATTTTTCGTGGTTTTGCATTTATTTTTTAAAAAACGTAAATTTCGGGCATAATACAGGGTGTTATGGAAATGACTTATTCTATTTAAATCGGCAAATACTGTTATTAAAATAAATTGAAGAAAAATAACCATAAATGGCGCTTTGAATTATTAAGCGAAATAGATACTTTATATGAAATTTCAAAATTTACGTGGCCGCTCCTGAGGTCCCTCGCAATCAATAGTTTACTGAGGCAGTCTTCGAGGTTCAAAAGAGGTTAGCGCATTATAGGCGGTGTTGTCGTAGTGCAACACAGAACACGTGTTCAGTTTTTGACAACAATACGTCTTTGACACGCGTTATCATTTCTTTTTCAAACTTTTTAGAAAAAAAAACTACAATTTTAAGGTTCATACTCTCTTACCTTCGATCTTATTTTAAAATAATTATTAATTATTTTATAATTAAATTCCATAAAAATTAAAACACAGAACGTATGTTTTCCAACAGCTCAACATTAGATAATATCACACAAATTTGAAATCACATCACAACATTTATTATTATGAATTATTTCACAACAGAAAAAAATCGGGTACTGCTACAACTAACAAAAATGTTTAAAATTTGTATACGCCAAACACGTGGAACATTCGACAGCGTCACTCCACCCCCGAGTCTCGAAACATACTGAAGCAACTGAGACACGCGGTGTGATCTGACAACACGGTTAGTATACTCTAGTGACCCACATTGTTGCTAAGTGAATACAGATGGAACGGCGCGACAGTATGTGGGTAGAAAGAGTTTTTACCTTAATATTTAGATATTCGATTTTTAAAAAAAAGTATGTAGACTTTCTCTAGGACACCCAAGGAGTCACCCATTTAAATATAATAAGTCATTTCCATAACACCCTGTATTATTGATTATATTTTTCTGAGAAGCTTGTTAAATACTGAATTATTTTATTAAATATATAGGATGAACATCCTGTGTATCAAAGACGAGGAGGCCTAGAAAAATTCTAATTGGGACATTTCTGTGTCGCAAAAAAGCAGCAAAGTACTGCAAAAGCAGCCTTCTATATTTACTAATACGAAAATGGACCCGCCACTGTACTTTTGCACCCAACCAACAAATATCGATATAAATTTCTTTACTTATTTATCACTAACTTTCAAACATACTGTAGTACAAAAAAGTATAAAATATATATAATTTTAAATAATACTCCATCAGCTTTACAAAATTCAAAATTAAAAAAGTTTTTCATCGGTGCTTCGAAAGTATTTATTTTCAGTTAAGGTAAAAAACTTTTTTCAATTTTAGAATTCATCCGAATGCCGAAAAAATATTTTAGGAAATATTATTATCGATTATATACATAAAATCAGCATTTTATAACTTCACTCCGAGTTGATATTATTAGTAAAAGATTTTCATCTTTTTACCTTAAAAAAAAATTCTGAAGTTAAAGATTGGAGTTTAGCATTTGAATATTATCATTTACAATATACGAGCAGAAAATTTATAAGAATAAAATGTATAAGTAATACGCAATAACAAAAAATATAAGATGATCTGGAATAACCATTCATCCATTTGGGTGGGTCATTCTTTTGCAAACCGCACATTTTAGGCTCGTCCGAAATTTTTTTACAACTTATATACATACAATTAGTTGACAAGTATTTCGGGATTTTGCTGAAAACACTTTATTTTCCAAAATATCCACACATAGATTTTGGATAATTTGCTGGATTTTCGCCAATCTTCTCATACTTGATATTTAATATCTCCAGTTATATATCTTATCAATGTCGGTCGTATTTATTTAACACTTTGTTCTGTTAGCTTTCGAAGTGTATAAAAAAATGGCATTAAAATAGTTTTAACATGCTCGCCCACCACAAATTAATTTAAAAAAATACCATTTTTTTATTTATCCTCTTATCTGAATAGTGGCACCTCTATTAGATCGGTAGTTATAAAATATTTTTGATCGCAAGTCACGAAGAGCTTGGTGTATGAGGGCGGGTCTTAAAGTCAACGCCGCAAAGACTGCTATACTACCATTCACCAAACGAAGACAAATAGGGAATTACAACGACCTGAAAATCTTTGGTAAACGGATAAACACAGTTAGCGAGGTAAAGTATCTGGGATTAACCTTGGACGCCAAACTGACATGGAACCAACAATTAAACAAAACCCTAAACAAAGCAAAACTGTGGCTAATGCGGTGCAGGAGCTTGGTTGGGAATACCTGGGGACTCAAGCCCCAGATGATGCAATGGCTCTATGTCACAGTCATCAGACCCCTGATATCATATGGGTCTGTAGTCTGGTTGACAAAAACATAGCAGATTATGATAGCAAACAATCTTAACAGTTTGCAGAGGCTGGCCTGCCTGTGTATCAGTGGAGTGATGAAAAGTACCCCCACTGCAGCAATGGAAGTCATACTGGGACTAATACCCCTAGACATGCACATCAGAATGGAGGCTATTTGCAGCGCCTCAAGGATGATCACAAATGGGGAATGGACATAACACCCCGTAAAAATTGGACATACAAGAGCCACGGATCTAATCAACGATGAGCTTTTGGATGTGCAATATGATCGTATGAAAGCAACATACGATTTCACAAAGCGTTTCAAGATTGACTGGAACTTTGATAAATGGACAAACAGTGCATCCCCGTCGTATAACAAGGGTCTAGTTTGGTACACCGATGGATCAAAAACCGCCAACGGTGTGGGCGCAGGTATATTTGGGGAAAAGCCCAAATATATATATCCTGCAATACGTATCACCTAATTGTATGTACATACAGTATGTCTACTTAAGTTGGAACCATAAGGATAACTCTTTTATTGTTGGATTTATAAAAAAAATTATTCTTGATAAAAAGTTGTGCATTGTCCAAAACTTAAAATGCAATCATCAGATATCAATTTTCTTAAGCCGTACCTATACGAGGTTTATCCAAAAAATGTCAATTTTACTTAAGAGTAAAGTACCTCTATTTTTTACAATACAGAAGAATGTTATAAGTAAAGTTATTTTGAATTATAAGTTATATTCAAATATGCAATTACAGCCATTTAGCATGGTATTTATACATATTTTTTTCCTCGCTCTTGATACGGAAATATTCAGATACCGCTGGGCAGACAATAAAGGTGGCGCCCACGTCTTATAAATGCAGGCGTGGTAACCATTGATATAAGAATAAATTGAAAATGAATAGCAGTTTTAAAGATAAATTAGTCAAATTTATTTTACTGCACTTTGTAAATAACGCGCAAGGTAAATAAAATAGCGCATTTTTATTTCAGAGCCACAAATCCACGTTTATTTAATATACATTGCCGGATTAAATGTCCTGTTAAAAGTTCGTTTCCTGCTAGACAGAGATTGAATTATATTTAAATTCGTAGTAAGTTTGCCGAGTGTTTTTATTTCGGATTTATCGATGGAAGTTCGACTACAGAACGACTCCGCTATTAAACTTTGAACAGTATTCATTTTAATTAAATTTAAAACCGTCAGAATGTACACAAATAACCATTACAAAGGTAACCGCAATTGCTAAAATAATCCTAAATCATTGACCGGAGTAATCGCAGTAGACACAGTGTGAGCGAAACAACTCAATTCGGTATAAACTAAACAAAATTTGTCCTTGATCTGCACCTTGACCATTTTAGGATTGTAATTAAATGGAGTCTCCCGATACGTCAACACACATTCCAAAAACATTTAATTAATAAATAGACAAAGTCATACAAAGTTTTAAACAGAAATCAATCTTTTTTATGATCAAACATAAACACTATAGGAAAAATCCTTTAGCGCATTAATTGATGAAGCCAGTGGGATTGCGTGTCCGTCCATGACTATATCCGGTTCTGTAATGTTAACCTTTTTAGAGAAAACTGCTGTCTGGGTTTTTTAGCGTTAAATTCAACTTGGTTACTGACACCCCAAGCCAAAATTTTTTCCAGGTCTTTGTTGAGGTGTGACACTTCATGCTGTCTGCGAAGATGTGCGTCGGCAGCCGGTGTTTGTGCATTCAACGAGAAAGATGATATAAGTGTGCTATCGTCAGCAAAACTAAATATCGGATTTTTCGTTTTCAGTAAAAAGTCGATAATGTAGAGTAAGAAGAGAGTGGGAGGCAATATGGACCCTTCGGGAACATCGCCATTGATGGTGAAGGTGTCTGAGAGAAATCCGTCAATCGCCACTTGCAGAGAGCGGCCCTTAAGATAGCTAGACAACCATGCACAGGATCGACTGAGCATACCATAGGATCGCAGTTTACTTAGAAGTCCCTCATGCCAAACACGATCAAAGGCTTTAAAAATACCCAGTGCAACAGCCCGACACTTCCCATGAAGATCTCCAGCTGATCTGGACTTCCGAAAACCATATTGATGATCGCTGATAATGTTAAAGCCTTCCAGGTACTTTAGAAGATGTTGGTTAATGGTCTGTATTGAGAGTCCTAAATCTACCGCCTGCGTTTGAAACCGAAAAGTATAATATTAACTATATTAAATGCATTTCTCATGTGTACCTATTAAATAAAAATATTGTACTAAATATGTGTGTATTTTTTAATTTTCTACTCGTAAAGTTATTTATATATATCCCAAGAACATCAAATTGCAATGTTTCAAGGAAATCACAGTGGCAACGCTGTATGCTCATAGTGTAAAAATCACCCTTTACTCATTTCACTCATTATCGCCGGCTGTATTGTTACCGGTTTATCGCTATTGCTATTGTGATTGAGATCTATTGTGTTTTTGGATTAATTTTTAGTACTTTTTCGAATTAAAACTATTTAGATATATAAACATGGCGTGTAATAAGTTCGACTATTCTAACCCCGGATTAATATTTCGTCGTTAAGTGAGAATAATGAGGTTACGTTTTTTTAGGTAAAGCAGGGGTGTAGCTAATTCTATACTATATTTTAAGTAAATATTGCAAAAATATGAATTATTTCTTTATATTATCTGAATTTCTGTAAAAAATACCTACAACGATTACCTATTTATGACTAAATTATCTAAACATGTACCTTAATACAGCATTGTCATTTTTTAAAGCCATCTTCTTCTAAATTATTTGAAACTGAAGAACTGTGTATGATTGTAAATAAGTGGTGTTTTATGAATGGAATGTTTTGTCTCCCTTTTATACAGGGTGTTATGGAAATGACTTATTATATTTAAATGGGTGACTCCTAGGGTGTCCTAGAGAAAATCTACATACTTTTTTTTTAATCGAATATCTAAATAGTAAGGTAAAAACTCTTTTTACCCACATACTGTCGCGCCGTTCCATCTTGATTCAGTTAGCAACAATGTGGCTCACTAGAGTATACTAACGGTGTTGTCAGATCACAACGCATGTTTCGCCCTTGCTTGGACACCTGCCGCGCGCGCCTATCGTTGCTTCAGTATGTTTCGAGACTCGGGAATGGGATGATGCTGTCGAGGGTTCTACGTGCTTGATGTATACGAATTTTAAACGTTTTGTTGTACCTTAAAATTGTAGTATTTTTTTTTTTTAAGTTTGAAAAAGAAGTCATAACCCGGGTCAAAGACGTCTTGTTGTCAAAAACTGAACACGTGCGTTTACAATTCTGTATTGCAATATACAACACCGCCTCAATAAACTATTGATTGCGAACGTCCTCAGTAGCGGCCACGTAAATTTTCAGATTTCATATAAACTGTATATTTCGCTTAATAATTCAAAGCGCCATTTATGGTTATTTTTCTTCAATTTTTTTTCATCTCAGAATTTGCCGGTTTAAATTTAATAAGTAATTTCCATAACCCTGTATTATATGTTTATGACACATTCGTATAATGTAACATATTGGATTGGATTCTAATCGTAATCAGTGGAAGTGATAGGTGGAGCTGCGAATTTGCGTAAATTTACTTACCTTAACATACAGGTAGGTATTAGGTATGAATAATAATATTCAAATTATTATAAAAATGTAGTTAGATAAGTAATTGTCCATCAGAAAATATTAAAATTATTTCTAATACAACAATCACCAAACAAAACAACACATACGACTTTCTAAAAAAGCCATAAACATAACATTTTTTAATCAAAACTGGAAACAAATTGTTCTCTAACGTTCTCTCTTGTCTACCGGACTTACTATAAAAATAGATCCAATATTAATTGAGTCAAAATAAAGCCCATTGAATTGCACATTTAAAAAATATTGATTAATTAGCTCCTTTCATAAAGAAGTTACGGTGAAGTGTTTTTAAAAAATTATTTGTCTTTTTTTAGATATTTCTATTATAGTATTTACAAAATATTTGTAAATACATCATATACCAAGAGGAAAAGAATTGAATAAGAAATAGAACTAAAAAAAAAACTAGTTTGTATCTTTTTCATGTGAGCTTGAAGTTAGAATTTGTGTTTTGACTTTTTCACATTTTTGCATATATCTTAAAAAAATTTGCTTGGTTGAAAACGCCCTTGGCCATAGGCGAATATTCTAAATATTATACAGTATTATTATTATTAACGACCAAAAAATGTGAAATAGCTCTAACAATAAAATACCCTATTTTCCAAAAATACATCAAAATACCATTTTGAGGCTCTTTCTAGAATTATCCGTTGTCTGTAAAAATACTGACGAGAAGCAGCCGCCTATGAGATACAATAATAATTAGGTCATTTTATAAAGTCCCTCATGTATTATGTTTTTTTTATGTACTTAGATCAATTTCATATTTCTTGGCCACATTGTAGAATATTGCGGATTTTCAACCAAGCAAAACTTTTTAGCAAGAGTGGTTTTTTCGATAAAATGAAGGATAACAAGTGTCCCAATATTATGAGAGACAATAAAACTATGTTATATTTCTTGTTCATTATATTTTTAAAAATGACATGTTTCTCTATCACTGTAGCTTCTTCAGACTGAGAAATATTTTTAACTGTCTGTTCTTTCTCAGAAAACATGTTAAGATATCGTCAACATACCTGTGCCAATAAAGAAACTGTTTAAGAAGAGGGTGTTTACTAATTCTACTTTCAAAAAAATCCATAAATATTTCAGCTAGTAACGGACTGAGTGGGTTCCCCATAAATTTTCCCGGAACGGAGAGACAGTTAAAAATATTTCTCGAATATATCAATAGTTTACATAAAAATATTAATTTCACAATAGAGGAAGAAAACCAGAATTCCATTAACTTCCTAGTTTTAATTGTAAAAAGAGATAATAATAAACATATTTTCTCAGTTTTCCACAAACGTTCTCATACAGACACAGCGATCCATAATTCTTCTTGTCACCCAATACAACATAAGCTTTCCACAGTATGATTCATAGACTATTAACTCTCCCACTGAACAAAAATAACTTTCATAAGGAACTAAATATCATTAAACAAATAGCAGTCAATAATGGTTATTCTTTGAATTTAATGAACAAAATCTTAAAAAAAGACTTACAAAAAAACTATGGATTTAGTTATCCCAAATAGTAAAACGTCAGCAGATAAATTTAAAGTTGTTACTTTCATTGGAAAACCTAGCAAAAATGTGGGTAAGGTGCTTAATAAACTCAACCTAAGGGTAGCTTACAAAACTAACAACACTTTAGGGGAATATATAAAAAATAATAAAACTAAAAATCTTAAAAATCGAAAATCAGAGGTGTATGAACTAAAATGTAAAGATTGTCCGAGAACATACATTGGCCAAACAGGGAGATATTTTGGAAAAAGAATACAAGAACATTATAATAGTTACATAAAAGATAAAACAGATTCTAATTATTCCAGCCATTTAAAAGAAAAACAACATAATTTTGATTCAAATTTTAAAATCCTACATACTGAAAATAAAGGCATAAAACTTAATCTGTTAGAATCCATGGAAATAAATAAACTTAAAAATACCGATGTTTTACTGAATGATTAAATAGGCCTTAAAAATTCTCCTTTGTTAAATTTATTTCACTAATCCGCTATTATATGTATAAATAAATCTATAAAATAATTTATATAATCACTTTACTGACCATTTGGAAAATCCCACTGTTACTATTATATCCCCTACACCCTACACCATCTTTAAACCTGTAATAATATTTTAAGATTGTACACTTTGTCAGATATAGAAAAATATTCAATCTTTCTCAATCTGAAGAAAATGCAGTGATAGCGAAACATGTAATTTTTAAGAATATAGTGGAAAAGAAATATAACGTAGTTTTATTGTTTCTCCTAATATTAGTTATGGATTTCCACCAAGTATCGGCTGAATCATTAAACAGTTTCCTATTTGTTTTCACAATTTTTGGCCACTCAATGCATAATTTCAGATATTCGACTATCTTGAACGCAGTGACTTCAGACACATACAATATGCACAGTATAAGTTGTTAAATATTTTTTCTCTGAACCTTTATCAATTATAATTTCTTTTACGACGATTGTTTTCCATGAACGAGATTTACGATCTTTGGCTAATCCTACCACTGTCATATCCCGTACACATGAATTTAATGATTTGTGGGTCCTTCACGCAATATTATTCCAAACACGTCTGAGATGCAACATCACGCCTCAAATGGCACTGATTCGTGTGTCAACCTACTGGACCAATGTTTCGGCCGAGGCTACAAGGGGCAAATCGTTAACTCATTAAACCGAGCCTGTCGTATCTTGTACAGAGTGGACAACTCTCCAATCCATTTTTACACGAAGAACATTTTTTATTGTGATATATATTTTACCATGCATAGTGTAAAACGATTAGAACAAGTACCACAGTCAAATTATTTTAAATTATAACCATACGGGTTTCGTACATTTGGCCTTGTTTTCATGAGCGATATAAATTGCTGCCCGCAGAGATGAAACTCGATCCCTAATTTTTAAATTCTGGCTCAACGACTACATGCAACGAATAATAAATCGCTAGCTGCAAAGGCAACAATAATATTTGCACAACCGAACCATCTTTATTTATACACAGGCCGGGGATGATACTATGCATTATTTGTTGTACCATTTGCTTGTTAGGATGTGAATCTACATGTACCATTCGTTCGTTCGTAACATGATTTATAATGTGACGGAATATTTTATTACATAGCTCCGCTTCACACAATCAATTTTAAATAAAACAATTGCCGGTACAGTATACAGGGTTTTATGGAAATGGCTCGTCACATTTAAATGAGTGGTTCCTTTGGTGTCCTAATGAACCACTACAGTTTTTATACTTATAGTTGTTACAGAATTATACCGTTGATTCTTACTGCCATAAATAAACTACCTGATTAAACCCTATTGTATACGCCTGAACCTCTTCAAAGCTAAATGTAAAATAATGATAACAATTAATGATAATTGAAAATAATATAATTTAAAAGTATAACTAGTAGGATAACAAGTACAATAAAAATTAATTAAATTCTAAGAACTTATTGATAATTTATTCAAAATTTAAATCTGCATCACTATCACTATCTTCATCTAAGCCTAAACTTATAATTAAGGGTTGAACATTTGTAATCATACAATTGTAAGAATTTTCCACCTTAAGTACATGCTGTACACAGTTTTTACAGCTGTCTGCAGAAATTTTTCTTACTTCGTTTTTAATTAATTCTACTACAGATGCATTTAATGTAGGAGAAATATTATTTCTCCTAATATTGGATTTTAATTGGTGCCATATTAGCTCAATAGGATTGAAACCTTTATTTAAATACAAGGAAGGGAGAGGAAGACGCAACACTGTATGTCCATTTTCTGCTGCAAGTTTGTCACACTCGTATTCCTTATTTATTTTAAAAGCTTTTAATACTTCTAGCAGTTCTCGTTTTTTGTAAGTTTCTTCAAAATATAAATCATTTTCAATCATAAAATTTTGAATGTCTGCTTTTGTATTATTAGAATTGGGAATAATTTTTGCTTGCCGACTATGCTATCTAGCTTTGTCCATTACAATGACGCTATTTTCAGGTAGATTTTTAAGAAGTTTATGTTTAAACCAATCTTCAAAAAGTTGTGCGTCGATATCTTGATGGTAATCTAAAGAAGAATCTGTTATGTTTTTAGCTGAAAGCAACAGAAAATTTGGAACAAACCCGTTCTCTGAACCAGCATGTAATATTGTGATTCTTTTGCGTTTATTTGATGGTGCCTTGGTTTGCCATTTTTTGGAAGAATCATCCCAACCTTTTCTTGGAGTGTCATGGGTATCGAACCATGTTTCGTCAAGGTAAATAATTCGACGATTTTCTTCTCTAAATTGTTTAACAGCTGTTAAATATTTAAGTCTCCATTCCCGACACTTGAAGATGCCCCCCTATCAGCACAATTCTAAGGACGCCACATTCTACCACTAATAAGCCTAACTAAAACTTACTCGCCGGAAATCCACTAAAGATTAAAATTATTAAAAATCACTTTGTATTTATATATGCATCAGGCAAAGGTATATATTTAATTTGTATACCTGGTCCGGCTCGGCTCGAAAAGGTTTTAAAATTTGGGATTTCCTTATTAATTTTATGGTCGAAGGGATAATGAGTTTTATTACAGTCAAAAGATCAACGGTATAATTCTGCAAAAACTATACATGAATCAGTGCTATTTGGGACGTTGCATCAGTGTTTGGAATATTGCGTCAAGGGTCCACAAATCATTAAATTCATGTGTACGGAATATGCATGTGGCAAGACTAGCCAAAGATCGTAGATCTGATTCATAAAAAGCAATCGTAGTAAAAAAATTATTTAAGCGTGTGCGAACAAGCTCGACCAGCAATTCCTTTTAAACAGATTCAGTAGATTAATCCTTATAAAAATAAGTACTATTTAAAGTAATATTAGCGCTTAGAATACAGTGGAGATATTACCTCAATAATCCACAAATCAGTAAGTTCATTTGAACATGATGTATCAGTGGGCAAAATAGCAAAATATTACTCCTAAATGTATGATTTTTTAATAATACAGATGACGATGTAGAAAAAGCAGTACGTTCCATTATATAAAAACGTTTATGTCCAAAAATAATTTCATTCCGATACTTCTCATGTGCTAGCAGCAGAGACCGTAAAAAATAGTGAATATTTCTAGTTATTGGTAATTCAACAAGGTATTTATGTAGTCATGTAATGACAACTGCAATTCTACAAGATATAAGGGAATTACTTGTAAGCCATCAAATAACATTGTTACTAATAATAACCAATGAAAGTTTTACATTTGTTACTAACATTACTTGTATGTTTGTAACATAAGCTAAAACTAAAGAATCAGATAGAGAAAAGTGGAAAAATTCTTTAAATTTTAATGTTTTTATACCACCCTTAATAAATTCGATACAGCCTGATCTAGAAATCCACCTTTAATATTGGTCCAGTATGATGATAGGCGATGGCGTTTGTATGCTATATTTGGAATATGGCATTGCAATGATATTGTGTCAAGGATCAAATAATTATTCTATAAATTGGAGAACGCTTTGCATATGTTTCCCTACAGAAAATTAGTTCTACAGATTGATATATTATCAATTTCATAAGAACAGTGACATTGCGTGTAACAATTATTTTGAACAAGTAATAAAGTGCTTTGATGCGACTGGTCACAGACCATTGGTAATGAATCATCACGAATGGGTTCCGACTAGTAGCTTTCCATGTAATTTTTAATATAAACTAAATTTTAATATTTCATTAATTACTTCTTTCCGCCGAATCCTAGGCTCCCGTCTATTATACTACTTGCAAACAACATTCATTTTAAATGTTCACTAACCTCACTTTAGGCGAAACTGCCAGTAGCAGATATAATAATTGCGATACGGCCAGGCCAAGAAAACGAGATTGATTTATTTTCAAAAGAAAATGGACAGCACTGAAGCCGAGCCGCAGGCAAAACCACAGCGTAAGTTCTAGCCCACCATTTTGGAGTTAACAACTTGAGGGTTTTTCTTTGCTCCGCTGTTTTTGTCGGTTACTGGCTTTTTGTGGGTTTAAAACTACGGAGGAGTTGAGTTTTTGGATACAAAGATCGATAGGTAAAATTTGGAGAAAGAATGGTCGTTGGAATTGTGTTTGACGAGATATTGAGAATGTAGTAACGAAAAATTTCTTCGTAATATCAAATTTAACTTAGGATCGGTGTGAGTGTGTGTAATGTTGAGCTTAATGGGTTTAATTTAGTGATGTAATGTTAATTAAATTACAGAAGAAAATACTGTGAGTATTAATACAGAGTGTTTCAGAAAACATGTGCCATCGCTTGTGTAATAATTCCTTATCCAAAAATAAGACAAATAGTTCCTATCAAAAGCTGACTTCAAATAAATATTGAGATGATTTTTTAGTCATTAAAATTTATAATTCTGAATGATATCAAAATGTGAAAAAGTCAGTGTCGCACCTATTTTTTGTTAAAAATTATTAGAGCGCCTGATTGCATGCACGATCCTGGTAAACCTGTTCAGACATTTTTATTCGTAAAATATATACTATTTACGTACTTGTTATAACCAAAATTTCACTAAAATTACTACGTCGTCGATTCGGTAATATCTTGAAAAATCCGAAAAAAAAAAAATATTTTAATACCCTGTTTTTTTCAAACAAAGCATCTGCGGACCCTTATTGATAGGAACTATTCATCTTTTTTTTGATTAGGAATCACCACACGAGCAATGGCACTTTCTTTGTTAAGCTCCGTATTTTTTAGGATTTCCAATTAAAATGCTTCTCGTAAAATAGGTTGGTTGGTTGATTGATTGGTTAAAGGCCCGAACTTCCGTTCCTTCTATGAGGTCCAGTAACCTTCTACCAAGCTTATCATGCGGGAGGTTATCACAACGTTGTATGTTCCTGAAGAAATTTTGTCTTCTACGCAGCGGTATATTATGTGTGAGGCGGTTTCATCCTATTCGCCGCAGAGTCTTCATTCAATTGATCCGTTGTTTATACCTATCCATTGAAGGTGTTCTCGCAGGTGGCAGTGGACTGTTAGCAAATCCATCATCTGCTTCAGCTGGGGCCGCGTCAGGGCTAGCATCCCATTCCATAGTATTTTCGATCGTTTTTAAAATAACGGCCCGTGCGTGTTTTTTACCATGATAACCCTTGCTATCGAGATAGGTGTTGTTTTTTCGACCATCTACGTAACGTGGGTACTCTATTAAATTAATTCAAAGTTTCTCTCTGTATCTGTATCTATATGAAGGGCAGGCTACATATAAACGCCTTAATTTAAACCATGCGTTATGAGATATGGCGACCTCCGAGCCAAAATTCTATTCCGATTCATTCAATTGAAATACAATAAAGCAATAAAGTTAAAAGACTATCATTTACCGCAAAAATATAGCCGACTCGGCTCGAGTCAAGAAACCATTGATTTCAGTGCAGGTAAATTCTAATTACTTTCATTTAGAAACACGATTTCATTTAAAGTACTAGTCAAAAAATAATAAATTATAGTATTATTGGAAAGAGATATAAACGACCTTTAAAATGCCAATTGATTACGCTTCCCATTAAAGATTTTTTAGGGTAACATCTACCCCTGCCTGGGGAGAAATAATTCCCGACTTCTTTCATCTTCTATTTGCTTCTGTTTTCATTCACAGGTCTTTGTTAGGAAAAACAAACAATCCACGGACGTGACTCAAAAGTCTATATTTTTATCCAGGCATGCTTGACAGAGTCTTATCATATTGGGTTACGAATTACTACAATCAATACAATAAATTTAACACGCAAAAACTGAAAAACAACAAAGAATTTTATTTAACAAGAAGTCAAGCTGTAAGTTGTTTCTTAACTGATAGTAAATCACTTTGGTTCTTTCTTGAAAAATGCAATTTATTGAAGAAGAAAAATGCATAACGGAAAAAACAATGAATAGCACAATATAAAAGCACTACAGTCTTCTATTAAATTTGGTCTTCAAAATCAATCAATCAATATCCCCATTGAAGCCCTCTGTATCTTCCTGTAGGGTTCCATCGCGCATAAGATTAGTATAAAAATGCTGATCCGCAGCAGGAATCAGGTCCATGTAAGATTTTATATCGTTCAGTTTAAGTGTTGGTATTGTTTTACTTTGAGGCACTCTTCTAAGATATCACGAAATACTGCGCCTCAAGTTGGTATCCTTCCCTTTTTTTTTAAGGTTTATCCAGTTTATGTCGCTCTCGTAATCTATTTTTATAAAAAATGCTCTAAAGTTTGTTCAGGTTTATTTTTCACAATTTTAATTTTTTTTATATGTAACAAGATACTCGTTTCATCTAAAACGTCTTTTTTCTATTTGTAAATTTTTTTAATACTCTAAAATAAACAAAATGACTAAATACCTAAATCAACAATATTTAAAAACACATTTAGCAAAAAAAAATCCAAATTACTTTATTTTATAAAATTAATCTTATCGACGAGGTATTATCGCCTGGGTTTCCACATTGTTTAATAAATCAATATTTAACAAATTAACTTTATTGTTAACATAAACCGACTGTTTGGTGGTTCCGTCTTGCATAACGCGCACTGCCCAGTACTTTATTGCGAAACTTGAATACAGGTTTCTCTAATTTTCAATTAGGTCATATTCCTCATAGAATGGCGTCCATAGGTATTTTACGTCATATCTTAAATGCAAATAGATAAAACACTTTTTGTGATTCTAAAGAACCAGCTAACTAAATTCTTAGTTGGGTCCTTATCGCAGAAGGGGGTCCAATTAACAGAAAACGACAATAAAAAATTATGCTAATTTTCAGAGCTGGAAAGTTGCCCATCTAAGAATGTGAATTGTTTATTCTTCAAATACTGTTAACCAAAGTCGTATCCTTGTAAATACTACTAACTATTTAATAAATTATTTTTCCATGCATAGAACCTTAATTCCATTTTCCAATGCTTCATGCTAGATTATTAATGTTAAATATATCTAGTTCCGTGCAATATGCACGTAGGTAATATTGTTATCTAAACAATGAATATTAACTCAGGTCCATTTAAATTTCATACAATACGATGATCATTATGATACAGCCCTAGTACGGCCGGTAAACTTATCATTGTTAAATTATTATCTGAATAACGATATACGGTGTGTTTTTTAATTGCGCTCCAAATTTAGGGCGTAATTTCTTACGATATTTTAGGAAAGAAAGTTTTTATAAACAACAAATATACTTTGGCTTGTTGCTAGTTTCTCAAAACTTTGTGGTTACTTTAAATTAGATAATAAGAGCTTTTATAGTTTAAAGCAATAAATATTACCATTGGCATAGTTAAGTGTGAGTCCGTCGACATAGTCTTCGAAAAAAGAAGACCGCCATTGTTCGTTTCCATCTATTATTATTTGCAAAATATCTAAGACAATAAAAGTTGAAAGGAGTCATGCACAGTAAACCGTTCGCGATTTTCCAAAAGCTGTATTTCCTTGTGTAAAATTAAAAAAATTAATAAAAATATGTTTCTTATTACTTCTTTCCTTTCTACATTTAAAACGCCTAGAAAGTAATTATTTGGTCGTTACACAAAAATAAAATTTTAAAAATAATTTCACCATACTTGTGAACCCCCTCTATCATAGGTCACGAGCCGCCACTGTTTACAACAAAAGTTCGCCACATGATCTTGGTCGTTCAGACCGATTCAGTATTCAATAACTCACAGGTGGAGTTTACTACTTACTATTTCATTCCAGTTATTCTGACGATGAAACGTCGCGCATTAACCATAATAACTTTGTTCCAAAAACGTTATTACGGAACGTTATTCTTTTATTACGTTGTAATCTGTAACGATATCGTTATTCCAATCACTACAATAATTACGGGTATTTGTAAGATTCGTCACAGGTGATAGACGCAGGTGTTATGACCAACAATTCCATAGTGCTAAAACATATATTTGAATTTCACGTTACCCTGTTGATAATGCGGTCTTCTGTGATGTAATATATTATCATGTAGCAATGCTAATAAGCAGTATATTAGTTTAACGACCACGAGATAATAATCTAAGCTGTGCGGAGATTACCTTTAAATCTTAATGCGAATCAATAACGATTAATTTAAAATTCATATTAAGCGGTTTCAGAATGTTGTTCTACAGTGTTAATAGTGACATTAGTGTTGGAAAAAACCGATGATTTTAATAAGCGAGTACTTGATACTCGAGCGATTTTAATAATCGAGTGAATCGCTTGAGTGAATCGCTTGAAATTCCAATTCACCAAGCGATGACGTCACCGACTGCTTGACCGGCAGCCGAGCCGTTTACATGTGATCAGAAATTTATTTATTCGTGAATAATGAATTTTTACCAAGTGTCTCGATACCAAACAAAAAAACTGCAAAAATCACCCAAAATATGTATTTATTATTCAGGCTTATTCTTGTGCTTTTTTAAAACAGAAGGTAATACCGAGAGTTATTTTTCGTTACATCTTTCTCAATTTACGAGCATAAAATAAATAGATATTTAAAATGGCTTGTCAAATTATTCCACTCTAAATTATCAGGTGCGCCCTTCAAAAATTTAGGCTTAGTTACGCGACAGGCAAAATAAGAAAATAGGTGATTATTTTTTTAAATTCATGTTTATAGTTACCTAAAAGTTCCTGTTTAAATTTAAGAATGTTTACTTTTGGTTACCAAAAAATTTGTCGATATCTATGTTTTGTTAACTATTTTGCTCGTTTTCTTATTTTCCATTTTTAAGAAGTCTTCTTGAGTTTAATAATAAAAAGTTCCTGATTAGATTTAAAAATGTTTACTATAAGATTACCAATGAATTTTTCTATATATTTTGTTAACCATTTTGTTCGTTTTGTTATTTTTATTTACAATTTCTATTATTATGTTATTTTTGAGAAGTTTTCTCGAGTTTATAGCAAAAAAAAATTTAAAAATTTTTCCTTTAATTTTTTAATATTTACAATCGGAGACATAAACTACGTCGCTGGCTAGCCAGTTAAAACAAAACTTTACAAAACTCATGTCGCGATGACGCTAAGGGATTTGGCATTTTTTTTATATGCACCTTCTCGTTTATGTGCCTTTAAGAAAGACGTATGTCGTATACCTGCTCAGCGTCAAACTCGAACGTCGCCAATCGGATGGCGCGGCGCGTAGACCGAAGGTCGTGTAACAAGTGACAGGCGATATTTTTCGGTTTATCGCCTGAATTTATAACTAGAGTATTCCCTATCGAGCGAAAAACTGATCGAATATACGAGCAGTTTTTTAACTCGATCACACTACAGCGGTGCATTTCCGTCGGCGTCAAGCGAAGCGTGGGTATCGAGTGAAAGATACGAGATACCATCTTTTTTGTAAAAAATATCAGAGGACATGTTCGCAGAGACGTCACTGGTGGAACAATTGAATAAAATTTGTGGTTCTATATCCTATTGACACATAATAAAAATTGAGAATAATATTTACTTTCGGAGATATTAAAAAATAACCATTTAAAAAATAAAAATTCAACACCCTGTACTAAACAAGTTCAGCCGTTGCGGACATATATTCTTATGAACTTTTCTTTATAAAATGGTTTAAGGAATCACACCCTGAAACATTAACGCGTCCTTAAGGAACACCCTGTATATGGTTTTAAAGTAGATCTTAAGTTAACAAATTGACTTATTGAGTATTCATTGTATTATAACAGAAATGTATAATTTTTAAAGTATCCCATATAAAAAATGTCTAGTATTTTTATGAAATAAAAAGACCCATACCTTCTTTAAATTTTCTTACCTTTGAAATATTTTTTCTAAAGCATTATTTTAATGAATTTTATCTCAGAAACCGTTGGAGATGGGTATAGCAAAAAAAAATTAACAGACGTTACTTTGGTTTTTTTTACATTGTATCGAAAATTTGAAAATGTGGATACATGTTTCTATAAAAAATATTCCGAAAATATTTTGAAAATTCATGGATTAATGGGAATCTTTCGATCTTCTATTGTAATAATTTAAAATATTATTAGAAAACATATTTTTTTCCATATATGTAAAGCTCAAATTTATTCAGGCTGAGTACTTTATTCTTAAAATAAGTAACTATTTTTTGTGTGTATGCCATTAGATTGCATAAGCTTGACATTGTGGTTGTCATAGTGCTGATCGGCCTTAATGGTAATGCATCCTTTGTGTTTCTTAGCAAAAAAGAACGCTAATATGATTGTATTTGCGTATTTGTTCTTCCGGATTGATAAATATATGCTGTGATCAGGGCCCCGCAAACGGGCGGCATGCCCAAGGGGCGCCAAAAGGGGCATTGTGAAAAATAACATTTTTACACCTAATATATTTTAAAACAAAAATTACTGCTTACAAACATATTGAAACTATTTGGGTGGTTCTTATGGTTACTTAGATAGGTATTGTCGATATTAGCGAAGAAAATAATAACATTAAAATATCAGATTTGTTGGGTTCGTTTCTGGTTTTAAAAAATAAAAAAAAGTGTCTCGTTAATAACATTATACAATATACTTAATAAATAAGGTGGAACAGTCGTGTCAACAAAGTTTGATTGACACGATTTTTACAGTGTGGTTAAGATTTAGTACGAAAAGTCTCGAATATGTATTAAAGCGTTTTATTGTTCTTAATTTCAATTGTGGCTACGATATTTTATTATGTTTTCTCATGCAGAATTAAGGAGAATAAACCATTTTCCTAATTACAAACCTAAATCATTAAGGGTTATTTGCAGAAAATTAATTTTGTCAGCTATTCCAATGCTAATTTTAATAAATAAAAATCGAATGCGGTTTTGAAAAACCATTTATTCATTGAAATGGCTATAGGAATAGTTGATGAAATGAGTTTTTTGTACATAACTCTTAATGGATTGGCAATTGCAATAGGGTTGCAATTAGAAACATGTTTGATTTCTAATTCCGCATGGAATGGAAAAATATACTACAGGAGCTGCGATTGAATATAAGAAAAATTAAGTGCTTTAAAATTTGATACTAAATTTAGGACGCCCCGTACAATCTGTATCCATCAAACTTGATACCGAAACTTTTCATTTCTCGATTGTTCTTTAAACCTATGAGGACACATGAGATGCATGAGCCGAAAAGTGCACCATTATATAAAGCTCCTTTCTCAGATATAATATTTCATGTTTATATGAATTTGTGCAAATAAGCATAAATCATAAGAAATAGAAAATTCCAAAACGAGGGATATTTAAAACCTCGTTAGGGCCATATTTATTTGGAAACATCGATAACCTCTTGCGACTCCATAGAAAATTATGCGAAACACATTAAGGCACATTTTTCATCCTATGCGTACCTTCCCCCGATTTAATATAAATTCACCTGATTTCTAAATCTTATAAAATCGTCTCTAACGACTTGGAAAAACGATTTTACGAATGTCACGATGCTCGATTATGTCTTCTTGAAAAATACTTTTAGGCGAGGTTGCGGTTCTACTTTTGGACATAAATAATATTTTAATATATAGTGCAAAAGTGGGAAATACTGCGTACTTGTTGAAAAGAATGCATAGATTTTCGTTCGGCAGTACCTACGACACAAAAGTCTGAAGCAGTGACGGAAGGGAAAGCTAAACGGAACAAAGAACTTAGTTAAATTTATTATAAAAATAGTGAAAGTGACCATCATTTATGGCTGTATATATGACTGGAATAACTTTTATAAGAACTGCCATAAAACTATGGCAAAGTTTTAACAAAAATTTTCACTTATAATCTCTAGTACTTGAATTATCTCAAGTCGAAGACGAAGGATGATTTTCTCAAAAAAATCGTGTAGAAGGAAAATTTCCGTATATTTATTGAAGAACGAGGGTGATTCGGTAAGAAAATTTCGCCCTAAATTATTAATTTGAAGGTAGAAAAAATGAGGATTGCGTGATATTTTATGTTAATGGTTTTAAAATATGAAAAGAATGCTTTGATTGTCAATTATGTTGTCATGTCGCTTGTTGTTTAGGTTTATGTATGTGTAGTATTTTGAAGGGCATAGCATTTAAGAGCTGATGACTTATGCTAGTTGTTAGTTCGAAGAGCAATAATTTCCTATTTATCAACTTTAGTTGCATGTAATTGATATTAACAAAATAAAAATAGTTCAAATTTGTATTTTTATTTATATTTGATCTACTAAAGTTGGTAAAACATATTATTTAAAGAAAGTTGTGTTCTCATTTTAAGATCTGTTGACTTATAAATACAATAGTAGGTAGTTGTTAGTTTGAAGAGCAATAATATCCTATTCATCAACTTCGCCTGAAATTGTTATTGACAAAGTAAAAATGGTTCAAATTTTTATTTCCATATTTATTTAACTTACTAAAGTTGGTAGAAAATAAGTTTTTTTACCATATAAAAATTTATTTTATACAGCCAGGAGGCCATGGAATCCATGTCAAACACCGCGCGCTGTCTCCCGTACAATAGTTAAATTTAAAAATGGAACGGTTTGAGAAGTACCCTCCGTGTAAGTTTTGTAAAGATTTGAGTGAAATTAAAATGTATCATCGGAATTTTAAATTTCTAACGTATTTATTAGAAGAATGTAGGTCAGACATCTATTCGTCTAATTTGTTTAATATAATTAAATATCGTCTCCTATTGGTTTCTACAAAATACAGACTTCTTCATAGACGTCAGCAAAACAAAATTGTTTCGAAGTACTACATTTACTTCATCAAACATATAACATTTATAAATTTTGATGACTGTGTGCTCCCTTATTCCCTATTAAAAAAAGAAGAAGTGACACAAGAATTTCAAGAACATTTAGACGTTGTAATCAAAAATAATTAGGTACTTGTAAACTATAATAAATAACAATAATTTGCTGTTTCTATTTGTTTTTAATTTATATAATAATGTCTAGTAAAAGGTTTCGAATAATCAGAAATATAAAATAATTAAAATATCTGGTTCAGTCAAGCAAAATATCATTCTATACACAAACGTCAAAAAAATTCCACTGTATTACTTCCTGCTGCCTCGAGGAGGAGAAAAATTTCCGGAAATTTTCATGATATTCCCAATCGGTCACCTATCCAAGTACTAACCGTGCCCAACGTCGCTTGACTTGTCGATCGACGGTATTTGTACCCTTTTCAGTTTGCCTCTGTTATTTGTTGTGAAGAACGATAGCCTAGCTAGCACCCATTGCATCTGATTTATGCCTTATATTCTTGTAAAAATATTCATTTAAACCTGGTAATTTTTGTAATAAAAAATAAAATAATATTCGTCAGTAAAGTGTACCATACATTTTAAAATGTTTAACTACTGGAGTAATAAATAAATAATTTTATTATTTTGCAATATATTTTACTTGATTTCACTAAATTTATTAGAAATACTAACTTTACTTTTTTAATAATTTTGGTGCATTCTATAATATTACTTTGTAATTAATACAATATTTTATCGTAAAATAAAATCTTTACTGTAGTAATTTTACTATAGCATTTGTGCCGTGCACGTACAGTTGTTGCAAAATTTACAATATATTTAGTCATTAAGTGATTTTACTACATTTCTTAGACATCCTAACTATAGTTTTTTGTAATTTGTATTTACAATATTATTTTGGTACGGATTGCTAATAAAAAATGTAATTAATACTATATTTAGAATAAAATCTTTACTATAATAACACAAGACAATACATTTTAGGTCATTGGTTGTATATTGTATTAAAATGCATTTTTCTTGTTAATTTTGGGATGCTGAATACAAAAATGATAATGAAATTTAAAACGAACAAACGCGACAAACCCGTTTTCAAAAAAAAGTTTTCTATTTTATTTTTATCAAAATAATAAAAACTAGATAATTTTACACTTTTAGAGTCACTAAATGCGCTGTCGTTTGCTATTCTTTTGTGAAATGTTTCTGGAACATCTCTAACAAGAGTCCAACAGTAGTCGGCAAACATGGAAACATTCCAGTTTCCCTGGTACCTCCATTGTTGATATATCCTGACGGCAACAGCTCCGCAGTTGTCCGGAAAAAAGTCCAGTGTAGGAAATGGATTAGAGACATATTACAACCCATTTTTTGATAGAAGGACAGCGTATTTTCAACAAGAGTAGCGTAATTGTCAGCTTTTTTATTTCCCAAGAAATTAGTGACGACGAAGCGAAAGTCATTCCAAACGTTTTTTTCAATATTGTTGTCAAATTGTTCGTCTTTTAGAATATTTCGAATCTGTGGCCCAATAAAATTACCTTCCTTAATTTTTGCTTCATTTAGCCTAGGAAATTTCTAGCGTAGATACTGAAATGCTGGCCCATCTCTATTTAGTGCATTAACAAAGTTTTTCATTAGGCCGAATTTGATATGCAGAGGTGGTAACAAAATCTTTTTGGAGTCTACCAATGACAAATGTTGTAGATTCTTTTGCCCTGGCTCTAATGATTGTCGAACAGGCCAGTATTGTCTATTGTAATGAAGTGACCTTGCTCGACTGTCCCATTCACACAAAAAACAGCAAAACTTGGTGTAGCCTAGCTGCAACCCAAGGAAAAGTGCAACAACCTTTAAGTCGCCACATATCTGCAATTGGTGCTCATCATTTTATTTTTTGTCAATAGGAACTTCATATTGTCGTATGATTCTTTCATGTGAACTGCATATACGATTTGAATAGACGGAAGAATATTGCCATATGTAATACTCAATGTTGAACTGTCTATAAACAATCTCCATTCCACTGGTTTGTAGTTTATATAATTTAAAGCCGCCAATAAACCGTCAATGTTATTGCAGAACCCCAAGTTATTTTCCATGTCAAAAAATGGTGCTAGGCCTTTATGATGTTTACGAAAAACACTTACAGAGACACCGTCTTCTAATAGCTGCTGCTAATAGTCTGCTGCAATCTTGATCCTAGTAACTCTGCCTTACTTTTCGGAAGTTCTAGACCTCTCACGAGATCGTTTAATTCTGACTGGGTTATTTTGTTCGGGTTTGTTCGATCATAAATAGTATTTTAAAGTGCTACTGTGTAGACTAAATACGCCCTTATTGTATAAAGTATCACCGGGTGGTCTGGGAAATAATTCTTTTTCCATACATGGGTATTTGATAAGAATACTTAATTGCTAAAATTAATTAAATAGTATTAAATATTTCAATATTATCGCTTTTTTAGGGCGGTCTCGGATTAGTCGCTATTGTGTCAATATCCCTATTTAGGTAAATTTAATTAAAACTCATTACGTCGCTCTCTTATATTTGTGAACTGATTTTTATTATACTGTTGTACAAGGCAGACATGAAAGTGGATTTACATGGGTTTAAATGGATATCGCTCTTATTTTGAGCAATAGGGGGCTCGGACGTCGCATATGGGGGATCATTCCTGGGGACCCACCAAGCGGTGTTGTCGTGGTAAATTTCCTTAACTTGGTGAAAATGTAGATTTGGCAATGTAAGATCCATATATTGTTATTACAATACTAATATACCACGTGCGTTCTTGCGGTTACAGTGTTAATATATACTAATATTAAAAAAAAAGTTTATTTTCGGTTTCACACACCTAAACTAGTAAGATTTAGTTGATTTTATATACATTTTCGTTGTTGTCCAGTATAATTTTAATATAGTATTTTGTCCATCTTGGTCAAAATGTAATCAAATTTTCTTCCAAGTATAGGCCTGCTAAATTTCATAAAACTCATTTCGAATCACCGTTCCACATCAAAACAACAAAACAAAATATCAAAACAATAAAAGGTTTTCGCTCCTCCATTGTTGGTTAGGCCCCGCTGTAGTCACTTTCGACGGCGAATTATCGATGTGGTGTCAGATTGACAATTTAAGAAAATGTTTCAAATATATGTCATGAATTTATTCTATCAAATATTCATTATTTATAATAATTTTGCTATAAAAAATTAATTTGAATATGAAATATACATTGTGACTCTAGTTTTCATTTATAATGTAATTTAAATTCGGAATAAATACGAGTGACATTTTAAAATAAATTTAATAAGACAACCTGACAATTTCGCTTTTAGGATTTTAGGTTTCGGCCGCATTATTTTCACTATTTCAGAATACAAATGAAGAAATTAGTTAATGAAAGGTACAGGTATAAAAAAATCTATTTTCTAGTGTAAAGCTGCTTCTTTCAAAAAATGGTGTTTTAAGTACAATTTTAACTTCTTCCTGTTCTTAAATTCGATCAAATAATAAAAATTGAACTTTTTACTACCGCCATTCACGACATTCAATCCTTAGCTTGGAGGCAAGCAATAAAATACTTATTTACCATTTATTCAGCAGTAAGAAGCAGAATAAAGTGGAACAAAATAATAAGTAACATTACGTTACAAAACAACCAAGAATCGAATTCGATCCGTTGCGTGTTTAACACGAGGGGAAAATAACAGGGAGCATTAAAAGCAAACGGCAGCGGGTGAAAACTACCTCAATTATAGCACGATCACGTCAAGATGCATATCATATCAAATAGTTTGACGTTGGCAATCATGGTTCCTAATATGTAGTTTCGGCAACCCGAGCCATGCTATAACGCTGATCGATCTGGAGTGAGCAATCTCTACTCTTTAGTTTTAATGACTATACTCGTTGCGATATTGTAATTATTGTATCATTCATTTAGTTGCAAAATAGATTTTGTTCCATAAATTCAACATTTGCAACTATAGGCAGTATTCTGGTGAAGGCGTTTTTTTTCTTTCAATTTTTACCGCTTCCTTCGCTGCCAGGGCCATTCCCTAGAGAACCTACAGCTTAACGTGGAATCCGAACCACGATCCCCAGTATACGCTACGCCTTCAAGGGCTATCCACTCTTAGTTTCTCGCATTGTTGTATGACCTACCGATTGGGGAGTGCGTAACGTCCCCTGTACCCCACGAGATATCCGATCTCATCTGGCGTGAATGGGGTAGGGATGGGGGATGATACACTCACTTTTCCCTATTTTTTGCATAACGCCGGAGAGCAACGATTTCAGCATTTATTTATAGTTTCCAACTGTTTTTCGAACGTTCTTAGGACTGTGCTAACCTTTAATATTTAATTTTGGGCTTTATTGAATACTTTGTTATGGTATTATTACTAAATTGGCTTAAGTAAAATTCATTTAACCCGAACAAGCCCAAGATATTTGAGGTTATACAGTTATTCTATTTTTTAATTATAGATAATAATTATTGTTGCCCAGTATTTCAGCTGAAACCAATACTCTAGGGTTGCAACAGTCACAATATTGGCTTACTTACACTGCTGTTCTCATTATATTTGTTCACGTTTGCAGAACATGTATACTATAATAAATACTATAGCTAAACTACCCACATTATGCTGTTACCTATCTAAACTTGAAATATGGGCTACTTTTATCAGTTTGTTTGTTTTTATATTTAACTTTGTAGCCTACGTAAACCTAAAAATGATGCATTTTGAATTTGTTCGCTATAAGTTACTTCTCTAACCAGGTTTGTAGGTTGACATAATGTTAAATATTTAAATTCAGCCAGATATTAATTTGACTGTAGGAGAAACACCCATCTGATCAGTTTCTTTTTTGGTTTTTTTTTACCTTTAAACTTAAAATATTTTTGTATTATCAATGCCTTAAAAAAGTGTTGTGATCGCTCGAGCGAAAATCAGCTTGAGTCGATTATTGAAATAACCGACATCGCTCGATTATTAAATAAACTGTGCGAGTTATAAAATCAAGCGAAAATCGTCGCTTGTTACTTATTACCTTTCACTCGATACCAAGCTTCGCTTGATGCTGACTGAAATATGCTACTTGACAGTGTCATTGCTTGAAGTAAAAAACTACTATAGTTATAAATTCAAGCGAATATTCGAAAATCGTTGCCTTTCACTTGATACCCGATTTTCGCTCGATGCTGCGCGCCACCCGAAATGTGCGCTTTGGCGACGTTCGAGTCTGGCGCTCAGAAGGCTGACACGATATCCGTATTTTTTAAAGGCACATAAATGAGAAGGTGCATATAAAAAAAGTATGCCAAATCGCTTAGTGGAGGCATCGCGACATGGGATTTATTTTGACTGGCTAGCTAGTGTAAATTTTTAAAAAACGAAAGGATATCATTCTTAAAAAATAAAAATAAACTGTTCTTCCATAAACTATAGACTAAACTTACAAAAACAACCCCCGGTGTTTTATTAACACATTCTTCTCAGTCATAAAAATTTCAAGTGATTAATTCCAATCGCTCGAGCGATTCATTCGATTATTAAAAAAAAATCTAAATAAAAAAAGCTGCAGTATCCTCATCGTGGAGTCTACGATATTGTGCCACATTTACAGGTTGATATGCAGAAATTGATATGACAAAACGCTCAAGGTAAATTTTTCCCGAAGAAACCCATTTATTTTATCGAATGATAACGTTAAGAAATTATTTAGATTGACAAAACACCATACTCTCGATCTAATTAAATTGGTGAGACCACACACATCTGCAGTAACTTGTGTATCAACTTTAAGCTTTGAGACCAAAGTAAGTTGTGTTTTAAAGGTTTAATTAATCATTAAAAGTTAACATTTACCAAAAAGAGGGTGGGTGTTAGTTTGAGATAATGTTTTTACACGTATGACCTTCATAAAGTGTATATATAGAATTATCTGAAAAGCTAATATTTCAAATGAAAAACAAATTAAGATTATAATTATATATACGGAACATTACAGAATCATACTAAATGAAAAACCAAGCAATGCTTTTTATATTTAAATTCATTTGTCTTACGTATTCGATATTTCTGTACAATTAATTAGTCTATTCAATAACTTTGGAATTTGGCATTCCATTCATTGAAGTGCTTAATACTTCATGAACAACAATATTTTTCTAATTTTGATCTTTTGTTTTTGTTATTTTATATTATTCTTGCCATGCAGGTTCCTGCGTAGGTGTCCACCCTTTCATCCTTATCAGATTTGTATGTTTGTTGCAGCGCTTTGGAGTGTTTGGAAGTCCCGTATCCCTGGTCATTGTCGAATATTTTTCAACCAAGATAATTTCTTTCTCCCTAATCCTCTTTTTCCTCCTTTAATATTGCCCTTCAGGATAAGACGTTGAAAGTCATAACGTTCTTCACGTATAATATGTCCTAAGTACGATATTTTTCTTCTTCTTATAGTTTCAAAAAGTTCACGATCTGTCAATTCTCTGGAGTACTTCTTCATTTCTTATGTGATCAATTCATGATATTCTAAGCATTCTACGCAGAGTCCACAATTCGAATGCTTCCATTTTGTTTATTGAAGTAGTTTTTAAGGTCCATGCCTCTGCTCCATACAAAAGAACCGACCAGACATAGCACTTAACCACCATTCTGTATCTGATATTGAAACTCAATTTCCTATCTATGAGGAACTTCCAAAGCTTTAGGAAGGTTGCTCTTGCTTGTTCCATTCTGCATTTTATTTCTTGCTCTGGGTGGGTATTTTTTATTATGGAAATAAAATCTTATGTAATTTAAGGATTCTTATTAAATAATCCATTAGTTTTAAAACAAGTGAATTTTCGTGAATTTTTGAAGCACTCTCTGGTGCTAGTGATTTTTTAATTTTCGACCTGGCAACATTGCGTCGATAATCATTGCATTCATTGAAAACGGAAGTCGACCCTACCATGGTAAATATATTTATTCATACAACAATACTAATCGTCTAAATTCATTCTGTATACAAAAAATTGTATCAAAATATTCATTTTCCTCAAAAAATTAAATTAGTTTAAAAATGTTGCGGTTTGTTTATTTTAAAGATTGTTGTCGTGTAAACTACTCATAAGTTTAAAGATTTAACCAACGAAGAGGAGAGTCTGATTTTTTAAATAATAAATGCGTTGAAAAAAAAAATGGATATATTACAATATATAATATATAATAATAATAACGGTAGTATCAAATCAAATCAAAATATACTTTATTGTATGAAGAATATAAATTCTCATTTACAAAGCACCCAAAGGTATATAAAAAATATAAATATGAACATAAACACAAAAACTGAGACATCTTAAAAGAATAGAATAAATGGATTAATAAAAAATAAAATATTTAAAATGTTATTACATAATAAAAACAAAAACATACACGACCTACGCCACAGAACACACTGTGACTTAGAAGTGAGACGACGAAGTAGTAGTAGTATAGAACTAAAATAGATATTGGCCAAGAATAGATAGAATACAAAATGTATCATAAGTGATTTGGTATGTGGGGATAAAATTACCATACAACCAACTTTTCAAAATATATTTTTATTAAATTCGATCAGTAAATGCCATTTTTCGATATTTTGTGGAGAAAATGTCAAATTTGACAGTTATCAAAAGCCGCATGGTCACGTTAAATTATGTCACTTTTAGTCTTTATGGAAGCAAAAACTGATAAATTTCAATTTCATCTTAATCGAAAAATTAATATTTTCCTCATATGGTTCCAACTTTAATAGTTAGAATATAATATACCCATTTTGATGGTATTCTGGTATTTACATTGTTCTGTCAGACAGTTCGTTGTTAACTGTAAATCCTCATATAGAAAATACCTACATATTGGGAATAGTCTCTTCCAGTTACTAATTTCCTTTAATTATACACAGGCTTTTGTTTAAAGGTGACAATTGATAAGGTTACAACTAACAAGCAGAGTGAAGTTAATTGCATGGCATATTTTAATTAATGCCATGTATTGTGCTTTTCTATTTTAAGAATGGTATTCTTCCATTACCTACATTGATTAATTATTAAGATGTTTTTCTTTGTCATTTGAGCCTTTTGTTAATAAATTCTCACCGTTGCGTGTTACGGGAGGATTTAGCAGGAAGAATGTTTTCTGTTATAGGATAACAATAGTCATTTTAATAGGATCGATTTTAAGTCGGTCGATAAAGATAAGTCAATTGCCTTCCTGTACTAGATTGCTACTAAAAAAAGTAATAAAGAGGACTAGATTTTATAAATAAAAGATACTAATTTTTTGCACATAGGAATGGATCGTAATATCTGAAAAAAGAGGCGCATACTCGAATGACAATATTTAAATTAAAAGTCTACATACTTTTTTTTAATCGAATATCTAAATACTAAGGTAAAAACCATTTTTACCCACATAGTGAGGCGTCGTTCCACCTGGATTCAGTTAGCCACCATGTGGGTCACTAGAGTATACTAACAGTGTTGTCAGATCACACCGCCTGTTTCGCCCTTGCTTGGATACATGCCGCGCGCGACTATGGTAACTTCAGTATGTTTGGAGACTCGGCGGTGGAATGACGCTGCCGATGGTTCCACGTGCTTGATGTATACGAATTTTAAACGTTTTGTTAGTTGTAGCATTACCCGATTTTTTTTTGTTGTGAAATAATTCATAATAAGAAATATTGTGATTTGATTTCAAATTTGTGTGACATTACCTATTATTGGTTCTGTTGCAAAACATACTTTTGTGTTTTATTTTCTTATAGAATTTAATTATAAAATGGATTATTTTAAAATAAGATCGAAGGTAAAGAGAGTATGTACCTTAAAATTGTAGTTTTTTTTTTAAAAAGCTTGAAAAACAACTGATAACGCGGGTCAAAGACGTCTTGTTGTCAAAAACTGAACACGTGCGCTTACAATTCTGTGTTGTAATATGACAACATCGCATAAAATGCACTGACCTCTTTTGAGACTTGAGACTGCCTCAATAAATTATTGATTGCGAACTTTGTCAGTGTGCAAGTAAAATTTTCAGATTTCATATAAAGTGTGTATTTCGCTTAATAATTCAAAGCGTCATTTATGGTTATTTTTATTCAATTTATTTTCATCTTAGGATTTGATATAATAAGTCATTTCCATAACACCCTGTATATTAGTGTCGCAGCCATATTACACCGGAAAAATCTTTGAAAAATGTTAAATAAGCAATAAAATGCAATACATTATTATTGTCATTTAATGAAAGAAGACAACGTTTTTCTTTGGAAATTAAATACAATTCCAGTGTCTTATACGAAAATGACAAAACTAAAATATTGACATGCCATTATTGGCGTTCATCTTTTGTGTTTAACGTAGTTCAAAAATTTTTCAAGTTTCTAAATGAAAATAATATGCTAAATAGAATTAAATCATCAAAATCAGTGCTTATAAGAACATCAGTTACAAATTTGTTTAAATTGTATTTTGTTTGAATAACCTAAAACAACCAGGGCTGGATAGTATCCTATCGATAAGGACGAAATTATTTTGAAAATCTAGCTGGTCTATTTCTATTTCTATTCCAGTTTCTTGGCATGTTTTGTAAGAAATAAGTTACCTTTCCCAAGAAATATTATTATATTTTAAGCAATAATTCATATTTTAAATTGAATCGATAAAATTAAATAAAATTTACAATAAAACTAACATTTTAAAATTAAATTTTTTACTTAGTACACATTGTTTTATTATGACCTTCATTTTGTTAATCACGTTCACTAGCTGCTGACGTGGTTATGTCTTATTTGATCTACGTAATCTCGTGAATTATACTGTCGCAGTTAATGCCATGCATTCATTCTTTTACCGGTTCACCTGTACGTTATTGTTATTTGTTAATATTAGCCAAATAAAATTTCAGTTTTGTAACTAAATTTCGTTGCCTATTTAACCAAAACAGGAAAACTTATTTTGAATAATTTAAATTATCTGTTTACTGTATGTTAATTACAAAATGTCAATATTTAATACATTTAGGACTGAACTATGCCGATCAACTTGTTGTAACAATAAACAAATGTAATATATAAATCATCAGCTGTCTACGATAGCTATGTTTAATTAAATTTTACATATATCTCGTTTTTTGCAAATGACATTGGATTTCTCATTAACATTATTTTATTCACGTTTCAGTTCAATAAAATTATTATAATATAAACTTTCATGAAAATATTGTTAATAATCGACCTATAGATTGTCATAATTTGACACAAAGTACCAATTTAAATATTCCATAGCTTAAATTACAATTTAACTTTTTCCTGTAAGTTTAACATTTTGATATATAAGAGAGTTAAATTTTCAAATAATATAATTGATACACTCTTCCCACAAAAGAAGAGTTTGCCAAGGCCGTGCAAATCGTTCTAAATACAACTCAGTAAAGTATATTAAAAACTTATAAACTGAATATTAAAAAATAGAAGTGAATCATAAACAGTATACTGATCAATTTTAATTAAGAACATATCAATCAGTTAAATATTAGCTGATTACTTATAAGTGTATCATAACTAAAAATATCGTTAGATAATAAAAATGCTAACAGTATATACGCACGTATATTGACTTGGTTAAATCTAAGCGTATAATGAATATGTTAATATTAATTGTATAATAATAAAAAGAAGAAAAACTTAGAGACTAATAATTAAATATAATTGAAGAGAGAAATAATAAATATATACACAATACACACAATAAGAGAGAGCAGAGTATCATATTTACTGATATAATAACCCAATATTAGAGAAAGAATATATATTGCACAGTAATAAGGAAAGGCAATATCATAAGTACTTATACAGAGTCCAGCATTTTACCTCCCCTCTGCTCTAGCTCGGTTATTAATTTATTTAGGATTTTAATATTTTACACACAAGAGTTAAATTTTTACATAATATAATGAATGACGGACACGCAATCCCACTGGCTTCATCTATTATTTTGCTGGGCGTCAATCTAGGAGGAAATATGTCTTGGCATAACCACATTGTGGCAATCGCCAAGATAGCTTCTCAGAAACTTGGTGTACTCTTCCGAACCAGAAAGTTGTACACACCTCAACAACTTTTGACACTGTACAAAGCCCAGATTCGACCATCACTAGAGTACTGCTCTCATGTATGGAGCTCTGCACCCAAACATACTCTTCGGCTGCTGGATTCCATCGAAAGGACGGCCATTCGTCTGATTGGAGACCACAAGCTGACTAATAACCTCCACAGCCTAGAACATCGAAGGCAGGTAGGGGGGATTTGACTCTCTTTTACAGATATTTTCATGGAAAGTGCTCAGCTGACCTTGCCCTCTTAATTCCGCCCAGAGCGGCAAATAGCAGAAATACACGACGAACTACTGTCGTCCATCCATATGTGGTTAAGCTTAGTACTCCTCGAACTTCACTATTTAAGAATACTTTCATCTGGAGGACTTCATCCTTATGGAACGACCTTCCCGAGGTCGTTTTTCCCAACGAATATCCAACGATTCAAAACCAACGTGAATCGCTTTTTGAGCACACCTACCACTTCCAGAGTGCCCTAAAGGATTTTCCTATAGTGTTTTGTGTTTGATCATAAAAAAAAAGAATGGACCTACCTAATTTTTCACTCTCCCCACACAAGAACTTAGATTGCCAAAGCCGTGCAACACACCAAAGTATTATGAATAAATAAACTGAATAGAAGTGAATCATAAACAAAAGTATACTGATAAATAATAAGGAAGAACGTATCATAATCACTTAAATATTGACCGGATTACTTATACGTGTATCATAAATAAAAATATATTGTAGAATAATAAAAAACGAATCGTATACGCGCATATATATTAACTGGATTAAATCTAGACGTATCATTAAACAGCGGGACATCCAGGCACATACATAATCAGTTGTTTTTTCTTTTTCATAAGACCATTTTATTTGCGCACGGGACATCTTAGATTTCTCACACAACACATATTGAAAGAGAACTAATAAGTTGTTTATAGAGACACTATCAGATTATTAGATTTTATTACACAGGTCACAGGTTTCGCGAACAAAAGCACATTTCAACACGATATTTGGCAATAATAGATACACAAAATTTACAAATAATAAAAACGCTGATTTCTGTACAATAGGCATCACAGCAAATTTGTAGATTCCAAACTATTATTCCTTTTTCTCTTTTCTTTTAGAATGGAAGATATTGAAAATAATCGACTGCTTCATTGGTAGTAAAGTGGGCGCCTCGGACCCTCTGAAAAATGTTCAGTAATTATTTTATCTGCTGCATCTAATATCTTATTTCGCAACTGATCCATATCTTCGATTGACTCCTTATAAACTGTTTCTTTATTCATCGTACCCCTTAGAACAAAATTCTATGGTGTAAGATCAGGTGACCTTGCGATGTCCATTGTCTCTTACTAAAGCAACATTTTCTAATATGGCTTCGACTAGATTTTTCTGTATGTATTAAACAATTTCACACTTTCTCGCACGCCTATTATAGTTGATTAAATATCCCAAAAACGCTTTTAAATTCGAAATCACGCGACGACGCGGAGGACTTCATCTTGTTGTCAAGCCAAAGGTCAACTTCCAATCTTCCTTCTTCCTTCGATGTCGAGTAGAGATGAGGTAAAAATCACGCAGTCGATTTAATTTTCTTAAGCTTCTCGAATGAAAAAGAGCGGCAGAGCAGCGATGAACAAGTTTTTTAAATTGGTACCTACAGCAGTGGAAGAAAACAATAAAAAATGTTTTGTGTTCGTGTAGATTATTATTTATTTCAACCTTTTTGGTGAATGCGCGGGAATCTACAGGTCAAAGGGACATCCAAATAAGCAACAAAATATATGGCATGTAATCTAAAAAAATATACCATCATGACGCTACACTTTTTTGGTTCTCCCAGTACATTAAAAAATATTTTGCTGTATCGTGCTCTAGGGTACTGGTAAAGTTTGCAAAATATCAAAATCGAAAATTATTTAATAACAGAGCTATAGAACACGGAAAGTGAGATGCAGAATAAGGACATAAAATAATAATAATAATAAATAAATAAACTTTATTCCAAATCATGAACACATGGAATCAATGAGAACAAAAAAAAACATCATAATTTGTATTAAATACTAAAAACAAAAATCTTTCAAGTTGTAAGGTTCAATATCTATTAACAATTTTTTAATCTCTAATTTAAATATTTTTTGTGAATGTATTTGTTTGATGTTATTTGGCAAAGCATTAAATAATTTTATGCATACATAGTGCGGACATTTTTCGGTTAGTGTTAATCAATGGACTGCGTATGATACATTTAATGTTCTTGAACTATATTCATGGTTTGCCTTTAGATTGAACAACTCCCTATGTTTAAAGAAAAACATTAAACACTCATATATATTATAAAGAGTATACACAGTCATTATCCCCAAAGTTCTAAAAACACCCCTGCAACTTTCCCTATATCCGATTTTTCTAATAATTCTTACTACCCTCTTCTGAATCTCAAAAATGCTCTGAATTAAACTGTGACTTCCCCAAAATATAATACCGTACCTTACGACCGATTCAAAGTTTGCATAATAAAGTACTCTTTCGTCCACATCCGTCACCAATGACCAGTATTCCATAACAGACAGAATTTAGTTTTTTCGCCAAGTTATTTATATGAGATGACCAGTTCAAATGATCATTTATATATATTCCTAAAAATTTCGCCTCTTCTGAGAGATTTAGTTCTTTATCATCGATTTCTAAAGCTAAGGTTGTAAGCATTGTTGACTGTTTAGTTCTAAACAATATAATATTCGTTTTACTCATATTTAAAACGATCTTATTTTTTGTAAACCAGTTTGTAACCAACCCATAAAAATACTTAGCCTCCATAAAAAGATTTTCCGATTCCTTGCTACCAACAAGGAGGTTAGTATCATCTGCGTATTTAACAAGGTGTTGATATAATTTGTCAGTCACGAAGGCTAGGTCATTGATAAACAGTATAAAAAAAGGTCCCAAAATACTTCCCTGCGCTATACCTATATTATTAAAAAGTAGTTCTGATTTATATGTTTTTCCCTTTCGTAACTGATACAGTTTGGTTTCTATTATTTAAATACGATACTAGCCATTTTTTGCAATTTCCCATATATTTCAAATTTTTCAAGCAACAATTCCCTGTCTATACAATCATAAGCCTTTGAGAGGTCTAAGAACATCCCAAGGGCCAGTTCACCCTTTTCAAGATGCTCTATAATGTACTGTATGAACTGGAAAATGGCAGTATGGGTAGATTAATAAAACCATGTTGATGTTTGGTAAATAAATTGCATTCATTTATGAAAGTAACTAAGCTTGTACTCATTGTTGTTTCAAATATTTTAGAAAATCCAGGTAACAGACTTATAGGCCTATAATTCTCCAATTCCCCAGGGTCTCCCTTTTTGTATAACGGTTTAATCAATGCAATCTTTTGATTTTCCGGGAAAATGCCAAATTCAAAAGAATTGTTTATGAGGTAACACAGAACATTCCTTAGCTCAACAACGGCCAGCTTTACAATACTTGTTGAAACATCATCTATACCACTACTATGTTTGTTTTTAAGGTTTTTTGCTATTGTACAGATTTCCTCTGGGGTTACCGGCATTAAAAACATATACCTATCATTCTTACTCATGTTTGAACTAAAAGGTACTAAGGACATATTCGTATTTTTACATCATTTTCATTCACAATATACTCCTGGAGTTTGGTCCCTTCCTTCCAACTCTTATTCTAGTAGTTAATAAAGGCATTTTACTAGATACTAACTAAACTCTCTGCAGAACTGTTTTTAAAGCGTCCAATTTTCGAAGAATAGTAAAAAGCGTTTATGGCAAAAAATTGATTAAATCCTAAAGTGAATGGAAAAATATAATGTTCGTGAGCTATACGTAATTCGAGTTCAATTAATATTTCATGAACGTCTTGGCTGTTAAATTGGCCGCTTTTGCGAAATTATTTTAAAATCACTCAGACGATTAGCCAATTAGGGTCGCGAATTTATTTTTCACAGGCCATTTAACTTTATATATACTTGCTGAAGCTGAAAAACGACCTGTTTCGAGCGAAAACTTTAAACGGAAAAATAAATATTTAAGTTTTCAGTTTAACTCGATAGAAGCATTAGGAACACACATACTACCGGGTCTAAAATGACACATTTCCGTCCACATGATAGATAATAAAGTGAAACTTTATGATCTTTAAGCTATAAAACAGTTTTATTAAGTAGTATTTAATATCATTAAGGTTTACTAGTTATATAACTTTATGCATGAGGTTCATACAATATTTTTTCTACGATTGAATCAGTTTTCTTTTTCGAAATTAATAAATAAATATTGGTGTATAACTCTCATTTAGGAATGCAATCAGTGGCGGTTCTTCCATAGGAGCACATGCGCACGTGCACCCCCAAAACAAAATGAATAAAAATATTAATTTATATTCATTGAATATTATTTATCGTATACAAACCCGTCAAACTAAAAAAGTCCGACCCTCCCTAATATTTTATCATCCCGTCAAACAAAACTGTATAGATCCGGAAACCGCACCTCGGTCGAGGTAAATGACGATTATGACGCGACTTGCTCGCACGTGCAATTAAGTAATGCAGTTTCTCTGTAGTAACAGGTGGCGGGTGGCAGCGGGGGATAGCGGGGCTATGGCGACTTAACATGGAAAAGGCGCACAGTTTTTGTGTGCACCGCGCTGTTGTCTGTTCATGCGTCTAGTTAGAAATTCGAGCGCGTATGTTTTAATATTTTAATATTATATATTTATTAAGTTAAAATGAATAGTTGACGGTGGACTATTTAAGAAATAACTTTAGCTCTTTGAGTTTGGAGCAAAAAATTGAACTGAAGTGCGGGTGTGTTCGGCCCGAAATTAATTTAACGCAGACCGCAAAGGGTAAATCTAGGGACTTTATTAGAAAGTTTAAAAATTAAATATATGAAAAAAAATTTATAGAGGGTATTCCAAACTTAATGAGGCTGTTATTGATAAATTTTCTCCAATTAAGAACCGAAGAATGGACTTTACGTTTAAGCACTATTGTGTAGGGTCGATAAATGTTGTGTATTTCGATAAATGATACTCGATATGATTTTAAACCATTTTATTTAAGGATTTAAACTAAAAAACACTGAAAATATGAAGAATGCCAACTTGTCAGTCTCGTTGCTCGATTCGTTCTCGTCATAAAACAGTTAACTATTGTTCTCGTCTTGGTTGCGCCTAATGATGTAGCCGTAGATGGCGTAGTGGTATTAGACATCATTCGGTTTTCTTGATAACTCTTAGATGGCGGTAGTAGTATTGGACATCATTCGGTTTTCTTGATAGCTCGTAGATGGCTTTAGTAGTATTAGTAGTGGACTGTACAAATATTGTTACGAGGGTTGCATGCGACGACGTTAAGATCCGACAGCCATACACACTTCGAAAATCTTTCTTATTTTCCAAAAGTTGTATTTCCTTGTGTAAAATTAAAAAATAAATAAAAATATGTTTTACCTAAGGCATTTTCTTATTACTTTTTTTCTTTCTACATTTAAAACGCCTAGAAAGTAATTAATGGTCGTTACACAAAAATAAAATTTTAAAAATAATTTCACCATAATTGTGAACCCCCTCTATCATAGGTCACGAGCCGCCACTGAATGCAATAAGTTTGATTGATTGATTATTCAGAGTGAATGATGTTGATTTTAGCTTGACTTCGTATAACTATAAAGTTGAAGTTTAGTTGAAATCTTCACTTGCTTTAGGTCCAATGTAATTTAATAAATGTATTATATTCCTTTTAGTACATTTCTTTCGATTTTTAGGCAATAAATTTTGCATTGCTTCATTGGAACTATTAATTATTTCGTCTGGAGCGTATTGAAATGAACTTTCTTCTTTGGAATCGGAATTATTCCTATCCATGTTTGATGTTTTCAAATATTATTGACCTCTGTGAGGTAACGATAACAATGCAGCGCCCATGCAACCAACGACGCGGATGGTACTACTAAGAAAATCATTCAACATTTGTAGTCGTTGTTGTCATTACTTGTAGACCAGTTTCGAGCTCTCTGATTCTCGTCAGTATAATCAGACTCAATTTCAGGTTATATTATTAACCATAGTCGGCTGAGCACAAATTCTTGCGGAAAGTTATTTTTGGTCGGCTGAATTATGATCTGCGAGGTCGATTTACTCAAAATCTGTTTTCTGGGAAGGGAATATTTTCCCCTTGCAGAGAAGAGCTAGTTCTATCCTTAGGCAATATTCTGGACATATCAACTAACCTTATTATATGAAATAACTAACTCATTTTAGAAATACCTACCCTATACCTTATAATTATGTGGTAAATTACGTCAAGTTACGAGACAAATAACTAAACTTTTGATTGAGTCTTAGACTCCAATTAAAAGTTTTTAGTAAGACATCAGTAGACCCTTAAAAAACTAAAACTTTGTAGAGTTTATCGCCTACGAACAAACTACGGCAATATATAAGAGAAACACATACTCAACTACTCAAGTTGCTGTATTATTATTTTCTCACTTTATGAAAGTTTTCAAGTATGTAAAAAGAAGTTTGAAAGTTGAACATTTTGAATTGCTTCGCAAAGTGTATTACTATATGCAATATTTATGTTTTAGAGAAAAACTAATAGAATATTCACAAGTCATTCAAAATAGATATTTTTTTACCATCCGCAAAACGAATATTTAAACGTTAATACACGTACTGATAACTTAGTTAAATTTACTATAAAATTGTAAAATTAGGTTTTATTAAGAACTGCCATTAAATTATAGCGACATTTTAACCTAAATTTTTACTAAAGTTACAAATATATTAAATAAACCATTTATATGAAATATTTTTGTAAAATTAACTAAAATACTTTGTAAAATTTACTAAAATCTCCTGTAAAATTTTCGACACAAGATATTCCCAAGTACTAATTCTGCCCAACATCGCTTGACTTCTAGTAATCGATGGTATATTTCCTTTCTCCATCTATTATTTATTGATGTTGATTGTGTGAAGATGGAAATTCTGGATCTGAATTAAGGTTTTGATTCTTGTAAAAAAGCATTTTTAGAACACTTTATTTAAACTTGGTTTAGAATAATAGTCGTCAGTAAAATGTACTACACATTATAATAATAATTTATTAGAACTTCTAACTATACTTTTTTAAAAATTATCTGTATATACAATATTATTTTTATACGGATTAACAAAGGAACATTGTAATTAATACAATATTTTATAGGACATCATACAATAATCGGCTACATCAAACACAATACAATACATCGGCTGCCGACGAACATCTTCGCAGATAGCATGAGTATCACACCTCAACAAAGACCTGGAAGAAATTTTGGCTTGGGGTGACAGTAACCAAGTCGAATTTAACGCTAAGAAAACCCAGGCAGCAGTCTTCTCTAAAAAGGTTAACATCACAGAACCGGATATAGTCTTGGCAGGAGACGCAATTCCACTGGCTTCATCAATTTATTTTCTGGGCGACGGTCGCAATCAACAAAATAGTAGGCCTGCAGTATAAAAAGACGTCAGCATATTCCGACCGGTGTTGCAATATTTAAAAGGCAAACTCTTTAGAAAAAAAATTATAATTTAAAAAATTTTTCATTCTATTTTTGTACCGGCTGAATCGGCAAAATTGTGCAGAATTTTATAGAAATGTACCACGGCGCCTTAAAAAAAGGACGCTACTTCACTGAATAAAACTTAGGGTTCTAACAAAAACAGGTCGTTACCTTTACCGCATTTGGGAAAATAAATTTTTTTCGCCAATCCCACCTCGTAGCTGATAAAAAAATGAACAAATTGAATACGGCCTGAACCCCGTAGCTCGATTAATAAACTACTTATTAGCATTTATGTAAAAACTTTCCCCCTCCCCTAACTACCCTCCTAATTACCCCACCAACCCCAGCCTTCGGCCCATCAAAGTACTCGGTATCACCCATTGATTCGCGAAGAAATGATGTCTTAACTCCGACCCTTCTCGAGATATAATTAATTAAATTTTATTGTTTTTGCAGTTGAAAAACGCGTTAATTTGCGAACTCATTGAGTTATCGGGATCGGGTTTGTTCGAGCTTACGCGCTCTGTCAAGCTCTTCAATTTTGTAGCATCAAAACCGGCTGAGATATTTTCAATTTCCCGTTGTAGGGTAGATATACGGGGCGTGCCCCCTCCCCCCATGCGGCGCCCTACACAAATCATTTCAGAATGTCGAGGGGATCCTACTGTATCGATTGGGGGACTCGATTTCGTCAAGGGATTTTCGAGACGTTTATTCCGCCAGGACGACTCCACTATTCACCAAGATAGTGAACTTATAAAGGTCGTTACCTTCACCAAGAAAGTGAACTTAAAAAAAAGTAGTTACTTCCAACTACAGCCCTACATAACAAAACAAATCCTTTGATTTCACCAATCGATCGGACGTCGTTTTTTCCATCGAATTTAAAAAGCGATTTGTGATTTGACAGCGATTTATGTCAGTTTTGTTTGTTAGGTTTGTCATTTCGCACAGAATAAAATGTAAAATTTGATGAAAATATTTAGAAAGTAACCTAACCAAAAAAAAACTGACAACAAAATGCATTCAGCAGAACTACAAAGCAATGCGCATCGTGACGTCATCGGCTTATAAATTGATGGGTTCCGTTGAATGCAGCCAATACCTTGTAAAATGTACCGAATTCGGTACAAAAGTATTCTCTGGAACAACCCTTCGTTCAAAACTCAAAATGGCGAAATGGCACACATTAGGCTTACTACGGCTGAGTCGAAGTAGTTCGTATATGTCGCTCTACGCTTGCGAGCTGGTCAGTTTAAGACAAACAGCGTCGGAATACATTTAATCTTATTGATAAACCAATACACACGCTGCAATCCGCTAGGTTTTGCAGGTGGTACTCGTGTTTGTAATAATTTTTCGGTTTAGTCGTGTATCTTACCAGTCCATAAATCAACTATGAATATTGTTTTAATTGACGAAACGGTTTAAGACCGGTAGTTTCTTCTGGATGCAACAGCTGCCGTTTGACAGAAAATATGGGATGTCGCTGACGAACAAGTCAAATTTCGTCGCGTCGCGTTTAATAAAATCTAATAACTATCGTTTCGGTTTCACTTTTATTGTGTTCTGTGTTGCTATCAAGATATTTCGAGCATAAAGTATTTCCAGGCCCATGAAAAAGAAAAGAAAGCTGACTGTGCCTGGATTTCCTCACCCTTTAGGTATAAAGATAAATACAAGTAGGTAGATAAATAATTACTTTTTATAATGTATATTCAATTTCAGTTTTACATTAAGTTTGGCAACATTGCCATTGGGTCTGGATGAAATGTTGTACAGTAGCACGGACTGACCTGTTAGTAAGGGTGTTTGTTACCCCACTTTTAAAACGGTCGATTTAAGAGGAAAATATGTAGCGCTTCTCTAGGACACCCAAGGAGTCTCCCATTTAAATATAATACGTCATTTCCATAGCACCCTGCACATTGTTTTCATCTCATAGACGCAATTCACACACAATAAAACGTAACTTCTCCTATAAACACAGGAAAAACAAAACAAACCAAGTGAATAATTGCTCCTGAACTTTAATTTACTTAAAAAATTATATCATAACGCTAATTTTTTTATTAAATAAACTTAATTCAAGATAATTTATGGGTCTTGCTAACCATTCAAAGCTTAGAATAACATAATTTATAAATTTATACATCATAAATTTCGCGAAGCTGTAAAATTCTATTCTTTAATTTCCAGATATTCTTTTTAACCTCCTAAATAATTCGAATCGAAACCAGATACAAAACTAAAACTTTAAAGCCAAAAAGAGAAACGAAAACAGACTGCACTAACATAAAACACTTTTGAAACTGTTAAACCACCTAAATCGCTTCGTTTAAAATAGACCAAGAGTTTCGGGGAGAAACTTTTAGAATTTATATTCGGATAAATCTAGGTTGAGAAGCCGCTAAACGTTTCTTGTTGTGTTATTAAATACATGTTAGTATCGACCTATCTAATTAACTTCTATATGTTTAAATTTATTTTATCTTAAATGGAGTTGGGCGGGAGAAAGAATTAACGTGCGTCATATCAATGACCAGTTGGTTTTTGTTTCATAAGTTAATAAAAATGGATAAAATAGACCTCTTTTTTTGGACTATTAGTGTGTTGTTTCGCAAAACGGGAGCATTTTGGAGGGATGCTAAAAATACGTTATATCTTATCGCCACTGTCACATCTTTAACACAAAAACACATTGTTTTTACCATTGCTCCGCACCGCTCCCGCAAAACAGGACCCGCAAAACGCGACATTGTGACTCCGCACTTAAGGTAAAGGTCCCTCTATGCGGCCCGCTGCTGCAGCTGCTGTTGCTCGTGGCTGGGCGTTAAACTTGATCCTTGTAAAGTGAATTTTAGTCGTACAGAGCAGGGTTGGAACTCTTTTGACTAACACTAGACAACAAATTTTAGGTTATTGGTTGTATATTGTATCAAAATGCATTTTTCTTGTCAATTTTGGGATGCTGAATTCAAAAATGATAATGAAAACTTAGTTGCCGTTTTCAAAAAATAGAAATTCAGAAATAATAAAAACGCTAATTTCTAATGGGCTAATCAAATTTATTAATCCTTTACTGAAGAAGAATGATGAACTAATTATGTTGATAGACCCTTCCTTCGCATCCTTCCATCCCTTTAAAATAAATAGTCTCGTCTAACTAGCGCCGTTGCCATTTCCGAGACTATCATTATACAGAAAAGTATTACAGAAGGAAATTCTGCATTTTATGAATATAACCTTATAAAACATCGAAAGTGGCAACGCTGTATTTTTAAGTATTAACCCCAGCCGCTGCAGTCGCATAAAGAATAGGCAACCCGATTGTCCAAGATCAGCTGTTTAAAGACGGCCGGTTTCCTTCTGTTTTTTCAAGCAGATTTGTGGGTTAATACTTAAACCCGAGTTTAAATTATTAAGTTATTTGTTCTTTTCGCGACTGCAGTGCCCCAGTCCAGCAGTTCAATATCGATCGACGGAACCAACGTGTTATTTATTTTTAAAATTTTTAGATGTTAAATACATTATTTCCCAGACCATTCAGACAATAAGGGCGTATTTTTGTCTACGCACTTTAAAATACTAATTCAGATTGAATGGTACTTAGATGTGTTATATGATTTTATTGTGCCGGTTTGTTTTTGTTCAAGTTACCTAGGTTTTTTTTATAAATTAAGTTGGTGTTAAATAAGTCCGAAAAGCTAAATAAAATTGCATTTTTTTTTCTAAAGGGTAAGTGGCATTTATAAACTTTTAAGTTGTCCAGATTGAATAAATGAGAACATACCTGACCATTTAAAAACTCCGCGGCGGTTCGTTCGAGTCAGTTCAAGTTTATAAATCAGAGATTGTTTCCCAGCGAACTGAACTGAACGTAAAAGTTTATAATAATGTACCCTGAAAAATAAACAACTTGCAATCTGTCAAACCGCTATTGACTTACTAAAGAGTTTACCCTGAAGATATGACAACACTGTTGACGTATGTTGCTTTGTTTACCTTCCTGACAGGGACACCATGTGGTCATTTTTGGTTTCACATAAGGTCATGTACAGGGCATATTAAATTAAAGCGCCATTATTCGATATTTTTCTTCAATTTGTTTTCATCTCAGGAATTTCCCATTTAAATATAATACGTCATATCCATAACACCCTGTAGCTTCAGATCTTGGAACTCGCGCAAGCAAGCAGAAGGGCTAATGATTTACAGAGTCAGCCAAGATCCATCCTGGCTTGTAAGAGCTACAGAGAGAGAGAGAGAGAGTGAGTGCTATTTCCGCCGAAAAACCATCTTGTCCCCTTGAAGACTTTTTCTTGACAGTGCCACTGCTTTGTCGCAAAGTAATCCAAATTTGTAAAAAAAAATGTTTAATTTTATAGATACACAATATTTATTTTGATATCTAACAAAGAGCTGTTTTTTAGCAATTTTCATTATCGGTCATACGCTCCAATAGAATGGAAAATAACGAAAATTTAGTAAAAAGTCACGTTCCTCATGGCTTAAATAGCGCGCTATTGCCTGTAAAACTACAGTAATAAGTGACGACACATACTGCTGGAGCAAGTTTATGACCTGCACCAGCCTTGTTTTATAATTCACAGTGCAGAAAGGCTTTTAGTGCCCCAGGGCGTAGGGGTGGCTGGCTTATAGTTGAAACTGGGCTAAAATATCATACAAGCTGTTTCGGCCATACATCTTAGGCCCGAATTTTTTTTATCTTCTTAATAGCATTATCAAGAGGTTAATTTATGTCTTGCTGTCATTGTTCTGGTTGCCAAACTTACCAACGAAATAAAATAAAAACTGGGCCTGTCAGGATCTTAAACTTATTTTATTCAGTATTATATTTGTTGTTTGAAGACATTTTTCAAAGCCACATTCGACCTTTATCCATAGAAATTGCTATTGGAACAGTTGATAATACTATATTACATATCGAGTGTTGAAATTGATAAATTTCAAACGATAGCACGAGATGCCAGCCAAATGCTATCAAAAAAGTAATGTAGGTGTCATGTGCTCTTTTTGGGTGACACTTAAAATGGTAAAATCAAAATTTGAAAATTTTCACTCGCTTAAGAAATACCCGATATTATCTTAATTAAAGCAGATACAGAATATTTCTTTATAATGATTGTTTAATAATCTGCCGTTTTTCAGAATAAGCATATACAGGGTCAGGTAAAAAAGTGAACGGATTTAAACTTACCCTGTAAGGATATTCGTACCTTGGTAAAAATCGAAAATAAATCGGTACGTATCCTATTACTACTCAAGCACTTATTATGCTTAATTGGTGCCACACTGTTACTCATATTTCTCATATCTATTATGAAAAACGTACAAGGATCAATCAAAAAATAAGACAAATGTGGGTAATTTTTTTAATATCCAATATCGCTCTAGTGCCCTTTACCGTTTTCAGTATCGTAATAAGCTTTTTCAAACCATTTCTTTTTATTTTTTAAAGGTTGGTACTACGGTGTATGACTGTTTGGTTGAGGAATCAATTACTAAACTAACCTCATACTTAACAAACTTATTTTAAAATTCAACACAGCACTACAATATTTTACAAATATATTGATTTAAAGCTTCGCAATTTTCCTTAATTCATATGGAGTTAAACTAAAATCGTCGCAATTCATATTTTTTATTTACTTAAGAAAGATTTGAATTTTCACGATAAAATATCGGATATGTAGAATTTATATAGGATAATTTGGTAGTACCTATTACCAACATAAAAAAAAAATTAAAAAGACGCAAAATAGAAAAAATGGTTTAAAATACATGTTTTACAAAGAAATTATATCACTTGTCTCCTTCCGTTAAGACAAGCCGCAAGCATTTCGTTTTCTAACGGATGCGGGCTAAAAAATGATGCTTTACAATAATTTCACTTTAATATACTATTATCAAAATAATGTGTTAGGGATTGTGATATAGTTGTAATATGGAAAAGGGTTAAATTTTTAATTCTGCATCGAATGACCTAAAAATATACAAGGGCTCCAATTGAAAAGAATCCTGAATAATCCGTATCAATCAAACTTGGTTAACGAGATTGTCAGACCTCATTTAATAAGTAATTTGTATAATTTTTTCTATTTGGGTTTCATAATGGCTACATTATGAAATGCAAAAAAATTGAAAACCTGCCACTTTATGGAACTGAAATTTTATTTTTCTTATGTTGGCAGCAAGTAAGGTTGGAATTTTAGGCTTACTTCGATTTCGTTGAAATTAGTTTTCTATGCTTTATGGATTCGACAAATTCATTTTATAAGAAATCTTTAAAATACTAAGATTATACCTTGCAAATAGATCATTTACTAGATATTTATCTGAAATACCTATACTAGGAAATATATAACATGCTGAAGGTGTCCGTCAACTAATTTCTAGTCACAACTATAAAACAACATAGCCTAAAAATAATAGAAATATCTTCAAGTTTAGGCTCTATTTCTAAAGTTTATTCAATAAAGTACTCTGTTTATTTTTAATTCAATATCGTATTATAATTACTTTATATATACATATTTATAGTTATTGTAGACATTTCCTGGGCATTAATTGTTATTCCTGTCATATTCTGTGTCACAATATTGTATTCAGTAGTATTATTTATTATTTTGTTCAATATTTTGAACTTTGTTCTGCTCATAACTCAAAGTTTTGCATATTCCTTTTAAAAGTTTTTTAAACATTATTTTCTGCAATTTCTCGTATTTCTGACGGAGTACAACTTTCTTACTGACTCATTTTTATTAACTTAATAATATTTATTTTTAATTATGACGGATGGGAAGAAGCTTTGTTTTGTTCAATTGTTTCTATCATGGCATATTTGATAATTGTATAATTTTATTAAATTGTATATAATAGTATTGCCAACCCAAAAAGAAAATATTAATTCAAATGGAAAAAATCTACTATATTTTTAAAAGTTTTTCAGACTTTAAAGATCCAAATAGAAAAAGCATTATAAAATACGGGTCGTTTTTTAAATTAAACGCATGCTCTAAGATAATGTCTTATGAAACTTGTATCTTAATATACTATTATTCACAAAGTAATATTTCTATTTTTCATTAATTCTTAGAAGCAGGTTTGTAGAACTAATTTTTAGTTTTTCGATTGTATGACCGAGATTCGATAAATTTTAAGGGCATCTAGTAACCATAAAATGCATCGAAATAAGCAACAAAAATATATAATATAAGTATAGGTATAGGGTATATTCTAAAATATTTTCATAAAACTCATCCTAGGATATTACTATCTAGTCTGCAAAATATTAAAATCCTATCTTTATTAGTAACTGAGCAATAGAAAAGGGAACATGAGCCGCAGGACCCTGTATAAATTGTATATTATATTATCATTTCGTGACGGTTATAGAAAATAATGTGTTATGACTCTACTCTCTAGTAATACTAAACATTTTTTCACTGTTGGTACAATATTTCCAAAAAAAAAATGAAATTAATCAATCAAAAAAGTCGTATGCCGTTTCAGCAAAGTTACCCCTGGCTATATTTTAAATGGATAGCAAAATAGTATTCATATTTTTTTTCTGCTAAGCAAACATTGTTATCCGCGTAGCGTAAAACGATGTTTTTGTTTTGCGGCTATTTACCTAAATGAGAAAAATTCTATACACGAAAGCGGGTTTTAATTTCGAGCTTTTTTTGTATAGCTAATTTTGCAATGCTTTAATTACGCTTTTAAATAGGTACATAATTATTTTGTACAGACGCATTTTTTCAGTAAAATTTATATTTGGCTGATATACAATTCGGGTACCTCTATACGTCATTAATTATGTTACGTTGAGTAAAAAATATGTGTTATTACAGAAATACTTTTATACATTTAATTAGATTGTTTTATTTCGTTTAGCGATGCCAATGCTTATTGTTCATAACCTAAAAAACAATAAATCAATTAGAAAACCCTAATTATCGCAAATAAGGCAAAACTAATCATAAGACTTCCCCATTTTCTATGAATACAACTGTACAGTGGATCGCACAATTCTCGATCCATGGAAAACTTTTTTATTATTGATTTCTTAGAAAATTTTATTTTTGATAAACATTTCTGAATCCCTTTATGCATCCCTTTAAACTAAAAAAGGCTAATTCAAATTGAAGAAAACTGTACTGCATACGAGAAATATTACATTTTTTAAAAGTTGCGCAAAAATAAAATATTCTTCATTTTAGATACAATTATAATTTATAAAAGTTGTTTAGAATTAATAGTTATGTTCGATTGCGAAGTCACGGCCTTCTATTCAAGATACGATAAAAATACTTATTTGTTGTCTTACTCTGTATAGGGACTAGATTGAAGATATAAATTTATTTTTAAGTACTTTTTATTTACTTTTAGAATATTGATTTGACTTTAAATTTCTCGTTAAGATTAGTGTTGTGATCGCTCGAGCGAAAAAATGCTGAGGTACTCGATCATTGAAATATCCGACATCGCTCGATTATTAAAATATTTGCTCGAGTTATAAATTCAAGCGACAATCATCACTTGTTATTTATTATCTTTCACTCGATACCCAAGCTTCGCTTGACGGCGACCGAAATATGCTGCTTGGTAGTGTGATTTAAAAAACTGGTAGTATATTCGAGCAGTTTTCCGCTAGGGACGTTCGAGCTTGACATTCAGAAGGCTGACACGATATACGTTCTTGTTAAAGGCACATATACGTGAAGGTACATACAAAAAAGTATGCCATATCCCTTAGTGGATTTATCGCGACATTGGTTTCGGTTTGACTGGCCAGTCATCGGCGATTGTAAATTTTGAAAAAATTAATTGTTCTAATTTAAAAAAAAATCAGAATCAACTGTTCTTCCTTAATAAAAACTCTAGACTAAACTTCTAGAACTTACAAAAACAACCCCTGGTGTTTTATCAACACATTCTTCTTAGTCATAAAAATTTTAAGTGATTAATCGCTCGAGTGATTCACTCGATTATTAAAATCGCTCGAGTATCAACTACTCGATTATTAAAATCATGGGTTTTTTCCAATACTCATAAAGATTTTGCCAAATTTCATTCATTTTTGGAGCAGGTAGGTTTAACTAATCAAAACTAAGTGTAGATAATATTTCCAAGTCCCCTATAATTGGGAAGACAGTTTTAAAGTAATTTAAGAAGATCCTAAACATATTGTCTAAAATAAATTTTGGTTTAAAGCTAATTGCAAAAATAGACGAATGTTCGAATAATTTTCTTGTTTGTAGTCGATTTTAACATTTAAATTGGACGACAACGGCGCCGCGAGACGTTTTCTCGATATTTCACCGCAATGAGAGAAGCGCGGTTTAGAACTCGCCGGACCGGGGAATTGCCTTATTATTAGCATTCGATTGATTTTGATGGTATGTAGTAAGAATATTATACTTTATACAATAAATGGGTGTCCTAGAGAAAATCTACATAGGTTTTTTTTAATCGAATATCTAAATACTAAGGTAGAAACCTTTACCCACATACTGTCGCGCCGTTCCATCTGGATTCACTTAGCAACAATGACTAGAGTATACTAACAGTGTTGTCAGATCACACCGCATGTTTTCCCCTTGCTTGGATACCTGCCGCGCGCAACTATTGTTGCTTCAGTATGTTTCGAAACTCGGTCGTGGAATGACGCTGTCGATGGTTCCACGTGTTTGATGTATATGAATTTTAAACGTTTTGTTAGTTGTAGCATTACTAGATTTTTTTCTTTTGTGAAATAATTCATAAGAAATATTGTGATGTAATTTCAAATTTATGTGCTATTACCTATTGTTGGTTCTGTTGCAAAACATACTTTTTGTATTTTATTTTTTTATGTAATTTAATTATAAAACGGATTATATGATCGAAGGTAAGAGACCATGTATCTTTAAATTGTAGTATTGTTTTCTAAAAAGTTTGAAAAAGAAGTTATAACGCGGGTCAATGACGTCTTGTTGTCAAAAACTGAACACGTGCGTTTACAATTCTGTGTTGCAATATATGACAACACCGCCTCAATAAACTATTGATTGCGAACGTCCTCAGTAGCGGCCACAAAAATTTTCAGATTTCATATAAAGTGTATATTTCGTACAATAAGTCAATGCGCCATTTAAGGATATTTTGCTTCAATTTATTTTCATCTCAGGATTTGCCGGTTTAAATATAATAAGTAGTTTCCATAATACCCTGTATATGTATAAGTATAGTCATTTCGTCTTATTTTCATATTTAAATATTTTCTTGTCCAAGGAGGATACTGCTTAGGTTCACATTCTTTGAAGAATAAACAATTGACATTCTTAGGTAGGTTGTAAATAACTTTCCAGAAAAACAATCGGGGAAGCTCTGAAGATTAGTGTAATTTTTCTTTCTAATTTTCTGTTAATTTGACAAAGACATTACGTAGCCTTCAATCGTTCGAATCGTACTTTTTATAAAGCCGTTTTTGGAACTGCAGTCTTTCATACCTGCTTTCACGTTTGACACTACCGAATTAATTACTCTCATATTTGTCATTATTGTTAAATAATAGTATATTACGTACCGAGGTGGAAAGTGTTCCATTCCTGTCGAGAGAGTCTGTAATTAAATGAGGCGCGAAGCGGCAAGGTTAACTAAATCTCGAGACAGTAATGAAACTTTTCACCGAGGTTCATATACTATTTTATTTACAACCACATCCAACATCCACTCCTTATTATCTTGAATTAAAATTATTATTAAAAGATAAATGTCGTTTTGACTTTTCCATTGAAAAATTAGACAGAAATTTCAAATAAGCCCAGGTGGTAAAATAACGCAGGTAATAATACACATCAAGATGGCAAATATCATTTTTTGAATATGGTTTCCATGTCACTAAACAATATATTATTTTAACAACAGAAAAATCAGATGAGGAATTTGATTTTGCTGCTACTCCACCAGAAATTCAAGAAGCAGCAAAAATAGTACAAGATCTTCTGCCAACTAAAAGCCCCCGAGATATGACACGGCATATAACTGTTTCAAAGAATGGTGTACGGGAAACAAAGTTCAAAATCCTGGTTCTGAGTCGGCGCCACTAGCATATTTCAGTGAAAATGCCAAGACAAAGAAGATCAACGATTTGGTGAAAATATGCAATGCTTGGGACCACTCTATCAATTAGGGAAAAAGTAGACATATCTAAACACGCAAAGCTATTAGCATTTAAAAAAAGCAAAACAAAGGAAACAAGCCGAAAAAATCGATTTTTAAAAAAATTCGTCACATTGACGTGTACCAAGTAGATAGAAATACCGGGTTCATGTTTGTTTCAAGTCAATGGTCTTGTCACTCATTAAACTAAAATATCCTGTAAAATTCCCACCTTTTCGATATCTCACCGACCTTGGTAACAGATTTTACGGATTTTTTCTGGAAACAATTTGGCACTTTTTGTGGTCAGTGTCAAAAATTCCTCGCCGTCCATTCTGCTGGAAACACCGCGCCAATACAATACCGCGTAAATACGGTTTTTCGAATAATTAAAATCTGCGGAATTCCGTTTCCGTTTTTCGAATTCCGTACCCGAATAAGACAAACGAATATTTGCGCCCACCCTAAAAATAAGCATCGCTTTATCTTCAGTTTACAGGACAAGGCCCCGACATTCCAAGTTATCAAAACAACGACGGATTATTCTTTTTCATAATTCCCTTCGAGATTTTTTCGTTTATCCTCCCGTTCGCTCCTAAATCCTCCGAAATGTAAAATGTAAATCACGGTCAGTTCAAAAAGGTCTTTACAACTTTAAATTGTAATATGAAAAAGCGATTTTGAAGCCCGTATCCAATTAGCGTTTCCCTCTGGTCAGTTTAAAATACTAAGTTGAGAAACACGGAACTGGGCATTGTTATATAATTAGTTACCTCAGGTCTCTCTCACAGTCCGTAGTTGTTCGTAAACACTTTTGTTTAACTTAATTTACATTTAATGTATGTTTGATGCCGCCGTTTGTTGTGCAACTTTAAATGAGCAAATAAAGGCTTATGTGTTTATCACTCTATCTCTGACTTTAAGCTGGATTCGTGCAACATATCTGACATCTTTGGTCAAGTGCTATCGGCTGCGATAACCATAGACATACTGAATTTGATGTGGCAAGGCATGCAGTGGCGGCTCGACCAAACAATTACTTTCCAGGCATTTTAAATGTAGAAAGAAAAAAAGTAATAAGAAATACGTTAGGTAAAACATATTTTTATTTATTTTTTAATTTTACACAAGCAAATACAACTTTTGGAAAATAAGAAAGGTTTTCTTGGTGTGTATAGCTGTCGGATGTTAACGTCGTCGCATGCAACCCTCGTAACAATATTTATACAGTCCACTACTAATACTACTACTAAAGCCATCTACGAGCTATCCAGAAAACCGAATGATGTCCAATACTACTACCGCCATCTACGAGTTATCAAGAAAACCGAATGATGTGTAATACCACGCCATCTACGGCTACGTCATTAGGCGCAACCAAGACGAGAACAATAGTTAACTGTTTTATGACGAGAACGAATCGAGCCACGAGACTGACAAGTTGGCATTCTTAATATTTTCAATGTTTTTTAGTTTAAATCCTTAAATAAAATGGTTTAAAATCATATCGAGAATCATTTATCGAAATACACAACATTTATCGACCCTACACAATAGTGCTTAAACGTAAAGTCCATTCTTCGGTTCTTAATTGTAGAAAATTTATCAATAACAGCCTCATTAAGTTTGGAATACCCTCTATAAATTCTTTCTCATATATTTCATTTTTAAACTTTCTAATAATGTCAGTAGATTTACCCTTCGTGGTCTGCGTTAAATTAATTTCGGGTTTAGGTGTTCCCGCATTCTTCAAGTCAATTTTTTGCTCCAAACTCAAAGAGCTAAAGTTATTTCTTAAGTAGTCCACCCTCAACTATTCATTTTAACTTAATAAATATATAATATTAAAATATTAAAACATACACGCTCGAATTTGTAACTTGATGCACGAACAGACAACAGCGCGGTTCACACAAAAATTATGCGCCATTTCCATGTTAAATCGCCATAGCCCCGCTATCCCCCGCTGCCTCCCGCCACCTGTTACTACCGAGAAACTGCACTCTCGTCATAATCGTCATTTACTTCGACCGAGGCACAGTTGCCGGATCTGTACAGTTTGGTTTGACGGGAAGATACAATATTAAGGAGGGTCGGACTTTTTTAGTTTGACGGTACGATAAAATATTAGGGAGCGTCGGACCGATAAATAATATTCAATAAATATAAATTAATATTTTTTATTCGTTTTGTTTTGGGGGTACACGTGCGCATGTGCTCCTGTGGAAGAACAACCACTGATGGCATGTGATCTTTCTCTTCAACAACGAACACCGCATCATGCTTTACGAATTACGAATCGACGCATTTGCCACCTTTAGGCGTCTTAAGAGCTGCGCTTAATCACTGCAGGCACTAATTAATGTGAATGTGTAGCCAAATATACTTAATTTTTCTATAATCTATCCTCGCGGGTTATTTTTATTTGGTTTCGTCATAATAGTTTCGTACATGTATCGTGGTTTTCTTGCCTTCTTTCACGGATGTTTAGTAATTTGTTAGTATTCGTTGATTCGAAATGGCGTGACAGGTCAATATGGAAATGGATACCAAATTTTAAATTCATGGGGAACAACCCCGAACAAAATTTAATCCGTTGAGGACATATGTTCATATAAACTTTTGTTCATAAAATTACCTAAAGAATACAAATTGAAACATTAGCACGTCATTAAGTGGATTCCGGAGTACATCTAAACGAGATTTCTTCTCAAGCGTTTATTTCTGTTTTAGGAAAAAAATGTTCAAGAAAAAAAAAACTTTGTAATGCACCTAAAATTGGAGGAAAGTATATATTTTGTTCCTCCAATTATTAATAAACTTTAGATATTTTTTTTAAATGCAGCGTTTTCATAAAAAGAGAAAACTCCGTTTTTCAGTAGTAAAAATTGATATCTAGACACCGATCATGTTCGGTCTCTTCCTACCGATCATCGTTGTTTCTATCGGCGTTTTTTTTTTTTTTTTTTTTTTTTTTATATGATCATTTGCTATCATTTTCAATTAATAAATTTTAGCGTACCGATTACGGGAGGACGCTCGATGTAGGCTCAATTAACGGCAAGTGAAGATAAGGCGAATGCCACAGCGCGAAATAAACTGGGGTCAAATAGGAGATTTCGACTGACTCCGACATCCTCTTAGGGAACACCCTGTAGACGTCTTGTTGCTTATTAGAGAAATATTACTTATAATTAAATACCCTCTAAAGGCTGAATTAATATCTACCCAATTAATTTTGGGGTCGAAATGACAAAAGAACGTTGGGCAAAAAAAACTTTACAAAGAATAAGTCTATAAGAAAAACCTTGATAGCATAATATAGAAACTTTATTACAAAGGATTTAATTATTTTGTGCCTTCTTGCTTTTTCTTAAAGATAAGAGCAAGAATAGGTAAGTTGATAAAGTTTTTTTACCTCTTATATTTAAGCATTAAAAATAAACCGATTTTTTAATGATTTTCCATTATATCTAACCTCAAAATCGAGGAAAATTTTTGACAATAAACCAAATTTTTTGATAAATTTGTTTTCGCTATAATCTCCCTTTAATACTCACTTTGCATTAGTTATCGTCTGGTGAAAATCTCATGGTCACTATCTGTCGGGACCATCCAGAAATAATTCTTGTTGAAGACATAGGGCAATACAGTAACGCCAGTTAAAATACAATATATTTTTTAACACCCTGTATTTCGAAAACGAAGCGACATGCGAAAAAAACTTATACCACATTATCGTCTTAAAATAAGGTGAGGATTCACCTCCTTCATTTTTTCGGAGAGGTGTTAGGAAACGCCCTGTATTTACGACCTTCATAATGTTAATCACCTCCATTAGCTGCTGACTTGGTTTTGTCCTATTTGATCTACAGTATGACCTCAGATCAATGCATGAAAAGATGAGAAAGACAAACATTTCACTAAGAAAAGTTATACAAATTAATAAACTGAAAGATCGGTTTATTTTCATTATACATTTAGATAATTTAAAATTTTTGAATATCTTCAATATAATACCGCAGTGAGTGAGTTTTTTGGTAATTTAATAATGACTTGAGAAGGAAATTAACAAGAACGGATATTGGCAACGTTGCGAAATCATTGAGAATCATCTTTACATGTGTAAAAAAAAGTGGTCGTAATAGTTATCGCGTCTCGTCCGTTTTACTTGTCGAATGTTAGTTTTCGTTATTCGTGACCGGAAAAAAATAAGAACAGACATTTTCATCGACGCGCAAGCGCAGTGTTGGTATGTAATTTTTTTAATGCTGTTCGAGTTATCGCGCCTCGTCCGTTTTCAAGCAGAAATCGTGTATTTTGGCTCGGAAAATGGGGGAAAAATATGAACTGATATTTTGACTCACGCATTTTTTGGCAAAACCGTTTTCAGTCAAAACAGAACGTGTATCAATAATAATGCAATATGGGGACATAGCTGATGCAGAGCAAGCCGTCCCATGCACGCGCCGTGTACCGCTGTCATAAATTATACGGATACGAGATCCGACTCCGCTGCCCTCCCTGCAGCTGCGCAACACGAAAAATGTCCGTTCGACTCGATTTACAATTTTTTAGAGTGTTATCAACAATTAAAACAAAAATTGACCCTGGCGCTGTCACTTTTTGATACCCCTTTTCTTTACATCTTTTATTTAAACTATGGAATGTTTGCAACACTCAAAACGTCCGTTGTCGATGAATTCACGTTTTTTTTTTATATTTAATATGGTTTCATCAAGAACGGACAAGATGTAGTAACAAAAAGACGATCTGCTCTTTTACGGACTGAAATCACTCTGACGGGTAAGTGCAGCGTTGCCGAACTTTTTCGCTCGAGTAAAACTTTCTTATTTTTTATTAATCTCGCGATTAGTCATTGACTAGATGACGGCGTGATACAGGACATTTTGGTAACGGGCTGCCGGACCAACGAAAATAATGCAAAATATCAAAATAAGAATAGAAATTTTAAAATTTTGCAATCTTACTCAGTTTTTCTTCCTGAACATCTCTTAATAACATTTTTTCTTATCTTCTAGAAAAATCTCCCTTTATTTGTGTGACACCCTATATTTCCTGTTTAATTTAAATACATAACGCTTCAAGCAAGACCCCTTCTGCCATTATATAAGCAGACTTAGGTCTCCTAAGAGGGATAGCTTGCATGCGAGATATGCAAATTAGTTCCTGTTTTATTTAGAATTTGTCACTTACCCGTAAGTTCTGCAAAGTTGTAAGTAGAACGGGCCACGGTGCTTGCAAAACAAAAAGTGAATGCACTTTGTGCAAGTGAAAGATTAAGGTGGTAGGAGTTAACTACATCAGTTGAACCGGGGAATGAATTAACGTGCGTCATTACCTGTAACAGTATGATACAAATCGAGATTACATAGATTAAATAAGACAAAATCACGTCAGTAGCTAATGGAGGTGATTAAGACTATAAAGGTAGTAGATATAAAAGACTTGTTTAGTGTAAAAGTAAGAAATAAAATTTTAAAATTGTATTCTAAATTTCATTAAATTATATCAATTCATATATGACTTATTATTTAAAATATAATATTTCTTGACAATAAAATTATTCGGTACCATTGAAATAGATCAACGTTTCACCTAGAAAAATAATTTCACGTTGCGTTGGAGAGAAAATAAATTTGCAACTAATAGTTCTTATTAACTGATGATGTGATTATTAAATTCTATGTAGCAAAGTACAGGATGTCCCATTTTCGATACATAGGGATCTTCGTAATTGTTAGTGCTGTCAAAAAAGTAATGTAGGTGTCATGTGCTCTTTTTGGGCCAAACTTAAAATGGTAAAATCAAAATTTGAAAATTATCGCTCGCTTAAGAGATACGGGGGAAAATAAAAAAAATGACAATTTCTAAGTTACCTTATATTTTCTTGGTTAAAAGAGATACAGAAAAATGTTTTATATAGAAGTTTCTTTATAATGATTGTTGAATAATCTGATGTTTTCAGAACAAGTATACGGGGTCAGGTAAAACAGTTATCGGACCTAACTACAGCTTTTGAAATGGTACACCCTGTATATTTCAATCTAGAAAGATTGATTTTTATGTTCTGTTTCTAAATATATAACACACCATGGATAATTTCCTATTTAAAATTATGTTTCAGTCGTCGGAATATCTCCTTAAATTGTTGCCGTTTTTCCGAATAGTGAAAAAAATATAAATTTTGCGCCATTTCTTCGTTTTTATTCACTTTCAATATACAGGGTGTCCGGGAACATGTGGGAAATCTCCCGGATATGAAGAAAACACGTGAAAAGAATACTATAGGTTCATATAAACTTCTTTCGTATCGGCCTCCTCTTCGGAGATATGGGCTCACAAAGAGCACCAATTGAATCAAGTTTTTTACACATAATTATTGAACCACCTGGTATATTTCAATTATTTTTTAATATGATATATACCAGATAAGACCCGTCAAATTACTACCCAAGAAACTGTTGTGAATTACTCACAGCTGCAGGGACGGACTACCTGTAACACTCATGGGCCCATTTTTTTTACGCCCTGTATGATGAGAACTTTGGACAATGTTTTTTACATACCTTTAACAATTGGCTAAAAATTAAGTACTCTTCATTCATGTTGCTAATCCTAACCGTTTTCGGAAAAACGGTATTTTAATTATATCATGTATTTGGCGTATTTCAATAAAAGATACATCTTTGTTCCGATCAAATATTTAACCTTAAAATTAAGCTTTTTCATATTTAACCCGTGAGAAGTTATAGGACTCAGTGTGAATAAAATGACGTTTTCTCGAAAACGTTTAGGATTAGCGACATGAATGAAGAGTACTTAATTTTTAGCCAATAGTTAAAGGTATGTAAAAAACATTGTCCAAAGTTCTCATCATACAGGGCGTAAAAAAAATGGGCCCATGAGTGTTACAGCTAGTCCGTCCCTGCAGCTGTGAGTAATTCACAACAGTTTCTTGGGTAGTAATTTGACGGATCTTACCTGGTATACATCATATTAAAAAATAATTGAAATATACCAGGTGGTTCAATAATTATGTGTAAAAAACTTGATTCCATTGGTGCTCTTTGGGAGCCCATATCTCCGAAGAGGAGGCCGATACGAAAGAAGTATATATGAACCTATAGTATTCTTTTCACGTGTTTTTTTCATATCCGGGAGATTTCCCACATGTTCCCGGACACCCTGTATACTGATATTATATCAAATTTTTCAAAATATTGATAAGTTATTTTTACAAATGAATATGAAAAGATGAAATTGACGTTAAATATTAGTAACAACTAGAATGTCAAAGTTGTTTCTAGGATATTAGCTTCTGTTTCATGGCTACAATGGTTTAAAGTGATAAAGTAATAAATCGCCTAAGATACCAATATTATCCATGGTATGTTATATATTTGAAGAGAGAAATTAAAATGCTCTTAGATTAAAATATATAGGGTGTTCCATTTAAAAAAAAATGAGGTTAGGTCCGATAACTTTCTTACCTGACCCCGTATACTTATTATGAAAACGGCAGATTATTCAACAATCATTATAAAGAAACTTTCGTATGAAACATTTTTCTGTATATCTTTTAACTAAGAAATTATAGGACAATTTTGAAATTGTCAATTGTTTGATTTTCCCTCGTATCTCTTAAGCGAGCGACAATTTTCAAATTTTGATTTTACCATCTTAAGGTTGACCCAAAAAGAGCACACACAGAGACACCTACATTACTTTTTTCATAGCACTAACAATTGCGGCGATATCCTGTAAAAGTGTCGAAAATGGGACACCCTGTACGTTCGTTTCGAAACTTGAAAATTTTGTGAACCACACGAAACACAAAATATAAGATCAGAACAAGTATAGCGTGGTTGCAAGCTGTCAAAATAATAAGGCATGTATACAAAAAGTAATAAAATTAAATTTATGTTATTAATTACTTTTAATTACATAATATGTATTTAATGTCACTGAACAAATCTTCATCAAATTGATCCTAGTTGTGGTTTCCCATCTGACAGGAGGGCCCCGAATCCTTATTGCCGCCTATGGGAAGCTGGATTTAATTACATCAATAATTCACATATTTATAGTCAAATTAATAACGATTATTTTTTAAGACCTGAGAAATTCAGGTAGGGCCAGGCATCGCAACTCTAACCAAGTAGCCGTCTCTGAGGACAAGTTGGCATCCTCAAACTAAGCGAAATAGTTTAACAAGACAAGGGGAATTGGAAATGGTCAAATTGCCTTTGTCTCTAAGTAAATTGTTCATTTCAGGTGAAAAGGACTAGGAACATGCCCAGTTGGTCACTAAATTAGGGTTAAAAGACATTTGCAGCTACTTGTTCATAGCAGTAGAAGGAAACGGTGTCTGAAGGATACCTAAGGGTCGGATTTATAATTGGATAGATTATAAATCATAAACTTTTCCTCGTGTAGTTAGGAAATTTAGGTTCTTTGGTATATTTAGTATGCAACAAATGCATTTTTTTGATTAAAACTAGGTTTATCTCCTTATAATAGCTTCAAGCCAAACAACATACAAGGAAGGTAAAAAATATTAAATGCACTTAAGTTAAGAAGAATTATACTTACGTTATCAATTGCCTTACCTTCTTTTTAAAACATAAGAAGGTTAAAAAAAAAGTGTACTGATAACCATGTGAGTACCGACTCAAAATGTTTTATTAGCACTGGTCAACAAATAATTTGCTGCCGGCAATTTTGTTACTGTTTCTAGATAACTTGGGTCTGCTAAACTTAAAAATAATGTCAGATTTGCTCCATCAGATCGTTTTCAAAAACTTGGGCCATAAGCTATATTTTCGAGATTAAGGAAGGGTATTTTATATCGTATAATTATATATGTATTACTGCTACCACCGAAAAAACAACTCAGGAATGGAAGAAAAATGTTTATTGTACACCACAACAAATACAAAAATCATCTGTCAATAACATTAACAATATTAACATAAGTTAATAATTTAAATTAACCTAAACTAATAAATAAAAATGAGTTAATCTGCGTCAGCCAACAACTTCCTTTCATAAGATTATCTCGCATGAGATTGAAAAGGACTCGTTGAAGATTCCAGCAGTAATAGGCCATCATGTCAAAGTCGCATCTATCCTGATATCTCTCTTCCATAGTTTTTATATCCTGGTGGAATCGTTCCCCCTGTTCTTCACTAAGGTCGCCAAGATTTTCTGGGAATTCTTCCAAGTGGCTGTGGAGATAATGAAACCTAATGCTCATTTACACCCATATTGGTTAAAGTTGTTGAGCATATCTTCCACTATCTCTCGGTAATTTTCCGATTTATTGTTTCCGAGAAAATTTTGCACAAATTCAATTTCAATTACTTCTTGGTGAGCAAATATTGAAAACACGCACAATTCTGGTCTAAGGCGTTTATAAATTGTTTCATTAGTCCGAGCCCTAGTTTAATATGCAAAGGAGGATATATGTTTTTTTCCCGTTCAACCAACGCTTTATTAATTACGTTAGTTTATCCTTATACTAAAGCATCTCTACAAGGCCACTCTCTTCTTACAGGTTTTGCAAACAATATGCGCAGCACAGGGTTTATTTTGGTCTCCTAAGAGAACACCATAACAGACCAATTAAGCTTTTTTCAACTATATTAATATTGCAATTTATTATGAGTAGGCTCAATCTCAAAAGCTAGAGCTGATACGAAGAAAAGCTCAGTGTTTTTGGAATAACCGCATTCAAAATAACTAAAATCAGTTGTTTTTTCTTCGGCAGAAAAATTTTTTTTTTTTGTTGGTGAGCACTTTCGAAGTACGAAATCGTGTGTAATAGGCGTCTTACCACTCTTGATATGTAATATACTATTACAATTCTATTTACAATACTACTGATAGGTGCAATATTAAAACGGAGGATTTTCGAGATCGTTAAGAATTAACGGATACCATAAAACTTATAGTCTCTAAATCTTAGGATGGTTAATCCTCCGTTAGTCGCGCGGTCTACAATCGTAGACCACGCAACTTTAACTACTCACCAATTGCAAAGGGATTTGTTTATCGGTCCGTCGCCTGCAATAGCTGTCGGTAATATTTCAGGAAACCTATTTAGTATGGCAAATGCATTTGAAGAGTGTGTTTGATTCATTTAGTGGCAACCAAATACGACAATCGTATACCATGCGACTAAACGTGTTAGTTTTTTTAGTCGACACGGAAATTCGCAAACTTTTTTTGTAATTATATTTAGGTAAGTAATATTTGTTCTTTTTTTTACACACATTGTTCTAGTATCATAAAGTAGTTAAAGTGTAGATTTAATTTTTTCGCGTTGTACACTGAAGCTTTTGAGCCATTTACCTGATATTTTTTATGGTCTTTATTCACATTTTCTTCTTTATTGTAGAGATAGATATGTTTGGCCCTAAAAAAAGACGGGTCGAAAGTAGGGACCCAGACGTTTGGACAAAATGGTATGAGGAAGAGTCCAGCGGCGAAGAAAATCCTTTAGATGAAGACGAAATAGAAGAAGATAATGTGCAATTACTGATTATCAATTAGAGTCTGAACAAGAAGTTTCAGACCAAGATTTATCATCAGACGAAGATGATTCAAATAAAAATTTTTACTTAGGGAAAGATAAAATGACTAAATGGAAAAATACAATAAATAATTTACAATGCGTGTGCGTTCCCACAATATTATACTTTTGCCTGGACCTAAACGTGATGCTCGAAATGCAATGTGTGAAATTAATTATCTAAAGATCTTTCTGAATGACACTGTCATTCAATTAATAACCACTTCACGCTAGATCAACGGATGTAAGAGAAGTATGTGCGTTTATTAGAATTTTGATATTGATTGGACCTCTCAGATGATCAAGGAAGAATGTTTGGGATAGTTAAAAAGGAAGCGGTATCGAATCCTGTTGCATTAGGTTTGACATCAGAACAAGAGATGAAATAAGAGAAATGGATAAGTTAGCACCCATAAGGGAAGTATTTGAGACATTTGTAGCCAACTATCAAAACAACTTTGTGGCCAGTGAATACTTGACCAAGATGAACAATTAAGCATAACAAATAAGGACTACATAAGCAAAAAAAATTGGTCTACAATCGTAGACCGCGCGACAAAACTCGGGAGTGAAAAAAGCGCGCCTAACGTAGGGTTAAGAACGGTGAGCCATCTTTAATGTAAAAGATGAAATAAAATTAACCCTGTCGATTAAGTAATAACCATCTAAAAAATAAATTAAATAACGAATCGGATTTATTTTAAAAGCCCTATATTTTTCTCAAATAACTAAAAATAAACCATAAAGCTTTCCGGATATTAAGACGATTTTTGATACGATAAGTTGCTATGACAAATCGCACGCAATGAGTTTCACGCGAATTTTGGGTATATTAACGCACTTTACGAGTTGCGTGTTAAAACTCGTGTATTTTTTTTTATCCAATATGGATCTTAATAACAATATTAAATAATTGTATGTTAATAATCGACTAACCTTTAAGTTTCTACGGTGCTAGAAAGTAATATAATACTATGTAGGAACTTCTCTTAAACTATAAACTAGACCAATTAGCATTTTTTTATCGAGACTGCGACCGCGCTAAATCGTTTTCACCGTTTTTTGGCTTAAATTACAAACTTTGCTTATCAGGTGGTATTCATCTACGAAAATGAGAAAAAAGGCACGGCTAACTTCCCTAGAAAGTGCCTTATATTACACGCGTGTTGAAATAGTATATTACAGTACAAGTTTTATAAAGCATGATAATTTAGCACGCGTCCATGTTAGGAAACGAGCCGCTTGCGGCTAGTTTTCTACGTGGACAAGTGCTATAATAGGTTTATAAAACATGTACTTTATACTATTTTTGCTATTTTGTGTATTTTTAATAAAAAAAAACACATAATTAAATGCCATGAAAATTTTCTAATTTATATGTTTAAATTTTATGTTGGCAATAGTCAAATTATTTATAAAGTAAGCGTTGATAAATTATACGTGTCCGATATTTTGTCGCGAATATTGAAAGCTTTCTCAAAATTAATCAATAACGGATCAAGAAGATATTATTAACTTAACTCCTCCTGAGTTAAGGGAAATTGCAAATAATACATTGGATCAACTTTTACCAAAAAAGTCCAAGAAAGTATACGAAAAAGACTACAAGACCTTCACAACCTGGTGTACTGCGAGGGGTGTTTCTAGAAGTAGTGAAAATGTTCTAATCGCTTATTTTGAGAAGGACAGTAAAACTAAGAAGTCGTCGACTCTCTGGTACTTATACTCAAAATTAAGAGCTTGCATTAACATTTATGAACACACAGATATAAGATATTATGAAAGCCTTTTTAAAAAGGCAATCTGAGAGCTACAAGCCCAAAAAAATCTTCTATTTTAGATTTAGAGGATATCAATAAGTTTGATGAGGCTGAAATAGCATTTACATAGGTTTAAAGGTAAAAAAATTGTACAGTACCTACCCATACATTAATTTTTTACAACCAGTTCTTAATAAAAGTGGATTATTGGATCCGCAAATAAGGATTAATCCTGAACAAAACGTTTCAAACACACAAACTATGCCCGATTTTAAAATTAACGCTGCAGATACAAGTACGGTCACAATAAATGTTTATAACAACTACACTTTTAATAATAAATAAGTATAATTAGTGTACAGTGTATTTATTAGCTTTAAATTGATATCTTTGTAATAGAATATATTACGTGTTGATCTAAGCCTGTGAATGTGAGGTTAGTTTAGAAATTGTTCATTATGCAACCAAACATACACACAGTACCACCAACCGTTTAAAATGAAAAAAACGGTATCGAAAAAAGTCTATTACGATACTGAAAACGGTATCGAAAAAGCTTTCATATGAAATCAAAATAGAAAAAAATTCATTTCAAATGTTATATTTCAACGCATATAACACCCGAAACCCGAACAACCTCTCGGAGTAAATTGGGATATTGGATGGGGTAGAGAATTTCTGGTGTTTCCCAAGGATCGGTTTTGGGACCGTTACTGGTTACTGTTTTATTACTTTCATCAATGATATCGGTCTAAGACTCATAGCTAATGAGTTAAGGTATGCTGATGATATTAAACTATATAAATGATAAATAGCCTGAATGACTGCAGTGATTTTCGATCTGACCTTGGTTTTGTTGTTGATTGGTGCGTTGAAAAAAATCTGCAGCTAAATATACTAAAATGGAACGTTGTTTCTTATACTACGAAGTCATTAGCTATTGTATATGATTATACGATTGATAATCGGTCAGTTTCACGGTTTAATGAGTTTAAAGATCTTGCAATAATTTTTGATACTAAAATTTCTTTCTTTCTGTTCTCATATAAACACTGTTATTTCTGAGGCATCGAGGGCATATGGGTTCATTCTACGATGTACAAGGGATTTCACTATCATCAGTTTCTACAGTGCCTATGTGTGGTCCCCGGGATATGGTACTCATTGTGACAATTTGGAAGGGTATGTTACTCTAAAGTGGGATGGTACCTATCCTCAGCAGGGATTCCCGCTTGAGCAATTGCTTAGCATCTTTGGTTTTGCTTCTTTGAAGGAGCGACGGAACTTTTTCCTTTTAACAACTCTCTTTTTTTTGAATTATCTGATTGACTGCCCAGACTTTCTATTCAAGATTAACTTCTGTCTACCACGATGAAATAGCTGTTTTTATTTGGCGATGCCGCGTATGAATATTTTGAGGTTCTCCCCACTGTACAGTATGTGTGATCTGTATAATTGGAGTGATAGCAGTGCTTACCTTTTTAACCCCTCTCTACCGGAAATATGTCGTTTTGCTAAACGCTGAAAAGCTCTGTCTTGATTTTTAGTTTTTTTAGTCTTTTTAGTTCATTTAGTTTTTTTTTTCTTTTAGTTTTTAGTTTTTTTTAGTTTTTAGTTCTTTCGTTTTTAGTTCTCTAGGTTTTTAAGCTTATTTTACTTACTTTCTTCTTTCTTTTGTGAAGTATCTTGGTCTGTCATTTCTGTATATGATTTTGATTTTTGAAATATTCTGTTACATTATTTTGTTACTCTGTATTATGTTTCCCTTGGTTTCTGCCTTGTAATTAGGTTTATTAAAACCTGTAAGGCATGTACTTGAATAAATAAATAAATAGAGGGCACTAGAACAATATTGAACATTACAAAAATTATACATATTTGTCACCTTTTTTTGTGGGATCCTCATTTTCTTATGATAAATATAAAATGGTAATAAAGAATTGTTGGATAACTCATTAAACATAATAAGTGCTTGGATAAATTAGTAATGGGATAAGTACCGATTTATTTTCGATTTTATAAATATCAAAGTAGAATATCTATACATGGTAAGTATAAACCTGATTTATGTAATTATATTTGCTGTAATAATAAATTGAATATTGTTTTAAGCAAATATGTAAAACTTTCATAATTTATAAATTAACGGCATCTCTCCGTCTCTATAAATACAGGTTATGAGTTTTTAATTTTCTTCAAATTATGTGTATTTTTTAATGTTAAGATTAATTTAATTTCTCTTTGTTAAAATAAACGGTTCGGCTTCTTGAACTTTAATAGTCTAGGATAGTTTTATACGAACGAGATCTGCGATTGAAGCGCGCGCATAGCGGTAAGGAGAAGAACCAAGAACTGACAGTAGACTAGTGGGGAAGGAATACATCTACTTTGCTTGCTTGCGGTAATTTTGCATTCGGAACGACGAATTTCGTTTTTTCCGAATCGAAATTAAGATGCTTCCGAACGAACACTACGAAAAAATTCCGCACGAAAACGAACGTATGCGCGACAGACTATTTCAATGTTTTCTGTGCATTCGGGTTATCCGATTCGGGAAACCGAATAAGGAAAACGAATGTATGCGGCCGGCCTTACCACCATCAATCACCCTTTACAGCATTTTAATATAATGGAATGGTAGCGGTAGGTAACAATACTTTAAAGGAAGCATTACTAGGAGCTTCTAACGAAAAAAATCTATATTAACATAGGGTCATTGACTTTCTATATTTAGAAGTTTTTTTTATATACGCCAAGTAAATAGCTAATGAACCTATATCGAGTTTCGGGCCAAGGCATCCATAAAATCGAATAACAGTGACGGGCTGCACCCATGCGGATCAGTTTGACTGGTCAAGGGGAATTTCAACGGTAGAATTGTCTTTGTTGTGTTTAAGCGAATGGTGCAACACAGGTGGATGGGGCTAGGAAAAGAATGTGGAAAGTTGTCGACTGGTAACTTAATTTCGCATTTTTCTTGATAGGGTATCAAGAAAATAAAATAAATCGATCCCGTTTAGAGATGGTCAATATTTAGGGGCGCATCTCCCATTTCTGCTTATTTAAGGAATAAACCATAAAATATAACGATGATTGAGAAGGAATTTGGCATAAACACCTACCGCGAAAATAATGTCATCAACAAAAATTTGACTTTGTAACTAAAGCACTTGAACATCTACATACATTTCTTTGTTTAAGAGCCTTATGCAACGATAAGCGGCATGGAACTTTAAAGTTTCTGTTTTTAAGAGTTTCGTGATATATAACGTATGGACGCAGGGTCTGGGTCATCAGCTGATTGGATGAATTGATGATCTCACTTTTGAAACTAACCAGGAATTTAATTTAGTTTTTGCTTGAATGCAATGATTATCTATTTTAATTCGGTATTTTCTCATATTCCCCTTCCTTCCAAAAAAATCCTACTTTCGTCTACATGTTGTTGATAGTATACAGGGTGTTATGGAAATGACGTATTATATTTAAATCGGCAATTCCTGAGATGAAAACAAATTGAAGAGAAATATCCAAAAATGGCGCTTTAATTTAATATGCCATGTACATGACCTTATGTCAAACCAAAAATTACCAGGTGGTGCCCCTGTCAGGAAGGTAAATACAGCAACATATGTCAACAGTGTTGTCATATCTTCAGGATAAACTCTTTAGAAAGTCAATAACCTTTTGACAGATTGCAAGTTTATTTTTCAGGGTACATTATTATAAAATTATACGTTCAGTTCAGTTCGCTGGGAAACAATCTGTGATTTATAAACTTAAACTGACTCGAACGAACCGCCGCGGAGTTTATAAATTGTCAGGTATGTTCTCATTTGTTCAATTCGAACGACACCCGGCCCGCTAATTTTAAACAGGGCTGGAAGGGTCTATCAACATAATTATTTCATCATTCTTCTTCAGTAAAGGATTAATAAATTTGATTAGCCCATTAGAAATTAGCGTTTTTATTATTTCTGGATTTCTATTGCGAAATAATTTGTATCCTATAGTGCTGTTGTTTTATGCATACGGTAGGTTATTGTAAAGTGTAATTATGCGTTAGTATTTATTGCATTTATGTAATCTAATAATAAGTGCATATCTTCAAAAAAACTAATTTGAAACTCGTGGGTGTCTGTGTGTTTCTTTAAGTGATTTAGTGCAAATGTTCCGAGAGATTGGAAATAAGAGGCCGAATGGGGTTTAGTGGGTATAAGCTTATTATGCAGTTTCACATTATCATCAGGGTACGTGATGAGCATATGTCTGTACCCTGGATTACTTGCTAGTGTACTGGCACCTGGATTCACTTCTATTTGGATACTAGGTAAACTAAATATTATTTTTATAAGAATCTAAAGTTTTAAATTTTTTACACAGTTGGCAACATTGGGCTGAACATCTGTTGATTACACAGGCTTGGCAATGTAATCTGATCATATATGAATGCGCCGAAGAGTAACCGGGTGAGTTTAGGGGTGAATTACCCCACTTTTTAAACGTTCGATTTAAAAAAAATATATGTAGCGCTTCTCTAGGACACCCCAGCAGTCACCCATTTAAATAGAATACGTCATTTCCATAACACCCTGTAGTATAGTTCTTAATTTTTAATTTAATTATATGGTATATGGATACCTTTTATTTTACATTGAATGCAGTGGAGTACCCTTATTATTTTACATGGAAATAAAAACTTGTAAAACTTACTAAAGTTTTTTGGAAAATCTATTGTAAAATTTACTAAAATTTTTATAAAATCTTTTGTAAAAATTTTGATACATGATGGTATTCTTAAGCTGTCACCCATCCAAGTTGTAAGCACGTGTTGTGTTGCATGACTTCATCGATCGATGGTATGTTTCCACTAAAAACATTTAATTAATAAATAGACAGAATTGTTTTTATTCTGTCAGAATCATACACAGTTTTAAACAGTAATCAATAATGTTAAGTCTGTACCGAGAGTCCTACATCTACCGCCTACGTTTGAAAAAATATAATATTATCCCAACATCAAATTGCAATGTTTTAAGGAAATCACAGTGGCAACGCTTTATGCTCAGTTGTACCTGCTGATGGAAAAAATTATTCTGAAGTTCAATATTTCCATTCAGTTTCGTCGGAAACTAGGCAGGGTTGTTATCGTTTTATCGCTTCTGCTTGTGATTGTTTGTAGTCTATTGTGTTTTTAGACTAATTCTTAGTGTTTTTTCGAATTGAAAATATTTAGAGCTATTGATTAGCCATCTACAATGGTTAGTCAGTGCGTAGTGTTAGACCACGGATTCATATTTCGTCTGTAAGTGAGAATAATGAGGTTATATTGTTTTTTAGGTGAAACTGTCGAACTGTGCATGATTGTAAATTAATAGTGTTTTATGAATGGAATGTTTGGTCTCTTTATTAATTAAATGTTTTTGGTTTCCACCTATTATTTGTTACGAAAAACGAAATCCCCCGTTGCATTTCATTTTTGGGTTTCATTCTTGTAAAAATGTTTTTTACCACACTTCATTTAAATGTTGTCATTTTTATAATTAAAAATACTTAAATAATAGCCAGTAAAATGTACATACATTTTAAAATATGCTGGAGTTATAATTAAATTATTTTCACTGTACGTTATAAAATTTGCAACATATTTTAGTAATTATTTGGTTTTACTAAATTTGTTAGAAATTCCAGCGATACTTTTTTATAAATTATGTGTATCTACAATATTATTTTGTAATTAATAGGAAATCGTACAATAAAATCTTTACTCTAATAATTTTGCTATAGTGTTTCTTCGGTGCATATACATTTGTTGTAAAGTTTACAATATATTTTAGTATTTACATGATTTTACTAAATTTATTAGAAACTATTGTTTCTTGTAAATCATGTTTAGAATCTTATTTTGGTACTGATTATTAATAAAAACTGTAATTAATACTATATTTTATAGGAAATCGTACAATAAAATCATTACTATAATAATTTTTATATAAAGGGTCCGTCAGATAACTTTTTTTTTTTGAAAATGCTATAAAAAAAAACTACTGAATATTTTCTCAAATTTCTTTTTTTATTTGAAAGTACAATCCTTCCGGTTAATAATGAAAAATAATTTCATTCAAATGGCTGCCTCGGCTGGCCATGCAGTAGCCTACACGATCGGTCCAATTTTTAAGCACATTATCGATTGTGTGCAGCTGTATTTCACCAATGGCTTCACGAATATTGTCCTTTAAAGCGTCAATTGTCTCTGGCTTGTCGGCGTAACACTTATCTTTGACGGCACCCCACAAATAATAGTCCAACGGTGTCAAAATCGCAGCTCCGAGGTGGCCAAACGACATCAGCTCTGCGGCTGATAATGCGATCTTCAAAAACAGGGCGCAAAACATCGAGTGTAGCTTCGGCTGTGTGGCATGGTGCTTCACGCACACTTTCTGCCACAGCAGCAATATTCTCGGGTATACGCACTGTTTTTGGCTTTTCACGCTTTGGTTTATCGATGAGGATGCCAGTTTCTTTCACTTTTTTCACGAGATAACGAACATACGGAGCTGACGGTGCTTCTCTTCTTCCAAAATCCGTACGCAATTTTCGCACACATTCTGCAACATTACCATGATTTTCAAAGTAATGTCGCAATATTTCTCAGCGTTGTTCAAGCGTATACACAACCATATTCGTTCAGCGGAAGGATAAAACTAATTATCTGTCAAATCAGACATGAGCTAAGTGTTACCATTCACGAAATAAGCACTAGTTGAAAAAAAAAACGTTAGATGGTCTTGCTGTATTTTTTTATTTTTATGTAATTAATTAAAAAACTTATTAACAGAATTATAATTTTTATAACCTTAAATTATGTTCAACATAACGAAAAAGTCATTTCATTTGTGTTTCTTTGATATTTTACATTTATATTAATATAGCACGAAAAAGGACATAAATAAATTGTAGGAAAAATTATAGCTGTGCTTTAATGAAGGTCGGTTTTGCTTTATTTTAACCACGTCAGCGTAATCATATTTTAGAATTTACATATTATGTTCGTGAAAGCTCTGGAGTGATAAATTTCGGTATAATAAACACATATTTTATGTTTTTGGTTATTAAATTAATGGGGTTGAGGTCTGGTGGATAAAGCCATCAATTTTTTTAAAGAAAGCGTTAGTGGTATTATGTGATATTTAAATATGCTCTCAATTTATAACTTCAATGGGAGTTAATCCGAAGAATCTTTCGCCTCGTTATTTAATAAAAGGGTTAAAACTTGGTCCAGTTTACATTTTGGAACTTGTAGTGAGCTAGTCGGGTACTTGGGCCGGTTTGGGGATGATGATAATGAACACCTAAAATCTTGATTACTTTTGATATCCAATAATATAAATAATTACGAAAAAAAATTATAATTAAAATAGTACAAAATACCATAAATTATAATTATTGTATAAATTTTCTGATAAATGGTCAATTTTTCGAAAGATCTGTAGCCATCGACCTTTAAAAATCCCATAAGATAAAATCTAGATTAGTTATATGTGAAGACATTAGTACCCAAGCAAATTCTGACACAAGTGTGTCCAGAAACCATCTTAACAAATGGAAATTTTTTAAATTTTCACGACGTGTTCTTGTACCTTGCACTTAAAATTAAATATAGTTTTCCATATACGGCATTAATATTTCTTACTTTTTTCAACATTCCGTATATGCTGCCTCAAAATAAGTAAGTTTTATTAAGTAAGGAGTTAAGTAAGTGTTTCTCTTTCTCTACAAGCAGAATTTTTTTTGAAGAGTAAAAAATTATAGTGGTTTCTGGATAAGCTGATGTATTTACGTGTATATATACAGGGTGTCAACTTCAAAACTTCTCACCCTTAATATCTTGTTGACAATAATATAAAAAGTGGGAAAGACGCGTTAATTTTATTGTGAATTGCCGAGACAATTAAGTCATTTGCCTCTCAAAAGTTTTAAAAATAAAATCAAAAATATTTGAATTGAAAAAGCGTTCTATTTTTCACAGGAATTTGAAATGCGGTATTCTTTTAATACTTGTTTTAATATTACATATTAACTAAATTTTGCTTCCACTGGAAATCATGTTTTTAAGAATTTTCTGTTCTCTCTATATCTATCTTGACATGAATAAATCATTCTATTGTATCTTGCGGTTAGTTTTTAAACTATCAAGTTGATATTTCTACAGTTTGACAGTTATTGGGAAACGGAACATGTCATTTTGGAGGTAATAGAAGGGAGACGATTTTAAAGAATATTTCCTGCTTTGGTGGCTGGTTCTGGGAGTGTTACCCTTAAAATATTAAATGGAAGGAGGGCCAAGTGACATTATAATTTAAATCTGTTTCCAGTGTCCTCTCATTTGTGATTTTTTGAACAGTGGGCAAGAAGTCGCGTTCCAAAAATGGGCGTAACTAGAAATTACCTGCACTGAAATTAATGATTTTTAGGTTATAGTGAAAAAACATTATATTGTTGATACCTCTTATGGCAGAATCATTATGGGGTCCGTAGCGAGTAACTTCGGGTTACACCCTTTCCAATTTTTTAGCAGGGGCAAGGCAACCGCCCAAAAAAGTACTAAAAGTCAATTTTTGGAATGCGATTTCTTGGTAACTACAACTCAAAAAATAATAAATTACGGTATTATAAGAAAGAGATTTAAGCGACCTTTGAAATTAAGTGCCATCATGAACAACCAGTGGCGGCTCGTGACCTATGATAGAGGGGGTTCACAAGTATGGTGAAATTATTTTTAAAATTTTATTTTTGTGTAACGACCAAACAATTACTTTCTAGGCGTTTTAAATATAGGAAGAAAAAAAGTAATAAAAAAATGCGTTAGGTAAAACATATTTTTATTTATTTTGTAATTTTACACAAGGAAATGCAACTTTTGGAAATGCAACCCTCGTAACAATATTTATAGTCTACTACTAATACTACTAAAGCCATCTACGAGCTATCAAGAAAACCGAATGATGTCCAATACTACTACCGCCGTCTACGAGTTATCAAGAAAACCGAATGATGTCTAATACCACTACGCCATCTACGGCTACGTCATTAGGTGCAACCAAGACAAAAACAATTGTTAACTGTTTTTAATTGTAGAAAATTGATCAATAACAGCCTTATTAAGTTTGGAATACCCTCTATAATTTTTTTTCATATATTTCATTTAAACTTTCTAATAAAGTCCCTAGATTTACCCTTTCTGGTCTGCGTTAAATTAATTTCGGGTTTAGATGTTCCCGCATTCTTCACTTCAATTTTTTGCTCAAAACTCAAAGAGCTTTCTTAAATAGTCCACCGTCAACTATTCATTTTAACTTAATAAATATATAATATTAAAATATTAAAACATACACACAGAGAAACTACACTACTTAATCGCACGTGCGAGCAAGTCTCATCATAAACAGAGGCACGGTTGCCGGATCTATACAGTTTGGTTTGACGGGATGATAAAATATTAGGGGGGGGGGGGGCTTTTTTAGTTTGACGGTACGATAAAATATTAGGGAGGGTCGGACTTTATACGATAAATAATATTCAATGAATATAAATAATATTTTTTATTCGTTTTGTTTTGGGGGTGCACGTGCGCATGTGCTCCTGTGGAAGAACCGCCACTGTGAACAACGCTTCCTTTTAACATTATGAGGGTAACATCTACCCTTCCCGGGGGGTTAAACCACGATCTTCGTGGTTTGCTCGGGATTGTTCGACAAATATTTCCTAAAAGCGTCCCCCTTAACAAAAACATTGACATGTTTTTCCGATTTTTAATATTATTTACTGGAAGAGAGATATTGAAGGTGGGACGTTTTTAAATTGACACCCTGTATAAAATAAATCGCCAAAAAACTTTATTTTTCAGATACCTTACCATATTATTACACCAATGAGTTTATGAGCAATAATACTGATATAATTTGTAGGAAAAATTCGTGTAACTTAATTGAAAGAACATTGTTATTCTCGAAATGTAATTTCGTCAGGTAAATAATTAATTTTTGCGTTCGTGATAATATACCGAGCAAAAGGGAACAATAATTACCTACAGTATGGAAATTACGCCTTTACGCTTAAATTTAGCTGTGCTTTCTTGTAACAATATCAGGGTAATCATATTTCAGAATTTACATAGTTTGATCGTGAAAGCCAGATATTAATACGTTTTTGTCAAATTAGTACATATTTTAAAGTTTCACTATTAAAGTATTATATCGACAAAATGGTAATTTTTAAAAATTTACCCGCTGGTTACATACTTACCAGTGGCGGATCTAGGAAAACTTAGAGGGCCACGACCAAATATCGCTAAATATGATAAATAATTTATACTAAACAGTACTAGAAAAAGTGATACCTACCTGCTTCTCTTTCATATAATGAGATCTTTAAAATCATTTTTACCTGCCTTAGGACCGGAAAGTACAACTAGACCGCAGAGGGGTTATTTTCACAATATTGTACGAACCTTTAAGGGTTTTATTGTTTTCTGCAGTTTAGTTGGTTTCTGTCTCGTTTACAGTACAGTCAAGTGTTTAAGTCGATTTTGATATAAAATGGCAAGTTCGAGTCGTCGATGTTGCAAAAATCAAGCCGATAAGTTTTGTTATACAGGGTCGCTTTTATGTATGGAAACGGTCGATTATTTGCTAAAGTAAGATAGCTAGCGAAGAATGTTAAATAAAAAACTTTTAGGGTTTTTAGAAATCTATTATACTACACATAAACTAAGTATACAGGATCAGTCAAAAAGCCATGGAAGAACAAAGTTACTTTATTTTAAATGGAACCCCCTGTATATTATTCAATATTTCAATTATTTACAAGATTCTAAAAAAAAATGTTAAGCACAACACATACCAACTAAGTTTTAGTAAACAACAATTTAAAATCCTATTTTATAAGGTGCTCAAAGTGTCCACCGTTTACCTCCTGGCAGTAATGAATTCGGTGAACAACATTTTGTAGCGAATCTAAAAGGATATTGAGAGCAATACTGGAAATTTCATGCATTATTCTTTGTTGCAAATCTTCGATATTTTGTGGCTTATTTTTGTACACGAAATTTTTGATATGGCCCCACCGGAAAAAGTCAAGAGGGGTCATATCAGGAGACCTAGCAGGCCATTCAATTGCACCTCTGCGCCCAATCCATTTACCAGGAAAAGTTTCCTCTAGATATTCCCTCACCATCCGTCCAAAATGTGGTGGAGCCCCATCTTGTTGAAACCATATTTGTTCCGCCGGTAAATTGGGATTATTATGGTTCGGGAATAATCGTCTCAGCTGTGGAACAATATTCTCTTGTAAAAGTAATAAATATCGTTCAGAGTTCAAATTTCCATGTATAAAATAGGGTCCTATGACGTTTCCACCAATAATGCCACACCAAACATTGGATTTTTGTGGTCGTTGGGTATGAACTTGTTCCATCCAATGTGGATCTTGGTCTGACCAATATCTACAGTTTTGTCGATTTACGTGCCCATTTAAACAAGATGTTGATTCATCAGAAAATAAAATGTGGTCGACAAAGTTGACATTTCGCAAAACTGAATTCTGCGATCAAAATCGTCTTCACTCAATTCTTGTACAAATGAATTTTATTTGGTTTGAATTTTTCTCTTTTGGTAATTTTTTTAATGGAATATCGACTCATATTATGATTTAAAGCCCGCTGTTTCATCGAATTTATTGGATTTTCTACCACATCTAACATGAGATTTAGAGAATTTTCTTCATTAGTAACGCTTACCGGTCTTCCACTTTTTGGTCGATCTTTCACACCTCCAGTTTCATGAAAACGCTGCAATGTTTTGGAAACAGTTGATTTAGTTATAGGTTCCCGATCTGGATGCAATTCATTGAAAATATTCACCACTTGGGTAAAACTCCGTGTTCTATCGCCGTACCCTATCATCATTAAAATTCCAATGCGCTCGCTTAAACGTGCTATATTTACGCGAAAATTGTTCACAAATTGTAAATGTAAGCATTTTTGGCATATCTGTTGTCAAGATAACAAAACATTGTTATGAAGATAAATATTTTCTAAGGTAACTTGATGGCGTAGAATTAATGAATTTAATAATTTATTTGAAAATGAAATTCGAAACTCGATATCTCGTAAACGGTTAAGATTGGGTGTGTGGTGTGCTTAACATTTTTTTTTAGAATCTTGTAAATAATTGAAATATTGAATAATATACAGGGGGTTTCGTTTAAAATAAAGTAACTTCTTACATTATCCGATCTTCGGAACCGAATTTCACTAAAAAGCGAGTGTCACTCGTATACAATATAATACATAATATGTGGTCACTACATTAAACTATTTTTAATTTGGTGCATTAGTAGCTGATAATAATTCCCAAAATAGTCAATATAGTCATGCAATCTTAATTTTTGGTTTAGAAAAAAGTGAGGTTAAGAAACATACGATGTCGGATGAAAGTTAAAATAAAGCTCATCGTGTCGATTGTTACAAATATTCGAACGGAATTTGGCACCAAAAGTTTACACCAATCAGGGCACCGTCGGATCATCATATCCTCAGAAATCGTATGCATGGAACGCTGTCGTAAATCGAACTAATCGAAATTGTGATTGCAATATTTTTCCTAACTAACCAGTGAAATTTACATTAAAAAAGTTTAAATCTGGTCCTGTCGAATGTTTACTTTCACAAGGAAATTTCCGAACTGCGCAAACTCACAACGCCCCGCCCCCTCCGATGCCCATAGCGGGTACATAATTGCAGATGGTATTCGCAATATACTGTTTATATATATATGTGGGTTTTTCTTATTTGATTTGATTTACATCAGGTAATGACACATGGTTATTCTTTTCTCGTCTCAACTGTAGTTCTCTTGCCTAGTCTCGGACTATTTAGTCAGCTCTCGCTGGCGCTCTGAAGCAAACGGAGTCTTCGACTGCAAATTTACATCCATATTTTACTGTAGTTTTTTTAGTTATAAAAGTATCCAGTAGTAGCTAACATACCCAGTAAACAATTAGAGCCTAGATGTCCAGTAAATTAAATAACTCAGATAAGCAAAACAGTTTGACCGGCCAAGAGGAATTTCAAAGGATTGAAGTGACTTTGTGACAAAGAAAATCGTGCAGCTGGAGTAATAGGGACAGAAACGGATCAGAAGGACTCCGGACGGTCGACTAATAAACGTCCATTGATGTCTGTAATCAAATTTTGATAAGTTAAAGAATTACATTTGGATAAGTCCAAGGGTCTTTCGCTATAAATGATTTTTCCGCCGGTCGTTAAAAGAATTCTTATGGAAAAAGTGGATAAATCCATACTTCTAAACATAATTATTCCTGCAAATACTGTAAAAAAATAATATAAATATTATACATTCGCCGGCACAAAATTCCGCCACCCTGATATTTTGGGCGAGTTTGATATTTTATAACTTTTTTTAATTTTTATGCGATTTTCATGATTTTGTTATCAGTTTGTAGATCCATTTATTTTGTTTTTCCCTAATTATTTTATAAAGTAACATTTTTCGATTAGAATATATTATACAGGAGTAAATCAAATTATTGTTTTTTATCGTAATTTCAAAACACCCTGTAGGAAAATTGAGGTGGATAATTTTATTTACTTACTGTTTCTTGTAATCTTTCATGTATTCTAAACATTTCTATTTTTGATTCATTCCATTATCTCATTTCTGCTGCAAGCTGCAAAATTTTAAATGCCGCTTTGAAGCCTATTTTCATTAAGGAAAACAAACACTAGGTATATCATATAGTTAATTAACAAAAACAATTTTAATATCGTGTATTTCATCCTGTCGCAGCAATGACAGCTTGCAGTCTTCGTGACATCGTACGATTAAGGTTACTTACTTATCCTTTCTTGATGACTGATAATCTTCGGTCAGCGACAGTCGTAAGTCTTGCAAGGTTTATGGTTGTATAGGACGACGACGAACCGACCTTTTTTAAGTTGATCCCAAAGATGTTCGATTGCGTTGAGATCGGGGCTACATGCGGGCCATTCTAATTTTGGAAGTCCAACTTCATCCAGATATTCGTTCACTACATGTGCAACGTGAGGTCTAGCATTATCATGCATTAATGTAAATTGGTTCCCAATGAAAGGAGCAAATGGAACAACAAGTTCTTGGAGGATTTCCTCAATATGGTTGGCGAATAGAGCTCAACAAAAACAAGATTGTTGCGTGCTGCGGTAGAAATACCAATGACATACATTTTCTAAAAATAACATCGTTTAAAATTTTGCAACTCGCAGCAGAAATAAGATAATGGAATGAATCAAGAAACGAAATGTTTAGAATACATCAAAGATGACAAGAAATAGTATGTAAATAAAATTATCTACCTCAATTTTCCTACAGGGTGTTTTGAAATTACGACAGAAAAACAATAGATTGATTTACTCCTGTATAATATAACCTAATCGAAAAATGTTAGTTTATAAAATAATTAAAGAAAAACACAATAAACTGATCTACAAACTAATAACAAAATTATGAAAATCGTGTAAAAAATAAAAAAGTTATAAAATATCAAACTTGACCAAAATTTTAGGGTGGCGGAATTTTGTGCCGGTTATTAATATTATATACCCTAGATTAATATTATTCTTAAAACTATTTAAAAATTATTCGGCTCATTAAGGAAGATACCTATTAGTAAACGGTAGGTCATACATCAATGTGAGAAACCAAGGCTTGGTAGCCCTTGTGGAAACAGCGTATGATTGAGGTGGTTCGGAGACCACTTTAATCTATAGGTACCCTTGGGAATGACCTTGCAAACGAATAAAGAGGAACAAATTCAGAAAAAATAATTTATTGTAGAAAATTTCGAAAAAAATTATTATTTTGGTTTTTGATAAATCAACTAGACTTGACCGCAGCATTATTTTTATATTTTGTCTAGATAAATTGTCTCTTCTTCACAAACAATCGAATATTTTTATTAAGGAAGTTGCTCAGAATTCAAAATCATTCACCGAATTTAAAAACCAACAATCTACATTGTTTTTTATTTTCATTTTATACAATATTTTCCCTAGATAGGAACTTCTAATTTCTTCAATTTCCTTATCGTTTGTCACCTAGGACATAAAACGTGGTCATCAAATGTTATTTCCGAAATAATTTCTTCTAATAAATGTATTCAATACCATCAACAAAAGTATTTTTTGTTTAGAGGTTTAAAAAAATCAAAAAAAATGTAGGCTATAGCTATTAAATGGGTATGTTGGCATGATTTTGAATTCTGAGCAATTTTTATTAATTAAATTTTCAGATATTTTAGGAAGAAGTACCTAGACAGCAAATAAAAATAATGCTCCAGTCAAGGCATGCTTGATTTATAATCAAAATATTTTAAATTTCTTTATGTAATCAAGCATCCATCCAAATGATCAAATTTAAATTTGAAAATTTTTTGTGGCTTTTACACCTATAAGTTCGCTTATCCTTCGACTCCCTGTATCTATATGATTATTTTAAATATTAGTTAAATTATAGTTTTAGGTACATTTGGCGGGTGCTCGGGAAAAGTGATATAAGTCGAAAAATCAAGTTTTGAGGAAACGCAAAAGAAGAATTTAAAAAACTTTGATATTTCTTAAAATGGGTTCGTAAAGTATGTTTTTAATTAGCATTCTTTATTAAATTTTAAAACAACTAAAAAATTTTACCCGATATTTTACCAAAATTTTTGAAAAAAACATGCTACCATTCTACACTTTATTTATTGATTGCAAATAATAAACATATATTTGGATCTTTTAATCGACATCTAACAAGAAAAAACATGCATCAATTAAATTTTTCTTCCTTTAATTTTTAATGATTATTTTCAATCATTGCCATAACCTTCGCCGTCACTCCTAGGCAATGTATTACGAACATCTTCTTTGGTTATAATATTTTTAAAAAAATTTTAAAACTCCGTAAATGCATAAGCTAAGGTTAGTATTTTTCAATATTTATTTGATTTGGACCCTTGCCCGATAAGGGTATATTTTACAGGTTTTGGCAATCGTAACCAACTCATTGACATCTACACACAATTTTTCTTCAGCAGTATTGACTTCTCTTTGCAGCCAGACAATTTTATGTATATAAGAACACTTTTAGAAGTATTTTCTGAACATATCCGTAACTAAAAAAGACTTTTTATTTCCACAAACTCTGACTAGATTCATCATGGATGCTCAATGGGATACGGATGTCTCTCCTGTGCAATGTTAAAATGAAAGTGCACAATTGCTGTATGTAAAATGCTATATATGTCGTTTGAGAACACTGCTGTAAATCAAAGGTATAGACAAGCTTTGAAGAATCTTCCAAAGCAGCGTCTTCATATATGCGTTTGGCTTCATAAGCATCTGATGCGCCCTCTTGATGCGTTTCGACTAGAGCTTTTTTCTTGCCTGTCGTTTTCATTCTTGTGAATCTTGTCATATGTCGCACAAGTTTGATTTTTATTCCCAAAGAACCGAACCCAAACACACAAAATTGTCCAGTGAATCTAAAGGAACATGTTAATTTGACGTCAAAATTAATATGCATTCATTTTATTAGGAAATAATGAGAAATGTCAACTTATTCGTTTTTAGTTCAACTATTTATAAAGGGAATAACGGTATAATAGACGACTTATACAAATTTTACCTATCTTTATTATAGGAGAAAGAGAGCAATGTAACACATACCGTATTTCCCAATGAATTTTAAACATAGGTTTCGGTTAAGTCTATTTATATCACTGTTCCCATTTGATTTACTCTTTGCTGATAAAATAAAAAACAAACAAAATGATGTATATCACTTTTCCCTAAAGATTAAATTAGCTTGCGTACTTGTACCTTAAGACACTAAATAATTGAGCGCTTTGTAAATTAAATAGACTTATCGCTGTATTCTTTATCGATATGCATTTTTTGAAGTGACTTGAAGAGTTATCTCAATTTCGGGATGTTTCGACTTATACCACTTTCCCCGCCATTTGTAGATGATTTTTTAATATTGAATAACCCTCAAAAATAGTTTTAATGCAATAATTACTATTTAATAAATCTACACCAAGCAAAAAATTGGGATATTTTAAGCATAGTCAGACATATACAACCCGAAGAAACCCAAATTAATTTGCATATTTAATCATATTCTGGTATATTTTAGGCATTTTTAAAAAAATTTTCACCTATTTTTTCTGCCTTTTATAAACATTAAAAATTAATTTATTTTAAATAAATTCATCTAATATTGTTTATAATATTAATTTATCTAATATTATTTGTGTACACTGTACACTTTCGCATGGTTCTAAATATCTTGCAGTTCTAATTAAAATATTTTCAGCATGCATAATTTAAACTATTATTAAGTTTAAAACAAACTAGATAAATTCCAGGAACCAAACTTCATGATATATTTTGTATGCGGTTTTAATAACCTTTCGTAATATAAAATTAACTGAAGCAAGCAATTCGTGAAACCTAGATTAACCTATTGTTTTGCATTCCGTAATAATCTGCCAGGTAAAAATGAATAATTGCAGGAAAATTAATGTCATGTTTTATTTTAGCACAAATTTTGCCTTACATTACCCACATGAACGGAATCCGGAGGTTAAAAATTTACATAATATGTCAGTGAAAGCCTAGCTAAAATATATTTTAGTAGAGCAAGTAGTTAAATTTTTCAGGAATACTAAGATAGAAATAACGAGTAAAAATGTTACAGGGTATCAGAAAAACAACATGATACTTTTATTTTCTTGGCTTTGGTAGGTCTGCCATTCATTCAAAGTACGACACAGTTGTATTCATGAAACGTCGTATTAACAAAGATATTTTATGAAATACTTTTTCTATCTGGGTTTCATAATGGCTACATTATGAAATGCAAAAAAATTTAATAACCTGCCACTTTATGAAACTGAAATTAATTTTTTTTTATGTTGGCAGGAAGGAGGGTTCGAATTTTAGACTTACTTTGATTTCGTTCAAATTAATTTTCATGACATTACGAATTGGACAAAAAAATTTTATAGAAAACTTTAAAATACTGACCTTTAACCTGGCAAATAGATCATTTTTGCTAGATATTTATCTGCAATACTCGGAAATATATAACATACTGACGGTGTCCGTCAACTAATTTCAAGTCACAACTATAAAACAACATAACCTAAAAATAATAGAAATATCTTCCAGTTTATGCTTTATTTCTAAAGATTTATTCAATAAAGTACTATTTTTATTTGTAATTCAGTATAGTATTATACATATTACTTTATATATACATATTTATAGTTACTATAGACATTTCCTGGGCATTAATTGTTATTGCTGTCAGATTCTGTGTTGACACAATATTTTGTTCAATATTTTGAACTTTGTTCTGCTCGCACCATAACTCAAAGTTTTACATATTCTTTTTAAAACTTGTTCTGCAATTTCTCGTATTTCTGGCGGAATACAACTTTTTTCCTGACTCATTTTTATTAACTTTGATAATATATTTATTTTTAATTATGACGGATGTGTTGTGTTCAATTGTTTCTATCATGGCATATTTTATACATATACATAACATTTTATGTAATTATTGTAAAACTATCGCCAACCCAAAAAGAAAATATTAATTCAAATGGAAAAATCTGCTATATTTTTTAAAGTTTCTCGGACTTTAAGCACCCAAATAGAAAACGTATTATAAAATACACGGTTCATAAGACAAATTAGAGCACTTGGACTTTAGAAAACGAACCGCGAACTCACCCGACCAAACGCGTGCTCTAAGATAATGTCTTATGAAACTTGTATCTTAATATACTATTGTATACATTTCTTTGATAATATTTATAGAAGATTATGACCAATATACTTAAGTAGTATTACACTATCAAAGAACTTTGTTAATTTTTGGAGGAACTTGCCACGTGTTTACAATTAAAAATGCATGAAAGATGTGCATTAGCTTGCGCAGCGATGAGTGCTGCCGCCATTACAATGTGCTTAGTGATAAAAAAGAAAAGAAACTTTGGATACGGGCCTAGGTGGCAAGACTTAATTTAAGAGGTGTCCAGCACAATCTCCTTCGGAAGTTACAATGTGAAGTTTTAAAAACTAAGAATGGACGAGGAAACATTTAAGTTTATTGTTTTAAAGATATCACCATTTATATCCCGACAGAATATACATTTGAGGAATTCTATCAGCGTTGAGGAACGTCTCATGGTTACCCTTTGATTGCTGGCAACAAGAGAGAGGTATGCCGTTATAACTTTTGAAATTTCTGTATATATCTAGTCTTTTATTTCGGTTTTTATAATCCAGGTGTTGATAGTTTTTCGTAAATTTCATACTCCGAAATTAACAAGTTTATTGCTGAAATGTACCAGACAAACTAATATCAATCGCAGCAAAGTCAAATATATGCTTTATTGTCAGAACATAAGGTTACTATCAATCAACTATAAAATCTTTTGTCATAGATGATAGTCTGTTGTTACCTTTTTTAAAATATCTTTTACAGAGTAAATGTTTTATAAAAGAACATATTATGTTGACTCCTCTTTTAGTAGAATTAGGGATCTGTAGGTAATCCGAATGACATATTTTCTTATTTTTATCAGGGGCGAAGTCCTCGCTTAAAAAATATACCTTATTAGCATTTTAGAACAGATTTGATTAATTTCGTCAAATTTTATTTCAAACTATATTGTATTAACTATTTTGATATAAAAATTACAGAAGCCTGGGACAATGGCGGATCTAATAATTTGCATTTCGTAATATTATGTCATGTAAAAATGAATAATTGGAAGAAATAATAATGCCATGTTTTATTCTGTCACAGATTCTCTCGTATATTACCCGGAGGTTAGAGATTTACATTAGAAGCAAAAGCTTTGCTGTATAAAATAAAATATATTTTGATAGATAATAAGTATTTAAGTTCTTTGTAATGGCAAGTGAAAATGTAAAAAAATAATTGTTTTGAGCAGGTAGACGCCTTTTGAAAGAGTTGGACAGTTCTCAGTTACATCTCGTATAGATGTGGTTATTGCATGTGTGTAATCGGGGATCCTTTAGCTCATATTATTCTGCGACAAACACTAAGGGACTATTTTACCAACGTAGAAAATATGGATCCAGAAACAAATATGGATCAGGCATTTCTATCTACTTACGCGTTAAAGTGACGCCTGTTATTACGAAAATAAACACAACAAAAAAGAGATCGGGATTCTATCTGTAGAATCCCCATCTATTTTTATCTTCGATCTGCTTCTGTCTTCATTCTAATCTCCGATCGGTTTGATTTGTTTTGGTTAGGAAAAACCAACAATCGACGGACGTTACTCAAGAGTATATGTTCAGTTTGCGGCAGACTTGGCATAGTATTATCATATTCAGTTAAGAACTACAATTTTTTCCATAAAAAATACTTACATGTAACACACAAACACTGAAAAACAACAAAGAATTTTATTTAACAATAACGACAAAGGACAGATGTTAATGCGGTAGTGTCAATCGCGAAAGCAGAGGGCCGTTCCAATAAGGGTTTCATAAAAACTTTGGGCGTGTTACCCCTCCCATTTTGTTTCAGAAATGTAATTAGTTTGAAATATTTTGTAATGTCTACATTATTATTGGATTGTAACATACAATATTATTGGATAATTCGACCACACTGTTGATGGCTTTTGTTGTTGTGCCAATTCCGAAAAATAGGCCAATAACACCGTCTCCGACCGGTCTAGGACATCTGGGCGCAGCCACATGGGCGCGGCCATCTGAGCGCGGCCGCTTGGGCGCGAGGACACTTGGGCGCGGGACACTTGAGCGCCAAGTCACTTAGGCGCGAGCCAAAATGAAACACAAAATTTAGAAGAAAATTTTTCCGACTCTTGATTTTATGGATTCATTTCATAATTGTAAGAGAGTTTTGGCGCGAATGGATATTATTTTTCTAAATGTGACTATTGCAAATGGCATTAAATTCACAAAAAATATATATATTCCAAAAATGAATGTACATATACACAAAGAGATATTGAGTTGTTACAGAGTTACAGAAAAATACAAAAAGTACGTAGTCAAAAATATTTACATAAATTCATTCACAAAAATATATGGTTGTAGAAAAGAAAACATAAGATAGTTACATAAATTGACAGTGCCCTGGGAAAACCACTGAAAACCCGCCCTCGCTACACCTTTTGTAGTCCCATTCCCGTTCTCGCGCTCATATGTCCCCGCGCCCATGTACCCACGCGCCCAATTGTCCTCGCGCCCAAACGGCCGCGCCCAAATGTCCGTCTCCGGTCTCCGACAAAGAACTGCATAAGAAAGGTTTTCTTAGTGCGTATACTGTGTAGCTGTGGGATCTTAACGTCGTCGCATGCGACCCTCGTAACAATATTTATACAGTCCACTACTAATACTACTAAAGGCATCTACGAGTTATCAAGGAAACCGAATGATCTCTAATACCACTACGCCATCTACGGCTACGTCATTAGGCGCAACTAAGACGAGATCAATAGTTAACTGTTTTATGACGAGATCGAATCGAGCCACGAAACTGACAAGTTGGCATTCTTCATATTTTCAGTGTTATTTAGTTTAAATCCTTAAATAAAATGGTTTAAAATCATATCGAGTATCATTTATCGAAATACACAACATTTATGGACCCTACACAATAGTATTTAAACGTAAAGTCCATTCTTCGGTTCTTAATTGTAGAAAATTGATCAATAAAGCCTCATTAAGTTTGGAATACCCTCTATAAATTTTTTTCATATATTTCATTTCTAATAAAGTCCCTAGATTTACCCTTTGTGGTATGCTTTAAATTAATTTCGGGTTTAGGTGTTCCCGCATTCTTCATTTCATTTAAAAGCTCCAAACTCAAAGGGCTAAAGTTATTTCTTAAATAGTCCACCGTCAACTATTCATTTTAACTTAATAAATATATAATATTAAAATATTATAACGTACACCCTCGAATTTCTAACTAGATGCACGAACAGACAACAGCACGGTGCACACAAAAACTGTGCGCCTTTTCCATGTTAAATCGCCATAGCCCCGTTATCCCCCGCTGCCACCCGCCGCCTTTTACTACAGAGAAACTGCACTACTTAATCGCACGTGCGAGCCAGTCTCGTCATAATCGTCATTTACCTCGACCGGGGCACGGTTGCCGGATCTATACAGTTTGGTTTGACGGGATGATAAAATATTAGGGAGGGTCGTACTTTATACGATAAATAATATTCAATGAATATAAATTAATATTTTTTATTCGTTTTGTTTTGGGGGTGCACGTGCGCATGTGCTCCTGTGGAAGAACCGCCACTGCTTGCCACTCAAGTCCTTACCCAATGCCGCCAGGTGCTTTTTCAACAGTACAAACATTGTAATGCCGGAAACACTAATCTTTGCGCAAGCTAATGTACGTGTTCGTTTTTAATTGTTAACATGTGGCAAGTTCCTTCAAAAATGGACAAAGATCTTTGACAGTGTAGTACTACTTATACTGGTCATAAAAGAATAATTATTCAAAGAAATGAAACAAAATATTTTATAAAAGATATTTGTCAAATATATTTTATAGACCGATACCGGCCTTAGTCATCTTCAAATGATGAAGTCGACAGAAAACAAAAACATAATAACTTAACATCGTACAAAGGAATAATAAGAAGAATAAATAAAATTAATGTCTAGTTTTACGATCCGGTTTGTTCTTGTTTTTATTTTTTTTAACGAAATGTGATAAATATCTTAATTTTTTATATTTAAGTTTCGTAACCCAATGACTTATAAACTTTATAATTAAACTCAGATGTTTAACCCTTTAGGTATATCTATACCCGCCCAAAGTCTGAACTTTTGTGATCCAAACCCGAAAAGTTTCATCGTCTCTAATACATAATAAAACAAACTTTGGGTTTTAAATTTAATCCGTATAATAAAGGGCGGTTCTAAATCCATCTGTACACGTTTTACCAATCTTGCTTACTTTATATTGAATACAAATTAATGTACAATAGTGGGTATATGTGGATGTATATTATGACAAAGTTTCAAAAGTAAAATAAAAAAAAAACTGTTACCGAAAATTTATCCAGTATTCGCAGTAAAAATTCGCAACTGAGAAAAAATTTCCGAAATATTAATTTAAGCTCGCAGGAGATTCGGTAAGAAAAGTGATTTGAAAATAAAATTAAATTGGTAACAACCTTAGGTAAGGGACACTATAGTAGGCTGTTGCTGTGTTGTATAGGAATGACCATTATGGATATTTTGACGTTTTGCCTAATAAGTTTCAAAGACATAATCCATTATAAAAGGCGGGTAAAAATAGTTTAATTGCTAAATTTTTCAATTTCCTTATGCTCTAGTAAAATGTAGTTTAAGTAATTAAATATAGTATATTACGAACCGAGGTGGAAAGTGATTCATTCCTGTCGAGAGAGTCGGTAATAACTAAATCTCGAGACAGTAATGAAATTTTTCACCGAGGTTTTTATACTGTTTTATTTACAACCACATCTAACATCTTCTTCTTATTTTGAATTAAAATTATTAATAAAAGATAAATGTAATTTTGACTTTTCCATTGAAAAATTAGACAGAAATTTCAAATAACACTAGGTGGTAAAATAACGTAGGTAATAGTATACATCAAGATAGCAAATATCATTTTTTGACTATGGTTTCCATGTCACTAAACAATATATTATTTTAACAACAGGAAAAAGCTATCAGATGAGGAATTGGATTTTGCTGCTACTCCACCAGAAATTCTAGAAGCAGCAAAAATAGTAGAAGAAGATCTTCTGCCAACTAAAAGCCGCCCGAGATATAACAAGACATATAACTGTTTCAAAGAATGGTGTTCGGGAAACAAAATTCAAAATCCTAATTCTGGGTAGGCGCTACTAGCTTATTTCAGTGAAAATACCAAGACAAAGAAGATATCAACGATTTGGTCAAAATATTCAATGCTTTAACATATCAGTGACTGCCTACAATAATACCAATGTAATATTTAATGTAAATAGGTAAAACAAAAACCATGTTAATTTTTTATTATATATAAATGTCATTAGGTTTATTTTAAAAATAAAAAATAAATTCATTGTCGTTAAATTTGTGTAATGAGTTGTATGTTGGTGTGTCCTTATATCATTTTTAGATATCGATTTTTTTTTAAATTACAAAAAAATAATTTACTTTTCACCCGTGTGGAAAGTAAAAGTGAAAAGGAATTTCTACAACATTAGAAGATTGTTATCGATAAATAACACATATTAAGCAAAAAATAAATATTTATTAATAGTATATTACATACCAAGTGCTGTAAGAACACACGATTTCCAAATTTCGAAAGAGTGTACAATAGACTTACCGCTCGCGTTTTGTACTATACTTTTTCTACGACTTTATATTTATTTTTATGTTAAATTATCGAAATACCAATTAAACATTTTCTGACCAGGTACTCACATGGTTATCATCAGTACACCAGACAATAAATTCTTTATTAACTTATTTTTCATACCTCTACCGGGATTTTTTCTACCAATAAATTATTTGCTGATCTAATTTCCGGATGCCATCCCTCAATTCGAATATCGTAGTCACATAGTTTACTAATATAAACAAAAATAATATAAAAATTAATAATGTTGACATTCGAAATTGAAAATTGATATTTACGTTGTCAAGGCGACGCGATGTTACACAGCCAACTTTAAGCAAAATCTATTGCGAACATTCACATTTTTAGAAGTATAAAATTTTCACTTTAATCTCCCTAGTACTTGAATTCTTATAGGAATTTTTTTCACCACACGATTTTCTTAAAAAAATCGTACAGAAGGAAAATTTGCGTATATTAATTCAAGAACGAGGAAGATTCGGTAAGAAAATTTTGTATACTAAATTATTAATTTGAAGGTACAAAAAATTAGGATTGCATTAGTTGTTAGTTCGAAGAGCAATAATTTTCTATTTACCAACTTTAGTTGCATGAAATTGATATTGACAAAATACAAATAGTTGAATTTGTATTGTTATTTATACAAGGTTTTATGGAAATGACTCATTATATTTAAATGGGTGACTCCAAGGGTGTCCTAGAGAAAGTGTACATACTTTTTTCTTAATCGAATATCTAAATACTAAGGTAAAAACCCTTTTTACCCACATACTGTCGCGCCGTTCCATCTGGATTCAGTCAGCAACAATGTGGACCACTAGAGTACACTAACAGTGTTGTCAGATCACACCGCATGTTTAGCCCCTGCTTGGATACCTGTCGCGCGCCGCCATCGTTGCTTCAGTATGTTTCGAGACTCGGGAATGGATTGACACTGTCGAGGGTTCCACATGCTTTATGTTTACGAATTTTAAACGTTTTCTTAGTTGTAGCATTACCCCATTTTTTTTTTCTATTGTGAAATAATTCTTAATAAGAAATATTGTGATGTGATTTCAAATTTGTGTGATATTACCTATTGTTGGTTCTGTTGCAAAACATACTTTTTGTGTTTGCCGGTTTAAATATAATAAATCATTTCCATAACACCCTGTATTTGATCTACTAAAGTTGGTGAAACATATTATTTAAAGAAAGTTGTGTTCTCATTTTAAGATCGGTTGACTTATAAATACAATGGTAGGTAGTTGTTAGTTCGAACAGCAATAATATCATATTTACCAACTTTGCCGGAAATTATTTTTGACAAAATTGTTCAAGTTTTTATTTCCATATTTATTTAACTTACTAAAGTTGGTAGAAAACAAGTTTTTTACCATATAAAGTTATTTTATACAGATAGTTTTCCAGCGTATTGTATTCATCCATATAGGAGGAAATGGAATCCATGCCAAACGCCGCGCGCTGTCTCCCGTAGCCTCGATTACTGACATTAGTTAACTTTAAAAATGGAACGGTTTGAGAAGTACCCTCCGTGTAAGTTTTGTAAAGAATTGAGTCTATTCGTCTAATTTGTTTAATATAATTAAATATCGTCTCCTATTGGTTTATACCAAATACAGACTTCTTCGTGGATGGCAGCAAAGCAAAATTGTTTCGAAGTACTACATTTTTATTTCACATAACACATATAAAATTTATAAATATATAAAATTTATAAATTGTGTGCTCCCTTATTCCCAATTAAATAACGAAGAAGTGGCCAAAGAATTTCAAGAACATTTAGACGTTGTAATCGAAAATAATTAGGTACTTGTAAACTATAATAAATAACAATAATTTGCTGTTTTTATTTGGTTTTAATTTATATAATAATAATGTCTAGTAAAAGGTTTAGAATAATCAGAAATATAAAATAATTAAAATATCAGGTTAAGTCAAGCAAAATGTCATTCTATTAACAGGAGAAAAATTTTCGGAAATTTTCTTAGTTGCCGTGGTAACGGAACAAGAAGCAAGCTGATTGCCTGAAGAATGTTCGTGACAGGAGAACGTAGTTTTTGAAACGGATGTCAGAACCAGACAAAAACCTCCCACACATAAGAAGGTCTCTTCTTCAGCATCAACTTGACGCTCTGGCCAAATATTACCAGAAATGGAAAATAAAGGTCAAAGTCGTCAAAACACAAGCAATGCTTATATCAGGCAAGCAAAGACCTGACATTCAAAACGTAACACTTGATGACATCCCAATTCCTTGGTCTGACTCCATCAAGTATCTGGTCATCACCATCGACAAAAAGTTGACGTGGAAGATACACATCCAAAACAAAATCACCCAAGCGAACAGCGCATTCGGCGCTATGTACCCCTTCCTAGGTCGTAAAAGCAAGCTTTCTCTCAAAAACAAAGTTCTGCTTTACAAACAGGTCATCCGCCCCAAAATGCTATATGGCAATATAGCATGGTGTCAAGCGGCAAAATCCTCCAAAAAACGCCTCCAAGTCGTGCAAAACAAAATCCTCAGGTCTGTCACACAAGCCCCAAGGTACATCAGGGCAGAGGCTATCCAGCGCGACCTTGATGTACAACCCATGCACGAATACCTCAGTGCTAGACACACGGAGTTTCTGAGAAAAATCCGGTTCCACCCAAATCCCCTGATCAGAGTGAACTTCCCGAAAAATACCAACCCTGATCTGAACAGGAAACGTCATAGGAGCCTCAATGCTCCTCCAACATAAGACTCAGCTCGAGAAGCCCTAACCCTGCACTACTCCTACACATAACCACACTCCTGGTCATCAGAAACTCAGAAATGACTTTCTGATGGCCTCACTACTCAAGCATAAGCGTGTAAGGATCCCTAACGGCATCAACACAATCCCACGGTGAGTTTAGTCTGTCGGCGTCATCCATTCGGATGATATTAGCCAGCCCGACACTACTTTTGCAATCTGCAATCGTGTCTGTCAACAGATTCTCATCGTATGTCCAAAAAAAAAAGGATGTCAGAAGACTGGTTTCATTTTATTCATCCTATTAGAATCAAGGACGCTGGAAGGAATTTTAAAAAATAACAATCTTTGTGGTTACCGCAAATTACTACAATAACTGGATAAATATCACCCCTTTATCCAGCTCATTCTTCCAGTCCGCCGCTGGCCCACATTGATCATGCCCATGCCTGCTTGCACAAAACTAAAACAGGCCATTAATGTAGCCGCATTTATAAATTCTAACTTCAAAAGGGTTACAATATTACGCATCCGGAAACAACCGCAAGAGTGGTAAATGGCGTTCCTATTTTCGCCGCAAAACTGCCATAATTCAAGTCTGGGAGATAGCAAAGCTTTGCATCATTCATGTGGTTACCGAACGCTAGCCCGAGACGTCGTAAAAACGTTAAATATATGACTTCTTTTTCGTCTAGCACAATACCTTCCAGAGGCATTTTTCTTACGTCTATGTGCTGGTTGTATGCATATGTGAATCTTCGAATGACCCTACGTGCGAAATGTTTGCGACTTCAATGTGAAATCAATTTTCCAGTTAGGTCTAGACAACTTTTTACGTTTTAGGTTAATAAAGGGGGAGGGAATCATAAAAATAACGATATTTTACGGGTTTTCTGCTTAAAGATGACAAAATTCTTTTTACTTTTATTATATAAAGATTCTCAACAATGAACAGTTGATTAATTTTTTATATAACTTGAAAAAAAGCACGGAATTTTCATACTCAAAAATGAATAAGCAACTAATTTTTTTGTTTTTGAGGATAAATAAATATTTAGTAGCAAAAATCAGTGTGGGGCATTTCTCTTCCAGTTGGCGGTGGTTCTGCTTGAATTTACAAAGACAGTTGGGGGTTGGGATAATATAAAACAAACTCAGTGTACTGTATACAACTTGTCCAAGTACAGGGATCTCGGAAACCGTAAGAGATACGGAGTCGGTTAAATGGAGGTAAAGTTGCGCCTTTATGTGCCTAATAATATGCCGTTTAGAAAGTTTCAAAATTCCGAGTAGATCCGAAGAAAACCGAAATTGTGAAAAATCGTCTCATTGTTCTCCTGGGTTTTTTTGAGATCGAATTTGAAAGTAAATTGCACTTTTGCATTGCCACTTTTTCCGCTCTATCTAACAGCGTTAATTGTTTTGTAATCCGACAAGTCGTCTTCGAAGGGCCTCAACTTTCTTTTTTTAAATACGGTCCTGTTTTTCTGATATTGGAATTTGATAGCTATTTTTTCTCCGAATGCAACGATGTATGATACATTGTGGTTTAATGACGTTTCAAGGGTTTTTTGAACAACATCAGGAAATTTTGGGATACGGTCCTGTATTTTTCCTAATTTTATAAATAATATCTCATAAGTAAGCTCTAAATTTTTACTTATGTTGGACTAGTTCAATAACTAACAAATAATTTAATAATAAACCACAAATAAGTGAACAAAACAGAAACATTATTTCAAACTTCTGATGTTGATTCGGGATTTAAAAGAAAAGTAGGTGCTTGGAACAAAAAAATTAAGATGGTGACGTGTGATTTGATTCACTTGATATTCAGATTGTGATCGTTTGAGAGCATTTTAAGAGGTTTTCTATTTTCCAGAAAATATGGAACATAAATTTACATGATAGTCTATTGCATGTTTTATTTTATCTCAAAAAAACTGTTATGTGGCAGTTAGAAGATGTTATTTGTGCTTAGAGAATAACGGAAATCATTTTGAACACCTGATTATGTAGTTCCTTACTTATTTGTGGTTTATTATTAAATTATTAATTATTTATTGAACTAGTCCAATATAAGTCAAAAATTTAGAGCTTAGTTATGAGATATTATTTATAAGATTAGGAGAAATACAGGACCGTATCCTAAAATTTCCTGATGTTGTTCAAAAACCCTCGAAACGTCATTAAACCACAATGTGTCATATATCGTTGCATTCGGAAGAAAAAAAATCTATCAAATTCCAATATCAGAAAAGAGGACCGTATTTAAGAAAAGAAAGTTGATAATGGTCCTTCGAAGATGACTGGTGGGATTACAAAACAATTAACGCTGTTAGATAGAGCGGAAAAAGTGGCAATGCAAAAGTGCAATTTACTTGAGAATTCGATCTCAAATAAAACGATTTTTCAAAATTTCGTTTTTTTCCGGATATCTCCGGAACTACTCGGAATTTTAAAACATTCTAAACGGCATATTAGTAGGCACATAAATGCGCAACTTTACCTCCATTTAGCCGACTTCGTATTTCTTACGGTTTCCGAGATCCCTGTACTGGCCCTCCTTATCTTGGACACGTTGTATACTATTGGTTGAGGAGATAATATGATGGGGATTTTAAAGTGTATAAAATAGAAAACCAAAATGCAGCGGCAACGAGGCACAGAGACAAATTGGCTTACCTTTGGTTAATTGTATTGCTTCCTAGGTGGCCACCATGCACTGGTCCTGTAGACAACATCGCCTACTGCTACACCTTGGAGGGTAGTTTTTTATATTAAGCAGTTGCCGATTCGCACTAAACCGGGAGTTCGAACGGTTTTTATTTAACGACCGTTCTCGGGAGTGTAATATAGAGTATCTCATCTGAGAGCAGATTTGATACTGTTGGTTTCGCACTGCCGGTGGCCGGTCAAAATGCCACGTGCCATATTAATGAAACCAAAAAAATATTTATTTCATAGTGTTAAATTTTTCTTCTTCACGTGCCATCTCCGCTACAAAGGTTGGCAATCATCATGGCTATCTAATTTTGGAGGCGGCCGTTCTGAACAGTTCATTGGATGTGCATCCGTACCATTCTCTCAGGTTGCGAAGCCATGAAATTCTTCTCCTTCCTACATTTCTCCTTCCTTGCATGATCAAATGCAGTAAGGCGTATCTCTCACCCCGTGTGACATCTCCCATGTATTTTCTGGTTTTAACAGTCTATGATTTCGTTTGCTTTGCCCATTCTTCTAATAACTTCATTGCTCGTGACATGAGCTGTCCATGATATCTGTAGCACCCATAATTCGAATGATCCAAGTTTTTTGATAGTTGCCGCAATGTTAAATTACATGCGACAAAATATTCCATATCTTGACATGACAACTGATATTTAGGGACTTTATCCCCAATCGAGTCAGAAAATCAAATTTAAGCCAGGAAATATTCGCTACATGGCCGGAGATTTCCTGAAATTTGTTTAACGTCGTTCCGCTTGTAAATAAAATATGTGACTCAATAAATGTGTGATATTTTTTGATGTTTGCCGATATATTGAAACGTCACATCGTGTATGCATGGCATAATATAAAATGTGTTTATTTAGGATGAAGAATCTATTCAGACTTGTCAAAAAATGGACACCGTGCGCATCGTGTCTGTAGTGGAATAAATATCGTATTATATTTTTTAATATAATAATAAAATTATTTTTGCATTGGAAATGATTTACCTATACAGGCTGATTCACGACGAGCTTGTATTAGAACTTTATGGAGAAAATGAATATGTTTCTGAAACTTTGGGGATCTACGTTTATCGATATGCTCTCTTTAACTAAAATATTACATGTTTTTGTAATTTCCGGTTATACCGGAAGTACCTGTCAACTTTCGTTTTTTAAATACAATATGGTAATTTTTATTACATTTTTCGATTAAGCGTTAAATACTAAGCACATTTTATAGAACATGTTTTTGTCAGATTCTGTTAGTTTTTTTAGATATCTGGACTTTTTGTAATTATTTGGCAAATGCATGACGATGAAATAATCCATATAATTATTTTACCTTAGCTCTTGGACTAAAAATCGTTTCTAACCGAATAGCTAGAAGATCATCAATTCTCAAGAATATTTCAAATTCGACAGAAAATGTACAGGGTGGTCACAATTCAAGGTTCATTGTGAAAGAATTCGACCATTATAAACTTTCTTATTTTAAATGGAACACCGTGTATAATTTTATTCAATTTGATGACAAATTAGTTGTTGAGTATTTACTGTTGTATACCTATGTCAAAGCGTTTTCTCAAAAAATCCAATTTTATTCCGAAAATACTATTTGTTCAAGTGTGCTATAAAAACAATTGTACTTAGGGGCTGCTGTATACAGATATCTATACATAAAAGTGATTGATTGCTTGAAAATACAACATTCTGAAGCGTTTCTTAATTGAATTTATAAATAAAATGCAGTTGATTGTTTTAAATTTAATGGTTTAAATATATATTTTTTTAAATAGCAAGGAATCCATACACCACATATTTCATAAAAGGGTGGCATTCAATAACTAATTTTAAGGGCATATTTTTTTCAAAAAGAAATTTGATTATTTTTTGTGTTCGATATTTCATGACAAACAATAAATCAGTATATAACAAAAAATGTAAATGTAATCTGGTACACAATTAAACCATTTTACTGATATTAAAAACGATTCTAGTAGTTCAAAATAAAGACGAGACAAGAATTAAAACCGTATTTTCTACAAATAAAGCAAAATAATCCACAAAACCTAAATAAAAATTTTAGATACTTTTGGGGCATAAAGCGATAACATAATCTATTTTGAAGTTTACGACCAAAGAAAGTCACAACACTGCCAACAAAATAATTACAGATTTGAGGTTATGATGTTCGTATTTTAAGTAAAACTTCGGAAATCGCATTTCAAACAGCCCGCTTTCCGGATCTCCGTTTGCAACGCTTGCTTGTGTACGTTTTGGCGGTTTGAAATTTAATTAAAATGAATACTGTCCAAAGTTTAACAGCGGAGCAATTTTGTAGTAGAGCTTCTACCTATAAATCCGAAATAAAAAGACTCGAGAGACTTACTTCGAATTTAAATATAACTCAATCTGTATCTAGCAAGAAACGAACTTATAAATAACAGGACATTTAACCAGGAAATTTATATTAAGCAACGTGGATTTGTGGTTGTTAAATAAAAATCGCTGTTTTGGTTAACTTCATTATTATTATTAGGAGAAGGCGTCGACAGAAGTAGGTATGACTAATATATTTTAAAAAATGCGATTTTAAGTTTGACTCAAAAAGAGCACATGATACCTACATTACTTTTTTGATAGCACTCTATAAAAGTGTCGCAAATGGGTCACACTGTTCAGTTTTTCATATATAGATCGAGACGGTTCCCGGTGGAACAACCTGCATACGTCTAACCTACCATAGAGCGCGAATTACCCTGTATTTACATTTTGAAATACAGAATGATAATGCGAAAGGCGCCAATCCATGATATAATTCTCAAAACTTTTGTTTAAAAATAGATCATGTTTTGCATGCTAAAAAATAACGTTTTAGCTAAAAGCAATAAAAAACAAATGAGAATTAATATTGACCTTGCCAGTTTAAATAGTGGCATAAAATATTGAATTACAGTTTTATCAAGATTAATGATATTCTTTACAAATAAGGAACATAAGTAACAATCAACTTTTTTCCATAGAAACACGCACGAAGTTTTCACTAAAGGGCAAATATTATCAGATAACTGGTTAAAGTGTTTACTAGAAAATTATACAAGGTGTTTCAAATAGCATGTACCATCGCTTGTGCGGTGATTCCTTACCCAAATATCAATAGTTCCAAAGATATTACAAACTACAGATAGAAGAATGTACATTTCTAGCCTACGCAACGAATACAAACAGTCTTTCCCACCTCTTACGGGTATTGCAGCATAGCCAGATTGACATATACAGGGTGTTCCTTAATGACGTGCTAATATTTCAGGGTGTGATTCCTTAGGTCATTTTATAAAGAAAAGTTCATATGAACATATATCCGCAACGGCTTAAATTTTTTGCTACAGGGTGTTGAATTTTTATTTTTTAAATGGATATTTTTTAATATCTCCGAAAGTGCTTTAGAAATTATTTTCAATTTTGGTATGTGTTAATAGGATATAGAACCACAAATTTTAGTTAGAAGAGTTAATCAATTGTTACACCAGTGGCGTCCCTGAAAACAGGTCCTCTGATATTTTTACAAAAAATATGGTACACCACTAACATTCTTCCATGTGGATACTTTTTCTGAATAGCCTGGTTAATTGTACATGAAAACGGTCTCTTGAATTTTTCTCGTCAGACGCACCGTTCTTGATTAAAATTACTAAATTCATATTGAAACTCATTATTAACATTGATAAGAAAATTAATGATAAATTTTGTTTCATAAAAATTGTTGAAAATGGCCACCTTTACTTAAAAGGCATACTTCCGCCCGTCTTGGTATCGAATTGCCCACTCCAACAATTTTTATAAAACAAAATTTATCATTAATTATTATATCAATGTTAATAATAGTGAGTTTCAATATGAATTTAGTGCTTTTAATCAAGAACGGTGCGTCTGACGAGAAAAAGTTAAGATACTGTTTTCATGTAGAATTGGCCAGGCTAATGAGGAAAATTATCCACATGGAAAAATGTCAGTGGCGTACCATCTTTCATGTAAAAAATATCAGAGGACATGCTTGCAGGGACGTCACTGGTGGAGCAATTGAATAACTTTTATAACTAAAATGTGTGGTTCTATATCCTATTAACACATACTAAAATTGAAAATTATATCTGAAGTGCTTTCGGAGATATTAAAAAATAACCATTTAAAAAATAAAAATTCAACACCCTGTAGCAAAAAATTTAAGCCGTTGCGGACATGAGTTCATATGAACTTTTCTTTATAAAATAACCTAAAGAATCACACCCTGAAATATTAGCACGTCATTAAGGAACACCCTGTATATCGCAAAGGTATCTTGCAAAATCCCAATTAAAAAATTGTTAATTTGACAATTACAAATGGTTTAAAGTTAATCCGCAATTGCTCTTAAAATAAATTTATTTGCCTATAATTTTACTATAAATTGTGATAAGGCGATGAGAGATTCTTTAAAAAAATATTATTATATTTAAAAGTGTCAAGCGAATCTTGAACTAATCCAACTTAACTCTGGCAACATCTATTTCTATTTTACTACTGCGCTATGATCCAGGAGCCAAAATATGAATGAATAATACAACGTTGGCGCTGTGAATAGTTCCTATCAACATGGCTCCACAGATCCTTTATTAAAGCACCTGATATTTACCCTCGCCCAAAAAAACGTCCAATTACAAATTTTCATGTCTAGATCTAACAGCTTGAGCTATGAAGATAAAATTAATTTAGAAATTACACCCTGTATCTTATCATCGACCAACATTTTTACGAAGGCATGTTTAGCTCAAACCTATTATTTTCATGTGTGGACTCTGTGGTTACTATTATGGCGTATTCATTACCGACCACCCTGTATGTGTCAAAAATTATATACAGTATTGGCAAGGAATTAATACAATCAGGCACCTAAGAGGCAGCAAAGAGCACTGGAACCATGTTAATTTCTCCTTAGAGGCTTAGAACATTGACCAATATGACGCGGCGCAGCGCAGAGAAAGGGAAATTTTTTGGGCGGCTTGATCCGTGCTCCTTATCGGCCGCAGCGTTGTCAATTATTGGCTTTTTTAGGCTAGACCGGTCGCCAAGCGGCTTCTTGTCAACAACTCAAACCAACAAGACAATTTAACACGGTTCGGCAGCGCAGCAGACGTTTACCTTCCTTTCTAGCAAACAAGCGGTAAATAACATAATTGCGCATTTTATTATAGCGTTTGTGTAAAGAATATTGTGAGCCGTTTCTAAAGACTTGTTAACTGTACTAGATGTCTGCGGGAGAATAGTACGATTCCCGTACCGTGGAAGAAGGGGAAAGGCAACGAATTAGGATACGTCAAGGAAATCTGTTTCCTCTTTATTTAATTTACAGCTGATATATTACGTTCTCTTTTCTCTCGCTAGACGCCCGATTGTAATAATTCCTTGCCAATGCTGTATATGGAATTTTCCAATAATCCGGTATTGTCTATAATCCGGGCACTACTTGCAATCGAAGATGCCGGATTACCGAGATTCTACTGTATACAGGGTGTTATGGAAATGACTTATTATATTTAAATGGGTGACTCCTAGGGTGTCCTAGAGAAAGTCTATATACTTTTTTTTAACCGAATATCTAGATACTAAGGTAAAAACCCTTTTTACCCACATACTGTCGCGCCGTTCCATCTGGATTTAGTTAGCAACAATGTGGGTCACTAGAGTATACTAACAGTGTTGTCAGATCACACCGCATGTTTCGCCCTTGCTTGAATACCTGCCGCGCGCGACTATAATTGCTTCAGTATGTTTCGAGACTAGGAAATGGGATGACGCTGTCGAGGGTTCCACGTGCTTGATGTATACGAATTTTAAACGTTTTGTCAGTTGTAGCATTACCCGATTTTTTTCCTGTTGTGAAATAATTCATAATAAGAAATATTGTGATGTGATTTCAAGTTTGTGTGATATTACCTAGTGTTGGTTCTGTTTCAAAACATACTTTTTGTGTTTTATTTTTTTATGGAATTTAGTGTATATTTCGTACAATAATTCAAAGCGCCATTTAAGGTTATTTTTATTTTCATCTCAGGATATAATAAGTCATTTCCATAACACCCTGTATAATAAACTGAAACCGGTAAATGATATTGTCATATTCAAAAAAATTTTTGTTTTATTAATTGTAGTATTTTATTAAATATAAAATTATTTGTTTCTGCGACAAGCTTATTCTTACAGCGAATAAAAAAACGGGGAAAAAATGAGAAATTTTTCGTTTTTACTTAAACAAACCTAAACAAAATTCAATTTAATTATTCAAAGGCAATAGGGATAAGAGGCAAAAACATGATGTTTTCCTTTATCTCCCAAGTCACTTTAAATTACAGCAAAAATAAAAAAAATTAATATACCTCACATTTAAATGTTAAAACATTTCTCTCAAGGGTATTTGTAGAAGCAGTAAATGATAAATTGAAAGGTAAACTTTCTCCTCTATTTATTTAAGCCCACTTTCGAGATTTAAAAAAGTTGATTTTTTTTCTCTTCGTTCGCCTTTCCCGAGGGCACCTTCAGCTTAACGTGGGATCCGAACCACCATTCTCGTATTGCGGTATGACCTATCGATTAGGGAGTGCGTACCATCCCCCGTACCTCACGAGATATGCGATCTCGTTCGGCCTGTTTACCAGCGTGAATGGGATAGGGATGGAGGACGATACATTTATCACTCTTCCATATTTTTTACATGACGCCGGAAATGCCATGACATATACCACTAAAATTCACCGAGTCCGAATCAGTTTACCGGCCGCGGGGTTTAATAAGTTAAATATTCACTTCTTACAAACACGGATATCTATTCTACAGGGTACACCAACTAAAGTGGCCTATTAGAAGTATCTCGAGAACTAAATGAGATTTTATTTTGAAAATTTGGCTGTGGCTATAAGATATGGTTTTCTACGTTTATAAAATATTTTGAATGGTGCGGTGTTGCCGGATCATACCGAAAGTGGTAGCATCTTCGGAATTTTAAATGAATTACCCTATATATTATATTTCTTTGGAATATAGGTAAAAATCTAGAACAATTTTCTGTATAATATCATATACCTATCTTTAAGAGTTTTTGAATTATAAATAATCTTGTGATTTTTAAACGCCGTATTGGGAACTGAAAAGAAAATCATATCTTTTTAGCGGTTACAGCTAGAAAGTTGAAATTTTGACAATAGTATCACAAGATCATCGAAATTTTATAATCTTGAACAGTATTTATACAGAGCGTCTCCATAACAATATTTCTGAGGGAGATGGATGAATGTTTCATTATTTTGTTCCTATGACTCCATTCCACAGTCAACTACCAAAAAATATATGTTTATAAGATAATTTTTAAATTTAGTCCGAAAATATTGAAGACAGGTGTAGAAACACTTAATATCATTAGATAGAAAATTTGCAAAATATATCAAATATAGGGTGTCCCATTTAATAAAAAAGAAGATTATTATAAAAAGAAGTATTTATTAATATTTGTTAACATCTAATGTCATCACAGAATGCAAATAAATGAATTTAATTTTTTATACGAAAACTGTAAGTAAAACAACAAATAATCAAGAGATGACATTTCCTTAGCAAGGAATGAAATTACAAAAATAATTTTTATTAAAAAAAAACAAGTGTCGTACCATTCTTCAGTGGTCGGAATAAAAAAACATGATATACATCATAAAATGACTCTTTATGAATAGAAAGTGAGTACCAAATTTCACAATTTTGAAGATCTTAAACACCCTGTATCTCAAAAGTTAATACGTTTAGGACATTATATTCATGTGAAGTTTTTTTCTGAAAATGGACCCAAGAATAACCTCTTTAAAGTTATTAAGAAATTTCTGTACAATAGCTTAGTTCGCTCATGGCTTGATTATTTAGCTAGCATTTGTTCGTCTTCCTACTCAGTTCAGAGATGGAAAGGAAGAGTCTAAAACAAATATATTAAATTGACATCTTCTCAAATACAATTTCCGCTGACCCTCTATAATTATGAAAAGATCCGAATTAAGTTTGGACTGTTTAAAATCATCAGTAGCTTCTTTGATTGTCCCGAATTATTATGTCAGATGGGCCTGAGAGAGTCTGACTTATTTGCGTTGCAATTTCACCGATGCACTTGCCATTCTTATCAATGGCAAGTGCATTTCTTCTCGCACTCCCCTGAGTTCTTCAAGGAACATATGAGATAAATTAACATCTAGGTATTGTTTATATTATAAGCATCTTGGTATTATATATATTGCATACGCATTATAATATTGTTCTTGGGCGTTATTTCAGACTCCTAGTATTTTATAACCAAAGAATATACGTCAGTGACTGTAGAGACTTTTAAATATGGTATGAGAGAAGAAAATAATGCCTTTCTAATGCCCTCCTATATATTATTTTTTCCATTTATAGAGCATTGTGAAAATGAAGAACCACCGTTCATTTTTTCCCTATGGAACGCCCTTAAACGAATACCTTTTGTTAAACATTGTTAAATAAATCCTCATTTTTTGAACCCTTATTTTTCGTACACAAAAGAACTAAAATGAGAATGTGCTTATATCAAATACTACAATCGGTAATTACAACTTCTCATGTTCAAGTGCTTTTAAGAAAACCATTTTTGGCGTTGCTTCCAGTTTATCGCGTGACATACAATATCTAAAAATGCCAGTGTATTACATTTAGTTGGGTGCACGACTACAACTTTTTACCTTTTGGTTGGTTAAAACTTGAAATAAGATAAGGCACAGGCGTTAAAATACATAGTCACCGGCGACGTAATTGAGGTTAATAACAAGTTAAATCTTGATTATAGCGTTTGCCTGAAAATTTTCTTTCCAATTGATTTTTTGTGCCCTTGTCCTCGAACGGTGTATAGAGGTTTTGCAAAAATCTATTAAGGTGCGTATATATGCCAGCCGAAAGGTTCACGAGCCGCTTGTGAGCCACTATACAGGGTGTTATGGAAATGACTTATTATATTTAAACCGGCAAATCCGCAGATGAAAATAAATTAAAGAAAAATAACCATAAATGGCGCTTTGAATTATTAAGCGAAATATACACTTTATATGCAATCTCAAAATTTATGTCGCCGCTACTGAGGACGTTCGCAATCAATAGTTTATTGAGGCGGTGTTGTCATATATTGCAACACAGAATTGTAAACCCACGTGTTCAGTTCTTGACAACGAGACGTCTTTGACCGGCGTTATCACTTCTTCTTCAAACTTTTTAGAAAAAAAAAATACTACAATTTTAAGGTACATACTCTCTTACCTTCGATCTTATTTTAAAATAATCCATTTTATAATTAAATTCCATAAAAAAATAAAACACAAAAAGTATGTTTTGCAACCGAACCAACAATAGGTAATATCACACAAATTTGAAATCACATCACAATATTTCTTATTATGAAATATTTCACAACAGAAAAAAAATCGGATAATGCTACAACATGCGATGTGATCTGACAACACTGTTAGTATACTCTATTGACCCACATTGTTGCTAACTGAATAAAGATGGAACGGCGCTACAGTATGTGGGTAGAAAGGGTTTTTACCTTAGTATTTAGATATTCGATTAAAAAAGAAAAAAGTATGTAGACATTATCTAGGATACCCTACAATGCACATTCGTTGCGATGTAACTGACAAGAAAGCAAATAAGGTAAGTTGATTTAGGATTTTTTTGGCTGGAATTTTGAATTTGGTAGAATATGTATTAATTTTTTAATTTAGTTTAAAAGTACACAATGCGTCTGTTAAATTTTAAAAGTGCTATATAGCTAAGTTTTAAAAGTTTTGTGGATGAACTTATAATAAACAGTTTACTTACACTTCCTAATTAGCTATTACCTCGTTCATTGAATACTTAGTTAAACTCACCTGAAACAAAACAAAAAAAAAACAGTTAATTGAAGTGCTTGAAATTTGGATTACCTATTTATGTATTATACTATGTAAAATCTATAAACAAAAAATTAATAGGCTACCATACGACAATTCCTCGATAATAGCGAGTTAGTTTTGAGATACTGGTAACAATGTCTCGATGCACTGTATTGTGAAATGGAGACTTTGGCTGGCAGAAAGTCACTAGCGCACTGGACCGCAAGCTTACTATAAATATTATTTAAGACCACTTATCAGTGACCCCCAACAAGGCAAAGAGGTGTGACAAACTACAAGAAATATAATTTGTTAAAATTTGTAATTCAGCATCGAAATGTGCTACCTACTACATGACATTGAATTTTTCGAAAAAGAGTTTCATTTTTTTATACAATTATACAATCATTCTTGAAAGTATTTTCTTACTATCTATAATCTCAATTAATTTTATAGCTTAGCTTCAATGCACAATTATGTCACACCGAGTTTTTCAGAAAAATTACCTAAAATCGCAACTATTTAAAGTAATTTGGCAACTCTTCTGTTGATCAAAGGTAGAAGAATAAGAAAAACGTTTCCTACTTTCTCGATACAGCCCGGTCATGTTGAAATTAGGAAATGAAACGCACTCGTTGAGTTCTCTGAAACGACTACTTTATTTAAAGCGTTTATATCCAAATGAGTTTAAGTTAACCCACATCTTCATAGATGGCGCTACATGTACTAAGGTAGAATTTTGAGAGATAAATTCAACAGGTCAGCGTCGTGTCTTGGAAGGGCGAGGTTATCTAACTGCACCCACGCTTACTCCCGTATAAATTGCGACCCATTCTAGCTTTCGCTTAAGTGGCAACTTAAATATATTAATTTGTGATTCCTCTTCACATACCCTGTACACATTGGCAATCACTTCACGGGTTTGGCTATGAAGGGTTTTACCAGGGTATATTCATTCACAGTTTTAAAACAAACCCTATCACTACCAACTGGATGAAGCATATTGGACATCGCCGAATAACCACGACGGCACAATAGCGTGTCACCAGTCGCGTGTCACATCCTCTGTCTGGGATTTGCCCTATCAAATTAGCTCTAGCCACCAGTTACCCATGGTTACCGTTGATATTGCAACATGTTGCCCTATTTTTAGATTATAAGTACTTTAATAAAAAAAATATTTTGAATTTAAATATTAAAATAAATAATATGAAAAGAAAGTTTTAAGAACATTGAAACTATAATAGAATACTAGTTTCTTATATACTTATGACAATTTACTTTAAATGGTTAAATTTAATTTTAGGGTTTACTTGGTAACATGTTATTAAATTAAAATTTAATATATGTGACAACATTGTTAACCCAATAAATTTTCTTGCCCGCAATTCTTTTGTAGCTACAGATAAAGTTGTCGACCTGTAAGTGCGGAACACGACGCCGAAGGCCAAGAAGCAACGTATTTAGAGAAAATCGAATATTTCATAGTAGCCCTATGCTATTTCTAATCGCGTTTTAAAAATATTACGAGCCCATAAATACTCAAAGATAATTAAATTAAGAACTATTGAACATTTCTATGTGCCATTTTACTGCTTTAATTTTCCTTAGAGTTAGCAGAATAGCCTTTATTACTTCCTTGAAATGCGACAAATTAAAGCATCTGGATTCTGTATAAAAGGCAACTGTTAAAAATTTGAATTTCTTTAATAGGAACAGCTACAGCATAAAATTTTATTTCTTTCTGGGTTGTAAACGTTAATCTATAGTACTTCTATAGTATTTATAAAAGTCCTCCAACTATAACACTCATATAGAGCGTGAGTGGTAGGAAGTGTAACCAATGGGAAGCTTCTTTATCCTTCATTTTATCGAAAAAAGCTTGCTAAAAAGTTTAGGTTGCTTGAAAAACTCCTTAGCCATAGTCGAGTATCCAAAATATTGTACAGTGGCTAAAAGAATGTGAAACCAATCTAGACCTAGAATTATGTTCTCTCTCTAAACATACTGACGAGGAACATCCTCCTATGAGACATAATTTGGTTTTTTTATTTTTATTATTATTATTATTTTATTCATTCTTTTTTTTTATTGACTGAATATTAGGGTGGAATGAAAAGTTTCATATTTTTTTCGAATTCTAATACTTAGTGCAGAAAAGTGGCCTTGTGATACGTATGTTTTACCTGTAAAATTTCATAAATCTATTAGAGGTATTTCTGGTGCCACAAGAGGGGTGATTTGAATCCTTTTTGGAAAATATACTCACAGTTTTTAATACCCCGCCACTATTTATGGCTGGTAGCAGGGGTACTGATTTATTATCTAATAGTACACAAAAGTGACCTTTTAGTGCCTGAACAAAAGTTTAGGCAACCCAGTTGAAACTTTTCCGTTGTCCCAAAATGTAATACGCGTTGTATTTTGATAGAAGAAAAGACAAAACTTTGGTTTTAGATAGAAACACATCTTATCGTAAAACTGTAACAGTAGAACATTATGTCAGAACCTGGATCAACATATATAGGACATGTAACACCGTTAACTGGATCAGCTGTAAACATTAAATTCAGTATAGTTAGTTATTTAGAAAATCATCAGATTGATACCTCAAATATTCTGGCTATGGGGTGTGATGGAACGGCAGTCAATACAGGGCCCAAAGGTGGTGTTCTAGGGTTACTAGAGGTTCATTTTGGAAGACCATTACAATGGCTTGTTTGCCAGCTACATGGAAACGAACTTCGCCTTCGTCATCTTTTTCAACATTTAGATGGACCAACAACTGGTCCACGTGGTTTTTCGGGACCCATCGGAAAACAAATATCTGAATGCGAAAAGCTTCACGTTAAAATTTTATACCGCTAGAATCCGAATTAGCCGAAGTTAATGAAACCGACTTAAGTACGAACCAAAAATATTTGTTAGAAAAATGTCGTGCCTCTATTTCCGGTAACTGTAGTGAAACTTTGGCCCGAAGGAATCCTGCCAAACTATCCCACTCACGATGGTTAACATTAGCTTATAGGCTAGTTCGATTTTATGTTGGAATTTAGGCTCCATCAGAGAATCTGAGAGTATTGGTAATATATATAGTAAAAGTGTATACTCTAGTTTGGTTTATAATAACATTTAACCCTTCATGCAAGAGCGGATCTGAGAACTTACTGGAACTAGTAAAAAGGTCGCGTTATCTAGATCTAAATCTTAGATGCGTCATTGATCCTGTAATTCAAAGAAACGGGTACTTTTGACATCCTGAAAATATAATTTTAACAATGTTATGTGATAAAAGGCAGCATATAAGAGAGTTAGCTCTAAAAAGGATTCTGAAGAGAAGATCAAATGAAAAAGGCAAGAGTTAAGGGTTTTCCGGATTCCGGCTTCCAATTTTGACGCTCAAGATTACATAGACTTGAAACACTGGCAAGACTGCAAGTTAACCGAACCACCACTAACTTTGCGATATTCATTATAGGAGATAAAGGATATCATAGCTTCGGGATGTGTGACAGGAGGTGGCACTATTTGCAATTTTCAAAGTTTCCATGTCCCATCCAAGCTGTTGAAAGGTGCGTTAAGTTGGTAACGGAAGCATCTACAGCAGTTTGTAGTCCAGATTTCAGAGACGGTTTCATTCGCTCTAGGTTGAAATCTTGTAAAATGAGGCCGAAATTTGAGACAAAGTCGGATTATTCTACGAATAACTAAAATTATATATTTATATATTATACAGGGTGTTATGGAAATGACGTATTATATTTAAACCGGCAATTCCTGAGATAAGGACAAATTTTAAGAAAAATACCCATAAATGGCGTTTTCAATTCATTCAGCGGTAAAAGTGACCTGACGTCAAACCAGAAAAACAGCTGTATGGCACTGCGATATATGTAAGCAATCAAGGAATTCTCGCCGGTGTTGTCATATGTACACCTTAACCTCTTTAGACAAAATAAAATAATTTAAACACTTTTCCATTCTGTAATACCTTTTTGTACAATTACTTGAAGAATATTTACAACCCGAAAAAACATATGGAATAGTATTAAATAAGTTTGAAATAGGCACGTGCGTCACTAGGTCAAATGCCAATGACCTCTTGACGCCTTACATCGGCTGTGTACATATAGCGCCGCACGCTTGCGGTGGTGTGGTGTTAATTGAAGACCAACCAGCGGCCGGATACGTTGTGTCTCGTCGATCACCAACACACTCTCAGCAATCCGCTCTGTTCTTTCGGTTTACGCGTGTATCTTGCCCGTCCATAAATAATCTTTCAATATAGTTTTTATTGACGCGTTTCTTCTGGACGTCAATAATGTGTAGTATAATCTGTATTATTGTATTTTCAAAAGCTAACTATCGGTTCTCTTTCACTATTACTGTGTGTCTATAAAGGGTTTCCAGGAGTGTTCCCATGAAAAAGAAAAAAAACTGATTGTGTTTGTGCCTGCTCTTTAGGTATAAAGATAAATAGGAGTAGGTAGAAAATAATTTATTTTTATAATTTTATATGGAATTTTAGTTTTACATTAAGTTTGGCAACATTGCCATTGGGTCTGGGTGAAATGTTGTACAGAAACGTGGACTGACCTGTGAGTAGGAGTGTTTGTTACTCCCCTTTTAAAACGATCGATTTAAAAAAAATAAAATATGTAGCGCTTCTCTAGGACACCCAAGGAGTCACCCCTTTAAATATAATACGTCATTTCCATAACACCCTCTATAAGATGTAGGTGTAGGTATATTGTATATTTATTTTTGAGATATTTTGTGCTTAACCTTCGCCTTATTAGATGAAATTTCCACCTTCATGGAGCAGGGGAAAATGTTATTTTATAGGGTACAGTTTTGGGGGTAGAAAAGAGAAGTTCATTAGGTAACTTATTGGCTAAATCACAAAAAAAAAATTTTAATTTTTAAAAATTCCTTATTTTCGTTCCACCCCACTGAATACTTACTAGTTCTCCGACCAGAAAGATAAGACGTGATACGAAGAACAATAAAAAAAAACTGGAAGAATGTATCGAAAATGATGGTAGCTTAGCAGAAATTTGACACTTGTTGTATAGAGTTAGGACTTTTTACGTTAATATCTAAAATATCTAAAAAAAATTGTTCATGTTTGAAGTTATTTGATAACTATATTAAAATTGCCTAAATAAAAAATCGGCAAGAGGCGTACCGTTTAGAGAAAAAATAGAGTTTACGGAAAACTTTTATCAAGAATACAATTTTCTGCGACATCGATAATAAAGAAATTTACCTTTTATGTTGTATAGGTACCTACTTTTTTGGACACACTCTACATAACGTATATACATAATATTTCTTCGACTATATTCTACAAATTTCATCAAAGCTAATAGAAACTAAATTCCTTCAGAAAACTATATAGAAAGCGCTTTACAAAGTTTACGAAATACATGCAACTTTCAATATTCATTTTACCTTTAATATAAACACTTTTAAAATATCCACTCTTAACATTTCATTTACCTCTTCCACACCCCTTCGTAATTCTCCAGCGGGGAAGTATCTCGCTATAAAAGTAAAACTTCACATCACCCGGCTAAAAGACTTTATTGAATTAAAAATAAGTCGTATTTGAAAATTGAATTTTGATATAGCAGTGTTAGGTTTTTCATGAAGTCTAGCACTTTTATACATTGAATAGGTTAGTAATTAAATTTTATTCTATAATAATTTGTAGACTAAAGATGTGATTCCAGGTCGGTAATAAAATGGATTAAAGTAAGAAATGGCTATTTATGAATAAATAAATAAAATAAATATAAGTAGCAAAATTTTAAAAGATCGCCGTTTTAACCTGCGAATATTGTTTCAAGAATAGCATTTTGAGAAAGTATTATGGTGGATTATTAAAAATCGAATTCCAGACCAATACAAAAGTCCATTTCTTTGTGTGATATTAACCGTATTAAGAAGAAATTACTTGATCAGTCAGAAGTATCAATTGGAGTATACAACGAAGCTAGGAACAATTTAATATCTGGAAAATACCCAAAATATACATCAATATGCACCGCCGAAACGACAGTGATAAGTGTTCATACCTTTCCACAAGATATGCAAAACATAGTCATCATATCAGACTCGATGAGCGCCATCCAAAGAAATACCAGAACAGGGATAAATTAACAACAGCTGACAAAAGCACAATGAAGGTAAAGAAAGATGGGCTCTGGGATGACAAGCTGGCAGATAAAGGAAGGGAAGCAAATAACTATGTGAATACTACTACGTGAAGTGTTTAATGTATAAAGACACTGGCGATCGGGAGGCAAAACTTTCAATATCATCAAACAGCCACTTAAAAATCCATGGTTTAACTAAGGTTCAAAGGTTCAAAGGCACATAGGAAAAAAGTAAGCATGATGTGCAGAATAAGAACTTCCCATTGCTTGACCCCAAAATAGGAATACGAGATAAAAACCAATGTTAGTAAAAGGAAGAGGAGATCTAGGAGATCTTTTTAACTGTCGCAACATAATGAGGGAATGGCATCAACTGTCCAGTACATACTAGCAAACCCAAATAGTCCAGAAGCTAACCTTATAATCCCATTCCTGATACAAAATAACATCAAACTATAATGTACATTCATAAGAAAATAAGAAGAATCAGTAATTAGTCATAGTAGTTAGAACTGCATGCAACAATGAATAACTCAACCCGTAGATAATCCCATCCTAACCCAAGGCAGCAGCAAAAGTCAGTCCTTGAAGAATAAACAATTCACATTCTTAGGTGGATTGTAAACAACTTTCCAGAAAAATAATCGGGGAGCTCTGAGTATAGTTTTTCTTTGTAATTTCCTGCTCGTTAGAGAAAGACATTACGTCGCCTTCGAACGTTGGGAACATACTTTTATAAAGCCCTTATTAGAGTGGCCATATTTCATACCTTCTTTCACGTTTGACACTACCAGAGTAACCAAGACATATTAAGCCGGTTACCTCTTAGAATGAAAACAGAAGCAGGCAGAAGATAAAAAGAGATGAAGAGTTTACAGATATAATCCTCGTCTCTTTCTTGATTTGTTGATATTTTCGTAATAACGGGCATCACATTGACGTCTATAAAGCAGATAGATACCGGGTCCATGTTTGCTTCAAGTCGGTAGTTAAAACCAAATAATGTAAATGTAATGTAGAAAAGGTGCAGCATATTGCCATATGAACCCAGTCTTATCGTAAAAAATGTTGATAACTTTGTAATTCTGAATTTTTCCAATAGATGCTGACACGAGACACATTGACAATTGTATTTTTCATAAAATGTCAAATGAGAAATTTTGTAAATTTTTTCTTTTAGTTCTACTTCTGCAAATATCATCATTACAAAAAGTAGCAAAGCGCTTGTCAGCAATACAAATAAAAAGCGATGATGCAGAATTACCTTCTGCAGCAGATCTTGAAAAAATAAAGGATAAGCATATTAACAATATTAAGGATTCCATTAAAGGGAAAGTCGTACAAATAGCGCCATCATTAAGAAAAGCTAAGTCAGAAGCTGAAGATACGGACTATGATAGTCTTGACGATATTCAGTATGAAGATGACGAAAGGCATGATACTCCGATATTGAGAGGAAAAAAGAATGTTAAGCAGTGGGACCATTGGGTAAGGATTAACATAATAACCATATTCAGGATGTTATGCCGCGCTATACACATCTGTTTTCAGTTAACAAATGTATGTAGAGCAGTAGACTACCAGCGATGCCAGATAACAAAGTGTGCTTCGACCTTGCTCGATGGAACACATTGCTAAAACGCCTCGCTGTTTCAATTTGAAACGCGCGCCTTTTAGATGTGTTAGACATGGACTGCGCGAAATTGAATTCCCACGTGTTTGTATATGAATTTTAAACGATAAGACAAAGGATTCCCAACCTTCATTATCTCACGGCACAATTATAAGTTTGGAATTTCGCCACGGCGCTCTACTTGAATAGCATTTAGTTATCTGTTTCAAGAATTTCTAGTTTTTGAAATATTGCCAATTTTATATTTTTATAGCGATTTTGATACGGATTTATTCGGGATTATTGGATAGGTGGCTACAATTATTAATAATTTTCAAATGGTAAGTGACAGCTTTATACATTTCCTGAGCATTTGACTGTAAACCCCGTCATAGTCAGCTAGTCCTAGCTGAACTTAAAATTCGCAGCAAAATCGCCATATAAAAATAATAAATTGTTAAAATTTCGAAAACAACACATTTTTGAAATAGACAACCTTATGTTGATGATCCGTTGTCACTAATAAAACTAAAGCTATTTTTGCAGCAATACCTCGGTAAAGGTATTCAACAGACGATTCAAACATATTAAGTTAAAACGAAAATGTTATATTATGAAATATGTTATGGTAAAAACTGGTCAAGGTAAGCTGTGCAAAATGTACTAAAAAAATGTATTTAAAATTGGAGGCGTAATAAATTAATATTCTCGTTGTTATGAACGAATAAAGTCAGAGAAAAGTCGTCAAGGCATAAATGGAATAATTGAATTAGAAGTGAAAAAGTCGCCTAGATCGATTTTTGTCGTCTAGTTATTTATGCTGTTTGATCCGTCAACAGCTAGAATATATACCTATTGTCTTCAATATTTATGAAGGGCGAGTATTTCGAATTAGTTTGATTTATTCGTTTGCTTATAAAATGTTAGCATTATCACAATCTCGCAAAGTAATTTCTTCTTTATTTTTTCAAGAATAGCTTTGACCGTAACCTATTCCTTGGCTTTATACATATCATAAACAATATTCCTAATCGATAGTTTTATCCCTTGGGATAAATGAAAGGTTTTAGAATGGAATCGAACCCTTTTATATGGTCTGTCCAATTCCTCTTCACTCTTTTTTCGAAGTCTCCTTAAGGCCTTATCTGAAATGCCGCAAGCATCAGACGTTCGTTTTTGCACTGCCAAAACAGACACTAACGGGTACGAGTTATCTTTTTCTAAAGTAAAATAACGATTCACTTGTAATAACAAACGGCGTTCACCTGGAGATAACACCTTCTATTCGGTGTGTCACCTTGCTGAACATTTTCCATAACTTTGCTTTATAACTGCTTTTAATCCACACACAATGAGAAACAAACTAAAAGCAAAAAGCATAACTACTTATTTAAAGTACTTGTACTGCACTTGAGCAAATTTTAATTCTTTCTTGGAAAATTGTGATTATTATATAGATTTAACTATAATGATCCCAAAATAATTAAATTCTAGGAAAAAGTACCTGAGAAAATCTTTAACTTATTGACGCAAAATGTTTTTCATTTGATAAATAAAAAAAAACTGTTCGGGAAAATAAACAAAATAAAATTATTTATCGCAGTACATAATTCTCAGAAAATTTTATTTTGGAACCGCTGATTTCGCCCAGTAACATTTAACCGAATACAGTGAACCAGTGGAATGTTTGGTACGATCAAGTATAGCGAAGTTTATAAAACGAACCGACTTTATGCATATTAATAAGGTATAATTTTCTTTATAGATTATTAACCATGGTGATGATCCATTCTGTCAAAATATTTTTTATTTAAATACACATAACCTTCAATTCGCATTACAGATCTTTATTCGTCGAGGAAACTTGAAACTTAACAACACACGTCACATAACCTTAACAACCAAGACTTTTAAAACTATGTGTCACTTGATCCCACTCGTCATGTAAGATTTTAAGGATATTATCTACCCTTTGGAGGGGGTGAAACTACGAACGCAGCAAATATTCTTTAATAGCGTTCCCCTTTTTTCCTGTATAAGATTTAAGAAACAATTAAATCAGTTTCAAAAAAAAATAATTTTGACTATACATTTCAGGGAAAATGGTCCGACTGCAGCGCCTCATGCGGTGTTGGAAAGATGACAAGATGGCGACATTGTGTCTCGGAAAGTTGCGCAATGGGAGAAAAGGAAGCTCAAATTAGATCGTGTGCCTTAAAACCATGCCCATAAGAATATTATTAGAAATTAATCTAACTCTATAAAACATAAAAGTTTAATCAAATATAGGAAAGAATATTTTTAAAAATCAATGTAAAACACTGAAACAAAATCTATTCGGCTATTATATGTTTAATAGATTTATTGGGTAATTTTAAAGCAATCAATTTAGAGTTTGGAGCGAGCGGTTGCCTCTCGTTCCTGATAAATCATATTTATAAAGGAATTAAATTGATTTATAGGCAATTCAATGGGTCAAATTTCTTATATTTAAAAAGAGCGATAAGATATTAAACAGAGAAATTATAAAATAAAACAAACCTACTTGTATTCAGCATAATTTTAATAATACCATCGCCTAGCTCAAATTACTCAATCTACGCTTATGAGTTTTAGGTATCTCCCATTTTAGTACTTGGAGGTCGAAGGGGACATAAACTTTTCTATTAAAAACTGTGTTTGAATTTTTTGCCTCAATCCACTATATTCTTCGTAGTTTTTTTTAAAACTGAATTTAAAGTCTTTTCTATTTTTTTAATAATAATTTGAATACTGTTTTAAGCAAATCCCGTATAAAACTTTCATAATTAACAAATTGAATCTCTATATAACTCTCTATAACTCTAACTCTAGAGATGGAATTAGATTTAGGTCAATGTGTTAATTATGAAAGTTTCACATGGGATTTAATTAAAACAATATTCAAATTATTACACGGAAAGAGAAACTTAGTTAACTAACTTTACTATAAAAATAGTAAAACTAACCATGATTTATATGTCTAAATATGACTGGAATAAGTTTTAGTAAGATGTGCAATAAAATTATAGCAAAATTTTAACAAATATTTTTAGTAAAAATTATCAAAATATTTAGTAAACCAGTTATATTTTTGTAAAATTTACTAAAATCTTTTGTACAATGTACTAAATCTTTAAGTTAAATTTACTATTAGTGGAGTCGATCCGGTTTACGAAAATCCCTTGACGAAATCGAGTAATTTTCGTTCCCCAATCGATACAGTAGGATCCCTTGACATTCTGACATAATTTGTAGTGGGCGCCTTATGCGGGGGAGGGGGGCACGCCCCGTAAATATAACCGACAACAGATTTTCCTAAATAACTCAGCCGGTTTTGATGCTACAAAAAAAATGTGATGGCAAAATTGAAGGGCTTGACAGAGCGCGTAAGCTCGAACAAACCTGATCCCGATATCCCAGTGAGTTCGCGAATAATCGCGATTTTCCAGCAGAAAAAAACGAAAAGGAAGGCCCAGGAAAAGCCGGAGAGAGGGAATCGAGTGGGAGATCAGAGATAGAGGACTAGGAGAGGATCTGTGGAATGATCGAGAACGGTGAAGACAGGGTGTCGGAAGACGTCCGAGAAAATTGTAAACGGACTTATAATATATGTATTATCTATCTGTCCACAGATTAGTGTAAAATTGTATTTTTGACAATTAAGCCCATTATCTATCTACATATGTCATCTCATTTATTGGAGATTGTTTATGAAAAAAATATGAGTTAAATTGAAATTGCTCATTAGGCGGTATGATGGCTTGTAATTGTAAAACATACGAGCGAAAACTCTCTATCGTAATCTTCATAAGATCCGCAATTATGTACATCCTTTGATAATCTTGCGACAAGTTGCGTAAGGTAATACGTTGTTATAATCCTGCCAAGCTATTGTTAGACTCGGTTTATCTTCTAGACAGAGTTAATTAATAATTTGAGGAGGGGATAAAGTTGTTTAATAAACTGAAAATTTTAACAGTTACCTATATACAGTAAATATTACTGGCTTAACTACATATTGCTAGAATTAGTTTACTAACAGAAACATTATAAGGTGTTATGAACTTATTATATACTCCGGACAATAAGCTCCGGATAAAGAAAATGTTAATGAAGTTCATAGTCCTGTAACTTTTTAATTGTTATCCGATCTTTGTCAAATTTTTAGTACAGTGTAAACTAACGGCTCGGAATGTTAGCCTGAATTTTAGTTTTCAAGAAATTCTGATGACTTAATTATTATACAGGCAGGATCAAAAGTCACTTTTATATTCTTAGTTTCTTAACGTCCTGTGGAAAAATTGAGCGATTGAATTTAGCTCCATTATATTTTGTAATGAAGAATGACCTTTTCTTAACATACAGTGAGGACGTAAAGTAAGGAATAAATTCATTATCTCGCAAACTACAAGTTTTTAAAAAAATCGCTCGGACCCTTCGATTTTGTTTTTCGAACGCGCATATTCTGAAATAAAATATAGATATACAGGGTGTTGCAAATAAGAGTGACACAAATTTTTTTTTTCTTAAATAGAACCCACTGTATATTATTGCATGTACGGATTCTTCGGAAAATCCTAAACATTTTTCATGTAGCATGTGCTATACCTTAGCCCAAGCGTTTTGGAGTTATTCTCATTCAAAATTTGAAAAGTGGAAAAAGTTATGGAGAAAACAAAGAATAAAATTATTTTAAAAATGTCTTATTTATCGAAAAAACAGTTAGGTGAACTTAAAAATAATTTTTCTAAAGTAAATGTTCGAAGTGTCTTCCGTTGGTCAACTGAGAATAGCCTAACCGATCTACAAATTCTCGCTGAACATTTCGAACCATTTGGGGTGTAATTTGCCGAATTTCTTGCCGGATGCGATCTTTTAAATCATCTAAATTTGCAGGCTGGCTTTTGAATACTTTTCCCTTAAGGTATCCCCATAAAAAAAAAGTCGAGTGGTGTTAAATCGGGTGACCTTGGCGGCCACTCAATAAAACCACCTCTTCCAATCCACCTGTTTGGAAAAGTATCGTCCAAATATGTACGAACTCCCACAGCGAAATGTGGGGGAGCACCATCTTGTTGCAACCAGATATTATGATGTGGCAAATCGGGACGTTCTAACTCAGGAAAAAGGGTGGCCAGGGCTGGAACAAGTTCTTGTTCTAAAAAACTCAAGTATCTCTCGCCTGTTAAATTTCCGTCAAAAAAGAAAGGCCCTATAACAATGTCATCGACAACGCCAGCCCACACATTGATCTTTTGATTAAATTGTGTGTGTCCTTCCCTCATCCAGTGAGGATTTACATCGGACCAATATCGATAATTTTGGGTATTTACGAAACCATTCAAGCAAAATGTGGAAAATTATATTTTTTACAATATATCTGTTTACGAAACACATATCCTGTAAAAGCTCACAAAATTCAAGGCGCCTCTCAAAGTCCCTTTCCAAAAGTTCTTGGAGAACTTGCATTTTATAAGGATGGTATTTATTTGTATGCAGTATTTTAAGAACTGTTGTTTTCCAATATCCACGTCACTTGCTACCTGCCTAGACACCACATGCTGGTTATCTTGAACTGCCAGTAAGACTTCTAATTGTTGGTTTTCATCAACTTGAGGACGACCAAACCTAGGGACATCTCTTACATGACCGAATTGCCTAAACTTGTACTCAATTTTGCTTACTGTTGATTGTGATATTGGTGGACGATTGGGGTATTTTTGATTAAATAATTCACAAGTTTCTTGCTGTGTTCTAACCCTATCACCGTAGCCCATCATCATCAAAACCTATATGCGCTGTTTCTCACTGAGCCGTATTTTAATTTAATTTAGTTATGAAAAAACGAAATCAGTCTTTTGAAAACTAGTAAAACGTTAGGAAAATACACATAAAACTGACAATAACAGTAACTATTGACATTAATTCTTTTGGTTCTTGCATCATAACTCCAAAGCCTACTTGACTTTTCTTGCGCTTCACGCATGCTGACTACAGGTTTCCCTCAGCGTGCATGAATCAATGCAAGTCTTGATTGATTGCGAAATATCTGATTTTCAAATTTTGAATGAGAATAACTCCAAAACGCTTGGGGCTAAGGTATAGCACATGCTACATGAAAAATGTTTAGGATTTTCCGAAGAATCCGTACATGCAATAATATACAGTGGGTTCTATTTAAGAAAAAAAAAATTTTGTGTCACTCTTATTTGCAACACCCTGTATATCTACATTTTATGTCAGAATATGCGCGTTCGAAAAACAAAATCGAAGGGTCCGAGCGATTTTTTAAAAAAATTGTAGTTTGCGAGATAATGAATTTATTCCTTACTTTACGTCCTCAATGTATAGCTTTTTGGTTGAAGTCCTATCTGCTTTTTAAAGGAAGATACAAATTTTTAAAGAAAGTATTGCAATTTTTCAACTTTATTCACTCTTGAATTCCTTCGTGTTTATATATGAATGTTAAACATTACAGTATTTCTGGCTTAACAAATAAGTTGTTAATTTTACCACCTTCTTTCGTGGAATAATTTATAATAATAAATATTATGATGTGATTTCCATTTGGTGTGATATGATTGTGTTGTAACACATATATTTTGTGCTGGGTTTAATATAAGGTGGCTTATCTCGCTTATTAATTCAAGGCGTAATTTGTGGTTATTATTTTTCAATTTATTTTCACTTCTCAGAATTTAATTTATAAAACAGTTATTATGTCTAATAGAGTACAGTTCGACAACCAAGTCTATAGCTACGCGGTATCGGTAAGGGGGAAGCAATATCTTTTAAAACATGGCCGAATCATGGGCGTGCTATTATTATCTTAATAATGTAATAATATATATTTTTTCATAGCATGAATATATTTGTATCACCAGTGCAATATATTAGGCCTTTTCATTAATATTCCTCGCTTATTTTGGCATTTTTGCCAATAAAATCCATTTGATTTCAACATGCACCTCAAAGTTTCAAGGGAAAATGGAAAGTTTATGTCACTTCTCAGCTGTTGTAGCAACTTTTTAAGCTCTAGCCACCAGTTACCCATGGTTACCGTTGATATTGTGCCATGTTGTCCTATTTTTAGATTAGAAGTACTTTAATGAAAAAATATTTTATTTTGCATTTAAATATTAAAATAAATAGTAGAAAAGAAAATTTTACGAACATTGAAACTATAATAGAATATCAGTTTCTTATATACTTATGACAATTTACTTTAAATGGGTAAATTTAATTTTAGGGTTTACTTGGTAACATGTTATTAAATTAAAATTTAATATATGTGACAACATTGTTATCCCAAGAATTTTTTTTGTCCGCATTCCTTTTGTAGCTACAGTTAAAGTTGTCGAGCTGTACCTAACAATTCTCTGTTACTTATTTTTTGATATTTATTATAAAAAAACAATCCACAATAATTAAACTCTAAGTAAAAGATTTTTTTTCCTCCGTATTTCCAAGCTTATAATTATTAAAAGAGAAAAAATAAAAAATGCGTCGCATACGTCTAAATCACAAAATCCTTTATTCCTCTTGCGACCCACTTTTTATATATAAAAGCCGACATGAAGCGTATACAGAATATCTAAAAACACATCTAAAAATCATAGCCGGTCGGTCGTGCTAGCCTTTACACAGAAACGAAAAAAAGTGGCGTAGACAGATTTCACATCTAGAAAACTCTAAAGGGAAATTAAAATTTATGAGTTTTCTCTCATCCATCACCGAAATGATCTGAATGGAATGTCCGTTAAAATAAAATGTGTGAGAAGAACGGGGGATGCGTACATTTGCGGTCACTTGAAAAATAGAACAGTGTTCGTTATTGATGATCGGGTTTTACACATTGTTGTTAGATTAGAGGACTTTATGATAGCATTGGTAATGGTTTATCTAACTGCTAAAATGCAAACATTAAAAACAGGAGACATAAAGGTCTGTCTAAAACACAAATATTGAATTTATGCCCTTCTCTTTTGTCAAGCTCATCCTTAGACGCGTTTCGCCGTTATTACGGCTCATCAGGAAGGCTTGAGTCTGAGGAGAAGAATTCTCCTGTTTTCAGACTCGAGCCTTAGTTGGTTGGTTGGTTAAAGGCGGGGGTCGGTTTAAAGGCCCGAACTTTTACCACTGCAGTCTGTCGGCTTATTGTGTACCCCGATCTTGTTAGAAGATGTTTGTTCTGTATATGAGGCTCAGTAACCTTCTACCAAGCTTGTCATGTGGGAGGTTATCACCACGTTGTATGTTCCCGAAGATGTTTTGTCTTCTACGAAACAGCGCTAAGCAGCAGTGTGTGAGGCGGTTTCATCCTCTTCGCCGCAGCGTCTGAATTCAATGAATCCGTTGTTTAACCTATCCGTTTTCGCAGGTGGCAGTGGCCTGTTAGCAGACCCATCAACTGTTTCAGCTGGGGCCGCGTCAGGGTTAGCATCCCATTCGATAGTATTTTCGATGGTTTTCCAATTAAGGCCCGTGCGAATTTTTGACCAGGTAACCCTTGCCATCGAGATAGATGTTGTTTTTTCGACCATCTATCTAATGTTAATTTTGTTGCCTGTTATGATATCCCAAAGGCTGCTTCGGGGCCCCTGAGACTTTGAGCGGATCCGGCTCTCGCTAGTTCATTTACGTTCTCATTGCCTAATATCCCAGAGTGACCAGGGACCCACAAGAGTTCCACCTTGTCCCCCTTGGTCTCCAGTACTTTTAGGTTGGTATGGCACTCCAGTGTAAGTCTTGTCGTAAATCGATTGGAGTTCAGAGCCTCAAGAGCAGTTTTGCTGTCCGACAGGATGTATATCTTTTGGTTCTGGTAGCCCTTACTGATGAGCCGTAATAACGGCGAAACGCGTTTAAGGATGATTTTCGCAAAACGAGAAGGGCATAAATTCTATATTTGTGGTTTAGACAGACCTGTATTCTTCTTCTATAAAAGTCATGACTTATTCCAGCCCTGATTAAAAATATTGTAGTGTAAAATAGTATCTTACATAATAAGTGTTCAAAGTGGTAAATTTCAAAATAGGAGGTATGTAGCACCAGGCGACAGCCGAGTGTGGAAAGCCATCGAGACTTTCACATAAGTAATGTAATAGTATATTACATACCAGGAGTGGTAAGACGCATATTACACATGATTTCGGTACAGACACAGCGAGTATCGTACTTCGAAATGTGTGTAATAGACTCGAGTTGTGTACTATATTTTTTCTCGACTTAATATTTACTTCTATGTTAAATTATCGAAATATGCTAATAAAACATTTTGAGCCGGTCAATACATTTTTGATAGATTTTTTAACGCGACTCCCTGGATTTCTCTAGTAATAAATTATTTGCTGCGGAAGCAGCGTGTATTGTAATTTCTCGTAGCGTTCCCTCAATCTGAATATCGTAGTCACTTCCACTTTACCCAAAAATATACAAATTAAAAATGTTGACGCTTAAAATTTCATTCAACATTTAAGTTGTCAAGACGACCCGATGGAATTCACAGCCGACTTTGCATAAAATCTATTGGGAATATTGACGGTTTTAGCATATTACGGGTAATGTGATTTGTGGAACTGTTACGTAATACATATATACAGGGTGTTATGGAAATGACTTATTATATTTAAATGGGTGACTCCTAGGGTGTCCTAGAGAAAGTCTACATATTTCCTTTTTTTAATCGAATATCTAAATACTAAGGTAAATACCCTTTTTACCCACGTACTGTCGCGCCGGTCCATCTGGATTCCCTTATCAATGTGAGTCACTAGAGTATACTAACGGTGATATCAGATCACACCGCTTGTTTCGCCTTTGCTTAGATACCCGCCGCATGCGACTGTCGTTCTTCAGTATGTTTGGAGATGCGGGGATGGAATGTGGAGGGTTCCACCTGCTTGATGTATACGAATTTTAAACGTTTTGTTAGTTGTAGCATTACCCGATTTTTTTTGCTGTTGTGAAATAATTCATAATAAAAAATGTTGTGATGTGATATCAAATTTGTGTGATATTATCTACTGTTGGTTCTGTTGCAAAACATACTTTTTGTGTTGTGTTATTTTTTTATAGAATTTAATTATAAAACGGATTATTTTAAAATGAGATCGAAGGTAAGAGAGTATGTGCCTTAAAATTGTAGTTTTTTTTTAAGTTTGAAAAAGAAGTGAAAACGCAGGTCAAAGAAGTCTTGTTGTAAAAAGCTGAACACATGCGTTTATAATTCTGCGTATATGACAACGCTACCTCAATAAACTATTGATTGCGGTCCTCCTCAGTAGCGGCCACGTAAATTTTGAGATTTTATATAAAGTGTAATATTTCGCTTAATAATTCTAAGCGCCATTTATAGTTATTTTTCTTCAATTTATTTTCATCTCAGGACTTGCGGGTTTAAATATAATAAGTCATTTCCATAACACCCTGTACATATAACAGTAAACAGTGCGTAAGTAGGTTCTTACTAATATATGAGTATCCTATTGCTTACGCTAATTATTATGTCCATTGTATAAAACTTTAGTTAGTTTCTGATTTTTTAATTAGATTATTTTTTAACATCAGATAATACCTAAAATAAAAATTACATTATATTACCTTAAGAAAATAATAAAACTTATAACCTAACCTCAATATTTATAGAGATTGATGAAAGATTTACAAAGGTTTACACGGGATTTGCTTAAAACGATATTCAAATTATTAATAAAATAAATATAATTATATAATATAACGTTTACTAACCCTGCATGGATATTATATTCTTTATAATTGTAAAAATCGAAAATAAATCTGTAATTATCCCATTTCTACTATAGCTAAGCAGTTATTATGTTTAATGGGTTGCCTAACAATTCTTTGTTACTTATTATTTGATATTTATAAAAAAAAACCTGGAAAGATCTTCAGAATTAATAAAGAAGACAAATAAATGTTTTTTTTTAACGTGCAGTATTATTTAGTGCCCTTTACCCCACTCAACCACTCCTCCAATTCCCTCCACGAGTCACGAAAGTTTCTTTATTTATTTTTGAAATAAACAGCTTTACTGTCAAATTGGCACCATCTGTCATCTGTCAAATGCAGTTGTTCGAAAATTCTTTTTCATGACGCGTGTGGCATAAGATACTTTCTAGGTAACTTAGCCGGTCTTTCTTTTATCATTTTCATAGATGGTCGTAGTTAAATGGTGTATTTAACGGCTATAATACAAATAGAGAAAAATATATTATAGTGTAAAACCTGAACTAAAGACCATTTTTTCGATAATTTTTTTCACAGATTTATAGACATATTTATGGTTATCGCCATTTAGAAAGCTCATTGTCACCATTATTTCAGATCATTTCAAGGCTTTATTTGAACACCTACGTTAAAAGATTCACAAAATTCTCATCTTCATTCATTCTCAGTTTACTAAGTAGCCAAAGTCGAACCAATCAATCATTCGCGAGTGCAACTTTCATGAATTGAACCACGTGACGTATAGCCCCTATTTGGTTGCGGCTGACTTTTTCTCACAGTGCGAATCTAAGAAGGATTATGTCACTAAATAAAAATATGCTAAAACTCCATTTCACCGGCCGCCACGAAGCCCATGGAACAAATTTATGAGACAAATTTTAAAATTTTATTCCATTTCTAACGAGGAAAATGAGGATTTTTAAATGGATATAAAACCATTTTCTCACACGGAAAATGGAGGTTTGTTTAATTAGATAATTTAACGCTTTCAGGGATAAAATTCGCTCGTCAGTGGGCAGAAAAGTATACTAGGGGAGAAAGGAGATGGGTTAAGCCCAGAGACAGATTATTTGTATTGTTAGGAAGATTTCGAATACAAATATGAAATATGAAATAACAAATTTAATTTTAAACCGATTTCTTTAATCAAAAAATTCATAATGGCATTAGTTTTTCCTCAATTACCTGAACCATAATCAGTGGCGAAAACTTCAAGATTTGATCCCCACGCAAAATGAATCATTATTAAGCTATATAAAATTAATTATTTAGTAAGTTAAAATTTCGTTCTTCCTTTCAACAGTTTCTATCCGTTCCGGATATTGGCGACCATATTAGCTATCATCACTTTGTTAACTGCGGTTCTGAACAACTGTGTGATGGTCACCGCAACCCAGGTTCTGAGATTTTTCAACCAAGAGATTCTCCTTCTTCCTACACGTCTCTTGCCATCCACTTTGCCCTGTAAGATATTTTGGAGTAACCGATATCTGTTTGTATTTCTCATCACATGACCGAGATATTGGAGTTTTCTTATTTTGATGGTCCATCCACGATACCCTCAGCAACCGACGATAGAGCCACATCTCAAAGGCTTCCAGTCTTTTGTCTGTTGCCTCAGTAAGTATCCACGATTCCACCCCATACAATAGAGCTGAACGAACATAGCACAGTAGGAATCTTAACTTTGTTGTTAAATCGTGATTTTTAAATATTTCCGAACACTGCTCTGGCCTTCTTAATGCGGGTATTTATTTCTTGCGCGTGGTCCCATTGGTGGTTGATATTGATACCAAGATACGTGTATCTACTCACTTGTTCAATAGGCTTGCCGTTACTCTCGATGTTACAATTAGGCACACTGGCCTTACTTATAGCCATAATTTTTGTTTTGTATGTATTAGTGTCAAGTCCGTATCTGCTGCTACTCATCGTCACTCTATCCACCAAAAACTTCGTGAATTGGAGAAATAGGTGTTGGTTGGTTGGTTGGTTGGTTGGTTAAAGGCGGGGGTCGGTTTAAAGGCCCGAACTTCAAATCACTGCAGCCTTTCGGCTTATTGTGTGCCCCGATCTTGTTAGAAGATGTTTGTTCCATCTATGAGGTCCAGTAACCTTCTACCAAGCTTGTGATGTGGGAGGTTGTCACCACGTTGTATGTTCCCGAAGATATTTTGTCTTCTGCGGGACAGCGCTTCGCAGCGGTATATTATGTGTGAGGCGGTTTCATCCTCTTCGCCGCAGAGTCTACATTCAATGGATCCGTTGAAGGTGTTTTCGCAAGTGGCAGTGGCCTGTTAACAGACCCATCACTTGTTTCAACTGGGGCCGCGTCAGGGTTAGCATCCCATTCGATAGTATTTTCGATGGTTTTTCCATTACGGCCCGTGCGTGTATTAGACCAGGTAACTCTTGCCATCGAGATAGGTGTTGCTTTTTCGACCATCCATCTAATGTTGTTTTTGTTGCCTGTTTTGATATTCCAAAGGCCGGTTCAGGGCCCCTGAGACTTTAGGCAGATCCGGCTCTCGCTAGTTCATCCGCCTTTTCATTCCCTAATATCCCGGAGTGACCAGGGACCCACAAGAGTTCCACCTTGTTCCCCCTGGCCGCCAGCACTTTTAGGTTGGTATGACACTCCAGTGTAAGTTTTGAAGTAAACCGATTGGAGTTCAGAGCCTTAAGAGCAGCTTGGCTGTCCGAAAGGATGTAAATCTTTTGGTCGTGGTAGCCCTTTTCAAGATTTTGTAGTACACATGCTTGTATGGCATGAACTTCCGCTTGGTATACTGTGGCGTAGGTCCCCAGAGGGATGCTTATGTCCATCCTGGGCCTTTCCCCAAATATACCAGCGCAAACACCGTTGGCGGTTTTTGATCCATCGATGTACCAAACTAGACCCTTGTCAAACGACGGGGATGCACTGTTTGTCCATTTATCAAAGTTCCAGTCAATCTTGAAAGGCTTTGAATTGGAGAAATAGTTGTTGCTCCATAAAAGTTTAAAATTAAAAAAATATATTTGTTCCCATGAGAGTGAAATTTTGATTCCTCTTTTTAGATAAAACCAAAGATTATAATAAAAAATAATATTTATTTTCTATTATGCAAAAACAAAACAATAAGTAGAGTAACCGGGAATGTAACAGTCTATATCGACTGGACAGTGGTTCAGTATAAGGTAAAATAAGTTCAAAAATAATTTATTGACATAAAATAACAACATTAAAGAACATGAAGAAAAATATAGTTATCTCACTTATTAAACATCTATTATGATTTTATTTCTAACAATGTAATTCAATTTTTTTTTTCATTATATCGTCCACAGTTGGGAACTTTTTTTTTAGTTGAACTAGTATGTGAATTATTACGAGAATTAATGCAATGAAAGGTATTTTTAACTTTTAAATCACATTCTAGGTACGTATGATTTCTAAGAAGGTCTGCTCACGCCTAGATATTCCTGAAATGGTCTCCATATGCGATTTCCTTTCAAATACACGAACAAACCATAAAATAATTAACAAGAACAAATATAACTAAATGACAATGTATGTAAAATGCTTATGCTACGAAAAGCTTATAAGAACTAACACAAAATAAAAAATAATTTTCAGTTCCTCATAACATCTTGTTAAAGATTTCCTGTTCAGAAAGAACCCGAATTACGAAAAAAAAACAGTAGTAACTATAAGAACCATGACTCATGTTAAAATATGATTAATGTTGCAATTATTTCAAATCTGTACCTTGCAGTTCGCCCGATTTGGACTGCACGAAAAAAGAATATAGTAAAATTATTATAGTAAAGATTTTATTGTAAAATTTCCTACAAAATATAGTATTAATTAAGTGTTTATCAGTAATCAGTAACAAAATAATATTGTTAACATAATTTACAAAAAACTATAGTTAGGATTTCTAATCAATTTAGTAAAATAAAGTGAAATCTAAAATACCTTGTAAAGTTTACAACGAATGTATGTGATTAGACCGCCATAAATCGTAGCTCAAACATAAACCTGCCCTCAAGTGAAGTGAACTTGAATGAACAACACTCTGGGTCGTGGCCCCCTTGGCGACCTGCGCCTCGCGTCTGACCATAATTACCGTTATTTTAGTAACTAACTAAGTAGCTATTAAATACCCTAAAGCATTGAATGTATTTTTAGTTCAGCTTTCGGAAAACAAGTAGTAAAAATTGGCGAAAATATTTCCGGTCTTTCTAAGAATTGTAACATAAGTAAGTCACAAATTTAAATAATTAACTTTACTGCAGGCACTAAAAGTAACTGGAACTAAATATCCCGATGAAAATTATTCGTGAAAATATAGAAATTGTAACTGTTTTATTGCTAGCAGTAAATTTATCAACTTAAGCTGACAATGTCAGTCAAATAGGAAATTATACGTAACAAATCCGTTGAATATGTGTATATGAAACGGTTTAGAACGTTTTAACAGCTGGATCTTCGATTCAAAGTAAACTTAATTTAATATTGTTAATTTACAAAGTTTCATATAAAGTGTAGTCGAACAAAATTTTTGAAATATTCTACGATGTCTCATGGTATTCGCCGCGATGTTAAAGTCTGAATTTTGAAAGAACTCGCAAGATCGAGGTCAAGTCATATGAACTTAGCTTAGTAATTACACATTTTTAATTTGTAACGCTTATTTTATACAATATACTTAAGGAATTGATAATATAAACATCCACATTAAAGTATAATGGATAAGGTAAAGTAGCAAAACGATATAGTAACCTAAAGAAATAAACAAGAAACTGATAAAATGGGTGTTTCTTCTACAGTAAAACTAAATATCTAGCTAAATTAAAGTATTTAACATAATGTGAACCTATAAACCTGGTTAGAGGTAACCGCATAACTATATAGTATCATTGTGAACAAATTCTATACTCACGATTCTTGGGTCTACGTAGGCTATGTAAGCCAAATAAGCAAAAAAACTGATAAAATGGATAATTCTTCTATAAAAAAAATTTGAAACTCTGGCTGAATTTAACATTGTTAACCTACAAACCTCGTTATAGTATAAGTATCATAGCAAACAAATTCTATATCAACCATTTTTTCTCTTTCTTTCTCTACATTAACGACCTTCTAGTGAAAACGAAAAATCCGATATTTAGTTTTGCTGATGATAGCACACTTATCTCATCTCTCTCTTTGAATGCACAAACATCGGCTGCCGATGCACATCTTCGCAGACAGCATGAAGTATCACGCCTCAACGAAGACCTGGAAGAAATTCTGGCTTGGGGTGACAGTAACCAAGGCGAATTTAACGCTAAAAAAACCAGGCAGCAGTTTTCTCTAAAAAGGTTAACATTACAGAACCGGATATAGTCATGGACGGACACGCAATCCCACTGGCTTCATCTATTAATTTGCTGGGCGTCAATTTGGGAGGAAATATGTCTTGGCATAACCAGGTTGTGGGAATCGCCAAGATATCTTCTCAGAAACTTGGTGTACTCTTCCGAACCAGAAAGTTGTAGACACCTCAACAACTTTTGACACTATACAAAGCCCAGATTCGACCATCACTAGAGTACTGCTCTCATGTCTGGAACTCTGCACCCAAACATACACTTCGGCTGCTGGATTCCATCGAAAAGAGGGCCATTCGTCTGATTGGAGACCACGAGCTGATGAAGAACCTCGACAGCCTAGAACATCGAAGACAGGTTGAGGATTTGACTCTCTTTTACAGATATTTTCATGGAAAGTGCTCGGCTGACCTAGCCCTTTTAATTCCGCCCATCCATATATGGTTAAGCTTAGTACTCGTCGAACTTCATTATTTAAGAATTCTTTCATCTGAAGGACTTCATCCTTATGGAACGACCTTCCCAAGGTCGTTTTTCCCAACGAATATAACCTCCAATGATTCAAAACCATCGTGAATCGCGTTTTGCGCATACGCACCACTCCCAGAGTGCCCTAAAGGATGTTTCCTATAGTGCTTGTGTTTGATCATACAAAAAAAAAAAGTATCCAAAAAACTGATAAAATGGGTATTTCTTCTATAGAAAAATTAATACTCTGGCTTAGTTGAACATGACGTGAACCTATAAACCTGGTTAGCGAGGTAGCCATATAAGTGGAAATATCACAGCGAATAAATTCTATATCAACCATTTTTAGTTATAAGTAGGTTTACGTAAGTCAAATATAAAAACGAACAAATTGATCAAAGTAGCCCATATTACAAGTTTAGGTAGGTAGTCAGACTAGAACAAATATAATGGAAAAAGCTTTGTAAGTGAGTCGATACCGTGGCTGCTGATACGAGTAATGGTTTCAGCTGAAATGCTAGCCAAATAATAATTATTAGTCATAATTAGTCTTTTAAAAAATAGAATAATGAAAATTTCTAACCTTAAATATTTCGGGAAAATTAATTTTACGTAGGTACCGCCAATTTAGTAATAATACCATAACATACATTCAATCTTTTTTACAAATCTGGGAAATTTCGGAAATTGTTGATCAGCTGTTCGATCTGACATGTCTGGATGTCAACTGTCGAAAATCTAGTCGTTTTATTATCCAAACACTATGATTAAATTCTTCCCAGGTAACTATCGAATTTAGTGATAGTGAGAACGAGATGCAACATAGCGAAATCATTGAAAGAAACGACGAAGATTATTTTGCATTTCCTGTTAACTTTTTAAGAGCTCTTCTCTACAATATTTGGGTTCGAAACCAAAATTCACAAACCTGGAATGAGCAAAAATACCTGTTTAAAGTATAATGAGTAGGAAGTACACTGACTAAAAAGCCGTTGAGACGTCACAACCGATGCGTGTGGCAATGGCCTTATTGTTTCCACTAAACATTTAATTGTGACCGACGCATAGCAAATACTACATTTTGAAAATACTTGTATCTTGTATCTTGTATTTATGTTCAGATCGTGTCTGGATAATATCTGGAAAAGTCCTAAGAACAATATCAAATAAGGAGTTTCTTATTCGCCTATACTTATTTTATAGTTTTCTTGGCATATACGACTTTGTTCAGGAGAGAATTCCTGCAAGTTGTAAACAACTGCACATTGTTGCATTATTAAAGAGGAATAGTAAAAGTTTATTTACTTCTAGTGTAAACTGTATATCATAAAATTGCCACAGCTCTAAAAGTGTCATAATTTATGCATCGGAACAGAATAGCAAATTGTATCTGTGAAGATCTAGGAACGGCTGAATGTCTGGTTTCAACCTGATATTTACCGAACTACTTGTATGCCCAGCCATTTCTGAATATCGGAAGGAATAAGAGTAAAAAATTAAATGCAATATTGCAAAATAATTTAATAGTATATATTACGTACCGAGGTGGAAAGTGTTTCATTCCTGTCGAGAGAGTCGGTAGTTAACTAAATCTCGAGACAATAATGAAAATTTTCACCAAGGTTTGAATACTATTTTATTTACAACCACATCTAACATCCACTTCTTATTATTTGAATTGAAATTATTAATAAAAGATAAATGTCATTTTGACTTTTCCATTGAAAAATTAGACAGAAATTTCAAATAACCGCAGGTGGTAAAATAACGTAGGTATAAATATCATTTTTTGAATATGGTTTCCATGTCACTAAACAATATATTATTTTAACAACAAAAAAATGCTATCAGATGAGGAATTTGATTTTGCTGCTACACTACCAAAAATAAATAGTAGAAGAAGATCTTCTGCCAACTAAAAGCCGCCCGAGATATGACAAGGCATATAAGTGTTTCTAAGAATGGTGTACGGGAAACAAAGTTCAAAATCCTGGTTCTGAGTCGGTGCTACAAGCTTATTTCAGTGAAGATGCCAGGACAAAGAAGGTATCAACGATTTGGTCACAATATTCAATGCTGAGGACCACTCTATCAATTAGGGAAAAAGTAGACATATTATCTAAACAAGCAAAGCTATTAGCATTTTTTAAAAAAGCAAAACAAAGGATACAAGCCGAAAAAATCGAACACACTGTCTATGGAGAATATTGAAACTATTTTGGAACAAGCACATGGAATTTCTTGTTCAAAAGGTATTTTAGGCCAAAAGGTTGACCATTTCTATATTAACTTGTTATTTTATGCCTTTGTAGGTCGCATTGGTTATTGGTATCTGTAATATTTAATGTAAATAAGTAAAACAAAAACCATGTTATTTTTTTATTTTTTATAAATGTCATTAGGTTTATTTTAAAAAATAAAATAAAAAATCATTGTTGTTAAATTTGTGTAATGAGTTGTATGTTGGTGTGTTCGTATATTGATTTGAGATATCAATTTTTTAAAAAATTACAAAAAAATAATTGACTTTCCACCCGGGTGAAAAGTGCGCACTTTCCACCCGGGTGGAAAGTAAAAGTAAAAAACGTCAACTTTCCACCTTTCAAGGATAGATGAAATGTCATTATTACATGCATGGTTGTAAATAAAAGTATTTTGCCCCGATATGCAGAATCTCCAGGGGAATTTAAAAAACAAAAATCTACATGGTGTTCTTTAAAAAATTTTTTTTCTTGTTCTGCCTTTTTGAGACACCTACAGTGAGGACGTAAAGTATGGAATAAATTCATTATCTCGCAAACTACAATTTTTTTAAAAAATCGCTCGAACCCTTCGATTTTGTTTTTCGAACGAGCATATTCTGACATAAAATATAGATAGACAGGGTGTTGCAAATAAGAGTGACACAAACATTTTTTTTTATTCACCTGAAGACGACTGGAGATACTTACCAGTTGAAACGTTGTGATATGTAACAAATAAAGACAATGCAAGTCCAAAACTTTTCTATTATTCAAGAAACACCATTGTCTACAACCTTCAAACAGACACGTTTTGGAGTTATTCTCATTCAAAATTTGAAAAGTGGAAAAAGTCATGGAGAAAACAAAGAATAAAATTATTTTAAAAATGTCTTATTTATCGAAAAAACAGTTAGGTGAACTTAAAAATAATTTTTCTAAAGTAAATGTTCGAAGTGTCTTCCGTTGGTCAACTGACAATAGCCTAACCGATCTACAAATTCTCGCTGAACATTTCGAACCATTTGGGGTGTAATTTGCCGAATTTCTTGCCGGATGTGATCTTTTAAATCATCTAAATTTGCAGGCTGGCTTTTGAATACTTTTCCCTTAAGGTATCCCCATAAAAAAAGTCGAGTGGTGTTAAATCGGGTGACCTTGGCGGCCACTCAATAAAACCACCTCTTCCAATCCACCTGTTTGGAAAAGTATCGTCCAAATATGTACGAACTCCCACAGCGAAATGTGGGGGAGCACCATCTTGTTGCAACCAGATATTATGATGTGGCAAATCGGGACGTTCTAACTCAGGAAAAAGGGTGGCCAGGGCTGGAACAAGTTCTTGTTCTAAAAAACTTAAGTATCTCTCGCCTGTTAAATTTCCGTCAAAAAAGAAAGGCCCTATAACAATGTCATCGACAACGCCAGCCCACACATTGATCTTTTGATTAAATTGTGTGTGTCCTTCCATCATCCAGTGTGGATTTACATCGCACCAATATCGATAATTTTGGGTATTTACGTCACCATTCAAGCAAAATGTGGACTCATCGGAAAAAATTATATTTTTTACAAAATTTCTGTTTGCGAAACACATATCCTGTAAACGCTCACAAAATTCAAGGCGCCTCTCAAAGTCCCTTCCAAAAGTTCTTGGAGAACTTGCATTTTATAAGGATGGTATTTATTTGTATGCAGTATTTTAAGAACTGTTGTTTTTCCAATATCCACGTCACTTGCTACCTGCCTAGACACCACATGCTGGTTATCTTGAACTGCCAGTAAGACTTCTAATTGTTGATTTTCATCAACTTGAAGACGACCTATCTAGGGACATCTCTTACATGACCGAATTGCCTAAACTTGTACTCAATTTTGCTTACTGTTGATTGTGATATTGGCGGACGATTGGGGTATTTTTGATTAAATAACTCACAAGTTTCTTGCTGTGTTCTAACCCTATCACCGTAGCCCATCATCATCAAAACCTCTATGCGCTGTTTCTCAGTGAGCCGCATTTTAATTTAATTTAGTTATGAAAAAACGAAATGAGTCTTTTGAAAACTAGTAAAACGTTAGGAAAATACACATAAAACTGACAATAACAGTAACTATTGACATTAATTCTTTTGGTTCTTGCATCATAACTCCAAAGCCTACTTGACTTTTCTTGCGCTTCACGCATGCTGACTACAGGTTTTCCTCAGCGTGCATGAATCAATACAAGTCTTGATTGATTGCGAAATATCTGATTTTCAAATTTTGAATGAGAATAACTCCAAAACGCTTGGGGCTAAGGTATAGCACATGCTATATGAAAAATGTTTAGGATTTTCCGAAGAATCCGTACATGCAATAATATACAGTGGGTTCTATTTAAGAAAAAAAAATTTTGTATCACTCTTATTTGCAACACCCTGTATATCTACATTTTATGTCAGAATATGCGCGTTCGAAAATCAAAATCGAAGGGTCCGAGTGATTTTTTAAAAAAATTGTAGTTTGCGAGATAATGAATTTATTCCTTACTTTACGTCCTCACTGTATAGAGTCAAATATAATTTTGAGTTATACCTTACTTACTGTCCTTCAACTTTTATATTAACATTTTTGACGTATTTGAAATAGTAGCGGAGCTAAGTGTCTCGTCCCTAATGAATTGCTCATTTGCGATAACGCTAAACAAACAATTTAAGTTACAACAGAAATAAAATAAAAGTAGATAAAGTCAAGGCGAATCAAAATATAATATTTTATGCAGAAACGTTTTAACATTTTACAATACATCAACCGACTGGAGCTATTCCAAACAGAAGTTACGGAACATAACACACAATAACCTTTTGGAAATATCCATTAATCATTCAAATGAATTTACCTGACGTCCACAATTTCTCACCTTCATTCTAATGATAAAACAAAAACCCTCGTTAAACGAAATTTCTGTATTCTCATTACCTATTCATATTTTTCGATCGACCGCAGCACAGATTTAAACCATGGGCGTAGTAAAAAGTGATGTTGTGATCGCTCGAGCGAAATACCGCTTGAGTACTCGATTATTGAAATAACCGACATCGCTCGATTATTAAAAAACTGCTCGAGTTATAAATTCAAGCGAAAATCTTCGCTTGTTACTTAATACCTTTGTTTGTTTTGTTTTGAATGGCTAGCCAGCGGCGATTGTAAATTCTTAAAAAAATTAAGGATGTAATTTTTAAAAAAATCAGAATCAACTGTTCTTCCTTAATAAAAACTCTAGACTAAACTTCTAAAACTTACAAAAACAACCGCTGGTGTTCTTGGTCATAAAAATTTCAAGTGATTATCCGCTCGAGCGATTCACTCGATTATTAAAATCACTAGAGTATCAAGTACTCGATTACTAAAATAATCGGTTTTCCCCACACTAGTAAAAAGTACTGCATCGGCAATACTGCAGTTTCTTAACTTTATTAAAATTTGGATACAAATAAAAATGTTTCGGACATTGCTAATGGAGAAGCTTAATCAGTCAATTTTTCCTATATGTACCAGGTTGTCGCTATTGACGGAGTGATACGCACACATTATGTCTATGTTAGTGCCTCAAAATAATCTATTCTTGAATTCCTGTCATTTTTAATATTTACATTCGATTTACACATAATTGTTGATGGCGAGAACGACCTAATAATGTCGATGATAACATGTACCTAAAGATGACTTGAAGAAGTTCTCAACTAATGGCATAATTGCATAAAGTTAAAGAAAACTTATTGCCGGTAAAGTCTATAGTCCTGTACGACAAGGAGTATGAAAATTTTCTACAACGGAAAGTAAAACACCAAATTACGGTGATTACTGACACACTAATGATGACTTACTTTCAGGAACTGGTATGTAACCCTTTTGCTCATTGGTAATAACAATTTTTAATTATCTTTACTTTATTTTAGTCGAAAAAATATACCCAAATAGACTTTGAACAAAATATGACCAGGTCAAGTCTGAACTTATAGTAAAGGGAAGCATTAATATTTCAAGATATTGTCAATTAATTGCATTTTCAAAAGTTAAATCGAAGCGGTATCTTCCTAAAAAGTCAAAAGTTTTGGAAGGTGAACAAGTTTTTACTTTTATCAAAAATGGACCGAATGATACCTTCCTGCTGCATAAAGTGGCAATCGTATTTGGCGGCCTAGGACGTGATGAGATGGTAAAAATGACCAGTGAAGATATTGAGGATAAGGGGCCCGTTATGCTTGTCAAGGTCCAAGACACTAAAACTGACACGCCAAAAAGTTTTACTATACTAGAAGGAGATCAAAGAGATGCCTGAAAAACGTAAAAATAGAACCTTTTAGCTCCACACAAGCTGTTACGGAAATGATTTATTATATTTAAGGTCGATTTATATATTTGGCGTTGCAGACCACCGTTTCATTCCGTTTCAAGTGAACAGCACATGCAGAACTACTACACGAGCATTTAAAATGACGCGCGGGATGAGTCGCGATTTATTGGCCGGAGTGAGACAGCTCCCTTGTCGAGACGATTGACAATTTCCCCTTACATCTCTTCTCGTCTCGCCTTACTCAAGGTTAAATATATCGATTTAATCGATCGAAGCACATCGATTGACAAGTAGACGCCGCTACGGCTACAGCTTGTCGATCAACAACATAACCTCAAAAGTAAGGAATTTTTTCGGTGGGAACAATTATTTAGTCTCAGCTCACAACACAAAAGCCATGATATTCAGTAAGGGTAAAAGAGAACATGGAAGGATATTCTGGTACAAGAATGAAAACATAGAGTTTGTTGAGGATTGCAAATACCTAGGAGTAATTTTTGACGCTCAAATGAAATGGACAAAGAACATAGACAATATTGGCCTCAAAGCGGGCAAGGCAATTAACATAATGAAAGTGTTAACTAGGGTTTGGTGGGGTGCCGATACACGAGTTCTGCTCAATGTATATAAGGGGATGCTAAGATCCCAGTTAGAATATGGAATGCAAGCTATATTCAGAACATCAAAGAGGAACTGGGGAAAACTGGATAAAATTCAATTTCAAGCGATAAGAGTGGCTCTTATCGCATCAACCCCAGGGTTAATGGATGCGATCTTCTATCGGAAGCTGGTGAAATGCCGCTGGAATTGAGAAGAATGCATCTAATATGTGTAAAATAAGTTTTCTCTTAAACATCCTTCTCTTAATAATAGTTTAGTACATAGAGTACACAGAGATACGGATCTTATATACAAATCAAAGTCGTGAGCTTGTTATGAAGCAGATTATGATAACCAAATGTTAAGATTGGAATTTTGGGACTCTAAGATCAGGACCTGTACAGAGGATTCATTGGAGGCAATTTTGAAGGTTTTAAGGAAGTTTATACAGTTGCGTCGGTGGACCCGAATACTAATCAGGTAGGAATAGGAATATTCAGTCCTGATTTAAGAGTGGAAATTTTTAACAAATTAGCTAACAACACCAACATATGTCTAGCATAGATCGTGGCAATCAAGAAAGCAGTAGAGACATGCAGTCAGATAAATAATAACTTGGTCGTGGTGTCGGACTCCAAGAGTGGTTTGCAGAAACTGGAGAGGACAGGTATCTGCGCAAGTAGTGACTATAGTACACTTGCTACCAAAAAAAAATTTTATTGGCTAAGAACAATGGAGGTAATGTTTGTACGGATTCCAAGTCATTCTGGCATCATGGGTAATGATAAGGCTGATGAACTTGCTCAGACTGCAAGAAACGATGGTATTCTAATCAGTAGCAAACTGCATCATACGAATTTTATAAAGAAAATCAAAGATTCAATATGGTTAAATTGGAGGAATACATATAGGAGAATGGGTGGATATAAAGGAATTGAATACTTTAAAATTTAGGCAGAACTTATAAAAAAACCATGGTTCCAGAAACTTAAATATTACAAAAGAAAGTTTATATCCACGTTATCCGAATGAGATCAGCACACTGTCTCAAGGCTGCCCATCTATATAAATTAAAATTAAAAGATAGTCCTAACTGCACATGCGGGGAAGTGGAAGATCTAAACCATAAACTAAACTACTAGGATGTAATAGGGAACAAGCTCCAAAGAAAATTTATGACTACTTCTCATGATAAATGACTGCACCACTTAATATAGTGAATATATTGGAAATCTCACAAGTGACAATGTCCTCATGTTATGCAAAATTATAGACAAATTAGGAATGAAAATCTAGATCGTTCATCTGCGATGCATGGAAGATCCAATAAAGAAGATATATTTGGAGGATTGGTAGAGAAATAAAGCTGGACGCATGGTTAGTGTGCACCCATTCTCGACTGCAACCAATAATAAATATGGAAATATTTGACAGGATACTCGAAAGCTGGAGGTCATGGGAGTTTCGAACAGAACAGAACAATTATTTAAAAAATTGATAGTCAATTTTTCTTTATTTTATTTTGTGTGTGAAGATGTCAATTGAGGAAGAGGATCTACTTTTGTTAAATTATCTTCACGGCCGTAAAAACAAGAAGAAATGTAGGAAATTTTCGGTGCATCTCTATATCTACAAAAATGGTACCTAGTAAAGTTATTGCTGCCGAAGAGTTATCAGAAGATGACTCTAAATTCCAGACATTTTACCGACTTTTACAGTTTCATCGGCCATTCTATAAAGAAAATGTTATTATCCGCTAAGCGTAGGTACTGAAAGCGACTCGCATCGTTGTACGGCCGGCGTATTACGGCTTGGCTGCTTTAACGAACCTGCGTCGCTTACGCCTCGTATGCAGTTCGCTGTTGAAACCCAACGGAGCAGCGCCAAAGCGTACAGCTTCGTATGTCCCATCTAATACAAGTCTATGACGATAAGCTCCGTGTGCACATGGCCTAAGTCGCACCATGGAGACGTATAACGTCGAGTTCTGTTAGTAGTTGACAAGAAGTAAAATTAAAAGACAGTAAAAATTGTGCCGATAACAACAGCTGTTGGTAACGTTGGTAGTTGTCTAAACCCCTTCTTCATTATAACTAATACCACATCTGTCTTCTTCTAGTATATAGTAATAACCACTTTATAATTTAATTAATAAAGCCCTTGAAAGTAATTTGCTGCAAAACTTTGTCGGAAACTAATTTCTCCCATTTTAATAATTAAGTCAACAAAATCTATTTCCACATTTACCACTAACAGCATAACCTAATAACCTTACATATTTTAGTAGAGTGAAATTGCAAATCTGGTCATCTGATACTCCGCTTGCATTCCAAATGTTACATGTTTCCATGAATATACAAATACTTATAGGGATAAATGGATTGTATAATCATTATTCATGATCATATAAAGGGATATGTTACATGGAAATGTTGACATGCGGCAGAAGGAGTTCCCTTATAGATTTAACTCGTATCTCAATTTAGTTTACATGATTTATAGATTTAGTCTGGAGTTTGAGACGACTTGTTATTTCAAGTAAAAGCTACTTTCAACTTGGAAAGTAATTATTCTAAATAGTTTTCAAATGGCACGTGACAAAGTTGTCCAGTTTAATTTTAATGCCTCCCAGAGTTAATGTCATGTGAGACCCACATCAAACTTTTAAAGAAAATACTAGTTCAATATTAGTAAATATATTTGGAACTATTATTACTGAATTTCAATAATATTAAGGAAATGAAGGAAATATGTGAACAAATTAATATACCCTTTATCGACGTAGGAGGATATATTTTTTATCAAAAAAGATTCAATTTCTCATCAGATCTGATGAAAATTTCAGTAAAAATTCAATATTTTTAGAACCACAACAAATTTTTAAAAAGTAAATCAAAAGAACAATTCTGTTTGCTTCTCAGGTGGTATTAATATCAAATGCTAGCCCTTATACTAAAAGGGGACAGTGTAGTGTCTACACTGTAGCACTTAAAATACTAATTCAGATTGAATGGTCCTAACAAGAAAAGGAAGCTTCCTCCATTGATAGGATACCATCTGCAGACCGGTTTCTACCTCTTTTGTCCTTGTCAGTACAAGGTAGGTGTATATACCCATCATCAGAGAAGACTATATACTTCAAGCTGTATTATCAGTCTTAGTCGAGAAAATACAACTCGTATCTCTTAGTAGTCCCATACAAGCTGAGCAGACATCCATCAGGATCGTATGAATCAATCAGAAGAAGAAGTCTGTTTGCATTTCAGGTGATATTAATATCAAATACTGTTGAAAAATTATTTCCTAACCACCCGAAGAACCTTATACTATAAGGACGTGTGTGAGGTGTGTAAAAGCCTTTTCCATTGATATGGCACTGTGTGGTATTTTCTGGACTAAGGTTGATAATACAAGCTTGAAACATAGATCTGAGGATAAGTATGGGCCACCAAATAAATTTTTATAGATGAAACACCCGAATATTATGGATGGTGCCTAATATTGGATACCTATGTATTTTTAAGTTTTTAAAATTGACGTGTATATGTGGATCATATTAGCATCTTTTTTAAACATAAGAATAATTATCAGGACCTTATTAAGTAAATTTAGCTACTGATGATGAATATTTGGTTCAAAACGGCGAAATTTTGGCAAAGTATTATGGTTTATGTTTCCACAGAACGAAATAATTAAAAAAATAATATTTAAATTTCAGGTCCGTATTTAAGCTTTTTAGCTGATATCTGGAAACCGAAACGTCCTTTTTAAATGAGAAAATATGTTTAATTGTATCATAAAAAAGTGCTTGTAGAAAGTGCTTTCCGTTTTCATTTAGAACCATTCATGTAATAATAACAGTTTATCTATCTTTGAAAGGTGGAAAGTTGACGTTTTTTACTTTTACTTTCCACACGGGTGGAAAGTAAATTACTTTTTGTAATTTTTTAAACATTCAAAATAATATACGAACACACGTTTTTAAAAATGCTAATAGCTTTACGTGTTTAGATATGTCTACTTTTTGATAGAGTTGTCATCAGCATTGAATATTGTGACCAAATCGTAGATATCTTCTTTGTCTTGGCATTTTCACTGAAATAAGCTAGTAGCGCCGACTCAGAACCAGGATTTTGAACTTATTTCCCGTACACCATTCTTTGAAACAGTTATATGCCTTTTCATATCTCGGGCGCCTTTTAGTTGGCAGAAGATCTTCTTCTACTATTATTGCTGCTTCTCGAATTTCTGGTGGAGTAGCAGCAAAATGAAATTCCTCATTTTTCTGTTGTTAAAATAATATATTGTTTAGTGACATGGAAACCATATTCAAAAAATTATATTTCCCATTTTGATGTGTATTATTACCTACGTTATTTTACCACCTGCGGTTATTTGAAATTTCTGTCTAATTTTTCAATGGAAAATAATAAGATGTGGAAGTTAGATGTGGTTGTAAATAAAATAGTATATAAACCTCGGTGAAAAGTTTCATTACTGTCTCGAGATTTAGTTAACCTCGCCACTTCTCGCCTCGGTTAACTACCAACTCTCTCGACTGAAATGAAACATTTTCTACCTCGGTACGTAATATACTATTCAATATGTTTATAAATAACGTCCCAAAGGAACAAAAACCGAAAATGACATTTGTTTTTTCCGGATATCTCCGGAAGTAGTAGGAATTTTCTTAATTTCTCACCGGCATTAACTTAAGCTCCTTATGCAACTTTGCCACAATTTAACCTTTCATGTACCTTTTATAATTCCTGACAGTCCAATGGTGAGCATCCATTTTGGGACACCCTATAGAAATTTTTGTACTCCCTCATGCAATTTTAATGAGTTTGTACGCTTCTTAATTCCACCGTTTTAGAAAAAAAATTGTAAAGAAGATAATAAACACGACTCGATAAATTTCTGTTACAACTAACTAAATAACTTCTACAAGAAAAGTTAATAAAAAACGCCAATGAGTTTTGTTCAATTTAAGCATAAAATTAGTTTTTAACGGAACATTTCGCCGTTAGTTCTGCAATTTGGCTTAAAATTTGAATATTAAATAAAACTTCTTCGGCTGAACTTAAGTGGATTTATTTCTACAAATAAGTTAGCAAAGTTTGTGATAAAATTAGTCTGGAAGAGCGACGAATTGCGACGCAAAATTGTTCTCTTAAAATTTTATTTTTATGCCTGAGCAAGATTGTTTTGAATAAGAATTAAATTTCAGTTTTTATTAATTTTTTTATACTAAAAGAGAGTTGGTCTATTTTGCTGATTTTATTTAAAAATTTATTAGAATTTTCAACAGTGTTATGCTTGAAATATAAATTTGTTTCTATAAAGACATCTTGGCGATATAAGTAGAAATAATGTGATTTATTTTAAATGCCTTATGGTTTTCGAAAATATCTTTGGTTCAAGCTTAAAAGCACCAAAATCTCCAAAATTGTTCTCGATTCGATTAAATTCTTTGATATCCATTTCTGATAAACACGTTCTGTCTATAATATTATCATACTTGTCCATGTAGAATAAATCATTGTATCGCCAACTTAAAATCACAAATGAAGTAATGACAATAATAAATAATTTTCGTTGATCCTAACAATTGTTTTCATTGCCTCCTATTTCTAAAGTATGCTTGAACAAGATATGACCAAAAAATCAAATACCTAAAGGCATTTTTAAACAGTACGCAATATTTCAACTTAGGAATGTTTTAGAGAAAATCATATTTATTAGAAACCATGTTTTCGTTAGAAAAATAAAACTTCATTAATAACTGAAAAGCGTCAACAGATAGGTATAGGATAGTATTAAAAAAAGTTCCTCAGAAATATATGTAGAACCTGAAAATTTGTAAATATACAGGGTGTTATGGAAATGACGTATTATATTTAAATGGGTGACTCCTGGGGTGTCCTAGAGAAGCGCTACATATCTTTTTTTTTTAAATCGAATATCTAAATACTAAGGTAAAATCCCTTTTTACCCACATACTGTCGCGCCGTTCCATCTGGATTCACTTAGCAACAATGTGGGTCACTAGAGTATACTACCCGTGCTGTCAGCTCACATCGCGTGTCTCGCCCTTGCTTGGTTACCGGCCGCGCGTCACTATCGTTGCTTCAGTATGTTCCGAGACTCGGGGTTGGACTGACGCTATCGAGGGTGCCACGTGCTTGACGTATACGAATTTTAAACGTTTTGTTAGTTGTAGAAGTACCCGATTTTTTTTCTGTTGTGAAATAATTCATAGTAATAAATGTTGTGAAGTGATTTCAAATTTGTGTGATATTATCTATTGTTGAGCTGTTGAAAAACATACTTTTTGTGTTTTACTTTTTTATGGAATTTAATTATAAAATCGAAGGTAAGAGAGTATGTACCTTAAAATTGTAGTTTTTTTTTTCTAAAAAGTTTGAAAAAGAAGTTATACCGCGTTGTCCAAAACTGAACACGTGTTCTGTGTTGCAATATGACAACACCGTCTATAATTCGCTAGCCTCTTTTAAACCTCGAGACTGCCTCAATAAACTATTGATTGCGAAGGTTCCCAGGACTAACCAGTGATTTTAACTGGTGCCACATATGCGCTATGGGGATAAAAATGTAATAATAGGGTGGGAGCCGTAGCACTGTATGTCCAATTTCTTCTGCCAATGTGTCACAAAAATATACTTTTTTTATACAAAATGTCTTTAAAACTTCTAAAAGATCACTTTTTTTATAACTTTCTTCATCGTTCGCCGCCATGTAGTTCTGAATCTCCAATTTTGTATTATTTGAACTTGGAGCTTTATGTAATTGGCGACTGTGATAGCTCGCATTGTCCATTACTATCACGCTATTCTGAGGAATGTTTGGTAAAATACAATTCTTGAACCATACCTCAAAAACTAACAAATTTTACCACAAAAAGATATTTAAATATAAATTAAGCTACCTAACCTACCTGATGTGCCTATATTTAATTATAATTATCACAATTCGGTCCTTTCCACATAATAATAACAAACGGTAATAAATAATAGGATGGCCCAGGTACTTTTATTGCAGTCATTAAGTTATATCCATTTTTCGTGAAACAATCTTTACAACACTTGGGTGAACCCACTCGTTTGGTTGTCAACACTTGCTTACAGCTCGTGTTGTAAATTCCTCGCTCGTATATAAAACCAATCTTCACGCACTTGTTACATAATGTCCTAAAATGAGAAAAAAAGCTAACTTCTCTAGAAAGTGTGTTATATTGTTATATCACACGCGTTGAAAAATTCATTTCAACTCTAGAGTTGAACGCATATAATACCCGAATAAACCCGAATAACCTCTCGGATTAAATTGGGATGTTGGGTGGGGTAAAAGGTACTAGAGCAATACTGAACACTAAGAAAATTACATATATTTGTCTTCTTTTTTGTGGGTTCCTTATGATTTTTTGATGATAAATATAAAAAAGGTAACAGAGACGTGTTAGGTTACCCGAACAACCCATTAAACTTAATAAGTGGTTGGGTAAAGGATGTAAATGGAAAGTAATGGGATAAGTACCGATTTATTTTCGACTTTTACAATTATCAAGGATATTATATCTATAAAGGGTAAGTATTAACCTGATTTTTCTAGTATGAACTTTCATACTTGATAAGTTAACGACATTTAACTCCATCTCTATAAATATTGAGGTTAGGTTAGGAGTTTTATGACTTTCTTGGAATAACTGGTATTTATTTAATGTTAAGATTAATTTAATTGTTTTTTTTTAAGTTAAAAAATATACGGTTCGACTCTTTGAACTTTAATGGTCTAGTATAGAAGAAAAATAAAGAACTGAAAGCAGACCAACGGCAAGAATACATACATTTTATTTGCTTTAATTAATATCTATACCCTATTCAAAACCAAGAGTCAGTAAAGGTAAACATTAGGTCCCGCGCATGGCACGCTTGATCCGCGTTCGTACGTTGCGATTGGTTAATCAGCCAGGCGGTGCTTGCTACAGGATTAACAGATATTCAGGTTGTTCTGTTTTTAATACTGTTTTATAATAGTAGTGTGTATAACCGTAGTGCTTTTGGGGCCTAAACCGAGACTACCTTTAACCATCGGGGGAGAATATCTCCTTGTTTGAATTCTACCACTTTCAACACTCGTTATGTAATATACTATTCCGTACAGTACAATAATTTAATAATAACAGTACCTGAGAGATATTTTCCGTTGCCTGGCAACGACTAAGTGTAAGGAAACATTGACTTTTTCTTTCAAAAATATTATTAAAAATATCAATATTTCTTATCGATTTTTGGAAAAAGTCATTTGATTAAAATATGATGCATGGAAGGAAGTCTAAACTTCAGAACTAAATTCCTGAATAATGTAACGTGAAGTAAAGGTGAAAATTAATATGCTCGAAAGACGAACAATTCCCACGGTTGACTTTTAGAATAAGTTTAAGGGAAGTTCACCGTTAGATATATTGAAGTCATTTGTCTTTGACAAAGAATATTACGAAAATGCCATCAGACACGCTTTAATTTTACCCTTTTCACAGTTTTACGCCGGGGATTCTTGTTTTATGCCAAAAAAAAATTTGAGTTAAAGTTAAAATTGAGTTGACGCCAAATATTTTATTTTATAGGACGTTTTAAATATTTAATGGTGATATTCTATGACTATGAATCTTATGTAAACTCGACAGGTACTAGAATGGACGACAGAGAAATTTGTGCGGCTGTGTATAAATATGACTTTCTACGCCCTAATTAATGACAAATTATTTTACCTACTCAGGGTAGTAGAATTAGCCGAAATATTTTGATTTCACAATGTCAATTTAAAAATGTCTCATTTAAATATAATCGCAAAATAAAAATAATTACATTAGTGGAGGAAGGATGGTGTTTAACAAGAGTAGCAAATCGACTTGGAAAATAAAGAAATGATAATGCCATCATTAACTATATAACAGGAAGCTAAAGATATTATATTCACACCCCACGTTACCTGTAAGAGGGTTTGCTACCGAATTGTAAGCAGCAAGAATATAGTGAAATAAATTTAAGAATACCGGAAAACTGGGTATAACCAGGTTCCGGTAGGAACCTCGATGGAGGATGAGAATACCGAGCTTTTACAGCCTTAAACGCGAAAAAGGAAATCCATTTTCCCAGATCCTTCAGAACAGAAAGACGTCGACTAGGAGCGTCTGATATAAAAAAGCGATGTAATATTTTTGAATGTTGAAAGCAGAGGAGTAGAGTATAATTTTGTAGGGAATATCTCACCCAGACTACTCTACGGGGAAGGGTAATATTTCTGATGAAAAAACATTCTATTATCTCTGTGTATTTAGACGCCGAAACATTTGACGAAAGATATACCAATAAAACTAATCAAAGTGGACTACTTTCGATTAATATTTAGGGCTAGATTAATGCTAGAGATCCAGGAAATTTGATGTTAACCATGTCATCTACAAGTCGTCATCACCAACAACGGTACACGCACGAAATATTAATTATAAGTGATGCCATCGGATCCTTTCTTTGAAAACGATGCCATCATTTGTTGCCATATCTCTGACCGGAACCGGATCCTATGCTTAAAACAAAACGTTTTAAAAAGAAATCATATTTTTATTTTTATTTATTTATTTATTTATTTACCATTAAGGGAATACAAAACGGGACTAACCCAGAGACACTATTCACTAACAAATTTTAACATAAGTATAATGTTACCTAAGTTAGCTTTTAACAAAGTATGCTATTTATTATTTATTTATTTTTATTTTAAATTATAAACAAAACAAGCGCATGTATAATGTTAGACTAAGTGGTTTAGGTGCAAAAGTCCTAGCGCACTACCAAGACTCGTCAGGAAAAAGAAACAAACATCCAGATCTATCAATTTGAATTTGAATTTGAATTGTAAGATTTTAGGCAGCGCTGCAAAGGCGCGTTTAAAAGATAATTAGTGGTGCTTGGTTTGATACGGAAAAAATTGCTATTTCTTGTATTGTAAGATGGAATTACCTATTAAGTGAGTAATTGCCATTGAATCGATCATGTTATTAACGATTTTGTGTGTATATATGATGTGTGTGATTGTGTGTATGTATGATATTATGTCATACATTAATTTATCTTCTATCTTGAAGTGATAGTAATGCTAATCTTTTTTTAATTAAAGCAGAGTTGTCAAGAAGAGGGTCAAATAACTTATTGTTTAAATATTTCATAAATTTATCCTGTACTCTTTCAATTTTATTAATATATACGTCGTATTGAGGGTTCCAGATGATCGATCCAAAACAAAGCGTACTATTAACATAGGACATATATAATGTACGTATCGATTCTATATGCTTAAAACCTTTACAGGTTCTGATAATAAAACCCAGAGACTTTCTCGCCCTTGTAGTTATGCATTGGATGTGGTGATCAAACAACATTTTAGAGTCAAAGTATATCCCTTAATAACAGATACTCTAGCTAATGGTGTAGTGTTGACTGTATAAACAGATAATGTTTTATTTGTATTTCTAGAAAACGTGATAGTGTGGCAGTTCTTTAAATTTAGATACAGACTATTGCGCTGACAATAGGAAAAGAGATTATCTAAATCATGTTGAATAAGCAGCATGTCCGACAAATTCGTGATTTTAAGATATAATTTTAAGTCATTAGAAAACGAGAAAATTCAATGCATCTCACAATATCGTCAACATAAATATTGAAAAGCAGTGGTCCCAAGTGCGACCCCTGTGGCATTAATTAATTTTTTTCATATAGGTACCAGTATTTCTTAGCCGAAATGGTATATTGCCGGTTATGTAATTACAGGAGATTATGTAGAAAACTATTGTAAGCTTTTATTGTTAGGAAGAGACAATTTCTAGTGCCTTTCGTATTTATATTTACAATTTAAAAACCCGATATTTAAATAATTGATTATATTTTTGAAATAGATACGGTTCATTTAAATAAAACACGAATCTTACCTTAACAATAACTCAACAATTACGATGCTATTTCAAAAGCAACGAAGATTTTTAAATAAATCAATACCTTTGAAACGACGCCGACTTAAAATAATACCTATACCTGTGACGAAACAAAGCAAACCTCATTAAAATGATTTAAAATGTTTCTCTTTTCCGATTTTCAACTTTGCAGTGCCGCAAGAGATAATAATGCCAGGGAGTTCTCGCATAACAAATTTCGAATCTTGTTTTGTGGTTACATATTTCCTTCTGGAACATCATCAATTTTATAAAACCTAATTAAAATCTACATTGGCCAATCAGAATTTAAGAAACAAGATACCTTACGCTATATAATTAGACCAACACTAAATCTCGAAACTAAGTCAATTGTCAACGGGAGTATAATACTCGCCGCGACATTTCGCGGTTTACTTACTACCCAAAGCAGCATCTTAGAGAAAGCCAACCGCAGCGGGATTCTCTATAGAAATAGAAAATAGTATACAGTATTGGCAAGGCATCAGGCGCCTGAACAGACAGAAAAGAGAACGTAATATACAAGCCATAAGTTAAATAAAGAGAATCAAAATTCCCCGTCGCGATTTTAAGATTTGAATCTCAAGCTATAAGAAAGACGGATAGGTATAACCAATTAATAATGGTTCATAGCATAGCATAGCAAACCCAAATCGACATGACTTCAGCGGGCGTTTCGTTTTATAGCGCACGAATACCCAACGCAATATTTCTGAGATAGACCGAAATCAATGTATACCAGGCGGTTGTCTCCCAGTATAAATCGTTCAGCGTTGTTCCAAAAACATTCATCCAGAGTATGCTACATAACATAATCCCTTCCAAGATACAAATTCTTCCCATATTCTCAAGAAGACAACCGCAAGCAGAGGACCATAGTGACCAGTCAGTGGAGGATAATCTGGATCAGCGGATTTACATCCACCTTTCAAATCATCACAGCGATGGGCAACTAAGCATTGATGCCGGCGAGAAAAATTAAGGGCGATATGTGGGTTCCATTAAAAGAATTGCTATTGACCACTTTTTATAAATACCTAACGAAAAAAAAGCTCCATTTCAACGTTCCCTAATTTCGAATCGACTTGTCCATGGAGATTGCATACATTGTGTTTCCCTGAACTATGTCTATGTATTGTGCAATATTAGACAGATTTCGGAGACAGAACTGAAAGGTTATTCTAAAAACTTAATAATATACGGGGGATTTTATTTTTAAATAACCAAGTTGCTGAAATTTTTCAGTAGAAACCGCCATGCTGAAAATATATTCAGTCATCTCAAAAATTACATGGGATTTCTTATGGCCAACTAAATGATGCATCAATCGTTATAGATGTAGTATCTTTTAAATATTATATTAGTCTTAAATTAAAGGTTTACTTTTACCTGATTCAAGAAGTAAATATATTCCATAAAGGTTTACGACAAAAAAAGTAAAATAACTCTCTCCGAGGAAGTGCACTATCGTCAACTTTTTCCTAGTTCAGCCAACTTTCTATGATTAATTCCAACATGCATAGATTATTTCCTTGAAGTTCTACTTCCGAGAAAACTTTAATATAATGCGAGTTCTTCTTTTCTCTGATACCCTTATAACTTCAACTTTCCGTATTTTTCTATTGTTGACTTACAAGCGCGAATAGATAAAAATTTTCGAGGAAAAATTATATTACATATAAATAATGATAGATTTAGCACGGCAAGCAAAAAAGTTTTGTCAAAATTGTCTCTAGCAGAAATGTGGCAGCTATTTTGAATACCAAGAGCGTTTACTAAAGAAGACACTCACGACGTAATTTTAAATTTAAAACATGCTCGCATTTGTACCGACCACGTCACACACTTAAAGACTTCCTAACTTTTTTCTAAAAACAATTCATACTCGTTGTAACATTTCAATAATAAGCAGGCAAAGCGGATTCGGTCTTTCATATTGTCTAAAGTTATAGGCGCAGTCGTTATTACTTTGTATTTTCTAACATCCCGAAAGGAGAAGTCAAGGGGAGTCAAATCCGGAGACCTAGACGGCCAGTTCAGCAGCTCCATCTATTTCCGAATATTTCATTTAAATGATAACATATTGGAGTCTTCTTATTCTCCATTTAAATGGCCTTCAAAGAAATGGGGACCGATAAGTCTATCTATTAACGGATCAGGGATGTTGATTTGGCAGAATTCTCATCATATGGGGTTTCCCGACGCTGAGTAGTGCATATATATTTTCACTTTTTACTTTTAGAAAAACCGTTAAGCGTAGTCCTTGTCCCAAACTTTAGTTTAAAAACTAACCGCCAGATGTTAAAAATAAGGAACAAACCCGAACAAAAATTTTTACTTTGACCGCCTGTAACTCGAAAAGTGTTGAGCTGTTATACGACTTACCATCTTTATTTTAATATGTAGAATCACCTCACCAAGTATCCTGATCCGTATACCCAGTGTCGAACACCCTGTGTTATGTGACAATTACATTATCCAACGATTTTTTCTCGTTCGGGTTTACAATACTCGCATACAGTTCGTGTAAACTCCTTACTGATATATAAAACCTATTTTCACGCACTTATTATACATTGTATTATTCTTATCCTCAATGAGAGTTAGTAGCCATGGAGATCATGGCCAAAGTTTAAAATTAAATTTTATTAATCGTAAAAGTCCCCAAAAGCATGAAGGTGAAATCTTTGCGATATAAGTAAATTGAAAAGTGTACTGCGGTTTGAATAATAGATTGAGGTTCCAGTTATCTTATCCGAATTGTTCTTATGGGAAATTATTACAGTTGCTGGTCTAGTTTCCAATACGTTAGTTCCAATACGATCTGTGACTTTAAATTTTCTTAAATTTGTTTTTTGCGGCTTTAAGTATCCAATTAGCAGGCACAATAGAGGGGACGATAACTAAATTTGGATTGAATTTAAAACATAAATAAGTTTATTGACTTCGGAATTTATTCTTGTTCTCACGATAATGTTTTATTTTTACCTGTTTTAATGTTTTAATGATTATTTCTCAGTTTATTGCTATATTCAACAATAACCTAATAAATCATAATTCCATATCCGACAGAGCAAATCAAAAAGTTTTTTACGAAGATTCGAATTTTATAAACGAAAGTACGTCAATAATAATAATAATAATAATAAATGTTTTTATTCACCATATACATAAATAATATGAATTACATAATGATAATAAATACTTTAATAATTGGTAAATAGGGTCCTATGATAGATAATAAATATCGATTCTTCCCCATAGCCCCGATATAGGGTGTTATTTACTTATTATATTTAAACCGGCAAATCCTGAGATGAAATAGATTGGAAAAAAAAAAACATAAATAGCGCTTTGAATTAATACAACGAAATCTGAAAATTTACGAGGCCGCTGCTGGCGACGTTCACAATCAATAATCTATTGAGGTAGTCTCAAGTCACAAAGGAGGTCAGCGCATTGTAGGCGGTGTTGTCGTATTGCAACACAAAATTGTACAGTTTTTGAAAACAAGTCGTCTTTGACCCGCGTTATCACCTCTTTTTGAAACTTTTTATATCACTGTAGTTTACTCTAGTGACCTACATACAGTTGCTAACTGAAACCAGATGGAGCGGCGCGACAGCATGTAGGCAAGACGGGTTTTTACGTTAGTATATTCGAAATACAAAAAATATATATGTAGGCTTGCTCTAGGACACCCAATTTATGACAAACGTATTCGAAAAACTTATCAGTATTAATATCTCGTTTCCAGTAAATAATATTAAAAATCGGAAAGACATGTCACTGTTATTGTGAAAGGGGCTCTTTTGAAGAATATTTTCCCCTTCGCGGTTTAACCCCCTTAGAAGGGACAACTTCCTCGCGCCTACTACGCACCACCCGAGAGCGGTCAAAGAAGAACCGAGAACATAGCCGAAGTGAGCTTGCTAGAATGTGATATCTAGCACACGACATATCAAAATATGACAGCTGACCAATATGACATGCGTGAACTGTCATTTTAAATATATTTCAATTTATTAAAATGGCGTCTAGCCGGTATTTTTATAGTAAGAATTGTCATTCTTAAGGTAGTTTACCTTCCGCTATTGGCCACACCTAAATTTAAAAAAATATATTGCGGGTGTGGGGGGATGGGAGAGACATTAAAGAACTGCACTGTATTTCAATTTTTTATTTCAATTTCAACTAGCCCCGTTCGATCCTCTCCGATTTCGTTCTATCACAGCAACGCTATGTCAGCTACGCCGCTGATAACACAAACCTAATTACTGGCTGCAAAAATGGAAAGGTCCCAGGCGTTTTTTAATACGGTTACAGATTGGTAGAGTAAAAAAGGTTAATATTGAATGAGGGAAAGCCTAACTTAGTATTATTCAGAACAAAACAGTCCAACCTATGGATATTACATTTGGCACCAAAGAAGTAGGCATCTCGGATAATGTAAGGCTCCTGGGAATTTCAATCAATGAACATCTTGACTGGGCACAGCACATAGATAGTTTAGTCGGTATTCGGGTAGTATGTAGGTATATGAATGAGGAAACACTTAAAATAATGTGTTTTGCCAGCTTTGAGTCGATACTCAAATACGGCGTTATTTTCTTGGGTGGAGATAGTAAAATGCAGAGGGTATTTGTAGTCCAGAAAAGATTAATTAGGATAATAAAAAAATCAATTACTTGGAAAGTTGTAGAAGTGTTTTTAAGAAAATGGATGTTATGACAGCGTACGCTGTTTATACATTTGAATGTTTAATGTTATTTCTTAAACACAGAGTTTATTTTGAGGTAGATTTTGGGCATGAGTATGGTACAAGATCAGCAGATGTTAGGTATCCTATACAAAGACTGCCACCAACGGAGATCTCCACAGTATATGTTCCTTAAGTTATATACTGCTTTGTCAGAAAATGTAAAAAAATTAACACACAAAAAGTATTTAAGAGAGAACTAAGAAAATTTTTGATAGATTTAGAGCCTTACAGTCTTAGAGAATTTTGTGGAAGCTTGTGAACTGTGGACATGGTACTAGTGCAATGGGTTTTTCTTTTTTGTTTTGTTTTGGTGTGACATTTCATTGTTTTGCCCTGTTTGAAGTGTAACAAGTTGAAATAAAGATGATTATTGTTATTATTATTATTATTATTATTATTAATTAAGTTCCTATGGTTTTTGAAAATTTTAGTAGAGTAGAGTTAGAGAGTACCTAATTAGATTTAGAGAATCATAATAATAAAACTTCTTTGATGTTATTGCCATGGCCCATGGCTAATGAACATTATTCACGGGCACCAAATGAGAGGGAATAGTGGTTTTTCGAAATCAATAAGTCCGTTATTCGATTAGCTTTACCTGAAATCAGTAGAGCACACATGACAAAAATATTAAAATCGTGGCAATTCGTCCGGTTCCTGTATACGCAGATAATCTCGATAAGGCCCTTTTTCGAAAACGTGATTCAATTTCCGATTTGTCAAAGGAAACCCGCTCTCTAAAGCTGGAAAAGGGAAAAATCGACATAGCATAGTAGCTCTGTAATTTTATATATCCATAGAGTTTAAATATATATTTCTGCAAAATGTTACACTGTGACTTGCATGAAGTGTGCTACATAACATAAGGCACCAATTTTTATTAGTAAATTTTGATAAAATTTTACACATTTTGCCGTCTTTATATACAGGGTACCCAAAATTAATAGTACACAAAATTTGGCCAAAATTTGCTTAGTGCGAAAGTTGATAATAACCAAGATACATTGGTGTTCAGCTGAAAATTCTCTAATCTCCAATTAGTTTACTTTTTAACCAACATTTTTGCATACAATTTTGTGATTGGAGGTTCTTTAGAACTATAAATTAAATATTAAAGAAGTTGTGCAATTTTTAAATGTAATGTTTTAAAATTTACTTTTACGACGTACTAAATTCTTGTATTGCACGGCAGAATTAAAATGGGACCTAATTGAACACCAACAAAAAAAAAATCTAAATTGGTCCATAAATGGCGGAGTTCTGCGGTCACAACATAAAAAAATACAACCAAATTGAGAACCCCTCCTATTTTGAAGTCGGTTAATAAACACCAATAAAAAGGCACAAAATAAAATCACTGCTTCCCCAAGCATATGATTTATGAAACCGTGTTAAACGTGACAACAGTGTACGAATTTGAAGTGATTTTGTAGGTTGAAGTAGTTTTAGGTTATGTTTGAAATCAAAGGTTTTTTTCTACTTTGATTGGAGTAATAGTCATCTAACTTCTTATAAAACAATTCTGAATGCTTCGATATTTCAATTTAAAAAAAAAAATCACTACACAGATGTTAACAATAATTACAATTCAACTAAAACCGGTAAACAGGGCCACTTAAAGCATTTAGGTAAGTACAGCATTTGACTGAAAGAATTCCGTCATTACAGGGAATGCCTGATACTCTTAGGCAAACGGTGTACCAAACGTTAGAGTTACTAATGACGGATGTCACTAATTGACGCCGACATATACACTGCCCATCGAAATGCACCCTTGATGACTATATGCTAATACTGAAGCCGTAGACGTCGCGTCGCCCGATACTGGGCAGAAAGACTGTAAAGAACTTTGGATCTGGACTCGGAAAAGTAAAGTGATGTAAGTCGCAAGGAAAAGTTCTAACAAGTCCTTTTGAATTATGAGATGAATTAAAAAATCTATTGATCGCGATTTCTTGAAAACTACTACTTAAAAAATATTAAATTATGGTATTATTTTAGATCTACTTAAAGGTTATTTAAAATAATGTATTACTTGCCACCCCTTCTCATTTAAGATATTAAGAATAACAGAGGGTTAAACCAACTAAAACTAAGTTCAAAATCAAAAACTGTTAAAAAACGGTCGGAATTTATCGCTATCAATTTAGAAAACATGTTTTTCTGATTTGATATTTTGCTTTATACCTTTTATATATTTAGCATTGGAAACGATAAATGTGTAAAAACTAAATATATCAGAATAATCAGCGAACGGTTTGATTCCAGATTACAGGATTGAAATTTATTTTTAAAATACAAATCGGATTATTTTAACAGGTTTAATGAAAAAAAATCACTTTTTACGTCGCTTTTATTGATGTATTTTTACGAACATATACCAGTATATTGGCAATAATTTACTTATGGTTCATACCAAATCCCTACGATAGGCCACGTGTGATATACGTTTTTATTTTTGGCGTAGAAACTGGTAAAGTTCAATTTTTGTTTTTAGATCGAATTTAAACGAAATAAAAATATTCTCTTAAAATAATTATTTTAATAAATGTTTTGGATATTTGTTCCAATTTCCAAGACAAAACTTATCATTACCATAAAACATTTTATCGATAACAACATGAGCTCTCGTTATTTTACCTTTGACAAATTTTTATAACTTTTGCCTCGTACCGAATAATTAACTTTAAGAGTTATTTTATATATATATTTTTAACCATTGTCGATCAGCATCAGGTAACAGGTGGTAAAAAATTTGCCAATATTCCATTCAAAATGAATTTTGTTATTTTTCACGCTACTTGCTTCAGGGAATGTTATAAAAGTATTTTTCAAATTTAAATTAAAACGCAGAACTACATTTGAAAGTATAACATATTTCAATATGTTTTAATTTGCGATGTTTCGACCAAATGTGTTCAATTCGAAAAACCATTATGAGAAAATTGGCAAATGTTTTGATTATGAATTACGCATGTTTGCAATTTCGAGGAATATAGATTTGTTAAATTAATGTTTTCAGTGGATACATTTTTTTTTCAATTCGAAAATATATTTATTTCCATCAAGTAATAAATAAATTACAATGATATGGAAATAAGCAAATATGCAAAAATATATTAGGTAGCTTTTAAATATGTATGTGCATCAATTGTACAAGGTCGGAGAATGGAAACAAAATATAGTATATAGGGTATTACATACTGATGTGCTAAAATTTCAGAACAAAACCAGACAGATGAAGGAAACGGCACTGTTAACAAGTTTATTTTGTGACAAAATCTCACTTCGACATTCTGTAGCGGGACTCCGTACACTATAGAATTCTATAAATTAACTGTTTTCTATACCACTGGTACACTGTGCGCGACCAATGTCGCTTCTTGTCGACCAAAGCGATCGACTGGGTGTTTTCACACCGACAGGACAGTAGGGATGGTTGCAACAGGGCTTTTTAAATAACAGGTGCAACCTGTTTCGGTTTTAAAAAATACCTGTTTCAAGAAACCAGTTTCAGTTCCAAACGGTTTCAAAATTTCCGCTGTTCTTCTGTTACATCGCAATGCTGCGGCACGCGGGTCGGTTTGGCTGCTGGTGCCGGAAAAGTAGACCAGATTGGAACTTTTTCGTTTGTTTTAAGATACCTACGTATTATTATATTCTGTTTAGATATTTATTGTTATTACATAGGTATCAATGTTTTGGTATTCTTTTAAACTTAAACCAACCAAATTTGGAGAAATTTAAGTTCCTACTTGTTGGATTTTGGTTTTCTATATAGTTTATAAATATATGTTCTTTACTTAATAGTTTTTTAGCAGGTACCTATTAGTATGAGTGTTGTGTTGTTTAGATGATAACTCACATATACTTTATCTTTGTACATTGCCAAAGGGTTTTATTTACTATATTATTATTTTCTTGTTATAAAAAGTTTTTGTGATAAATATTTAGTTTTGATTTTTACCAACATTTCTGAAAAATATTAAACATTGACAACATTGCACAATGCCTACACGAGGCGACGAATCGTCACGATCAGCCAATCCATCAGTCTTTTGCAACATAGAGTGCGCGAGCATTCGAAACTGTTTGTTCGAAACCGTTTCATCCGAATCCGAAACAGTTTTACCGAAACAGTTTCATCGAAACAAGTTGTTTCGGCCGCCTCGGAGAAGCAGACCGCTCCAGCGAAGAGCGAAACAGATAGTTCCAGTGGAACCGGAAAACCTATCGATTTATACCTGTTTCGACCAGTTCCACATAAAAACCTGTTTCGAAAAGAACCGATACGGTTCAAAGCGGCATCCCTACAGGACAGTAAGTGTATGGCCACAGCGGAGCACAGCACATCGCCTTCGACCATAGCCTGGTACCACAGCACCGCACAGTAGTGTCCACAACGACGCACCGAGCCTAGCTCGTTGCCTTGCCTGCCGATCAGTTTGTCTCTCGACATTGAGATATAAACATGTACTGTGCGTTGTCATCTTCTTCCGGTGAAAGCTATATTACATAAAATATGTTCAGATTTTGACTTCAAATTGGAAAATCAGTTAATATACAGGATGTTACATTAAAAAATATATTTAAACAGGGTCGTAATTAATTAATTAGAATAAAATATGGTATACTGGAATAATTTTTAACATTTTAATTGTTATTTTAAATAGTGTTGTCCTACATAAAATCCAAGTAATGATATAATCAAAAATATCTATATGCATTCTCCTATACGCACAGTCCATGTTTATATCTCGAAGTCGAGGGACTACTGTGCAAAGCTCAAGCGAGGCTGTGCGGTGCTATGGTGCCAGGCTAAAGGCGAGGGGCGGTGCGCCGTTGTGGACACACACTGACACGGCACCGATACGACACCGACACGATGCTATATGTACAGATTACAACGGAAGACATTTTGAACATTTACCGTAGTAAACAATTATTAGTCAAGGCGCCTATGGTATTTAAACAACATAATTTATAAAATTTGGAACTATTTCGAAAATGGCTGGAAATAACATATATCTTTGCAAAACAAAAAAAAAATTGGTTATAAATTCTACATCTAATAAATAAATAATATATAGGGTGTTCCATTTGAAAATCTCGAGAAAAATGATTTTGAAATATGTCATTTTTGGAACATTATTATGAATACTCTGTATAAAATAGATAAATATTATTGGTTTCATAGTATCTCTAGATCCCTTGTTATAAAGCTCACCCAATTCTGCGGTTGAGAAAATAATTTTAGAATGCTTTTCGATTTTTCTTACACGACTACAAAACTTTCTTCTTAATTTTTAATTTATTGTTCTTAAGCTACCCAAGTAAATTAAATAATATATTAGATATTTATAAAGGACACTAATACGAACCCAAATATGCAATAAAATATTGTGTGTCCCAAAAATATAACTTTCTGCCAAATTACTTTTCGAACTGTGGAATTCAAAATATTTTTAAAATATGCTGAATATATGTACCTCAAGACAAAAGCTCATTATCGACTCGCTACACATTACCGCTCGAAACCAATGTAAGCTAACAATCGACCAGAGCAAAGAAGCCCATAACGTGAGGATCAAAAACAAACTTCTTGACAGTCCAAAGGGATCAAGGTCCTTTTGGTCAGTCGCAAAGGCAGTCAGCCAAAATTTTCCCAAATCAACTCTTCCACCTCTAACACGATGGTACAATAGCATTCACAGCCGGAGATAAAGCAAACTTACTTGCTGAACTATTTTCTTCGCATTCCACGGTAGATTTCCAGGGAAGAACACCACACCACGCAACATTCCTGCAGTTCAATCCGAAATGACCGAAATCGTGTTCCGTCAGCGTCCCTCAAACAAAGGTCTCGACGTCAAGAACGCTTCTGGTCCAGACGAAATTCCTGTTATAGTTCTCAAGAGATGCGCCAATGAACTAACACCAGTATTTTGTAGACTTTTTAACTTATCCTACAAACAAGGAATATTTCCATCGTGCTGGAAGACGGCACGAGTCCAGCCTATACCAAAGAAAGGTAAGAGAACCCTGCCTAGCAACAATCGACCAGTCGCATTGCTTTCAGTTATATCAAAAGTAATGGAGAAAGCTATTAACCAACATCTTCTAAAGTACCTGGAAGGCTTCAACATTATCAGCGGTCATCAATATGGTTTTCGGCAGTCCAGATCAACTGGAGATCTTCTAGCCTATGTCACCCGTCTTTGGAACAACGCAATCGAGCATCATGGGGAGTCTCGGGCTTTGTTTTTGTGGATATTTCTAAAACCTTTGATCGTGTTTGGCATGAGGGACTTCTAAGTACACTGCGATCCTATGGTATGCCCAGTCGATTCTGTGCATGGATGTCTAGCTTCCTTACGGACCGCTCTATGCAAGTGGCGATTGACGGATTTCTCTCAGACACATTCACCATGCCTAGAACATCGAAGACAGATTGGGGATTTGACTCTCTTTTACTGATATTTTCATGGAAAGTGCTCGGTTGACCTTGCCCTCTTAATTCCGCCCAGAGCGACAAATAGCAGAAATACACGACGAACCACTTCCGCCCATCCATATGTGGTTAAGCTTTGAAATCCTCGAACTTCACTATTTAAGAATACTTTCATCTGGAGGACTTCATCCTTATAGAACGACCTTCCCGAGGTCGTTTTTCCCAACGAATATAACATCCAACGATTCAAAACAAACGTGAATTGATTTTTGCGCACACGCACCACTCCCAGAGTGCCCTAAAGGATTTTTCCTATAGTGCTTGTGTTTGACCATAAAAAAAAAATAAAAACAATATCGACAAAGTTTATGTTCAAGGCATAAAATTACTTCGCGTAATCGTTAACTCGCCCAGTATGCAGTGTAAATAGCACTAAAATTTAAAAGTCATTCGGACCGGAAGGAAAACGTAGCACTGCGGAACAATGAGCGAGATCAATTTTCTGTTTGCTTTGCGATATTTAATTTCAGTTTAAAGTTACTAAAGATATGGGCGAACAACGCCAGACCTGTATATTTGAATACAGTAAAATATTATCATCTAAAAAACCGGTTTATAAAGATTCTTAATATTTTAGACATGTATGTGGGATTGATTTTCGTATTCATGAATTGAATTCCGGATTTTTTAAAAGACGCGTCAGTCAAAAACCGGAGAGTACATCAGGAGACTTTTTAAATTTAAATCTGAAAGTAAAAGAATTAATGTACTGTGTACCAGAGCCTGAACATATGCGGACCGAATACATAATAAAGGTGTCAGCGATGAAAAAAATGTCATTCGGATTTATATTTGTTTCCATATTGGTAAGGAATGATTTAAAACGGTATAAATTATATACATCCCGGGATTAAGCTTCGCATACATTTATAAAAATGAAAACATAAATACAACAATTACAATACTTTTAAAAAATTCAGAAAAGTGAACATTGTGTGATTTGAGGATTCCCTCGCTATACACGGTGTTATGGAATTAACTTATTATATTCGGATGCATTGGTTGGTTAAAGGCGGGGGTTGGCTCTGGGGCCCGAACTTCTATCACTTCTGGCTTATTGTGTATCCCGATCTTGTTAGAAAATGTTTGTTCCTTCTATGAGTTCCAGTAACCTTATACCAAGTCTATCATGTGGAAGGTTTTCTCCACGTTTAATGTTCCCGAAGATATAATGTCTTCTGCGAGACAGCGCTTCGCAGCTGTATATTATGTAGGTTTTAGCCTCTTCGCCACAGAGTCTGCATTCAATGAATCTGTTGTTTATACCTATTCGTTGAAGGTGTTTTCGCAAGTGACAGTGGCCATCACCAATCACCTGTTTCAACTGGAGCCGTGTCAGGCATAGCCTCCCATTCCCTAGTATCTTTGATGGATTTCCAATTGCGGCCCGTGCCTGTATTTGACCAGGTAACCCTTGCCATCGAGATAGGTTTTGTTTTTTCGACCATCTATCTAATGTTGTTTTCTTTCGTTGCCTATTTTGCTATCCCATAAGCCGGTTCGGGGCCCATGAGACTTTGAGCTCTCGCTAGTTCATCCGCTTTCTCATTACCTAATATCCGAAAGGGACGAGAGACCCACAAGAGCTCCACCTTGTTCCCCCTGGCCGCCAGTTGTTTTAGGTTGGTATGGCACTCCAGTGTGAGTTTTGAAGTAAACCGACTGGAGTTCAGAGTCTTAAGAGCAGCTTGGCTGTCCAACAGAATGTATACCTTTTGGTTGTGGTAGGTAGCCCTTTTCAAGATTTTGTAGTACGCATGCTTCTATGACATGAGTTCTGCTTGGTATACTGCGGCGTTGTTCCATAAAGGAATGTATGTATGTTATGTCCATCCTGGGCATTTCTCCAAATGTACCTGCGCCCACACTGTTGGCGGTTTTTGATCCATCGGTGTACCAAACTAGACCCTTGTCAAACGACGGGGTGCATTGGTTCTAATTTTTTGAATCTTCCTTTCTTAATGGTTGTTATTTTTGTGTGTGTGTCTGAAATACCCATATAAATTGTATTTTACAATTTAATTAGCCGAATTAATAATTTTAGAATAAAAATGATGTACTTTAACTATGAGCTATGTCTCTCTTAATTAGTTCGGATTAATAATAAATAGATATTAAATATTTTATTATACCGGAATGATATATTATGGTTCATTATGTAGATTTATTTAGTCCCTAAATTGTATAATCCGAACATGGCATGAAATTCAGTTGAATTCATTAACACGCATGGCGAATAACAGATGTTTGTCAATTAACGTTGTCATTTTCGATATATCGAAACTGAAAGAGATCCATAAAACATGATCAGGAATTGCTGCGTTATGAATATTTTTATTTGTCATTCTATTTAGATGATGATTTTAACTATCGATGATCTCATAAATACATATTTCATGTTTTTCGTGCTATTAAGATTAGGATCCTAAACAATCCCAAATTAGCAATCAGAGCCATCTAAGTTGCAACAATTCAATTAAAAAATATGCCGCTTCTTAGCAGGTTAAAATGAGACCAGAGTCATCAGCGGATCAATATTTATTTGTGTGAAGTTTTAGCCGTTAATAATAAAGTTTTTTAGTTAATTTATTGATATTGAATGTTTATTGGGGTATCAAGCAAGTTTCAGGAATATCTGTGACAAAAGTTTGAAAATTGTGAACTATGAATAGAATTTTAGATTAGAAAAAATTCAGTATACAGGGTGTTATGGAAATTACGTATTACATTTAAATCGGCAATTCCTGAGATAAAGACAAATTGATGAAAAATAGCCACATTGGTCGTTATAAGTTATCCAAACAAAATAAATTTTTTTAAAATTAAAACAATATTTAACACAATCTACAGGAAAGGAAATAAATTAGTAACTAATAGATCTAGATGATTAATTCTATGAGGGTATTCGCTTAATGGTACATGGAAAAACCACAGACTCCTTACGTAAAAATATTAGGATTTAATTATACTTATCTATATCCGAAAGTTGATATTAACTGAGATACAGGGTGTTAAAGTTAAAACATAATTTTTGTTTTTCTCTAATAACTTTAAGAGAAACTAATATTTTTATACAAAATTTTGCATTCATAGTTTTTTTAGGACGAGAAATTGATTTCTTTGTGAAATTTTAAGATAAAATGTAGAAGACGAACAAACTTACGATAAACTAAAAATGAAACATTTTCTGTTCAATAGCAACTGCATCTCTAAATTTTATTTGTTTTTGCATAGGTTACTTTAAGACAAAAAATTTGTTTGCAAATTAATAATAATTGGGCAGGGCGCACTAAACAATTTAAATGCATATATCTCCGAAACGGTAACTCTGGGCGACCTGAACTTAGTATATCTTTTTTACGTAATAAATAAGAGAAAAGTATTATTTTCATTAAAAACTTAAATACACTGAGGCACAAAAATGTTATGACCTAATAAATGTGCAAATAATGCCGCAGACAGCGCCCCTACCTTGTACCCTAAATTTTCACATAGAAATCAATTTATCGTCCTAGACGAACCATAATTGCCAAATTTTGTAAAAAAAACGTTGGTTTCCTGCAAAGTTATTAGAGAAAAACAAACATGAAGTTTAAATTTTAACACCCTGTATCTCAGTTAATATTAACTTTCGGATATAGGTAAGTATAATTAAATCCTAATGTTTTTACGTAAGGAGTCTGTGGTTTTTCCAGGTACCATTAATTAGCGGGTTCCCTGTATATAGCGCAAAACACTTTCATTTAGAAACTTTTGTGAAAAATTGGTGAACCACACGAAAGACAAAATATAATTATCAATAATGACATGTCAATATTTTAATCTTGCCATTTTCGTCTAATACACTGAAAATATATTTCGTTTCTAAAGATAAAAGTTGTATGTTCTATCCTTTTTATTAACTGATAGAACAAGGATACATTAAAAATATCACCTCTTTGATATTACTATAAAGCTATAACGGACATTTATTCTCTTCCAGGCCCAACTGCAATGACGTAATAATTCCACCGTAAATTCAAAAAAATTAATTGCAATCATTATATTATTTATGTATATTATTATCATTTTATAAAAAAAAATTTTTTAGTGTAAAGTGTCCTGTTTATATAACATTCTAAGTTTTATATTAATTCACTTAATTTAGTTCAAGTTGAAGCACATTTTTCCTTTTTTATCTAATAAAAAAATTTAAATTTTTAAAAATACAGGGTGTTATGGAAATGACGTATTATATTTAAATGGATGACTCCTGGGGTGTCCTAGAGAAGCGCTACATTTTTTTTTAAATCGAACGTTTAAAAAGTGGGGTAATTCACCCCTAAACCTACCGGTGACTCCGCGGCACCATACGATATTATTCGGCGGAGCTGTCTGACAAACACATGTTTCTACAATGTTGCCAAACTTTGTAAAACTGTAGAACTTTTAGTTTCTTATAAAATTAAGTATTTAGCTTACCTTAGGATACAAGGGAAGTAAATCGAGGATACTCTATGCTCACACTTTATGCTCTATACGTGCCCTGATAATAGTGTGGGACTGCCTAATAGCTATTAAGAAGTAAACTCAAAGTCACAGTCTACTCCTTTCTTGCTTATATCCGGCATATCAAAACTAACTAAATCACTTAAAGAAACAGACAGACACCCACAAAACCACTATGAACACTAACGTAAGCTAGAATAAACGCACATAGGACGTCCAAATTTCAGTGACAATCCGTAAACTATGCTTGCAGAAGCCACATGCCCCTTATCCGACCTAAAGGAACATTTTCTAAAAGTTCTGGCAGGTCGTTTTGCAGGATATGTGGTCGTATTAGGTGGTTATCAATAATAACTGCCGATATGTTCAAGAAAAACCTTATCTGGCTATTGGTTTTGCTAATTAAATATTCCATCTCGGGTGAAGCCAACCTCATCTGTGAACTATCCTTCGGAATTAGTCCGGTACTTCGACTTGACTGTATGTACCACTGTTGTAACCTTCTTGTAAAGTAAAGGAAGTCTTGTAGTTTCAACTTTTTAACTTTTGTAGTACAGCGGCTAACGTGTTTGCGTTTCTCTCTCCTCTATAACTCGCTGATTAAATATTCCATCTCGGGTAAAGCCAAGCTCCATGTATAGGGCATTTTCCTGTGCTGCTCCATAGTACAAGACCATGTCCGTTAGTTCGATTGAAGTTCTTGGCATTTTGAGTTTTAATAGCAAATTTATAATATTAGAAAATAATTTATATCCCTCTATCACAATTTGCACATTTAAGAAAAAATCAGAACTATTGCGCTATTGCCAGTTTTTCGCGCAAAAACATTAAATTGAAAATTCGATTAAAAAATATGAATTTGGTCCTAAAACATGACTGAAAATTATACGGAGAAGTAATATTCAAAAGCAAATGACATAATTTATGAATATAATCTTATAAAACAGCATCTTATAAAAAATACGCCAGCAGGTGGCAACATTGTAGTGTTGTTGTGTAGTGATGCCATACAGAAAAAAAGAAGAAGAACGAAAATGTCAAATCAAACGGGTTTGTTTGTTTGTTTACTAATTATTTATAGAAAATTGAGTTTAAATACGGTCATCAGTACATATTACCTTCATCAACTTGTATATCTGTTATTTACCATTAGAACAATATTGAAAGTAGTTGTAAAAAATTTTATGTTTATAAATCCTTCATCCATGCAAAAAATTTAGATGGGAGCCTTTTCTAACCAGCAAGTGTTGTGTGTGCGTTAATTAATGTGCATTTATGTGTTGTTTTAAATAATACCGAAAAGGTAACAGAGCTTAAATTAAAAAAAATGTTCCCAGCGAACAACTGAACGTAAAAGTTTAGAAATGTACCTTGAAAAATAAACATCTTCTGTCAACCGGTTATTGACCTTCTAAAGAGTTTAACCGACAACATTGCTCAAATTTCAGTGACGTATTTGGCCATAACCTATCTCAATATTGCTTTGTTTACATATGGCTAAAGTTTGTTTACGTTTGGTCAGTAGTAACAGGTATGTTTATTTGGTTGTACATAAGGTGTTATAATTCGGTTATTAATTGAAAGCGCCATTTTTGGTTATTTCTTTTCAATTTCTTTTCATCTCAGAAATTGCCGGTTTAAATATAATACGTCATTTCCATAACACCCTGTATATAAATATATATATAAATCCGCCATTGTTTCATTGTCTGCTACTTATTATTTCAACTATAGCCGGTTTAATATTCCAGAGAAATACGCTCAAGTCAGTCTCTGCTAATAATTCTTCGTCTGCGGTATATTGAATTTCAATTTTATTTGAACTTCCAATTGTATGTGCGTATAGACGGACAATTAAATGTTTTTTTTTTCTTAAAATATTCAGCAGGATCTTAAAGACAAGGGGCCAATTTAACCTTTGTTAATAAAATTTTTTTTTTAACCAGCCTAAAATCGAATTTGTACAGGGTCATCCAACATAGACTGAACAGGAGTCTATTTTTGTTTATAAATGCTACAAGTCAGGGGTTAAATTTAACATTTCCAGAAACATCTCCTGGGTTTAAAAAAATACTAATCAGGTTAATGGCTCCTTCTCTTTATAACCTACCAAGCAGCGGTCTATTTTTTAGGTTAATTGTTGAAAAAGAAAGTATTTTAGAATGTAATACGGAAGATAGGACTATGCGGTGCAGGCAACTCGGCGCCAGCTATTTCAGCGTAACATATTTCTAAATTTAATAGTTACCTAGACATAATTAAATAGGGTGTGATGGAAATGACCTGAGATATGCTGATGACGTCGTCTTGTTAACGAGCAATCTTCAAGATACGCAGCACCTTATGGAAAAATTAATCGAGCGATGTAATGAATGCGGACCAAAAATTAACTTTAAGGAAAGCAAGTTAATGGTGGTCACATGGTGAACCATGTGAACCTGACGGTGGAAAACACCACGATAGAGGATAGAGATAGGCAGAACAACTTTTATAAAGATAAAAAATTTATTTACGTCAGGATATAAACATGGAAGTTAGGATGGGGATGCTCCATTGTTACGTTTTTTTCTATGCTTTTGTATGGAGTTGAGGCTTGGACCCTCAAGAAAAGCACACGGACAAACTGCAGGCCTTTCAAATGTAATCCTACCGTAGGATGTGGCGGGTTCCCTGGACCGATAGAATTACTAATACCGAAGTGCTGAACCGGATGGGTCATATAATGAGATTACAGAAATACACACTTCTACAGTTGATAGTCCGGGGAAAGATTAGTGGAAGGCGGAACATTGGCAGACGCCGTGTATCCTGGATAAGGAATCTAAGGGATTGGTTTAATTGGTTCAACTGTTCAGAGGTGCTATAAACAAAATCCGGATTGCTGTAGGAGATGCACCATAAGAAGAAGAAGGAAATTACTGGGCTTTTTATGGTGTCAAAAGTTGTTAAGGTGTGTACTACTTTTTGGTTCGGAAGAGTACACCAAGTTTCTGAGAAGCTATCTTGGCGATTGTAACAACGTTGTTATGCCAAGACATATTTCCTCCCAGATTGACGCCCAGCAAATTAATAGATGACGCCAGTGGGATTGCGTGTCCTGCCATGACTATATCCGGTTCTGTAATGTTAACTTGATACTTCATGCTGTCTGCGAAGATGTGCGCTGCAGCCGGTGTTTGTGCAAATTGCTGCACATATTAAACTGTTTGGTTGGTAGTAGATGAGCACACTAGCCGAGAGTCGGCTTTATTTGCTAGTTATTAATAAGATGCTTTTGGGCTGAATGGTAGTGTCACCGATATCGTTATTATAATAATAATATTAGATCGTCTTCATTCTTCGCTTGCCTAATATGGCTAAAATGGAATCTAGACCTATACGTGGACTCCGAACCACGATTCGCGGTTATACGCTACTTCCTTAAGGGCTCCCTTGGTTTCTAGCATTGCAGTGCAATTTGGGATTACCTACCGTACCATTCGAGATATCCGATCTCATCAGGCCTAGGCATGAATGGAGTATCTACTACTATAATTTCAACAATCTTTCATTGTTTTATAAGTTTTTGAACAATTATTCCCATAAAAATGACTACAAAAAATGTTTTGCAACACAAAGTATTGTAATATCACAGAAATTTGAAATAACATCACAAGCACATGAAAGTAAATTATTTCACTACACGGAAATACGATAGTGCTACTTTCTACTAAATTTTACACCTTATTTATTAAGTAAAGAACATCCTAAACACGTAGGAATTAAATCGACGAGTTAATGCTTCTCGCACATCAAAGGAAACGTCAATTCGAAGTCGAGGAGCATACAGGGTGTTATGGAAATGACTTATTATATTTAAATGGGTGACTCCTAGGGAGTCCTAGAGAAAGTCTACATACTTTTTTTTTTAATCGAATATCTAAATACTAAGGTAAAAACCCTTTTTACCCACGCACCGTTCCATCTGGATTCACTTAGCAACAATGTGAGCCACTAGAGTATACTAACAGTGTTGTCAGATCACACCGCGTGTCTCGCCCTTGGTTGAATACTGGCGGCGCGCCCTTCATACTTCAGTATGTTTCGAGACTGGGGAGTGGAACGACGTCATGTCGAGGGGTCCACGTGCTTGACGTATACGAATTTTAAACGTTTTGTTACTTGTATTGCCCGATTTTTTGTTGTTGTGAAATAATTCATAATAAGAAATGTTGTGATGTGATTTCAAATGTAATCCTACCGTAGGATGTGGCGGGTTCCCTGGACCGATAGAATTACTAATACCGAAGTGCTGAACCGGATGGGTCATATAATGAGATTACAGAAATACACACTTCTACAGTTGATAGTCCGGGGAAAGATTAGTGGAAGGCGGAACATTGGCAGACGCCGTGTATCCTGGATAAGGAATCTAAGGGATTGGTTTAATTGGTTCAACTGTTCAGAGGTGCTATAAACAAAATCCGGATTGCTGTAGGAGATGCACCATAAGAAGAAGAAGGAAATTACTGGGCTTTTTATGGTGTCAAAAGTTGTTAAGGTGTGTACTACTTTTTGGTTCGGAAGAGTACACCAAGTTTCTGAGAAGCTATCTTGGCGATTGTAACAACGTTGTTATGCCAAGACATATTTCCTCCCAGATTGACGCCCAGCAAATTAATAGATGACGCCAGTGGGATTGCGTGTCCTCCCATGACTATATCCGGTTCTGTAATGTTAACTTGATACTTCATGCTGTCTGCGAAGATGTGCGCTGCAGCCGGTGTTTGTGCAAATTGCTGCACATATTAAACTGTTTGGTTGGTAGTAGATGAGCACACTAGCCGAGAGTCGGCTTTATTTGCTAGTTATTAATAAGATGCTTTTGGGCTGAATGGTAGTGTCACCGATATCGTTATTATAATAATAATATTAGATCGTCTTCATTCTTCGCTTGCCTAATATGGCTAAAATGGAATCTAGACCTATACGTGGACTCCGAACCACGATTCGCGGTTATACGCTACTTCCTTAAGGGCTCCCTTGGTTTCTAGCATTGCAGTGCAATTTGGGATTACCTACCGTACCATTCGAGATATCCGATCTCATCAGGCCTAGGCATGAATGGAGTATCTACTACTATAATTTCAACAATCTTTCATTGTTTTATAAGTTTTTGAACAATTATTCCCATAAAAATGACTACAAAAAATGTTTTGCAACACAAAGTATTGTAATATCACAGAAATTTGAAATAACATCACAAGCACATGAAAGTAAATTATTTCACTACACGGAAATACGATAGTGCTACTTTCTACTAAATTTTACACCTTATTTATTAAGTAAAGAACATCCTAAACACGTAGGAATTAAATCGACGAGTTAATGCTTCTCGCACATCAAAGGAAACGTCAATTCGAAGTCGAGGAGCATACAGGGTGTTATGGAAATGACTTATTATATTTAAATGGGTGACTCCTAGGGAGTCCTAGAGAAAGTCTACATACTTTTTTTTTTAATCGAATATCTAAATACTAAGGTAAAAACCCTTTTTACCCACGCACCGTTCCATCTGGATTCACTTAGCAACAATGTGAGCCACTAGAGTATACTAACAGTGTTGTCAGATCACACCGCGTGTCTCGCCCTTGGTTGAATACTGGCGGCGCGCCCTTCATACTTCAGTATGTTTCGAGACTGGGGAGTGGAACGACGTCATGTCGAGGGGTCCACGTGCTTGACGTATACGAATTTTAAACGTTTTGTTACTTGTATTGCCCGATTTTTTGTTGTTGTGAAATAATTCATAATAAGAAATGTTGTGATGTGATTTCAAATTTGTGTGATATTATCTACTGTTGATTCTATTGAAAAAAATAATTTTTGTGATTTATTATTTTATGGAATTTAATTATAAAACGGATTATTTTAAAATAAGATCGTACCTTAAAATTGTAGCTTTATTTGTCTAAAAAGTTTGAAAAAGAAGTGATAACGCTCGTCAAAGACGTCTTGTTGTCAAAAACTGAACACGTGCGTTTAGAATTCTGTGTTGCAATATGATAACATCGCTATAATGCGCTAACCTCTTTTGCACCTCCAGACTGCCTCAATAAAATATTGATTGCGAAGGACATCAGGAGCGGCAACGTAAATTTTGAGATTTCATATAAAGTGTATATTTTGCTTAATAATTCAAAGCGACATTTATGGTTATTTTTCTTCAATTTATTTTCATCTCGGGATTTAGGTACCGGTTTAAATATAATACGTCATTTCCATAACACCCTGTATAGTGACTTGGTATGCCTGATTTACATACAATAATTGTTAAGTGAAAACAGACGTGTATGGCGTGGCAGCACGTGGTTCTTTTATCTACGATTTAAAAAAGTGTTCTATATGCTGTCTCTAAGACACCCATTTAAAAAATTAAGCCATTTCCACCCTTTAACGAAAATATTTGGTTCATGTTTCTGACTCAAAGCGCTCCCGTAAATCTTTTCGCTCAATTTAGAAAAAATTTTACGGGTTATTGCACGACCGTCCCACGTTTCATCAAATCCGGGCATGGAAAAACGAGTTTTTGTGTGAAATGTTTTGTGAGATACGTGGCTTGGTTTCACATCCGGAATATTTATTTGGGAGACCCTTAACCGTAACGCCGAGGACCATTTTAAAATTGTTTGTATAGTTTCTACTATACCTTAGCCATAGTCAGAAGAATACCAATTTTTTAATTTACTGCAGAAAAAATATCAACCGCCGTGTCTAATACACTAATAGTATATTAAGATACAAGTTTCATAAGACATTTTCTTAGAGCACGCGTTCAATGTAGAAAACGACCAGCGAACTGGGCAGTTTTCTAAAGTACAAGTGCTCTAATTATCTTATGAACCGTGTATGTTATAATACTTTTTCTATTTGGGTCTTTAAAGTCTGAAAAACTTTTAAAAATATTGCCAATTGAATTAATATTTTCTTTTTGGGTTGGCAATACTTTTACAATTTAATAAAATGTTACAAGTATCAAATATGCCATGATAGAAACAATTGAACACAACAAAGCTTCTTCCCATCCGCCATAATTAAAAATAAATATATTATTAAAGTTAATAAAAATGAGTCGGGAAGAAAGTTGTACTCAGTCAGAAATACGAGAAATTGCAGAAAATAATCAAGAAAAACTTTTAAAAAGAAAATGCAAAACTTTGAATTATGGTGCGAGCAGACCAAAGCTTAAAATATTGAACAAAATAATAAATAACACTATTGAACAAAATATTGTGTCGACAGAGAATCTGACAGGAATAACAATTAATGCCAAGGAAATGTCTACAGTAACTATATATAAAGTAATATGTATAATACTATATTGAATTAACAATAATAGTACTTTTTTGAATAAAACTTTAGAAATAGAGCATAAACTGGAAGATATTTTTATTATTTTTAGGTTATGTTGTTTTATAGTTGTGACTAGAAATTAGTTGACGGACACCATCAGTATGTTATATATTTCGGAGTATAGGTATTTCGGATAAATACCTCGTAAAAATGATCTATTTGCAAGGTTAAAGGTTAGTATTTTAAAGTTTTCTATAAAAAATTTCTGTCGAATCCATAATGCCTAGGAAACTAATTTCTCCGAAATCGAAGTAGGCCTAAAATTCGAACCCTACTTGTCGCCAACATTAAAAAAACAATATTTCAGTTTCATAAAGTGGAAGGTTATTAAATTTTTTGCATTTCATAATGTAGCCATTATGAAACCCAAATAGAAAAACATTATTGTCGCCCTCTACAGGTAACATAACACAAATTGCTTGCATCGATGTAATTAAGTACGATTTTTTCAAGTGCAACTCGATTTTTTGGCTCCTCCCATGATGGACCGACTTTTTTTCTCAATTAAACGAGCTTCAAAGAGAGCCCATTACATTTTTTGATTTCAAAACGCAGAAGGTAACAGGAAATAATTAAATAGTCTGTACGATTCGAAATTTAAATAAAATTGAAATTCAATATGCCGAAGACGAAGCATTATTAGCACAGACTGACTCGGGCGTATTCCTGGCGAATATTAAACAGGCTAGTTGGAAGTGCTCTGGAAAAGCTATATTATACGAATTTCCAACGGCATTGCGTCAAGATAGAATCTAGTGCTGTGTTAATGTTTATTACTTAAAATTAAAGTTACTTCTGATACAATATTGCGCTAATTGCCTGGCCTGGTCTGGCTTGCTTTAAGTAATTACAAAATTCGATTAAATATTGCATTTAATTTTTATGGTTCCATATTCTTATTCATTTCGATAACTATAATACATTTTTAGATCTTAAGTTGAATGTTACATGATATCTATCAAATGTTAAAATGACTGAACTATCTTGTGACTGCAGAATGTAATTATAACGTATTATTATTATTATAATAAGTAATAAGAAACGTTATGTCGAGAACAACTCGTGGACGCCTTAAACAGGGTGTCCCGAAATTAGGGGGCAATACTTTACCACTATATTCTGCGGCTCAAAATAATAGATCTGTTTCATATGGGCTCAAGTATGAAAATGCTAAGGGTGCTACAACCCTTCCAATGGGGAACCCTGAACTCTGTATACTGGTCAAAGTTTACATAATATTTTATATGAAAATAAAATTAGTAACTTCGTTGCAACGTTAACATAATTTTATTAATGAACTCTTTTATGAACGTAATTTTTTTTTTCAATCGATTTTACTCAAAAACTGTACATTCTATCAAGATGAACTAAAGCTACATTTTTACGTAAAATACTTTAACATTTCATAATTTTTAACAAAATTTTAAAAAAATCGACTAAATGAAGAATTGGGATTATACAACGTGTCCAAGATAAGATACGAAGTCGAATAAACATTTACGTGCCTAATAATATGCCGTTTAGAAAGTTTTAAAATTCCGAGTAGTTCCGGAGATATCCGGAAAAAAACGAAATTCTGAAAAATCGTTTTATTGTTTTCCTGGGTTTTTTTGACATCGAATTCTAAAGTAAATTGCACTATTGCTTTGCCACTTTTTCCGCTCTATCTAACAGCGTTAAGTGTTTTGTAATCCGACGAGTTGTCTTCGAAGGGCCGTTATCAACTTTCTTTTTTTAAATACGGCCCTGTTTTCCTGATATTAGAATTTGAGAGATTTTTTCTCCCAAATGCAACGATGTATGACACATTGTGGTTTAATGACGTTTCGAGGGTTTTTTGAACCACATCTGGAAATTTTTTGATACGGTCTTGTATTTCTCCTAATTTTATAAATAATATCTCATAAGTAAGCTCTAAATTTTTTACTTATGTTGGACTAGTTCAATAAATAACAAATAATTTAATAATAAACCACAAATAAGTGAACAGAAATCATTCCAAAACAGTAATAAAAGGAACAACGAAAAAAGTAAGGAACTACATAATCAGGTGTTCAAAATGATTTCCGTTATTCTCTAAGCACAAATAACAACTACCATAGTTTTTTTGAGATAAAATAAAACATGCGATAGAATATCAAACCTTTCAGCTTTGTAAATTTATGTTCCATATTTTCTGGAAAATAGAAAACCTCTTAAAACGCTCTCAAACGATCACAATGGGAATGTTAAGTGAAACAAATCACGCTTCACCATCTTAATGTTTTTGTTTCAAGCGCCTACTTTTCTTTTAAATCCCGAATCAACAGAAGTTTGAAATAATGTTTCTGTATTTTGTTCACTTATTTGTGGTTTATTATTAAATTATTTGTTATTTATTGATGAAGACGAAATGAATAGTTTGAGACTTATAAGAGATTATATGCGGCCACATGGCTGCTCAGAAAAAATACTATTTTTAAGCTGCAGACAAGGCCGCTGCACTGTACAACCTGTTGGAAAAAACACATTTGGGTAAATTCTCTGTATAATTGCAAAATATTTGAGTTTGAACAGACCCGAAAAGTACACTGGTCATAGTTTACGTCGAACGTCGGCAACTCTATTAGCAGAAGCTGGAGCAAGTATGAGAGAGTATCACAGTTGCTGAAGGATATTTAGAAGATAGCATATCCTCAAAAAATGAGGTTTCAAGGATTTTGGCAGGCGTACCATCTGGATCTCGCATTTCCTTACAGAAACTAGAGACCCAGAAAATGAATCATGAGTCAACCTTTGCTGCAGGAAATTTAGCTATCAGCCTGGCAGAATTGCCAGTTCTATGTAAATACAACCAAATAATATACAGGGTGGCCAATTAGTGCGACAAAGCTCAATATCTCTTTTACCGCTAGGGATAGCGGAAAACTTTTTTCACGAAAGTTATTAAGCGTTAAGAGGTGCAGCTTTTAAAATTATTTTCGACCATACAGGGTGCTCCAAAAGGGCAGTGTGATAAAAATTTCATATTTTTTAAATGGGACACTATGTATATTTTTACATATTTGAATTCACTGTAAAATTCTGCACATAGCACCGTAATTATTTGTACACATTTTTGCAACGTTGCTAAATAGATTGGAAAATTCCTAAAATTTGTGCAAAAACATGGTTCAATGAAATGTGTAATATTTCTTAACTTATAATAATTTTAAATAAAATATTTTTCTGTCGGAAAGAGGAATGTTGACAGAAGTCCCATATGATAACACATATCAATATTATTATACATGGTATTTTCTATGGATATGCCAACATTACGAACTTGAAACCAGAATTTCTTAAGTTTTTTAAATGAAACACCCTGTATATGATTACTTTATCTTGTAGATATTTTAATCCTCTCTAATTTTTATTAAGGTCTTTCTATGCCTATCTCTACCAATCGTGGTGGTATTTCAATTTTTATTTAAACTCGAGCAAAAAAAAGTGGATATATTTTACCATTATCCTTTTTCTAGTCACCTATGACAAAATAAAAACAAAATGTTGTAATTTAAAAAAAAATTATTTATTCATACGGGAGGATACGACACAAAAATATTTTAGCGATTCAAGCTTGTGGACAGTTTCTAAAGTAAATATTACCTAATTATTTGTTCATATAGTAACCCCCAATAACCTTGAACACATAATTCAATACGTTTTTTAAAAGGATGAGCCATGTCTCTACACATTTTCAACTGTTTTCAAAGTATTACTCGGCAAATGTCTAGAAACATTCTTTTGAAAATCGTATTGAATATGTGTTAAAGTTAATGGGGTCACTATGAACAAATAATTAGGCAATACTTTGAAAACAGTTCCAAATGTGTAGAAACATGACTCATTCTTTTGAAAAACGTATTGAATTATGTGTTCAAGTTAGTGGGGGTCACTATATGAACAAATAATTAGGTAATAATTTACTTTAGAAATTGTCCACAAGCTTGAATCGTTAAAATATTTTTGTATCGTATCCTCCCGTATGAATAAATATTTTTTTTTAAATTACAACATTTTGTTTCTATTTTGTCATAGGTGACTAGAAAAAGGACAATGGTAAAATGCATCCAATTTTTTGCACGAGTTTAAATAAAAATTGAAATACCACCAAGATTGGTAGAGATAGGCATAGAAAGACCTCAATAAAAATTATAGAGGATGAAAATATCTACAAGATAAAGTAATGACATACAGGGTGTTCCATTTAAAAAACTTACGAAACTCAGGTTTCAAGTTCGTAATGTTGGCATATCCATAGAAAATACCCTGTATAAAAATATTGATATGTGTTATCATAGGGGACTTCTGTCAACATTCCTCTTTCCGACATAAAAATATTTTATAAGAAATATTACACATTTCATTGAACCATGTTTTTGCACAAATTTTAGGAATTTTCCAATCCATTTGGCAACGTTGCAAAACTGTGTACAAATAATTACGGTGCTATGTGCAGAATTTTACGGTGAATTCAAATATGTAAAAATATACATAGTGTCCCATTTAAAAAATATGAAATTTTTATCACACCGCCCTTTTGGAGCACCCTGTATAGTCGAAAATAATTTTAAAATCTGCACCTCTTAACGCTTAATAACTTTCGTGAAAATAGTTTTCCGCTATCCCTAGCGGTAAAAGAGATATTGAGCTTTGTCGCACTAATTGGCCACCCTGTATAAACGTAAATTTATATTTTGTTAATAAAGAAATAATGTATACTTTATGCCCCCACGGGCATAAAGTAATCAATTATGTAGATGGTATCTAAGGTATAAAAACACAATAATATCCTGGTATGACATAAAAATAGAAATGTCATTGAGGTTCATGTACAGATCTTGACAATGAGAGCTCTTAAAAAAATATATTTATAGATTTATCCAAAAAAATATTTTTGAGGGTGAACGGGTTTTCTAAAGAAATAAATTTTTCGTACAACGCTATTTAAACATAAATTCTTTTTCGACGTCGTCTTGGATTGCCGTGCTTTTATAAATAAAACTGCTTAAGTCGACCTAAAAGGTTTTTAATCAGAGGCAATTTATTGATGGTGCTTTGAAGTAAGTACAATTTGAAGTGGGATACTTAATACTTATTAAAAATTCCATTAATTTTAAAAATAAGCCCCCGCCCATACAAAAAAGTTATTAACTTCAATTCCTCACTTCTATTCTCGAAGTTCCGTCGAAACCGGATGCACTATAATCTGGGTTGACGCATTAATAAAAATTAGGTAAAGTACAGGGTGTCCCATTTTCGACACTTTTATAGGGTATATCCGTTATTGTTGTCGTGCTATCAAAAAAGTAATGTTAGTGCCACTCCTTTTGGGTCAAACTAAAAATGGTAAAATCAAAATTCGAAAATTTTCGCTCTCTTAAGAGATACGGGGGAAAATCAACAAATTGACAATTTCTAAATTACCCTATATTTTTTAGTTACAGAAAAATGTTTTATAATGATTGTTGAATAATTTGCCGTTTTCAGAATAAGTATACGGGGTCAGGTAAGAAAGTTATCGGACCTAATCTCATTTTTTTTAAATGGAACACCCTGTATATTTTAATTTAAAAAGATAACATTTTAAACTCTCTTTTAAAATTTATAACACACCATGAATCGTATCAAATTTGTCAATATGTTGATAAGTCATTTTCACAAATGAATATGTAAAAATGAAATTGTCGTTAAGATTCCGGAGCAGTGTTGAATTTAATTTACCTTCGCCATTCTGTCAGCTAATATTTTACATGCTTTCTTATGGGGAAAATTCTTATGGAGTAAATTACTTATTAACAAAGTATCGTTGGATCATTTCAATTGATTCTTTCACAGAAAGACGTAAAATCATGTGCTTCTATGCACTGTTTGCTTTAAATTACTAAGTCTAGTTAATTATTGTGCTTTTTTTGCTATTTTTTATTTATTCATTCAAAATTTTGATTTATTTATCATTTTTCATCATTTCATAGTAAAACAGATTAAAAACTGAGCAAACAGTGCAATTTCTGTATATATCATTGATACATTTATGCCTATTTCATTAAGAATTATGCTTCATTTTTCAAATAGAAAGGAATTGAAATTGACCATGTTTATTTTACCGCGGTTTTCGTAATGCAAAATCTTTGTACAATATGGCAACGCAGCAATTCTTGGTAGCGCCTCTTCGTTTAGTTTCTCGTCTAGAACAACGCGCCGGAAGAACTTTTGATTTTTAATTATCGAATTGGGGAGTATTCGCGTTTAGTTAGTGTTCGCACGAACTGACTATTTGTGTTTAAAGTGTCGATTAGTTTATTTGTATTTATATTATTTATCCCAAGTTATCCGCAAAGCGGAAAAGTAGGCGGAAGTCCGTAAAGCACAGTAAGTATAAAAATAAATAAAATATTTATTTATTTAAATCTTTATCGTTTTTCTGTTATCTATACAGGCGTTTTTCATTAAGAGGGTAAGAATACACTTTAAAATTGGTCGGATAGAGATATATCGTTATTTAATAAAAAAAAGTTTCGCTGAATGGAGATTGAGGTGAGGATGTATTTTGAACGGGTTGGCTTTATTCAAGTAAGAAAAATACATGTTGCTTAGTATATTTGTTTAAAATAAAAGTTAAGTGTGGTCAGGTAGGAGTGAAAAGGAAAGAAATGTTTTGCAATAATGTTGGGCGGTGTACTTTTGTCAAAGTTATTATGAGTGGCGTAATTCGGGGTTGTTGCCACCCCAAAATTGTCTACCTTAGTATTTTGCCACCCCAAAATTTACGACGTCCCATTTTACATAGTTAATTTAAACAAATATCCAATTCTTTCTTCAGTGTTGAGCGGTATGGAGTTTTGGGAGATGTTGGGGGTCCGAAAGACTGTTTTGGTTAGAATTTCTTAAAAAAATGTTGAAAGAGACATTTTTTAAATGTTTTTAGGTTATTCAGGTGAAAATCCCATGTTGCCCTTTTTTGTTTTAAGGTCAGGAGAGGAATATAGGAAAGGTATATTTTTTTATAGTCGAATAACCTTATGTTGCTTTCTGAGTTATTGACAAAAAAAAATGCTTTGTAGTTATTTCTTAAAACAAGTTAATATTTTGTCAAAAATGTTGACTGAGTACTCTTTTTCGGAGTTATTAAGTTCAGGAAACATATTTTGCTTAGAATTTGTTGAAATAAAGTTTAGACGGCAGGAGTGCGACGGGATAACAATTTTTTTTTCGAAAATACTAAGCAGTATATTGTTTGTATTCAGTTTTATTGAGGTCCAAAGAACTATATTCTTTAGTATTTGGTAAAGAAAGTTAAAGGGAAGGAGTGGAGGGATGATAAAATTTTATATTAGATCATGTTGAACTGTACCTATATTTAATTAAAGAAAGTAAAAGGTGTGTATGTGCTGGAAAGAGGAAATAATTTCAAACTGGTTGAGTCGAGTATTGAACGCAATGAACTAATGTATCAATATAAAATATATTTATAAAAATATCCCTGCGGAAGCAATTAAACAGAAATTACTAAAATTTGCCATACTGACGAACTTAAACGAGATGGAACTAAAACAATGTCACAAATCACAATTATTATTATCAAGTACAGGGGCAGCTTCATATAAGTCAAAGGCAATTTTGTTATTTTATTGTTTGGTCTTCCAAATGAATGTTGGTGCAGAAGGTAAAAGTTATCATTAATCAATAAATTACATTTTAGATTTAGGTAAAGGAACATATATTTATTTTCAAGGAAATTATAAATTATTATTTTCCTAAGATTTTATGTTTATGTTATTATTGATTGATTTCAGATTTACCGGGACGATCAATTCTGGGGTGTAAAGTCAAAACTAACAACTTTTTATCATAACTGTTTACTACCGGAGCTAGTTGACCCTCGGCATGTACCAAATTTGTCAATTATAAATCCATCAAGAGACTAATTTGACATATAAAATAATAAAAGTTTTATTATTTGACATATAAAATAATAAAAGTTTTATTAGAGCTCACTACCCTAGTTCGATTCACTAAACATTTTTGGTAAAATTCTTTTCACACCCCACTTATCCTACTTCGGGTCTGGAACTATTCTAACAAATTATAGTACACAAAATTCTCTGATGCCAATAACATAGAAGATGAAATACCACCCAATCTTATAAAAGTCCTATTTCACCCGTCTTACCACTACTTCGAAACTAACTGTTTTTGGTAAATGTTACACAAGTTTAATTTTTCTGATGCCAATAACCCCGGAAACAAGATATCACCCAGCATTTCTTATAAAGGTCCTATTTTACCCGTCTAACCCCTACTTCGAGTTTCTTTAAACTATTTTTAACAAATAGTAAGTGCACCACACATGTAGTTTTTCTGATGACAATAATCCGGAAAACAAGATACCACCCAACAAATGTCCTATTTTACCCGTCTTTCCGCTCATTTTTGACAAATAGCACACATATTTAGTTTTTCTGATACCAATAATCCGGGTGTCATACAAGTTACGAAAAGTAATACCCTGCCGCGTTAATCAAACCGGTATATGATATTTTTCGTGTTAAATTGTTGGTTTGGGGGGGGGGGGGTCATGACCACAATGACCACCCCCCTGGATCCGCGCTTGTACCGCTCACTATTTTTGACAAATTATACACAAGTATGTATAGTTTCTCTAATGTCAATAACTCCGAAGGCACGATAACACCCAACATTTCGAATAAAAGGCCTAATTTACCAGTCTCACCCCTACGCCAAATTTTAAACTATTTTTGACAAATAGTACTTATACACATTTAGCGAATAATCCAGAAAACAAGATACCACCAAAAAATGTTCTATTTTACCTATATTTCCGCTATATCTAATCTCTAACTATTTTTGACAAATAGTGCAAACATTTAGTTTTTCTGATGACAATAATCCGGAAAAGAAAATGCCATCCAACATGTCGTAAATGTCCTATTTTACCCATGTCACCCCAACGTCGAATCTGTAACTGTTTTTGACAAATGGTACACAAGTTTAGTTTGTCTGATGCAAATAAACCGAGAAACAAGATAGGTACCACCCAATCATTTTTTCAAAGTCCTATTTTACCCGTCTCACCCCTACCTCAAATTTTTAACTACAAATGGTACTTACTTTTGATTTTGACACACCCTTCGTTTGGACAGGCTATTTAACTATATACATCTAGTGTGATGGTTACTCAGATACCTATCAATAACCCCGAAAACGACATCATATATGTATATTTATACGTATAAAAACGTTATTTCGTCTACTGTTACCCTCACCGACTTTTGAAATTTATTTTTTCAAATTGGATTTTCAGACCTCAAAGCCCCCCAAATTGGCCAAGGACTCAACATTTACGATGAAAAAATATCGACGCTATATTTCATCCTCTCGTACCCCTGCTCCCCTTTATTATTTTAATTGCTTGCAATGTAACTACCTAAACAAATTTTTGACCATACCTGTACATACATATGTATTATATTCTTTTTACACATTTTGTACCTATTATAATTAATATTTGACAATAAAATTATATTTATTAGTAAATTGACGTTTTATTACAACCTAATAATCAATTAATCTTCTATATTCCTCATACCTATGCAAATGCAAATATATAAAAATAAAATCTAATTATATTTGGCAGACCAGGCAGTAGGCCGGCTAGACATAATTCTCGGAATTTCACCCTGCTCCTTGTGCATTGCGCGTAAATCGGCACTTGGCAGCACGACCTTTGACCGTGGTTGCCAGATGTAGCTCAAAGTAAAAGTTTATTAGTTTTTACAACCAGAAGTTAACGGTTTGCAGTTCTAACCGCGCGGCGTCGTTGCAATCGATCTTGATGTCCCGCTCGACTAGGCCGCGCTCTTAAATGTTAATAACAACTAGAATGTCAACATAGTTGTCTCTAGGATATTAGCTTTTGTTTCATGGCCTACTGTGGTTTAAAGTGTAGAGTGGTACCTCGAGATACGAGTGCCCTAACATACGAGTTATTTGAGATACGAGCTGTCGAGCGAGCGAGCAAGGTTTTGTTTTGAAATACGAGCGACATTTGAGATACGAGGAACGGTCAGCTGCGACGTGATCTCTACAAGTGAGATAAAAGAGATCTTGGGAATGTGGGAGAGAGTTTCACAGTTCGTGGAGAAGAAACACCCCGAAAAAGTTGCAACTGATCGTGCATCGGAGCTATTTAATGACACTTGCCTAACTCATTGCTGCAGCAATCTGAAAGGAAGGAAGAAACAAACCTTCTTGGACAGTTTCTTTTTGGATCCACGCATGAATATACCTGAAATAATAGCTTAGTTTTATCGCCTTTTGACTAATAGCAATGAGTTTATGCATCGAGCATCTGGCTATCACGCGTTCCTGAATTGGTAAAATGAATAGAGTATTATGCGCAACTTTGGTCTAATATTCATTCTGCCATTTTAATTTTAAAATTTAAAAAATATATATTTATAGCCCGTAGCCAAGCAAATTGTTAAAAATATGGATTGAACTTTAAAGTAAGTGCTGCTGCAACAGCAACGTAAACGTATAATATCAGACAGACTGCAACTTTTGCTTAATGCATGTAAAAACTAACCATTCAAGAATAATACTTATAGCCTTAACCTATTTTACCTAATAAATCATAATATTTCAATTAAAATCTCGTCTAAACAGATAAAATTATACTACCGAGATTTTATATCCAATTAGGCTACATTTAGATTTTAAAGCCTATCGGGTGTTTTATTAGACGTTACACCCGCCCTTTTTTCATCAAGAGCCTCTTTTATTACCGCATTATAAAGTTTTTACGATCCTCGTAAACTTATTGGTGTAATAACATTGTAAGGTAGATCTCTAAAGTCTGCGGGTATGTTTCTGGAACTAAAGTTTCGTGACGATTTCGTTCGTGTTGTTTTATACAGGGGCTCAAATTGAAAATTTCCCAACCTTAATATCTATCTTTCGATAAATCATTTTAAAAATCGGAAAGACACAGATAAAGAAAAACTTTAGTTAGTTAGATTTACTATAATATAGTAAAACTAACTTCAATTTATAGCTCTATATGTGACTGGAATAACTTTGTTCATTTCAGGCTTTGAAGGCACGAGGCGAATTGGATCTTCCCTTGCAGTTAGAAGAATACGTCGATCGTCCGCAGGTAATCGGTACGCCGACAGAGACAACGATAATCGGAAGAAAGAGACTGCACGTGACCGGGGTCTATAGGTACTTGAATTTTCTACGCTGAAAAACAGAGTTTTCGTCTCCTATGAAAACGGTACATTTAAAAAATATTTTTTTTTAACGAAAGATGTCTAAATTTTGTCAACAATTCGAGAAACGTCATTAATTTTTTTCTATATGGAGAAGTAAAAAATTAACTCTAAAAAATCTTCCGAAACAAATCAATATACATGGTGCTGATAAAGTCTGGAATAATCGATTTTTCTTGAAAACGCAAAACTTTTTCGAAAAACGCTCGTACCCGTCGATTTTATTTTATTCTTTGAAATTTTTTGGCGTTCTTCAATATTATACCGGATGCGCCAAAAACGCTAGGCAAGTGTCACCTTCACTTTTTCAAATAGAACACCCCTTTTTTTCTCCAATATTCAGATTCCTCTCTAAACTCTAGACAAGTTTCATATAACATATTGTATGGCTAAAGTCAACAGGAATTGAAATGGAATAAAAATCAAGGTATAATTTTAAGGTCTAGATATTTACCTTCTTACCGGTTTCTACATAATAACTTAGTTACGTAAATGTCGAAACATTTAATATTTACTCCAAAGTTGTCACTTTTATCCATAAAAATGTTTCTAACGGAAGCTGAGAGAATCGAAATATTAATAATAGTAGGATGTGGAGATCGAAAGAGAACACAAATAGAAGTTTGTGAGTATTTTAATGATAAATATCCAAATAGAGAACACATAAATCAGGCAACTGTTTCCAAAATTGTTAAGAAGTATAATGAAGTTGGTCACGTTAAGGATAAACCTCGAAGTGGACGACCTAAAATTTCCGACGATGTCAAACTTGATATTCTAGTTTCGTTGGAAGAGAGACCACATTCGAGCACAAGAAGCATTTCTCAAAATGTTCAAAATATCCACGATTCAACGGTGGCAAAGTTCCTGAAAAAGGAAAAATGGCATGCATATAAATGTCAAGGAGTACAGGAACTTTTGGAAGGCGACCCTGACAGAAGGAATGAGTTCTGCGAAATTCTCATGGATAATTACTTGATTAACGATGCATTATTTCCGAGTAACATAATTTTTTCCGATGAGGCTACTTTTTTCTTGGATGGCATGGTAAATCGTCAAAATTGCCGGTATTGGTCCAGCGAAAATCCCCATTGGTTCCGAGAAATTCATACCCAGCGGCTGAGAAAAATTAATGTATGAGCAGGAATAATTCGGGATACTGTTATAGGACCCTATTTTTTTGAGGAAAATTTGACTGGCCAAAGATATTTGCAGTTTCTTGAAGAAGACCTCGCTCCAGCGTTGATTGCCCTATTTCCCGATCGGAACATTCCTGACTCACATGATACAACTATGTGGTTTCAGCAGGATGGTGCACCAGCCCACTATTCGGTCGAAGTCCGTAGATACCTGAATGAGTTATTTCATCATCATTGGATAGGTCGACGGGGTGAAATAGAGTGGCCTGCGAGGTCCCCCGACTTAACGCCATTGGACTTCTTTCTGTGGGGCTATATTAAGGAAAGGGTTTACAAAAATAAACCAGATGATATTGATGTTCTCAAAACGCGTATAACAACAACCATAAGACAAATTACCCCAGAAATTGTACATAATGTACAGTTAGAATTTGTTGAGAGATTGGGACATTGTAGAGCCGTAAATGGACACCATTTTCAACACTTACTCAAATAATTTTTTAGATTGTTCACTGTATTACCAATTTCCTGTTAGAATTTTTTTTCTAGCCTAAGTATTTGTCATGGAAAACAAGCTTTAAAATTATACCTTGATTTTTATTGTGGGCCCTGTATTTCAATTCCTGTTGACTTTAGCCATACAATATGTTATATGAAACTTGTCTAGAGTTTAGAGAGGAATCTGAATATTGGAGAAAAAAAGGGGTGTTCTATTTGAAAAAGTGAAGTTGACACTTGCCTAGCGTTTTTGGCGCATCCGGTATAATATTGAAGAACGCCAAAAAATTTCAAAGAATAAAATAAAATCGACGGGTACGAGCGTTTTTCGAAAAAGTTTTGCGTTTTCAAGAAAAATCGATTATTCCAGACTTTATCAGCACCCTGTATACTTTCCGCGAGTTCTATTACAAAGTTTTTTTTCCTTTGACATTTTTTTCCTAAAACAGGAATAAACGCTTGGGAAGAGAACTCGTTCACAGGTATAGTTTTTGCAGAATTATATCGTTGATCTCTTGACTGCAATGAAACCTCATTATCTATTCTATCATAAAATAAATAAGGAAATCCCAAATTTTAAATTTTCGAGCAGAGCCGGACCAGGTATACAAATTCAATTTATACCTATGCCTGATGCATATATAAATACAAAGTTATTTTTAATAATTTTAAACTTTAGTGGTTTTCCGGCGAATTTTTAGTTAGGCTTATTAGTAGTAGAATGTGGTGTCCTTGGAATTGTGCTGATAGGGAGGCATCTTCAAGTGTAATTTTTAAAAGAAAGCATTTATCTACCGATGCCAAACTAATAATTAAAAATGTGTATCAATCGTTGTTGAGTAGAAATTTTAATTCGATGGATGCTTTAGCAGACACGTCTACTTTGACAAAAACTCCTTTATCTTCGGTAAGAGACATAGTACTTAAACCTGTTAATCCTAGAAAAAATCGGAGTGTTCCAAAGTGGCTGTTGCTTTCAGCTTAAAAGATAGCAGATTCTTCTTTAGATTACCATTACGATACCGACGCACAACTTTTTGAAGATTGGTTTAAACATAAACTCCTTAAAAATATACCTGAAAATAGCGTCATTGTAATGGACAATGCTAGTTATCATAGTCGGCAAGCAAAAATTATTCCCAATTCTTATAATACAAAAGCAGAAATTCAAAATTTTATGATTGAAAATGATTTATATTTTGAAGAAACAAAAAACGAGAACTGCTAGAAGTATTAAAAGCGTTTAAAATAAATAAGGAATATAAGTGTGACAAACTTGCAGCAGAAATTGGACATACAGTATTGCGTCTTCCTCCGTACTATTGTATATTCAATCCTATTGAGCTAATATGACTCTAATTAAAATCCAATATTAATAGAAATAATATTTCTCCTACATTAAATGCATCTGTAGTAGAATTAATTAAAAACGAAGTAAGAAAAAGTTCTGCAGACAGCTGGAAAAACTGTCTACAGCATGTAATTTTGAATAAATTATCAATAGTTTCTTAGAATTTAATTAATTTTTATTGTACTTGTTATCCTAATAGTTATACTTTTAAATTATATTATTTTCAATTATCATTAAATGTTATCATTATTTTACATTTATTATAGGTACCTAAAACTAAAAATACCTATCTATTTATTTTAAATTATAAAAATAAATCATGTGGTGTGGTATACATTTTCAAGTCGGCCCTGATCCCATTTATTGAGCTTTGAAGAGGTTCAGGCGTATACAATAGGGTTTAATCAGGAAGTTTATTTATGGCAGTAAGAGTCAACGGTATAATTCTGCAATAACTATACATAAAAACAATGAAGAACGGAAAAATCAGACTTAAGCCAAAAGTAGTATACAAAGGTTCTTTGATTGTCAAAAAAATAGAGTTACGATCCACAGATCGAAACTATCGTCACGGTTTATACGAAAGAAAGAACGGCAAGCTTTAATTAACAACTTGTTACTTCCTGAAACTTCAGAAATTTCAATTGAGAATGATGCCGTCGAGCTGGAAAATGGGATAAAAATGTTTAAAGATATGGGTGTTCAAGTGTTATTTAAGGCTAAAGTTCGCAGCAAAGGAGTCCAGTGCACAAGTAAAGTTTTGCTGTTCTCTAATGGGAAAAAAGATAGGAAGTCCTTTTAAAGAAAGGGTTCTGAAGAAAATGCTGTTAGAAGGAAATAATACCGATTCAGTTTCCAGTAGCAGCTCTACATCAACATTTATTTTAACAGAATTAAGCTTTTCACCGCGACATGCGCGACATTTGAAAATTTTCGCTCGCTTAAGAGATACGGGGGAAAATCAAAAAATTGACAATTTCAAAATTACTCTATATTTTCTTAGTTAAAAGAGATACAGAAAAATGTTTTATACAGAAGTTTCTTTATATTGATTTTTGAATAATCTGCCGTTTTCAGAATAAGTATACGGGGTCAGGTAAAAAAGTTATCGGACATAACCTCATTTTTTTAAATGGAATACCCTGTATATTTTAATCTAAAAAGATACTATTTTAAATTATCTTTTCAAATATATAACATACCATGAATGATATTGGTTTCCTAGCCGATTTATTTAAACCTTATTACTTTAAACCACAGTAGGCCATGAAACGGAAGCTAATATTCTAGAGAAAACCATGTTGACATTCTAGGTGTTATTAACATCTAACGTCAATTTCACTTTTACATATTCATTTGTGAAAATGACTTATCAGCATTTTGAAAAACTAGTATCATCCATGGTGTGTAATAAATTTGAAAAGAAAGTTTAAAATGCTATCTTTTCAGATTTAGATATACAGGGCGTTCCATTTAAAAATGGAGGTTAGGTCCGATAACTCTCTTACCTGACCCCGTATAGTTATTCTGAAAACGGCAGATTATTCAACAATCATTATAAATAAACTTCTGTATGAAACATTTTTCTGTATCCCTTTTAACTACGAAAATATAGGGTAATTTGGAAATTGAAGACCTTGGTGCAAAAACCGGACAAGTCCATATTTTATAAGTTTTGGGAAATTGAAAAAAACTTTCTATTTTTGTATATTTATAAGGAACAGATAGCATACACTTTTTTTTTTGTAGGTATATAGAATAAAATTGATAGGGAAACATTAAAAAACAATGTTATAAGAAAACATAGGAGCTAGAATTTTTTGAAAATTTGGACTTGTCCGGTTTTTGCACCAAAGATACTATAAAAAAATAAGTAACAAAGTAAATGATCACTTTGAAGAGCTTTATTTCATAAACTGAGTACAGCTAAATGTAAAATAAGAAACTAAATCTAAATAAATGATGAATCAGAGTCATAAACTGTATCTTCAACTGTTTCGTCTTCACGTGGCGGTTCAACAGTCGGCTCTTCTCCAAAAATTTGTTTGTAATACCATTGATCTGGGGCTGGAACATATTTTTCCACGAGGGTTTTGACATCTTTGACCTTTTTTTCGTTAATAGGTAAAGGATACGCTTGGGTCATTTTATATGTTGGTAGTGAAAACAGAGTAGTTTCAGATTTCAATGCCGAAAATTTAGTGAATAATGGCATCCCTGTAGCAAGACTGCATTCAACAAAATTAGATCCCTTTTCATATTTAAATATACGGTAAGTTGAAATAAGAAATTTGGACTTGTCTGTGCTGGAAAAGGTCGCTTTAAACATTGGTTTAAAATGGTTGTTGAAATCTCTAACCATCTCCTGATTAACTTCTACTACGCGAAATGATTTGGATGTTTTGCGCACTAAATCCATCCATTCTTCTGGGACGTGTACTCTCTCCTTTTTTCTCTTCTCCTTTTCGATCAAACCGAAAGCACGGTCACATGGCAAGAAACTATGACCGGGCTCTGGGTATCGGTGAACCACTTCTTTAATCCTATTACTCGTATTAACTAACGTATAAAGATACTTGACCATTGTATGATTCTTATTCTGTGCAAAGGCATTATCAGAAAACAAGTACAACCTCGTCACAGTATCTGGCAAAAAGTTTTCAATATAATGTTCTAGGAAACTGATTACCTCGTTGCTGCCTTTCTTCGATGTTACCTCATCATACATGTAAAACGTAGAACAACCTAATTGTCCAGAGAATACACAGAAGTTGTACAGCCATAACTGGCGTTTATAAAATACATCCCCGGCAGGAACGTGCGGCAACGGTAGGTTTTGCTGGAAATCAAAACAATGCACTTCTATAGAGTTATCTGTTCTAGCTAGCGCTGTTTTCTCTTTTAAAGCAGTGTAAAATGACTCAGATTTTCTTATATGAAGTTTTTTCTCTGTTGGTAAAGCTGTTTTTACATGAGCGTCCTGTTCATCTTGAATGGCATTCTGTAGCCTGTCACATGTTTGGCAGGTATCTGATCGAGGTGATCCGAAACTAATGTTATGATTTGTGCAAAAGCGACGAAAGTAAAAATCATATGTAACTCGTGGTTTACATTCCTCATTCCGTTTTAATTTTTCAAAAATATCTGTTTCATACTTCTGTAGGTATAACGAGTGCATTTTCGAAACATTAAGTTCAGGCGATAAGTAGGTTCTTCCTTCGTTTTTTTCTCTGCTGTAGTGTGAAGAGCGCCGCGGAAAACTTTTAATGTGATTGTCAATAGTACACAATATATTATTTGGTATTTTGTTCGGCCTAGAAGAGTGTTTACCTCTCATATCTGGTGGGGCTGAAGTTTTGTTTCTTAGAGCAGTGGCTATACGGACTAGTCGATGCTTTGTGACACCATGTATCGCACAAAGTGCTGCCCTACATACCATAAATTCACTGCCATCCACACGAACCTGTAAAGAAAATAATAGCAATAAAATAAGTGAGCGTAAAGAAAACTTAAAAATCTTACCTTATAGAAAAAAGTAACCGACTTTTCTTTACCAGTTCCAGATCTTATTCTCTTCCTTGAAACATCTTTTACAGTAATCAAGCCAGCTAAATAAATATCTTGTTTCTCCTTGTCAGCTAAACCATTAAATTGCTGCAGAATCTGATTTCTCTGTTGTTCACTTACGTTTAAAAAACATCTGCGTCGGCACTTACAATCTTTTCCCACTTCTCTTTTAGGTACCACTTTGTTGCTTTTTGCTGTCACATACTCTTCCCCCTTGACCATTTTCGCCTTTCTAACATTTCTTTGCCACGTTTTATCATTCCTCGTCCTTTTTTTACCCTTTTGTTTTTTATTATGAGTCAGATTTATTGGCACACTTTTACTTTGGTTTGATGCTATTTGCATTGGAATTTTCTTCTTTCTTTGTAAACCACTAGTACTTGGAACATCTTCATCACTAGGTACGTACTCACTGCCAGAAGATTGAAACGGTTCAGAAACATCGGACTCGGAAGACGACATCACGCACCTACTCTCAATAAATCACAGCAGCCACTGAATAAATAAACAGATTTCCAGCGAGACCCTGCCTGTTCCGCATATTCCCCCATCCAGCCAAGTCCCGACGCTTTGCGATGCTGTTGGTGTAAATACCGGACAAGTCCGGACTTGGCTGTTTCTTGCACCCAAGTATACCAGCGGCCAAGTCCTAAAGATATATATTGACGTTGCATTCCTTTGGACTTGGCTGATTCTTGTACCAATCGATCGGCGATATTTTAATACATACATTTTAACGGAAACCGTTATTTCGATCAAAAATGGACTTGTCCGGTTTTTGCACCAAGGTCTTCAATTGTCAATTTGTTGATTTTCCCCGGTATCTCTTAAGAGAGCGAAAATTTTCGAATTTTGATTTTACCATTTTAAGTTTGACCCAATAAGAGCACATGACACCTACATTACTTTTTTGATAGCACTAACAATAACGGACATACCCTATAAAAGTGTCGAAAATGGGACACACTGTACAATAAAATCTTTACTATAATAATTTTTCTATATTCCGTCTTCTGTGCACATACATTCGTTTTTAAATTTACAATTTATTTTAGTACTTACTTATTTCAGTAAAATTAGAAATCCTAACTGTGTTTTTTTGTAAATTATGTTTACAATATTATTTTCGTACGGATTACTAATAAAAAATGTAATTAATACTATATGTTAAGTGACAATAGTGTGACAGTGTGACAACCAGACAAGTCATGACAGTGTGACTCAGCCCGGTGAGACCTCTTATGGCGGGGATCGAAGCATATAAGTAGGCCGTGCAAGTGACGTCACAGCCAGGCAGGTTACTCCATACGTTTATCCTTTTGTGTCTATCGTTCTGTGTCAATATCAGACTCGGGTTTGTTCGATTTGACCTAGGCCATATTTATCTCCCTTTAATGAATCGGAGAAGGTTGATGCAGACAGAGACAGACATAGAATGCGAGCAGCACAAGTTCTTAAATTATTTTACAACCGAACATCCTTCGTCTAGAATGGAATAAAAATCAAGTAATATATGATTTATAATGTGATTGAAAATGGTGGAGGAAACGTCATTAAATTCTAAAATAATTTTTAATTTTCTATTCTTTTCACGAAAGCGGACCTTTTCGTTTTGTTGCTGGTAAGTAATTTATGATTGAAATATTTTTTTATTAATTTTTATTCGTTATTTTACATTATAAAATTGTCCCATTATGTCCCAAACTTCTCACGCAAACTAGCAACAAACACATTTTTAAAGAATTTTACTTAAATTTTACAATCTAAAAGTCAAAAGCTACAACATAATATTTACAGCTATATAAGTTATATTAACCCGTAGTCAGAATAGTCCGGTAATATATTATTATAATAATTCTTTCCTTTCATAGTTTAATTGAGAATCCCATAATGACTGAACATTAAAGAGGACTTCGATCACTAATGTTGCCAGGAGTATGCTACGAAACAAACAAATTGGAAGCCCATAATCATAATGATGGTGCATATATTTACTTGGTTAGTAGCTGTACATATAGTATTGTACGTATTTACCTTGATTTGTTTGAAGTTTAAGATGGTAAAATATTTTATGTAAATTTTGATTTATTTCCTATTTTTTAATAAAACTAATTACAACCTTCAATCTCTGAATTCTGTATTTCTAGTATTTGTTACTAGTTTAATAATAATATAAAAGGGAGGTAAAGAAACTCACAGTCAATTCACTCCACTTTGAGATGGACTACTTCAAGAAAAATAATATAAAAGTATGTAAGGACAATTTTAAAGCGATATTTACAGCTGAAAACCTATGTCAAAATCCTAATATTTGATTTTCTCTACTTAGTAAATCAAATGAAAGGGTTTTGATATTTTCTTTGCTTAAATGTCACTTTAAAATATTGACAGTAATACAAATTTGGACAAAAGTGACATTTGAAAAGCACGTGCGCGCCAGGCATAATGGATGTCGCCGTATCATCGCCTGCTTCGAATATTTAACACGGCAGTTTGTCTTCTTCCTGGTTATAAGTATTCGTTGGTGTGACTAGAAGACAAGTCAAAAGAAATGACAGATAAAGTATATCATTGTATCGGCTCTCTTTAAATATCCCATTATTATAAGAAAATATACAGTCCACTAATTCCAAACGTTTTATTTCGAAGGCCAAAACACTATATTTTATAGGAAATTTTAAAATAAATTGTTAGACGTTTTTAAATACTATGTCAAGGCTTCGTAGTTTCGTCCCCTGGGAAAGGTAGATGTTATCCTTAAAACCTTGAACGGCGGGGGGGGGGGGGGGGGGTCATTTTAACACAACAAATAATACACTAATCCTTCTTGGACCCCTCCGCTTCTGTGAATTTCCAGATATTGCTTATCTAAGACAACCTAAATTTATTACCTTTACCAACAACCAATTCATATCCGGAAAGCTCTCGGTTCTGGCTAAGCTTGCCCTAATTTAAATGACAATATAATAAAAGCTGCCAACGGCAAAAACACAATTCCCTTATTCCTTGTTTTGGTTATCTCGACACTTTGTCTTTTGATCTCGCCGAGTTTCCGTTTAATTTTCGTAGTGTTAAAGGTCAGTGTTTTCATTTCATAATATTTGTCTTATGTGTTAGAATAATGACTACACTGGGAACTAAAATAAATTACCCGTAAGGAAAATATTCACATTTAATATAAATAACGTATAACCTGTAATACTACGTTAAATTTACCATAAAGTTGGTTTGAAACTACAGTAATTTATAAAATGGCGCATGCTTACAATTATAGAAGCAATAACCGTACCTATTGCACATGATGTTATATTTGCGATCATAATTTCTTGATCTACAAATTGGTAAAGCCTACTGTGAATTTTCAAAGAGTGCTTAGTACTTATCTAGTTCTAAATAAATTGGAAACTTTTTATTATCCGTTTTGCTCTGCCTGGCAAGAAACTAAGATTTATGAAGAAAAAAATGTATTCTGTTATACAGGAGACAGAAGTACATACGTAAGTAAAATGAATGTAAGAAAGGTTCAAGGGAGAACTACCTCTAGTTTAAATTTTTAAGCAAAATGGCAAATAAAAAAGGTGTTTCAAATCTTGTTGGGAGGCCAAATACAAAATTTTTATTAAATAGGGTGTCCGATAATTAATGGAAAAAGTGCAGAATCCTTACGTAAAAATATTAAGATTTAATTATAAAATTAATTGAGTCAGCCGTTACTTGGTGAAAATCCATAATTAGTATTTATGGGTATAAAAGTAAAACACAAAGTTGAACTTATTAATTTTCACTATATTGAATGAAACTTAACATGTTTCGCTGCAAACAAGGTAAATGTAATTACAAAACAAGAAATAATCGATACACTTTCTGTATGCCTCGAACAAAATTATTTTGAATTTAATAATAATATCTACACAAGTAATAACGGCCTCATAATGGGTAACCCCCTTAGCCCCTTGCTAGCAGAAATATTTATGGATTTTTTGGAAAGTCAAATCAGTAATCACCCACTTTTTAAACAATGTCTTTATTGGTATAGATATGTCGATGATGTATTAACATGCTTTCTTGGTACCGATAGACAACTAAACCTTTTCTTAGACTATATCAATAGCTTACACAAAAACATTAAATTTACAATAGAAAAAGAAGTACAAGAGGCTATTAATTTTCTAGATCTAAAAATTAAAAGAGAGAATAACAGGCATGTTTTTTCAGTTTTCCATAAACCTTCTCACACCGATACCACTATACATATGTCTTCATGCCACCCCATACATCATAAATTAGCTGCTTTTCATAGCATGATCCATAGACTTGTAACACTCCCGTTAAATAAAGAAAATTTTCTTAAAGAATTAAATATCATAAAACAAATTGCAATTAATAATGGATATACTGCTAATTTAATCGACCAGATTTTAAGGAAAAAAACATATAAAAAAGCTATTGATTTAGTTTACCCAAAAGTAAAAGACTCTCCAAATAAATTCAAAGTTATCACTTTTACTGGCTTACCAAGTAAATCGATAGGTAATTTTTTAAATAAATTTGACATCAATATCGCATACAAAACGAACAATTCCTTAGGCAAATACATCAGAAACAATAAAACCAGAACAGACAAGAATAAGAAATCAGGAATCTACAAACTAACATGTGATGACTGCCCAAAAACGTATATAGGCCAAACCGGTAGAAATTTTAAAAAAAGAATACAAGAACATCACAATAGTTTTATCAAAGATAAAAAAGATTCCAATTATGCTATCCATCTGCTGGATAATCAACATAATTTCGACCCTAATTATAAAATATTACATATCGAAAACAAAGGCTTTAAACTAAATTTGTTAGAATCTATGGAAATAAATAAACTTAAAAATACCCAATTACTACTCAATGACCAAATAGATCTTAATAACTCCCCTTTATTGAATCTGTTCAATTAGTATCAACTATAATAAACTGTAAAATCCTAATTTAATATGTAAATAACCCATCTTTACTTATCTTCACCTGAAATAAGCTTTAGACCTACATATTCTAATCTAATACCTACTATAAACCCCGTTAAAAGGAAAATAGATAAGGAGGAAAAAACCCTAATTTTAATAGTTTTAATTGGTTATAACCTAATTATTATACCCTATTTAACTAGAAATTTTATTGTACTTTTTTATTTAGATTTTGTCTGTTGACGAAACTACTGTCTTCTGATGAAGCTACTGTGTAGCGAAACATGTTAAGTTTCATTCAATATAGTGAAAATTAATAAGTTCAACTTTGTGTTTTACTTTTATACCCATAAATACTGATTTAATTATACTTACCTATATCCGAAAGTTGATATTAACTGAGATACAGGGTGTTAAAGTTAAAACTTCTCTTTTGTTCCTCTCTAATAACTTTGAGAGAAACTAACGTGTTTTACAAAATTTGGCGATTATGGTTTTTTAGGACGAGAAATTGATTGCTTTGTGTAATTTTAATGTACAATTAATTTGCAAACAAAATTTTTGTAAATTTAATCTATGAGATAATTGGGAAGGGTGCACTAAACAATTTAAATGCAAATCTTCGAAACGGTAATTCCGGGCGACCTCAACTTAGTATACCGACTTTACGTAATAAATATGAGAAAAGTATTATTTTCATTAAAAACTTAAATACACTAAGGCATAAAAAATTTATGACCTAATAAATAACCGAAAAATGCCGCAGACAGCGTCACCTACATTGTACTTTAAAATTTCACAAAAAAATCAATTTCTCGTCCTAAAAATCCATAATTGCCAAATTTTGTAAAAAAAACATTGGTTTCTCTCAAAGTTATTAGAGAAAAACAAAAATGAGGTTTTAACTTTAACACCCTGTATCTCAGTTAATATCAACTTTCGGATATACGTAAGTATAATGAAATCCTAATATTTTTACGTCTGTGAGTTTTCATGTGCCATTCATTAGCGGATACCCTGTATATTATTATTTTTAAAAACACGTTCACAACTTGAGAGATCACAATTTTTCAGTCCATCGTTGTATCAAATAGGCTGAGGTCGATACACCTTTTGTTTAGGTATTAGAACCCCATTTTAAATGTAAAACGTTATTTCTGCCATCGCCAAATTAACCATTTTTATTGTTTTTAAAAATACAACTTTTAAAAATTAAAAAATGTCAAACGGACACAAATTTGTATTTATCCCAAACATTTGAAACAATTGTCGTTTTGTTACAAAATATGGGTAGCTCTCTCCCTTGGAACTTACATTTTTTTTTATAAATCTTAGTTTCTTGCCAAGCAGAGCTTTTTAGGAAGAGGCACATTTTTCCATAAAACGCATAATAAAAAAGTTTCCCATTTGTGTACAACTTTCTTGGACAAGTTGCATGTACTGCATTAGTAGTATAACAGGCGGGTAACTAGATACAATGGTGCTTCGGATGACATATGGTCCATCGAGATCTCTGAGGTAATAATAGTATATTATATACTAAGAGTGGTAAAAAGAATATTACAAATGGACAACTAATTTTTCCATTAGATTTGTGTTCGTTGCCATAATATTTGTTATATTATCGGATTACATATATTGTGCAACTGTTCTTACGTAGCTTTGCTTGCGTAGGTTGTTACTAATACAGGGTGTTATCGAAATGACTTATTAGATTTAAACCGGCAAATCCTGATATTAAAATAAATTAAAGAAAAATAACCATAAATGGCGATTTGAATTAATAAGCGAAATATACACTTTATATGAAATTTGAAGTCAGAGTATTGTCATATTCCAACACAGAACTCTAATCGCACGCGTTCATTTTTTGACAACAAGACGTCTTTGACCCGCGTTATCACTTCTTTTTCAAACTTTTTAGAATAAAAAAACTACAATTTTATGTACATACTTTTTAGGTACATACTCTCTTACCTTCGATCATATTTTAAAATAATCGTTTTATAATTAACAAAAAAAAGGATACTTCAAGCACATGAAACCCTCGGCAACGTCGCTCCAACACAGAGCATCGAAACATACATTAAACATATCAACACGAGTGCGGCGGTTTTCCAAGCAAGGGCAATGTTATCTGGCATCACTGTAGTTTAATCTAGTGACCTAGATACAGTTGCTAACTGAAACCAGTTGGAGCGGCGCGATAGCACGTATACAGAAGGGATTTTACCTTAGTATTTAGATATTCGATTTAAAAAAAAGTATGTAGACTTTCTCTAGGACACCCAAGGAGTCACCAATTTAAATATAATAAGTTATTTCCATAACACCCTATATATTAGTAGGATAATAAAATAGCTTATACAGGGTGCTGATAAAGTCTGGAATAATCGATTTTTTTTGAAAACGCAAAACTTTTTCGAAAAACGCTCGTACCCGTCGATTTTATTTTATTCTTTGAAATTTTTTGGCGTTCTTCAATATTATACCGGATGCGCCAAAAACGCTAGGCAAGTGTCAACTTCACTTTTTCAAATAGAACACCCCTTTTTTTCTCCAATATTCAGATTCCTCTCTAAACTCTAGACAAGTTTCATATAACATATTGTATGGCTAAAGTCAACAGTAATTGAAATACAGGGCCCACAATAAAAATCAAGGTATAATTTTAAGGTCTAGGTATTTACCTTCTTACCGGTTTCTACATAATAACTTAGTTACGTAAATGTCAAAACATTTAATATTTACTCCAAAGTTGTCACTTTTACCCATAAAAATGTTTCTAACGGAAGCTGAGAGAATCGAAATATTAATAATAGTAGGATGTGGAGATCGAAAGAGAACACAAATAGAAGTTTGTGAGTATTTTAATGATAAATATCCAAATAGAGAACACATAAATCAGGCAACTGTTTCCAAAATTGTTAAGAAGTATAATGAAGTTGGTCACGTTAAGGATAAACCTAGAAGTGGACGACCTAAAATTTCCGACGATGTCAAACTTGATATTCTAGTTTCGTTGGAAGAGAGACCACATTCGAGCACAAGAAGCATTTCTCAAAATGTTCAAAATATCCACGATTCAACGGTGGCAAAGTTCCTGAAAAAGGAAAAATGGCATGCATATAAATGTCAAGGAGTACAGGAACTTTTGGAAGGCGACCCTGACAGAAGGAATGAGTTCTGCGAAATTCTCATGGATAATTACTTGATTAACGATGCAGTATTTCCGAGTAACATAATTTTTTCCGATGAGGCTACTTTTTTCTTGGATGGCATGGTAAATCGTCAAAATTGCCGGTATTTGTCCAGCGAAAATCCCCATTGGTTCCGAGAAATTCATACCCAGCGGCCGAGAAAAATTAATGTATGGGCAGGAATAATTCGGGATACTGTTATAGGACCCTATTTTTTTGAGGAAAATTTGACTGGCCAAAGATATTTGCAGTTTCTTGAAGAAGACCTCGCTCCAGCGTTGATTGCCCTATTGCCCGATCGGAACATTCCTGACTCACATGATACAACTATGTGGTTTCAGCAGGATGGTGCACCAGCCCACTATTCGGTCGAAGTCCGTAGATACCTGAATGAGTTATTTCATCATCATTGGATAGGTCGACGGGGTGAAATAGAGTGGCCTGCGAGGTCCCCCGACTTAACGCCATTGGACTTCTTTCTGTGGGGCTATATTAAGGAAAGGGTTTACAAAAATAAACCAGAAGATATTGATGTTCTCAAAACGCGTATAACAACAACCATAAGACAAATTACCCCAGAAATTGTACATAATGTACAGTTAGAATTTGTTGAGAGATTGGGACATTGTAGAGCCATAAATGGACACCATTTTCAACACTTACTCAAATAATTTTTTAGATTGTTCACTGTATTACCAATTTCCTGTTAGAATTTTTTTTCTAGCCTAAGTATTTGTCATGGAAAACAAGCTTTAAAATTATACCTTGATTTTTATTGTGGGCCCTGTATTTCAATTACTGTTGACTTTAGCCATACAATATGTTATATGAAACTTGTCTAGAGTTTAGAGAGGAATCTGAATATTGGAGAAAAAAAGGGGTGTTCTATTTGAAAAAGTGAAGTTGACACTTGCCTAGCGTTTTTGGCGCATCCGGTATAATATTGAAGAACGCCAAAAAATTTCAAAGAATAAAATAAAATCGACGGGTACGAGCGTTTTTCGAAAAAGTTTTGCGTTTTCAAGAAAAATCGATTATTCCAGACTTTATCAGCACCCTGTATATTCTCTCCAGCCGAAAAGTGTATTCTTGCTTGGGTTTCTTGCTTAATGGTACGCTTTAACATCAAACATGACGAATTTCATTATCAATTCCCACTGAGATATATCCGGTATTAGCTAAACGTAATTTAATTAACATTAAGCCGGCGACTGACTTGTAACATTTCGGTGTAATATAACATGTTACACCGCGAGCATTCGCGCAATGATTACAGCGAGCCGTACCATTCGCGGCGAGCGGCTCGCGCTCGCCGGTGCTCTATCGGGTTGTAGGTGTTTTCGCGAATCCCTTTGATGTGCTCGGCTCTAGTCAGTCGCTGAATTAGTTTGTTCGTTGCGAGCGTATGGGAAAGTCGCGTTTATTCTAATTTTATTATTTAAATAAAATTAATTTTCTAAGGTTTTGAATTTCTTGTGTGAATCGGGATGCAGTGGGATCGTGAGAACACCCTGCTCCTTATTGAAAAATATAGGCAAAGAGCAAATCTTAACACTGTTAAGACGAACCGAGCATTCGACGCGAGCATTCGGGTGATGAAGAGAATGGGTTGCTGTAATGAACGAACATTCGTAGCGAGCCTCGTAACATGTTACATTACACCGAAATATTACAAGTCAGTCGCCGGCTTTAGAATAAAAGCTGCCAGTGGTACAATTCCGTGATTTTCGTTTTGGTTACCTCGTGACTATCTTTTGATCTTACGTTGTCGAATTTGTCATTATTTTTATTATTATTGAATATCTATGTAAATTCCTCATTGCACTATCAAATCATGCGGCAAAATTACAGAAAATTTTGTAGTCGATAATAAACTACTTTATGCTTCATTTGCATTGGGTAAACGACATATACAGTGAGTCCCAGAAGAAATGTCTAAATTCATTTAAAATTCAGCGGTAAGTTTTTTCAAAAAACGCTCGTACCCGTCGATTATGATTTTTTAATTTTTTTTTTGGGGTAATTTCATGTATACAGGGTAGCTCAAAAATAAGTTACGACCATCAACTTCATTTTTTCAAATGAAAACATATATTTTTTATTTCATTTTTGAATTTTGCATTGAATTCTAAGCATGTTTCATGTACCATGTTCTATACATAAACTAAACAGTGATTGAAAAAATTAGGATTGAACATATCTATAAGTAAGACCTGTTTATTAAAAAAAAACACAACAAAATCAAATTAAATGTTGAAAATGTGCGCCATTTACGGCTTGACAATATCCAAGACGACCAATAAACTCTCTTTGCACGTTTCCAACCATTTCCGGAGTTATGACACGCACTTCTCTTCGGATCCTTTCTTTCAACTCCTGCATATTGTTTGGCCTGTTAACAAATACTTTTGATTTGAGGTAACCCCCAAAAAAAAGTCCAGCGGAGTTAGGTCTGGCGACCCAGCAGGCCATTCGATAGGTCCTCTTCTTCCAATCCACCGATTGGGAAAGGTTTCATCCAAAAATGTGCGCACAGTGGCCGCATAGTGCGGAGGAGCACCATCTTGTTGGAATATCAGTTCTTCTTCATGGGAGTCTGGATCCAATGGATCCGGAAATAAAGCCACTAATGCTGGAATTAATTCTAGTTGGAGAAATTCGAGATATACTTGTCCAGTTAAAGACTGTTCAAAGAAAAATGGACCAATTACTCTTTCGCGTATGATTCCACACAAAACATTTATTTTCTTTGGGTACTGGCTGTGAACCTCTATCATCCAATGCGGATTTTCTGTTGCCCAATATCGACAATTTTGTCTGTTCACATTACAATTCAAATAGAACGGAGCTTCATCCGAAAAAATAATATTTTTTACTAAATTATTATCTAGATTGCACATATTTGGCATGCGTCCGCAAAACTCACTTCGCCTATCGAAATCATCTTCAAATAACTCATGCACTGGAATAACTTTGTATGGGTGATATTTGTGCCTTTGAACTACTCGGTGAACAACAGATTTCGGCATATGTAAATCGGCGCGACAGGGGAGTACATGGATTTTCTTCCAAGGAAAGCAAAACGTCAAGTTGTTCATTTTCATCTCGAGTAGGACGACCAGATTTAGGCAAATCTCTAACATGATCGAATTCTCTAAACTTACCCTCTATTCTACTCACCATCTTTTGACATATGGGAGGACGATCAGGATGGATTTCATTAAATAATTGGGCTGTTTCTATTTGAGTACGTGTTTTATCACCAAACCCAACCATGCATAGAATTTCGTTTTTTTCCCGTTCCGTTAACTTCACCATTATTGTGAAAACCGCAATTATTTTGAAACTACGCTTGACAATAATTATACTTATTTGAAATAAAATTGTCATACAGTTTCTATGGAAATAATCGGTGATAGTGAGACAGTACACTCTTACTTATTATGGAGCCCAAAATGCAATATTGCCAGAAGATTTGATAGATCGTTGGATTCCCTAAATGATATGTTCAATCCTAATTTTTTCAATAACTGTTGAGTTTATGTATAGGACATGGTACATGAAACATGCTTAGAATTCAATGCAAAATTAAAAAATGAAATAAAAAATATATGTTTTCATTTAAAAAAATGAAGTTGATGGTCGTAACTTATTTTTGAGCTACCCTGTATACATGAAATTACCACAAAAAAAAAATTAAAAAATCAAAATCGACGGGTACGAGCGTTTTTTGAAAAAACGTACCGCTGAATTTTAAATGAATTTAGACATTTCTTCTGTGACTCACTGTATAGGATCCTAAAATAGTTGGTCAGGCTTCCATAGCTCCTATACGAATTAAGTTAGGAATTTTAAATTTTAAAAAATTAAGTAATTTGTCCTAACTATGGGCTTACAAGCGTATTTCGAAAAAAAAAACAGTTGAATTTTAAATGAATTTGTTCCAAACTTACGCTCTCACTGTATAGTATTAAAGTTCTATATTTTTACTAAACTTACCAATTACGGTTAAATTCACTCGACTATTCCTGGTTTGTCCCAATTTAAAGTCAACGCGACACCTATACACCGCCTGGTCCGATTCACGAATGTGATCTATACCGAGTTCTGCTGGTTGCTTATCCTGAAGAAAGTATGCCCTGTTTGAAAACACTTTTTCGTCAGACCACCTTTCTGCTATCGAAAAGTCCCTATCGCGCCCGTCAACACTGAAAAAAAAATATATTGTTTAGTACGTGAATTTTATTTTATTTTATTTTAATACAGTACACACTACAAGAAAAATAAAATGTGAAGGTCTCTTAAGTTCACACAACAACATAGACACATAATATATGACGCAAGGCGATATTTCATCGTCTATTTATCATTTTTGCTGAAAATTTACTTTATATCATTGTGCTGATACAAACTAGAACAGCAAAATTTCCTTTTTTCTTCTAGACTATTAGGAACTATTTATTATCAAGCCTGGTACCAATAAAATTTCGTATAAAAATTTGACATGTACATATAGATTGTCACTTTCTTATTAACTCTTCAAGCATATTTTTCTTTAAAACCCCCAAATTTTATAATAATCAAAGTTTAGCATTTGACTGTTTTCCTATGCCGTCATAGCCAACTAGGAGTGACTGAACTCCAAATCAGCTGCAAAGTCGCCATATAAAAATATAAATAGTTCGAAAACTACAAATTTCCGGAATTGACATCTTATACAATCTAACCCTTATTTTTAATGCTAAATAGAAAATAATAATAAAATTTGGGGGTTTCCATTGGAAAATGTAGATTATTTCCAGTTTTCGCAATCTCATTTTTAATTGTTTGAACACTCTGTATTAATAGTTACCAAAATATTATAAAAAATCTATTTTGATACGTCCTTTTCAACAAGAAATCCAACCCAAATTAAATAATTAGGCTTCCTTATAGGAAAAATTAATAATTCATTTAAGTTTTTCACACGTCATTTTAGACATAAAACTTTAAATATGTCAAACATGCTCAGACTTAGATAATATATGACGTATAAAATCTGGCTAGAATCTTGCGTCAAATTCAAAAATGTATGTATGTCTCTTAAAATTACTGCACATACTTAGTTAACACCCTGTATAGATCGAGGCGGTAGTAGCGGCAACGCCGCAATGCTGAAAATATTTAAGATCGATGCAGCATGTGCAATTATCCGAGTGCAAACTTTTGAAATGTTTTCCATATACGTCTAACCTACCATAGACCATCAATCCTCTGTATATGGTATTGTTTGATTCCTATCTTGTTTCAGTAGAGATGAGCATTTACTCGTATTTGTCTCTTTATTCGCATCTATTGGACCTTCCGTTGGTTGTTCAAAAATGGAACCATTAATATGCTTCAAAACACATTATAGAAGCTTTTAATCTTGGAGAGAAGCAATTTAAAACGTGTTAAAGAGGCCGCAGCGCTCCGCTCAAAGATAATATTTCACAAATTTTACGCTGCTAATTCACTCTATTCCCAAAGTAGTATAAAGTTATTTATAGGATATTAAACGGCGAACGTAGTAATAAGTTGAAAACCAAACAGTGTGGAAAATGGTTTTTGTACACGCCCATTACCGACCAAAAGGAGATTCATGATTCGAATTGTATACAGGGTGTCCCAGAATATGTGGGCAATCTCCCGAATTCAGATTGAGCACATGAAAATAATATGACACGTTCCTATAATTTTTTCTTGTACGACCTTCTACGGAGATGCTAGCCCCATAAAGAACACCCATGGAAATTTGTTTCATTTTAAATAAGTTTTTTCTATTTTGGTTCCATATGAAAGCTTTTTCGATACCGTTTTTTTCATTTTAAAAGGTTGGTGGTATTGCTGTGTATGTTTGGTTACATAATGAACAGTTCCTAAACTAACCTCACAATCACAAGTTTAGATCAACACGTAATATATTCTGTTCATAAACTCATAAACTCATAAACTCATTTTATTCATACTGTGGCTATACATAGTACAGATGTATACGTCAGGTTTTAAAATTAAGAAAATAGTAAAATACACACCAACTAGAAATTCACAAACAATATTAACATAAAATCAACAACAAAATGACGATTATGTGACTAGAATAGCATAAGTTAGACAAATATTTTCCACATAAAACATTTTTTTTTAAAAAGTCATATCTTGAGATAAAATTAAGTTTATATACTATCGATAAAAAAATCTTTAGTAGAATAATAACATTTGTTTAATAATATATTTTTAATTTCTTTCTTAAACTGGTCGTATTGTAACTCCTTTATATAATTTGGTAATTTATTAAATAGTTTTTTCCCGGCATATACCGGGGATCTTTCAACTTTTGTCAAATTATGACTATCGATAGTAAAGAGGGGACCCCCTCTCGTGCGGTAACTATGATAGTCCGAATTCTTTAAAAACCTATGCGCATTTTGTTTCACAAACAATAAAGTTTTAAAAATGTATATGCATGGAAAGGTCATAATCCTATGTGCAATAAATGTTGGTCTGCAGCTCGCCCTAAGGTCCAGACCAAAAATGCAACGAATTGCCTTTTTCTGGGAAATAAAGACTCTCTCCCACTCCACACTTGCTCCCCAAAGTGGAGTATTATAGCTAAGGTGACTATAGATAAAAGAGTAATACATAGTGATAAGTGTCTCCTGGTTTACGGTATGCTTTAGCCGATATATGGAGTATACCCCCTTATTAACCTTACTGCAGATATGGTCAATCTGCGCAGTCCAGTTTACTAAACTATCCAGGTAAATACCTAAGAACTTGGTAGTGTCTGAGCAGTTGATAGTCTCTACCTCCACTTTTTGTTTTCTAACTGAACTACAAAAATTCAGGCAGATTGTCTTGCTGACATTCAAAATTAAATTATTTGATGCGCACCATGCGCTGAATTGTTCTATAATCCTTAACATTTTCAATCTGAGCTCGTCCGGACTCGATGCTGAGACCACCACCGTTGTATCATCAGCAAACATTATTTTTATACCCTCCTTGATGTAATCAGGCATCTCGTTGACATATAAAAGAAACAGAAGTGGTCCCAGAACCGAGCCCTGGGGGACCCCTATGTCAATGTGTGCATCTTCAGTCAGATCATTACCCACCTTTACGCGCATCTTCCTGTTTGTAAGATATGATTCTAACAGTCTTAAGATATTTTCTCTAAAGCCATACACATACAGTTTGTTTAAAATGAACGTCACATTAAGGCTATCAAAAGCACGAGACAGATCAAAGTTACAAAGATATCAATTTAAAGCTAATAAATACCCTGTACACTAATTATACTTATTTATTATTAAAAGTGCAGTTGTTATAAACATTTATTGTGACCGTACTTGTGTCTGGAGCGTTAATTCTAAAATCGGGCATAGTGTGTGTGTTTGCAACGTTTTGTTCAGGATTAGTCCATATTTGCGGATCCAATAATCCACTTTTATTAAGAACTGGTTGTAAAAAATTAATGTATAGGTAGGTACTGTACAATTTTTTTACCTTTAAACTTAAGTAAATGCTATTTCCAGCCTCAGTTATAAACTTATTGATATCCTCTAAATCTAAAATGGAAGATTTTTTGGGCTTGTAGTTCTCAGATTGCCTTTTTAAAAAGGCTTGAACGAAGGCTTTTCACTATTTCTAGAAACACCCTTCTCAGTACACCAGGTTGTGAAGGTATTGTAGTCTTTTACGTATACTTCCTTGGACTTTTTTGGTAAATGTTGATCCAATGTATTATTTGCAATTTCCCTTAACTCAGGAGGAGTTAAATTAATAATATCTTCTTGATCCATTATTGATTAATTTTAAGAAAGATTTCAATATTCGCGACAAAATGGCGGACACGTATAATTTATCAATGCTTACTTGATAAATAATTTGACTATTGCCAACATAAAATTTAAACATACAAATTTACAAAATTTTTATGGCATTTAATTATGTGTTTTTTTATTAAAAAATACACAAAATAGAAAAAGTAGTATAAAGTACGTGCTATTATAGCACTTGTCCACTTAGAAACCTCGCCGCAAGCGGCTCGTTTCCTAACATGGACGCGTGCTAAAATATCATGCTTTATAAAACTTGTACTTTAATATACTATTTTCTATTTGGGTTTCATAATGGCTATATTATGAAATGCAAAAAAATTGAATATTAACCGCCACTTTATGAAACTGAATTTTTATTTTTTATGTTGGCAGCAAGTAGGGTTCGATTTTTAGGCTTACTTCGATTTCGTTGAAATTTAATAATGTGATTCAGTTAATATTATGCCCGAAATTTACATTTTTTTAAAAATATACATTTTATGTAGACCATGACGGGTATCGAAAAAAACGAAAAGGATAGTACAGTCAGTTGTGTAATAATGAAAAATTCTTCTGTTTCTGTCAGAATATTTAGGTTGTCTAAGTTGTTTTATATTTTCTAATTAATAGTAAAAAATCAGTTTGTCCTGATTATACAGCCAATGTAAACTAAATTATGACATGTCATGACATGGTATATTAGAAGTGTATTTTAATGGTAAATATAAGCCATTTTTTAGTATGTAATTGCTTCAATTAAAACAAATCCGATTGTAATAATAAATAATAACTAAGTATATGTGAAACATATCTAAGGCATAATGGAGAACAATTTGAGAAATATTTATGAGAAAGATCGATAAACGTATTTGTTGGCATGTCATCCTAAAAAAAATTGTATATTTTTTAAAATTTAAAATTCCCAAAAACATCCCGTATATCAAAAACGAGAAGGTCTAGAAAATTCTAATTTGGGCATTTTTGTTTCACAATAAAGTAGCAAAGTGCTGCGAAAACCGCATCCTTCTATCTTTACTACTAACGAAGATACCCGGTAAAACCATCGAAAAATGAATACCCTGTACGTTTTTTTTCTTTAGTTTATATTTGCCAGTAGAGAATGAGAAATACATCGAATTAGTGCATTAGTTTACTTTTTAAACTTCATTTTTGAACCAGCTCCATAAACAACAGTCTAGTGGCTTTAGATCTGGTGATCTTGGAGGCCAATTAATAGAACCACCGTAGCCAATCCAAAACTCTGGAAACCTTTCATCCAAATATTACTTGTTCTGTTGAGTTCCATCGTGCTAATAACCCAGTTACATTCTGATGTTTACAGGAACATCCTCCTCCAGTTGGCCTTATAATTCATTTCGTTAAAAAAGTAGTTCTCAAAAATTAGGTAAATTTTAAGTTCGATTCAAGCATATGTTATTTGAACGTTAAATAAAATTAAATTAATCATTTTAATTTCGTCAAAAATTTGTTTTGCTTAGAAACAGTGCGTATCAAAATAATCCAGAAGGGAAATGTCGCCCGTTGAATGCTGTGAAAGACGGTGTTAATTAAGCTAATAGTGAAGCTAAAGCGACTTAAATAACCGGAATTTGGATTAAGCTAATGTATATTCAGAGAACTCTTCTGTGTATGTTGGATGAGATTCCTGGCTTAAAGCCGAAACTGTTGGAAGATACAGTTTTGAATTAATTATAGATTAGCGATATGAATTTAAAAGAATAGAAAATTAACTTATATTTACGAGTAGGTACGTGACCTTTTATAGATAATATTATTCCTTCTATCCGCAAAAAAGGAAAGAGTAAAATCCTGGCAATGTACTATGCCGGCCATTGAATTCCATCAATATTTATTTGCCCATCATTTATTTCTGCTAAAGGTTCTTCTTATACCGTTTCGACTTTCTCTGTGATGCTTGTATGCCACAACATCATCTCATCGGGAGCCCACGCGTTAGTATTTGCTTAGGGAGTTGTGGAAAATAGACATATATATATATAAAACCAGTTCGGAACAACGATACCAATAATTGACAACTTCTTTTTTTGTTATGATCAATCACAAGCACTATAGGAAAAATCCTTTAAGGCACTTTGGTGCGTGTGCGAATTAGGCGATTCACGTTGGAGGTTATATTGGTTGGGAAAAACAGGAAGGTCGTTCCATAAAGATGGTCATCCAGATGAAAGAGTTCTTAAAGAGCAATGGTTTGACGTATATTTCTGCTATTCGTCGCTCTAGGCGGAATACAGAGGGCAGGGTCAGCCGAGCACTTTCCATGGAAATATCTGTAACAGTCAAATCCCCAACCTGTCTTCGATGTTCTAGGCTGTCGAGGCTCTTCTTCAGCTCGTGGTCTCTGATCAGACGAATTACCCTCCTTTCGATGGAATCCAGTAGCCGAAGGGTATGTCTGGGTGCAGAGCTCCAGACATGAGAGCAGTACTATAGTGATGTACTCTCGCTTTGTATAGTATTAAAAGTTGTTGAGGTGTGTACAACTTTTTGGTTCGGAAGTTTCTGAGAAGCTATCTTGACGATTGCCACAACATGATTATGCCAAGACATATTTCCTCCCGGATAGACGCCCAGCGAATTACTAGATGAAGCCAGTAGGATTGCGTGTCCTGCCATGATTATATCCGGTTCTGCAATGTTAACCTTCTTAGAGAAAACTGCTGTCTGGGTGTTCTTAGCGTTAAATTCGACTTGGTTAATGTCACGGTAACTAAAGCATGTTTGGTATTTAATCTTACCCAAAATTATCTTATCTATAATTTTTCCATTGAAGATGAGGTATGGGCCTTCGAAACATGGAAATTAAAAACTTAACTATTTTTTTATTAAACTAGTGGAGCACACTATGAGTTCCTTTTCCTCTTCAGAAAAAACTTGGTTTATGGTATTGAATACAATTATTAGAAAATATTATTTAGGAAATAACATCCGATGATCAATAACTGAGAACTAAATCATGATTGGTATTTAATCTACCCCAACAATTCTATTCGGTTCGCCATACTGTCCGCCATGTCCATTTAATTTTTACCTTTTGAAAATTATTTTCGGCTATCATCCAAAAATCGAGTTAAAAACTATGAGGTTTTCCTTTTAGATTCTTTTCTCAAGTTTTTCATTAATTTATTTTTATCTATAATTTTTCCACTGAAGATGAGGGTAAGTGCCTTCGAAACATGTATGGAAATTAAAAACTTAGCTATGTTTTATTAAACTAGTGGAGCAGACAATGAGTTTCTTTTCCTCTTCAGAAAAAACTTTGATCATGGTATTGAATACATTTATTAGAAAAGATTATTTCGGAAATAACATCAGATGATGAAATTTTATTTCCTATGCTAATATGACAAGCGATCAGGAAATTAAAGAAATTAGATAATCCTAACTAGGGAGGATATTGTTTAAAATAAAAAAAATGTAGGCTGATGGTTATTAAATTTGGTACGCAGAATGATTTTGATTTCCAAGTGACTTTCCTTACTAAAATTTCTTGATATTTTGTGAAGAAGAGACATTTTAACTAGACAGAATTAGTATATTACGTACCGAGGTGGAAAGTGTTTCATTCTAGTCGAGACAGCCGGTAGTTAACCGAGGCGCGAAGCGGTGAGGTTCACTAAATCTCGATACAGTACTTGAAACTTTTCACCGAGGTTTGTATACTGTTTTATTTACAACCACATCTAACATCCACTTCTTATTATTTTGAATTAAAATTATTAATAAAAAATAAATGTCATTTTTACTTTTCCATTGAAAAATTAGACAGAAATTTCAAATAACCGCAGGTGGTAGAATAACGTAGGTAATAATATACATAAAGATGGCAAATATCATTTTTTGAATATGGTTTCCGATGGTATCAGATGAGGAATTTGATTTTGCTGCTACTCCACCAGAAATTCGAGAAGTTGAAGAAGTAGAAGAAGATCTTCTGCCAACTAAAAGCCGCCCGAGATATGACAAGGCATATAACTGTTTCAAAGAATGGTGTACGGGAAACAAAGTTCAAAATCCAGGTTCTGAGTCGGCGCTACTAGCTTATTTCAGTGAAAATGCCAAGACAAAGAAGATATCAACGATTTGGTCACAATATTCAATGCTGACGAACACTCTATCAATTAGGGAAAAAGGTAGATGAAATGTCATTATTACATGCATGGTTGTAAATAAATGAAACTAATGCTCCGGCCAAGGCCTGCTTGATTGATAAAAAAATCAAATTATGATAAATTTTATTATTTATTCAAAAAGCCCTAGAACTCAAATGTTCAAATTTCGATTCGGAAATTGTTTGTCATTTATACCTATAAGTTCGCCTAACCTTGGACACACTGTATATTTGTTGATTTTAATAAATATTTTTGATTTAATTGTAAAGTCTAATTTTTTTGTAACATCAAAGTACAAAAATCGATCCACAAATAAATAAAACCCTTCCTACGAAGACCTCCCTTTAAACACAAATAATATAAGAGGAGCGTGTGTTTATTTTATCCATACGATCCCTCTTTCACCCAAAATGTTAAGCCACAGTATTGGCTTCGAATGTCAATATTGTCTTATACATGAAACATCGTAGAGAAACGGAATATGTTATTTAATCTACGGAACACGAGGCGTCAGAAACTAATTATTCTCCTAAATATTTCATTTGCCTGCTGGCTGTGAATATTGATTAATTTCGGGGATTTATTTTAAACAATTCCATTATCTAAAGAGGTACAATATCTGAACGGTTGATTTTAATCTTGGAGCACTTGAAGAAACCAGAAGGGCCATTCTCACTTGTCGATACTTCCGTGAATGTCACTAGACATTAGATCTACCATCATTACGAATGATAATGAGTCTATCTATGAACCGAATAGTGTAGTAAATTTAAATCATTTAAATATTTGTTGAATTTATTTTTGTCGATCATGAGGAACTGTCCTATATTGGGTTGTGGAAATACCAGACAGAAAAAGGGAAACTCACATGTAATATTTTTCACAGGTATATACAACATTTCCAAGATAAGGAGGGCCAGTACAGGGATTTCGGAAACCGTAAGAGATATCAAGTCAGTTAAATGAGGGTAAAGTTGCGCATTTACGTGCCTAATAATATGCCGTTTAGAAAGTTTTAAAATTCCGAGTAGTTCCGGAAATATCCGGAAAAAACGAAATTCTGAAAAATGGTTTTATTGTTTTCCTGAGTTTTTTTGAGATCGAATTCTAAAGTAAATTGCACTTTTGCATTGCCACTCCACACAACATCAGGAAATTTTGGGATACGGTCCTGTATTTCTCCTAATTTTATAAATAATATTTCATAAGTAAGCTCTAAATTTTTTACTTATATTGGACTAGCTTAATAATTAACAAATAATTTAATAATAAACCACAAATAAGTGAACAAAAATCATTCCAAAACAGTAATAAACGAACAACGAAAAAAGTAAGGAACTACATAATCAGGTGTTCAAAATGATTTCCGTTATTCTCGAAGCACAAATAACATCTTCTAACTGCCACATAACAGTTTTTTTGAGATAAAATAAAACATGCGATAGAATATCAAACTTTTCAGCATTTGTAAATTTATGTTCCATATTTTCTGGAAAATAGAAAACTTCTTAAAACGCTCTTAAACGATCACAATGGGAATGTCAAGTGAAACAAATCACGCGTCACCATCTTAATTTTTTTGTTTCAAGCGCCTACTTTTCTTTTAAATCCCGAATCAACAGAAGTTTGAAATAATGTTTCTGTATTTTGTTCAATTATTTGTGGTTTATTATTAAATTATTTGTTATTTATTGAACTAGTCCAACATAAGTAAAAATTTAGAGCTCACTTATGAGATATTATCTATAAAATTAGGAGAAATACAGGACCGTATCCCAAAATTTTCTGTTATTGTTCAAAAAACCCTCGAAACGTCATTAAACCACAATGTGTTATACATCGTTGCATTCGGAAGAAAAAAGCTATCAAATTCCAATATCAGAAAAACAGGACCGTATTAAAAAAAAGAAAGTTGATAACTTCAAAAACGATTCGTCGGATTACAAAACAATTAACGCTGTTAGATAGAGCGGAAAAAGTGGCAATGCAAAAGTGCAATTTACTTTAGAATTCGATCTTAAAAAACCCAGAAAACAATAAAACGATTTTTCAGAATTTCGGTATTTTTTCGGAGAGCTCCGGAATTTCTCGGAATTTTGAAACTTTCTAAATGGCATATTATTAGGCACGTAAATGCGTAACTTTACCTCCATTTAACCGACTTCGTATCTCTTAGGGTTTCCGAGATCCCTGTACTGGCCCTCTTGGACACGTTATATACAGGTTTGACAAATATCTATTACAATCAACAAACCCGGAGAGAGAACGTAATATATCAGCTATAAATTAGATAGAGGGAAGCAACTGTCCCCGTCGTATCTTAAAGCATATTGATTTCTCCTTCCACCATCAACCAATAGACATATAACAGACATAAAACATTAAATATGTAAAACAAGCTTAGGCTTAGGTATGAAAACCGCCTAGAATCTTGCATAGAATTAAAAAATATAATAATATATGTATAGTTCCATTTAAAATAAGCCAGTTGACACCGACTTCCGATATAAACGGAAAATAAACGTCAATATTATCATACTGTACAATTTTCAAAATTTTCTTATGTATAGTTTTTCCTATATAGATCGAGGCGGTTCCCCGTGGGACACTCCGTATATATTCCAAAAATATTGTTACATTGTACAGGGTGTTCCATTTTCGACACTTTTATAGGGTATCTCGGTAATTGTTAGTGCTATCAAAAAAGTAATGTAGGTGTCATGGGATGTGCTCTTTTTGGGTCAAACTTAAAATGGTAAAATCAAAATTAGAAAATTTTCGCTTTCAAAATTACCATATATCTTCTTAGTTAAAAGAAATACAGAAAAATGTTTTATGCAGAAGTTTTTTTATATTGATTGTTGAATAATCTGCCGTTTTCAGAATAAGTATACGGGGTCAGGTAAAAATGTTATCGGACATAACCTCATTTTTTTAAATGAAATACCCTGTATATTTTAATCTAAAAAGATACTATTTAAAATTCTCTTTTCAAATATATAACACACCATGGATGATATTGGATTTATTAAACTTTATTACTTTAAACCCCAGTAGACCATGAAACAAAAGCTAATATCCTAGAAACAACTATGTTGATTATTAACATTTAACGTCAATTTCATTTCTACATATTCATTTGCGAAAATGACCTATCAACATTTAGAAAATTTGATATGATATCAGTTTATATTGAAAGTGGAAAAAACGCAGGAATGGCGCAAAATGTATAGTTTGTTCGCTATCCGGAAAGACGGTAACCATTTAAGGACATATTCCGAATATTTGCGATGATTGCCGTTATTTTTTAACTTAATCTGAATATTTTATTTCGTTTCAAAGTAATAAAGTTTAAATAAATCGCCTAGGAAACCAATATCATCCATGGTGTATTATAGTATATTTGAAAGGAGAATTTAAAATGCTATCGTTTTAGATTAAAATATACAGGGTGTTCCATTTTAAAAAATGAGGTTAGGTCCGATAACTTTATTACCTGACCCCGTATACTTATTCTGAAAACGGCAGTTTATTCAACAATCAATATGAAGAAAATTCTGTATGAAATATTTTTCTATATGTCTTTTAATTAAGAAAATATGGGGTAACTTTGAAATTGTCAATTTTTTGATTTTCCCCCGTATCTCTCAAGCGAGCAAAAATTTCCAAATTTTGATTTTACCGTTTTAAGTTTGACCCAAAAACAGCACATGACACCTACATTACTTTTTCGATAGCACTTACAATTACGGAGATACCCTATAAAAGTGTCGAAAATGGGACACCCTTTACATACCTAATGTATGTCATTACCTGGTTACGCCACTGATTTAGGTATTATACATTGAAGACTTAGCAACACAAAGGAACTTAAGGAAATTAAATTGTAATGCAATAAATTCAAAATACATAATAAATTCATTTTGGATATGAGTAAAATAAAATATTGAAATTTTTTAAAAGTTTTCACTAAATCACTAAATTGAAAAAATCCCTATATCTAGTGAACAACAATAATCTAGGCAACACTGTATCGTAGACTAGCCTTGATAAGGCTGTGAGAGGAGAGTACAAAAATCCCCTTACAGTGGTAGAGGGGGAAATCAAGCGAATTAGTATACAACAACGAAATCTTTCTTCTTTATTTAATTTATAAAATAAATGATATATTACTGTATCACCTTTATACAGTATAGTACAATATTAAACTTATAATAATAATATGTGAACAAAATATTTATAGACATTAATTTCTATAATATTTGCATTGAAAAGGCATCAGGTTCTTAATTTAATGACCATAATTCATAATTGTTATACATAATAACCTTAATCTAATTCATGATCAAAATTTATGTCAGGCGGCCATATGTGTAGTAGTTTATTTATGCCGTTTTCTCATACACGGTAATATTACATGCTATTCTCCTTATTTTATTCGCATATACTTTATAATAAAAACAAAGCAAATTATAATAAATTGAAATTCAAGTTCTCCACTTTCTTTAGCCAATTTATTGTCCCTTCTCATTCAAGATTTCAATTCTTCAGTTCTTTATCGTCTTAATTTCTCGGTCAACAATTATGTATCGATTAACTTACTGGAATAATAATCCCAACAGTTGGGAAAGGGTTTTGTTTCCATAATTACGAGGGATGCTACAAAATACTTCTCTCACACAATTAAACAATTGATGTGGTGCACTTGGGGAATCGATCATCCTAGAAATACTTCTGTTGAATTTCAATGTAAGAATAAATATAAAGCCTATCATATCGCTTCAATATGCTTTCCTATCGGTCTAATATCTTGGTCTAATATGTTCTTCACGTCTGAAGAGAGTCTGTCATGTTGAAGCTAGCGAAATCAAAGTAGATCTATATAAATCACAGCGTAATTTATTTTATTGGAGTTAGCCGCTGAATCATTGATATGTATTGGAATATATTACGAAAGGTGCAACTTTTCTTCATAGTTTTTATAGCTTCTCTATTACTTTCTTTGTCGGCATCCATTTAACGGGAAGGAATTGATATAGCAGATCCACTCACCGAAAAAGATGCAGTCATATTAATCCCCCTGGTGGAGATGCATGTAGCCAGACAACTTGGTTCAATGGAAAATAAACTAAACCCGATCAGCAAAACAACTTGTACAAAACATATAGACTGAACAAGTAACCTGTAGCATCTCCCACCATAAGAAAAACATGCCGAAGTTATTAAAATACAATGGAAACAATTTAAGAAATATTGCCGACGGCATTATCAGACATTGTCTTATCGATAGACGAGTTGAATGTATGAAAATACCAATAAATTACTTCTGCAGAAGAGGCAGGAATAAGAAGGAGACGATACAGCACTTCGTATGTGAATGTCCTCGCAAACTGACAGCTTAACTATCTAGGAAAGCTATCCTGTAGTGGATTCGAGGCAGTAAAAGTGTATCAAAAACCTCGTTTTAGGGACATGTAAAATCCTTCATCAATAGAATAGCTGCACAACCATCAGAGACACATCTGATGCATGCGGGTTCCGCGAAACATGTGTGTTATAAAATTTCAAGGGACTATCTGGGACCGTTTGACGGAAGCCGTAGTTTCATTTTAATCAAGCCTAATATACACTTGCCGGCACAAAATAGCGCCATCCTGAAATTTTGGTGAATTTTAATATTTTATTACTTTTTTATTTTTTATAGGATTTTCATGATTTTGTTACCAGTTTTTAGATCCGTTTATTTTCTTAATTATTTTATAAAGTAACATTTTTCGATTATGCTATATTATACAGGAGTAAATCAAACTCTTGTTTTTTGTTGTAATTTCAAAACACCCTGTAGAAAAATTGAGGTGGATAATTTTATTTACATACCTTCTTTCTTGTCATCCTTGATGTATTCTAAACATTTCGTTTCTTGATTCATTCCATTATCTCATTTCTGTTGCGAACTACAAAATTTTAAATGAAACTTTGTAATATTTAGAATATGTATGTCATGGGTATTTCTACCGAAGCCCGCACCAATCCTGTATGTGTTGAGCTCTAATCGCCCACCGTTACATTGAGGAAATCCTCCAAGAAGTTGTTGTTCAATTTGTTCGTTTCATTGGGAACCAATTTACATTAATGCATGATAATGCTAGACCTCACGTTGCACATGTAGTGAGCGAATATCTGGATAAAGTTGGACTTCCAAGATTGGAATGGCCCGCATGTAGCCCGGATCTCAAGTAGTAAGGGCGGTACTAGGGCGCGCTGCCTGTGGGCGGTGCTAGGGCGCGCTTTTCCCGGAAGCCGTGGCTCTCGCGGTTCGCGGTCTGAGGTGTGGCGGTGAGTCATACGCGGTCTGAGGTGTGGTGAGTCATACGCGGTTCGAGGTGTGGTGGTTTGGTGCGACGACGACTCGCTGAGTCATTAACGATAAGAACTGTCATTTAGAGGTTGTCGCGGCGGGTTCGCGGTCTGAGGTGTGGCGCGTGAGTCATACACGGTTCGAGGTGTGTGTGTGTGCGACGACGACTCGCTGAGTCATTAGCGGTGGTGGAAGACGGGGACTGTTTTAAACCCGTGGTATAGGTTTGCCGATGATGGCGGAGGACCCGCTGTTTTTCGCTGAGTCATAAGAACCGTCATTTAGCGGATGTCACGGGGGCGTTTCGCTGTTTGATGAGGTTAGCACTCGCTGTTTTTCGCTGAGTCACGATATTTTGACTACGGTGGGAAGATGAGATGCTAACGCTATGATGGTAGTTTGTTACATAGACAGTCACTTTGTGTATGGTGGTGATGACGTCACTGATCCCAAGTCACGTGATCATTGATGTCCCGGGCGTGTCTAATATTCTGAAAAAAGTTTCCACCTACTAGGCTCAAATCACCGTTCTCTAGTTTACTAGTCATAGAAATTATGAGCTCTCAGAGATTGTTCGAAGAAACCGCAGCATAGTTATACGGATGATAGATGTGGTGGCGTGAAATAACTAACAAATATATTTTTCAATATTAAATAGTACTGAAAACTGTTAATAATATCAATATAACTACTATGGTAGTACTGATGACATTGATGTACGCTTAATTAACCAAATTGTCAAGAAGATGCTTAATAATATGCAATGGTGACTGTTACTATAAAATACTGACTAGATAAGTTCACTGTTTTTGCTTTAACAGCAGGCATCTATATATTATGCGGTAGTTAAAAGCGCGTTTATTGATTATTGATCGTGTTTGCAACAATGTAGTAGGAGGTAACCGCAGCTATAAAATCGTATTAGTAATAAAGGTAAAAAAAAAACACAAGAAGAACTATATTTTATTAACAATATCAAAAAAAAACAGACATAAAAGTATAAATGGTAATAAAACCTTCTAAAATCAGCTGTAATTATTAGGGAAAAATATAGGCTTTAAACCCTGTTCAGTAAATATGGTCGTAGTCACACTGTATATATCATGTTTGTCTGTAAATATTCCCTTTATATCAAATAGTTGCCAGAAATTATTAGATTATAAAATATTAGATGTTTCAAAATGGTATTATGGGTAAGTAACTGTAATCAATACTTAACAGTATCATACAAAGCGCAGGAATTCAGGTATCATAGGTAAAAAAGATAAGGGTATGCTTTTATTAACAAAACATATGTATAATATTTACAAATATACACTAAAAATAACATAAATAAACACACATAGTCATACAGTGCTAATATAAAGCAAAATATATACAAAATGTTTCAAAGTATAAATTTAATAGGGTACGCTTATGGAGAATATTAACAGTGAAAGTAGCCTAATGTGATGCTGAACTTTTTAGTATATACACATGCATGTAAAAGGTATCAATGCAGTCTAAATAAGAAAACATGTATTGGGGTAGGTAGCATTAGAAAACCATTATCAGGCACAGTTGCAATATATTACAATAAAATATAGGGTAAACCTGATAGCAATTTATGGGGTAGATGACTTTGGGGATAATAAATGCGGTTTGTGTGTAACATTCTCTTATAATTAAAAACAGAAGAAGGTACTGGAATATGCATTAAAGACCGAGTATTCACAAAAGTTGCAGTTGTTTACATTAATAGTATTATTGTCAACATTGAAAGAAAAAACAGAGGCGGACTAAAAACAGTTTCTATGATCAAAATCAGCGTAATAACAGTCCAAATTTTCAGAAAAACATACACTAAACCCTCTTTTAAACAGGAACACTATAATAAGACACTAAACAGCTGAAATAAACAGGAAACAGCTGTTAAACTACTCTTTTTAAACAGGAAAACACTAGTGTTTCTGTTGTGTCAGTGTTTTGTCAGTGTTGTCTTATTGTTGTCTTATTGTTGTCTTATTGTTGTCTTAGTGCTGTGTCACTGTTGTGTCAGTGTTTTTGTCAGTGTTTTCTGCAGTGTTTTGCGCAGTGTTGTTGTTCTGTATACGTTGTGTAAGTGTTTTAGCTGTTTATGGGAACATACAACGTAAATCAGAGACGATTATACCAAAAATAGCTTACACCTGGACGGTTCATCATTAAATCTTGATCAAAACAAGGCTTCTTAACCTGAAAACCACTTAAACCCCTTTTAGAGTACAAGAACAAGGTAGTGTTTTTGTAGTGTTATGTCAGTGGTTACGCAGGTACTGTTTTTGTTATTGGCTACATGGCGTAGGCGTTTAATAAACCCTAAAGACGACATTTCGAAAAACGTGGCAATAGGTTTACACTACGCATAATAGTTACATTAATAAAATCCATATTACACCTAGAAATGTTTTTATTATAGTTAAACAGTTTCTATGTCTCAGAACAAAGTAAATTAACGTAATTGTGTTGTACATCGTACGCCTATGGAAATATTAACAGTGAAAAGTGGATTAATGCGACGCGGAACTTTTAGCATATTAAATTAGCCATCATACATTTAGAATAGAATTATATATTTAAAAATAGGCCTCAAGAAAGGTATTTAATAAAGTTTGAACTGAAAATATTCATAAGCAAACGATTCCAATAAAGTATCAAAGAATAATAATCAAGTACGTTCCTGAAATTGATATAATAATAAGGCGCCGCCAGCAGCACCTGCATTCCGGATGTGACAGCAATTAATTATTTGCTGTAAACTATTAACGATAAACTATAAAAATTCCGATGAGCCTAGACATGCATATTCTCGATGTACAGAGTACACACATAAAGGGGTTTCAAAGACCCAAATTTTCTCTCACTCTTTTTTACCGGGCCATATTATAAATTAAGTTACAAAAATTGTTTGCCGCTGAGGCTCTTAACGATATGAACTGTTATACTAACGATTATGGATATATTATTGAGCAAGAGGGAAACACTATGAGTGAACACTGTGTTTGCCCTTTTTTGTTGGTAAATTATGAACAGTTATTAGTCACGCTGTAAATAACATGTTTGGTAAAATATGAACAGTTATTAGTCACACTGTATATAACATGTTTGGTAAAAATATGCTTCCCACACTGTGTTTATCATATGGGTAAAAATATTCAGTTATTAACCTTGTAAAAAAATCTCCGTATATCTTTAGGTATTTTAGGTAAAAAATCACACATTATTATAAAAATATAAAAACGTATTATGAATTCCATCAACACAAGGATTATTGAATAAAATTATGGTTTATTACATGCCTTTTCTTGGCGAATTCCTTGTATTGACTGCACTTTGTGCATTAATAATTTAAAAGGAGTGGTTTTACGTTACATTTTAAAAACAGTGTGACACAACTATAGTTTTAGGGGGTCATAACAACAGTGTAAGGGCTTACAGTGGGGATGATGGGACAAAAAAATTTTTTCGTCTTATTATTTTACTTAGAATATATATTTTCTATTATCAGATGAAAACCGAGGAAAAATCAAACAAGAATAACTAATTGATTGACCTTATTTAAAAACAGAGCTCAGGGGTGAGAGTTTAGTAGGTTAACAAAAAGTGGAAGGGATGATGGAACATAAAATTTTTTCGTCTTATTATTTTACTTAGAATATATATTTTCTATTATCAGATGAAAACCGAGGAAAAATCAAACAAGAATAACTAATTGATTGATCTTATTTAAAAAACAGAGCTCTGGGGTGAGAGTTTAGTAGGTTAACAAAAAGTGGAAGAAATGATGGAACATAATATTTAATCGTCTTATTATTTTACTTAGAATATATATTTTCTATTATCAGATGAAAACCGAGGAAAAATCAAAACAAGAATAACTATTTGATTGACCTTATTAAAAAAAAACAGAGCTCAGGGGAGACAGTTTAGAGGGAAAGTGGAAGAGTGTAACAGGTGGTCGAAAAAATTAGAAGGTTTTGTCTATGTAAGTAGACACATCCTGTAAAGTTCTGATTTCAAAAACAAGGTTACGTAGTACGGATATATAAAGACGAAGCCTGTTCACAGAGCAGAAGTTTTAAGTGAACAAATATATACAAGTAAGTACCCTTTCATTTAAAGTGAATTAGATGTTTAACAGGTTGTTTTTTAATTAAAGTGCCGTTTTCACAGAGAATTATTAAATTTACTGGAACCCCTTGGTATTATTTCAATAAATCGGTTTTCCCGGGTAGAAGTTATTGTCTATGTATGAAATGGGGTCAGAAAATACAGTGTTAGTTGTCTACGTTTTGGAAGCAGAGTAGTCTGTGTAGTTTTTAAAATTTAACACCCTATACCACATAATTACCTAATATGGTTTAGGCTTTCAGGCAACGTCACACCCTTAGTGAACCAATAAAAGGTGAGTCACTTTTGTGCAATTAGTTAGTTAGTGTATAAGATAAACAGTACCTATGTGCTGGGCTGAAATAGTTACCAAAAACAGTTAAAATATAGATATTAGATAGAGGAAAAAATAAAGGTAGAAAAATCCTACTAAAAAAAGGTATTAGAAATTATTGCATATCGACGTTACGGTTTATATACAGGGAAAATTGCAGCAATGTGTTCGGATTTTTAAAATAAAAATTTGTACTACAAAACTGGGGTTTATGACTGGGGTTTATGAAACAACCATATACAGGGGAAATTGTGTTTTTTTTAAAAATTTGTACTACAAAATGGAGCCTGGAAAATACAGGAAAAATTGTAACAGTGTTCGGTTTTTATCACACTGCATAATGAGTTTAATAGAACACAAGGGAGCCTAGCCTCTTTATGGGGTGGTTTAGGCAAATATTTCATAGAATGGTACTTTGGGGTTTTTAAATTCTCAAGAAAAAGGGAATAAAAACACATTTTTTTTTAAAAAAGTATATTCATGTTACAAAAGTAGGTTATTTTGAGTAACAAAACATTTTAAAATTTAACTGGCAACGAAGAACTTATTTTAATTTTTTTAAATGGAACACCTGATATTATATTTTTAGTTAATTTTATAACAGGCTATTAGTTCTTTACTATTGCTTATTTTTGGTGTCCATGTATGTTTAAAAGTAATTTTAAGTAAAGTGTGTTAGCAAAAAAAATTAAATTTATGTTGTAAATGATTTTTGGTTCTAATATTTTTATGATAATAACTACCCTAAGACTGAACAGCAAGAAAACATTTTTGATAATAGATTATCTTTTAGTTCCTTTAGAAATATCCTGATAATAAATTAAACGGCAAACTGGGTAATTTACATGTTTTTAATGTTATTTTTGTTTTATTTAGTATAAATTCTGTGATGGAAGATAGATGGTTGGAGAATTTAAATATTATTATTATTTTTAATTATAAGCTGTTCTGATAAAACATATTTAAAATCATTTTTTTATAATATAAATATGCTTTAAACAATCCATATCCTAATATAGATATAAATAATATAAAAAATATAATTAATAAAACTATACATGTATTCAAATTACATTCTTCTCGATTTTCTATACAGCTCTTTCCATTTTTCTCTAATGTTACAGTGCTGCTATTGAAATAATATAATCTCAGCTTATATTTTACAAAGGAAGATTATGTTATCAAAAATGATAAGATGTAAGCCGTTAATTATATTTATTCTCTTCCATGATGAAGGCCAAGTGTCATTATTTTCATTATTAGACGATGAATAATATAAATGTTTTGTTGAACTCCAGGTGCGAACAAAGCAAGTATAAAGTATTGTTAAAACTCCAACAGGTAGTGAGGTAATTTTTAAAAAATAAAAATAGTTTATAGTTTTCCAGGTTTGTAACTCAAAAACAGAATTATAACAGAATTTCATACATCTCAAAACAGAATTATTCTTTTGCAAATTCATCTTTCATACATCTCAAAACAGAATTATTCTTAGTTATTGTTATATATATTATTGTCACTATAAGTTGATGTAACAAATTTTTCTAAGTTTTGGTAAATTTTTTGTTTCATCTCATTAAATTAAACTAGCTGTTTTAGTGTATAATAATAAAATTGTTTTTTATCATCATATTAACTACAAACATAGTAAAATTTTAAATTGCAGTGGTGGATAATTCCAAGACAAAAAAAACCAACATAAACAGGGCTATTATAAGGCACTTTCTCTTCTCCATTTGTATTGCAACAAAATTTTCATTAAGCACTATACGTTTTTAAATTTGGGGTTTGCATTCAATGTTCTTTAATTAGATTATATTTGGGTTTTTTCGACATTTTCTCTTTTATTTTGAATAAAACTTCTTATAAATTCCACGTAAATCTGTTGATGACATAGGCATATTTCTAGTATTACTTGATTTTGTCTCTATTTTTTCTTTTGTTTGTAAACTATAATAACCAAATAATTCCACATTAATCTTTAGACATCTATGTTTTCTTTAAGTTCCACGTGGCCATCACGTTTAAGTCTGCGATTGATGTTTTTAAAGAGATTGATGGTTTTAAAAAATTTTTGCACTCACTGCACTGATACACCTTGTATGTTTAGAACTAATTCTTTGGCTCATCATTTTTTAAAAATAACAGTAACAGAATGGTAACAATACCGTTTTATATTCACAGGGTTGTTCGTCAGCAGTAATGCCTTCTTGGGGTTACAGGATTGTATGTCTCAGAATGTTGAAACATTAACTATCGTGTCACCTTTTATAGTACAGTGAAAACAATTTAAAGATGGTTTTGAACAAAGATAAGCGCACTAGTTTTTGTTCTAGGTGTTTTAATATGGCTTTCAATTTTCACGTGATCATCACCTTTAGACTGCTTTTTTGGATTCTTATGTTTCTAAGCTTTAGGCACATCACATAGTTGAGACTTAGATTTTTATGGATTAGAATAGTGAATCCCCAGCTGTTTTTCTTTCTGCGCATTCATAGGATCTTTTATATGTTTGAAATATGAATTCTTTGGTAAAAATAGGCGTATTTGTATATATTTAGATGAACTAAGACGTCCTTTTGATCGTTTTCCTATTGTATGTACAATAGTTGACAATAATATTTGTTTATTGGTATTTAAATCCTTTGCAGTTTTTATAGGATGACTCATGAATAGTAAATGCCCTTTAGTTAACTGAAATTCTTCCACAACAACACCAAGTATGATGTTGATAACAGTATTGGCTGAGAAGAAACAAACCATTATCACTTCTAAATCCGTACAATACAGGGTGTTCAAGAGATCGTTCATAGTATATCATGACATAAGGTAACAAAACGCAAAAACGGATATTTTTAGTGAACAAATCCTGTTTATTACCCTATTTTGTTACTACCAAAACAATATAACGACATATATAGGATTAAAATCAACTTCGCAGATAATAACCATACAATTGAAATACACTGCTTTATGAGAGATACGTAAACATGTTAAATTAAAGATTATTTTAAACTTTCGTGTGAAATGAGGCGGATTCTGAGGGCTTGAACTTTGACGTTTTCAAACACAGTAGACATGTAATAGGTGTTCTATTTATTGTATAGAGCTTCTTCAGCATTATATCATGACCTTTATAACCTTAATAACTTGATGCTTAACATTGAATCTATATAAGTTAGGATCTTAATACCAGCTAAAACAGGGCTAATAACCCTGGTTTCTAACCCAATAACAGCCAAACAGGGTTTAATAACCCTGTTTTATCCCAATAACAGCTAAACAGGGTTTAATAACCCTGTTTTTAACCCAATAACAGCTAAACAGGGTTTAATAACCCTGTTTTAACCCAATAACAGCTAAACAGGGGTTGTTAACCACTCAGTGGTTTGTTCGGGTGGTTAACAACCCCTGTTTAGCTGTTATTGGGTTAAAACAGGGTTATTAAACCCTGTTTAGCTGTTATTGGGTTAAAAACAGGGTTATTAAACCCTGTTTAGCTGTTATTGGGATAAAACAGGGTTATTAAACCCTGTTTGGCTGTTATTGGGTTAGAAACCAGGGTTATTAGCCCTGTTTTAGCTGGTATTAAGATCCTAACTTATATAGATTCAATGTTAAGCATCAAGTTATTAAGGTTATAAAGGTCATGATATAATGCTGAAGAAGCTCTATACAATAAATAGAACACCTATTACATGTCTACTGTGTTTGAAAACGTCAAAGTTCAAGCCCTCAGAATCCGCCTCATTTCACACGAAAGTTTAAAATAATCTTTAATTTAACATGTTTACGTATCTCTCATAAAGCAGTGTATTTCAATTGTATGGTTATTATCTGCGAAGTTGATTTTAATCCTATATATGTCGTTATATTGTTTTGGTAGTAACAAAATAGGGTAATAAACAGGATTTGTTCACTAAAAATATCCGTTTTTGCGTTTTGTTACCTTATGTCATGATATACTATGAACGATCTCTTGAACACCCTGTATTGTACGGATTTAGAAGTGATAATGGTTTGTTTCTTCTCAGCCAATACTGTTATCAACATCATACTTGGTGTTGTTGTGGAAGAATTTCAGTTAACTAAAGGGCATTTACTATTCATGAGTCATCCTATAAAAACTGCAAAGGATTTAAATACCAATAAACAAATATTATTGTCAACTATTGTACATACAATAGGAAAACGATCAAAAGGACGTCTTAGTTCATCTAAATATATACAAATACGCCTATTTTTACCAAAGAATTCATATTTCAAACATATAAAAGATCCTATGAATGCGCAGAAAGAAAAACAGCTGGGGATTCACTATTCTAATCCATAAAAATCTAAGTCTCAACTATGTGATGTGCCTAAAGCTTAGAAACATAAGAATCCAAAAAAGCAGTCTAAAGGTGATGATCACGTGAAAATTGAAAGCCATATTAAAACACCTAGAACAAAAACTAGTGCGCTTATCTTTGTTCAAAACCATCTTTAAATTGTTTTCACTGTACTATAAAAGGTGACACGATAGTTAATGTTTCAACATTCTGAGACATACAATCCTGTAACCCCAAGAAGGCATTACTGCTGACGAACAACCCTGTGAATATAAAACGGTATTGTTACCATTCTGTTACTGTTATTTTTAAAAAATGATGAGCCAAAGAATTAGTTCTAAACATACAAGGTGTATCAGTGCAGTGAGTGCAAAAATTTTTTAAAACCATCAATCTCTTTAAAAACATCAATCGCAGACTTAAACGTGATGGCCACGTGGAACTTAAAGAAAACATAGATGTCTAAAGATTAATGTGGAATTATTTGGTTATTATAGTTTACAAACAAAAGAAAAAATAGAGACAAAATCAAGTAATACTAGAAATATGCCTATGTCATCAACAGATTTACGTGGAATTTATAAGAAGTTTTATTCAAAATAAAAGAGAAAATGTCGAAAAAACCCAAATATAATCTAATTAAAGAACATTGAATGCAAACCCCAAATTTAAAAACGTATAGTGCTTAATGAAAATTTTGTTGCAATACAAATGGAGAAGAGAAAGTGCCTTATAATAGCCCTGTTTATGTTGGTTTTTTTTGTCTTGGAATTATCCACCACTGCAATTTAAAATTTTACTATGTTTGTAGTTAATATGATGATAAAAAACAATTTTATTATTATACACTAAAACAGCTAGTTTAATTTAATGAGATGAAACAAAAAATTTACCAAAACTTAGAAAAATTTGTTACATCAACTTATAGTGACAATAATATATATAACAATAACTAAGAATAATTCTGTTTTGAGATGTATGAAAGATGAATTTGCAAAAGAATAATTCTGTTTTGAGATGTATGAAATTCTGTTATAATTCTGTTTTTGAGTTACAAACCTGGAAAACTATAAACTATTTTTATTTTTTAAAAATTACCTCACTACCTGTTGGAGTTTTAACAATACTTTATACTTGCTTTGTTCGCACCTGGAGTTCAACAAAACATTTATATTATTCATCGTCTAATAATGAAAATAATGACACTTGGCCTTCATCATGGAAGAGAATAAATATAATTAACGGCTTACATCTTATCATTTTTGATAACATAATCTTCCTTTGTAAAATATAAGCTGAGATTATATTATTTCAATAGCAGCACTGTAACATTAGAGAAAAATGGAAAGAGCTGTATAGAAAATCGAGAAGAATGTAATTTGAATACATGTATAGTTTTATTAATTATATTTTTTATATTATTTATATCTATATTAGGATATGGATTGTTTAAAGCATATTTATATTATAAAAAAATGATTTTAAATATGTTTTATCAGAACAGCTTATAATTAAAAATAATAATAATATTTAAATTCTCCAACCATCTATCTTCCATCACAGAATTTATACTAAATAAAACAAAAATAACATTAAAAACATGTAAATTACCCAGTTTGCCGTTTAATTTATTATCAGGATATTTCTAAAGGAACTAAAAGATAATCTATTATCAAAAATGTTTTCTTGCTGTTCAGTCTTAGGGTAGTTATTATCATAAAAATATTAGAACCAAAAATCATTTACAACATAAATTTAATTTTTTTTGCTAACACACTTTACTTAAAATTACTTTTAAACATACATGGACACCAAAAATAAGCAATAGTAAAGAACTAATAGCCTGTTATAAAATTAACTAAAAATATAATATCAGGTGTTCCATTTAAAAAAATTAAAATAAGTTCTTCGTTGCCAGTTAAATTTTAAAATGTTTTGTTACTCAAAATAACCTACTTTTGTAACATGAATATACTTTTTTAAAAAAAAATGTGTTTTTATTCCCTTTTTCTTGAGAATTTAAAAACCCCAAAGTACCATTCTATGAAATATTTGCCTAAACCACCCCATAAAGAGGCTAGGCTCCCTTGTGTTCTATTAAACTCATTATGCAGTGTGATAAAAACCGAACACTGTTACAATTTTTCCTGTATTTTCCAGGCTCCATTTTGTAGTACAAATTTTTAAAAAAAACACAATTTCCCCTGTATATGGTTGTTTCATAAACCCCAGTCATAAACCCCAGTTTTGTAGTACAAATTTTTATTTTAAAAATCCGAACACATTGCTGCAATTTTCCCTGTATATAAACCGTAACGTCGATATGCAATAATTTCTAATACCTTTTTTTAGTAGGATTTTTCTACCTTTATTTTTTCCTCTATCTAATATCTATATTTTAACTGTTTTTGGTAACTATTTCAGCCCAGCACATAGGTACTGTTTATCTTATACACTAACTAACTAATTGCACAAAAGTGACTCACCTTTTATTGGTTCACTAAGGGTGTGACGTTGCCTGAAAGCCTAAACCATATTAGGTAATTATGTGGTATAGGGTGTTAAATTTTAAAAACTACACAGACTACTCTGCTTCCAAAACGTAGACAACTAACACTGTATTTTCTGACCCCATTTCATACATAGACAATAACTTCTACCCGGGAAAACCGATTTATTGAAATAATACCAAGGGGTTCCAGTAAATTTAATAATTCTCTGTGAAAACGGCACTTTAATTAAAAAACAACCTGTTAAACATCTAATTCACTTTAAATGAAAGGGTACTTACTTGTATATATTTGTTCACTTAAAACTTCTGCTCTGTGAACAGGCTTCGTCTTTATATATCCGTACTACGTAACCTTGTTTTTGAAATCAGAACTTTACAGGATGTGTCTACTTACATAGACAAAACCTTCTAATTTTTTCGACCACCTGTTACACTCTTCCACTTTCCCTCTAAACTGTCTCCCCTGAGCTCTGTTTTTTTTTAATAAGGTCAATCAAATAGTTATTCTTGTTTTGATTTTTCCTCGGTTTTCATCTGATAATAGAAAATATATATTCTAAGTAAAATAATAAGACGATTAAATATTATGTTCCATCATTTCTTCCACTTTTTGTTAACCTACTAAACTCTCACCCCAGAGCTCTGTTTTTTAAATAAGATCAATCAATTAGTTATTCTTGTTTGATTTTTCCTCGGTTTTCATCTGATAATAGAAAATATATATTCTAAGTAAAATAATAAGACGAAAAAATTTTATGTTCCATCATCCCTTCCACTTTTTGTTAACCTACTAAACTCTCACCCCTGAGCTCTGTTTTTAAATAAGGTCAATCAATTAGTTATTCTTGTTTGATTTTTCCTCGGTTTTCATCTGATAATAGAAAATATATATTCTAAGTAAAATAATAAGACGAAAAAATTTTTTTGTCCCATCATCCCCACTGTAAGCCCTTACACTGTTGTTATGACCCCCTAAAACTATAGTTGTGTCACACTGTTTTTAAAATGTAACGTAAAACCACTCCTTTTAAATTATTAATGCACAAAGTGCAGTCAATACAAGGAATTCGCCAAGAAAAGGCATGTAATAAACCATAATTTTATTCAATAATCCTTGTGTTGATGGAATTCATAATACGTTTTTATATTTTTATAATAATGTGTGATTTTTTACCTAAAATACCTAAAGATATACGGAGATTTTTTTACAAGGTTAATAACTGAATATTTTTACCCATATGATAAACACAGTGTGGGAAGCATATTTTTACCAAACATGTTATATACAGTGTGACTAATAACTGTTCATATTTTACCAAACATGTTATTTACAGCGTGACTAATAACTGTTCATAATTTACCAACAAAAAAGGGCAAACACAGTGTTCACTCATAGTGTTTCCCTCTTGCTCAATAATATATCCATAATCGTTAGTATAACAGTTCATATCGTTAAGAGCCTCAGCGGCAAACAATTTTTGTAACTTAATTTATAATATGGCCCGGTAAAAAAGAGTGAGAGAAAATTTGGGTCTTTGAAACCCCTTTATGTGTGTACTCTGTACATCGAGAATATGCATGTCTAGGCTCATCGGAATTTTTATAGTTTATCGTTAATAGTTTACAGCAAATAATTAATTGCTGTCACATCCGGAATGCAGGTGCTGCTGGCGGCGCCTTATTATTATATCAATTTCAGGAACGTACTTGATTATTATTCTTTGATACTTTATTGGAATCGTTTGCTTATGAATATTTTCAGTTCAAACTTTATTAAATACCTTTCTTGAGGCCTATTTTTAAATATATAATTCTATTCTAAATGTATGATGGCTAATTTAATATGCTAAAAGTTCCGCGTCGCATTAATCCACTTTTCACTGTTAATATTTCCATAGGCGTACGATGTACAACACAATTACGTTAATTTACTTTGTTCTGAGACATAGAAACTGTTTAACTATAATAAAAACATTTCTAGGTGTAATATGGATTTTATTAATGTAACTATTATGCGTAGTGTAAACCTATTGCCACGTTTTTCGAAATGTCGTCTTTAGGGTTTATTAAACGCCTACGCCATGTAGCCAATAACAAAAACAGTACCTGCGTAACCACTGACATAACACTACAAAAACACTACCTTGTTCTTGTACTCTAAAAGGGGTTTAAGTGGTTTTCAGGTTAAGAAGCCTTGTTTTGATCAAGATTTAATGATGAACCGTCCAGGTGTAAGCTATTTTTGGTATAATCGTCTCTGATTTACGTTGTATGTTCCCATAAACAGCTAAAACACTTACACAACGTATACAGAACAACAACACTGCGCAAAACACTGCAGAAAACACTGACAAAAACACTGACACAACAGTGACACAGCACTAAGACAACAATAAGACAACAATAAGACAACAATAAGACAACACTGACAAAACACTGACACAACAGAAACACTAGTGTTTTCCTGTTTAAAAAGAGTAGTTTAACAGCTGTTTCCTGTTTATTTCAGCTGTTTAGTGTCTTATTATAGTGTTCCTGTTTAAAAGAGGGTTTAGTGTATGTTTTTCTGAAAATTTGGACTGTTATTACGCTGATTTTGATCATAGAAACTGTTTTTAGTCCGCCTCTGTTTTTTCTTTCAATGTTGACAATAATACTATTAATGTAAACAACTGCAACTTTTGTGAATACTCGGTCTTTAATGCATATTCCAGTACCTTCTTCTGTTTTTAATTATAAGAGAATGTTACACACAAACCGCATTTATTATCCCCAAAGTCATCTACCCCATAAATTGCTATCAGGTTTACCCTATATTTTATTGTAATATATTGCAACTGTGCCTGATAATGGTTTTCTAATGCTACCTACCCCAATACATGTTTTCTTATTTAGACTGCATTGATACCTTTTACATGCATGTGTATATACTAAAAAGTTCAGCATCACATTAGGCTACTTTCACTGTTAATATTCTCCATAAGCGTACCCTATTAAATTTATACTTTGAAACATTTTGTATATATTTTGCTTTATATTAGCACTGTATGACTATGTGTGTTTATTTATGTTATTTTTAGTGTATATTTGTAAATATTATACATATGTTTTGTTAATAAAAGCATACCCTTATCTTTTTTACCTATGATACCTGAATTCCTGCGCTTTGTATGATACTGTTAAGTATTGATTACAGTTACTTACCCATAATACCATTTTGAAACATCTAATATTTTATAATCTAATAATTTCTGGCAACTATTTGATATAAAGGGAATATTTACAGACAAACATGATATATACAGTGTGACTACGACCATATTTACTGAACAGGGTTTAAAGCCTATATTTTTCCCTAATAATTACAGCTGATTTTAGAAGGTTTTATTACCATTTATACTTTTATGTCTGTTTTTTTTTGATATTGTTAATAAAATATAGTTCTTCTTGTGTTTTTTTTTTACCTTTATTACTAATACGATTTTATAGCTGCGGTTACCTCCTACTACATTGTTGCAAACACGATCAATAATCAATAAACGCGCTTTTAACTACCGCATAATATATAGATGCCTGCTGTTAAAGCAAAAACAGTGAACTTATCTAGTCAGTATTTTATAGTAACAGTCACCATTGCATATTATTAAGCATCTTCTTGACAATTTGGTTAATTAAGCGTACATCAATGTCATCAGTACTACCATAGTAGTTATATTGATATTATTAACAGTTTTCAGTACTATTTAATATTGAAAAATATATTTGTTAGTTATTTCACGCCACCACATCTATCATCCGTATAACTATGCTGCGGTTTCTTCGAACAATCTCTGAGAGCTCATAATTTCTATGACTAGTAAACTAGAGAACGGTGATTTGAGCCTAGTAGGTGGAAACTTTTTTCAGAATATTAGACACGCCCGGGACATCAATGATCACGTGACTTGGGATCAGTGACGTCATCACCACCATACACAAAGTGACTGTCTATGTAACAAACTACCATCATAGCGTTAGCATCTCATCTTCCCACCGTAGTCAAAATATCGTGACTCAGCGAAAAACAGCGAGTGCTAACCTCATCAAACAGCGAAACGCCCCCGTGACATCCGCTAAATGACGGTTCTTATGACTCAGCGAAAAACAGCGGGTCCTCCGCCATCATCGGCAAACCTATACCACGGGTTTAAAACAGTCCCCGTCTTCCACCACCGCTAATGACTCAGCGAGTCGTCGTCGCACACACACACACCTCGAACCGTGTATGACTCACGCGCCACACCTCAGACCGCGAACCCGCCGCGACAACCTCTAAATGACAGTTCTTATCGTTAATGACTCAGCGAGTCGTCGTCGCACCAAACCACCACACCTCGAACCGCGTATGACTCACCACACCTCAGACCGCGTATGACTCACCGCCACACCTCAGACCGCGAACCGCGAGAGCCACGGCTTCCGGGAAAAGCGCGCCCTAGCACCGCCCACAGGCAGCGCGCCCTAGTACCGCCCTTACTACTATCTCAACCCAATCGAATATCTTTGGTATTAACTTGAAAGGGCCGTTTGTCATCGTCCTGTACAACTATAAGAAAGACCTCAAGAAAGGATAAGTAACCTTATTCGTTCGATATCACCAAGACTGCAAGCTGTCATTGCTGCGAGAGGAGGAAATACACGATATTAAAATTGCTTTTCTAAATTAACTTTATGATATACCTAGTGTTTGTTTTTCTTAATGAAAATAGGCTTCAAATCATCGTTTCATTTAAAATTTTGCAGCTCGCAGCAGAAATGAGATAATGGAATGAATCAAAAATCGAAATGTTTAGAATACATCAAAGATTACCAGAAACAGTATGTAAATTAAAATTATCCACCTCAATTTTCCTACAGGGTGTTTTGAAATTACAAAAAACAACAGTTTGATTTACTCCTGTATAATATAGTCTAATCAAAAAATGTTATTTTATAAAATAATTCAGGAAAAACACAATAAATGAATCTACAAACTGATAATAAAATCATGAAAATCGCATAAAAAGTTAGGTTATAGTTATAAAATATCAAACTTCACCAAAATATCAGGGTGGCGGAATTTTGTGCCGGCGAGTGTATTTTGACTGGTGTCAACATTAGCAAACAATGATATTTTAATTATCAAGTAGATCTCATCTATAAAGCAAATAATTTCTAGGAAAATGACAGGTGCAAAATGTAATGGTGTTAATGAAGTAAATAGTGACAAGCCAACTTTAATTACTAAAACTGAAATTAAATTAGTCTAGAAATCTGTTTGCTGCGTATGTGCATGATAAAATCAAAACTAGAATCCTCGCTGCTCGAAAACAAACATATATAAAATTGAACAGAGGGTATCAACTAAATCAAGAAAACTAGATCCCGAGTTTAAAGCGTGTTAGAATATTAATTAAATTGATATCCTTACGTTTATGTCCTGTTTTATTTATACTGGATTAGTGGGTAGGTAAAATATTTTCCTAATCCTCTCGCGAAGGCGATGAGACCACGACTGGTTTGTTAATTAACAACTAACTAATCGAAAGAACTATAAACACTTAGTAATTAATATTACTATAAGTTGGTACCAAATAATAAGTTTCCTGTCCCTGGTCCGTCTACACAGTGTGTCGTCCAAGTTAATTTATTTTTGTGTGCTAATTACATTTTTTCTAATTGCATTTAATTTTACTTTATATTATATACTGCTCTCATGTCTGCTCTCATCTAAGGGTCCTCTTCGGCTACTGGGTTCCATCCAAAGGAGAGCGATTCATCTAATCGGAGACCATGAGCTGACCAAGAACGTCGACAGCCTATAACATCGAAGACCGATTGGTGATTTCACCCTCTTTACAGATATTTCCAAGTCAAATGTTCCACTGAGATTGCACTCTTAATTCCACAGAGCAATAAATAGCAGAAATACACGACGACCACTGCCGCCCATGCGTAAGTAGTTCAGTATAAAATTCCTCGAAATTCATTGTTTAAGAATTTTTACTTCTGGGAGATGTCATCCTGTGGAATAACCTTCCTGATTACGTGTTTCCCAACGAATAAAATTTTCATCGATTTAAACCCCATGGGAATCGCTTTATTCGCACATGCACCACCATGCCTTAAAGGATTTATCCTACAGCGCGCCCCAATGATAACTTTTGACTACTTTTTGACGGAAGAATGACAGTTCTAACTCTCAAAATGACGCGTCGGCGCCATCTTGGGAAAAAAAAATTAAATTCAAAGAGGGGTCTTGCGTTACATCATTTTGAAGGTACTAACGAGTATTTTACGATGCCAGAATATTATTTCTCTGTTCGCAATAAAAACAAAATGGCGGTATTTTAAAAATTACATAGTTATAATTTTTTTATTATCCTTTATTTCATTTGCCGTCTTAGTAAAATAAATACAACTTGGTATAGTATAGTCAGAGGGCTACATTTTCTTCTACATTTCATGGTGCTTAAATTCAAAATGGCGGATAGGCGCCATCTTGAATATAGGAAGTGGGGTCTTGAGATATATCATTCTAAAAATCCTATCGAGTACATTACGATCCCAAAACAAAATGGCAGCTTTTTAATAATTTTTAAAATATTTACTATTTTTTTTTCGCTGCTTTAGTTTAGATTTTTAGGAACAAAAATGTATCACGGGTGACCTATATAGAACAATTTATCCATCCGAGAACTAAAACTTATAAGGAATGTCTGATAGTTTGGGTATTATTTAAATAAAAAAAAATTAATTAAAATAATTAGATCAATTTCGCCGATCTCCTGAATCAGAAAACAATTCCTCTATGTGTAGAGATTGCAGCCGTCAGAACACAAATATTATATTAACAAAGTAAATAATAGTTTAAATTTAATTAGTCTTTCATTTATTTTGAAAACTTTGCTGCAGACGTATGTGCCGGATACAATTAAAACGTTAAACCTTCACTGCCGGAAAACAAACAGATAATTAAATTCGACGTAGCAACTAAATAAAAGGAAACTAGATTTCAAGTTTAAACGTTAGTAAATACTGCGTGTTGAAATATTATTCAATTTCGTAACCTTTCAACATATTTCTGTAAAATCCATGCTTTATTCTAACATTTTGTATCTCCATAACATACAATCAAATGTGTGATTGGAAAAGAGCAGGGTTGTTAATGTCGTAGAAATATTGAATTTACTACATTGTTACATTTCGTCCGCCCAGAATTATCTTGTTCTATACGCCAAAACTTAAGTTTTGGGAAATCACGGTTTTGTGCTTCAACGTGTAATAAGCTACAGCTCGACAAGCGAGTCTATAGCTACGACGTATCGGTAAGGGGAAAGCAATATCTTTTAAAACATGGCCGAGTCATGGGCGTGCTATTATTATCTTAATATGTAATAATATATATTTTTTCATGGCATGAATATATTTGTATCACCAGTGCAATATATTAGGCCTTTCCATTAATATTTTTCACTTATTTTGGCATTTTCGCCAATAAAATCAATTTGATTTCAACATGCACTTGAAAGTTTCACGGGAAACGGAAAGTTTATGTCACTTCTCAGCTGTTGTAGCAACTTTTTTAAGGTTGGAACCACTTTTAGTTCTAACTAAAACTTTTGTATTGTTCTCCTAACAATACCAAAGTCGAAGCCTTCGATTTTTTCGACAGCAGCGAGCAGAGAGACAGACCCTTTTTTTGACAGGAGATGACAACAATTGATTCGGGGTTATTTTCTTTCCTTTCAATATCTTCTTTGTGAATGTTTTTTACTGCACCCACGCTTACTCCCGTATACGTTGCGACCCTTTCTAGCTTTCGCTTAAGTGGCAATTTAAATGTATTAATTTGTGATTCCTCTTCACACACCCTGTATACATTGGCAATCACTTCACGGATTTGACTATGAAGGGCTTTACCAGGGTATATTCATTCATTATCACAGTTTTAAAACAAACCCTATCACTACGCAACTGGATGAAGCATATTGGACATCGCCGAACAACCACGCCGGCACAATGGGCGTGTCACCAGATGCGTGTCGTCATCCTCTGTCTGGGATATAACCTATCAAATTAGCTCTAGCCACCGGTTACCCATGGTTACCGTTGATATTGCACCATGTTGCCCTATTTTTAGATTAGAAGTACTTTAATAAAAAAATATTTTATTTTTCATTTAAATATTATTACTTATGACAATTTACTTTAAATGGGTAAATTTAAATTTAGGGTTTACTTGGCAACATGTTATTAAATTAAAATTTAATATATGTGACAACATAGTTAACCCAAGAAATTTTCTTGCCCGTATTCCTTTTGTAGCTATAGATAAAGTTGTCGACCTGTATATTTCAATTCAACTAGTAAAAAATATTCAATCAATTATGAAGATATGACATCCCTGAGATGATTTTTATTCTATATAACTCATAAACTATCCTTATACGACTTAAATTTACTTCCCTTATATTGGATATAGAACGAAATGTCCAAATGTCTTGCATTTGTTAAATGTATATGGATATCGAACAATATGTTTGGATATTGCTCACGATAATTCTCAAATAGTACGGAAATTTAACATATAAAATTGTATTGCGGTATAATATTTTATTTTATTTTTTGTTTTTTAATAGTTTTTGGACTCAATAATTCGGAATAAAATAGTCTTTCTTCTTCTGAAAAAAAAAAACATTTACATTTTACATTTTACGCTATGCGTCATTTCACAGCAGCATGTTCGGCCTTTTGCTTATTCTTTTGATAGAAATTACATGATCAGTTACTACTCCGGTATACTCCTTCCTAGTTACTTACATTGCATTATATTCTCTGTTACATTCTTGTTTCTTTCACCTGAATTTGTTAACTCACGACATTGACTTTTTTCTTTTTCTGACATTTCAACATTAAATTTAAAAAAATTTCTTTCATCTTGGAACCTCGTGCCAAGATGCTGCAATTTTATAAAATCAAATTTTACATTAAGTTTAAAGGTAAATAATGCATTTCATTTTCATAAAAAAGCGATAATTTTTTTTTTAATTTTTAAATTTTTATAATTATTTATAAAAGGCTTTCCTTTTTCCTGCTTTGCTTAGGTAAGGAAGAGATTTTATTCTTTTCACTGTCCTCTAATTATACTAAATCATTTAGTTAATTCCATTACCTTCAATTCCTTTTATTTTTAATAAAGAATATTTTTCTTTATCGCTGAAATTGGTTACTGATGATCGTTATTTGTATACAACAATATTTAATTTTGTTCTGTACCTGTTTAATCATAATGAAGTGACCAATATTTAAAGGGTATCATTGAACAAGTTAGCAAAATATTCTTATTTTTGCGAACAGAAAAATATAATCGGTCAGCCAAAATGGCTAGTTGGTCAGCAACTTATGGACAGCAAACATTTCTGAATCGTGACAGTGCCCTGGGAAAACAAGTGAAAACCCGCCCCCGCTACACCTTTTGTAGCCTATTTCCTTCTTCCTTCCCTCGGCAAAAGAAAACACAATTGTAAACTCTTGCTGACCAAGTAATCATTTCAAACCATTAATTCCGTTATTTTTTATAGAAAATTTTTTATTATTCTTTTGTTTATTACTTCTCATAGTTAAACACGTAAAATAGTACATTTTTGCGTTTGATGTATAAACTTATTTCTATTTTGAACAAAGTGCGAGAAATAGACCAACAAATACAACGAGAGCCTAAACATTTGATAGTTGATATTCTACACTCCCCGAAAATAAATCCCGGACAAGGATAATCATGTATTGATCATTATACAGGCAGAAACAAAAGTAACTTTGTTACTCTAAATTTTTTAACGCACTGTGGAAAAATTGAGCGGTATAATTTAGCTTCATTATGTTTTGTTTTGAAGTCTGACCTTTTCTTAACACCAGGTTTTTTCATTCACATCATTAGCTGCTTTGTAAAAGAAGATAAAGAAAAAAATATTGCGCCGTTTTGCAATTTTATTCACAATTCAGAACATCAAATCACATTTTATGCAGTAGCATAAACAAATATCATGTTCTTATCACTTCTACCATGTGACGAGGCATGCTTCCATATAATAAGGGCTATGACTTTTTTGATATTTGTTTATGCTGTTTTTTTTTTAAATTTCAAAATAATAGTTTTACCAAATTTCTACTTAGTGTAAGTATGTACAGGGTTATCAATTTAGTTTGTCCCACTTTCAAGAGCCTGTAACTTTTTTGTATTTGAGTTAGCGCGTTCATTCAAAAAACAAGATATAGCGTTTTTAGCCAAGATTTTATGAGGGTTGTCAAAAATGAGAGTAGGTGTGATGTCACACCGAAAAGCAATTATTATTATTTTTTAAATGGGACACATGTTCTCGTTTTTTCCACTGAAGATGAAGGTTTCAACCTTCGAAACATGTATGGTTTTTAATTTTAATTTTTCATTAAACTAGTGGAGCAGATTATGAGTTCCTTTACCTCCCTATAACTTCACTCCACTTAGAGATGGACTACTTCAAAAAAAAATTATTAACAGGATGTTCAAAAGATAAGATTAAAAATAAAATTGAGAAAACTGCAAAAAATCTAGATTTTCAAATGGACACCCTAAATATTTATACGAACTTTCTATTTAACGTGAAAAATAAGGCTACGTTTGTATAAGGTAGTCTATTCCGAAATTTTTTCGAAATATTGCCAATTGCGATATTGTTAAGTATTTTAAGTTCAGTAACCAATATTTAGTTAGATGGTGTTGAAAAATAGTCAAATTCTAAAAAAATAAATTAGTCACATTTTCCATAAATAATAAATATGTTTAAATAATCTTCGTTTGTATAATTTAAGCGCTCCGGCATGATTATTAATAATTTTCAAATAGTGAGTGATAGGTTCATATAATTCTTTAGCATTGACTGTTTTTCAACGCCATCATATAAAAATAGGAACAAATGAACCTAAAATATGGAGCATAATCGCCCTATAAAAATATTAAATTGGCAATATTTCGAAAACTATAATTTTTCGACAACCTAACAAACTTACCCTTATTTTTAGTGCCAATAGAAAATAATTAATATTTGACGGATTCCATTTGAAAATGTTGATTTTTGCAGTTACGGTATAAAAATGTTTTACAAAAATATCGAACTTTAATTTTTTATTTAGTCGACCATCCAAAAAAATAATGCATGCGTACATTTATAAAGTCGGTACGGTGTATGAAGTCCGCTAAGCAATAAAACTTCTCGAGCAGGGTAGTCGGTGGCTCTCAAACAATAAATTATATTTTAGGTATTTTCTAAATAAAATAATTTAAAGTAAATAAAAAATTAGTTTAGGTAAAGAAAAATAATTATTTTTAGCTTCAATGTCAGCATGTATTATTATATACCTTTTTCCATTACTGGCACGGGTACTTTAATAGCAATGTTTCGAATCATCCTGCCAAGACGATTTTGTTGAAGTTCCGTTTGAATATATCTATGTTTCGTCAAGAAAAACAACTGCCTTTTGTTTCTTAAATATTCCTTTAAAAATTGCAATCTTTTTGAAACATTATTGGGTTTGCTCGCACTATTCTGTTGTTCCTTTGTTTTGAATTTGAAGCCCAGATCTTTTAAAATGATGGACAAACTGGTAGTTCCAATATCGCGCTTTCCTTTTTATATTTTCAAGAATAGCTTTGAAGGTAACATATTCCTTGGCTATATATATATATCATAAACAATATTCCTAATCGATAGTTTTATCCCTTGGGATAAGTAAGGTTTCAGAATGGAGTCGAACCCTTTTATATGATCTGTCTAATTCCTCTTCACTCTTTTTTCGAAGTCTTCTTAAGGTCTTATCTGAAATGCCACAAGCATCAGACGTTCATTTTTGCACTGCCAAAACAGACACTAACGAGTCCGAGTTACCTTTTCCTAAAGTAAAATAACGTTCCACTTGTAATACCAAACGGCGTTTACCTGGAGATAAACATCTTCTAGGCGTTGTGTCACCTTGCTGAACATTTTCCATAACTTTGCTTTATAACTGCTTTTAATTCACACACAATGAGAAACAAACTAAAAGCAAAAAGTACAACTACTTATTTAAAATAGAACATACCATCCTGCACTTGAGCAAATTTTAATTATTTCTTGGAAAATAGTGATTATTATATAGATTTAACTATAATGATCCCAAAATAACTAAGTTCAAGGAAAAAGTACCCGAGAACATCTTTAACTTATTGACGCAAAATGTTTTTCATTTGAAAAATAAATAAAAAAACTATGAGTGAAAAATAAACAAGATAAAAATATTTATCGCGGTACATAATTCTAAGATAATTTTATTTTGGAACCGTTGATTTTGCCCAGCCAACTACCGTGAATCAGTGAAATGTTCGGTACGATCAAGTACAGCGAAGGTATTGTTAACTTAACCGTCTTACTGTTTAACAACCTTTAATGATTTAATCCGATATCGGACTTCATAAAACGAACCGACTGTAGGCATCTAAAAGGCCATGGTCAATACTGTCAACAACTAATATTTCTGAGAAATTAATTTCCTTTTTCCTGTTTATCTTTTGGCATGTCCTTTATCTTAAAAATAATTCCTGTAATTGCTAATATTTATTAAGGTTTTTACCCTTTACTTTCTTTACAAAACACCGACAAATTAAATTCAAGCTTTCTTTACGCCTACATCATTCAGAATTCTTGACAGCAAAGCAGATTAGGTATATTAATTAAATTAGGGCTTTGTACGAAAATAATTACTTCTTATTAAAAAGCTCCTTTTATTGGTTTAATTATGAGAGTCCTGAAAGCTTCGTTTCTAAATAAAATATATAAGACGATATTTCCATTCATCGCCAAAATTTTAATTTGTTTTTTTTTTAAGAAACCATAACAATCCTGTAGGCCGTAGGCAGTTCAAGCAGTATAAGTGTAATAAGTATGGTAGGTTTGGAAAAATTTGGAAAGATAATTTAATAAGTTAACAAAAGATTTTTATAGGGAAAATGCTTTGAGGAACTCTGGAAGGGATGCGAATAAAGTGATTCACGTTGGTTTTGAATCATTGGAGGTTATATTCGTTGGGAAATACGAACTCAGGAAAGTCGTTCCAAAAGGATGACCTCCTCCAAATGAAAGAATTCTTGAACAATGAAGTTCGGGGTTGGTTAAAGGCGGGAGTCGGTTTGGTGGCCCGAACTTCTATCACTGCAGCCTTTCGGCTTACTGTGAACCCCGATCTTGTTAGAAGATGTTTGTTCCTTCTATGAGGTCCAGTAACCTTCTACCAAGCTTATCATGTGGGAGGTTGTCACCACGTTGTATATTCCCGAAGATATTTTGTCTTGTGTGAGGCGGTTTCATCATCTTCGCCGCAGAGTCTGCATTCAATGGATTCGTTGTTTATACCTATCCGTTGAAGGTGTTTTCGCAAGTGGCAGTGGCCTGTTAGTAGACCCATCACTTGTTTCAACTGGGGCAGTGTCAGGGTTAGCATCCTATTCGATAGTATTTTCGATGCTTTTACAATTACGGCCCGTGCGTGTATTTGACCAGGTAACACTTGTCATCGAGATAGGTGTTGTTTTTTCGACCATCTAGCTAATGTTGCTTTTGTTGACTATTTTGATATCCCAAAGGCCGGTTCTGGGCCCCTGATACTTTCAGCGGATCCGGCTCTCGCTAGTTCATCTGCTTTTTCATTACTTAACATCCTAAAGTGACCAGATAGTTCGGTAGTTGTTAGGGAGAACCAAGTTCTCAAATTTTTTAGCCATGAAATTCTTCTCCTTCCGGAGCTTCTCTTCCCTTTCACTTTCCCTTGCAATATGCACTGCAAGAGATTATATCTTTTTTCATTTCTCATGATGTGGCCTAGATATTGTAGTTTCCTTGTCTTAATTGTACTCATGATTTCTTTTTCCTTTGACATTCTTCTAAGGATTTCAATGTTAGTGACGTGCTCTGTCCATGATACCCTTAGCACCCTTCTGTATAGCCACATCTCGAATGCTTCGATCTTTTTCGTCATTGCTTCTGTCCGTGTCTATGACTCCACTCCGTATAGCAACACGGAAAACACATAGCAGCGTAACATGTGTTCATGGTTAGGTCTCGGCTCTTAAAACCTGCTGACAATTTAATGAATACATTTCTGCTCTTTTCAATTCGTCATTTAACTTCTTGCGAGTGGTCTCATTGATCATTTATGGTGGTGACGAGATATGTGTATTTTTCAACTATTTCAATTATTCCGTCCTCCAACCTTAGTTATCGGATGGTAACGTTGTTCTTGCTAATGATTTAGTCTTATCCATGTTATCCATGTTGATATCCAATCCATATTGGTGGCTACTTGTTATTAATCTATTTATTAGTTGTTTCAGGTCTTCCATATAATCGGTAAATATTACTGTATCATCAGGGTATCTGATGTTATTTAAACGCTGTCCATTTACCAGAATTCCTTCTTGTGTATTATGCAAGGCTTCTCTAAATATGTGTTCTGAGTAAATGGCGACAATACACATCCCTGTCTTACTCCACGCAAAATCTTAATTGTCTCAGTTTTGTCTTTGTCTACTCTCACACACGCCCTCTGGTTCCTCTGGACCTAAATTAGGGTTTTACAAACAAGATTTTTAGAATTTTTAAATAAAGCCGAACAAATACCTGGGTAAAAACCGCTAAAATAATAAAAAATACATTTTTAAAACATTCATTGGAGGCACACCTTGACGTCACTAAGCCTCGCCACAAGTGAAGTAGTCGCAGAGGGTATTTAATGACACCAACCCAATCGTGTACGTCACTTTAATATTTAATTCGGGTAGAATTACATCATTTATAGGGGCATCTGGTTACGCATACACTGTATTTATGGTTGATTCCTTAATGTAAGTCAATCGATCCGATAAAAGCGCTGTATTGTTAGATTAGGAATTCTTGAATTCTTAGTATTAAATATCAATTCTCAAATACATACATCCTTATCCAAAAATTTCCACGTTCTACATATTTGCATTCGAATAGTTTTCATAGTTTTTTGCTGTTTTCTCAAAACTGGGAGATTGACACCCATAATTTTAATATCCGTCATATACACTTCCCGACATTAAATTCGACCCATCTAAAATTTTGTTCAAATTTAACGTATTATAGGTTTTTTTCCGTAGTCAGTTTGATATATATTTATAAATTGAAGATAAATGTTTCAGTTTTAATTGACTTTAGTAATTTTTTGTTGTTGTTGAAATATGCGGAAAAAGTATGTTTTTTCCCTTAAGAGCAGTTATCAGTGAACCGCGTGGTCCGATTTGGGATTTCGCCGTGGAACAGCATAAGTCATTGTTATTGATTAATCTGCAACATCACCATTCCAGGTCACGACGCCGGCTGCTGTATCGTAGGAGTAGCAGACGTTTTCTTTATTCTTGAATATTCCCTTTTTCTAAATTATTGTTTTCTAGGTTGTATTTAGCAGTATATATAGCGCGGCGAGAATTTTCAATTTATTTCAACAAATAGTTTGAAAACTTAACTCTAATAAAGAAGCCTTTCTCCAAAATTTAATCTATTCTTAATATTTCATTTATTATCTGTCTCGATATCTTTCTCGGTTTCAGAGATAGGAATTTTTCAGAAAACACAAAACGTTTCATCAAAACATTTTAATTTTATTAACATAAAACTGTGAGTATGGAGAATTGAGGAACCATGGCGGCTGATCCGATATATTCGAAATATTTTAATATCACACATAATTTGTTTTGGACAGTTTTTTAGAAATAACCTCATGCTGATGCAAGATAATGATCGTCCTCATACTGCAAGAATTGTTACCCAATACTTAGATAACGTAAAGGTACGAAAAATGGACTGGCCATCACGTAACCCCGACCATAATCCTACAGAGCATATCTGGAACATGATGGGTAGAGGAAAGCGAGGCCCGGCTTCAAATAACGTAGAACAATTAGAAGAAGCAGTAACTGAAGAATGGGATAAAATCGTTCAAGATCATACTAGGCACCTAATTCAAGGAATGTCAAGGCGTATGGAGGCAGCTATGTGTGCTCGAGATGGTAATACCCGTTATTTTTGTTTCGAATATTATTTTGTTCTTTATGGATATACTATTTTTCTAAAATAGTTAAGATTGCAAATTTACTCTAGAGGGTGTAACAAACTTAAAGGAAAAACAACAATTACAAGGACTGCGGAAATAAAAGTTATCATACATTTGTATGGATCGAATTTAATGTCGGTATTTCTATGATATTACCACTTAATAAGCAAATCAGACTTCTATATTATTACCTTACTTACTTGTAAGCCGTGTAATAAAATAATGCAAGCCCTTCAGATAAGGGCACAGTGTTTGAAGCCCTTTTGCTAAGGGCTTCGCCAGCTCTGTCCTTCACATACACGAGCAATTAATTTACATTCATGCCATTCTAGATTCATTAATCCGTAAACCCATAAATAAAGTTTATGTGGAGACGAAGCGCCATATTCCTTAAAGTGCCGTAATTCCATCCAAAATTAATTTTGCAGTTTCGTGCTCAATTGATTTTCGTTGCTAGTAAATTTCAATAGCAGGATACATTTACAACACCTAACATGCTATAAAACACTTAATAAATTCTCATATCAGTAGTCGATATCTATTTATATTCATACGAATATCAGTTGTTTGTAGGTGAAGCGTGATATATTTGATTCGTCTAGCAGCTCAAATTTTAAAGTTTTTAGTCAGAACGTACATATTTTTACTGTACTAGGCTTAATTTATACAAGAAAGAGTACAAATTAAATTTGTGACGGTAAGGTATTTTTACTTGCTATATCATATATTATTCGGTAGAAGACGTTATAATTTTACAAATAATTATTATTCGTTTCAACCTGTGATACACCACTTGTTATAATATAACACACCATTTGATATCCTGTTAGAATATGTTAACATTTTACACAATTTCGTTTCAATCGATGACACACTTGTTATAGTATAACACACAATTTGTTATTCCTTTTCAACTTATTACAATATGATACTCCATTTGGTATTTTGTTATAATATGTTTCTACACAAAGTTATTCGTTTTAACCTGTGACATACCACTTGTTATAATATAACGCACAATTTGTTATCCGTTCTCGACTTATTATACGCGATTTGATATTCTGTTACAAGATGTTAACATCTGACACCTCAATGTTATTCGTTTCAACCTGACACCCCACTTATTATAATATAACACACAATTTCTCATCCCTTTTCAATTTATTATAATATGATAAACCATTTGGTATTATTTTACATGTTAACATTTTATATATCATTGTTATTCATTTCAACCTGTTACACACCACTTGTTAGAATATAACACAAAATGTGTTATCCCTGCTCCATTTTTTACAATATGATACACCATTTGATATTCTGTTGTAATATGTTAACATTTTACACAATGTTATTCGTTTCAACCTGTGTCACGACAGTTATTATAATATAACACACAATTTGTTGTCCCTTTTCAACTTATTTTTTTTTATGGTCAAACACAAGCACTATAGGAAAAATCCTTTAGGGCACTCTGGGAGTGGTGCATGTGCGCAAAAGCGATTCACGTTGGTTTTGAATCGTTGGAGGTTATATTCGTTGGGAAAAACGACCTGGGGAATGTCGTTCCATAAGGATGAAGTCCTTTAGATGAAAGAATTGTTAAATACTGAAGTTCGAGGAGTACTAAGCTTAACCACATATGGATGGGTGGTAGTGGTTCGTCGTGTATTTCTGCTACTCGCCGCTCTGGGCGGAATTAAGAGGGCAAAGTCCGCCGAGCACTTTCCGTGAAAATATCTGTAAAATAGAGTCGAATCCCCAACCTGTCGTCGATGTTCTAGGCTGTCGAGGCTCGTGGTCTCCAATCAGACGAATGGCCCTCCTTTCGATGGAATCCAGTAGCCGAAGAGTATGTTTGGGTACAGAGCTCCAGACATGAGAGCAGTACTCTAGTGATGATCGAATCTGGGCTTTGTACAGTGTCAAAAGTTGTTGAGGTGTGTACAACTTTCTGGTTCGGAAGAGTACACCAAGTTTCTGAGAAGCTATCTTGGCGATTACCACAACGTGGTTATGCTAAGACATATTTCCTTCCAGATTGACGCCCAGCAAATTAATAGATGAAGCCAGTGGGATTGCGTGTCCGTTATTATAATATGATACACCATTTTATATTCTGTTATAATATGTTCGTTATATTCGTTTTAACCTGTGACACGACACTTTTTATAATATAACACAATTTGTTATCCCATTTCAACTTATAATAATTGGTATTATGTTTGGAAACTATTCAAATTCTGTTTCACTTTCACAATATTTAATAAGACACACCCTTTGTTACTATGTAGAGGGAACAAATTTCAATATGGCACGATCGATCATGTACAATATACATTTTCCCACAAAATCCTTAGGCACTAAGTTCCTCAATTTTTCTTGAATTATACAGACTGAATTTCTATATTGAGTAGAGATTTTATCTGCTCATTACGCTATAAATTATCTCGAGCTTATTTAAGTGTATCGTAAATGTTTCTAAAATTAATTTTGTAACTCGGTACCTAATTGGTTTACCTTAAATTCAAATCTTGGTTTAAATTTCCATCAAGACGCTGTCTGACAACATTGAAATTCTCGATTCAGCAATCGATATCCTTATAACTTATAGTAGGAAACAAGGTAATACTGCGAACGGGCGATATAACATCTTTGTGACTTTGCAAATTGTTTTACATGATATTGACATGTATACAATGAAAAATGCGTGTTAATTGGTTTATTATTAGAGCTACGATGTTGGTGAAATTAGTACATTGGTAGAATTTTTCCGTTGATTAAAATGTTAAAATCGAAAAAACAGGTACCTACATCGCGTTTTTGTACTATTTTAAGTTCTTTCTTTACCGACTTAATCGGGAGACCTTGTATACAGGGTGTTAGGGAATTTTCTTATTACATTTAAACCGGAAAATCCTGAGATGAAAATAAATTGCAGAAAAATGAGAATACTTTGATTTAAGGAGCGAGAAAAATCACCCAATATTAGGTTCGTTCCAACTACCCTAAAAACCGTACAATCTACGGTCACGTGCATGCATAGTAGTCAAAGGTGGTCCAACCGACATAAAACGGTGTATCTTGTTAGCATGTTCCAACCAAACTTGTGATCGTTCGTCAACCAGTTCCTGAACGGTGGAAACGATACAAGGCGAAGTGAAGGAACCGTTCGTACAGACTTTCGCAGTAAGATTTTAACAGTTGTTTTTGTATTCATGGCTTCATGCAGTTCTTTTACCCTTAAGTCCTTAACCCCTCGTTAATATTTAAATTATTTAATTTATTCTTATTATATTTGTATAATCCGGTTCCAAAACATACAAGATATTCTTACAATTAAACACGTCATTCTCTTCCATAATTATTGAATACCACAGAACCGATGATAATACTCAAGCTTAGATGAGGAAATCAAGCAATAAAAGTAGGGTTATGAATGTAATGATAATTAACTAATCAGACAGGTGACCAGCTGAGATTTTTATAGAGAATGGTCACAATAACGTAATAACCTTGCGTCCCTTGTACATCGACAACAAACAGTGCAAAATTAACGCCTGCGCACAAAATCGATCCCTACAGTTTCGTGACGGTTCTGGAACGATACAAAAATTGGATGTAGGAAATAACCTGTTATTTTCATAAAAAGTAGCGTGCATTACTAAAAAATTGGTAAACAAATGCATATGATAAGTCAATAGATGTCGGCGATATTTTTAATTTTAGCAGTTATTTTGCAAACTGTAGAATAAAATGTATGTTACAATTTTAATAAATTCTTACCTCAACAATTTCTTATATAATTTCACTAAAGGTGACAACAAACAATTTATTTCTTGCACACCAGACAAACAAACAAATTTCAATTCTAAAGCTTATGGGGCAATTTATTTCCAAATGATGCTTTACAGTAGTAATCGGGAGGATCGGGGTTAGATTTCCTACCTGCATTATTGAACTGGTAATTTTACACCATATTTATTGAGCAAAAACACCTTAAACACATCTTTTATGAACCTTCCTAAATATTGATTTGCGGTTACTGATAGATGGTAAAAGAAAATCGAAAAAACATAAGAAACGAAAAAACAAAAAACAAGAAACCCCCGAAAAAAATCCCAGGGAAAATATTACCAGAACAACCCTTTGAAAGGGGAAAATGAAGAAAATAAGTTGTAATAAATTAAAACATAGATAGAAACATAATTTATTCATACATATTATAATAATATTATCGATGTACAGCACCAATAGTCAGTTAGCCATATCTCTCTCCAGGTTTGTTACAGTCTATTTTGCAGTATCTGATATGTGGCTCGTTTCTTGGAATTTTGGATCTTCGCTGAATCTACTGCCATTTCCATTCCCATTTCTTTTTAGTAGCACCCAAACAGATGGATGGTATTTTCCAACAAGGTTGGAAAAACTGATATTCCAACCCTCCATCTGGTTATTTCTCTCTGTCTTAATCCGATAGCGTGGCCTCATAGACATTCCACAGATCCGACGGAAATAGTGGGGGAATATTCACACTCTTAGCGAGTTTTGGCTTGTTGGATTTATGGATTATGTATGTGTAATCATTTTTGGATTACCGCTAGATGTTTTCAAAAATTCCATCTTCAATATCAAAATTACTTAACAAAAGTTACACTGGAGTGCGATACCAACCTAAAAGCACTGGCGGCCAGGGGGGGGGGGGGACAAGGTAGAGCTGTTGTGGGTCCCTGGTCACTCTGGAATATTAGGAAATGAAAAAGCGGATGAACTAGCGACAGCCGGATCCGCTCAAAGTCTCAGGGGCCCCGAAACGGCATTTGGAATATCAAAACAGGCAACGAAAACAACATTAGATAGATGGTCGAAAAAACAACACCTATCTCGATGGCAAGGGTTACCTGGTCAAACACACGCACGGGCCGTAATTGGAAAACTATCGAAAATACTATCGAATGGGATGCTAACCCTGACGCGGCCCCAGTTGAAACAAGTGATGGGTCTGCTAACAGGCCACTGCGCTAACAGGCCACTGCCACTTACGAAAACACCATCAACGGATAGATATAAACAACGGATCCATTGAATGCAGACTCCGCGGTGAAGAGAATGAAACCGCCTCACACATAACATACCGCTGCGTAGCGCTGTCTCGTAGAAGACAAAATATCTTCGGGAATATACAACGTGGTGACAACCTCCCACATGACAAGCTTGGTAGAAGGTTACTGGACCTCATAGAAGGAACAAACATCTTCTAACAAGATAGGGGTACACAATAAGCCGGCAGGCTGCAGTGATAAGTTCGGGCCTTTAAACCAACCCCCGCCTTCAATCAACCAACAAAAGTACGATGATAGCTTACCAGTAAAAATGAATATTTATATACATAACACACTCATTTAAATGATAGATACACCTGTTCTCGTCTGTTCTTTGGAATGTAGCCTTAAATGTAAGCCATGATACGGCGAGACACGTCTAAGGATGGATTGTTTATTTTATTTCATTATTGAATATGACGGTTTAGTTAGTATGTCTAACTATTTGTATAGAATACGTGTAAATTTTAAATGAAATACAGATGCACTGCTAATTCGATTTCTAGGTTCATTGAAGTATAACGATCCATCAGGTATTTATGGACCGAAAATCAATAACGCATATTATTAGTTACTCCTTTCAGCACCTATACATGCTAAATCATCTATCATAAAACTTCTTGAGCAATTTTATACGCGACATTAAAATTTGTAATATACGAACTATTTTATGTGAGACAATAAACATCCTTAATGCCTTTTCATTACGACTTCGCATGGAGAACAAATAATTGAATAGTATTTAACTGAACTGAATTTTAAATATTTTTCATTCGTTTTCAGAGAATTAAATTAAATAACAAATATAATAAATACCGTTGACAAACAGATGTTATATGAAAAAATTTTTTTTGTGTTATATTTAACTTATTAAGTACTGTGCTACCCCAGACAATTGTTCCGTATCGTAATAGCGACTCCACATATGCTTTATAAACCATCACCAATATTTTTCCATTGAGAAATTTCTTGAATATATAAAATTTGTGTATGAGTCAATATGTAGAATCCACTTCATAAACTGGTCAACACACACCACAAGGTGTTTTGTGTGGGTTACTTTGGCAATTCTATCATTACTGATAGTAATATCTGTAAAATTGGTCTGACCAGCCATTGTTAATGAAAATGCTATGTAATTTGTTTTATTTAGATTAAGTGATCGTTTATAAGTTTCCAGATTCTAAATTTTTTTTGTCAGTTAACAACTAATCGAGAAATATATAATTTAAGGTGAGCAATATGTTTTTGGATATCATTTAACTAGCAAGCAAACTTAGAAAAATAGTCAATTCAATTCAATTAAATATATAAGCTCCTATGAACGCTCCACTTATTACAGATATTGGTCAGCAATCATCGGGTAAGCAAATTATTTAATCTTGGTCATCAAAAAAAAGCAATAAAACGTGAAATAGTGACAGTGCCCTGGAAAAACAAGTGAAAACCCGCCTCCGCTACACCTTTTGTAGCCGATTTCTTTCTGTATTAGGCAAAAGAAAACACAAGAAAGTTACATAAATTGACAGTGCCCTGGGAAAACAAGTGAAAACCCGCCCCCGCTACCTTTTGGGCCTTGACTGCTACACCGAATGGAAACACACGCACGCAATTAGCTACTCGTATCACGCGACTGCTTTCGCTCCGCCCACATTAACGAACTTTGACGATTATTCAAAACAAACGCAATCCAATGATTTATATGGATAACCATTCTTTTAATATGCAAACCTCTGAAGTAAACTGATTGTGGACATGTTATTTTCTACTGACAAATTGTAAAATCTTGCTGACCAAGTAACCATTTCGCAGCTCGACTGTTAATTAAGCGAACACATGATATTACAAGCGGACTGATACCGGTTAAATTGTTGACAGTTTGTAGCATTTGTTGCAGAACAAGTGTTGCAGCCCGATTTTTATTTATTGCAAGCCAAATCTTTTTATGCTGATCAAATGATTTAATGGCTATTTTTTGCTGCGAACCAATTGTAATAACGACAAACCATCTAATTACTTCTCTATTTTTTTAAAGCAGCTACGCAGTTTTTAGCTCCGATTGTTCGAAAATGCTAACCTGACCAGTACCACTTTTTCTTTCTAAAGACCCCCTCTTGCCTTTTCCGTAAAAATTTGCTAGTGCCCGTATTGATCACCATTTTTCAATTCTGGCTACTAAACTACTGGCCATTTGCTTTCGAGCAAGAAAAATTTCGCCTAAATTTAAAAGTTAATATTTTCTCAACCAGATATGACATCGATCTCCGGTTTTTAATGGTTGATAGATTTGTCCCTTAGGAAACAATTGCCATTGGATTGTCTTAAACTGTTAGAAAATTTTATATACAGGGTGTTAAAGAGACGATGATTTTTGCTCCAATTTCAATAGCATGTAACTTTCACAATATTATTTCTAAATTTTATCACTGTACGTCAATTGAATCACTGGTTCATAGCAAAGAAAGCAGTCTGTGAAATTTTTGATATCTGCTATATTTTAAGAGATACCGATTTTTTTGAAAACTTTGCTTTTTTTTAAACTTTTTGTTAGCTAGATCCCACTGTGCGTTGTATCGTGCAAACTTTGCAAGTGATTATTATACCTTATGAAAAGCTTATTTATGTTCAGTAACAACAATTGTACCTAAATGTTGTGATGTACAGCGGCGTATTTATAATCACTTATCTATGCTTTATGAGTATCTCACAATTTTTTTGTATTGGAAAGTACTCGCCCCTAGATTAGGCAAGTTTTTCCTTATTTTTTAGTTTTTCATATCGCGCTACAGGTATATTATACAGTGTCTATAAAATTTTAAAAAAGATATTTTTTTTATTTAATTGTTTGAAAAAATTTATTTATTAATTTCTAACTTTCTAACACGACACTATTCATAAAATTAAACTTACATTGAAAGGCACTTTAATATTAAATATCACTAGCTGCCGTCAAACCAAACCCCGTCCATCCGAGTGTATTAATTTGAATCGAGATTATCACGAAAAAAAAACAATATCAAGTCAGCCATGCTAATGCGTTTAGCAACAAAATGAAATACCCTGTATATTTTAATCTAAAAGATACTATTTTAAATTCTATTTTCAAATATATACACACCATGGATGATGTTGGTTTCCTAGGCGGCTTATTAAACTTTATTACTTACCACAGTAGACCATGAAACAAAAGCTAATATCCTATAAACAACTATGTTGATTATTAACATTTAACGCCAATTTCATTTTTACATATTCATTTGTGAAAATGACTTATCAACATTTTGAAAAAACTTCATATGATATCAGTAAATTGAAAGTGGAAAAAACGAAGAAATGGCGCGAAATGTATATTTTGTTCGCTATCCGGAAAGGACACATTCCGAACATTTGCGACGATCCCGTTTTATTTCGTTTCAAAGTAATAAAGTTTAAATAAATCGCCTAGGAAACCAATATCATCCATGGTGTGTCATATATTTAAAACGAGAATTTAAAATGTTATCTTCTTAGATTAAAATATACACTGTATATTTCATTTAAAAAAATGTTAGGTCCGATAGCTTTTTTACCTGGCCCGTATACTTATTCTGAAAATTACCCTCATACATTAAGCCAGAGGTGTTGTTTTCGATTGATTACATCGAAAACAACCCCTCTAGCTATCGAAAACAACCCGCCAAGTTTTTATTATTTATTGACAAAGATAATGACACTTTTTGACGTTTAAAAAATATCTATAAATCTGATATTACTAATTTTTTTAGTTCTTTATTTAAAAGTTGTAATATAAAGTTGTTTTAACCATTATTCGAGTAATTGTCTCCCTGAATTACACTCGTGCATAAACATTCTCAGATAATTTTGCATTTAAGCGTATTTCCTTTGAAAAACAACATTCGTTCATTTTCAAATTTTGTAAAATAGCCCTCCTCCTTCGGAGTCGGGCTATTTCGCCAAAATGTGAAAATGAACTCTTGTTGTTTTTAGGCAATACGCTTTCATGGAAAATTATCGAAAATTTTTAGGCACTAGTGTAATTACCTCCGAAAACTGCAGATTCTTCAACAATCATTATAAAGGAACTTCTGTAAAAAACATTTTTCTGTATTTCTTTTAACATAGAAAATATAGGGTAATTTTGAAATTGTAAATTTTTTGATTTTCCCCCGTATCTCTTAAGCGAGCGAAAATTTTCTAATTTTTATTTTACCATTTTAAGTTTGACCCAAAAATAGCACATGCACCTACACTACTTTTTTGATTGAACTAATAATTACGGTGATAAAAGTGTCAAAATGGGACACTCTGTACCACTTTCAACACTCATTACGTAATATATACTATTACAATATTAATATACATATAAGGACTGAAAACTGTATGAATAGATAAAAGAGCCAGAATAGCAAAGCTGCTTTTTAAATTACTACTCAAAATTTACGTGTCGAGAAAATTTTTAATTTACGAGCGAATTAATGGAATACTCTACTTTAGCCCCAAGAAACAAAGAACATCCTTAACGCCCTTTCATTTACAACGTAGCGTGGCAAATGGATAATTGTATATTTCTGGAGTGAAATGAATTTAAACTGCTTTTTAATGCATATCGATCAGGAACTGTGTTAGTGACGGCCTCTGAGGGGGTAATTAATGTGTCACGTTGAGTTATTACGGTGAGAATTTTAAAAACAAGAATATCAGCGATTCATTAAGCAGGCACTTGTACGTTACAAGCGCTGAAAATCATTAATCTAGCTATAGCAAGATCATAATATTCTAAAATATATTTATGGCTTCGTGTATAACTATAACTATAAGCAAGTTCAAGTGAAGCACGCATTATAAATACACACTATAACTGGTGTTTACGAACAACGCATCAGCATGCTCGGAGAGATGATTCTACTTGTTAAAATAAAAGTCGAGAAACTCTTTACTTTTCGAGTTAGATAATTTTATTTAATTTTTTTTAAAATATTGAACATCGTAAGTTTTCAAATTATCGAGTTGCTATTTAGCACAGGGACTAACCGTAACGATTTCTATAATTTTGTTATAAAAATGTTTCTTTATTGTGCCACCAGAGGCCACGTTACCTGAAATTCAAATTCAATTTTTGGCATATCCTTTTTATTATTGAAAAAAAGGTACATTTTTTTTTATGATCAAACACAAGCACTATAGGAAAAAATCCTTTAGGGCACTCTGGGAGTGGTGCGTGTGCGCAAGAAGCGATTCACGTTAGTTTTGAATCGTTGGAGGTTATATTCGTTGGGAAAAACGACCTCGGGAAGGTCGTTCCACAAGGATGAAGTCCTCCAGATGAAAGAATTCTTAAATAATGAAGTTCGAGGACTACTAAGCTTAACCACATATGGATGAGCGGCAGTGGTTCGTCGTGTTTTTCTGGTATTCGTCACTCTGGGCGGAATTAAAAGGGCAAGGTCAGCCGAGCACCTTCCATGAAAATATCTGTACAAGAGAGTCAAATCCCCAACCTGTCTTCGATGTTCTAGGCTGTTGAGGTTCTTTGTCAGCTCGTGGTCTCCGATCAGACGAATAGCCCCGCTTTCGATGGAATCGAATGAGAGCAGTACTCTAGTGATGGTCGAATCTGGGCTTTGTATAGTGTCAAAAGTTGTTGAGGTGTGTACAACTTTCTGGTTCGGAAGAGTACAGCAAGTTCCTGAGAAGCTATCTTGGCGATTGCCACAACGTGGTTATACCAAGACATATTTCCTCCCAGATTGACGCGCAGCAAATTAATAGATGAAGCCAGTGGGATTGGGTGTCCGGCCATAACACCGTTTAGGCCCAAAAATGGAATTAAAGTTTTTGTTAGTAGCAAAATCAGTTATTCAAATGGAAGCAAGAAGTATTGAGTTTTTGACTTTTTGTTATATGAATTACTATACTATATTTATTTTACCAATTCAGGAGCATAAACGAACATCATCGCGTAATACCCACATGTTCGATGCATAAACTCATTGCTATTGGTCAAACGGCGATAAAACTTTCGAGACTGGCGAGAACAGGGCCGTTGTTCAGTTCACACTGAACTATTATTTCACGTCTATTCATGCGTGGTTCGAGATTGTACTGTTGTATTGTTCTTATTGCGACCCTGTGTGCTGGTCATGTGCTCGTCACATTTATTTGTTCTTGTCTACTGAATTGCGAAAATGAGTAGACTATACCTTTATTTTATTTCTCTTTTAAACCTTTATAATATGACAATAAATTGAAGAAAAATAATTATAAAAAGGGACTTTGCGACAAGAAGCGGGGAAATTCAATATATGTTTTGCATTGAAAGCCGGGTCTGCCACTATTGACTTTGTATAAAAACCGCATTGACAACTGTTGTCAATGGCGCATGTGGTCTGATTTTCATTCGTCTTCAGGATAGAGTAATTGAAAAATAATTCATAAGGATAAATTATAAGGATTAAAAGTCCATCAGTGTTGCGTTCGCTCGGCTGCGCTGCGCTCTTCCGCCTTGCAGCAGCAAAAAATACATTTTTAGTTCGTATGATATATATTATGTTTTATATAAATTTTTTCGTCGACCTAAACAAAATTAATGCATTTAGTTATTCAAAAAAAGCATTTTTGGCAATAATTGTTCCAACTGTACATGGTTTCCCATTGTCGACACTTTTATATGGTATCTCCGTAATTGTTAGTGCTATCAAAAAAGTAATGTAGGTGTCATGTGATGTGTTCTTTTTGGGTCAAACTTAAAATGGTAAAATCAAAATTTGAAAAACTTCGCTCGCTTGTTAGATACGGGGAAAAATAAAAAAATTGACAATTTCCAAATTGCCCTATATTTTCTTATCGATGATTTTAATAATCGAGTACTTGATACTCGAGCGATTTTAATAATCGAGTGAATCGCTCGAGCGAATCGCTTGAAATTTTTATGTCTTTGTAAGTTTTAGAAGTTTAGTCTAGAGTTTGTATTAAGTTTTTATTAAGAAACAGTTGATTCTGAAAACAAAACTCATGTCGCGATGAATCCAAAAAGGGATTTGGCATATTTTTTATATGTACCTTCTCGCTTATGTGTCTTTAAGAAAGACGTATATCGTGTCAGACTTCTGAGCGTCAAACTCGAACGTCGCCAATCGGCACATTTCGGGTAGAGCGGCGCGTAGATCGAAGGTCGGGTATCAAGTGAAAGGCAACTATTCAATTTGTCGCCTGAATTTATAACTAGAGTTTTCCTATCGAGCGAAAAACTGCTCGAATATACGTCGGCGTCAAGCGAAGCTCGGGTATCGAGTGAAAGGTAATAATTACAACGTGACGATTTTCGCTTGAATTTATAACTCTACCAGTTTTTTAATAATCGAGCGATGTCGGTTACTTCAATAATCGAGTACTCAAGCGGTTTTTCGCTCGAGCGATCACAACACTAAAGGTTTGTTCTAACAGCCTATTTTTGTATCGTTCTAGAACCGTCACGAAACTGTTGGGATCGATTTTGTGCGCGGGCGTTAATTTCGCACTGTTTGTTGCCGATGCACAAGAGACGCAAGGTTGGTACGTTTTTATGACCATTCTCTGTAAAAATCACAGCTAATCCCGATCGCCTGTCTAATTAGTTCTTAGACTAGTTAATTATCATAAATCACAACCCTACTTTTGTTGCTTAATTTCTTCGTCTAAACTTGAGTATTATCTTTTGGCGTTCCGTTTTGTTGTATTTAATAATTATGGAAGAGAATATCGTGTTTAATGGCAAGAATATCTTGTAGGTTTATGAACCGGATAATACAAAGAATAAATTAAATAATCAGAATATAAACGAGGGGTTAAGTAACAACTCCTACAAAACAAGGCTAAAAGAACTGCATGAATCACAGTAATACAAAATCAACTGTTAAAATTCTTACGGCGCAAGTCAGTACAAACGGTTCCTGCTCTTGTCCATGTATCGTTTTCACCAACGAATACTTATATACAGGAAGAAGACAAACAGCCGTGTTAACAAATCGAAGCAAGTATGAACAAACGAACAAACCCGGCTTCCATTACGCCTGGCATCAGCTGACAAACGCACGTGCTTTTCAAATGTCACTTTTGTCCACATTTTTATTACTGTCAATATTTTAAAGTGACATTTAACTAACAAAAAACATTCAAAACTCTTTTATTTGATTTACTAAGTGGTGAAAATCAATATTAGGATTCTGACATATTTTAAGCTGTAAATATCACTTTAAAATAATCCTTACACACTCTTATATCATTTTTTGAACTAGTAACGTAACTACAAATGAAAAACTAAACTTCAGAAATAAGCTTCTAAGTAGTTTTATTAAAAAATAGAAAGTAAATCATAATTTACATAAAATATTTTACCATCTTCGACTGGGCTCTAGGTCCTAGCAAATATTTCAAGCTTCAAGTCCAAGCATATTTTATTTATATGATTTAGGAAAAGAAATTAGTATTTATGCTTACTCTCAGTAAAGATGACTAAATGAATATTTCAATTACAAATTACTCACTTGCACCAAAAAGGAATCGACGTTTTTCGTGAGAAGATTAGAAAATTAAAAATTATTTTAAAATTTAAAGATGGCGGCGTCTTCTCCACCATTTTAAATCACATTAGATGTTGCTTGATTTTTATTCCCGCCAGACGAAGGAAGTTAGCTTGTTTAACAGTTCGTGCTGTTCGCATTCTATGCCTGTCTCTGACTGCAGCAACCTTGCCTAATTCAGTAAAGTGAGACAAATATGACCAGGATTAAGTCGCCTGCATAAAAAATCCCTTTTTGGCATTTCATATTAACTCTACGTAAGTCTGATATTGACTCTTAAATGACGAGAGATGAGATGAGATGAGAGAGTGAAACAGATAGATAAAAGTAGGTTACTTGTGAGCGTATGGAGCATAGTAGGCTTAGCGTCACTTCCAAGGCCTTCTTACGTGTTTCGATCCCCCCCATAAGCAGTCTCACCGGGCTGGTTTTCACCGTTCAGGAACTGGTTTGCGAACGATCCCAAATTTGGTTGGAACACAAACGGGATCGCCCGATACACCGTTTTGTGTCGGTTGGAACGGCTTTCGACTACTACGCATGTGCGTGACCATGCATTGTACGATTTTTAGGGTGGTTGGAATGAACCTTAATACAATTTATTTTTTAATAGTAATAATAACATGTTCAACGTTCAAAAACACATCTACCTAATAATTACTATAAAACGATTCCATTTTAAGTATATTATGCTTGTATTAAAAAAAAATTGAAATTCTAATCAAAAAAATATTTTTTCGCCTTTTACTTATAACCTACTTAACTACCTAATTCTTAATTAATAACGAAAGTGGGTCATCTAGCAATTCGCTTTGATCTAACTTTTAATCACAAATAGCTCTTTTCAACAGAATATATTAAACTGTCTAAGAACAAAATTTTAATTACATTTAGCCCTTTGGAGTAAACCATGTTTCCTTTTCAGTAAAACAAAACAAGGCAGATCGATAACTAAAATATAATGCCGCCCCCGCTTTTGCTTTCAACAACCTGTTCCTGACATTTAGCGAAATTAATGAATAAGTCAGGGAACAAAAGTTTCTTCTATTACATAGCTTATTATTTTCCATATTATGTGTGAAATTTAAATCTAATATGTTGTTGCCTTAGGAACAAGTTGTAAATTATGCGCATTTTTTATAGTTTCGGAGTGACGGATCGGTCAAATGATAATTCCAAAATTTTTGTTTAGTTCTTCACGAACAAACCCAAGCAAATCACACATGAGATTTTTGAAATAGAGTTCCTTATGTACACTACTCCAATTAACGTGCAGTTCAAATTAATAACCTGTAATTTTGTTAATAATAAACCAATTTTTATTTTAACTGATCGAAAACAGATTCTATAGTTAAAGCAGAGTAGCCCTGATACATCATACATAATTATACGGGGTGCTGTGGCTAGCGTATAATGTCTTAGTCATTAGTCATTAGTCATTAGTCATTACTAGAGACCGGATTATATGCAACCAAAAGTCTGTGAGATATGCACATATATTACAGGGTCCGCAAACGAAGCGTGGACGGAAGATTAAATCGTTATCGAAGAACTTATCAACAATACTGAAAAAGCTTGAGATATTGGATTAAAAGCGGCATGTTTTAAAAATATTTTACATTATACAGGGTGGCCCAAAAAAGTGTGACAGCATAAAGTTATATTTTTTTAAATGGGACACCCAGTATTTTATTGCTTATTTAGGTTCGTATTACTATCGTTTATAAGTGCCTCAAATTTTATTTAATTTGGTTTTGTAGTTTCGGAGAAATAAATTAAAAACTAAAAAAAAAAGTTTTGCAGTCCTGAATAAAAATCTCAAAAAAAACAATCCCGAACTATTTTTTTAACCTTGGCATTGAGTAAAATTTATGACAAGAGATCTAGAGATACTATGAATGTAATTGCGGTTATTTATTTTATACAGGGTGTTCATAATAAGCTTTCAAAAACCCCACATTTTAAAATAATTTTTCTCAACTTTTTCAAATGGAACACCCTGTATATTATTTGTCTATTTGACGTAGAATTCATAGACAATTTTTTTTGTAGTACAAGCATATAAGATATATCCAGCCGTTTTCGAAATAATTATAAATATCATAAATTATGTTGTTTAAATAGAGTTTTTATTGGGAAATTTTCTTATAGGCGACTAGACTAATAATTGTAAACTAAAGTAAAAGTTCAAAATAGCTTCCCTTTACTCTTAGAGTTTACCGTATTTTAGTTATTTCGATATAAATTTTAAAAGCATACATTTTTGCTACTTATAATATTTAATTTTATTTTTTATTCTTAATCGAGTTGCCATGATTTCTTTTTGTTTAGATTGTCACTATGATAGCCAAATAAAATTATTTACATTTGTTAAGTCGTCGAAATTAAGTACTAACTTACACAAAATGTCGAATTTTACAACTTTAGAAATGGTAAATATGATTTTTATACTGGGTGAATGTGCAAGAGTTCTGTTGGCAGTAGAGGAAAATCATTAAATTAAGTAAAAGGAAGCTATTTTGAACATTTACTTTAGTTTACAATTATTAGTCTAGTCGCCTATAACAAAATTTCCCAATTTCTCTATTTAAACAACATAATTTATGATATTTATAATTATTTCGAAAACGGCTGGATATAACTTATATGCTTGTATTACAAAAAAAATTGTCTATGAATTCTACGTCAAATAGCCAAATATTATACATTCCATTTGAAAAACTTGAGAAAAATTATTTTAAAATGGGGGGTTTTTGAAAGATTATTATGAACACCCTGTATAAAATAAATAAACGGAATTACATTCATAGTATCTCTAGACCTCTTGTCATAAATTTTACGCAATGCCGAGGTTAAAAAAATAGTTCTGGATTGTTTTTTTTGATTTTTTCATTCAGGACTGCAAAACTTTTTTTTTAGTTTTTAATTTATTTCTCCGAAACTACAAAACCAAATTAAATAAAATTTGAGGCACTTATAAACGATAGTAATACGAACTTAAATATGCAATAAAATACTAGGTGTCCCATTTAAAAAAATATAACTTTATGCTGTCGCACTTTTTTGGGCCACCCTGTATAAGGTAAAATATTTTTAAAACATGCCGCTTTTAATTGTTGTATAGTTCTCTTTAATTGTTGTATAAGTTCTTCGATAACGATTTAATCTTCCATCCACGCTTCGTTTGCGGACCCTGTATATTTTTTAAAATATATGCAAGATTTATGCAAAAAACAAAGAAATATGCAATAAATATGCAGTAATACGAAAAATATAATATGACTTATTGTTGGATTAAATTAGGGTTCTACTAAACTAAGGCATTGGGTATTTAATAAAGACCACCAAAAAACAGATTAACGTGTAAAAATTTTATTAAATCTGCATTATGGTACAAATACAAAAAAAAACATTAATATTAGTCCGCAGAACTATAATATGCACTGGATACAATATGTAATTCAAGGTTTTTCACTTAAAAATTCTGTCTTCTATCACTTAGAATATGTTTATATAATGAAAAAGATCTTTGTACATCTACTGATGTTATAGGACAAAATTTTAACTTTGAAACTAGGCTCAGTTTAAAATCCAAATTATCTACATTTTCTCCTGACAGAACTTTTGAAACATTTATTAAAAATTTAAAACTTTTATTCTTTTCTATTATTCCTTCTAAGTTCGACATTGCTGCTTTTCCTACCTCACCTCGTACTTGCTTAAAATTATTAATGCATTTTTCTACAATATCCATTGACTCAAATAGACTACTATATGATTTTTCTAGTTTTACAATACTTTCAGCTACAAAATTATAGTTACATTTTATATAAATCAATTGTTTTTCCACTTTAGAATTTTCAAATATTTGTTTGCATTTTTTAATACACTGAGAATCATCTTCAATTTGAGAAACAATCCCTTTTAATTTTTGAAAATGCTCCGCATAAAACACTGCTGCACGAATCCAGGTGCCCCACCTGGTCACAACAGGTTCAGGTGGTAGTGGGGTGTTCCGGACAAGTTCACCTTGTAAAACTGCACTCTTAATGGAGCTTTTAGAACCTGAATTGGGTTTTACCTTTTAAATTAGAAAATTATGCAAATTATGCCCTAAATATGCTGTGGATGGACAACTTTTAAGATATATGCAAAATATGCATTAAATATGCATTTGCATAAAATCCAGTCTCTAGTCATTACTAATGATAACTAATTAATTTAGTTTAGTACGCACAAGTATTTTTATCATAGAAATACAACTTTTCCTATAAAACTAAAATTTAAAGCTTCTCCAGTCTCCTTACAAAATACAATATTTCAATTTACTTTTCCTATTCAACGCTTTCAGGAACACTATCAAATTAAATTAAATTTTCTGTTCCTACAATCTTTTGCAATCTTTACGCTGGTGGAGGGATTACTCTAATTAAATTAGGGCTCCTTTCTACGCAAATTGTTGTGTCTAATTAAAAAGTCCCTTTTTAAAGTTTTAATTAGAGCCGGAAGGAAACTCAATTCATTGAATCATACAATAACATTTTTAATAATACATGTTTTTTTTAGGAAATGTTCTGTGGGAAATGCTTTCATATACATATAAGCTTAGCTTAGTACTCCTCGAACTTCATTATTTAAAAATTCTTTCATCTGGAGGACTTCATCCTTGTGGAACGACCTTCCCGAGGTCGTTTTTCCCAACGAATATAACCTCCAACGATTCAAATCCAACGTGAATCGCTTTCTGCGCACACGCACCACTCCCAGAGTGCCCTAAAGGATTTTTCCTATAGTGCTTGTGTTTGATCATAAAAAAAAAAAAAAAAAAAAAAAAAAAAAAAAATTATGCTTTAAACATCGGCGCTGTTACGAGGGTATAATGGACTTCAAGAATATACCTGACAAAGAAACAAACCATTGCATCTGTGCAGTCTGCTTCTACGAAGTCCCTAAAGGGGTATTTCTTAATTCATAACTGCTTTGGAGCTACTGTGGGTTATTAATTATGCTTGTGCTCGTATTATCCTAACATTTCTACACAATCATTTTTCATCTCAAAATGTCAAATTTAACAGCTAAATTGGCCCTGAGCCTTTGTGTCTATTATGAGCTACACTTTACTATTTAACTCCATCATTTGAATACGTACATATTGCGGAGATTTTAGAAAATTTTAGAAATTTTAGAAATTTTTATTCCTCCGCTACAAATCAAGCCCTGGTTCTCGTTTGTGCACACAAAGAGGAAATATTAACTTTATGTATTTTGTTTCTCTTACAAATTTTTAGTAAATTTGAAAATTTGGATACATGTTTCTATAACTATTTAGTATTTGTAACCAAAACATAAATTTACAGTCCAATTCTTGTAAACTCTCAACCAGAATATGCCTTTTGAAATAGGAAAAATGAAAACTTGTTTCGTGGCTTTTTTTATATATACTTCGTTTAAAAATAACTTTTCTTTAAATATTCAAATGAGATTTTCTATTTAAAAAAAACACGTTGGTGAGTTTTAAACAATATGTTTTTTAAATAAAATCATATTAGGTTTTATTTGGAACTAAAATATCGAATTTTTAAATTACAAACCTTTGCTATCAGTATTACATGCAGGATTGGAATAGAAATCGATGTCAGACAAACCCGAACAAACCCAAATAGCATTTTTAGATACATTATGGTAAAGCCGCAAACAAACTATTATCACGTCATGTGAATTCACGTGTTGTCATATTGGCAGAATAGCACATGCTGTCACGGTTTAGAAACATACTACGTACACTGCAGATCATTTTTATTACATATTTTGTGTTTGTGAAGATGGCAAGTGAATCTTGTAGCCTTCTGGCGTCAAACTCTCACACCGTGCTATCACGTGTGCAGAATATGTAAAAAATTGTGCTGTCACGTATGACTTGCCGTGAGCTGCATGAGGTGACTATAGCGTACTGCTAAACCTATTTATAAACACCATAAATCATCTTGCAGATAGTTTAGGTGTGCCGTGATATAGCGTGATACCATGTGATCTCACGTGACGTGATAATAGTGTGTTTACGGCTTTCAGGTATCGTAACTATCGTTACTGTTTCCGATCAAAATTGGAAACTGTTTGCAACAAAAATGGAACTACTTTCGAAACGTATACATTTTAAGTCGGACATTTACACGTATTTCCAAGTGGTTGGTGCTAGCTGTGACTTTCGCTGTTTCGATGCACAATCGAAACTTTTATCGAAAATGTTCGAAAATATTTCTAAACTGTTACTTCTGTTTATTCAAAAATGACAGTATAAAGGGGCGGGGCTATGTTAAACCATGCGCAAAACAATTAGGATACCTTCACTGTTGTAAAATAAAAGAAAAACAATATGAAACAATAATTTCGCCATGATGAATTCGTTATAAGTATATTTCCTATAAGATATTTTATTTCATATACCTAGTTATTACACATAAGAACCGAAAAATCATTGTCGAAGTAAATTGTATCGTGCAGTTTAGTAATTTGGCTTTATATTTTTAATGAGCCCTCGATTTATTTGCATTTACAGAAATAAATATACTTTGTCAAAAAAATAAAAATTAAAATATTTTCAAAATTTTATTTATTTCTTTTATAAATCGACTTAGCAAGGAACATGGAACTTATCTAACAACTTTTGACTTTTCAAGAGATGCAGGAATTTCATTAAAACTCATTTTAACAAAATAAAAATTCATTTCAGAAAATGGCCGCTAGAAAGCAATAAATTATTCTGGTCCAAAATGGACTCAACACACAATTTCCCGTCTTTGGCTTCTATAATGTTTCCAAGATGCACAGAAAAATAAAAGGATTTATTAAGGTGATGGAGAATGCCACAGAAAAAAGGTTGGCTTGTATGCACAGAAAACAAAGGTTGGGTATGGACATTGGACAGCCTAAGGCTGACGCCACGAGAGGCGTGGTTTCAAAAACCTTTCCAAACAAACTAAAATTACATTGAATATCCCATAAGACATTTTTTAAAGCATCGGTACACGTTTATAAGGGATAAATAGGCAATTTCCTGATATTATTTGTATATTAGATGTTATTATTGATTCATTTTCAGAAACAGATTGAAGTAACTGTTTTTTGAATATTTTTAATCACCAGCTCGTATGAGGTTATGTTATTATTGTTTGCATAGGCAGATTTAAATTGTTATTACAAACATAGAGTATACCCACCCTATAGCTTGGAATATTTTTTAAATACGCTTTTTTTATAGAAAATAACAATTTAAATCTCGCTAAACAATAACATAAACTCAAACTTGGTCACATGGTGATTAAAAATCTATCTAAAACACTTACCTCAATCTGTGGTTGAAAATGGATCAATAATAACACCTAAAATATAAATAATATCAAGAAGTTGCTTATTTATCGCTAATAAACGTACACCGATGCTAAAAAATCTCTTATGGGAAATTCAATGCAATCTTGTGTCTTACCAAAACTTTATAATTTTATCTAAAAATGTTTCGAAAAAAATTTATCTTTGCGTGTCGTTAATGTATCCACACTATGGTTTGTAAAATATTTCGAAACAAGCACGTCTTTAAGAGTATCTAGTAACTGGATTCGAAAATGTGTCGCAAAAGTGTCGTAACACATGTATATCGATACAACTTTATAATTTTAATCGAAAATGTTTCGAAACGTTTCTCAGAAAAGAATATGTGTCCAATTTGTGTCAAAAAATGCTGCTTGGGAAACGACCTCCAGCTGAAAATTCATTTCCGAAAACAGCAAATTTTTATTTGGTTACGTGAATGTATCGTGGTTTCCTGTAGGGCTGATTAGTGTTTTTGTTAGTATTTGTTGGAAGTGGTGTGTCAGGTCAATATGAAAATGAATACCATAGAATACATTTTAAATCAGTGGGATATATCTGCAAATGTGATTAAAATATTTCAAGGTGAGTTTGAGTTAAAAAAAATAGATATCTATACTTGCTCTCAAACAAAAAAATTATACTCAACACAAAACAAATGGTTGATTAAGTTGTTGAAGACACATGCTCATTATTGTCAAAACAAAAATATGTATTCTCAAAATTTGAATTTTTTTGTTTTCAAAAATACTGATAATATTATTAATGTTCGGGTTTGTTAATTGGATTAATTATAACCTTTATCCCTTATTAATTTAAAATACTTATTTACTAGACAGATTTCTTTATTTATATACAAAGCTAAAATTCATTCAAGCTGAGTATTTTATTTTTGAAATAAGTAACTCTTTTTTTGTGTGTATAATGTTAATCACTTCAAGCCGAAAGACCATGATATTGTTTTGTTTGGAACAAGTAAACAATGACTAAGATTTACATCAATATCAAAGTAGCTCTGTCGCCTAACTCAATAGCACGGAACTCATAATCTGTGATTGATTTAATTCGATAACCTTCCGCCATAGAAAGCCTCAAAGCTCGCCAGATTCGAATTATTATTGGCCTAAGTAAATAATATTAATCAATACCATAAATCATGAATTTAGTAGTTGATTCGGTGACCAATATTTTCCAGGCGTCATTTGCCACAAACAATAGCTGTTTTTGTATTAAGAATGCAAAGTGCTTCTTTGTCGCTTTGAGAGAAAATAACATGAAACTGAGTTTAGAATGTAAAGCTTGTTTCACGAGAAATGGATATAACTTAATGACTGCAATAAAAGTACCTATGGCCATCCCATTATTTATCAGCGTTTGTTATTATTATGTGGAAAGGACCGGATTGTAATAATTATAATTAAATATAGGCACATCAGGTAGGTTAGGTTGCTTAATTTATATTTAAATATCTTTTTGTGGTAAAGTTTGTTAGTTTTTGAGGAATGGTTCAAGAATTGTCTTTTACCAAATATTCCTCAGAATAGCGTGATAGTAATGGATAATGCGAGCTATCACAGTCGCCAATTACATAAAGCTCCAAGCCAAATATAGGCACATCAGGTAGGTTAGGTTGCTTAATTTATATTTAAATATCTATCACAGTCGCCAATTACATGCTCCAAACTCAAATAATACAAAATTGGAGATTCAGAACTACATGGCGATCCCATTGATCGCCCCAGGTACGTTTACTGCAGTCATTAAGATATATCCATTTTTCGTGGAACAATCTTTAACAAGCATTTATTTCCCGGACAACTTGGTTTCCAGTGAACGCATGTGCAATTCGCTCTCTTGTGTTTATTTAAACATGATATATTTATTTGTTCAATGTGTAATTAATTATTGTAAAACCGCTAAATTTGTTGTTTACCATACCACAGACAATACAGATATTTTTCTATGACTATACCAACATATTATTGAGCACCATTGTACGAGAATATATCATCAAATAAAATAACAATTTCAAAGGCTTTATCTAGCAAACATTGAGGGAAAAACATTTGTTTGCGTTAAATGAAGCCAATAATTAAAGTACACTTGTAAACAAGTTTGCCATTGTGTTTGTTCTAAGTTATAGCGGTATTATTGACTGGTAAAGTGAAAATATAAACTGTGTTAGATATAGTGTTAAACATTTGCTGAACATTGAAAATTCGGTATACAGGCCGATTAAAACAGCTAGACGGCATACAGCAGAATTTAATTTAGATAAATCCGAAACAGGCAGCAATTGCTCGTCGTTTTTCATAAGTAATATAAATAAATAATATAAATTTTCGCTACCTGATAAATAACAATTTGTTAGACAAATAAACGAGCATTTGCAATATGGAAAATAATTTTGGGTATTTGTGTATTTTCGAGTAAAGTGATCGGTCAGATAACAATTTAAAGGTTGTGGCAGTAGTCAAATCAATTTATATTCATTGAATATTATTTATCGTATAAAGTCCGACCCTCCCTAATATTTTATCGTACCGTCAAACTAAAAAAGTTCGACCCTCCCTAATATTTTATCATCCCGTCAAACCAAACTGTATAGATCCGGCAAGCGTGCCTCGGTCGAGGTAAATGACGATTATTACGAGACTTGCTCGCATGTGCTATTAAGTAGTGAAGTTTCTCTGTAGTAACATGTGGCGGGTGGCAGCGGGGGATAGCGGGGCTATGGCGATTTAACATGGAAAAGGCGCACAGTTTTTGTTCGGGTTTGTTCGTTCCGGTTGCTGTTGTCTGTTCGTGCATCTATTTAAAAATTCGAGCGTGTAGATTTTAATATTATATATTTATTAAGTTAAAATGAATAGTTGACGGTGGACTATTTAAGAAATAACTTTAGCTCTTTGAGTTTGGAGTAAAAAATTGAAGTGAAGAATGCGGGAACACCTAAACCCGAAATTAATTTAACGCAGACCACAAAGGATAATTTATAGAGGGTATTCCAAACTTAATGAGGCTGTTATTGATCAATTTTCTACAATTAAGAACCGAAGAATGGACTTTACGTTTAAGAACTATTGTGTAGGGTTGATAAATGTTGTGTATTTCGATAAGATATGATTTTAAACCATTTTATTTAAGGATTTAAATTAAAAAACACTGAAAGTATGAAGAATGCCAACTTGTCAGTCTCGTGGCTCGATTCGTTCTCGTCATAAAATAATTAAAATGACGTAGCCGTAGATGGCGTAGTGGTATTATACATCATTCGGTTTTCTTGATAACTCGTAGATGGCGGTAGTAGTATTGGACATCATTCGATTTTCTTGATAGCTCGTAGATGGCTTTAGTAGCATTAGTAGTGGACTGTATAAATATTGTTATGAGGGTTGCATGCGACGACGTTAAGATCCGACAGCTATACACACTAAGGAAACCTTTCTTATTTTTCAAAAGTTGTATTTCCTTGTGTAAAATTAAAATATAAATAAACCTAACGCATTTTCTAATTACTTTTTTTCCTTCTACATTTAAATCGCCTAGAAAGTAATTGTTTGGTCGTTACACAAGAATAAAATTTTAAAAATAATTTCACCAGACTTGCTGGACACAAGCCTCCCATAAATGTTTCTATCTATCCCTATCCCGCGCCACATTCATCCAGTTCGTGTGAATGCGCCTCAGATCGTCTGACCATCGTATGGGTGGTCTGCCCCTGTTGCGAAGTGCTTGATCTCTAGGTCTCCATTCGGTTATTTTTCTTGTCCATCTGCCATCGTTTAATCTAGCCAAGTGCCCCGCCCAGTTCTACTTGAGATTCGATATTCTTTCGATGGCATCCGTGACTCCGCTTCTTCTTCTCACCTCTATATTTGGAATCCTATCTCTCAGAGGAGGACCTAACATTGCTCCTTCCATTCCTCTCTGTGCTATGCATGTTTTGTTTGCCGTTTGTTTTGTTAGAGTTAGTGTTTCGGCTCCATATGTTAATACGGGCAGAACACACTGGTTACAAACCCTTCTTTTTTGACACATGGGGCTATTTGACTATAAGATGTAGTTCAGTCTTCCAAAGGCTGACCATGTGAGACCTATTCTTCTGCTGATCTCATGATCTCACAGGTCTGGTTGTCTCCCTCTAATAGAATTTCGTGGCCTAGATACTTGCTGTGTATTTAAATTATTTACTGTTAGGTTTTCACTGGTGACCAGGTTTGTCATAAACTTTGCCTTGCTGATGTTGATATTTAGCCTAACCTCTCTGGATGCCAACTCCAGTTCTCTTAGCATCTCTGTTGCTTTGCCGAAGTTATCTGTAATTAATACCAGATCATCGGCGAAGGGAAGGCGACTAAGTTTCTCACCATTGATGTTAATACCAAAGTTTTCGATGTTAATACGCTTGAAAATGAACTCCAATAGGTTTGTGAATAGTTTGGGGGGAGATAGTATCACCCTTCCGCACGCCTCGTTCTTTTTTAAAATCAGAAGTGTCTTCATGAAGTCGAATGGCAGCATTTGCTTGCTTGTAAATATCAATTCATATAAAAAACTAATATTTTTCAGGTTGAATAAGGATAGATCAGAATTTGACTTTTTTAAGCTCACCACTTCTTGTCTGGGGAAGATACCATTCACTATCTTGTCCAGAAGGCAAGTCCAATGAGATGTTTTCAGTAAAAAGTTTCTTGCACGGCACAAGTGTCAGTAATCAGTTTATTCTTTGCCCCAACAGCTTATTCATATTAATATAAGAATATTGAGTATTGCAAAGAAAACAGAAATAGGTGGATTATGTTTCGCTTACTCTATCGCATCCGTCCGTGTCCACAACGGCGCTCCGACCCTCGCTCATCGCCTTGGACCATAGCACGGCACAGTCCTCGCTTGAGCTTCGCACACTGGTCCCTCGACATCGAGATATAAACATGGACTGTGCGTTGTTATCTTCTTCCGATGAAGAAGATATTATTTTAGACTCTAATATATCAAAGGGTATCTTCCATAAATTACGTTGATCATTTTACATAAAATTGGGAAATCAATTAATATACAGGACGTCACATGAAAGAAAACCTTTAAAGAGAGTCGGATTTACCACTAGGGGCCAGCCTAGGGCCTCGGCTTTGAAGGGGCTTCGAAAAGAACCAAAAAAATAACAAAGTTACAGACACATTACACACAGTCCATGTTTATATCTCGATGTCGAGAGACAAACTGATCGACAGGCAAGGCAATGAGCGAAGGCCGGAGCGCCCGTTGTGGACACTACTGTGCGATGCTATGGTACCATGCTAGGAGCGAGGGCGAGGCTTGGCGCTCCATTGAGGACATACACACTAACTCTCTCATTGTTCTGCTGCTGCCTTCTGCCTACCGCTTCGACTGAATTTTAAATTTTAGTGCTTTTTACGCTGTCGACTGAAGATGAGCTGCGTTGGGAACAGGTGCCATAAAAATAACGTACTTAAGGCCTGTTTTTATTTTGTTTATCGGCACATTTGATGTCGTCTGAAAGAAATAGAATTTATAATCGGTTGCAAAATAAGCTCTTCGCTTGGACGGGTACAGTTTCTACAATTTTGTAAGTCATAAGGTTCGACTCTTGAATGATTCCCAAAGTTATAGATTTTACTGGAATAGGTCAGTCTTCAAACGAAAATATAAATCAGTTATCTTCAGCTTCAACCAACCAACCAACCATCTTCAGGGCTGAATTATCGGAGTAATAACATTTAATAATTTGTTTCTTTTCTTCGGTGACATATGTCGGCGTCGATTCCCTGAAATCCGTCATTCCCTGAAATGCCTAGTCATTTCACGTATTGCCGGCAAATAGTGTAACTCTATGTTTGATACACCGTTTGTCTAAGAGTATCGGGCATTCCCAGTAATGACGGAATTCTTTCAGTCGAACGCTGTACTTAACTAAATGATTTAAGTTACCCTGTTTGAAAAAACATTTACTTCCCTTCATTCAGGCATCAACGTAAGAAAGAATAAATATTTATTTTTCTGGACTGTTTAGCGACCTCACTGATTGTGTTTAGTTTCCACAAGGGGGTTTAGTTGGATAGAAGTCCATAAAAACACACGTAGATATATATTGTGTGTTTGGCCAATACAAAATTTGAATGAATATTTATTTAATGTTAATTGATTCGAGCCGGGAGGCACACCACCCGGAGAACAATGATCGATATGCGATACGATGGAGTGGGGAAAACAATAATCTACCTACTTCTGATTACTTTGCCCTATACAGGGTGCTACAAATTTGGTCTTCATCATTAGGATTTCGGAAACGGTAAGAGATACGAAGTCGGTTAAATTGGCACAAAGTTGCGTAATTATAGGCCCAATAATATGTCGTAAAAATCTAAAATAAATACAGGTTTTTTCAAAATATTTGGAAAAATCTAAAATTTTGCGTTTCGGTTTTTATTTTGTCCTGACTTCGAAGAGATGATCAAAAATTAATTTCACATTACTTATTCTCATTACTCATTACTACTTTTTATTCTCCATAAGATGGCATTATCACATCTTTCAAACGACGTTTCGTCTTAGGGTCATCATCAACTTAATTTTTTTAAATACTGGTCTGGATTCTTTTAAATTACGAAAGAGGACCGCAATCCACGTTCAGTGATATTCAACACTTGACCGTCTTTATTAAAATACGCCTAGTACGTTACAACTGGGCCGCTCTAAAATTTCCCTGAAAATATAATGAGAATTGGCCTCTGCTTGCGCTTTTAAGTCATAACTCTACACTTAGTTGCATTAAAGTTTACCCTGTTACTGTCACACCAGCTCTGAACCAAATCTAGTTGTTCTTGTAACCGAATACAGTCAAGTAGAGATTAAATTTGTAACAATATCTTTAAATCATCAGCCAGGAACAGCTTTCCACAGGTTATAATTTCATTCAGATCATTAATGAATAGTTGCAACTATTATGCAACATAACAGGACATATAACTATTATAAAAGATAAACTGTTTCATGTCGGTTAAAGTAAGGTTACCTGTAAATCGGCGTCCCCAAATCCTCGCGATACCATAACACTAAAAGCACACGATCATTGGGGTCCGGCATGGAAATATCACATGGAAGGTAGACTGCATCCCCTTGTACCGCTTTGATGTGAACCAGCGGAACTGAAATAAAAAAGAAATTAAAATTATTGTGAAATACAGAAGTTTGGATTGAGAAACTATGCAGAAATTATTTTACTTATACGATTGGAACTGAAATAGTTCTCTATGAACAAACTTGAACAAACCCAAATAACAAGAACTTAATTAATTAACTAGAATTAACAAATATTCTCAGTTAATTCTACGTTTGACTGAACGTACTTTAGTCAAAATTCGTATTTACTAGCCTGGTAAAAATCCGAGAGATAAGATTATAAGACAGTTCAAGTTTTAACTAGAACTAACTAACAATCATTTTCCTACCTTGAATCGGGGTCGAAAATTACATTTTCTAGTCAGGTATAGTAGAAAAAATATATTTTATAGTATATTTGTACTTATAATGATTTACGATCTAAAATTAAAAGAATACAAGAGCTCCATTTATTTTATCCGGACGCTTTTAAACTTCTTAATTTCGTTTAATTAAAGCTCTGGATCTTTGATCGAAAAACCTTCTTGAGGTTAACAGGAAGAGAAAAGCTCGCAAGGGTATCGTCTTATTTTTTGGTTTAGCTTCCTTCTGTCTGTTTGTTCGGGATTGTCAGAAGCAATTTCTTTATATACGAGGGACAATTAAAGGGCGTCCCAGAAGATTCACACAAATCAAAGAAGTAAAAATTGCAGTAAACGTCATATTTAATCGCCTGTAAAAATTGTGTTGTGTATTTCCTGAAACTTTAACAATAAGGAAGAGAATCGAGTAAATTAAAAACTTCTGTAATTTAACTATTAGGGGTTTCGCATGATCAAGACAGTTGAGTTGTATCTCAAATGATATTTTGTGATTTCTCTTAAATTGATCATGATAGTGTATCTACATCTATTTTCGAAAAAATCTTCCATAATTCAAGACTTTCGTTGTCCCGCTGGTCATCTTTGCGGAATTTCGGTGCAGCCTAAGTTTAAATCTGCAAAATTTCACAAAAATGGTAAAGTGCAGGACATCGTTTTCTATAATACGGATACAGTATACCTTTAACTTGCTTTACTCTTAAGTTTTACGATTGACAACCAGAGATGACATCAACAGCTGATGTGATTGTTGATTCAAAACGTTTCTAAATCAGCTTCAGTGGGCCATAACAAGCTCACAAAACAGGTTGCGTCGTATTATTTATGTGTGATTGGAACGATGAATTGGAATGAAGAAATTGTGCAAATAAGCTTCTATTCAACAGGCTGACATAATTGACAGGTGAATTGGTCACCATATCATCGTGCGTTTTGTAGAAACCGTTTACTTTTCGCTTTATGACTAAATTTCTTTCGGCAATCGAGTAGATTAGTGCTAGATTTTGCTACTGCTGCTTCCGTTTAAGAAGCCTACCTTAATATCACGCTTTAGTAAATAATATTAAAAATTGAAAACACGTCACAGCCCTCGTGGTTTAATCGCCTGCCGTAGATGTTACTCTTAAAATCTTAAATGGGAAGTGGAGTCAAGTGACACATCATTTTAAAGGTCGTGTAAATATACAGTGAAATCTCTCATAACGGACATCTCTATTAAGCGGACATTTTTTCATAGTCCGGAACTAGATATATGAAATTCCATGAAAATCAACCTCTCTTGGGCGGATACGGACAGGCTATTCTCATACAAAGAGTGCGGAAACCCTCCTTTAAACGGACAAAAAACAATTTTAAGTATTTGGGAGACGAATAATTACGGTGCAAAAACTCTCTGAAGACAGACCGGCAACCAATCGCGTATGCGTGGCAGAGCGAAAGGACGTCACCGAATGAAAGTATGTGTGATTCCCCGACAGCAGTCCGCCATTTATTTGTGAGTTGTAAGGTTAAAATCGTAAACAATAGCACAAAAATGTCTCGTTTTGAGTCTGTTGTGGAAGTTTGTAATTTGATAACAATGATTTGGGCGAGTTCATTAACATCGATAGCAATGTGCTATTAGAAGATAATGTGACCCCATTCCTACCGATTATGTAGTCCAAACTGAAACGACTCTGATTAAGAAGTTGAATGCAGTAATCAAACAAATGTCACCAATTATTATCAACAAGCCATAGTATTGTAAAGGAATTATAAGAGTATGCAAAGAATAGAGGTGACTCTACAACAATGGAATTGTTATCAGACTTGGAATTACATTTTCTAGATCCTAACTAAAACTAGTGTATTTTTATTATGGTATGTTTATTTGTACATAAATATACATAGTTATAATTTTGCATTTACATATTACCTAACAACGAATTTCCCATGGGCGGACACCTCTATTAGGCAGACACATTTGGACTATCCCGTAGATATCCGCCTAAGAGAGGTTTCACTATATTTCAAAAAATAATTTATTATTTTAAAAAATAATTTATTATTTTTTGACTAGTACTATCCGAAACATCGCATTCCAAAAACGGAAGTAATTAGAACCATTTTTAGGCTCCTGGTAAATAATTCGAGAGTGGGTGGTATCGGAGTGACTACCTTCAAACCCCTAATCATTCTATTAATAAAAGATGAGTCAACATAATACTATTTTTTTTAAAATATTCCAAAAACGGCAAATCTCAGTGCAGGTAAGTTCTAATTATGTTGAATTTTGGATGTGATTTCTAGGAAATTAGTAGGTAATCTCAAAATAATAAAGTATAGTATAATTGGAAAGATATTTAAACGACTTTTAAAATGGAGTGCTCAGCCCGTCCTGCTTTTCATTTAAGATTTTAAGCGTCCTCCTCCACAATAAAGTTGACGTGTCATTACTTACAGGAAGCGGAATATTAAAGTTGGGGCGTTTTCTGATTGACAACCTGTATATTATTTTTACCATCAATGGGGGGTTTTAATGCGAAATGCAGTATAAAACGTATCCGTTCGACGCTTTATTTCAAAACAATCTTAGCGGAAAGCTAACCGAATAATTTCTTTAGTTCATAACATCTTTATTTGCCCCCGTATTTTAACCCCTTGACTGTTTTTGCTGGAATGTCAGATAAGATACGGCTTTATTTATCTGTAATAAAAGTCGGAAAGAGTTAGATGAGAAAATATTTACGTTGTGCCGAGCCCCGGCTTCGACCGGAGTTAAGCAATTAAAATTTGATTAGAAAATACACCAGGCTAAAATAAATTATCTGTAACTTAATACTTGTGTTAGAGATATGTTGCTTAAAATTATTTATGGCGTATTATGGAAACTTCTATCTAAGACAAATTGGACCCCCTTCTGCAGTAAGGAACCAACTAACAATTTTTGCTAAAATTATACCTATATTATTTATGTTATATCTATTTACAATTAAGATTCGTCTTAAAATACCTATGGACGCCATTTATGAGGAATATGACCTATAGTATATTCATTTCCAAGATAGACCGACCACAACAAACGCACGTGATTGGTGAAACTAACAGTGAACAGGGCAGTGCTTATAATATTATAATTATAAAAAATTATGATCGCAATATTGTTGAATACAATTTGGAAATATCGGAATGTAAATAAGTATTCATGGTAAAATATAATATAAATTAATAAATACAGGGTTTCCGGAAAATACGTGTCCGATGTACATTTTGTCAGAATTGTTAATTTATATTCGAAACAAAAGAATCCATGATCCAAATTGTCATTAAAAAAATTCTGTTTACTGATGAAGCGTGCCATACAAGATATGAATTCACCAACCTGTATTGACCAACCTGTATATCTTATTGATCCTATTGTGATCAAATTATTCTGATAAGTTTGAGGAGTTATCACCGTGGCTTTAGTCTACAGTAATACCTAATTAGTCGTTCAACTTGTATCTCGATAATATTATCGAGTTCCCACATTCTGGTTCCTACTTTTTGTTGCATTAATACCTACATTTTTTACTCTTCTCAGGTGTAACAGTTGCCAATGCACGGTCAAAAAGGTCTTTCATATCGACCAACTTGTAGGTAGAATTATGTTTGGCAAAAAAAAAACTACAAAGAAGAAATGACTGATTGATCTGACAAAAAATTCAAAAACAGTTAATTAAAAGGAAAATCCCCCATCCTCCTCGACTTTTTACACAATGTCGTTTCATCATCGTTTCTTTTTGTGGAACTGTATCCTCTTCTATAACGAATTTGTATAAACTCAGATGTGAATAATTTTTCCACTCATCTCCGAAATGTCACGCTAATAAATTATTCACATCAAACTTTTTGTTGTTGTTGACAACATTTTGATTCCAAATTATTGCAGCATTTCTAAACAAAAAAGTCTTCACGAATCACACGCAATTAACTTAGAAACGTAAAATCAGAATAGTTTTAGCGCGAATTATTATTATTGACAAGCCTGTACAGGACTTTACATGCTTTGACATAATTCAAATCTAACAACAAAAAACACACTTTTTGGAATTGGATTGGAGATTGTACGTTTTAAATTTAAGTCTTGTTTTCTGCCTTCAGAATCCGTCGAAGAATGCCCGATTTAAAAAAAAAATATGATTTATTTCGATTCAGGACTACAAACTGTATGTAATGCGACATCTATCTCATTTTTGGTTAAACATGGATATTGTACACTTTGAAACGATACCCTTTTATTATGTAACTTAATATCTTTGCTTTAGATATTTTCTTTGAATTAATTATGGGGTCCCAAGAAAGCAATAACTTTTCTTTAAGAAAACAATAACTTTTCTATAAACAAACTTCTGGTATTATCTTTAAATGTAACGTATAATAATATATTAAGATACAAGTTTCAAAGACATAATGCGCTTTGCGGGTCGTTTTCTAAAGTACAAGTGGTTCTAATTGTCTTATTAACCGTGTATTTTATAATAGTTTTTCTATTTGGGTCTTTACAGTCTGAAAAACTTTTAAAAATATAGTTGATTTTTTCCATTTAAATCACTATTTTATAATTATCAAATATGCCATGATAGAAACAATTGAACCCAACAAAGCTTCGTCTCATCCGGCATAATTAAAAATAAATATATTATTAAAGTTAATAAAAATGAGTGAGGAAAAAAGTTATAACCTACCAAAAATACGAAAAATTGCAGAAAATAATCTACCCCCAAAAATCACGTAAGTTTATCAAAAAGAATATTCAAACTTTGCGTTATGTTGCGAGTAGAACAAAATATTTTAGAAAATTTTCTTATTGTATATTTTGACAAAGAGGGTAAGTTAAAAAAACCTTTAGTTTATGGTCAATTTATTCGATGTTGAGATCCTGCCTAAATATTTATATAAATTTGGTACATCAAAGTTTTCTCCGAGGGCTATGTGCCCAAGGAAGCAAAAATCTTAGTAATTGAGGATATCAATTGTTTTCTAAAAGAAGCTGATGATATAAACTATTTAGCAATTAAGGTACGATGATAATTTTGTATAAAGAGACAACATGTTGTAATCTCGATGAAAATAATTTAGGTTATCCTTATAATGGTATTATAAGAGTGTGAGGTGAAAGTTTATTTTCGAGAATAAGCCACAACTTGGTGGAAATTTGGTGGTATGATCTATTCATGAGTAAAAAATATAAATTTGTATATTTTGTGTCCATATTGTTATCGCACCAGATTATGGTAACGAATGACCGAAGATCGAGGTACACGTAGTGATCTGACAACACTGCAAAACCTTAATAGATTGACCTACATTACAGTTGTTAAGTGGAAGCAGATCTTTGTTAGGTCATCGCCTGGTCGGGGGGTTTTTAACCAAGTATTTAGACGGTCGATTTAAAAAAAACTATGTAGTAGGTTTTCTCAAAGACATCCAAGAATCAAAAGTCTATTTATTTTTCAGGTGGTATTAATATCAAATACCAATGTATGGAGAAATTATTAATTTCCTAGACTACCCAATGATACAACAGGGGCGTATTTTTGTCTACACAGTGGTACTTTAAAATACTAATTCAGATTGAATTGCACTATCAAGAGAAAGATGCCCTCAGCATTGATAGGATGTCACCACCTGCAGACCGGTTTCTCGTCAGTACAGTGTAGGTGTCCATACGTGTCATCAGAGAAGACTTTGTACTTCACGCCGTATTATCAACGGTAGTCGAGATAATACAAGGCGCAGCGCCATCTCCTAGCAGTCCCACACAATCTGAACAGACGTTATTTGAATAAATCCAAAAACCCCTGTACTGACGAGAACAAAATATTTCGAAACCGATCTGCATGTGGTGACATCCTATCAATGAAGAGGGCTTCCTTCTCGTAATTGTATAGGGTATCATCGGGTAGTCTGGGAAATTAATAGTTTCTCCATACATTGGTATTTGACATCCAAGGAGTAACCCATTTAAAAATAATAAACCATTTCCATTACATCCTGTATATTATACTACTTGTTTATCAAAAACAAAACTTGCAACCGCAATAATGGAGGGAGATATTTTGTAAATAAATAATATACGCAGAGCCTAGAGTGCTGATAGTTCGTTTTACATAAAACATTTTATTAGATGAACAACATTGAATTTCCATATTGCCGTTGGGTACTTAATTAACGATTTATTCAGGCATCTAACATTATTATTAGGCACATAAACAAATACGAGGAGGATATTCAATGCTCGTTGACATTTTAGCTGCAGTAAAATTGCAAGAATCTTGTCTTTCGACAACGAAATATGAAATGAAACTAGGAAATAAAATATCCTTTAACGCCAACGCAGGGAGTGTTGGGCAATCCGCCGTATTGTCATGAGTTGGCTCTGACTTCCTTTTATTCAGAAATAAACAATATTGGAATTAAAATATGTTTACGTCAATATTTTTTTCAAATGAATAAAATCATTAAGGTAAGTAACAGGAGATTAGCAGTCGTAAAATAATTTTAAAAAATTATTAAGAAGTGGGACGTTCTTAGCCACCCTGAGTGAAAAAGATTATACCGTCATATATTATGCTGATAAGGTCGGTTCGTTTTATGAAGTCCTATATCGGATTAAATCATTAAAGGATGTTATCCTTTTCAACAATAAGACGGTTAAGTTAACAATACCTTCGCTATACATGATCGTACCGAACATTCCACTGGTTCACTGTATTCGGCTAAATGTTAATGAGCGAGATCAGCGGTTCCAAAACAAAATTATCTTAGAATTATGTACCGCGATAAATATTTTTATTTTGTTTATTTCCCGCTCATAGTTTTCTTTATTTATCAAAGGAAAAACATTTTGTGTCAATAAGTTAAATATTCTCACAGGTACTTTTCCTAGAATTTAATTATTTTGGGATCATTATAGTTAAATCTATATAATAATCACTATTTTCTAAGAAATAAAGTGCAGGATGGTATGTTCTATTTTAAATAAGTAGGTATGCTTTTTGTTTTTAGTTTGTTTCTCATTGTGTGTGAATTAAAAGCAGTTATGATGCACAATTATGGAAAATGTTCAGCAAGATGACACAACGCCTAGAAGGTGTTTATCTTCAGGTGAACGTCGTTTGATATTACACGTGGAACGTTATTTTACTTTAGAAAAAGATAACTCGGGCCCGTTAGTGTCTGTTTTGGCAGTGCAAAAAAGAACGTTTGATGCTTGCGGCATTTCAGATAAGACCTTAAGAAGACTTCGAAAAAATAGTGAGGAGGAATTGGACAGTGTTCGAGTCCATTCTAAAACCATTGACTTATCCCAAGGGATAAAACTATCGATTAGGAATATGTATAAAGCCAAGAAAAATGTAACCATCAAAGGTATTCTTGAAAAGATAAAGAAGAAAGTACTATGCGATATTGGAACAGTCAGTTGAGAGCCATCGACTATCTCGCTCAAGAAGTTTTATTGCTTAGCGGACTTCATATACCGTACCGATTTTACCTAATTATTTCGAATTTTCCTGATTTCAAAATCACCCAAACCACCCACCCACCCAAGGTTCAACCTGACAACACAACGCAGTGGGCAACATCGTATCGCGACGATAGCACAGGAATAAAGGGAAATAAAAGAAAAAGATACGATACGAGTGCTAGTAAGATAGTCGAAAGATATAGTATATAATATAAAAAATCATTGCAAATGTATTAAAAATAATAATTGTAATAACAAAGTATATATGAATTGCCATAAAGATCCTTTAGCATAAATAAAGGGAAATGTATAAAAAATTATACATAAAATAATGCGAGGACGAAACAGGAAGAAACGAATAAAACCTATAAAAAACATCTTGAACAGATTTTACAGAACTTATTTGCTATTGGCCGCAACTCCACCGAAGACATTGTTGAAATTTGTTTATTCAAGCGACAATGTGGAGCGCAGCGCTTGAAGGACAGGGATGTTTCCTCGCTCCACTTACATTAAATATCACCTAAGGTATTGCTTAAACAATGAGGAAGTAGGGAGCCGCATACTTGTGTGACCCCCGTGTTAACAGGTATTTCATCCCCCATTCATCCCCTTGTATACGATACGACAGCGCGCTTAATCATCAAGGGTCTTTATTACATTTTCCTTTTGTAAATGTTCATTTTACACAGTAAAAAATATAATGTTGAATTGCAATTACGTCGATTGGTAATATTAATGCATTGAATTATAAATAAGTGAAATATTAATGTACATTTCCGACGGGTGTACTTTTACACTTCAGTACTGAAGAATCCTACACTGAACTTTATAGAAAAGAGACGGAAAATGCAGGGCAAATATCGATGGTTCAGAATACTGGATCGGAGAATATCCCAGAAATAACTATCGAAGAAATAACAACTTCGCTTCTGGAGATGAAAAATAACTAATCTCCAGGAGACGATCATATAGCTATCGAGTCGATCAAGGAAAGGGGCGAGGCTCTAATATACGCTATTCTAAAGCTCTTTAATGTTTGCCTTCTTACAGGCATAATGCTATTATTGTTATCATGCACAAGAAGGGCGACATCACGGACTTAAAAAACTACCGACCCATCAGCTTACTTTCTCACATTTATAAGCTATTCATGAAAATAATAACAAGAAGACTTACAAACATCTCGATAGTTACCAACCATGAGAGCAAGCTGGCTTCCGTCGTGGATACGGAATAAACGACCACCTACAAGTGATCAAGGCCTTAATCGAGAAATGCGAGTACAATAAACCGATCATCTTCATTTTTGTAGACTACGAGAAGGCGCTTGATACTAGTGACCAACATAAAATGCTCCAAGCTCTTTCTGATTGCCGAATAGACCACCGATATACTGCTATTATTAAAAATATCTAGGCTCCATAGAGACACAGGCAAGTTCAAAATAGAACGAGGAGTTCGCCAGGGCGATACCATATCGCCAAAACTATTTACAAACCTACTCGAATGCATATTGAAGGAAATACAGTGGAATAACTTGGGAATCAACATAAATGGAGAAGACTGGAATCATCTTAGGTTTGCAGATGATATGGTCTTGATCTCAAACAGAATTGACAAAGCCACACAGATGCTACGAGATCTAGAGGCATCAAAAAAGGTCGGACTAAAGATCAATTCTACAAAAACCCAATATATGACAAATTTGGTGATGAGTGGTAATATTTCCTTACTTGGACAGGAGGTGCAACAAGTATCATCCTACTTTTACATTGTACAACATGTAACTATTAATTGATCCTCTCTGTAACATTACATTGGGAATAAAATGAAATTTTACATAATAACGCCCTGGGAAATTTGTTACCGTCATTTGATCTCATTGTCATAAAAGGTCGCTTGTAGTACTAAAATTTAACGAACCCGAACACACATTTTTATCGGAATAATTGATGGAAAAGGTATAACTGAATGAAAAAGTGTTAGGATAGTGTAGTTCAAAATGTAGCGTTGATCTTTTGACTGCCATAAAACCCTAATTACTCCTATGACCATAAAATAACATTAAAGTTGCATCTTTTCGGCAGAGCCGGAGTACACATTTTTGCCGGGGCCTAATTGCAATCGAAAATAATCACTTATACCTGTCCTGAAAAAGATAATGACCTTAAGTCGAAGGCAGGCAAATTCTGCTGCCACGTTGCAACTTATTTCTAAATTGTAAGAGCCATTTTTATTCTAAATTTAATTACTAAACACTATCGTCTAATTACGTTCTTTAGTTTTATAAACGGTTCGAATACCTTTTATTTATTTTAGTACATACTACATTAAACTTTTCCAAATTTATAAAGATGATTTAAAAGGCTAAAAATGTAAATAAATGATAATGTGCAGTACATCATTGAATTTAGAATAAAAAGCTCTTACAATTGAGCATCATAAAATCTGGGCCGTATTAGAAAAAATGAAGTCGATTCAATTCGGTTGTTAGTCGGATGCAATTCGGACAGTAAAAAAATGGCCTGAGCTAACCGAGGATGCAAATTTTATTTAACTGCATCCTTAATTACTATACTATTAGTTCACACGTATAAATACCTATTAATATTTCTTCGGTTAAGGATATAGTACTGAAACCTGTCATTCCCAACTCCCATTCTCCAACCTGTGATTATTACACATTTAGAAGCGTTGCCGAGAATCGTAACATTGTACAATTTAATGTCGCCTGTATATACAGGGTGTTCCTTAATGACGTGCTAATATTTCAGGGTGTGCTTCCTTAGGTCATTTTATAAAGAAAAATTCATATGAACATATGTCCGCAACGGCTCAAATTTTTTGCTACAGGGTGTTGGATTTTTATTTTTTAAATGCTTATTTTTTAATATCGCCGAAAGTGCATTAGATATCATTTTCAATTTTGGTATGTGTTAATAGGATATAGAACCACAAATTTTACTTAGAAAAGTTATTCAATTATTCCACCAGTGGCGTGCCTGCAAACATGTAATCTAATATTTTTTACAAGGAAGATGGTACGCCACTGACATTTTTCCCATGTGGATAGTGTTTCTGATTAGCCTGGTCAATTCTACATGAAGGTGGTCTCTTGAGTTTTTCTCGTCGGACGCACCGTTCTTTATTAAAACCACTAAATTCATATTGAAACTCATTATTATTATAACATTGATTAAATAATTAATGATAAATTTTGTTTTATAAAAATTGTTGGAGTGGGCAATTCGATGCGAAGATGGGCGGAAGCATGCCTTTTAAGTGAAGGTGGCCATTTCCAACAATTTTTATAAAACAAAATTTATCATTAATTATTTTATCAATGTCAATATGAATTTAGTGGTTTTAATCAAGAACGGTGCGTCCGACGAGAAAAACTCAAGATACTGTTTTCATGTATAATTGACCAGGTTAATCAGAAAAATATCCACATGGAAAAATTTCACTGGCGTACCATTTTTATTGTAAAAAATATTAGATGATATGTTTGCAGGGACGCCACTGGTGTCACAATTGAATAACACTAATTAAGTTTTCAACATCCTGTAGCAAAAAATTTAAGCCATTACGGATAAATGTTCATATGAACGTTTCTTTATAAAATGACCTAAGGAATCACACCCTGAAATATTAGCACGTCATTAAGGAATACCCTGTAAAGGCTGAATTTTTATTAAAAGAATAAATCTGTATATTAGTATTTCACTAATTTTGCTATGTCTCAAAATATTATTATTACAACTGATCTTTATTTTCATTTGGATTAAAACGTCTCTTAAAGTCAAAATAAAAATAAATCAATATGAAGATGGCAATATTTTCAAGCCGACCCTGTAGCCATTTATTGCTGTTTAAAGATTTAGGGGTAAAGACAAAGGGGATTAATCAGGTAGTTGATTTATTATAACACATAAATTGATATGCATTTTTTTCAGTGTACATTTTTCTTTTGTGGATGTTTCTCTGTATTTTTTGTAAGTCTCCTTCCTCCTTTATTCTAAAAATATAATCAAATATAGAAGCAAAACTAGTAAAAGGCAATTTCGAGATCGAGCTTCGGGCTATATGAATATCAGTTTCGCTCTAAATTAAAAATTTAATATTCTTTTTGTAACCATTTTTGAGCCAAAAAAATATTTTAAATATTGGATTGGACGTGGAACGCAATTTCGTTAGGAAATAATCAAAAGCCGTAAGATATAAACAGTATCGGAATTAGCATAAAACAGGGTGTTCTTTAATAATATTTCGGAGTGTAATTCCTTAGTAAAATTTACCAAAATCTTTTGTAAAATTTACTGAAAAATATTGTAAAAATTTCGAAAAATGGTATTCCCAAGCAGTCACCCATCCAATTGCTAAGCGTGCCCAACGTCGCTTGACGTGAATCGTTGAAACACTTCCTCTTAAGCTCCCCACCTGTTCTCCTTACGAAGATCGAGTTCGATTAATTCGTTGCATCTGATTTAACCTTTTCATTCTTGTAGAGAAGCATTTTTACAACACTTTATAATATTATAAACTTGGTCATTTTTACAATAAAAAATACTTAAAGTGCAATAAATAGTCGTCAGTAAAATGTAGCATACATTTAAAAATATTTAACTATCGTAGTTATAAATAAATGATTTTCACTTACATTCATTGTCAAATTTACAATATATGTTACTTGATTTTACTAACATTTACAGAACCGATAGTTAGCTTCTGAAAATACAATAATACAGATTATACTACAGATTTTTAGATTTTATTACACGCGACGAAATTTAACATCCAGAAGAAACAACCGGTCTTAAACTGAGCAAATTAGTTTCGTCAATAAAAATACTATTCAACGATTATTTATGGACTGGCAAGATACACGCGTAAACCGAAATAACAGAGCGGATTGCTGCGACTGTGTTGGTTATCGACGAAATACAACGTATCCGGCCGCTGGTTGGTCTTCAACTAACAGCCCGCAAGCGTGCAGCGCTATACGAACACTTCGGCTCAGCCGTTGCAAACCGTCAAGAGGTCATTGGCATTTGACCTAGTGACATACGTGCCTATTTCAAACTTATTTAATACTAATATTATTTATTTTGTTTAAGGAGTTTAAGGTGTACATATGACAACGCCGGTCCGAATTCGCTTTTTGTTTAAATGTATCGCAGTGCCCCACAGATGATTTTCTGGTTTCACGTCAGGTCACTTTTACCGCTGAATGAATTGAAAGCGGGATTTATGGGTATTTTTCATTAATTTGTCTTTATCTCAAGAATTGCCGGTTTAAATATAATACATCATTTTCATAACACCCTGTATAATAATTTTACTATAGTGTTTGTTCAAATTACCTTATAGTTTAGTATTTACTTGATTTTACTAAATTTATGAGAACTTCTAACTATACTTTTTAGAAATTATGTTTAGTATTGTAAAGGTACTAATAAAAAATGTAATTTATACTATATGTTATAGGAAATTTTAAATACAATCTTACTATAATAATTTTCCTATAGTCTTGCTTCCATGGAGAAGTTGTTTGTCTCTGTTGCTCTTAGCTTAGATGATATTCTTTATATCGTTTCTTTATTTCATTCTCCGTTAAACAATAATTGGCTTACAGCGCTCGGTCGGTACTCTGCTGCAGTCATAGTCAATCGCGATCATTTAATATTTTCTACTGATAAAATCTTTGTGGATTTCTTCCGATTAGCCTGGTCAATTCTTCATGAAAATACCTCCTTGGCTGCACCGCTGCCTTATTATATAACATATCTTGAGGTGGTTAGGAAATGATCTTTCCATATATATTTATCAGAGAATTATTATAGTTTCCTTTCAAAGTCAGCCTTCTACTTATACTTATAAAAATAGATTCTGGTGTATTGATCTTCCTTTTTCGCAGAAATTATAGTTACATTCTAAAATATAAATCCTGCTATTTATCCAAACCATTATTTCATTCCTTTGAAAAGGCGAGACAGTTGAAGTGCATTTTCACGCCATTCAGCGGAAGTTGGACAAGTTTTGGAGAACATCCAGGAATTACTCGGCAAAGGAAAATGTAATAACTATTAACAAGAAAGTTTTAAAATCGGTCGAGTGGGATGCTAAATGATGTGGCTGCGCATGGGTTTTTAAATTGATATCATAATGAGTAGAAACCGGAGAGTTACACAAAGCTAAATATACAGGGTGTTATGGAAATGACAACAAATTATATTTAAACTGGCAATTCCTGAGATGAAAACAAATTGAAGAAAAATATCCAAAAATAGCACTTTAATTTAATACGCCCTTGTACATGACCTTATGTCAAATCAAAAATGACTACGTGGTGCCTAAGTCATGAAGGTAAACAAAGCAACATATGGCGAAAAACGTCAATAAATCTTGAACAGTGTTGTCATATCTTCAGGGTAAACTCTCTAGAAAGTCTAACCGTTTGACAGATTCCAAGTTGTTTTATTTTTTAGCGTACATTATTATAAACTTTTACATTCAGTTCAGTTCACTGGGAAACAATCTCGGATTTATAAACTTGAACTGACTCGAACGAACCGCCGCGGAGTTTATAATGGTCAGCTATGTTCTCACTTTCCTGAGATGAAAACAAATTGAAGAAAAATATCCAAAAATAGCACTTTAATTTAATATGCCCTGTACATGACCTTATGTCAAATCAAAAATAACTACGTGGTGCCTAAGTCAGGAAGGTAAACAAAGCAACATATGGCGAAAAACGTCAATAAATCTTGAACAGTGTTGTTATATCTTCAGGGTAAACTCTTTAGAAAGTCTAACCGTTTGACAGATTCCAAATTGTTTATTTTTTAGCGTACATTATTATAAACTTTTACGTTCAGTTCAGTTCACTAGGAAACAATCTCTCTAATTTATAAACTTGAACTGACTCGAACAAACCGTCGCGGAGTTTATAATAGTCAGGTATGTTCTCACTTGTTCAATTCGAACGACACCCGTCGGATCTGAACAACTGAAATGCCACTTTACCCTTTAGAAGAAAAAAATTCAAAATTATTTACCTTTTCGGCTTTATTTAAAACCAACTTTATTTATAAAAAACACCAGGTAACCCGAACAAAAACCGTCACAAAACACCAAAACAAAGTCACATAAATTCACATTAGTTATCGCGGATCTCATGAACACATCTAAGTACCATTCAATCTGAATTAGTATTTTAAAGTACTACTGTGTAGACAAAAATACGCCCTCATTGTATAATATTGTATAAGATTTCATCTAAAAATATTGAAACTAAATAACACCTTTCAGCCTGTTCGTGTCTTGACGTTGTCTGTTAGGGTTTATTATATTAAGCTCATCGGTAAAAACACAGCGCTGTTTTATAAGATTATATTCATAAATTGCGGAATTTCCTTCTATAATATTACTTTCCTGTATAATTATAGTCTCGGAAATGGCAACCGCGCTAGCAGTTTTCGGAGAAAGAGAGCACCTTGGACTCGACCATTTATTTCAAAGGGTAGTTCCTATGTCCACATAATTGTGTCATTTTATATTTAGTAAAGGGTTAATGTCCCATAGAAATTAGCGTTTTTATTATTTCTATTGCGAAATAATTAAGTGCTGTTATTCTATGTGTGCGATAGTGTTATTGCAAAGTGTAATATTTGATATATAAATATCGGATATATATCAATGATATACCTATATCGTTGTTATATGGTATTCAAAAAAATTACAATATTTTGTAACTAAATATACAATATTTAATACTACTTACAGAAAAGAAATTTGTAACTAACTAATAAGTCCTATAAGACCTGATTTTGACAATTAAATTCTATATACCTATATAATATTTTCTTTAGAAACTTGAAAAACTTTAGGAAATCACGAAACACAAATAAATATTAATAATGACAATTTCCATATTTTAATTTTGTCATTTCCATCTAATACACTGGAATTGTATTTAGTTTCCATGGAAAAACGTTGTCTGTTTTATCCTCTTTCATCAGCTGATGATACAAAATTACGTTAAAAATAATAGGTCTTGATATTATGACTCTAAAGTTATGACGAACGATTCTTCTTTCCCCAACCCAACTGTAAGAGAAGGAGAGAAACCTTCATACTGTCCTCGTAATAATAGAAATCTTTCTTTATTAAAACTGTCTAACAAAGCATAGTTGGTTTTAAGACCGTATAAAAATATACTGTTTAAATAAAGTATGACAGCTACTATATAAAGCTGAGGTACATCTTATGAATAATTTATATCGATTCAAACCGAGCCCAAACTATACATATATATGTTGCTTCTCTTCCTGAATTGGCATATGTTACGTATTATATTAGACGATGGATTATACATAATATTATGTATTATCAATTTTATGTAAGTATGTACATGTTTTAGTGTCTCGTGAAAGCAGAGAATGTATAAAGGTTGAAGTAAAGTTTTACTAAACATTATCCTGGAATAGAAACTAATATCCCTTTCAATGGAGATCGCATACTATTGTTTTTAGCGTTACTTTTAGTTTCCTCAGTTCGTTACCATTTTTTAATATTAAACAAACCATTTTTGGGGTAAACGACGAAAAACCGAAAATATCAATGTGGAACACATCTGGCATGCCCTGGGTCAGTTAGACTACGGCTCCACTCTGTAGAACCCATCGATTTATAAGCGATTTTTAATCGGTGATGTCACGATGAGCATCGATTTGTGGGTCTGTAGAATGCATTTTGTTGTCAGTTTTTTGTTTAGTTAGGATCCATCCTAAATATTTTTATCAAATATAACATTTTCTTAGTACAAAATATATAATTTTATTTTTTTTACAAGTGTCCCGAAAGTGCCTCTTTTCATGTGGTTGGGCACTTGTAAAAAAAGAAATAAAACCAGAGATGCCGAGTGCGGGATTTGAACTCGCGACTCATAGATCACAAGGCGAACGCTATACCACTACGCCACCGAGCCTATTTGTCAAAAATAATAAATAGATATTTACATTCTCCATGCGCGAGTGTTTTCATGTCATGGAGACAGGAAAACTGTCTGGAGAATTTCTTTATTTATTTGGCATCAAAGCTTCGGAGCACTTGTAAAAAAAAATACGGTACATATCTCCGCCCTTGATACGTAATGTACTATTATGCCATACCAGTGCATTATTGTGTTTTTATACCTTAGATACCATCTGCATAATGGATTACTTTATGCCCGTGCGGCCATAAAGTACACATTATATCCCGCGCTAGCATTAAGACGCAAAAAATAGTTTTCGATTAACTTATTCTTTATTAACGAAATAAATTTTTTCAGATAGATCATTAAAGTACCCCAACAGCATAGTTTCGTTAATGTTTTCTACAACATTTTCCGACATTCACTTCAAAACTTCATATTCTTTGTCGCATGAGTCTCTGGATTTTCTCGGTAACAGGTTTTGCGTTGCCTTTTCAGCCTTTTTTCAATTTCATCGGGAACTTCAAAACCTTGTTCCATTTTTGATTTTTTACTTTGACACATTAAACATTTGAATACTTATCTCCCTAGCAACAAAAACGAAGGGTATAATTAACATTATAAAGGCCGCAGATATAAAGAAACTTCTCTATTGTACTAAGCGCAAAATTTAATGGTAGTTGATATATTATATAGGTATTTTTATTCAATTATATTATATTAATTCAAATATGATTTATTGTTTAAAATATAACCATGTTTTTTTTTTGATTTTTTTTCTATGATCAAACACAAATAGGAAAAATCCTTTAGGGCACTTTGGGAGTGATGCGTGTGAGCAAAAAGCGATTCACGTTGGTTTTGAATCGTTGGAGGTTATATTCGTTGGGAAAAACGACCTCGGGAAGGTCCTTCCATAAGGATCAAGTCCTCCAGATGAAAGAATTCTTAAATAATGAAGTTCAAGGAGTACTAAGCTTAACCACATAAGGATGGGCGGCAGTGGCTCGTCGTGTATTTCTGCTATTCGCCGCTCTGGGCGGAATTAAGAGGGCAAGGTCATCCGAGCACTGTAAGAGAGTCAAATCCCCAACCTGTCTTCGATGTTCTATGCTGTCGAGGTTTCTCGTCAACTCGTGGTCTCCAAGCAGATGAATGACCCTCCTTTCGATAGAATCCAGTAGCCGAAGAGTATGTTTGGGTGCAGAGCTCCAGACATGAGAGCAGTACTCTAGTGATGGTCGAATCTGGGCTTTGTATAGTGCCAAAAGTTGTTGAGGTGTGTACAACTTTCTGGTTCGGAAGAGTACACCAAGTTTATGATCTTGGCGATTCTCACAACGTGGTTATGCCAAGACATATTTCCTCCCAGATTGACGCCCAGCAAATTAATAGATGAAGCCAGTGGTATTTCGTGTCCGTCAATGACTATATCCGGTTCTGTAATGTTAACCTTTTTAGAGAAAACTGCTGCCTGGGTTTTTTCAGCGTTAAATTCGACTTGGTTACTGTCACCCCAAGCCAAAATTTCTTCCAGGTCTTTGTTGAGGCGTGATACTTCATGCTGTCTGCGAAGATGTGTCGACAGCCGATGTATGTGAAAGATGAAATAAGTGTGCTATCCTCAGAAAAACTAAATATAGGATTTATCGTTTTTACTAGAAGGTCGTTAATGTAGAGTAAGAAGAGAGTGGGAGACAATATGGACCCTTGAGGAACACCGGCATTGATGGTGAAGGTGTCTGAGAGAAATTCGTCAATCGCCACTTGCAGAGAGCAGTCCTTAAGAAAGCTAGACAACCATGCACAGAATCGACTGGGCATACCATAGGATCGCAGTTTATTTAGAAGTCCCTCATGCCAAACACGATCAAAGGCTTTAGAAATATCCAGTGCAACAGCCCGATACTCCCCATGATGTTCGATTGCGTTGTTCCAAAGATGGGTGACATAGACTAGAAGATTTCCAGTTGATCTGGACTTCCGAAAACCATATTGATGATCGCTGATAATGTTGAAGCCTTCCAGGTACTTTAGAAGATGTTGGTTAATAGCTTTCTCCATTACTTTTGATATAACTGAAAGCAATGCGACTGGTCGATAGTTGCTAGGCAGGGTTCTCTTAACTTTCTTTGGTATAAGATGGACTCGCATCGTCTCCAGCACGATGGAAATATTCCTTGTTTGTAGGATGAGTTAATGAGTCTACAAAATACTGGTGTTAGTTCATCGGCGCATCTCTTGAGAACTATAACAGGAATTTCATCTGGACCAGAAGCTTTCTTGGCGTCGAGACCTTTCAGGATTCGTTTGACGGGGCGCTGACGGAACACATAATCAAGCATAATTTCACGTTTATCAATATTCTCGTAGGAACCTAGCTTTAGAGATGAAATTTTTCTTCTTACATTAGATACTTCTAGCCTAGCGCTGGTTGTTACAGGCTATTCACACAACGTACTATTGTTTATACCTAAATACACAATATTTAACACTACTACAGAAAAGGAAACAAATTTTTAAGTAATAGTTAAGGTTCAGGGTTCGATTCCCAGTGACGCCATAAAACCTTGATCAATTTTAAAACGGATAACATTTTCCATATAGAAAATGATAGTAATATACCTATTGATATTTAAATACAGGTAATGTAGCTTTTATTTATTATTATTATTATATTCCGAATAAATTATAATATAGCCTAAAAATTCATTAAAAGGAAATTATTCATGCATAATATTAAGGTGTAAAATAATACCATTTAAATAGTATTTATTAAATTTTATTCATTGTGTTTAATTGGAAATCATTAATAATTTTAGTATACTGCAAGCAATATTGCATATTAATTTGTTGGCCAGAAGAGGATCCTTTAAAAATAATGGGCTCAAATTTTAATAATGTATTCTATTTAATGAATTTTTAATGAACGTATTCTATTTAACAAATTAAAAACATAACCAAAGAAAAGTTTAAATACTTTTAGCGATTTTTTTTAAATTTAAATTTTCAATGTATTCTTGTGTACGTTTTGAATCACTCGAACTGTCTTTAGTATGGTCATACCATCTATTTACCATCTAACTTTCCCTAAGTGGTAAATTTGGTTTTTTAAATCGCTATCATAATGACATAACAGGATTCCGGAGTACCTGTAAACGAGTTCTTTTCCCAAGCGTTTATTCCTGTTTTAGGAAAAAATGCCAAAGGAAAAAAAACTTTGTAATAGAACTAGAACTCGCGAAAAGTCTATATTTTTTTGATTCGAAAGATTTTTAGATTTAATTTTTTTACTGCTCCATATAGAAAAAAAATTATGGACTTTCCTCGAGTTGTTAACAAAATTTAGACATCTTTCGTTAAAAATATATATTTTTTTAAATGTACCGTTCTCATAGGAAGCGAAAACTCCATTTTTCAGCGTAGAAAATTGAAGTATATACCCCGATCACGTGCAGTCTCTTTCTTCCCATTATCGTTGTTTCTGTCGGCGTACCGATTACGGGCGGACGCTCGACGTATTCTTCTAACTGCAAGGGAAGATCTAATTCACCTCGTGCCTTCAAAGCGTGAAACGAACAGGGGTCAATCGATGATTTCGACTGACTCCGGCATCCTCTTAAGATCGTGTGTTCAAATAAGCAGTTTTGAGATAAAGGGACTTATAATATTGGAAAATTTCAAAGTTTTATATTCTTTGTTTTACGTGCAATATAACTATTTTGAATTTCGATTTATTATCAAGACATATTTTTAACATTACTCTTGTAAAAAAAATCCTTTGATGAAGATATTTTGAAAAAATAATGCACTTACGACGTTTTATAAATAAAAATGAAATAACTTGATATTTACGACTTTATGATGAAAAACATGTATTTTTTATGAAAGGAGTGTTTTTATTACAAAATAATCATAAATATTAAATGTTAAAATGAGAAAAATAAATGAAAAATACTAACGAACATTAGAGAAGGTAAATAATATTTTTAATGTAAAAATGGAAAAACTTCCATTTTTAGCTAAAATAAACATTTTAGCTTTGATTTCAATGATCCCATTGTAGATCCTGGAATAAACCTATAAAAGTAAGGTTCAAGTATTATTTTGACATAAGTGGTAAATGGATACATACGACTTTATGTCAATAATTTATTCAAATTATACAAGCGTGAGTGCAAAAAGAATGCACATGCACAATGACATGCATGACTTTATGTGATGCTTATATTAATAATTTGTGCTTAACTATAGGATATTGCCTTCATCTTGCCGTACATGCGACCATTTTGGCACATACGTCATTTGAATTAGTGTTGTGATCGCTCGAGCTAAAAACCGCTTGATTATTCGATTATTGAAATAACCGACATCGCTCGATTATTAAAAGAAAAACGCTCGAGTTATCCATTCAGGCGAAAACCGTTATTATTATCTTTCACTCGATACCCGAGCTTCGCTTGACGCCGACGAAATTGTACCGCTGTAGTGTGATCGAGTTAAAAAACTGCTCGTATATTCGAACAGTTTTTCGCTCGATAGGAACTACTCTAGTTATAAATTCAGGCGAAAAACCGAAAAATATCGCCCGTCACTTGATACCCGACCTTCGTTCTACGCGCCGCTTGATCCGACATATACCGATTGGCGACGTTCGAGTTTGACGCTGACCAGGTAACTCGATATACGTCATTCTTAAAAGCACATAAACGAAAAAAAATAAAAACGTATACCAAATCCCTTAGCGGAGTCATGGCCACATGGGTTTTGTAAAGTTTTGTTTTAACTGGCTAGCCAGCGGCGTAGTTCTTTCTCTAGGTCTCCGATTGTAAATATTAAAAAATTAAAGGATATAATTTTAAAATTTTTATTTACTATAAACTCGAGAAAACTTCTCAAAAATAACATAATAATAGAAATTGTTAATGAAAAATAATAAGACGAACAAAATGGTTAACAAAATATATAGAAAAATTCGTGGGTAATCTTATAGTAAATATTTCTAAATCTAAAGAGGAACTTTTTATTATTAAACTCAAGAAGACTTCTTAAAAATAACATACATTATAGAAACTGTTAATGGAAATTAAGAAAACGTGCAAAATAGTTAAGAAAACATTGGTATCGACAAATTTTTTCATAACCAAATTAAATTTAAACAGGATCTTTTAGGTAACTATAAACATGAATTTTGAAGAGCACACAAGGGGCACCTGATAATTTAAAGTGGAAGAATTTGACAAGCCATTTTTAATATCTACTTATTTTATGCTAGTAGATTGAGAAAAATGTGAAGAAAAATAACTCTTGGTAATACATATTTGGGTGATTTTTTTGGACATTTTTGTTTTGTATCGAGACACGTGGTAAAAATTCATTATTCACAAATAAATAAATTTCTGGAATTTTTTGGGTGGCTACTACAATTTTTTAGCTAAACCTGTGTCCACCAGAAGTTACGTGCCTGCTAAATACCCTACCTGATCACATGTAAACGACTAGGCTGCCGGTCGAGCAGTCGGTGACGTCATCACTTGGTGAATTGAAATTTCAAGCGATTCACTCGATTATTAAAATCGCTCGAGTATCAAGTACTCGATTATTAAAATCATCGGTTTTTCCCAATACTAATTTGAATATTTGCAGTCCTTAGATATTTCCGTTAAAAATCATTTACAACCTTCTGTTGTCTTGTAAAAGAGATAAATTTTATACTACTATGATGTTAATATCTTAAAACAGTAAAATTTTCACATACAATACAATATTATGTAATTATTTTAACGAAATAATTCCACATACATAAATAAATCAAGCGGGGTTAGGTTTGTTGATTGGGAAGGCCAATTGATGTTCCTATCCATTGATTATTATAATAGTATATTAAAGTACAAGTTTTATAAAGCATGATATTTTAGCATGCGTCCATGTTAGGAAACGAGCCGCTTGCGGCAAGTTTTCTAAGTGGGCAAGTGCTATAATAGCTTTATAATATAATAGCTTTATAAAACATGTACTTTATACTTTATACTTATACTTATACTTTTTCTATTTTGTGTATTTTTTAATAAAAAAATACATAATTAAATTCCATAAAAATTTTGTAAATTTGTATGTTAAAATTTTATGTTGGAAATAGTAAAATTATTTATCAAGTAACCGTTGATAAATTATACGTGTCCGCCATTTTGTCGCGAATATTGAAAGCTTTCTTAAAATTAATCAATAATGATTTATTATTATTAATTTAACTCCTCCTGAGTTAAGGGAAATTGCAAATAATACATTGGATCAACTTTTATCAAAAAAGTCCAAGAAAGTATACGAAAAAGACTACAAAACCTTCACAACCTGGTGCACTCTGCGAAGGGTATTTCTAGAAGTAGTGAAAATGTTCTAATCGCTTATTTTGAGAAGGAAAGTAAAACTAAGAAGTCGTCGACTATGTGGTCCTTATACTCAAAATTAAGAGCTTGCATTAACATTTACGAAAACACAGATATAAAAAATGATGAAAGACTTCAAGCCTGTTTGAAAAGGCAATCTGAGAGCTACAAGTTCAAAAAATCTTCCATTTTAGATTTAGAAGATATCAATAAGTTTATAACTGAGGCTGAAAATAGCATTTACTTAGGTTTAAAGGTAAAAAAATTGTACAGTACCTACCTATACATTAATTTTTTACAACCAGTTCTTAATAAAAGTGGAATATTGGATCCGCAAATAAGGATTAATCCTGAACAAAGTGTTTCAAATACACAAACTATGCCCGATTTAAAAATTAACGCTGCAGACACAAGTACGGTCACAATAAATATTTATAACAACTGCACTTTTAATCATAAATAAGTATAATTAGTGTACAGTGTATTTATTAGCTTTAAATTGATATCTTTGTAACAGAATATATTACGTATTGATCTAAACTTGTAATTGTGAGGTTAGTTTAGGAATTGTTTTTTATGCAACCAAACATACAGAGCAGTACCACCAACCGTTTAAAATGAAAAAAATGGTATCGAAAAAAGTTTATTACGAAACTGAAAACGATATCTAAATAGCTTTCATATGAAACCAAAATAGAAAAATAGTAATTAGAACTTATTCTTAATAAAAGTTTCCAGTCACATATAGAGCCATAAGTTATGGTTATTTTCTCTCCGTGCCCCATAATTTCCGTTTTTTTGTGTCACCAACGCGTCTTAAAATTTGTGATAAACTGAAGACACCCGGTATTCGTGTTCGCTCGATTGTTTAATATTCTTAATCACCAAACCTCTCAAGATCCCATTATTATTCCCAAGTTGCGCCGAATCAATAGAAAAATAAAATCAGATCAAGAGCCACCATTAGCTTCCGCATTCAGCTTTCGTGGATAGCCTTAAAATTATTCAAATCAAGTTCTCGGCTTCTAATTGGTTAAGCCTGTTAGAAGTCAATTATTGGGGTCGCAGCGTGGAATTTTAATAGGATTATGTAAACCCTCGAGGTCACTAACGTATAAGTGAAAAGTTATTCGTTAAATTTGGGATATGAGGTTTAGATAATTACTTGCCAGTTAAATCCCGAGCTAATATTTTTGTTTCAAACTGTTGCTTCAAGATATTTCGGTCCTTCACGTTTCACTATAATGGTAACATAGTTTGTACCTTTTAAATAGAATATTTGAGATCTTACCTACAGGGTGACCAATTAGTGCAGCAAAGGCATGTTATCGCCATGATATTTTTTTTCTGTCGCACAGTACCTTGTACCTTGTATTTTCTCTGTGATGTCGAACATTGAAATATACTTCTAGATGATATAGAAAATTAACTATTTCATGTATTTTTTATTTAATTTTTCTTCCTTCTTTCTCTTTTCTTTTTTAATCAAATTTTCTCTGCTTATGTTAATAGGTTAAACTGCGTACAAGTCCTAGGGACTTAACGTTTTTCTTAATTTATTTACAGGGGCAAGTAGAAACACTATATTTATTTTTTTTCCAGGTACATGTAGACAAATTTTGCTTTTTGTAAATAAATGTATTTATTTATTTATTTAAAGGCCAATATATTCTGTATTATTGAAGATAGCCGAAAACTATCTTCAGGAAAGTTAATAAGGGTTAAGAAGTGCATCTTTAAAAATTATTTTCGACTCTAAAATGTGCACCACATATGTTTCGTCGAAAACGAATTAAAACCTACATAGAAACATCCGACGACGGCGTCATTCGAGAGCTTTCGACGGACTGACGACAGTAACGACGCGTGTCACGGGGAAGGTGCGGTGAAAAGCCAGTACATGTGGCTGAGAGATTGAGAGATAGAATCGGTGCCTAATCCTCGTTAATCGATTCAGAACGAATTTTTTTTCGATAAAATAAATAATATTTGTGTATGGAACTAAAGAGACGGATATTCGCATCCAAAGATCCGCATGTGGCTCGCGAGCCGCAGGTTGCCGACCCCTGTTCTAGGCTATCGAGGCTCTTCTTCAGCTCCGTGGTCTCCGATCAGACGAATGGCTCTCCTTTCGATGGAATTCAGTAGCCGAAAAGTATGTTTGGGTGCAGAGTTCCAGGCATGAGAGCAGCACTCTAGTGATGGTCGAATCTGGAATTTGTATATTTTTACATATTTGAATACAGCGTAAAAATGCTGTACAAAGCACACCAATTATTTATATAGATATATTTACATTTTGACACCGATTAACACTTTTGAACTGGGTGTTTTCTATGAACATGTCGATATTACAAACTTCAAACCTAGTTTTAATAATTTCTTTAAATGAAACCTCCATATTTGAAGGGATTTTAATCCCCTTTAACTTTTGTTGAGGTTTGCCTATGTCCTTCTTTACTAATTTTAGTGATATTTCACTTTTTATTTGAGCTGGATTAAACGGCTTTTATTGTTTACTTGAAATACTTGGTATTCTTTCTTTTGGTTCAGATGTTATGATTATCCCATTTTGATAGGAGTAAATCCTTACAGTCACCCCCAAACTTATAGGGCATGCGCAAAGCGGGTAGCGCCTATTTTACATTTTATAGCTTACAGTTACCCTCGAAAACTCTACTAACTGGTGCTAGTCGAATATTGTTCCCTAGAAGAGCAACTGAGTAAGGTGAACTATATTAAAATTAATGATTTTATTTGAACTTCATATTTTGTTTCAAGGTCGCCTATCGTATGAATTAGAGCGAAATGCCCACATCAGACCGTCTATTCTCCAATCACGAATATATTACATCAATGTCGCAAAAAAATTACGAATAGTTGATCTCCATGGTACAAAATTATGAGCATTTGAATGTCGAAGACGAGATTATGATAGATAAAATTGTTAAGAGTAGTTCGTACCTCTAATCAATTAAAGTTTATATTTTCACTTTGATAGAATTTAAGTAGGCAAATGAAATAAAAATTCTGAAAAGTAAATAGAGTTTCTATTTGATTTATTCAAATAACGCTTGTTCAGATTGCGTGGGACTGTTAAGAGATGGCACTGCGCGTTGCATTTTCTCGACTACCGTTGATAATACAGCGTGAAGTATAGAGTCTTCTCTGATGATAGGCATGTACACCTAACCTGTAGTGACGAGAACAAAATAGTTGGAAACTGGTGTGCAGGTGGTGACATCGTATCAATGGAAAAGGTTCCTTTTCTTAGTAGTACCATTCAAGTTGAATTAGTATTTTAAAGTGCTACTGTGTAGACAAAAATACGCACTTATTGTATAAGGTATCATCGAGTAGTCTGGGAAATAATAATATTTCCATATATTGGTATTTGAAAATAATAGAGGTTTCTGGTGTGGCTGTGTGCACTTATCAAGATAGATAAGTGAAGCTAATTTATATTTAAGTGCACTCTGTTAATATTATGAAAATAATTTTTAAGAGCGATTTTAAATGTACTCCTATATTTGTCTTCAAACTTTTATTTATATTTCCTCAGTTATTTTTTAAATTATACATACTAATTCTGGAAGTGATTTTATTAAATTTAAATATTTGAATAATTTAATCCTGTGAGAAGAATTGAGGTAATTTAATTTGAATTTAAAAGCTTTTCATCAATTTTTTGCATATTTATAAAGAACTAAAATTAACAGCGATTAGTTTTTTATTACATCTAGAATATTTTTGAGTGGGATATTTTTGTGCGTTGTCACCTTCAGCAATGATTGTTTTTATTAAGGCGGATTTTTAAAGCAAACAAATAATTCTTCTTGCTTCTCTCGCTTCCAGTAAATATTACTAGAAATCGGATAGATACATCAATTTATTATATTATTTTGTATGTATATATATATATTGTATTATTCGAGAGAGCTTTAAACGACCTTTAAAATAATGTGCTTATTGATCTACTTCCCATTTAAGATTTTAAGGGTACCATCTACCCCTCACAGGTGGTTAAACCACGAAGGCTGCAAATATTATTTTACATTGATGTGTCTTTGTCCGATTTTAATATTACTTAGATGAAGCGAGATAACTATCAAGAAGTAAACTCAAAGTCACAGTTTCACGATTACAATATATTATATAAGGACGGTTACATGTTTCGCCCAACTGGGCATCATCAAGTCTAGAATTTTTATATAAAAGTTGGAGTAAGAATAGAGACAAAAACGTTAATAAATTACCTTAATATAAAATAAACAACACAATACACACAACGGCATTGAAATAAAAACAACTGCGTTCAAAAAATATTTAAAAATAAGGGTTCATTAATAAGTCAATAAACCATAAATCCGCTAATCTGAAAATAACCTAGAAAGTGGCTAGAAAGGGAATCATCTGGGATTGGTCAGTCAATGATAGTCCATGTTATTATCGCTTTTGTCGTAAATGAAGAAGAAGATAAAAATGTGTGACTGAAGTAGTTAATTTTGAGCCCATTTGGTTTTTAATACATTCGTTGGTTGTTTCTTTGTAATCTCAATTGAATCTGCCGTCTTTTTCTGACAATGACATTATTGCCTTCCATATTCTTCTTCGTTTATGACAAAAACATGGGCGATCATTCACTGACCAATCCCAGATGATTCCCTTCATTACTTTCTAGGTTATTTAAGATTGGCGGTTTAATGGTTTATTGATTTATCTCTTGCTATTAATGAACCCTTATTTTTTAAAATATTTTTTGAATGTAGTTGTCTCTATCTGTATGCGGTTGTATGACGTATTGTGTTGTTTATTTTATTTTAAGGTAATTTACTGACGTTTTTCATGTTTTTTTTTCCATATTCCAACTTTTCTATAAAAATGATTATGCCCAGTTGGGCGAAACATGTAACCTTCGTCGTTTGAATCAAGCGTGGGTCAATCCTAGGGTGTCCTAGAGAAAATCTACATGCCTTTTTTTAAAATCGAATATCTAAATACTAAGGTAAAAACCCTTTTTACCCACACACTTGTAACGGTTGCATTTAGTCACTAGATACTTTGTTATTTATTCGTGGTAATTTTGCCTTGAACTTTTGATTTTTATAGATATACAGTGACAGGCTTGCAGTACTAACCTTACATCCTGGCGTTGCTGCCTGATGTGCATTGACTGTATGGGATTTTGTCTCGAATATGCCTCGTAAAACCTGATAGATATTTTTCACACGCTGGGTCTAGCGTAATACTTTTTGGGAAAAGTCTGCACTAGCTGTAGGACTTCAGTTCATCTTGGGTTCTCAGGACTGATTTCCCCAGTTATAGACATCTAAAAGCTTTAAAACCATCTCTGAAAATGGACCGTTGATTCTGTATGTATTGTTTCTCTGATTTAGAGGCTATTTCTCTCAGTAGGCCTCGCACAGCTATGATTTAGACTCACCTGCATCTTTTCCGTGATATTCCGGCGTTCTATATGGAACTCTTACTTTGGTTTTTGCGAATTTAATCTCAGAGTTCGTTGTCTATTTCAGTTTCGAGTGACAGCTGTTTGCAGAGGTTATATCTTCTAGTTGCATTCCTTTCACCGCTGTTAAATGAGTTGCATTCCTTTCACCGCTGTTAAATGAGTTGCACGGCCTGAAAGTAGATCGTAATTTTGTTGTAATATACAAAAGAGAGGGTTTTTTTCGTTTTTGGTGGGATGCCTGGCACTGTTGCAATTTCATTCTCCTTCGCTGTTTCTCTTTTATGGATAGAGTATCGATAATTTGTTATAGCTGCGACTATAGTTTATCCGCAACATCGGGTGTCTATGAACACGGTTGCTTTCTATTTCTTTAGTTTGGTATGTGCCCTGTACTGGTTTACTTTCTGCTTTGTGTCTCCGGATCGGAGCTTGGAGGTATTAAAAAAAAAAGTGGTCGTTTGTCATTTTTTGTTCAGATTGGCCAGTATATTAGTCGGAAGAATTCGATAAGTCGTCCCTTTCTAAAGTCCAGTGTCAAAGAGGCCACAAGCCGTTAGTTTTTCGAAAAATACCTGGGAGTATTCCCTGCCGTGAGGCGATTTAGTTTTTCGAAGAAGTGTAAAAGAATAGTGCCAGTTTTCTCCCTTGGATTTTGGAGCTGCACATATTTTCCCTTTGGGATTTATTTGCTTGGTTGGTTTGCTTTGTTTGACTGTAGAGACGCCATTTCCGGGCAGAGGCCATTTTGGAATTTTGGGCACCTTTTGTGGACCCTTGAACATCTTATAAGGTATATTATTTTGCATATTATTTTGCTTTAATGGTTCATTGGTCCTGCATAATATTTTTTTAATTAAATCCGCGACGGTTTTAGTTTTCTTAATTTCAGGTTTTATTATATTTCATTAAAATTATTGTCTTAAATTCGCACGCCACGTGCATTACCGTAAAATTCTCTCTGGCTAGAATTAATGCTAGCTCCGTTATTTTTCAGTACCCAGATATTAATTTCATTTTATCTATTATGTCTCTGAACAGACTAATTATCAAAAATCTAATAGATATGTCTCAATCTGAAATTTTAAGTATAAATTTAAGGTTTCCATTAAGCAAGGATTTATATAGTGTACAATGACCATGAGGGCCAATGTATTAATTGTGATTTATGTTACGAAAGGGATGGGGCCAACATTTCAGTTTTAAGTTCTTAAGTTTGGATTTTTAATTAACAGTGACGATATTTTGTAGCTTTGATGTAATAGTAATTTATTAATTCATTATGACTAGTTCTTTGCTTTGATAAATTTGGTTGTTTTAGATTTCAAATAAATATTGGCCTTATTACCTATCGTATATATGTATATAGTTTTATCTCTGCGTCAGTTGTTATAATGTTTGGTATGCCGTTTTGAAACAGCACTAATATTGTTGCTACTCCTTTAATTCTTACTTTATTAATGAGGTATTAGAATGGTTACGAGCCTCCGAGGTCCAAAGGGACTTTTATTTTTAATCATGGTATTTTATAATAGAATGAACTGCAGGAGTTCTTACTTATTTGAATGAGGCATTTAGGCTCAATTTTATAATTTCAATAGTCATTACCACCTGGTGATAAAAAAAGAACCATTCAAGCATCAGGCTTTAAATTCAGTTATCTTTCTAGTTTTGTTGGAGTGCGGTTTCAAAAGCGGGCATATTGGTCTTTACTTATTTCTTTTGGTTATTTTAATTGATTTATGTGATGATATTTTGATTAATATTTTGTATCTGATTTTTTTTTGTAATTGGCTTACCTTAATATTGCTCAGTGGTTTATTTATTAATTTCAATTTTGATTGTGGATACTGGGATTGATAACAATCCTCGTTTAATTTATTTTAAATTTGATAATGTGTTAAGATTAATTATTTTATTTGCGTTTATAAAGTTTTATTGCTTATGCCATGTCAGATGTCTTAATGATGGCCAGTGATGGATGGTACTGTTTATTTTAAATTCCTTCTTTGCTTTATATTTTGAGTAATAATATTTTAGACTCTTTGCTTCCCTTCAGGATTGTGTAACAGTATCTTAAATGCTTTTAGCTTTGATTTAATTTAGTTTGTTTTGATATCATTATACTAGAGAATGTTTATTCCTAGGGTTCCTCCGACCGGGGTCAAAACTTACCTGTTGTTATGCCAACTGGGTTAACACCACCTGTTTTACTACTGGGTTACCATCCACCCAGTTTTCATCATCAACAAGAGTAGTCATCATCCACACATACGGTATCGTTTAGACAATAAGTTTATTTTTTTTCTAACCATTGAGTTTAAAGTGCAGTACTGGGCTTTGTAAATCACCGTCATTTCTATCTTTATTTTTGGAAAATAAATGCCTAGTCAATCAATTGTCAATATGTGTTTCATTTAGTTCGCTGCAATTTCTTTTAATATTATACAGTGGTGTCGACCAGTGAGTTCAAGTTAAGGGGATCCCCGTAACATCTGGGAGATTTCCAGCTTCAATCTAGCTTAAGCTGGTGGCGCAAAAAGGGACCTTCTGTCGCGAGTAGTTAGCCGGCTGCTACGCACCTCAAGCTCTCCCCCTAACTTGGAAGAACTGTCGCTCATTGTCTTCATTTTTTTTTACATTAAATAATTTTACCAACAGCGGTTGCTCTAGGGGTTTTCATCATAAAACCCCTAGCTCTGAAAATAATTTATTGCGCCAAAGCAACTCCAAGTCGTATCAGTTGCGCCCGAAACGTGGGGCCTGATTTTAAACCGCTTTTCTTTGCTTGATTTTTCATTAATTGGTAATTTTGGTAATAATGAGCAGTGAACTAAATGAAACTTTGATTTTTTTTCCCCAGTGCATTTTTACTAACCCCATATTGGGATTTATTGATTTATTGTGATATTTCTGATTTATTGATTTACCTGATAGTGCGTATATTTTATTGACTTATTGCTATTACTGTATTTTGCTCGATATCAGACATATCTATTTTTCAATTTTAATCAACTTTAATATTTGATGCGTGATACATATTGACTCTCTTTGACCCGGTTGTTGATTTGATTTGATTTATTTTTTTTATTTGTTTTTGATTTGCTTAATTCAATCCGAACAATTTAGTTTTCATGATTAGCTTACCTTTGCTTTGCTTATTGATTTTAATGTTTATGAACTGAGTAACTTATCTTTTCTGATCATTAATTTGTTTTTGATTTTATTACTTTTGATTTTATTACCTTGTCTAGCAATTGGTTGTATTGTTTTTACTGATTGTTGAATATTTTTGAGTATCGATCGATATCATTATTTTACTTTGGTACAGGTCTCTTAGGAGACAGATTTGGTGAATATTGTGATACTACTTAATTTTGACTTACTACCTTTTGTGATATTTTTGCTTGTGTTTTAAATTATTCACAATGGATTACGAAATGCAGATTGATTGTTTAAAAAAATGCATGCTCATTTATGAATTGAACATTCGCGGTTTATCTGTAGACGACACTAAAACGGTTGATCAGTTGCGTGCGTTATTGCGCCAAGTTTTAGGCTTGGAAAAGCGAGGTAAAACATTGCGCGTTCCGGCCTATACTTTAAATTATATAGAGGAAATCGATTACGTAGATTTAAACTTAAAAGAACTTGAGAGTGAAATTAAAATCATTTCTGGGAAACACGATCGGAATGAATTCATACGAATTCAGTCATGCCTTGTTCATTTATACACTCGCATGAGTCGCATTCCGACATCTAGCTTAAACGATGCTGAGTCGCAGACTCGCACTGGTCTATTGTTTCAAATTTCAAATAACTTAAATAGCTTAGACGTTATGTTAAAAAATGATCCTGACTTTAGTGCCATGATGGGCCAAAATAATTTCGACAATTTTTATTCAGATGCAGGATCGGTCATATCTCATGCTAGTAGTGTTAGAAAAGCTAAACAAGCCCGATCAACTCTTAAAACAATTAAGTTAAATAATTCTTCGTCTAATAACCCCTCAAGTCATCAAACTTTACGTGTAGAAAAGTGGAACCTCAAATTTACCGGCGACATTAAACAAATTTCTGTTCACAATTTTTTAGAACGTGTATCTGAACTACGTGTTGCTCGTGGTATTTCTGAATTAGAACTGTTTGACTCAGCGATAGATTTATTTTCTGGAAAAGCGTTATTATGGTTTAGGGCAAATCGCCATAGATTCATTGATTGGAACGGTCTGTCAGATCTGTTGGTTAAGCATTACGAAGCTCCAGATTATCGCCCAAGATTATTTAAAGAAATTTTGGAAAGAACACAAGATCCCACCGAAAGCATAGTGGATTACATCTCTAGCATGAGCGCTTTATTCCGACGACATGGATCGATGTCCATCGATGTTCAACTTGATGTGTTGACCCGAAATCTATCACCATTCTATACAAGTCAACTAAATGAAGTACATACTCTGGAAGAGTTAGAGACAGAATGTCTGAAGTTGGAAGCGAAAAAATATAGAATCGAACACTACATTCCACCCTCACGAAAACGTCATGGTTTGGTGGAACCCGACTTTGCCTTTTTGGGCTCTGAAGCATCCGTCTCGGCATACGAAAGAACATTACCTCATGTCCATGAAGTTCGATTTCAACAAGCGAGACCTACTCCCTCCAACACTGTACCAGTTACTCATTGGAATGGTCAGAAAACAGGTCACGTGAACCGTAATAATGCAGAACATCGAAAAGTTCATTGTTACAGATGTGGAGCTCCAAATGTAACTACCAGAAATTGCCTCAAATGTACTAGTTCGGGAAACGGAACACGGGAGAGTCGATAGGTCGTAAGACGCCTCCCATTATTTCTTCGACCAACCATCCGAACTTATCAATAGACTTATCTAAAGTAGAAGCCATCCAAAAGATATCCACGCCGAAAAGTATCACTGCAGTTCGTCGCTTTGTATGTACAGCATCTTGGTATCAACGTTTTATCCCGAATTTCTCATCTTTAGTATCTCCATTGCTTAAACTAACTAAGAAGAAAGCTAAGTGGTCTTGGACACCGGACTGCGACAACGCCTTCAGACTAATCAAGGAAGCTTTAGTGACGGCACCTATTCTTACCTGTCCTGACTTCAATCGTCCCTTCATTTTGCAGACTGATGCGAGCTCATATGGCCTTGGAGCAGTTTTATCGCAAACTTTTGATGATGGAGAAAAGGTGATATGTTTCCTATCCCGTTCACTTACTAAACAGGAAATGAAGTTGACTGTGACCGAAAAGGAATGTTTGGCAGTTATATGGAGTGTAGAAAAACTTCGGCATTATTTGGAAGGCGTGCATTTCCAAGTTATCACCGATCATCACTCACTTTTGTGGCTACATAACCTTAAGGATCCACAAGGAAGACTTGCTCGTTGGGCACTTCGTTTACAACCATACGACTTTGAATTAATTCACCGCAAAGGTCGAGAACATATTGTACCAGACTTTCTTTCAAGGGCAGTGCCTGTTTCTACCGACGCTGTCGTAGCTCTTATTGAAGAAACAGTATCATATTCTTCCACCTCTGATAAATGGTACAAAAATATGATTCAAAGATTAGAAGAACGTCCTGACAAATTCTCCTGTTGGCGAGTAGAAAATGGAAACCTGTACAAATTTATTAAATCAACCAATCCTAACTTTCCTAATCATTCTAGCTGTTGGAAGATTGTAGTGCCGAAAGATGGACGAAAAGATATTTTGATTCGTTGTCATGACATTCCAGCTGCAGGTCATGTAGGAGTTTTCAAAACATATTGGAAGGTTGCTGAGCGTTATTATTGGCCGAAGATGAGATCAGATGTTGCGAGATATGTTCGTGCTTGTACACCGTGTGCACAAAATAAAGTTGAACAAAAGTGTCCTGCTGGTTTAATGGGAAATCGCCCCGACATAACGGAACCTTGGCAAGCCATCAGCCTTGATTTTATTGGACCATTACCACGATCTAAATCTGGAAATACGAACATCCTAGTTGTCACCGATTATTTCAGTAAATACGCCGTATTATTTCCATGTCGTTCAGTTTCAGCTAAAACATTGGTCAAGCGTGTGGAAGAAGATATCTTCTTAGTGTATGGAGCACCACAATATTTAACTACGGACAATGGATCTGCCATGAAATCGAAAGAATTTCGAAACCTTTGTGACAAGTATAAGGTCAAGAATTTTTATACAGCTTCTTATTACCCTAGAGCTGATCATACAGAACGTGTAAATCGAGTAATTAAAACTATGTTACGCACCTATGTTCAACAGACTAATCATAGGACTTGGGAAGACAATTTACCCTCGATTGGATGCGCCATTCGTACTGCTCGTCACGAAACTACTGGTTACTCGCCTTACTTCGTTAACTTTGGTAGAGAACATAAGCTGTTTGGTCAAGACTACTCTAATGGAATTCCTTTGGTAGAAACAGAACCTCAAAACTATGTCAAAGGAAAAATTGAAGCTTTTAAATCGCTGTACCAACAGATTCGCGATAAAATTCAATCCTCGCACGTTAAAAACCAACATCATTATAACTTGCGCAGACGACCTCTAAACTTCGTTCGTGGTCAAATGGTTTGGCGTAAAAATAAAAGTTTGTCCGACGCCGTTAATTATTACAACGCGAAATTAGCTCCGCAATTCATAGGTCCGTTTAAAATTAAAAAGAAGACCGGTACTTGTACTTATGAACTCGAAGACGAAACTGGCGTTAGTAAAGGTGTGTGGCACGTTCAAGACTTGAAACCAGTGCACGTTGAATCCGACTCTGCTACGTAATCCGACTGAATAAATTAATATTGTATAAGCAACTTAACTTTTCCTCTTAGATTGTGTAATGATATCTTTTCTTTTTTTTTGATCATATAACTTACCTTAAATTCAGAATAAGTAGTATCTCATTCGTATTATTTTTGTTTGCTCTCTACAGTTTTCGTTTTTGCTATCAGTAAATTCTTGATTTAATTAATATCTTGACTTTCCTTGTTGTTGCTTAGACAGGTTTGATTACGTTCATTATCTGCGTTATTTTGGTATTTTCTTTATTACTTATATTTTGTTTTCCCTTCTTTTTGTTTGCTTGTGTGTTGGCCGATTAATCCTTGTTTCTCTCTCTTACCTTATTCCTTACCTTATCCCTTACCTTTATCTTTACCTTACCTTTTCCCCCTTGCAGTGGTGGGGTTCCAGCGAAATTCGTCTTCGTCTTGGCGCGTAACTTGACGAATTCGGATGGAGTTGGTTAGAAAAGCCCTGCACTGAGAACCAGTGGTAGTAGAAATCTACCGAGAGCTGGAATAGATCAAAGCCCTCAGCTGATCTATTTCTTGCCGTAGTAGACGAAACCTTCAGTTGTTTACTACGTTGCGAGTGTAAGGCTAACCTTCAGTTACCTTACCCTCACTTCAGCGGAGTAACCTTCAGTACTTCTCTGTTTTACTTGATTCTTCCCTTGTCTTTCCTTGTCTTTGTCTTACCTTCGTCTTACCTTCCCCCCTTGCAGTGGTGGGGTTCCAACGAAATTCGACTTCGTCTTGGCGCGTAACTTGACGAATTCGGATGGAGTTGGTTAGAAAAGCCCTGCACTGAGAACCAGTGGCAGTAGAAACCTGCCGAGAGCTGGAGTAGATTAAAGCCTTCAGCTAGTCTGTTTCTTGCTGTAGTAGACAAAACCTTCAGTTGTTTGCTACATTGCTCGTTTCAGTGGAGTAACCTTCAGTTACTTTACTATTTTACTTGCTTGTGTCCTTGTGTCTGCCAAGGTTTTCCCCTTTTAGTGGTGGGGTTCCAACTAAATTCGACTTCGCCTTGGCGCGTAACTTGACGAATTCGGATGGATGCTGGATGTAGCTGGAATAGATCGTAGCCATCAGCTGATCTATTTCTTGTGGTAGTGGATAAACCTTCAGTTGCCCTATCCTTATCTTAGAAAAATTCTAACTGTGCATGTAGTCGTCTTGGCGCGAAACATTTCGAGTGCGTGCATTGTTGGTTGTCTCTTGGATAGGGAAGTAAGCCTTCAGCGACTTCTCTATTTTATGATAAGGCAAGCCATCAGCTACCTTGTCTTATTTGAATCTGGCTGGGTAAACCTTCAGTTTCCCTTCCTTATCAATTGGCAGTACGTTCTACCCTATCTTCCCTTTACCTTACCTTACCTTATCTTATCTTACCTTACCTTACCTTACCTTGTTTCTTTTGTTTTTATCTTACCTTTTCCTTTGCTGTGTTTCTTATAATCGGTCCCACCTTTTCTATCGTTCGGATTGATTTGTATCTTATTACCGTATTACCTTGATTTTGATTTAGTACTTACCTTGATTTTGTCTGGTTCGTCTAGGTTTAGGTAGAGCTTTCGTTACACGAGCTTTCTGCCTTGTCAGTGATTACTGGTTATGAATACCTAGAGCGAACTGTTACCTTGATTTGACTTTTGGATTTAGATCCCTTACCTTTGATTTGATTTGCTTACCTTTGATTGTGACTTGATTACCTTTGATTTTGCCTTTGCTTAGTTACTCTTGAGTTCTGGCAAGACTTGGCTAGAGCCTGTGTTAGTCTTTTGCTTTTCAGTGTTACTGGTTTTATAGGACCAAGAGTACATTACCTGACTTTACCTTACGTTTTTTTTGGTTACCTTACCTTACCTTACCTTACGTTGAATTAGTTGGTCTAAGTGCGGACTTGGCTGTGTTGCCGTATGTTTCCTTTTTCAGTGCTTACTGGATTTATCACTTAGACTTTACCTTTTGGTAGTGGTACTATACCACTCATTGATTTTGACTTTTACCTTTGTTTCTGTTTTCTTTAGGATTTGTTAGTCGAGTTTTCCCTGTAATGTTTATAAGCCAATTATTGGGATATTTACAGGAAATACTTAATTATTTTTCTCTTATTCGTTTGCTTTGCTTTATTGCTTGGGTATTCCTACTGGGTAACGTGTTCCAGAGGAATCATTGATTTTGCTTTGCTTTGATTTTGTTTGGAGAAGAGTATAACCATATCCAGGATATGGGATTTATGACTACAGAAGGTCCGAGTAGAAAAACAGGAGACAACTTTTACCTTTGATTTGATTGCGTTTGTCCTTGGGACGTTTATATTTTACTGATTGTGTCTTAGTTTGGGAATTTCCCATTACTGGTTTACTTACTGATTTTGACTTTTGATTACTTACCGATTTTGACTTTATCTTACCTATTATGTCTTTGCAGCCTCTTTCTCTTTGTTTATATATATTGGCCGAGTTACCTTGGGTGTCCTTGGATGGCGTTTGATTGCATCTTTTCCGGCTTAATTGCGGATGCAGCTCAGCCAGCAGAGTTATATTTTGGGGGGCGGAAGCCTGACTCTTGTAGCCTTTTTAGGACCAGTCTACGCAATGTAGCTCAAGAGAGGGCCAAGTTACTGATTATGACCTCGTTGCGCTGGGCCATAATAATTCGACAGACCGAGAGCAGTGGCGTATCTCGGAGTACCTTTTTCATTAAGTTTATTTTGGAGGTTGCGGTACACTTTGATGTTCTTGGAACACGGGTGTATCTTTTAGCTTAGTGTGTGCTACAATGCACTCCCTTTTGATTGGTGGAACATTTGGGTTACAATAACGTTATTTATTTTCTTTGCTTGATCTGTTATTTTTAGTTTTCCACTTTTCAGGAATTGTCAAGTGTTCGGTGATTTTTGGTTTCTCTTTGGAACGGTTGGTCGTGTCATGAGTCTGTTTGAATGAGGTTGGTACACGAGGTTCGCCAAGCCACAGTTGGTTGTAACGCACTATTGACTCCAGTTCGATTTTCATCTTAATATTAGAACCTGGTTCCATCCAAGCAGCTCATGATTACTCCCTTCCCTCCCGAGGTCTCCATGGGTTCCCGACCGCAGGGCAGTGACTGAAATATATTTGGTTTTCTTACGATTAGTATTTTTGATTTTCTGAATTACCTTGCTTAGCTGCTACGTCAGTAGCGTTTGTTTTTTTTCTTGGATCTGATTATTTGGGTGCGTCCATATCTATGACGCCTGTTATTGGTAATTAACTTGTATATATTTTGGTTGTATTTTGGCTCTCTTTGGTGAGCATCGTTTAGATGTTTCCTTGCTTTGCTTAATGAGGAACTTTTTTTTTCCCTTCAGACTGTATTCTCTTATCGTCGGTTAATTTTCCTTTAGAAAATTTCCCTCCTGTTGAAGGAGAGGGGGAGTTGTAACGGTTGCATTTAGTCACTAGATACTTTGTTATTTATTCGTGGTAATTTTGCCTTGAACTTTTGATTTTTATAGATATACAGTGACAGGCTTGCAGTACTAACCTTACATCCTGGCGTTGCTGCCTGATGTGCATTGACTGTATGGGATTTTGTCTCGAATATGCCTCGTAAAACCTGATAGATATTTTTCACACGCTGGGTCTAGCGTAATACTTTTTGGGAAAAGTCTGCACTAGCTGTAGGACTTCATTCTGAGTTCATCTTGGGTTCTCAGGACTGATTTCCCCAGTTATAGACATCTAAAAGCTTTAAAACCATCTCTGAAAATGGACCGTTGATTCTGTATGTATTGTTTCTCTGATTTAGAGGCTATTTCTCTCAGTAGGCCTCGCACAGCTATGATTTAGACTCACCTGCATCTTTTCCGTGATATTCCGGCGTTCTATATGGAACTCTTACTTTGGTTTTTGCGAATTTAATCTCAGAGTTCGTTGTCTATTTCAGTTTCGAGTGACAGCTGTTTGCAGAGGTTATATCTTCTAGTTGCATTCCTTTCACCGCTGTTAAATGAGTTGCATTCCTTTCACCGCTGTTAAATGAGTTGCACGGCCTGAAAGTAGATCGTAATTTTGTTGTAATATACAAAAGAGAGGGTTTTTTTCGTTTTTGGTGGGATGCCTGGCACTGTTGCAATTTCATTCTCCTTCGCTGTTTCTCTTTTATGGATAGAGTATCGATAATTTGTTATAGCTGCGACTATAGTTTATCCGCAACATCGGGTGTCTATGAACACGGTTGCTTTCTATTTCTTTAGTTTGGTATGTGCCCTGTACTGGTTTACTTTCTGCTTTGTGTCTCCGGATCGGAGCTTGGAGGTATTAAAAAAAAAGTGGTCGTTTGTCATTTTTTGTTCAGATTGGCCAGTATATTAGTCGGAAGAATTCGATAAGTCGTCCCTTTCTAAAGTCCAGTGTCAAAGAGGCCACAAGCCGTTAGTTTTTCGAAAAATACCTGGGAGTATTCCCTGCCGTGAGGCGATTTAGTTTTTCGAAGAAGTGTAAAAGAATAGTGCCAGTTTTCTCCCTTGGATTTTGGAGCTGCACATATTTTCCCTTTGGGATTTATTTGCTTGGTTGGTTTGCTTTGTTTGACTGTAGAGACGCCATTTCCGGGCAGAGGCCATTTTGGAATTTTGGGCACCTTTTGTGGACCCTTGAACATCTTATAAGGTATATTATTTTGCATATTATTTTGCTTTAATGGTTCATTGGTCCTGCATAATATTTTTTTAATTAAATCCGCGACGGTTTTAGTTTTCTTAATTTCAGGTTTTATTATATTTCATTAAAATTATTGTCTTAAATTCGCACGCCACGTGCATTACCGTAAAATTCTCTCTGGCTAGAATTAATGCTAGCTCCGTTATTTTTCAGTACCCAGATATTAATTTCATTTTATCTATTATGTCTCTGAACAGACTAATTATCAAAAATCTAATAGATATGTCTCAATCTGAAATTTTAAGTATAAATTTAAGGTTTCCATTAAGCAAGGATTTATATAGTGTACAATGACCATGAGGGCCAATGTATTAATTGTGATTTATGTTACGAAAGGGATGGGGCCAACATTTCAGTTTTAAGTTCTTAAGTTTGGATTTTTAATTAACAGTGACGATATTTTGTAGCTTTGATGTAATAGTAATTTATTAATTCATTATGACTAGTTCTTTGCTTTGATAAATTTGGTTGTTTTAGATTTCAAATAAATATTGGCCTTATTACCTATCGTATATATGTATATAGTTTTATCTCTGCGTCAGTTGTTATAATGTTTGGTATGCCGTTTTGAAACAGCACTAATATTGTTGCTACTCCTTTAATTCTTACTTTATTAATGAGGTATTAGAATGGTTACGAGCCTCCGAGGTCCAAAGGGACTTTTATTTTTAATCATGGTATTTTATAATAGAATGAACTGCAGGAGTTCTTACTTATTTGAATGAGGCATTTAGGCTCAATTTTATAATTTCAATAGTCATTACCACCTGGTGATAAAAAAAGAACCATTCAAGCATCAGGCTTTAAATTCAGTTATCTTTCTAGTTTTGTTGGAGTGCGGTTTCAAAAGCGGGCATATTGGTCTTTACTTATTTCTTTTGGTTATTTTAATTGATTTATGTGATGATATTTTGATTAATATTTTGTATCTGATTTTTTTTTGTAATTGGCTTACCTTAATATTGCTCAGTGGTTTATTTATTAATTTCAATTTTGATTGTGGATACTGGGATTGATAACAATCCTCGTTTAATTTATTTTAAATTTGATAATGTGTTAAGATTAATTATTTTATTTGCGTTTATAAAGTTTTATTGCTTATGCCATGTCAGATGTCTTAATGATGGCCAGTGATGGATGGTACTGTTTATTTTAAATTCCTTCTTTGCTTTATATTTTGAGTAATAATATTTTAGACTCTTTGCTTCCCTTCAGGATTGTGTAACAGTATCTTAAATGCTTTTAGCTTTGATTTAATTTAGTTTGTTTTGATATCATTATACTAGAGAATGTTTATTCCTAGGGTTCCTCCGACCGGGGTCAAAACTTACCTGTTGTTATGCCAACTGGGTTAACACCACCTGTTTTACTACTGGGTTACCATCCACCCAGTTTTCATCATCAACAAGAGTAGTCATCATCCACACATACGGTATCGTTTAGACAATAAGTTTATTTTTTTTCTAACCATTGAGTTTAAAGTGCAGTACTGGGCTTTGTAAATCACCGTCATTTCTATCTTTATTTTTGGAAAATAAATGCCTAGTCAATCAATTGTCAATATGTGTTTCATTTAGTTCGCTGCAATTTCTTTTAATATTATACAGTGGTGTCGACCAGTGAGTTCAAGTTAAGGGGATCCCCGTAACATCTGGGAGATTTCCAGCTTCAATCTAGCTTAAGCTGGTGGCGCAAAAAGGGACCTTCTGTCGCGAGTAGTTAGCCGGCTGCTACGCACCTCAAGCTCTCCCCCTAACTTGGAAGAACTGTCGCTCATTGTCTTCATTTTTTTTTACATTAAATAATTTTACCAACAGCGGTTGCTCTAGGGGTTTTCATCATAAAACCCCTAGCTCTGAAAATAATTTATTGCGCCAAAGCAACTCCAAGTCGTATCACACTGTCGCGCCGTTCCATCTGGATTTGGTTAGCAACAATGTGGGTCACTAGAGTATACTAACAGTGTTGTCAGATCACACCGCATGTTTCGCCCTTGCTTGGATGCATGCCGCGCGCCACTATCGTTGCTTCAGTATGTTTCGAGACTCGGGGTGGAACGACGCTGTCGAGGGTTCCACGTGCTTGATGTATACAAATTTTAAACGTTTTGTTAATTATAATAAGAAATATTGTGATGTGATTTCAAATTTGTGTGATATTACCTATTGTTGGTTCTGTTGCAAAACATACTTTTTGTGTTTTATTTTTTTATGGAATTTAATTATAGAACGGATTACTTTAAAATAAGATCGAAGGTAAGAGAGTATGTACCTTAAAACTGTCGTATTTTTTTTCTAAAAAGTTTGAAAAAGAAGTGATAACGCGGGTCAAAGACGTCTTGTTGTCAAAAACGGAATACGTGCATTTACAATTCTGTGTTGCCTGCGCCTCAATAACCTATTGATTGCGAACGTCCTCAGTAGCGGCCATGTAAATTTGGAGATTTCATATAAAGTGTATATTTCGTACAATAATTCAAAGCGCCATTTAGGTATGGTTATTTTTCTTCAATTTATTTTCATCTCAGGACTTGCTGGTTTAAATATAATAAGTCATTTCCATAACACCCTGTATTGTAATCGTCAGACCGTGACTTTGAGTTTAAGGACTTTCAAATTGACACCCTGTATATGATCGACAATAGGAAAGCTCCTCTCTAACAATGTCGCGAAAGATTATTCCATCGAAGGAAAAACAGTTCGCAAATAATATAAAAATTAAATTCTAGACTAGACCTGACCGATTTACCATGGCGTTGAGATGCTCGCTCTTCCGTCCGTCCAAATTATTCTCGCCGTCGGCATTAATTTAATTAGTTTATAGTATTTCTATGAAGACGGCGAACATCATCATATTATGCTCTGGAGGATAAAGCACGCTCCGCGTACAAAATTTGTCGATTTTAGTTTCCCGGGCAGCATAAATATTATTTAAGATAACAATAGTTGTGTTCGAAGAATAAAAGAATGGAGGGAAATACAATAAAAACTGAATAATATTTATTTATACTTAGGGATAAGTTACTGATCAGGACGGTGTTCTTCTTTGTTAGTCTTTCTCCCTTTTGTTGCCGCGTCCGATTGTTGAAATTATATTTTCCTGATACAAATCAAGCCGATTCTTAGTTTTGTGTTGTTGAACTAATATCAACTCTTATAGTTTACACTATGTCTATTGAGCAAGAGCACTTAAAACCGACAAATTGCTGGTTTCTATGGCACCGACCTAAAGTCTTATTCTCAGCAAGCGACATTCTCATCTGTTTTACGTCATTACCCCTAACACCCACAAAAGTGTCATTCGGTCGGTGTCGTCGTCGTTGAATTATTTCTACTTCGCTTCGATTGGTATATGCACAGCAGCCATGTTTTGTGTTTTGAAATTTTGTACCTCAATTTTCCAAATTTGCAGGTTTAATTATTTTTTCGTAAAAAATTGTGAATATGTATTTTTTGTATTAGCTGCGCCTAAAAGCGACAAAATATTTAACTAACTTCCTTGAGTCATTGTTTACTATTTTTCCAAAATATGCGTCATTTTTAGGAGTAGAATACGAAAATCAAAATCAAATTTGTCGCTCCTCTGTGTCACCAAAAAATAAATTGTTTTCATTCAAAAAACAACAACAAATTAAGAACATTATTTTAAGGTTCTTCTCGAATGACAGATGACAGGACGGCTCATCGCAGACGGCCTAAGCTTATCCGTCGCGGCGCCCTTAAGATAGAAGTGGGGATGTGTCGCTAGCGACAACCGTTTCTCTAAAGTAAGAACGCGGCTAACGCATCTAGGGCGCGGTTTCTAGCGGCACTGCTCTCTTGAGCTTCTTAACTTTTATGTTTGTAATACATTTTTAACAACTTCTATCACACACACTTTAACAAATTAGTCCAAATATCTGATTAATCCATCTTGTATAAAACTCATTGGGAAAGACTAAACCACCAGTTACCTTACGCGCTTATCCTAAAAATACTGTTATTACCATCGCCTTGAAACAAACATTTACCCGGTATTTCCATCTGCTTTGTACACGTCAATGTGACGTCTGTTATTTCAAAAATAAACACAACAAAGTTCTATAGCTAGAATCTCCGTTCCTTTTTAATCTTTGGCCTGTTTCTATTTTCGCGCTAATCGGTTTGATATGTCTTGGCTAGGAAAAATAAATAATCTAAGGACGTAACTAAAAGTCTATATTTTTATCCAATTTCCGGTAGATTTGGCACACAACACACAGAAAAACCACAAAGAATTTTATTCATGACAAATATGATAGTTGTTAATCCGGTACTGCAAACGTGAAAGCAATAAGGGCTTTATTATAAAAAACACGTTCCGAACGCTCAAAGGCGACGTAATATCTTTGTATAATTAACGAAAAACGGCAAAGAAATATTATACTAATTTTTAGTGTTGTGATCGCTCGCGCGAAAAACCACTTAAGTACTCGATTATTGAAATAACCGACATCGCTCGATTATTAAAAAAACTGCTCGAGTTATAAATTCAAGCGAAAACCCGAGCTTCGCTTGATGTGGACCGAAATGTGCTGCTTGGTAGTGTGATCACTAGAGGGGAAAAACTGCTCGTATATTCGAGCAATTTTTCGCTCAATAGAGAATACTACTCTAGTTATAAATTCAAGCGAAAATCGAAAATCGTTGTAAAAAACAAACAAAAGATATAATTCTTTTAAAAATAAAAATCAACTGTTCTTCCTTAATAAGAACTCTGGACTAAACTTCTAACACGTACAAATACAACCCCTGGTGTTTTATCAACACATTATTCTTAGTCATAAAAATTTGAAGTGATTAATCGCTCTAGCCATTCACTCGATTATTAAAATCGCTCGCGTATCAAGTACTCGATTATTAAAATCATCGGTTTTCCCAACACTACTAATTTTTAGAGTTCCCCGATTGTTTTTCTGGAGAGTTGTTTACAATCTATACCCAAGAATGTAAATTGTTTATTCATCAAGGACTGTGAACCAAAGCCTTATCCTCTCTATTTTAAGATCCTTGCTTGTTACACAAAAAATTATACTAATATTATGAGAAACAATAAAACTACGTTATATTTCTTTTCCACTATATTCTTAAAAATTACATGTTTCGCTATCACTGTAGCTTCTTCAGATTGGGAATGAATGAATGTTTTTCTATATCTAACAAAGTGTACGATCTTAAAATATTATTACAGGTTTAAATTTTGGTAAGGATTAATAATGAAAATTGTACAATAAAATCTTTACTATAATAATTTTACTATAGTGTTTGTTAAAATTTAATAATCTTTAAGTATTTACTTGATTTTACTAAATTTATTAGAAACTCTAACTATACTATTTAGAAATTATGTTGATATTGATTACTAATAAAAAATGTAATTATTACTATATTTTATAAGAAAGTTTACAATTAAATTTTTACTATAATAATACTAATATTTTTCCATGTGACACTTTTAAATTCCTTACTGACCCTGTATATTAGCTCTCCTATATCCTTTTGAAACCTGTAGAAGGAAACTTGTTCTTCTAACACAAACACAAGACGGAAAGTTTGAACCCCATTTCAAGGGTCATTGTTTGCACTAGCCTTTTAAGCAAAATTTGCTCCAAGGAGAGTTCCAGCAAATTTAGCTTAAAATAAAGGGTACACAACGAAGTTTTAGACCTAAATTTTAAGTTATAAATATGGAAGCGGTTTACACTAAGGGATGGTTTCAGCAAGAGATAATCATTATTAAAGTTGGTCAGAACTAACGAAATAATGAGTTTTAGAATTTATGAAGTTACATGTTCTGGGTTTGTTTAATTAAACGAAATAGTATATTATGTGTTGGCCGATTCACAAGAGGTTTCTTTCATTTATTCTGTTCTAAAAACCGGTTCATGATTTTCCCTAATTTAACAAGGGACTGTTTCTTCAAATTTAGATTGACCTACTCATATGGCGGTGATGTTATAATTTTAGAATTAATTAATTTAATTAACTACTATTTATTAATCTTTTAGAACTAGATTTCGGTTACACCAGTAGGGGAACCATAGACAATCCCGTTTCGCCTTAGCTCAAGGTTAATCTATAAAATTGCAACCATCAGATAATAGGCTTTCTGAAATATATCGATTTAATCGAATCGAAACGTATCGACTGACAAGTAGACCCCGCTACAGCATATCGATGAATAACCTAAAACCCAACCTCAAATATCAGGAATATATTTTTCGACAATAAGCAGTGTTACCAGTAGTACTTATAGTACTAGATTTAGTAGTTTTTGAAGATATTTAGTACTTTAGTACCTTCAAACTCAAATCTATTCCTTTTTCAAAATACTCGTAATATCGTGAGATAACGGGTACATACAAAAATATTGGCGTGAGTTAGGCATGGTCAACCCCTGTGCTACCCCTTTTTTATGGGGCGGAATAGAGCTTTTTTTTAAATATTGTCAGTTGGGTATGGAACCTGACTTTTTATTTTAGATATTGCCATCCATTCCTATGTGCACAAAATTGGTCCCAGTTTATAAAATCAAGTACATTTTAGTACGTTTTTTAGTAGTAATCTAGTACAAAAAGGCAATCGACTTCTCATTATCGATCGACATAAAAGCGGGGTTCATTTTCTCTAGATTTATGCAATTATACGAAACGAACAAAGCTTGATAGACTTTTTTAATAAATCGATCTAAAAAAATAAATTTAAACCATACGTTATGTAAATTTGCAAAATGTACGGGGTAGCGCATAAAATATAGATGCATGTAAATTCCTAAAATTTAAATTTGACAAATCTTACATAAAAATTGAAGTTAATTTACTTTTTAAACTAAACCAATTAGAATATATCCGGTAGATGACTTAGTTTTACAGTTGTCACTTAAAACAATAAGTGTGAATCAATACATTTTTGGGGCACTCCGTATAATATAGAATATTTTTATTCTCTAATTTGGTGGTTCTGACATTTCTTAAAATGCTGTGTTGACCAACTTTCTTTATTAAAGCTGTTTTCTCGCTCGTCGACTCATAAAATGTTAGAAAATACAGTAATATTTGTAAATTAATGAGTACTTGGTCAATTTACGACAATTCCATCCATGGCTCAAGGGTAAAGTACTTTTATTTGTGACAATATCCAAAACTGTAATTATTAAATGTTGTTCGGTATGAAACACTATAAAATTAGTTGAGATTATTGATAGTTCATGATGCAATACTTTCAAAAACGACTGTATAACCATATTTTTCAATTTAAATGACATTTACCGTTTTGAAAAAATTTCGAAAAATTCAATATAATATAGTTATGTAGTAACGTAATTGGCTAAAAAACTAATATTGGCCTTTATCGTCTTACCCCGCTCGCCATCTTACCCTGATCTCCTCTACCAAGTCCAAATAAATAAATATGGGCACATTCAAATGTATTATTAAATTATTCTCAACACAAGAAAAATAATGGCCTAACTCCAAAGGGTCATTGTTCGGCCTTTTAGGCAAAATTTTCTCCAAGGACTTCTACCACATTTACCCTAAAATAAAGGGTAGATAAAGTTTTAGAGCTAAATTTCAAGTCATAAATATAAAAGGAGTTTACACTTAGAGATCGCTTAGATAACAATTAGGAAAGTTGATGAAAACAAAATAGGTTTTAGGGATAAAAGCCAATTAATTTTTAATGTCTGTTAATGCCCGACTTTCTAAAAATTAAATATCCCTTCATAGTTAAAAATGTAGATAAGTTATTTTTGCTCAAAAAATAAGACTGATCAATAAAATTCTTGGGGTAAGAGTTAAGTTAAGCATTAGCCCTTTTGCCCATCTAAATACACTGTTTCCTTTACATACCTTGTAGAGTATTATTTTTTAAATTAATTGATTCAGCTGATACTTGGTGGAAATCCATAACTAATATTATGAGAAACAATAAAAATACGTTATATTTCTTTTCCACTATATTCTTAAAAATGACATGTTTCGCTATCACTGCAGCTTCTTCAGATTGAGAATGAATGAATATTTTTCTATATCTAACAAAATGTACAATCTTAAAATATTATTACAGGTATAAAGATGGTGTTGGGTGTAGGTTATAGGAATATAATAGTAACACTGGGATTTTCCAAATGGTCAGTATAATGATTATATAAATTATTTTATAGATTTATTTACACATGTAATAGCGGATTAGTGAAATAAATTTAACAAAGGAGAATTGTTAAGGTCTATTTGATTATTCAGTAAAACATCGGTATTTTTAAGTTTATTTATTTCCATGGATTCTAACAGATTAAGTTTTATGTCTTTATTTTCAGTATGTAAGATATTAAAATTTGAATCAAAATTATGTTGTTTTTCTTTTAAATGGTTCTGGTTTCTTTTAAATAGTTATTAAAACTAAGCCAAGCCGATCGCTTGGGAATAGCATGTGGCAAATATTTTAGTAAATTTAACAAAAGATTTTAGTAAATGTTACAAAAGATTTTAGTAAATTTAGTAAATTTTGCAAAAGATGTTAGTAAATTTTAAAAATATTTTATAAAATTTACAAAAATATTTTTGTAATTTTTACTAAAAATGTATGTTAAAATTTTGCTATAATTTAATGACAGTTCTTAATAAATTTTATTCCAGTCACATATAGAGCTAAAAAATTATGGTTTGTTTTACTATTTTTAAAGTAAATTTAACTAATTTTTTTTTCTCCAAAAATGGAATATAAGGTTCCGCGTGAATCATCCTGTAGAAAAATTTCCACTCTATTTTTGCATTATAAGCAAATGATAAAACTTCTATTGACATAATCCAATACATCAATAGGTTAAATTAACATTGCTTATTAGTCAGTATGATTTTTTTTTTTTTTTTTTTAGATTGAAAGTACTTTAATCAAAAAAATATATTATTTTGCATTTAACTATCAAAATAAATTGAAAATAAGGTTTTTATAATATTGAAACTATAATAGAATATTGTTCCTTATATAATAATAATAATAATAATAATAATAATAATAATAATAGTAATAATATATTACTTAAAAAATTTTTTACAAAATCTCATGATACATTTGTTGTTGGTATTTTCTATATTTATAGTTACTTCCTTTTATGCACCTAGGTAAATAAATACCTGTTTGTGCACGTTCCTAATTCTTCTTCAAATTGATACAATAATGTAATTCAAATTTTTGTCATTAATTTATGTAGTGTAAAAATATATATACTATTCAAAAAAAAGAAAAATTTAAACTTAAATTAAAAACTAATTCTATCTAACAATTAACCTAACAGTTTAACTTACTATCTATTTTGTTAATTTATGTTAATAAAAAATGAGAATTTATATAAATTTGTGAAAATAAAATTACGGCACTTCTTACTAAACTTTTTGATATTTGTGGATGACTTTATCTCTGTCGAAATAATAATAATTTCTTAACTTAGTTGTCTTATGAACATAGATACATGCATTTAATATATACAAAGAACAAACGTTAAAAATGTTTTCGGTGTAGAGTAATTGCGTCGGATATCTCTTTTTTTTCTTAAAAATAACTTTCAAAATATAATTTTGGACTACATATAGTTGATTCAGGGAATTTTGAAGACCACCCCAGACAATTATTCCATATCTTATTAAGGACTCGACTAATGTTTTATAAATATTAACTAGCATTTCCCTATCGAAAATGTCTCTTAGTATATAGAACTTATGAATTATAGTTCTGATGTTGGCCGTTAACTTTAGAACGTGCTGATCCCATTTTAGGTTTTTGTCAACAGTTATACCCAAATATTTCGTGAATGGTACCTCCTTTATTTGAAGATCGTTTGATTTAATATGATCAAAGTTTGGTCGGTTTGAGCCTGTAATTGAGAATGCTATGTAATGCGTTTTATCTACGTTTAAAGTAAGCTTAGAGGAATCCAACCAGTTCTTTATTTGAGATAAGCCAATTTCTGTCGATTCTCTAACTTGTAATTATTGTAAAGCATTAAAGTGTCATAAATAAAAAAATAATAATCATTTAAGCGCCTTTATATTTAGCTAATAATACAGATTAACAATGTAAAAATTATTTAATTAAACTTAATTAGTACTAGAAGTATAATATTAATTTTGATTTATGTATATAATATATGTGTAACAACATCGTTATAAATCAAATGAATCTGTTCAATTTTATAATTGATTTTATTGTGAAACAGGACTTCAAAATTAATATTAGCCCTTTGGGTAAATAGCTTCTTGGTCTAAATAAAATTACACATAATTGATCCATTCGATTTAATTATTTAATAAATTAAAATTACATTCTTTTCTAGTCATCTTGAAGTTATTGGTATGGCAAGTGCTTGTGTAGGAAAAGTAGTAAAAAATATAATAAATTTATGGTTACACGGAAAAAAACTATAGTAAACTTATGATATTAAATAGTAAAGTTTCCTATCAAATATAGTATTAATTAAATTGTTTATTATCATTCGGTACCGATATGATATGATAGTAAATAGTAAAGTTTCCTATCAAATATAGTATTAATTAAATTGTTTATTATCATTCGGTACCGAAATAATATTGTAAATATTTTCCAAAAAACTATAGTTATGATTTCTAAAAAATTTAGTAAAATCAAGTAGAATATATTCTAAATTTTACAACGAATCTAAGTGAAAATAATTTATTTATAACTCCAGTAGTTCAATATTTTAAAATCTATGGCACATTTTACTGACGACTATTATTGTGGTTTTTCTTGTAAAAATAACCAAGTATAAATGAAATGTTGTAAAAATGCTTTTTTACAAGAATAAAATGCATAAATCAGATTCAACGGGTTTCCAAGATGTCGCTGTTCACAACAAATAACAGTGTCGAACTTAATACGGAACAAATACATATACAATATAGGTCAAGCGCCTTTGGGCACGGTTAGTACTTGGATGGGTGGTCGCTTGGAAATACTGCGTCGAAATTTTTACCAAAGGTTTTAATACATCTTACAAAAGATTTTAGTAAATATACAAAAATATAGGTTTATTTACAAAATATTTTAGTAATTTGTATTAAAATTTTTTGTTAATGCTATAATTTTATGGAAGTTATTTCAGTCACATATTTTAAAGAGTCATAAATTATGATTAGTTCTACTACATAGTGTTGAGTTAAATTTGTCCAATAACAGTTCGAAAATGCATCTTAAGACACTTGGTCCCAGAAATGACGGCTTGGCTTTCGTGGTATAAATAACGACTTGTAAATACCGATTCGTACTACTATGTTTGCTCATTCTGCTATTGCATTGAATCATGGTTGCATCAGCTGATATTATGATTTTTAACGCGAATGCATCAAAGGTCCTGATATGTCTAAATTTATGATTTTTTAATTTAAAATTTGATATTTGGTAATACAAAATCGGTTGATTTTGATTCAGTGCTATAAGTGCAGTGACGGAGCCTTTGGTCCAGCTAAATCGTCCCCTGTTTTCACCCATATTCAAATCGACAATCCCTAAAAGCAGCAGGAAAACATTTATTTCTTATTCATTCTATTGTCAAATGAGTGACGACGCTTGATGGTGAAAAACGCTGAAACTTTCACTCATGCTAACATGCATAAATGTGAATTCAAAATTGCATGCAATTTTAACGGAGGGTTAAAAATGTATAGTAAACATGCATAAAGTCGGTTCGTTTTATGAAGTCCGATATCGGATTAAATCATTAAAGGTTGTTAAACAATAAGACGGTTAAGATAACAAAACCTTCGCTATACTTGATCGTACCGAACATTCCACTGGTTCACTGTAGTCGCCTGAGCAAAATCAGCGGTTCCAAAACAAAGTTATCTTAGAATTATGTACCGCGATAAATATTTTTATTTTGTTTATTTTTCGCTCATAGTTTTTTTTATTTATCAAATGAAAACCATATTACGTCAATAAGTTAAAGATGTTCTCAGGTACTTTTTCCTAGAATTTAGTTATTTTGGGATCGTTATAGTTAAATCTATATAATAATCACTATTTTTCAAGAAATAATTAAAATTTGCTCAATTGCAGGATGGTATGTTCTATTTTAACTAAGTAGTTATGCTTTTTGCTTTTAGTTTGTTTCTCATTGTGTGTGAATTAAAAGTAGCAAAATTATGGAAAATGTTCACAACGCCTAGAAGGTGTTTATCTCCAGGTGAACGCCGTTTGGTATTACAAGTGGAACAACTAGAAAAATATAACTCGGGCCCGTTAGTGTCTGTTTTGGCAGTGCAAAAACGAACGTCTGATGCTTGCGGCATTTCAGATAAGACCTTAAGGAGACTTCGAAAAAAGAGTGAAGAGGAATTGAACAGACCATTTACAAGGGTTTGGCTCCATTCTAAAACCTTTGATTTATCCCAAGGGATAAAACTATCAATTAGGAATATTGTTTATGATATGTATAAAGCCAAGGAACATGTTACCCTCAAAGCTATTCTTGAAAAGAAAAGGAAGAAAAAACTTTGCGATATTGGAACTAACAGTTTGTCCATAATTTTAAAGGATCTGATCTTCAAATACAAAAAAACGAACAACAGAAAAGTGCTTTGCGAGCTGTCCAATAATGTTTCAAGAAAATGGGAATTTTTAAGGGAATATTGAGGAACCAAAAAAATCGGAATTGTCAAGGCAAGTTGTTTTTCTTGACGAAACATGGATATATGCAGACGGAACTTCAACAAAATCGTCTTGGCAGGATGATTCGAAAGATTGCTATTCCAGTACCCGAGCCAGTAATGGAAAAAGGTATATAATAAATACATGCTGGCAATGAAGAAGGGTATCTTATTTAGAAAATACCTAAAATATAATTTATTGTTTGAGAGCCAGCCACTGACTACCCTGCTCGAGAGGTTTTATTGCTTAGCGGACTTCATACACCGTACCGACTTCAGGTGCCTATCGGCCTTAAGATATCTAACCGCCACAAATGCGCCTGCCATGCACAGTGACGTTACTGGTGACAGATGACAGAAAATCATTGGTCGCATTCAGCAGAACCCATCGATTTGTAAGCGATCAGTAATCATCTGCCGAATGCAGTAAAAAAAGTCCTTTTCACAAATCGATAGGCAAATCGGACACCATTTTTTCCATCGAATTTAAAAAAGCGAATTGTGATTTGATAGCGATTTATGTGAGTCTTGTTTGTCAGGTTGAGGATTAAAATTTATAAGTGAATTATAATATAAAAACATATTATACACGATCTCCGCTAATGAAAAGGAGCACTAAAATAAAATTTTCCACTTCGTACAGAAAAAAACATAATATTCGATGAAAAAAAAAATCTTGAAGTCACCCATTAAAAATCGCTTATAAATCGATGGTCTCTGCTGAATGCTCACTTTCATTTGGGAAAATGTCAATTTCAATTGATGCAATTATTCTCTTTTTTAGTGATTTATATGGCGAATATGGGTAATAACTAATCTACTTCCGTTTCCAGATCGAAGTTCTGTTCCCGTTCTCAATAAGCTTGTCCGAGAACTTATTGTATTTATGTCCTAATAATTCCTATTGGCTCAAGAAAATCTACATCTGTGGCCAACGATTAATTACTCTAATGATTGATGACCCACTTGATGCTCTTATCGCAAATTATCCTCCTAAGTAATTAGTGTCATTACCACTCATTGAATAATTTACTATTACTACAGTAAGCCTATAAAATAAATTAACGGACGCGACAAAAAATCCCCTTCTCCGAAGTACAAGGGAAAAAGGACCCTTCGATTTGTCAACGAAACGAGCGAGCCATTTAACGAAAGTTCGATATAAATGGAGCATTTCGTTTCCGCAGAACAAACCAGGACTAAATGGGATTTCGATTTTTGAATTAGCTTACGGTAAAAATTACATCTATACAGGGTGTTTCTTAATAATATGCTAATATTTAAGTAGATAAACTTCATATGTCATAAACGTCTTAACTTTTGAGATACAGGGTGTTAAAGATTATCGTGCTTTTTTAATAACTTGTTAAGGTTAATGACTTAAATAACGTGACAACTACACTAGGTAGACAACTGTCAAAACTGTTTATGTTTACGGAACAAAATCTGCTCCTGACCTACTAGATCCTTTTTAATCTTTGTCAATACCTAATTTCATAACAGAGTGAAAATGAATGAATTTCATTTTTTTATATGAAAACTGTACGTCAAATAATCAAGAGATAAACGAAATATTGTAATAATCCATAGAAATTAAATCTCTAATTATCAGTGTATTGAATGCCTGCTTATTTGAAATTTCCCATTACAGCAACGTACGAATATGACGCCCTGATCACCTAGAAATAGAAAAAGTCATTGTTAAGAACAAATAAGTTTCGACCGTATTTTTTTACCCGAATACAAAAACTAACTGCGAACGTTATTTTTATGCACAAAACATATAATACCGGGTGTCAATTTGAAAACTTCCCACCCTTAATATCTTTCTTGCAGTTAAAAATATGAAAAATTGGAAAGACACGTCAATTTTATTTGTAAGGGGGACACTTGAAATGAATATTTTTAGCCTTGTTGTTTCAAACCCCTAGGAAGGGTAGATGTCACCCTTAGAATCTGAAATGGGAATGGGGGTCAAGTAGCACATCGTTTGAAAGGGCGTTCAATTCTCGTTTCAGTGGTATCCTACTTTGTTGCGTTTTGTCCACAGGTTTCCGAATAATCGCGTTTCAAAGTTGCAGAAACAATTAAACTTGCCTGCATTGAGATTTTGGTTTTCAGGTTAGCGTTTACAAAAAAATTACTGCATTGGGTCTCCTTGTAGTACAAATGATTAGAAGATTAGGTGGCACCGTTAAAATCGTTGAATGACCGGAAGAAAATGTAGTTTCCACCATTGATTTCTTATTTATTGATTATCTTACTTCGACATAAATAACTTTTTATTGGCGGAAGAGAAATTTCCACAATAAAACATGGGATCTACTTACGCACTATCTTATAAGTTGTCAAAATGTTGTCCATTTTCTTGTAAACAATAATAAAGTCTATTCTCGAACATTTCGGAAAACTTCACCGGGAATTGACCGGCATTCTGCTGCAATTCGCCTTTTAAGATCATCAATATCAGCAGGTTGTGTTCTATAAACAATGGATTTGAGATGTCCCCAAAGAAAGAAGTCTAAGGGTGTTAAATCCGGTGATCTTGTAGGCCATTCAATTGGTACCCTTCTGCCAATCCATCTATCCGGGAATCTCTCGTTTAACCACTGTCGGACCAGAAGAAAATAATGAGGTGGAGCACCGTCCTGCTGGAATGTTAACAAATCCTCCTGTAAAACTGAATTACCCACTGCATCAATTTGAGTTTCTAGCTCATGGGTGATAAGACGATCAATAGTATCTTCAAGCATATTAAGGTACAGATCACCTGTCAAGTTTCCATCAATAAATAAAGGACCAATAATGGCATTTCCAAGAATGCCAGCCCAAACATTAACTTTTTGGGGATATTGTGTATGTCCTTCTCGAAAAGTATGTGGGTTTTGGTCACTCCAATATCGACAATTTTGTTTGTTAACATTTCCATTTAGAAAAAATGAACATTCATCGCTGAAACAGATATTCGGCAGAATATTAGGGATAGCGTTGACTTGACGACTCATGAATTCACAAAACTCTATTCTTCTATCAAAATCATCGTCATACAGTTCTTGAAGTATCTGCATTTTGTATGGATGGAGTTTATGCATTTTCAGTGCTTTTCTTACAGTCTCGTGTGATATTCCTGTCTCTTCTGCTACTGTCCGCAAGGTCCTGGTGGGCTCTGCAGCAAATAATCCCAAAACCTCAATTTGAGCTCCCTCATTTATCACTCGTAGGTTATTCCTTTTTCTATTACTCACCGAACCAGTTTCGGAGAACTTTGCCACCAAATCCAGCACATATCTGTGACTTACATCACGATTTCGATTTCTTTCATTGAAAACCAATGCCGTCCTTCGTGTGCACTTTCCAACCTCTCCATAAATGAAAATAATTCCAGTTCTTTCTTGAAGAGAATAAACCAGTCTCACACTCTATGCACTTAATAAAAGCTATCAGTGAACAGCCCAACAAGCAAAAGCGAATTAACAATAATATTCATGTGTTGGCTACATCCATTAAATTTGTTGACCATTTTTTTTTGGGTTAAAAAACAACGTATTTTAAGAATGTGTTGATGGAATAGCAATGCCTTTTGTGGCATTCCAGTGATAAGGAATCGAATGAACCCAAATTAACTAGGCAGGTACTCGTAGTGCCATCGAAATTTTATTACATTACTTTTGATGTAAATTTGTCGAAGTTACTTTGCCAATCCCCACATAAAGTTTAAAACCGTGCCACCCAGGGGCGTAGCGTGGGGGAGGCAGGGGAGGGTCATGCTCCCTCTGGAAGTTGCCACTTATTGGAATATGATAAAAAAAACATTAATGTTTACGATGTTTTGTGGTTATTAGGATTTCGCCCTCCCCTAGGAAAATGTCTCGCTTCGCCCAGGGTGCCACCTAATCTTTTAATCATTTGTACTACAAGGAGACCCAATGCAGTATTTTTTTTGTAAACATTAACCTGAAAACCAAAATCTCAATGCAGGCAAGTTTAATTGTTTCTGCAACTTTGAAACGCGATTATTCGGAAACTTGTGGACAAAACGTAACAAAGTAGGATACCACTGAAACGAGAATTGAACGCCCTTTCAAACGATGTGCCACTTGACCCCCATTCCCATTTCAGATTCTAAGGGTGACATCTACCCCTCCTAGGGGCTTGAAACAACAAGGCTAAAAATATTCATTTCAAGTGTCCCCCTTACAAATAAAATTGACGTGTCTTTCCGATTTTTCATATTTTTAACAGCAAGAAAGATATTAAGGGTGGGAAGTTTTCAAATTGACACCCGGTATAATTAAGAACAATACACATTGGTTGCCATGTAACAAACAACAAAGAACTAACACTTCATTTTGGATTTTTATTATTTTAGTTTTGAATTTCGTATGCATTCATTTTTTTTTGTTCATTTTATTGTCTGCTTTAATAGTGCTTGTAGTTTGATATTCCTATATCCTCCTTTGTACAATATCTTACCGCTAAGGCTGTCGCTATGGTAAAGGGTCCGAAAACACCAATAGACAATGTCAGCGGTTTCTGAGTATGTTGGATCATAGTCAAAACAACCTTTTGCGTTTTTATATCTTGATTGTACCACTTTGTTTCATATAGGACATCTCCGACAGCAAGACTCTAGAATATATTTTTATTGGCTTTCGTTTTGCGGGATAGTGTAACACCGCACTTTGTAACTGATGACTAATTATTATCCGTATGATTTGATCATACTTTTTATTATAACCACTTTGTGAGGTGTTACATTGTTCCGCAAAACACCGCATAATTCGACGAGCTCGTAACAGAGGCAGGACGGAAGCTACGGTTGATGATGGTACACGGTCTGCCTGGTATAGTATTTGCAGAATTATACCGTTGATCTTTTGACTGCAATAAAACCTCATTATCCCTTCGACCATAAAATAAATAAGGAAATCCCAAATTTTAAAACCTTTTCGAGCAGAGCCGGACCAGGTATACAAATTCAATTTATACCTATGCCTGATGCATATATAAATACAAAGTGATTTTTAATAATTTTAATCTTTAGTGGTTTTCCGGCGAGTAATTTTTAGTTAGGCTTATTCGTGGTAGAATGTGGCGTCCTTGGAATTGTGCTGATAGGGGGGCATCTTCAAGTGTAATTTTTAAAAGAAAGCATTTATCTACCGATGCCAAACTAATAATTAAAAATGTGTATCAATCGTTGTTGAGTAGAAATTTTAATTCGATGGATGCTTTAGCAGAGACGTCTACTTTGACAAAAACTCCTTTATCTTCGGTAAGAGACATAGTACTTAAACCTGTTAATCCTAGAAAAAAACCGAAGTGATTCTGACACATTTAGAAGCATTGACGAAAATTACATGGATTTATTAAGAAGGAAGATTTACCAAATGTATGAGGCACAAACTGTACCAACTTTGATTTACCTCAAAGAGCGGCTGATTAAAGACGAAACAAATATCTCTTGTAGCCTTTCAAGCCTTAGGAAAATATTGCGTAAAATGGGTTTTAAATACCGAAGCATTGATAAAAGACAAACATTAATGGATTCTCAACGTTTACGGGAATGGAGACTTAAATATTTAACAGCTGTTAAACAATTTAGAGAGGAAAATCGTCCAATTATTTACCTTGACGAAACAGGGTTCGATACCCATGACACTCCAACAAAAGGTTGTTATGATTCTTCCAAAAAATGTCAAACCAAGGCACCATCAAATAAAGGCAAAAGAATCACAATATTACATACTGGTTCAGAGAACGGGTTTGTTCCAAATTGTCTGTTGCTTTCAGCTAAAAACATAGCAGATTCTTCTTTAGATTACCATCAAGATACCGACGCACAACTTTTTGAAGATTGGTTTAAACATCAACTCTTTAAAAATATACCTGAAAATAGGGTCATTGTAATGGACAATGCTAGTTATCATAGTCGGCAAGCAAAAATCATTCCCAATTCTAATAATAAAAAAGCAGAATTTCAAAGTTTTATGATTGAAAATGATATATATTTTGAAGAAACTTAAGCTTTTAAAATGAATAAGAAATACGAGAGTGACAAACTTGCAGCAGAAAATGGACATACAGAGTCGCGTCTTCCTCCGTACTATTGTATATTCAATCCTATTGAGCTAATATGGCACCAATTAAAATCCAATATTAGCATCTGTAGTAGAATTAATTAAAATCGAAGTAAGAAAAATTTCTGCAGACAGCTGGAAAAACTGTGTACAGCATGTACTTAAGCTGGAAAATTCTTACAATTGTATGATTACAAATGTTCAACCCTTAATTATAAGTTTAGGCTTAGATGAAGATAGTGATAGTGATACAGAGTTAAATTTTGAATAAATTATCTATAGTTTCTTAGAATTTAATTAATTTTTATTGTACTTGTTATCCTAATAGTTATACTTTTAAATTATTATATTATTTTCAATTGTCATTAATTGTTAAAAATATTATTTTACATTTTATTATAGGTACCTAAAACTAAAAATACCTATCTATTTATTTTAAAATATAAAAATAAATCATGTGGTGTGGTATACATTTTCAAGCCGGGTTTGTTCGGGTTTGTTCGGGTTCCTGATCCCATTTATTGAGCTTTGAAAAGGTTGAGGCGTATACAATAGGGTTTAATCAGGTAGTTTATTTATGGGAGTAAGAGTCAACGGTATAATTCTGCAACAACTATACCACATAAAATAGAATTTTTTTTAACAAAATACTAAAAAAAAGGTCTGTCCGTTATATCTTAAAGACAAATTACTAAAAAAAGGTATTATAATTATAATTTCAAAGGGAAAACCTACTAAATTCAATTTTAATACTAGTCTATCTGCTTATATGTCTCTGTCGTAAGACGGTAGATCGACTCTCAAAGCGGTAGGTCTACCGTAAACGCGGTAGATCTGACAGCACTGATATCGCTAGCTATATTTATCGCTTTTGTGAATGGCCAGCTTGCACTGACCTATAACTATGGATACCTCCAACTTATGGGGTGGGCAGTAAAAAATTAAATTTTATGAGTGAAAAAATTGGTTGGTAGCAGGGTTCTTTTAAATATTTAAAAATGTTGTTTGTGACTGATTTGGATGGTCACTGACCGTTTCAGGCGTTCCATGTCAAGACATCTACTCTAATCGATACATGCATCGAATAACATTGTAAGTGACAAATCGTATTCTTAGGGGAGAAGACATAAAAGTTTCAGTATATTATTTTTGCATGATACTGCAGGCAAAATACTAAAATAATCAGATAGAAATAGGATGAGGCATTTAAAAAAAAATTAAGCTAAAACCCAAATTTTAGGTTTAAAACATTGAAATTTATTTTGAACTCTGAGATTGGTCAAAATGTCACTTACAATATTATTCGATGCATGTATCGTAATATTAGATAATGACTTTAAATATATGGTAGATAGAGATTACGGGTGCCAATCCCGGGATAACGAAATTCCGGGATCTCGATGAAAAATCAATCTCGAAAATCCCGGATTAAGCCCTCAACTCCCGGGATAAATTATATGAAAGAGTTCTTTAAAAATTAACTTGTTATTTAGACATTTTATTAAAAAATCCCTAACTTGGCAACATGTTTTGATAGCCCCTAATACAAAAACAATTTAACAACAAAATAATGTAATCTTTCTGCGCGGATTTTCATTAAAAAAAGAGAATTCGTTTTTTAACGTCGAATCAATTTTCCCGTGCTGTTAATAGTATACTATAAACCTATGGACTAAAAAGACACTTTAGTCACGTGGTTTATATACTATTTTATGCACTTTAAGAGAGGGAAAATCGGGTCCTAAATTAATTTAAAAAAAAAATAAAATTTTATTTAACGATTAACAATTTTTTTTTTGAGGGCTTACATTTTTTTACGTTTTTCTTTTAGAAATCGAGGGCTAAACTACAGTACCTCGTAAGTAGCATTTTTTCGGATTATGGGTTTTTAATATTATTCTATGTAGAATACCTAGAGCCACCTGTTGGCATTCATAATAAGTCATAATTAGATTTCTATAATTTTATAATTCTAATAAACAGGACCTCGTAATTGCCGAATATTTTCTAAATGGACAGTAGCTCGTAAGTGCGAAAATGCGGGAACGGGTATCTGCTATTTTAGATAACTTAGGCGCAATACCTCGTATTTGCTAAATGCGTCCATTGTCATTGCTGGTGATTCTTTGTGGTGCGCATAAAACCGGTAAGTAAGAGTAATAATTTATACTAAATAGATTGTTATAAAGATCAAGATGGTTTAATATATTGTTTGTATCAATTATTTTTCACTTTAAATAATGTTAAACTGTGGTTATAAGATAGTATTTTAAAATATTTATCATCGTGTTGTTAGTTACGAGGAACTGCCGTTTTGTTTCAGAATGTAAATAGTACTATTGTTGTTAGTTACAAGGTGTTGATGTTTGGTCTTTGTGATTTAAAATATAAAAATTTCATATTATATTATCATTTATCCGGGGATAATAATAACAGAATATTATTTTTATAATTATATGCAATTTTTAATCCAAATTATAATTTGAACCATTTTGTTGGTATTTTTAAGTCGGTAATACGATGAAAATTTTTGTAAGGAGGGAATTATTAAAAAGTATAGTCGATTAACATTAATACTTTTTTCTTGTTTCCGAAACAATGATATATTTTCTTTATTACAGATGGTAGAAAAATTATCTAGAAACATTCTGCATCTCAAATTTTCCGCCAACATGTCTTCTAGAACGGCAAAAATTTTAAATCTTGCCAAAGGAAAGTTTATTGGAAATCTACATCAAGAAATACTCTGTGACGTAGATGCTGATGTTGAATTGACTAATTATAATAATAATATAGAAGATATAAATTTATCAGGTAATTTTCTGTTAGATGAAGCTCTTACGCCAGAAAATATTGTTGACATGATCAATAGTGCAGAATTGGTTTTTACTGATTCCAAAAAAGAATATTCTACAAAAATAAGCAAACATATTGAAAAGGACAGTATTAATTCCAAATTTGAATGTATTACTTTTGTACCTGAAATAAACCAGTCAGTGAAGGTTCCAACTGGACAACCATATAATAATTCATTGGACGATAAGCAGAAAACGATAAGGATGAACGACGCCATTGAACAAGAGAATAAAGCTTCAGATCCTGACTACACTCCATTTGAAACGGACGCTGACGACTCGGATTATAGCAATTTGGACGAAAATTATAAAAAATCATTCTGTACAGAAAAAGCTGCGTCACCCTTTGAAGAGACAGATACTAACAATTCGCAACACGTCGCAGACCCCAACAATAAAAGACAGATAGAAGAGATTCAAAACAAACCCGAATCAAGAAAGAAAGTTAAAGGTATTAATAAGCGGGAAATTAATAAAAAACTTCGTCTTACTGGAAAGAACTATGTTGGATTTAGAAAACCTGCTAAGCAAAAGAACTCTTTCCACGATACGCCACGAAGTGAGAAAATCTTGGGAGCGCGCTGCAAATGTGTAGAAAAAAAGTAAAAACTATTCAAAAAAGAAAATGTCACCTAATATCAGAACAAAAAAGAAGCGCCACTTTTGTAAAATTTTGGTCAGACATGTCTTGGGATCAAAGAAAAGTATTTGTTGCCCAGAATGTAATGGCTATTCCAACAAAGCGATCAAAGATGACTGATGGTGATAAATCCAGACGTAGTACTACCCTTCTTGAGTACTCTTTAACAGTGGGAAATACAAAAGTACCAGTCTGCAAACAAATGTTTCTTCATACAACTGGTTTAAAAGAATGGTCCGTCAAAAACTGGTGCCTGCAAAGCGATGATGGGTTAACAGCAAGTAACTGTGTAGTTAGGGACAGAAGAAAGGCAATAAAAAATTATCATGAGGAAAGTACAGCTTTTTTAAGAAATTTTTTACTCGCGTTGAATAAACTTCCTTCCCACTATTGCAGGAAAGACACGGATAGGCTATATTTGGAGCAACAATTTCAATCATTTGCACAGCTACATAGGGAATACTCAAAAAAGTGCCAAGAAAATAACAAGACACCACAGTCAATCATTTCTCTTCATAAAGTAGCCAATGAGATGAAAATATCATTATTTCATCCACGAAAGGATCTTTGCGACATTTGTTTCAAATATAAAAACAATAACTTGACAGAGGAGGAATATAATGCACACGTATTAAAAAAGAATGCAGCAAGAGATGAAAAACAGAGCGATAAAGAAAAGGCGATTGAAGGAAAATGCAATGTTATAACTATGGATGTGCAAGCAGTTAAACTTTCTCCAAGTTTAGCTGCAAGCTCGTTGTATTATAGAACAAAATTGTGTAACCATAACTTTACTATTTACAATTTAGTAAATCAGAAAGCTACCTGTTATTGGTATGATGAAACGAATGCAGATGGACAAGCAGCAACGTATGCCTCATTTCTAGTAGAATACCTTGAAGAAAATTTCTTAAAACCAGGAAATAAACTTCCTATTATTATATATTCAGATGGCTGCACAGCTCAGAATCGGAATTCGACCATGGCCAATGCTTTACTCTACCTCTCAGAAAAATATCAAGTAGTGATCTACCAAAAAATTTTAGAAAAAGGTCACACTCAAATGGAGTGTGATTCAGTTCACGCCACTATTGAGACTTCATTAAAAAACAAAGAAATATATTTGCCAAGTGACTATCATCGTATAACTAAAGAAGCAAGACTGAAAAATCCTTATAAAGTTGAAAAGAAACCTTACCAGTTTTTTAGAAATTTTGGACATAAGCCACTACTTAAGTACAAATCCATTAGACCACAAGATGGCTCAATGGTTACTGATATACGTGTTCTAAAATATGAAAATGGAGAAATATTTTGTAAAGTTCATTATCATGATGATTTTCTAACCTTATCAACGAGACCAGCCAAAATAAATCTAGAAAACGCAGACTTCCCACAGCTGTTTTTGTCGCGTTTGTCTATTACAAAACGAAAGTATTTAGATCTTCAGGAAATTAAAAAGGTTATTCCTCAGGACTGCTGGCCATTCTACGACCTTCTTCCCAATAAATAATAATTATTATAACTTTTGTATTTCGTTTTTTATATACCTACTACTTGATGCTTTTTGTTTTTGCATTTTATCTTGACTACCTATTTGAAAGAAAAATAATTTCATTTGTGTTGTATTATTATAGTAAAGTTTTTTTGGTAAGAACTTTTAATTTTATTATATTTAAACTTTTACTTTGTGTTTATAATATTACAGACATTTAAGAAACTATGTTTTTTAAAAAGCGATTTAATAAATCCGTTCTTTAATAAATTGTTTAATTTCTAATGACTGCTGCCGTTTAACAGGTTTACATTACGGTACCCCGTATGTAGCATAATAAAAGTAGCAGGACCTCGTATTTTACAAAAGACACTAAGAAAAACATGTTTACGAAATTTTGTCATCAGAAAATCATCAAGGTAGTCATATTATACCCAAATATTAAATAGTTTCCAAAAATACGTAGCTGTTTTTGTTTTTTAAGGTTTTTTGTCTCTCCTGTAAAATTTACAATTTACGACTTACGAGGTACTGTCGTTTAGCCCTCGAAATCTGTAATCCTTTTGTTTTATTTTGTTAACAGTAGATAAGATTTCTACTTGATCTTCAATTGTTAATATTAATTTGTTTTTGGGATTAGTCCCGGGATCCCGGGATTATACAGGGTGTTTCGTGATAACATGCTAATATTTAAGGAGGTTATTCTTTGGTCCATTTTCAGGAAAAAACTTCATAACATTAACATATGGTGTTAGATATTTTCAGTTTTTTTCTAATAATTTGTTAAGGCGAATGACTGAAATACGTGACAACTGTCAAACCTGTTTATGTTTACAAAACAAAATCTGCTTCTGAACTAATAGATCCAATTAATTTTTTTTTTTGATCAAACACAAGCACTATAGGAAAAACTTTAGGGCACTCTGGGAGTGGTGTGTATGCGCAAAAAGCGATTCACGTTTGTTTTGAATCGTTCTAGGTTACATTCGTTGGGAAAAACGACCTCGGGAAGGTCGTTCGACAAGGATGAAGACATCCAGATGAAATAATTCTTAAATAATGAAGTTAGAGGAGTGCTAAGCTTAACCACTGATCGATGGGCGGCAGTGGTTCGTCGTGTATTTCTGCTATTCGTCGCTCTGGGCGGAATTAAGAGGGCAAGGTCAGCCGAACACCTTCCAGAAAATATCTGTAAAAGAGAGTCACATCCCCAACCTGTCTTCGATGTTCTAGGCTGTAGAGGTTCTTCGTCAGCTCGCGGTCTCCGATCATACGAATAGCCCTCCTTTCGATGGAATCCAGCAGCCGAAGAGTATGTTTGGGTGCAGAGCTCCAGACATGAGAGCAGTACTCTAGTGATGGCTGAATCTGGGCTTTGTATAGTGTCAAAAGTTGTTGAGGTGTGTACAACTTTCTGGTTCGGAAGAGTACGCCAAGCTTCTGAGAAGCTATCTTGGCGATTGCCACAACGTGGTTATGCCAAGACATACTTTCTCCCAGATTGACGCCCAGCAAATTAATATATGAAGCCAGTGGGATTGCGTGCCCGTGCAGGTTGTTGTTAATACTTTATTTCATGACAGTATGCAAATGAATTGATTTCATTTTTTTATCAGAAAACTTTACGTCCAAAGACAAAAAACCGACGGACGACCTTGCTCAGCAAGGTATGAGAATTTCAAAAATAGTTTTTATTAAAAAGAAAAAGTGGCGTAACATTCTTTTTTTCATAAATACCGGGGGCAATTACCGCACGAACGAAACGCACGAAATAAGAAACATGTTATACATCATAAAATACCTCTTGATATATAGAAAGTGTGTACCAAATGTCACAAAAATATCTAGAGCAATATCACAGATACACAGATATAAAATCTTTAACACCCTGTATCTTAAAAGTTACGATGTTTAGGATATGTTCATATGAAGTTTTTTTTCTGAAAATGGACCCAAGAATAGCCTCCTTAAATATTAGCTCGTTATTAAGAAACACCCTGTATAGTATAGTCCTTATTCCGGAGATCCCGGGATTGGAACAAAGCTTTGTGACTGACACCCCTAATATAGATACAGACCTGAACCAGAATTTCGTTCGCAAACCATCCCAGAACCAAGTTTGATGTTACAAAATTGACCAATTGACCGATAAACATTATAATGCGATCGATTGCCATGTCCTAAGAACGTAAGGAGGAGATATAGTAACAATTTTAACATAATGAAACAGTTTTGATTTGAGGAAAGGATAATAATATAATAATTTTCCTTGGTCTAAGATTATTATTAGGCATGTTAGAATTCAACTTCACTTTTCACAAATTCATCATACGGGAACTACCTAACTAATAATTTATTTGTTATTTTCACCCAGTACGATCAAGCCTAAAAGCCTACTTTAAAAAATTAATAAAAAATCGGTCTCTTGCTATTTTGAAGAGTAGGCCGTGCAAACAATTGAATTAAAAATAAATTGCACAACACTTGTTACACAATCTACACATACAGCTTGTATTTCAATTGATTTCACGGCCTACTCTTCAATATAGCAAAATACTAATTTTATATTAATTTTTTAAAGTAGGTTTTTGGACAGCGTACAGGGTAAAAATGACAAATAAATTAGTACTTGTTTCCCATATTATGAATAGAGTTGGCCTATCATAATTTTTATTAACGCACTTCTTGGATAAAATGTGCAACACGCTAAAAAGATTTGCAGCTACTTAAGTAGTTGTTTTTAATTTGCAACAACATTGCCATATAAAATTTTGCTGTATTTTTAATAATTAAGGTACTTTACTTCTAAATCAATTTCGGAAAAATGGCATTTTTGCTCCCTTACTACAGCCACAGGTGAAATATTAAATATGCGGTATGCTACAACTTTTATCAAGAATAAAATTTTCTGAGAAAGCAATGATGAAGAAAGAAGTTTGTTGCATACTTTCTTGGACACACTTTGTGTATATTCAACAGGGATAGCTTCTAAAAAGGGTTAATTTGATGAGTTTTATACTTACTTACCCTTATAATTCCAATGACGGCAAATGCAAAATATAACGAACTCAGAAGAAAATATGTTAAAATAATGTATCTGGTATAATTATCCAAAGTTCTGATGAAACTAAAAAAAATATTGATTGGTTTATAAAATCAATTTTGTAATTTGTATCTAAAATTAGTGTATATGCATTTGTGACATATGAAGTTGGCTGAATGGAAAACATGGTTAGATACTAACCCAATTACGGATACGTGTTTCTCAGCAATTCTCCTTAATTTATTATAATAACCTACATTATTATCATCATAGGTATCCAAAGATCTTATAAGAACTTGTAGCATTTTCAGTTGAGCAGCGGGAACCATTAGAAGACAGATAGTTGTTATAACGGCGGGCAAATACACATTTACACTAACAGAACCAAATACAAAATTTAGAATAGCTTCTGGTATCAAACTGGCTTCTTGGTAAGGTAGCCATATTGGCAAACAAATCGATTTTGGCAGGCATTGGTTCTCACTTATTTGCTTCAGTCCGTTATTGTTAATAAAATAAATTGTCACAGGAAAGAGAATAGCTATAACCATAGCAGAAAATGTAAATCCCATAAAGCCATTTCTTAGTTTTACAAATATTTTAACGTCCTTTATGTAAGCTTTTTTTGTTTCATCATCTGACTTGCATAATTCTTTTTCATTTTCGTCAATTTCATCAAACAATGTTGATATATTATTTCTATGGTAAATAAAGGTTCTTACACCTATTTCAAGTATTGGAAATAAAATACTTGCAGAGTAGTATATAACTTGCACATCCATACAAATAATTCCTAAATAAAGCCTTATAGCCATTGATAACAAGAAAAGAATATAAAATCCATAAACGAAACGGCGGTACCAGATTTTATCCCAATTCAGCCAAGGAATTTCTATCTTATTTGGATTATCTGCCCTCATAAATACCGTAAAGTACTTTAATTCCTCCATAAACATTTTGAGAAAATTCACAGCCAACAAATTTAGTTTATTTATTGTTAAGGATTAAGGATAGTACTTAATTCTCTGTTCCTTTCAAAGATAAGTTAAGAGAGAGATTTGAACCTATAATCGAAGAATAAAATTAGAGAGTTGCAAAATTTTTATTTGGTATAGTTGTTGGAGAATTATACCGTTGACTCTTACTGCCAAACTACCTGATTAAACCCTATTGTATACGACTCAACCTCTTCAAAGCTCAATAAATGGGATCAGGGCAGGCTTGGAAATGTATACCACACCACATGATTTATTTTTATAATTTAAAATAAATAGATAGGTAATTTTAGTTTTAGGTACCTATAATAAATGCAAAATAATGATAACAATTAATGGTAATTGAAAATAATATAATTTAAAAGTATAACTATTAGGATAACAAGTACAATAAAAATTAATTAAATTCTCAGAAACTATTTATGTTTAAACCAACCTTCAAAAAGTTGTGCGTCGGTATCTTGATGGTAATCTAAAGAAGAATCTGCTATGTTTTTAGCTGAAAGCAACAGACAATTTGGAACAAACCCGTTTTCTGAACCAGCATGTAATATTGTGATTCTTTTGCCGTTATTTGATGGTGCCTTGGTTTGACATTTTTTGGAAGAATCATCCCAACCTTTTCTTAGAGGGTTCTTCTCTAAACTGTTATTAACAGCTGTTAAATATTTAAGTCTCCATTCCCGTAAACGTTGAGATTCCATTAATGTTTGTCTTTTATCAATGCTTCGGTATTTAAAACCCATTTTACGCAATATTTTCCTAAGGCTTGAAAGGCTACAAGAGATATTTGTTTCGTCTTTAATCAGCCGCTCTTTGAGGGAAATCAAAGTGGGTACAGTTTGTGCCTCATACATTTGGTAAATCTTTGTTCTTAATAAATCCATGTCATTTTCGCCAATGCTTCTAAATGTGCCAGAATCACTCCTCTATATCTCTTACCGAAGATAAAGGAATTTTTGCCAAAGTAGACGTCTCTGTTAAAGCATCCATCGAATTAAAATTTCTACTCAACAACGATTGATACACATTTTTAATTATTAGTTTGGCATCGGTCGATAAATGCTTTCTTTTAAAAATGACAGTTGAAGATGCCCCCCTATCAGCACAATTCCAAGGACGCCACATTCTATCACGAATAAGCCTAACTAAAAATTACTCGCCGGAAAACCACTAAAGATTAAAATTATTAAAAATCACTTTGTATTTTTTATATGCATCAGGCATAGGTATAAATTGAATTTGTATACCTGGTCCGGCTCTGCTCGAAAAGGTTTTAAAATTTGGGATTTCCTTATTTATTTTATGGTCGAAGGGATAATGAGGTTTTATTGCAGTCAAAAGATCAACGGTATAATTCTGCAAATACTATATAATAATTATTCCTTACCTTTAACCGCCTTGTATCACCTGTGGTGTAACTTCGTTCTATCAGAAAGAAGGATTCCTATTGATGAATCTTTTTTATTTTTTTACCAATCGCAAAATGTCTTTTTTGATAGCCAATGCCATTCGTAATATCTTTTTTCTAATGTAATAAAGTCGTGGGCGCAAATGCATAGAATAATTATTTAAGCAATCTTCTAATTAATTGTTGATGACTTTCCTAGTTTACTTCATACGATGGTTTTAGGTAGATTGTGTTTAATTTCTCTTAAAATGTACGATTTATACTCTTTAAAAATGTTTGTTTGGCAATATAACTTAGCATGAATATTTATTTTTGATTAATTGCGATTACTAGAATAAAAAATAATGATGAACAAATGAAAACACTTGGAAAAAAAAATTCAACATTGTTGTCGTATGTTATTAGACTACTTTTCATAATTATTTCCATTCAATCTCGATAAATATCGATATTACTCTAAACAACGGACTATTAATGTATTTTGTTAATAACAGTTCTATACCCGAAAAATTGAAAGAGAAAAAGAGAACTAAACATTCTACCTTGTTCTCGTTGTTGTGGGTTCCAGTTATGGTCAATATTTTCAATTCTACTGACTTTCCAGCGTAAGACAGAAAAGAAAACTAACCAATGTTGCTATAGCAGTCGCTAATAAATGGCTTAACCAATTTATCATAGGCTAGAATAAACCTGAACGAACCCGAACTTAAGTACTCAATAGTTCCCCCTCAATAAGCTTGTTGTACTGAAAGCCACAAGATACGTATTTTATTTAAATCTAGATATATTTTAACGAAATTGCAGTCCACATATTTTTTTAATTATATTAAAATAAATTAGTCCTGTAATTTAAGTAACATAAAATAGATCTTGTTCAAAGGAAAGTACACGTAATCCTTAAAATGTGCTTTTGATGTAATGTTTCTTTTTTTGAGCTATAATCAATGGATCAATAAATATTACGCATGAAATGGGTCAACTATAATTTCTGGATTAAATATTTTTTTAAATGGAAAAACTGCTGGTCACAATTTATTTAAACAAACAAAAATGGTTCGGCAAAATATATTTATCATTGAATCTTATGGATTTTGCGGGTGTATGCCATTGTAACGCCATTTTTTTTCCATCGAATTTAAAAAGCGATTTGTGATTGGACAGCGATTTATGTCACTTTTGTTTGTCAGGTTGATGAGTGAAAAATATAAAAAATTTAGAAAGAAGTAGATTATGAATATAGAAACATATTATACACAACCTCTGCTAGTAGTAGTGGCATCTGTGAGTTGGACGAACATTGAAATATTTTCAGCCGGAACAGGAGCCCCCCTCGAGGATGCTGAACATGGTGGTGGTGTTGGATATCGCGTCCGACCCCTTCCAACCCCTCCACCGGCCAATATTCGCCCATGAATGGGGTGAATTTTTTTAGTATCAGCGGCAAATATATATTCCCTCCCGTTTTCGAGGATGCTGAACACGTTGGTGGTGTTGGATATCGCGAATTTTTTTTTTCTAAGTTAAAATTTTTTTTTAAACTTGTAATTTTTTCTTTATTAAAAGGTAATATCGTTCCATAATGGGGGCGAGTATTGGTCGGTGAAGGGGTTGGAAGGGATCGGACGCGATATCCAACACCACCACCACCGTGCTCAGCATTCTCGAAAACGGGGGAAAGTGAGTTTCTCTGCAGCGAAACCTCTTGAAGCGCGTTTAACCTCTCTGGGGGGTGGATTTTGGCCGTTTGGAGGGGTTGCGCAACACAAAAGAGAAATTCTGACGCCGCCATCGTGTTCAGCATCGTCGAAAACGGGGGAGGGGGCGATTACTCTTGTTCCGGCTGAAAAATTTTTCGATTTTTCGGGGTTTTTTCCGACTCACAGACGCCACTACAGTGAGGAGGAGCATTAAAAGTAAAATTATCCATTTCATACAGAAAAAAATGTGATATTTCATGAAAATATTTAGGAGGGATCCTAGCCAAACAAAAAACTGACAACAAAATGTATTCAGTAGAACTATATATCGATGCGCATCGTAAAGTCACCAACTAAAAATCGCTTATAAATCGATGGGCTCTGCTGAACGCAGCCATTTGTGACTGCCCGTCAATTCGATTGAACCATAACGAGCGGGAAGAGACGCGGGGGAAGTTCAATCGCGCCATATCGTGGGAGTGAACGTCGGATGCTACCGGAGCACGTGCAGAGGTATGGCAACCTCGCAATATCTATGTTAATGACGTCGTCGCATATGTGATGATTTTAGGGGTTTTTACCTAAGATTCTAGAGAGTCGTAGGACACCCAACGAGTCACCCATTTATAGTATATTACGTAACGAGGTGGAAAGTGTTTCATTCCTCTCGAGTGAGTCGGTAGTTAACTAAATCTTGAGACAGTAATGAAACTTTTCACCGAGGTTTGTATACTATTTTATTTACAACCACATCTAACATCCACTTTTATTATTTTGAATTAAAATTATTAATAAAAGATAAATGTCGTTTTGACTTTTCCATTGAAAAATTAGACAGAAATTTCAAATAACCGCAGGTGGTAAAATAACGTAGGTACACATCAAGATGGCAAATGTCATTTTTTGAATATGGTTTCTATCAGCCCGGTGAGACTGCTTATGGGGGGGATCGAAACACGTAAGAAGGCCTTGGAAGTGATGCTAAGCCTACTCTGCTCCATACGCTCACAAGTAACCTACTTTTATCTATCTGTTTCACTCTATCTCTATCTCTTTATCTCTATCATTTAAGCGTCAATATCAGACTTACATCGAGTTAATATGGAAAGCCCAAAAGTGAGTGTTTATGCAGGCGAATTGATCCTAGTCATATTTGTCTCACTTTACTGAATTAGGGAAGGTTGCTGCAGACAGAGACAGGCATAGAATGCGAACAGCACGAATTGTTAAACAAGCTAACTTCCTTCGTCTGGCGGTCATAGAAATCAAGCAATATCTGATATGATTTAAAATGGTGGAGAAGACGCATCTTTAAATTTTAAAATAATTTTTAATATTCTAATCTTTTACGAAAAACGTCGTTTCCTTTTTGGTGCAAGTGAGTAATTTGTAATTGAAATATTCATTTAGTCATCTTTACTGAGAGTAAGCATCAATAATAATTTCTTTTCCTAAATCACATAGGGCCCAAAAATATGTTGTGACTTGAAGCTTGAAATATTTGCTAGGACCTAGAGCCCAGTTGAAGATGGTAAAATATTTTATGTAAATTATGATTTACTTCCTATTTTTTAATAAAACTACTTACAAGCTTATTTCTGAAGTTTAATTTTTCATTTGTAGTTACGTTACTAGTTCAAAAAATTGTGTAAGGATTATTTTAAAGTGATATTTACAGCTTAAAACATGTCAGAATCCTAATATTTGATTTTCACTACTTAGTAAATCAAATAAAAGGGGTTTGAATGTTTTTTGTTGGTTAAATGTCACCTTAAAATATTGACAGTAATAAAAATTTTGACAAAAGTGACATTTGAAAAGCACGTGCGTTTGTCAGCTAATTCCAGACGTAATGGATGCCTGGTTTGTTCGTTTGTTCATACTTGCTTCGATGTATTAACACGGCTGTTTGTCTTCTTCCTGTTTATAAGTATTCGTTGATTTCTATGTCACTAAACAATATATTATTTAACAACAGAAAAATGCTATCAGATGAGGAATTTCATTTTGCTGCTACTGCACCAGAAATTCGAGAACCATCAAAAATAGAAGAAGATCTTCTGCCAACTAAAAGCCGCCCGAGATATGACAAGGAATAAAACTGTTTCAAAGAATGGTGTACGGGAAACAAAGTTCAAAATCCTCGTTCTGAGTATGCGCTACTAGCTTATTTCAGCGAAAATGCCAAGACAAAAAAGATTTCAACGGTTTGGTCACAATATTCAATGCTTTAACATATCAGTGACTGCCTACAATAATGCCAATGCAATATTTAATGTAAATAAGTAAAACAAAAACCATGTTAATTTTTTATAAATGTCATTAGGTTTATTTTAAAAAATAAAAAAAAACATTGTCGTTAAATTTGTGTAATGTGTATTTTGAGATATCGATTTTTTTTAAAATTACAAAAAAATAATTTACTTTCCACCCGGGTGGAAACGTCAACTTTCCATTTCAAACATAGATTTATACGCAATTTTTTGTTTAACGTTATACTGCAGCGCACGGACTATAAATATTTGTTTTTAAATGTGAGCTTTGAACAATATTTTTCAAAGAGGTTGCTAACTAAATATACATTGTTTATTTTGCTTCGATGGGTATGCGAGATCATTATATCTAAAACTCGAAAAAAAAGGGGAATTTTAATCATGTTTTTGGAGTATAAAAGTAAATTGATTTACTTTTACCGCAGAGAACCTTTTCGAAAATACAGAGAAAAAAGCCCTTCAATTTTTCTCAACAAAATAGCTTAAATTGTCTAAAAGGTTTATTTTTGATGAGGAACATCTCATCTTTGTGCTTATTAAAGGTTCGTTGTTCACGTTTGACAAAATATTGAATAAGATTTAATTAAGAATATATTTTGGAGTCAGAAGCGGCTCGTAATATAGTCGGAATTAAATTCATTTAACTATAACCCGTAAATATAATGAAATTTTTAAATTAGACTTCATTTGAAAGTACCACTCCACTAAAATCTTTCCGTGTGTATTTTTTCTGATTAGCCTGGTCAATTCTATATGAAAACGCATTTTTCTGGTAAGATTCACCGCTACTGAGGACGTTCGCAATCTATAGTTTATTGAGGCGGTGTGGTCATATATTGCAACACAGAATTGTAAACGCACGTGTTCAGTTTTTGATAACAAGACGTCTTTGACCCGCGTTATCACTTCTTATTCAAAATTTTTAGAAAAGAAACACTACAATTTTAAGGTACATACTCTCTTTCCTTCGATCTTATAATCCGTTTTATAATTAAATTCCATAAAAAATAAAAGAAAACAAGTTTGTTTTGCAACAGAACCAACAATAGGTAATATCACACAAATTTGAAATCACATCACAATATTTCTTATTATGAATTATTTCACAACAGAAAAAGAATCGGGCAATGCTACAACTAACAAAACGCTTAAAATTCGTATACATCAAGCACGTGAAGCCCTCGACAGCCTCATCCCATTCCCGAGTCTCAAAACATACTGAAGCAACGAAAGTCGCGCGCGGCAGGTATTCACGCAACACTGACAACACTGTTAGTATACTGGGGTCACTAGACCCACATTGTTGCTAACTGAATCCAGATGGAACGGCGCGACAGTATGTGGGTAAATAGGGTTTTTACCTTAATATTTAGATATTCGAAAAAAAAGTATGTAGACTTTCACTAGGACACCCTAGGAGTCACCCATTTATATATAATAAATTATTTCCATAACACCCTGTATAAATATATATTTTAAAAACGTGGTCCCGATACGGATATATCGGCAAAAAAATCCGTATCGGCCGATCACTAGTTTTAATAATCAATTTTAGGTACGGATATTCAGATTGTGTATATTTTATTCAGATTTGTTAATATTGTCGATTTTTTTAAGTGGCTTTATACACTTAAAAAAAAATGGACAATATGAACAAATCTGAATAAAGAATACACAATCTGAACATCCAAATAAATTTAAATCTCGCTGCATCCACCGCAGGGAAACTAAAATTTACTTTAGCTAAACCCACACAAGCGAAAAAATAGCGCTGCCAAATTTAAATTTAATACTGTTAGCGCGCATCGCGGAAAATGTCATGTATAAATGTTTTTAAATGAGTTTTAATATTCCCAGAATTGTTTTTTTTTCTCTATTTTGATGTCGCGTTGCTCGAAAGTTTTTGTAGCACTAAAATTTTAACATTGAGATATGTTTTAATAATTTATGTTGCTGATATAGGAAACTACCATATCATTGCTTCTGTTTAAAGAGTAATTTTTATAATTTGTTATCTTGTGAGTGGTCTTCTACAAAAAAAGTCATCGTGTGACGACATCTTGTCGCCATGCGACGACAAATCCTGTATTATATTTATATAGCTGCTGATAGTACGAGATCATAGGGAAGATTTCAGAAATATTGCTCTTAAGAGATCACCACCAAGTCGTTAAAACTTCTTATCATGAGACACACAAGTTCGCTCGGAATCAGCTGAGGGATTACTATAAACTGAGAAAATCTTTTGCCAAAAAGTCCTTATTAGGATTATTGTAGTTGGGACAGTATATTAATTTCTACCTGAAACAGCAAAATTGAATTCTTTTGAGAGTAGGAACCAAAAACATTTGGTGCTGAGCGAGAAAATATCAACTGTATGTTAATTGTACTTTCCATGCATGCCGTCGTATTCCAAATCTACACTACTTCTAGAGAGACGAGGGAATTTCCTCGCTCGATTTCGCCGATGGAATTTTAAGAGTTTAGGATAAATTAAAATAAATTCCGCAGTACTTACCAAAGTGGTTTGAAATTTAACACAGTTTTCGTAACAATGAATATTAAAACGTATAGTTGCTTGTATTTATCTCATATCATTTTCGATCCATATTGTGTTAAACTATAATTATACAGGGTGTTGTAAAAATTGTTTATTATATTTAAATGGGTGACTCGTTTGGTGCCCTAGAGAAAGCCTATATACTTTTTGGTTATCTAAATAGACCCTTTATACGCTTAGTTAAAAAGCATCTAAAATTATCCCGAATGCGGCGACGCCAAACTTATACATATTATGTCCTTCGGTAGGAGTATAATCTCGTCACAACATCTCGCGGTGTATTTGCCTACCCAACGCAGCATCTCATACAAGACCAATGCAGAGGGCCTGTGAGAAGTACAAGTAACTCGCCGGTGAAATCAAGTCTCGGTGACGGCACTGTGTCGTCACTGATGTATGTGACTCGGCCGTTAAGATAAATACAGGGTGTTATGGAAATGACGTATTATATTTAAACCGGCAATTCCTGAGATAAAGACAAATTGAAGAAAAATTCCCAAAATGGCGCTTTCAATTCATTCAGCGGTAAAAGTGACCTGACGTCAAACCAGAAAAACATCTGTCTGGCACTGCGATACATGTAAGCAATCAAGGAATTCTGGCCGGTGTTGTTATATGTACACCTTAAACTCTTTAGACAAAATAAAATAATGTAAACACTTTTCCATTCTGTAATACCTTTCTGTACAATTAATTGAAGAACATTTACGACGGACTATGTTTTAAACAATCCGAAAAAAACATATGGAATAGTAATAGCCACGTACGTCACTAGGTCAAATGCCAATGACCTCTTGACGCCTTACATCGGTTGAGCGAAGTAGTTTCATATAGCGCCGAACGCTTGCGGTCTGTTAGTTGAAGACCAACCAGCGGCCGGACTCGTTGTGTCTCGTTGATCACCAATATACTCTCAGCAATCCGCGATCTTTGAATATTGTTTTTATTGACGCGTTTCTTCTGGACGTCAAATTTCGTCGCGTGCAATAAAATCTAATAATCTGTAGTATAATCTTTATTATTGTATTTTCAAAAGCTAACTATCGGTTCTGTTTCACTATTACTGTGTGTACATAAAGTGTTTCCAGGAGTGTTCCTATGAAAAAGAAAAAAACTGATTGTGTTTGTGACTGGATTTCCTCGCTCTTTAGGTATAATGATAAATACAAGTAGGTAGAAAATAATTTATTTTTATAATTTTATATGGAATTTCAGTTTCACATTAAGTTTGGCAACATTGCTATTGGGTCAGGGTGAAATGTTGAACAGTAGCGCGGACTGACCTGTGAGTAAGAGTGTTTGTTACCCCACTTTTAAAACGGTCGATTTAAAAAAAAATATATGTAGCGCTTCTCTAGAACACCCAAGGAGTCATCCACTTAAATATAATCAGTAATTTCCATAACACCCTGTATAGTATAAAATTTACCAGTTATTATATCAACGGTGTATCTAAAATCTAATCGCGTCGTCTCGATCATTATAGTAAGTTCTGTTGGGAAATAAATTGTGGAAGGAATTGTTAAGATAAGAATTGTAGAATTGTAGAATATTTTTTTCCTAGAGTTTGAACTTAAGGAGAAAAATTGACAACATCGCTGATGACTGACGTCTCTTGACTAATCATATGGGTTTGTTTCCGATATTCAGTAGTGCACGCAAAGCGCAATTTATGTTTTTTTTTTATAATTTGTTTTCACCTCAGGACTTGCACGTTTTAAATACAGGGTGTTATGGAAATGACGTATTATATTTAAATCGGCAATTCCTGAGATGAAAACAAATTGAAGAAAAATATCCAAAAATGGCGCTTTAATTTAATATGCCCTGTACTTGACCTTATGTCAAACCAAAAATGACCACATGCTGCCCCTGTCAGGAAGGTAAAAAAGCAACATATGTCAACAGTGTTGTCATATCTTCAGGGTAAACTCTTTAGAAAGTCAATAACCGTTTGACAGATTGCAAGTTGTTTATTTTTCAGGGTACATTATTATAAACTTTTACGTTCAGTTCAGTTCGCTAGGAAACAATCTCTGATTTATAAACTTTAACTGACTCGAACGAACCGCCGCGGAGTTTTTAAATGGTCAGGTATGTTCTCATTTGTTCAATTCGAACGACACCCGTCAGATCTGGACAACTTAAAAGTTTATAAATGCCACTTACCCTTAAAAATGCAACTTTATTTATGTTTTCGAACTTATTTAACACCAACTTAATTTATAAAAAACACCAAGTACCTAGGTAACTTGAACAAAAACAAACCGGCACAATAAAATCACATAACACATCTAAGTACCATTCAATCTGAATTAGTATTTTAAAGTGCTACTGTGTAGACAAAAATACGCCCTTATTGTCTAAGCGGTCTGGGAACCAATATATTTAACATCTAAAAATTTTGAAAATAAATAACACGTTGTTTCTCTCCATCGATATCGGCCTGCTTCTTTAAACAGCTGATTGTGGACATCGGGCTAATATTTTAAAATACAGCGCTTTCGATGTTTTATAAGCGACTATCATAAATTGCCGAATTTCCTTATAATATTACTTTCCTGTATAATTATAGTCTCGGAAATGGCAACCGCGATGGCTCTAGAGAGCGAAGATTTCTCGGAAAGAAAGTTTGAGACGACTGGTTGGAAGACAGACTAGACCATTATTTCAGAGGGTAGTTCCTCTCAATTGTTAACATAATTGTTTCATTTTATCTTTAGTAAGGGGTTAATGGCCCATAGAAATTAGCGTTTTTATTAATTCTATTGCGAGATGATTAAGTGCTCTTGTTCTATGTATGTTATTGTAAAGTGTAATTATGCGTTAGTGTTGGGGTTTAGTGATAAGCTTATTATGCACTCCCACACTATCATCAGGACACGTGATGAGCATAAAGTTTTTCCTATAGAAAAAAGAACTGAAAGTGTCTGTGCCCTGGATTCCTTAATCGCGTCCTGGATTTACTTTCTAAGTAAGCTAAACATTTATTTTTATAAAGAAACTAAAGTTTTACACTTTTAAACATTTTGGCAACATTCTGCTTGAACATCTGTTGATTAATCAGCTGGGCAATTTAATATCTTCATATATGAATGTGCCGAGGAGTTGCGTGTTGGTTTAGGGGTGAATTACCCCACTTTTTAAATGTTCGATTTAAAAAAACATATGTAGCGCTTCTCTAGGACACCCCAGGAGTCACCCATTTAAATATAATACGTCATTTCCATAACACCCTGTATATACAGGGTCCTGTAATGGTGCGTTAGGCTTCGATAACTCCTATACGAATTAGGTTATGAATTTTATTCATATGCGGACTTATAAGGTATCATGAGGTGTATTAGGAAAATATTATTCCATATGTGGTGGCCCAAAAAGTGTAATAACATAAAGTTGTATTTTTTTTAAATGGGACATAGTATTTTATTATATATTTAGGTACGTATTAATGTTTTCTATAATTACCTAAAATGTTATTTGATTTGCTCGGACAGTTTAAGAGCAATAATTTAAAAACAAAAAAAATTTTGTAATCTGAAAGAAAAATCAAAAAACATTCTAAAATTATTTTTTTTAACCACGGGATTGAGTGTTAATCTATTTTATGAATGATGTTCATGATAAGTTGCCAAAAATGGAACACCCTGTATATTATTTGGATATTGAATGCAAAATTCATAAGCAATTTTTTTTTGTAATACAAATATATAAGTTATTTCAAGCCGTTTAGGAAATAATTACAAATTTTATAAATTATATTGTGTAAATACCATAGGCGAGTTGACTAATAATTGTGAACTAAAGTAAAAGTTCCAAATATCTTCCATTTTAATCTGTACACAAGTAACCTCATTCTGGAAAAGATCTGTTTACATCTCGCAACATTTCAAGTGAACAACTAACAAACACATCTCATTTTCTTTGGTGCATATTAATAGCACTTGTATGCGGATATTCATTAAAAATTTGGTTACGGGTCCCCTTAAAAAGTCAAGTTCTGGATAACGTGATGCAAAAAAAACAACTTTTTCGCTCACAACAAGTACAAAGATCATATTAACCAATAAAATCCATTTTACTCTCTCTGGTATGGAATTGTGGATTTGGATTCTGCACATTTGCTCGATCGCGTTTGTGTACTTTTGACTTGTTATTGTCACCGATTCGATTTATTCTCTTTAGTTTAAGCATGTTTGGGTTAAACTTAGTTTCCATTATTCTTTAAATATCCATTCCAAAACGAAAGGCAGGCTCTAAACAAGGCAAAAATGAGCACTAGAGTACTTGGAAGTTAAGTTACAGAGTGAATTCTCATACTTTTTTTTTCGAATGATTGGCATTTGTACCGGCTAACATAGCCAAACAGCAACAACCAGTTTGAAACTCTTCCAGAACCGGAAATGTGCAGAACGAAATTTTCAACCGGTTGGAAGTTTCGCTACACGAACGAACTTATTGCAATAAGCCATTTAGACAGAGAATTCAAATCACTGGAGAGTAGTATTTGCATGTTAGCTCCCAATACCTACTCTCTGTGGAAAACTTTATGTATGAATGTTTTTAAATGCCACTAGTCTATGTGATTTTAAATGTAAATTTATAGAATAATATTATAAACTTCTATTATTTATGAACCAGCTCGCTATGAACGAGTTTTATAATAATACTCGAAGAGTGGGACCACAATTAATAGTTCCAATATACAGGATGTTCCTTAATGGCGTGCTAATATTTCAGGGTGTGATTCCTTAGGTTATTCTATAAAGAAAAGTTCAAATGAACATATGTCCGCAACGGCTTAGATTTCTCGCTACAAGGTGTTGAATTTTTATTTTTTAAATGGTTATATTTTAATATCTCCGAAAGTACTTTAAATATTATTTTCAATTTTGGTATGTGTTAATAGGATATAGAACCACAAATTTCAGTTAGAAAAGTTATTCAATTGTTCCACCAGTGGCGTCCCTGCAAACATATCCTCTGATATTTTTTACCAAAAAGATGGTACGCCACTGACATTTTTCCATGTGGTTATTTTTTCTCATTAGCCCGGTCAATGGCCAATGAAAACGGTTTCTTGAGTTTTTCTCGTCAGACACACCGTTCTTGTTTAAAACTATTAAATTCATATTGAAACTCATTATTATTAACATTGATACAATAATTAATGATAAATTTTGTTTTATAAAAATTGTTGGAGTGGGCAATTCGATGCGAAGACGGGCGGAAGCATGCCTTTTAAGTAAGGACACAATATTATTAAAAAAGGAGATTTTTTGAAAACCTTTAAAACCATGTATCTTAAATGTTAAGGGGGTCGTCTACCCAATAGGTCGCGTTTCAAGCGCTATATTCTACAGTTCGTTGTGTGGAGAGAAAGCGAGATACAGAGTTGCCGTTTGGTACACGTCTTTATTCATATATCATAAGCATGAGTGTCTTTTTTGTTTTTTTTTTTAATTTTGAAAGTTGTGGTCCCGAGATGGTGGATACGAAAAATCGGCAACGCTGCAGAACTCCGGTGAGTAGGCGACTCAGGTTTAGCTATGTACCCTACCAGAATCAAAAGAAAAGAACAAAAAATCAGACTTTGGCGTAATATATAAAAAAAATGGATTTCCTCGTTTTTTTGAAAGGTTTTTTGCTTGTAAACAAAAAAGTTTTTTTTACGACAGTCATTGAGGTACCGGTTATAGCGATGCATGCACTAAAGATCTGTGCCAGATTTCAGCCGAATCCGTTGGGAACTTTCCGAGATATCGCCGGAGTTGCCCGGAAAAACATTGTTTCGAGAAAAACGAGATTGAAAATCCGAGGATCGGATCATTTTTTATATAAATAAATTGCAGCACGTGGAGGGAAAAATGGAGAATAGTCGACTGCCGAGAAGAAACTAATCGTTTACAATACAGGAATCTCCGTCAGTCGGTCAGGTAAATCGGACAATAGAAGTGGGCGGAGAAGAAGCAGCCGGCCGCGCGGTAGGTACCTGAGAGCGCTCGCTTGCTCGGGACCAGGGCAGCTCTTGCCTTTTCATCTGTATCTTCGTTAATTATGGAAGAAAAAAAAATCCTCTGGACCAAATGTTCTTGAAACCCTAGAGATCAAATTTATGTAAAAAAAATAAACCGAAATTTTCAAATTTCTGGGTAGACGACCCCTTTAGGATGTTTATCATATATGTCCATATGAAGTTTGTGTCTGAAAATGGGCCCAAGAATAACCTTCTTAAATATTAACATGGAATTAAGAAACACCCAAATATGTATATATTACGTTAAAGTCATTACATACCGTAAGTAGAAAGTGTCAGATGTAAATGCACCTTTTGTTTTCACGCAAATGTATTCAAATGCGTCAATTTTACTGCTAAAATCTCATTACTTGGCCGCCTACGTAACTGATAGGTTGTTTTGATTGAACCCTTTATTTGGGTACGCTGATGATTGGAAATTTCGATATACATTTTTGTGTTTGCTATTTTGTTTGTTTCTTTTGGGCACGGCGCGGAATATTAATGGAATATTAATCAGTAATATTCCATAAAAAAAAAATAGTAAGCGGTCAAAAACTAAATAAAACGCGGCGTCGTCATAGGATGATATTTTATTTTAAAATTCCTGTATTTTGAAAACGAAGATTGATTATACAGAGTGTTACAGAAATAGTATATTATACACTAGCCGGCAAAAAATTCCGCCACCCTGATATTTTGGTCAAGTTTCATATTTTTTAACTTTTTTATTTTTTATGCGATTTTCATGATTTTGTTTTCAGTTTGTAGATCTGTTTATTGTGTTTTTCCTTAATTATTTTATAAAAGTAATATTTTTCGATTAGACTATATTATACAGAGTAAATCAAACTGTTGTTTTTTTATCGTAATTTCAAAATACCCTATAGGAAAATTGAGGAGGATAATTTCATTTACATACTGTTTGTTGTAATCTTTAATGTATTCTAAACATTTCGATTTTTGATTCATTCCATTATCTCATTCTGCTGCGAGCTGCAAAATTTTAAATGTAACGCTGATTTGAAGCCCATTTTCATTAAGAAAAACAAACACTAGTTATATGATAAAGTTAATTAACAAAAACAATTTTAATAGCGTGTATTTCCTCCTCTCGCAGCAATGACAGCTGGCAGTCTTCGTGATATCGAACGAATAAGGTTACTTATCATTTCTTGAGGAATACTCTGATGTTCTTCGGTCAGCGTCAGTCGTAAGTCTTGCAAGGTTTATGGTTGTACAGGACGACGACGAACGAATGATCCCAAAGATGTTCGATTGGGTTGAGGTCCGGGCTACATGCGAGCCATTCCAATCTTGAAAGCCCAACTTCATTCAGATATTCGTTCACTACATGTGCAACGTGAGGTCTAGCATTATCCTGCATTAATGTAAATTGGTTCCCAATGAAAGTAGCAAATGGAACAACAACTTCTTGGAGGATTTCCTCAATATGACGGTGGGCGGTTAGAGTTCAACAAAAACAAGATTGGTGGGTGCTTCGATAGAAATACCAATAACACACATTTTCTAAAAATAACATCGTTTCATTTAATATTTTGCAGCTCGCAGCAGAAATGAGATAATGGAATGAATCAAGAAAAGAAATGTTTAGAATACATCAAAGATGACAAGAAACAGTATGTAAATAAAATCCACCTCATTTTTTCCTACAGGGTGTTTTGAAATTAAGACAAAAAGAACAGTTTGATTTACTCCTGTATAATATACCCTAATCGAAAAATGTTACTTTATAAAATAATTAAGGAAAAACACAATAAATTGATCTACAAACTGATAACAAAATCATGAAAATCGCATAAAAAATAAAAAGTTATAAAATATCAAACTTGACTTGACTTGATGGATGACTCCTTATGTGCCTTAAAGAAAGACTACATAAGTACTTGTTTTTAAATCGAATAATTAAATACTTAGTGAAAAAATATCGACTTAGAGGAAACACGGACCCGGTATTTCAATCTGCTTTCTACACGCCAATGTGTCGCCTATTTTTACGAAAAAACAACAAAATTCTATAGCTAGAATCACTGTTTCCTTTTAATCTTCAGTCTATTTCTGATTTCGTTCTAACCGGTGATCGGTTTGATATGTCTTTGGTTACGAAAGCCACACAATCTACGGACGTGATTCAAAGTCAATATAGTTTACGGAAGACTTGGCGCAATCTGAGTTAAGGATTACTATTTTTTCGACAAACAATACTTAAATTTAAAACACAAACACAAAGAATTTTGTTCAATAATAATGGTACTGGCAAACGTGAATGCAGGTACCAAATACGGCCGTTAAAATAAGGGTTTTATAAAAATTACGTCACGAACGCTCGAAGGCTGCCTTTGCCTAATTAACAGAAAGCGACAAAGAAAAATTACACTAATTTTAAGAGCTCCCCGCTAGTGTTTCTGGGAAGTTGTTTACAACGTACCTGAGAATAAATAAATAAATAAATTATGTCTTTATTGTAACATTTAAAAGCTATAAAGGGCGAAGTTGAAGACTACGCTTCTTCACTTAACCTACACAATACCCAACATTATATAAAAAAATATAATTTACATTACTTACTCAATTTAATAATTTTCATTCAGAATCAGTACAATTTCATTTAAGAAATAAGACAGAGTCAAACAAAAACAGGTAATATATGTTGAATTGATAATTTAAATTGCAAACCAGAAAGGCATCTGATATCGAAGGGAACCATATTGTATAGTTTAGCTATATTAAAACGAAACGATCTTTCAAAGTAAGAAGATGTATGTACTGGGGTCGTTAAGATACATTTATGACGGAGATCTAAATTGTGCTGATCACTGCGGAATTTAATACTCTTATATAGATAGTCCGGGCATTTTTTACTAATAATTTTATTAAAAAGAACTAAGGAATGGAGCACCCTAGGTTCATTCATTCTTAACCATTTTATTTCTCTCAGCCTTGCAGACACTTTCCTTTCACGCTTCCTTATACCCCCTATCAAACGTACACAACAATTTTGAATTAAATGATTTCTTCGGGGATCAGCATCCAATAGACATGGGCTGTACACAACATCAGCATAGTTAAAATGTGACAATACGATGGAATCACAGAGCATTTTTTAAAGTTTCTCATTTATAATATTTCGTTGAGTGTATATTAACTTAAGATTCGCAAAAGCCCTTTTAATACACATAGTGACATGCTCAGAGAATCTGAGGCTAGCATCAATGACCAGATCCAGGTTTCTTGCAGCACTAACCAATTTAAGTTGCTCATTATTTATTAATACCCTTACCCGATCTTGACAAAATGATTGATCCTTTTTCCTACTAAAGAGAAGTCCCTGGGATTTGCTTGGATTTACACCAAGATAATGGAAGTTAGACAAGAAGTTAGATGAATTCTGTATTCTTCAAGGACTGTGAACCAAAGCCCTATTCGCTTTCATTGATTTAGAATCCTTGCTACCATACGATCTTTTCAAACCATTACTTAATCTATATACAGGTCGACAAGTAAATCTATATCTCCAACGTATCGGCAAGGGGGGAGCAATATCGTTTAAAACATGGTCTAGTCATGGGCGTGCTATTATTATTTTAAATAATGTAATAAAAATAGAAAATTCTTTAGTAATTGCATTTTATGTTTGAAGGTAGGTAACTAAACTCCTGGACAAAATTAACGCAACATCACAAATTTCCCATATTTTTGTAGCTATTTTTTTTTTCTGAATTTATGATCCGAGTTGAATGATTTTTTTGCATTATAGGTTGGTTCCTTGACAATGTCATAGTTTTCGCTGTTTATGATAAAAATTTAATTTTCGATTTATACTGGGTTTAATAAAAATGCTATGTTTTTTTCCGAAAATTCGTATCACCCTGTGGAGTATATTAGCTACCGAAGCATATTGGAGTTGACATTAAACGGTACGTCCATCTTTCCCCAACATTTTCTTTTTTGGTTTACTTCATTATCTCTGTTATTAAAGGAGAAAACATTTAACAATGAATGTGTTGAATGTTAAAGTCTATAAAAACAAACTACGCTATAAAACGGTGTATCTCCTTTAATAACAGAGATAATGAAGTAAACCAAAAAAGGAAATGTTGGGGAAAGATGGACCTATCGTTTAGTGTCAACTGCAATATGCTTCGGTTGCTAATATACTCCACAGGGTGATGCGAATCTTCGGAAAAAAACATAGCATTTTTAGTAAACCCAGTTTAAATCGAAAATTAAATTTTTATAACAAACAGCGAAAACTATGACATTCTCAAAGAACCAACCTACAATGCAAAAAAGAATCATTCAAATCGGATCGTAAATTCAGAAAAAAAATAGCATCAAAAATATGGGAAATTTATGATGTTGCGTTAATTTTGTCCAGGAGTTTATATTGATTTTATTTAAAGTTACAGTTGTTAAAGATTTTTTTAAATTAATTTTGTAGATTTCATTGTAGTTTAGTTAAAGGAAAGCAAACATTTTATAAATTAGCAATCGAAATAAAATGGCGATGTTAAGAAGTTAAATGAATAAACCAAACCAGTAAAGGCTAAGTATTTTTAACCGGGCAATAAAGTTAATAATTAAAACCATTGCGGAGCTTATTATATGTATTTTTAAAATGTACATAGCTTCTCCGGATTTTATAGCATTATAAAGCCTCGCATTTTATTAAAATGTAAAACAAACTTTTCGCAAAGACGCTTTAAAACTTTTGATGGCAAACATTAAATAATAATTGAAAACTATGCGCTGCTAGCATTAAAGTTCAGTTACGTTTTCGTCATACTAAAAAAATATACAGAACTTTTACACCGAAATGTAGATTATAGTTTAATTATTGACAAAGTTTAGAAAATATATATATAGTGACAGGCAGAATTTATGTAGCATATGGGAAATTTTTCTATTGTTAGATTTCAACAAAAACAGGCAAACGGTTCCGCATCATCGGAAAGTTAAAAAAAAACATGAAACAGTTGCGCGTTCGTGTTTAGTTGGCTTCAAATGTTTTGGATGCTTTAATAAACCGTTTAAAGTACCGAGATAAAAAGAAATATTTTAACTGCATATTTCTAGCAACATTATTGCTACCCGTCTGGATGATCCTGCTCTGTCAAGTGATGATATAATGCTCGCTCGATTGCATTTGCTGATGCCTTTCATATGGGCGATTGGTTACATTATGCAAGTGGAATGATTGAAGTTTTCGAACAAACTACAACTCAACTGAAAAAATCTTGCCAGGCGTAACGACAGGCTCATAATATGTTGGATAGCAGAACTCTAGCGAAACTAGTGATTCAATCAATGGCTCTGTCGTCCACAATGGTGGATCAATTTGATATCTTGTTCAATATGGACAGAACAGTGATTCTTTCTAATGATGTAGAGGAGATTGTGGAAGCTGTACGATAATGATTCAAAGCTAAGTTGCTAACTGTTGGCAGAACTTAGCCCCACTTCTAAGCTCTGCATTGTATAGTTTGAAATGGTGACTTTCACTAAGCATTTCATTAAAGCAGAAACAAGAAGCAACTGGGCTCTGCCGCTCAAACCAAACCCGACGAACAACAGAAAGACCCGGAATGATTAGGGTGGAAAAAAAACTTGAAGTGATCTCGTGCCAGTGGTCTTATACAGGCTGACAACGCAATTATGGGAGAAGGAAACATGTCTCCATTGCTATCAAATCTGCACATCGTGCGAATGGCTATGTGATAACGTCGAGCTCTCGGAAGACATCATTGACGAAGAAGAGGCCGAAGATCGAGAACTGGCTGAAGAAAGACGCTTACACGATGCGGAAGATGTGTAATATCACAATCTATTTCGTAATCACTCATCTCTCCTTGAGATATAATCACAAGTAGTTTGGTTTCTCACCAATTTCCTGATGAACAAGGCCCGACGCTGACGATAGAAAAACTTTAATATTATGTAATTTTTGAAGAAATGTCCTGTACATATACGATCTAAATAAGGTGCATTGTGGAGAGAACTGGGAAGAATCCATAAATTGACAGCCTTTAATCATAAAATAGAGTTTGGGAGTGTAAAATGCGGGTTTCTGCGGAGACGCCAATTTTCAACTATCCCTTGAGCCAGAACCGTTCAACGGCGAGAAAAACTTTAAGAATGACATTTGAAAGAAATTTTAAGTACTATCATTTTGCATAAAAGTTCCGAGTTATAAGCAAAAAAACTCGAAAAAAACTATATTTTTTTCAATGTTGCGTCACAAATTTTGTTAGCAATTCTCAAATTCGGATTCAGTACTCCAAAAAATATTTAGATTAGAAAAAGTCAAAACTACTGCAAAAGAAGAAATTAGATTATCGATAAAAGAATGAAGGTCCTCAATTTCTGTTACTTAGTTAAGTACTATTTTTTATTTATACAAATTTTGTAGGCTTTTACCTTATTTTTATCAACAAAATGATGGTTTTAAATTTTAAAATAGATTTGGCCGCACTTAACTTTTGATCCGGCCTGAACAGTAGATCCGGTCTTAAGGACTGATCGGCCGAACTCAGTACTACTGCCGGATTTCCGTCCCATCCCTAGTTATAAGACATTTAAATCTGATAATTCGTGAGCATCAGTGATCAGTTATATTAGGATTACCTTAAAAAATAATTCCTTGAGCCCAAAAGATTAAGTAGTAGGAAGCAAAATTTATAGTAACTGTGCAATGTCACCTAACATATTTTTAGTCTTATCAGTTAAGGCATGCCATTGCCTGGATGTAAAAAAGGTTTTACACAAAAAATCCGACCTTTCGGTGCGGTAAAAAGAAAGAGACCTAAACATTTTCCATCGTCTCATTCAATTTTGCTGTCATTAGCTTTTACTAAGCTTTTGTTGTCCGAGGCAAACATAAATTTCTCTGGGTAATAAAAAGCATTGACCGCAAAAACTCGGTCTGTCCCCAGTGACCGTCGTGTTGACATTTCAACTGAAGTAGCGTTATGAGAAAATCCGAAAGCGTAATTTCAAATATAGGATAGAAATGCAAGAAAATGGGGAATATGTATTTGTCCATCGCCGTGGAATAATCCAATTTTTCTTGTCTCTGGGTATAATGGAAACATTCCCATTTTGTCATACTATTATCATGTTCGTCTTCTTAAGGGTCATTTTTTGACATGTTGGAAATTTTATATACAAACTGTTAGAAAACCAGTTCCAACAATCGTGTCTTTTTCTAATTTATATTTTAGTGTATTAATTTCTAATCCTCCCCGCTATAAATAAATACTTTATCCTTTCGGTGTTCAAAACAATTGCATTTACTATCATATTTGTTTATAAAATGAGAATTAAAAATTGTTAAAATTGTAAATTTTTTCCTAAAGAGTTTGCCGTGAAGATATTACAACACCGGCAGAAATGCTCTGACGTCTTTTGACCCTGCAGACCTCAATGTTGATTGTTTACATATTACGCCAGTGCCCCACATGTGTGTGTCTGATTTGACATAAGGTGATATAATCCGGCCATTAATTGAAAGCGCCATTTATGGGTATTTTTCTTCAATTTATTTTCATCTCAGGATTTGCCGGTTTAAATATAATACGCCATTTCCATAACACCCTGTATTTTCATTACATATCAAATAACCTGGCTACATTGCAGAAGTCTCAGACCTTCGTGTTCTCTGTCATACGCATTGACCAGTTCTCTCTAACACGTTCTCTCTTTCCACACCGTAGACGATCAGCGAAGCGTCAGCTCCCAAATTCCTTTGTTTCAACAACCAATCAGGTCGACCCTCGCGCGTAGGAATTCGCCCCGGCTTAAAACAGTCTGATTCAAGCAGTGACATAGACAACCGCCGTTTGATAGCATTCACTTACGTTCTTTTAACACGGCCAAAACGTTTGTGCCAAATCATATATGAGTTAAACTTTGTGACATCAACAAGTGTTGTCATTGTGTTTACCGAAAACTCTTAGCAGATGACAAGGCATCCCACCGTGGTATGGAAACAAAAATTAGTAACAAACCAAGACGCTAAAGTATAGCAAAAATTGGATTGACTGGATGGGAGGAGAAATGTAGTAGTTTCCATTTATTACTTATAAAATTCTAAAATTTAGATTATTCCTATAAACGAATAGCGAATAATAATAATAATAGTTTTTTTGGGGTATTCAGCGACCTGATTATTTTCCGAAAAAGTTTAGGTTTAGTTGGATGATAGTCAGAAAAAACAAATGTAGAAGATCAAATTATATAAACTCCTGGACAAAATTAACGCAACATCATAAATTTGCCATATTTTTGATACTATTTTTTTTCTGCATTAATGATCCGATTTGCATGATTTTTTTTGCATTATAGGTTGGGTCCTTGACAATGTGATAGTTTTCGCTGTTTATGATTAGTTTTCGATTTATACTGGGTGTACTAAAAATGCTATGTTTTTTTCCGAAAATTCGTATCACCCTGTGGAGTATATTAGCAACCGAAACATATTGCAGTTGACATTAAACGGTAAGATTGACCTTTCCCCAATATTTTCTTTTTTGGTTTACTTCATTATCTCTGTTATTAAAGGAGATACATCGTTTTATAGAGTAACATGTTTTTATAGACTTTAATATTCAACACATTCATTGTTAAATGTTTTCAAGTAGGTTTACATTTAACAATGAATGTGTTGAATATTAAAGTCTATAAAATATGGTACGCTATAAAACCGTGTATCTCCTTTAATAACAGAGATAATTAAGTAAACCAAAAAAGAAAATATTGGGGAAAGATGGACCTACCGTTTAATGTCAACTGCATGTCAACTGCTTCGGTTGCTAATATACTCCACAGGGTGAAAAACATAGCATTTCAAGTACACCCAGTATAAATCGAAAATTTAATTTTTATCATAAACAGCGAAAACTATGACATTGTCAATGAATCAACATATAATGCAAAAAAAAATCATTCAAATCGGATCATAAATTCAGAAAAAAAAATAGCATCAAAAATATGGGAAATTTATGATGTTGCGTTAATTTCGTCCAGGAGTTTATTTAAAGTTTCGATCTTTATGAGATAATAATTTATTATTATTATTAAGCTTAAGCTATTGTTTTTTTTATTGAAATTGTTAACTTGTAGTGAATCAGTAGTGTAAAAAATACGGCCTAACTAATAAATCGTAGGCACTCTTTAGCCATGCAAGATATTTTTAACAAAATCTCACGATATGAAGCACAAAGCTCTCAAAAGTTACATTTAAATACCAAAGCAAGCCGTTTCCTTTAATATGCAAACAAAAACACTTTTGAATAGTTTGCAGTGCACGTACTTAAGAACGATATTTGAATATTTAAGCCATAAAATGCTTCCAAAGGAAGCCTCGACAATGCATCGTTTCGTGGAACTTTAACATTTTTATTGTGGGAAATATTTCGTTTCTGAACTGCTCTTGGTAAAATAGAACTTATTTTTTGCTAATTTTTATTTTGGAAACTCTCGTGGAGTGGCATCAATGTCTAAAATATATGTTTTTATAGTTGTATTGTTCTAGATCAGTGGGTCTCAACCGGAAGTTCGCGGACCACAGGTGATCCGTGTTTCACTTCCAGGTGGTCCGCAAGAAGACACTTGGTAAATCTCGACTGGGCAGATCTGCAAATGCCAAATCTGCTGTTATGCGGAGAGTTATTTGAAATTCATTAAACGGTAAAGCTAGGGGACCTACCTCATAATATCCATCAAAAGGCCACCGAATTACAGATGATGGTACATGCAAAGACACTTTTAGTTCATGTATAATCCTCGAGGAGTTTTGTTGCAAAAAAGCACTTTCTTATCAGAAAATGCGTGAAATTGCTTTACAATATTAGTTCAAATAAAAAGTAAGAACAGAAACCCGTTTGACGCAGGCGACGATATGCGCATAGCTTTAAGCAGCAACATCAACCCCATAATTTCTCTACTAAGGAAGCAGATGAAGGCTCATCAGAAGTCTCATTAGAAAACTTTTTTAGAAAAACAGCCTTGCTTATGTTTTTAGGTAGTTTGGTTCCTTAAAGCCAATTATTAGAATTAGAGCTTCATATTTTTATAATAATATAATACGTGGTCCCTAACGCATCGGTTTTCTAGTATTTACTGTAAATTAGTGGCCAAATTTAGCATCTTTTGGGCGTGGTCCCAAAAAACGTTGGCCTGCGGCACTTTCGCTTGCCGGCTTTTGTGCACCTTCCCAACACTATATCCCGTTATACGTGGTCCCTGGAGAGTTCAAGTTTTGTTTTAGTGATCCGCAATCTCTTAAAGGTTGAGAACCACTGTTCTAGATAACATGATATTTATTATACTTTTTTTTTAAATTTGCTTGAATTTGAAAAAGTTATGCAGAATTGATTTTATTGTAGTTCATTCATACCTATTACAGTAGAATTCCCCCCCCCCCCCCCCCCCCTACCCCCCCACCCTCAACTAACTTTCGACCCGCTAATTTTGTTTACAAAATTTGGCTGTGGCCAATAAGGGAAGGCAAAGTACTTTTTGACGCAAGAATGACAGTTCTAACTGTTAAAATGGCGAATGGGCGCCATATTGGTAAAAAAAATAAATAGAATGAGGGGTCTTTATGATCCCAGAATAATATTCCCCTATTCGCATACAAAATAAAATAGCACTTTTTTAACAAATAAGCAAGAACGTGTTGCTCTCTGATTCCTACTATAACACTAGTACAAGTTGTATTTATTTTTCTATGATAAAATATAGGATAATAAAAAAAAATAATAGCTGGGACACTCTCATTTAAGATCGTCACACTTTTTAATTACAAAATCTGGATTTTCTTTTCCATTTTTAATTGTTGCGAATCAATCAAACGTCAGGTTCAGCACAATCCCTACTTCTTAAAAAAAAAAGCGAGATGCGGTTAAATGCTTACTCAACTTTAACTTTTCGAAGGACATATTGGTTCGCTTATTGCAGTTGATGAGAGCTCGTGCCAGTAGCATTTTTAGTTAATAAATAATACTAATAAGTAGTGCCATTCAATCTGAAATAGTATTTTAAGTGCTACTGTAGACTAAATACGCCCTTATTGTATAAGGTATCATCGGGTGGTCTGGGAAATAATAATTTTTCCATACATTGGTATTTGATATTGATACCACCTGAAAAGTATAGACTTCTTACTTTTGATTTATTCAAATAACGTCTGTTCAGATTGTGTGGGGCTGCTAAGAGATGGCGCGACGCGCTCTATCTTCTCGACTACCGAGGATAATACCGCGTTAAGTATTAGATCAATCCAGAAAAAACACAGGCAATTTACTTTACCAAGAACTCATCACGGTTCAGAAGACCGGAAGGCAGGGTCACTGTAGGAAACAAACCAATCGATTGGAGCCCAATCGTAAAATACTTGGGACTTCACTTCGACAAACGCCTCAATTGGAAAGCAAATACAGCCCACAGGAGAAAGATGGCTCACGCCCAACTGAGCACTCTATACCCGCTGCTCAACAGTAGGAGCAAGCTAACAACCAGGACAAAAGTCATGATGTACAAAGTGCTCATCAGGCCGGTGCTCACATACGGAGCACCGACATGGTGCACACTGGGTAAGCAGGACCTACAAAGACTACAGGTAATACAGAACAAGGCACTTAAAATAATACTGAATACACCTAGATATACCAGAACTCACATTATACATCGAGACCTCCAAATTGACACAATTTCGGAGTTTCTCGATAAAATAATCGCGAAATATCACACCAAGGCTAACTTGGCCAACAACGCCAAGATAGCCTCATCGCACATACACAGACTACCGCATCAAAAACACAGAATGCCCAAAGACTGGATCACTCGCTAAATCCACACTCCAAATTATTTAAGAACTTGTTCTGTATAAAATAAGGGTACACGCACACTACGCGCACACTATACGCCTCTGTAAACAATTACAATAATTACCCCTCTACCTCTACACCCAGTATGTTAACGGAGCTCTTAAAACTTGCTTATTTGATTAAATTCAAATAAGAAAGGGTTAAGAGCTGTAACCGAAACACACCAAGCGCTTCAAGGCTTAACCTAAAAAATCATACTGATGATAAACAAAAATAACACGTCTAAATGAAAGGAGTTACAGGTATCATGCCTGACTCAGACGGTGAGTTTTAGTCGGTTGGCTCGTCTCCTTCTGAGGCGGATCCCCTCCTTCAGAGCGGATGATATTGATGGTCTTTCCCCACAATGTTGCTAGCCCGACACTACCTTGCAGCCGCGTCTGTAAGGTGTCTGTGCGCAGATTTCTCATCGGGTGTCCAAAAAAAAAAAATGGTGATGGGTATGTACAGCTCGGTGAGACTGCTTATGGGGGGGGGGGGGGGGGGGGGATCAAAACACGTAAGAAGGCCTTGGAAGTGATGCTAAGCCTACTCTGCTCCATACGCTCACAAGTAACCTACTTTTATCTATCTGTTTCACTCTATCATTTAAGCGTCAATATCAGACTTATGTAGAGTTAATATGGAAAGCCCAAAAGTGAGTGTTTATGCAGGCGACTTGATCCTGGTCATATTTGTCTCACTTTACTGAATTAGGGAATGTTGCTTCAGACAGAGACAGACATAGAATGCGAACAGCACGAATTGTTAAACAAGCAACTTCCTTCGTCTGGCGGGCATGGAAATCAAACAACATCGGATATGATTTAAAATGGTGGAGAAGACGCATCTTTAAATTTTAAAATAATTTTTAATATTCTAATCTTTTACGAAAAACGTCGTTTCCTTTTTGGTGCAAGTGAGTAATTTGTAATTGAAATATTCATTTAGTCATCTTTACTGAGAGTATGCATCGATAATAATTTCTTTCCATAAATCATATGGGGCCCAAAAAATATGCTCGGACTTGAAGCCTGAAATATTTGCTAGGACCTAGAGCAACAACTCCTAGCCTAGAGCCCAGTTGAAGATGGTAAAATATTTTATGTAAATTATGATTTACTTCCTATTTTTTAATAAAACTACTACTATTTCTGAAGTTTAATTTTTCATTTGTAGTTACGTTACTAGTTCAAAAAATGATATAAGAGTGTGTAAGGATTATTTTAAAGTGATATTTACAGCTTAAAACATGTCGTAATCCTAATATTGATTTTCACCACTTTAGTAAATCAAATAAAAGGATTTTGAATGTTTTTTGTTGGTTAAATGTCACTTTAAAATATTGACAGTAATACAAATTTGTACAATAGTGACATTTGAAAAGCACGTGCGTTTGTCAGCTGATTCCATACGTAATGGATACCTGGTTTGTTCGTTTGTTCATACTTGCTTCGATGTATTAACACGGCTGTTTGTCTTCTTCCTGTTTATAAGTATTCGTTGGGTATGTACACCCACCTACCCTGTACTGACGAGAACAAAAGAGTTCGAAACCGGTATGCAGGTGGTGACATCCTATCAATGGAAACGCTTTCTTTTCTTGGTAGTGCCATTCAATTTGAAATAGTATTTTAAGTGCTACTGTGTAGACTAAATACGCCCTTATTGTATAAGGTATCATCGGGTGGTCTGGGAAATAATAATTTTTCCATACATTGGTATTTAATAAATAATAAGTAATGTGGTAACCAAGGGTGCGTATGATTATTGGACGTCAGGTACCTTCCCCTATCGGCTACACCCAAATTTTGTAAAAAAAATTAGCTGGTCAAAAGTCATCAGGGATATTATAGAACCGCACTGTATTTAAAAATGTGTGTGGGCCGACAGAAAAAATATATATCCATTCTTTGGGCTGGTTCGTATCTTGAGTTCCAAGATGACTTAATGTTATGTACGTTACCTTCTTATATATTTGTCTATCATGCATGTAGGATGTAGGATTCCTATGAACTTTATCGACTGAATTACCTGAAAATAAAAAAATATATATTTGAAAAGGATATATTTATCTACTATGGAGGGTGTTATTTAATGATGTGCTAACATTTCAGATTGTTATTCCTTAGAAACTTTAGTATAAAACATTTCTCTGTATTCCTTTTAACTAAGAAAATATAGGGCAATTTAGAAATTGTCAATTTTTTGATTTTCCCCCGTATCTCTTAAGCGAGCGAAAATTTTCAAATTTTGATTTTATCATTTAAAGTTTGACCCAAAAAGAGCACATGACACCTACATTACATTTTTGATAGCACTAAAGGCCCTATTAAGGCCGTATTACACTTGGCAATTTTTATGGCGCCAGCAATGGCAATTATAATTCAAGGATTCAGGCGCAGTACACCGTTCTCCGTACTACAGTCAGAAATTCTACTCTTCTGACAATTAAAATGACACGGATTCATGCGCAGTACACTGTTCCCGATCAGCTGTCTCTCATTACCAGAAATGGGGCAGGCGCCATTTTAATTGCCCTTGCCGGCGCAATTGGGTAGACATGGATTATTCCGTTATTTTTAACTGTTTATTATTTGGCCGAACCAGGTATGAACAGGTAATGGCCATTTAAACCCACTGGTACTTAAATTAGCAGTTTACATTCTTTATTAAACTTATGGACTGCTAATTCAGCAACTTTTTGCACCTCCTATTTGTAAATAGCAGTAGCTGCTTTAACTGGTAATCAAAACGAACAGGTTTGCACATCTCTAATTCTGGGGATATTTTAGGGATTTCGACAGTACCCACTGCCGTTCTGACCGTTGACAATGCTCCAGCTGATCGAAAACGGTTTACTGCGCATGAATACGTGCCATTATAATTGCCGGCGCAAGAGAAAAAATTGCCTAGTCTAATACGGCCTTTAGAGTCGCAAATTTTTCTCTTGCGCCGGCAATTATAATGGCACGTATTCGTGCGCAGTAAACCGTTCTCGATCAGCAGGAGCATTGTCAACGGTCAGAACAGCAGTTTTTACTATCGAAATCCCTAAAGTACTCCCATAATTAGAGATGGGCAAACCTGTTCGTTTTGATTACCAGTTAAAGCAGCTACTGCTATTTACAAATAGGAGGTCAAAAAAGTTGCTACGAATTAGCAGTCCATAAGCTTAATAAAGAATGTGAACTGCTAATTTAAGTACCAGTGGGTTTAAATGGCCATTAGCTGTTCATACTGCTTCGACCAAATAATAAACAGTTAAAAATAACAGAATAATCCATGTCTACCCAATTGCGCCAGCAATGGTAATTAAAATAGCGCGTGCCCCATTTCTGGTAATGAGAGACAGCTGATCCAGAACTGTGTACTGCGCATGAATCCGTGTCATTTTGAATTGTCAGAAGAGTAGAATTTCCGACTGTAATACGGAGAACGGTGTACTGCTCATGAATCCTTGTATTATAATTGCCATTGCTGGCGCCACAAAAATTTCCGACTCTAATACGACTTTAACAATTACGGAGATATCCTATAAAAGTGTCGAAAATGGGACACCCTGTACTATTAAAAAAATAATAAATTAGGGTACTCGACCTTCTTCTCATTTAAGATTTTAAGGCTAACATTAACTCCTCCCAGTGGATTAAACCACGAAGGCTGCAAATATTATTTAAAAGCGACCCATTTCACAAGAAAATTAACGTGTCTTTCAGATTTTTAATACCATTTACAGAAAGCGAGATATTAAGGTTGGGTAATTTTCAAATTGACACCCTGTATAAACAAGCGCAGGTATGCACCTTCATAATGAATTTACGAGCATCATTTTCTCAACTAACCCGAGATGAAAACCGGGCTAGGCCCAATAAAGCCGCGCAAATTGTGACGTCGGAACTCATTTGTTCCCGAAGATTAATCCTCAAAGTGCTCCATACATTTCCTTGGTCGGGTACTTAAATTTTCAGCCGGCGCATATTCTTGTAAAAAGTGAAGTTATAAAATTATTTTGTACAGTAGTGTAATAAATTTTTGTAATAACAAGTATTATAACATTATCATTGTTTATTTAAATGTTAATTATGAGAGAAGCACTTATTGGTAACCTTGCAGCATGAAAAACGGACTTAAATAATATTAAAAATAAAAAGTCTATTTACTTTTCATGTGGTATTAATATCAAATACCAATATATAGAAAAATTATTATTTCCCAGGCCACCCGATGATACATTATACAATAAGGGCGTATTTTTGTATACACAGTAGCACTTTAAAATACTAATTCAGATTGAATGGTACTACCAAGGAAAGGAAGCCTTTTCCATTCATAGGATGTCACCACCTGCAGACCGGTCTCGAACTCATCTGTTCTCGTCAGTACAGGGTTGGTGTCCATAGCTTTCATCAGAGAAGGTTCGATACTTCACGCTGTATTATCAATGGTAGTCAAGAAAATACAACGCGTATTGTTTTATTTTTGATTTATTCAAATAACGTCTGTTCAGATTGTGTGGGAGTGCTAAGAGATAGCACTAGGCGTTGTATTCGACTACCGTTGATAATACAGCGTGAAGTATAGAGTCTTCTCTGATGATAGGTATGGACACCTACCCTGTGCTGACGAGAACAAAAGAGTTCGATACTGGTCTGCAGATGGTGACATCCTATCAATGGAAAAGTATTCCTTTTCTTCGTAGTAACATTCAATCTGAATTAGTATGTTAAAGTGCTACTGTGTAGACAAAGAGATGCCCTTATTGCATAAGGTATCATCGGATGGTCGGGGAAATAATAATTTTATCCACACATTGATATCAGAAAAAATATTTATTGTTTGTATACAGGGTGTCCCATAACTTATAGGGCAGAGAGCAGCTGCAGATACTAAACATCAAACTAAGTTTTTCCGAAATGTTTCTCGTTCTAGAAATATAGGGTTTTGGGAAAATGAGCCATAATTTTGAATTTTGAAGTTGGCGGTATGATGTTTTTATGAGAAAGAAATAAGAATTAATAGAACTTTTAAAGTTTCACATTAGAGGGCGCTGGTGACATATATTGGGTTTAATAAATATTGTTATAACTTTTATTAAGTATGTTTAATTCTCAAAGAAGGGCAATTTTTAAACTAAAAAGGTATACTAGCCCGATCTTATCTCTAACCGTTTTCGAGATACAGTGAAACCTCTCTTAGGCGGACACCTACGAGACCGTTTAAATTTGTCCGCCTAATAGAGGTGTCCGCCCATGGGAAATTTGTTATTAAGTAATATGTAAATGCAAAATTATTGCTATACTATATATCTATGTACAAAATAAACATAACATAACAAAAATACACAAGTTTTAGGATTTAGGATGTAGTACTAAAAAAATCTAATAACGTAGTTTGACGTGTTTGCGTTTTATACTTGCAATCTAAAAAATTTAATTCCAAGTCTGGTAACAATCCCATTGCTGTAGAGTCACCTCTATTCTTTGCATACTCTTATAATTCCTTTACCATACTAATGGCTTGTTGATAATTGGTGACATTTGATTGATTACTGCATTCAACTTCTTCATCAGAGTCGTCAGATAGTGATGTGGTTTGGACTACATAATCGGTAGGAATGGGGTCACTATCATCTTCTAATAGCACATTGCTATCAATGTTAATGAACTCGCCCAAATCATTGTTATCAAATTACAAACTTCCACAACATCAATATTCTCTTTCAGACAACGCGACATTTTTGTGCCATTGTTTATAATGTTAACCTTACAACTCACAAATAAACGACGGAGTGCTGTCGGGGAATCACACATACTTTCATTCGGCGAAGTCCTTTCGCGCTGCCACGCATACGCGATTTGTTGCCGGTCTGTATTCAGAGAGTTTTTGCACCATACTTATTCGTCTCCCAAATACTTTTAAAAAATTTTTAGAATTTCATATACTTAGTTCGGGAATATGAAAAAATATCCGCTTAATAGAGACGTCCGCTTATTACAGGTGTCCGTTATGAGAGGTCTCACTGTATTTCCATTTAAACATCACAATGCACCAATCACAGTAAGAATGGAAATATCTCGAAAACGGCTATAGATGTATACCTTTTTAGTTTAGAAATTACCCTTCTTCGAGAATCTTTGATTAAAAATGCTTAAGGGCAGGTAAGAAAAAAAATCATAGATTTTTTAAACCCAATGTATGTTACTAGCACCCTCTCAAGTGAAACTTAAAAATTTCTACAAATTCTCTTGATCATAACGCCAAATTTCAATCTGATACACTGAACCGTTTTCATATTATGGCTTATTTTCGAAAATAAACTTTCGCATTCAACACCCTGTATTTCTAAAACGCGAAACATTTCGAAAAAACTTATATGACTGAATCCCGTCTAGTTTGGTGTTTATTATCGCCATTTGTTCTATGGCCGATACGTTATGGGACACCCTGTATAGTAATAAAAATACATTTCTGTTATTATTACACCAATAAATTTAAACGTTCAGCCGATCAAATAAAATTAATTTGCCAAAATAATCGGCATATTAAAATCGTTTATTTGCTGGAAACTTTTAAAATCGAGTTTCGATTTACTACCATTTCATCTCCTTTCAATAAATATTTAATATCCTTTTCGCATAAAATATTTAATAGGCAAAGTTCGTATCACAATAATTCGTTAGCTTTATTAACATTAATATCAGAAGCAATATAACAGTGTTCGGCCTAACGTTCATATACAGGGTGTCCCATAACTTATGTGCCACAGAGCAAACCTGAACATCAAACCAGACCGATTAAGTCACATAAGTTTTTTCGAAATGTTTCACGTTCTAGAAATACAGAATATTGAAGGAGAAAGTTTATTTTCATAAATAAGCCATAATTCGAAAACGGTTCAACGTAACGGATTGAAAGTTAACGGTATGATGTTTTTAAAAATAAGAATTTGTAGAAATTCTTAAGTAGTTTTGTGATCGCTCGAGCGAAAAACCGCTTGCTTATTAAAAAAACCGCTCGAGTTATATATTCAGGCGAAAACCGTCGCTTGTCACTTTTTACCTTTAACTCGATACCCGAGCTTTGCTTGACGCAGACGGAAATGTACCGCGGTAGTGTGATCGAATTAAAAAACTGCTCGTATATTCGAACAGTTTTTCGCTCTAGTTATAAATTCAAGAGAAAAACCGAAAATCATCGCCTTTCACTTTATAGGTACCCGATCTTCGCGACGCCGCCGCCGCGCGCCACCCGAAATCTGTCTGCTTATTGGCGCTCAGAAGGCTGACACGACATACGTCTTTATTAAAGGCACATAAACGCGAAAGTGCATACAAAAATTTCAAGTGATTAATCGCTCGAGCGATCAATTATTAAAATCGCACGAGTATGAAGTACTCGATTATTAAAATACCTATTTTTTTCCCAACACTATTCTTAAGTTCCACATTAGATGGCGCTAGTTACATACATTCGGTTTAATAAATCTATGATTTTTTCTTCTGAACTTAGGTTCAACGGAACGCCGATCAACCTTTGAACTATGCTCATTCAATATTACGTTGTTCAATATAAATTGAACTTTAGTTCAGCTGAACTACGATCAGTTTATGTTGGCATTACTATTATTTAGTTACTTTTATTTTTTTCTAGATTTTTGATATAAAATATAACCTTTTATTAAATTTGATTTGGCGTTTGGCGGGCATGCTGTCTAGGATCTTCAGGTTTTTCTTCCTACTCTGTTTACTTATAAAATATTGTTAAAAATAAGAACTAAAATATTTTAATTTTATTTGCAGACTGGTGATACATTTCTAAAGCGGATAGAGATTATTGATTACATAAAAAATATATATCTTATTAGGTACGTTATAATAAATAAAAACAAACAGCTATGTTTTTTATTAAGCGTAATATTTGCAAATATTCATTGTCGCTACTCTTAGTCAATTGATCAGGATTTCTCCGGTATGTCCGTGTTCACAGCATTGACTGCAGTATCCACAAGACTCCAAAATCTTCATCATCAGTTATAATTTCATTAAATTCAAACATTTTTATAAACAATAAAATAACGACCTGACACAAAAAAATATTTAGAGTTAGAAAATGCCTTGGATCTACAGTTCAACTTTCGAACCGCTAAAAGTGGACGTTCACGTGAACTCCTGATTTGAACTGAGGTCAGTGTAGAATACTGTTTGTACAACAACTTTTTTACTTCGAACTAGAGTTCAAGACTGAACTACAGTTCAAAGTGTTTATACAACCGGCCCTAGGTAGTTAATTCATTCCCAGATTCTCAAAGAAGGGTAATTTCTAAGCTAAAAAAGGTAGACTTGCTCGATCTTAACATATCTAACTTTCTTGAGCTATTTGCATTTAAACATCATTTTGATGTCATCAAAAAAAATTTAAGTAATTAAACTCATATTTTAATTATCACAATATAAATTGTAAAATGTAATGTGAAATTTCTACTAATTCTTATTTCTTACTTATAATACATCATACCGCCAACTGCCAATCCCATACATTGAACCGTTTCCAAATTATGGCTTATTTTCGAAAATAAACTGTCACTTTAAACACCCTGTACTTCTGGAACGATAAATATTTCGAAAAAACTTATATAACTTAGGCGGTCTAGTTTCATATTTAGTATCTCCAGTTGCTCTATGGCTAATAAGTTATGGGACATCCTGTATACTATAACGTAAAACAATGTTCAAGCTGCGTAGTTTTAAAACAATCTAATGGATCAAGAATTTTTGAAGGTTTATCCCAAAGATAGAAAAATAGCAGCAAACATATCGCGAATTTTAACAATTTCCTAGGCGGTAGTTCACATGTGAAATAATTAATTTAATTAAAAGCGAAAGACAAGCTTTAAGAAACTTTAGCCGTAATGCAAGCATTAACTTACCTTGTCGGTGCGGCATGTCTTGGGGAATTTGATCGCGGTAAGTTAAGGCCCTGAGATAATGCTTCGCTGAAGGTAGCAATCTGCATTAATTTAGTTCGCTACATTTCTGCTTGTCTCATTTTTATAATTTCATAAAATTTAAGTATAAAATACAGACAGCTTAAGCGCGAAAATTATAAAATGCCACAATTATTAAACTTTATCTTTAATTTCTATATGCAGGATGTCTCACTTATAACGGAACTAAGCTTATATTTTCGGTGTTTCTGGATCGATTGTTTTGCATTTTGGTACGGTTACATACGATCCTAGGGCGCAATTTCCTATTGCTTACAATTTTCAACTCATTGGCGTACGGATTTATAGGGGTTGTAAAATAATAATTTAAACAGTAAATTACCTTTAGCGACTGTTTTATTTCAAAAGTAATATCAGAAATCGATGCAAAATGTCCATAAACTGACACAATCAGTAGCATGCGTATGACCAATTTTAATTTAATTTCTTTCTAAAATACGATTAGGAACAAGTTAATTACCAAAAATGTTGACTGACTGTTTTATCTAAAAAAATATTATACGTTAAAAGCAATGGCGTACTGTATTTTCTACAATACAATCAAATTTTTTACATAGGATATCTAATAAGTTATTCTTGCAATGTGAAAAATTAGAAAAGAAAAATTAAATCAGTTGGCCGTGTGTGTATACTACAAGATATTATTCTTCAATCATTGTTATGTCAAAGTTAAACTGTTACAATTTGTGCTGTATACAGGGTGTCCCATAACTAATGGTACACAGGAAAACTGCTGATTCCTTGGGTAAAAATAGTGCGATTTGGCCATACTTAGTTTAGTTCAATAGCTGGTAATAACCGAGATACAGGGTGTCCAAGTAAAAATTTAATTTTCAATTTTCCTAAATAACTTATTTCTGAATCAATATTTTTGCACAAAATTTGTGACTAGGGTTTTTTTGGGGCAAGGAATTTGAATTTGTTAATAATTTTCATGTAGATTGTAGGGGGCGCTCTCTGCGGTACTCTGGATACATAAAAAGAAATTTAACTTTCTTGGGCCTTAGGATTAATTATAATTTATTAAAAATATCAGTTTTCCTGTCATTTTTAAGCAATAAAGGTATACTTTGTAAATGTCGCTCCGACTAACCGTTTTCGAGATATTTTCAACTACAATTTCTAATGCGCCCGTTTAAATTTTGATTTATAAATGTGAAATTTGTCACAGTAGGCTTTGGTAAAAACAAATACAATGAAAGCACTTTGAAACCTCATTTCTGTCAAAGTTTATTTTTATTTGTCAACATTGTGGGTGTTTTTAAGGAGTTTTTGAAGATACTGTTATCAAAAATTAAACTAAAGATGCCGCGACATAACTTTTTTCTAACGCAGAAATGCGAGACATGCTATGTTCATACGCACAAGAAAATTTTAACAGACGCGGGGCACATCGGCGGTTTTTGGAAATGTATCCAAATAGAAGGCAGCCAGATTTTAAAATTTTTAGAAGCCTATACGATAGACTGGGAGAAACAGGATCCTTGCGTCCAAAACGAAAAATGTAGCGAGCAGCAATATGTCATCGATCAGCTGTTTGGGGACTTAATCAAATACCCCAGATTTATACGAACCGCATTCAGCGTGTTGTGTTTTTATATTTTTCCAGTTTGATTGCTGCTTATAAGTTTTAAAAGTGTATTTCCATCGTTTTAGTATACTTAGTTTATTTTGTTTTGAAAACTTTGATTAACTACATATTGAGTTGTTTGTGTATCTGGTAAACCACAGTAAGTACGACTCACGTAATGAAATATTTATAGGTTAATATTTTATTTATCTGTTTTTAGGCGAAAATAATAATTATGGAGCATAATTATTGTCTGCCTTCTACCTCAGCTGATGCCACCGTTAGAGAGACCAAGGTGAATTTTAATATTAATATCTAGATGTTTTATTTCTTTCCGAGTGAGTTGAGATTTATTTCAGTTAAATATCAGCTAATACTTTTGTGCGGCTACTTGAATGTAGACAGTTTGGTTAGCTGGGAAAGTAGGAACAATCTGTATGATATTTTTAATAGTTTTGGTCAGAATTCAAGTGCAATTATTGATCATGTAGTGTGTAATAATATGTTTATCTAAGTTCACTATTTTTAGAACTTTGCAGAGAATAATATATTGTTTATTAAAGTGGATGTTGAAATTTCAGTTTTCTTGCCACGAGTGGTTGCACGCGATAAGATTCCGCATAAAAAATAAATAAATAACAAAAAAATACAATATAAATAGACTCGTTTCATTTTTAAAATAAACTTACGTACTATTTTAGTACGGTCCTGGAATTTCACAAACCTAGCCAAAATAAATAACCAGAAATAAGCAGGCAAGTCATTACTGTCACGTGACACTTGACATATCGGGCGCGAGGTTTCGCTGCAACGACTATAAAACTCTAGAAAAAAATTTTGCAAAACCCAATTGTATGCTTGTGGTGTTGTAAAGTAATGTAGTATAATTATGCAGTTTAGTATAATCTAATAGTACCGAGTTTGCTAAGAGGGGGGGGGGGGCATTTCTAGTCCCCTTCATATATTGAAGCACTTCTGAAATTTACTCTGGATAAATACAACAAAAAAATAAGGTTTACTGTTCCTACCAGGAGAGCAAGGAAGCTATTTAAAATTTTTCTATAACAAAAAATAAATTACCAAATCTTTAATCTCGGAGTAAATTTCTTTCTATTTTCAAATGAAAAGGTGCGTTAATTGCCTGGGTCCTGCGCGACTGGAATAAGTAATGGAGTCGGCGACCCTCTTGAATACAAAATATTTGTTTTGCAATTTCGTAAATACGGCCGAGCTCATTTTCACGTTGCTCCATTGAAATAATTTCTGAGATAACTAGATGTTGACAAAAAGTTTTATTTATACGTCCTTGCGTTGCATGTAAACTAGCATAATGGTGATAAGGATAAATCTCTCTGTATCTATTTTATTTTTTTAAATAAAATAAACAGGGTTATTCACAGTAAGTGGCAAATGAAAAGATCTCAGGAACTACAAAATATATTGGTGTGAAATACTGGTACTCGCTATAAAATATGCGATATCTTGACGTATCTATCACTTCCGGTTATACCGGAAGTAGGTGGCAATATCCTATATATTATTACATTTTTGGATTGGTCCAAGCATGTTTGACATACAGGGTGTTATGGAAATTACTTATTATATTTAAATGGATGACTCCTGTGTGTGTCCAAGAGAAAGTCTACATAATTTTTTTTTTAAATCGAATATCTAATTACTAAGGTAAAACCCGTTTTTACAGCAACAATGTTGGTCACTAGAGTATACTAACAGTGTTGTCAGATCACACCGCGTGTCTCGCCGTTGCTTGAATACCGGCCGCGCGCCACTTCATACTTCAGTAATTTTAAACGTTTTGTTAGTTGTATTGCCCGATTTTTTTTTGTTGTGAAATAATTCATAATAATGAATCTTGTGATATGATTTCAAATTTGTGTGATATTATCTACTGTTGGTTCTGTTGAAAAACATACTTTTTGTGTTTTATTTTTTTATGGAAATTCATTATAAAACGGATTATTTTAAAATAAGATCGAAGGTAAGAGAGTATGTACCTTAAAATTGTAGTTTTTTTGTTCCTAAAAAGTTTGAAAAAGAAGTGACAGCGCGCGTCAAAGATGTCTTGTTGTCAAAAACTGAACACGTGCGTTTAGAATTATGTGCTGCAATATGACAACATCGCCTCTAATGCGCTAACCTCACTTATTTGTGGTTAATTATTATATTATTTGTTATTTATTGAACTGGTCTAACATAAATAAAAATTTAGAGCTTACTTATGAGATATTATTTATAAAATTAGGAGAAATACAGGATCGTATCTGAAAATTTCCTGATGTTGTTCAAAAAACCCTCGAACCGTCATTAAACCACAATGCGTCATACATTGTTGCATTCGGAAGAAAAAAAGCTCTCAAATTCCAATATCAGAAAAACAGGACCGTATTTAAAAAAATAAAGTTGATAATGGCCCTTCGAAGACGACTCGTCGGATTACCAAACAATTAACGCTGTTAGATAGAGCGGAAAAAGTGGCAATGTAAAACTGCAATTTACTTTAGAATTCGATCTCAAAAAAAACAAACGATTTTTTAGAATTTCGTTTTTTTTTCCGGATATCTCCGGATCTACTCGGAATTTGAAAACTTTCTAAACGGCATATTATTAGGAACGTAAATGCGCAACTTTACCTCCATTTAACCGACTTTCTATCTCTTACGGTTTCCGAGATCCCTCTAGTGGCCCTCCTTATCTTGGACACGTCGTATAAGTGACTTTCAACGCCTATTTCAGTTAGTTTTTGGCTATGAAACAGAACCCATAATAATATTGAGACATAACAAATTAATATGAACAGAAGGGATACCTGCGGCTTTAATAAATCATTTAATTCGAGATATTTTGATCTTGAAATACCACTTTCCCTAATTGAATTACATAGTTACTGTGTCTAGTTAAGCCACCAATGGTCCAGGGAGAAATTAACTGAAGCTGGGCATATTAATAGGGATATTGCCAGAAGCTGCTATTTGTTATTATGTAAAAAGTGTTTATTAGTTGAAAAATTTTTGAAATTGTTCTAAAATAAAATTAAAAATCAATACATCATACAGTTAAACCGGGGAAAGAATGTTCGTACGTTATCATCTGTAACAGTATGATTCAAATAGAGAGTATTTGATCAAATAAGACACAACTACGTTATTAGCTAATGTGTCGTAGATAAGTATAAAAAAATCTTTATTGTACTAAAGTCAGAAATTAAAAAAATGGCAATTTACGCTATTATGCTTATTTTAAATTGGAATTAATTATATTAATAATTAAAATATTTCATTCTCATCAATAAAAACTGATAAAGATCAATTAGTGGAGTTTACGAAAATCCGTTGACGAAATCGAGTAATTTTTTTTCTCCTAATCGATACAGTAGGATCCCCTCGACATTCTGACATGATTTGTAGGGGGCGTCGCATGCGGGGGAAGGGGGCACGCCCCGTAAATCTAACCTACAACGGGAAATGGAAAATAACTCAGCCGGTTTTGATGCTACAAAAAAATGGGAAGGGCAAAATTAAAGAGCTTGACAGCGCGCGTAAGCTCCAACAAACCTGATCCCGATATCTCAATGAGTTCGCGAATTGTCGCGATTTTCCGCTGGAAAAAAACAATAAAATTTAATTAATTATATCTCGAGAAGGGGCATCAATTTTTCGCAAATCAATGTACTTTGATGGGCCGGAGGCTGGGGTTGGTGAGGCAATTAGGAGAGGAGTAATGGGGGGAAAAATATTACATAAATGCTAATAAGTAGTTTATTAATCGAGCTACAGGGATCAGGCCGGATTCAACTTGTTCATTTTTTAATCAGCTATGAGGGGGGATTGGCGAAAAATTTTTATTTTCCCAAAATGCGCGCTTGGCGTGGCATGCAAAAAATGGTCACTTTTTAATATCTCCGAAAATACTTTATTATTTTCAATTTTGGTATGTGGTAATAGGATATAGAACCACAAATTTTAGTTAGAAAAGCTATCCACTAAATTTTAATTATTTGATAGAAATTTAAGGGCCGGTTTGTTGAAAGAAACTGAACTGTAGTTCACTCTCGAACTCTAGTTCAAAGTAAAATCGTTGTTGTACACACAGTATTTTACACTGATCTCAGTTCAAATCAGGAGTTCACGTGAACGTCCACTTTTGGTGGTTCAGAAATTGAACTGTCGATCCAAATCACTTTCTAACCATAAATATTTTGTGTCAGGTCAGTGTCATATTATACAATACATCAAATTATCGTTATTTTATTGTTTATAAAAATATCGGAACTTAATAAAATTATAACTGATGATAAAGATTTTTGGTTTTTGTAGATGCAGTCAATGCTGTGAACACGGATATACTGGAAAATCCTGATCAATTTACTAAATATACATACAATGAATATTTCCAAAGATTACGCTTAACAAAATACACAGCTGTTTGTTTTTATTTATTAAAACCTTCCTAATAATACCTATTTTTTATGGAATAAATCAGCTCTATCCGCTTTAGCAATGCATCATCAGTATGCAAATAAAATTTAAATATTTTAGTTCTCTATAAGTACACCGAGTAGGAAAGCCTGAGAAGCACCTCCAAGCGCCAAATTAAATAAAAGATTATATTTTATGTCAAAAATCTATAAGTAAATAATAGTAATGCCAACAAAATCTGATCTTAGTTCAGCTGAACTAAAGTTCAATTTATATTGAACATAATATTGAATGAACGTAGTTCATAGGTTGATTGGCGTTCCGTTGAACCTAAGTTCAGAATTGTTTAATACAATCAGCACTAAAAGAAAGTAAATATCTCTCTTAAAATAGTTATTTTAATGAATATTATTTTTTGCTAGGAAATATTACGAAGCCGTCGCCGCTTGGGCATGTGGCTGAACATCTGCTAATACGGTGGTCCGATACTTGTAGGTGTATCTGCAGGTCTTCACCTAAATGCCCAACGGCAGTTTTTTTTTTATTTCTAACAAAAAATATTTATTTTTGAAGAGAATTTGAACTTTATTACCGTTCGTGAATACTATTAGGTACATTTTCAAAGTACTTAAAGTCCATACTTAATAAAAGTCTTATCTTTCCATAAATAAAGTGAACTTAATCAGTATAGAAGAAAATGATTAAGAATTCTGTCAGCTTTGCTTTAAATTTTACTAAAAGACCGTTGTTTTTATTTTCAAGAGGTAGTAATTAAAATTAAAAAGTTATTTCGCTGAACGATAGTAGCTTACGGGAACGATGTCAGAAATGTTGCCTTGAACTTTTTATTATAAAATCATGAATTACGTAAAAATATATTAAGGGATAGTAAATTATTATGGAGATTAAGTTCGCTGAAAGTTTCAAGTCTTAGTAAGTGGGTTCGTAGAATACTTCTGAAGTCTTCGCCAAGGTGGCGTCAGTAGTGGTGTAGAAGGAAATAACGGAGTTATCGTCGAAACTCTTGGGAGCTTTTAAAAAGCTCAGAAAATATAAAAAAACCATTTATTTTCAACCATATTTTTATAAATTTGGAAAAAATAATGCGTGGTCTGCCGGAGGGAAAATATATTATGTTACTAATGACAATGACAAGAAAAAAAATTTAGTGAGTTCCAAAAATGATTTGTAGCTTGCCCACGACTTTATCGAGGTATTAACACTATGACTATGAACGAATTTTTTGCTATATGTTGATTTTATCAATTTCTAAATATATACATACATATGCTTGACCAGACATTTATGGTTTCAAGGATATTCATTAATTTTGATATTTCATATTTTTTGTCTAATTTTTAGGGTAATGAATAAGTAACGGTATTTAATGCTATTTTTATAGGTAAGATTTATTTTCCTACCTGCGGATTGTCTTTTCTCATTTGGATGCATTAAACAATAGTATCTGTGGACGTAAATATATTTTGATTTTGAATGTAAAGGAGCATTTTGTTGTTTAGTTGTTTTTATTTTTTTTGAAATAATTTACGGCATTATTACAGTTTTTGTATTATTCAGGTTACCGATGTTAGTGTTAAATTGTGTAGTACGGGGCTAAATGTATTATAACGCTAATAATATGACTGTGAGTAGTACTGATATGTTTTTTAGTTTTGTTCATTTCAATATTCGTTCGCTTACAGCACATTTTCAGGAGTTTACGGAATTTGTTGTGGAGGAGAACTATGATGTCATTGGTCTCTCCGAGACTTGGTTGAGTGACGGGGTTCTTGATAACGTGGTTTCTTTGCCAGGGTACACTCTCATTAGGAAGGATCGGCAGGGTCGATCTGGTGGAGTTGCGTTTTATGTCAAGAACTTTTATAAGACGAAAGTATTGGAGATACCTCCATGCTCTTCACAGTTGGAACAACTTTGGATTGCTTTAAAGGTTCATGGGAGGGAAATATGTTTCGGTACGCTTTATCGTCCACCCAATGCAAACTTAAATACTTGTATTGATGACCTGGAGAGCACTATTGTGAATTATATTCCTAATTATCAGTATATGGTGTTTGGCGGTGATCTTAACGTTAATTTTTTAAATAAAACATGTGCGGGATATTTATACTTAGTAAAATTTCTAGATAAGTATGGTCTTAGTCAAATTATATCTAAACCTACTAGAATCACTCCTCTATCGCAGACACTTCTGGATATAATTGTCTTGTCTGACTTAGAAATTGTTCATGACACTCAAATTATTGAGATGGATCATATCTCCGATCATTGTTTAGTATCTTCATATCTCAAACTTAGGAAAAACCGTCCATCTGTCATTATCCGGACTTATAGAGATTATAGAAATTTTGATTATGACCAATTTCAATATGATCTGATGAGTATCGATTGGCAACACATATATTTGATTGATGATGTTGATGAAATGATCTCCTTTTTTAATGAAAACGTCATAAATATTTTCGATATGCACGCACCGTATAGAACTGCTCGCTTCACCAAGCCTCCCGCACCGTGGTTGACCGATAACCTGAAGCTCATGATAAGGTTGCGAAAAAAAGCACTCACTCGATACAAAAAATTAAAAACCGATTTAGCGTGGAATGAATACAGAGACCTTCGTAATTTTGTGACTTCTGCAGTCAGAAATGAGAAACGTGCATACCTTCATCATAAATTCAGGGTGGATCCTCGTGGTTTTTGGAAGACGGTTAAATTATTAAATATTAATTCATCCACTGAGATATCCCCCGGCAGTGTAGACAGTCCAACCAGTTTCAATAGGTACTTTATTGATAGTGTGCCTCAATCTGGCACAGTGGATCGAACCTTCATAGAAACAAATTATGTCAATAAACTTTTCCCTAACTTCACAAACTATTTTCAATTCACTCAAATCAATGATGATAAAGTTACTAAAGTCATTAATAGCCTAAAATCAAATGCTATGGGCAGTGATGGGATTAATCTTAAAATGCTCGAAATGATCTTCCCCCATCTAACACAGTATTTAACTTATATAATTAATTGTTGCCTTAATACTTCAAGATTTCCTTCCTCCTGGAAAAATGCAAATGTAATTCCCATAGCCAAGGTTACTAATCCCACTGAAGTGTCTCAGTTTAGGCCCATAAGTTTGTTGCCAACCCTTTCCAAGATACTAGAGAGGATTGTAAGTGAGCAATTAACGGAATATTTTGATGCCAATAATATTTTACCAACTACCCAGTCTGGCTTCCGAAGGCATCACAGCACCTGTACAGCTTTACTTAAAGTCACAGATGATCTTTTCCGAGCATGTGACCAACGCATGCAGTCCTCTTTAGTGCTCTTGGACTATAGCAAGGCATTTGATACACTAGAACCCGATATATTGTGTACCAAACTTAAGTTCTTCGGTTTGAGTGACAGTGCATTGAATTTTGTAAAGGATTACTTGACTAACAGAACACAGCGGGTGTCTTTCAGCGGCGATCAGTCTGAGTTTTTACCGGTCACTAGGGGTGTGCCCCAAGGAAGTATTCTTGGTCCTCTTTTATTTTCTATTTACACCGCTGATTTTAGCAGTTTTCTTAAAACATGTTCTTCACATCAGTATGCAGATGATTTTCAAATATATCATTCTTTTTGTTATGAAAATGCGGAGGAAGCTGCTAATGAAATTAATATTGACCTTAGGATAGTGCTGGAGATCTCTGGCGCACACGGATTACTGTTAAATGGAAAAAAGTCGCAACTGCTTATCTTCGGATCACAAAGGGAGAAACTTAGAAATGGCAATAACTTTAAAATTAAGGTGGGCGATGAAGTTCTACTACCTGTTGATAAGTGCAGAAATTTGGGCCTGATTTTTGATGGTTGTCTGAGATTTGATAGTCATGTATCTCATCTCTTACAGACCTGTTATTATAAGCTTAAAATGTTGTATGTTCATAAAGAGTCCCTTGCGTCGGACATCAGGCTGCGGTTGTGCAATGCGTTGGTTTTATCTCCCCTATCATATTGTTGTCAAATTTTTTGGCCTGCGCTCACTGTTAGGGACAGATGTAGCCTACAGAAAGTGCAAAATATGTGCCTCAAATTTACTTATGGAGCGCGAAAGTTTGATCATGTGTCGCCCCTTCTTAGTGATTCTGGCTGGTTGACCTTGGACGAAAGATATCTTGTGCAGTTTTCGTCACTGATTAAAAAGCTACTGTTATCAGGCCAACCCTTGTATCTCCGTACACTCTTAGTAAGGGGTGGAGATGTGCACGATAGGGCCACTCGCCATAGACAACGGCTTTGTATTCCCCGTCACTCTTCAGCCATGTTTCGGAGATCTTTCAGTTATGGTGCTCCCAAGATATATAACACTTTTGGTGGACTGATTGAACAGTGTGCTTCGGTTACGACTTTAAAGTCAAAAATTAAACAATTGATTGTTTTGAACAGAACTCATCAACATTAGTAAATTTAAATTATGAAATTTCCTTTTTTTATTTTTAATATTATTGATTGTAATTATATTAATTATAATATATTTTTTTTTTCTTTAATTTTTTAAATATTATTAATTATAATTGTATTAATTGTAATATGCTTTGTAATTAATGTATTAAATTACTTTCGTTAAGCATTCAAGCTATGTTTAGCTAGTGTTAGGATTTAAATATTTAAGTTTTTTGTTTGACGGTTAGATAAGAGCAGCTTATAGCTGGATCTCGCCGTGCATTGATAATTTTTTTTTTGTAATTCTTCTTGTAATATAAAAGACATTTTTATTTATTTATTTATTTATTTATATATGTAATGTTGCCATTTTAGACTTTGTAAAAGTTTGAAAGGAACATATTTTTAACTTTAACATCTAGGTGGAAAGCAATATTTACCCCATTTTTATGATCAAACAAAGCACTATAGGAAAAATCCTTTAGGGCACTCTGCTGGTGGTGCGTGTGCGGATAAAGCGATTCACGTTGGTCGAAATTAAAAAATATATATTGATGTAACTCACTGTCACTTTAGCAATGCAATAAGTTAGTAGTTAAGTAAGTGGAATATTTGCTTATATCGACTTGATACTAGCCTGGAATAGCATAAAGTCGAAGATTTAAAAATGTTTTACTGTCTTTCTTGAAAATACGTTATCAACATCCGTTCGCTGAAACTCTTCAGTTACTATTGGTTTAATTCTATTTAATAAACGTATTATATTCTTCTTTGTAAGTTTCTTCCGATCTTTCAGGCAGACTGAATCCCTCACCCTACTGAAAATTCTTAGATTAGTTACTTGATGTATTCTGTAATGTCTATTACGTGTTTTTGACCTTTTAAATTTCTTAATTTTTAAATTTTTCGCATCCGCCCGAAATCGGTCCGCCGACAGAAACAGAGATAATCGGAAGAAAGAGACTGCGCAGGATCGGGGTCTATTCTTCAATTTTCTACGCTGAAAAACGGAGTTTTCGCTTCCTATGAAAACGGTACACGTAAAAAAATTTTTTTAACGAAATATGTCTAAATTTTGTTAACAACTCGAGGAAAGTCCATCATTTTTTATATATGGAGCAAGAAAAAAAATTAACTCTAAAAATATTCCGAGACAAAAAAAGTTCTAGTTCTAGTTCTATTACTTATTATTAAGTGTTTTTTTCTTTGACATGTTTTCCTAAAACAGGAATAAACGCTTGGGAAGAAAACTCGTTTACAGGTACTCCGGAATCCTGTTAGTGTGTCTACCTTCCACCAAAAATGCAGCTTTCTATTGTGTCTATTTAAGGGCTTCGTTTATTGGACTATAAGGTATTTGCCTAAAAAATTTAGTTTTTATAAAGATCGTAGAAAAATAGCTCTCAAAATGAAAAAGCCGCCTTTTGGAATATTGAACAAACCCGAACAATAGGAACAATAGTATTTTAAAAATGTGATCATTTTATTAGTGAACTTTTAAGAAATGTGTATTTCCCTGTTTCCTGCAAAACACGTAAAAACAAGTTCTAATAGATTTCTATTTTGCCCCATAATCAAAAAGACATTTCACTAACGAGAATGTCCTTCTAATAAAATATAAATCCGTGTCGTCCTAAAACCCCATGAACAGAACCGACACAATTTTAAATAATTAAATTTGCAGGACACCCAGTGTAAATCTAGTTCGTGTGGCGAGGAATTGATTGCCCGCTGTCTCCAACAGGGGACAATTACTTGTTTTATTGTCGAGGGTATAAAACTGACTAGCCCAACTTTGTCAATGTGGTTTTCAAGCCACAAACTTGCAGGGAAAAAATAATATTGAGAGAATTTAAAATATGCAAATAGGTAGACATCCATATTTTATTTTAATATAAGAATTTATTTCTTTTCATAATTATAATTTGCGACCTATTTCCTTATTTCCTAATCGCCTGCAAACCCCTTTTAATCGAAGTTGTATTTGTTACCATTAAGGAGATCATCCCCATACAGGTATTCTTTTGGTTTAAAAAATACAGATATTTTATTAATTTACATTTTTTTACTATTATCGCTATTTCCTCATTCCCACTGAAATTTGGTCTCGGTTGGTCGGGCAGCTGGGGAATTAGCATTAGTATCTTCAAAAAAATATGGCGATATTATTCCATGACATGAAATAGCCACGCTTCAAATCATAATTTTTGGATTTGTGCTTCTTTTCGACACCCTGTATGATGAAACTGAAATTAGTCGTTTATATTTCTATTTGGAATTTTTTGGAAAAAATGCGAAATTAAGAAGTTTATACTCTAGTTAACTCAATCCGTGGACATACATCTAATTGGGCGTCCTAGAGAAAGAGTATACTTTTTTTTAATCGACCGTTAAGAATCTTGTGTGTTCACTTATTCACTTTAATAATTGCGCGTGCTCCGATCTTTTGCCGTTCGCTACCATGATGCAGTGCAATAGAACTTCCCTCACTTCTTTTCCCGCCCGATACGGAAACCCGAAAAGCGAGAAAAGAACACATATATATAGTATATTACCAATACGAACGTTCCAAAATACAAAAAGTGTCCCCGTCATGGGAGATGTAACAGGGCATATTGAGTTTGCGGAGTAGGGTGGAAATTTTATCGATCGCGCCAGAGCAGTCACTAGCTAACCTTATTTTAATTTGGTGGATTAGTAGCTGATAATAATTTCCCAAATTGTCAATATAGTCATTCATTCTTAATTTTTGGTTCAGAAAAAAGTGAGTTTAAGAAACATATGAAGAGTCAGGGGAAAGAACGATGAAAGTCAATGGACCATGATTTCGAGAAAACTCAAATTTGAGTTTAGAAACCCTTTGGTTCCATATTGAAAACTCATTGCGTAAATAGGTCACTCTCAGATAGTTATTTATAATGTTTAAATTGGCATAATGTTTAATTAGAACAAATTACGTGAAAAACTTCATTACTATTAGCAAAAACTTAGAGCGATGTCAAAAAATACTAGGAAAAAACGATGAGAGTCCAGTGACTTTCATCGATATTTCCCCTTATTTTGAATACTTTTGAAGTCTTTTATTCAAAAAAGTTACAAAAAATCGAACAAAGACAAAATGACATGTTGTTTAATGTGGCAAGCTTCTCAAGTAGTTTTGTGCTTCACGTCCACAAAATTTAGACGGATCTGAAACAAAAGAAAAACAATAGCTTAATTATTATGTACCTATGTATTGTTTTTGGAGAATTATATTGTCGTTAATAAGTCTTATTATTCTTGTTGCTGTTACCTGTATAAGAAAATTTTGGCATCTCAAACTCTCCTGTATTGTCGCCCAGCTTAAGCGATTTTCCGACGATGTCAACTGATTGCCAGCTTCCATTGAAAGTTGTGCGATAGTATAAGAGCCTTGGGTTTTCCTTCGAAAGTCTCAGTTCTTTTACAGGTCTAGTGGTAAGTGGACACGTTTTCTTGTAAATTTTGTTAAGGAGTGTGTCCCATTGATGAAAAAAATTGTGATTCACGTTTTCGGTTTTGAATGGTGATGGCTTATTCCGACTACTCTCGAAAGCTGAAATCCAATCTTCTGGGGTCTCAGCTCTAGTTTTCTGGTTTACTAGAGCGAAGTCTTTATCGCACTCCATATATGAGTGCCCTCGCACAGGATAAGTCATACGAATAGAATCTAGGCGTTTTTGAAAATGAATTACGTAGTGTAGATATCTAAAAACAGTCCAATTTTTATTTTGTCCTGCACATGAATCACAGAATATATTCAGTTCTCTTACTCTGTAATCTAAGTGGTTGTATAGCATATGGTGAATTAAAGAACACACGTCCGTGCTTCCCTTTTTGCCTTCTGTCTCTGGATATGTGTAAAAGATAGCATCGTTGGTGGATAAGAAATGAATAATGAATGTATACATGGATAACTGTCGACAATAATATGCATCATTGGTAGAAATATTAGGCACAGGTACATTTTTGGCGTAGTCAATACAGATTGATTCTATTTCCACTTTTTTTCTACTTTCCTTCTTGGCCTCTGTTTTTCGAGTGTAGAACGTATCTGCCGTTTTTAAATGGAGTTCTCGTTCTACTTCCAGTTTTTTTATCTCACTAAGAGTAGTTTCTTTAGCGCTACCATTAACATTTGAAATCTCAAGATGCTTATTTTTCAACTTAACATTGATTTCGTCACAAAATGAACATGTGTCTGAGCGGGGGTATAACTAAAAAAGCAACAGGAAATAAAAATGGCCGAAGTGCTTCAACGCAGAAGTGGACTTTCAGCGTTTTTTCCCCTGACGCGCGGACTTTCATCGTTCTTTCCAAGTGTAATGTATTTTCAAGCCATGGTAACTCGTGATTCTCAGCATTTTTTCCTCCTTTTGGTATGGTATAGTAAAATATACGTATGAATCTACATTTTACACTGATTACTTTATTTTCGACCTAAAATGGACTTTCATCGTTTTTTCCCCTTAACTCTTCATATGTCGTGGGATAAAAGTTAAAATAAAGTTCATCGTGTCGATTGTTACAAATATTTGGACAGAATTTAGCACCAAAAGTTTACACCAATCAGGGCACCGTCGGTCGGATCATATCGTCAGAAATCGCATGCATGGAACGTTGTCTTAAATCGAACTAATCGATATATTGATTGCAATATTTTTCCCAACTAACCAGCGAAATTTACATTTAAAAAAGCTGAAATTCGTTCCTGTCGAATGTTTACTTTCACAAGGAAATTTCCTTGCGCAAAGTCACAACGCCCCCTTCGAACCCATAGCGGGGACATAATTGCAGACAGAGCAATATACTGTATATATAAATATATACAGCCTGTACCAAGTTAAGTGCGCACTATTGCTAACTTTTTTATTATTGTAGATACACAGTCGGTTAAATTAGCAAAGTAGTAGCATTTCTTCTGCTGATTAAGATGGTGAGAACAGAAAAACAATTGAACATAGGGTTTTCAAATAAATGAGAAAAATGCAATTTTTTTAAACGGAACACCCTGTATATTTTTGACTGCAAGGTTTGTAAATTATTTACAGAACAAAAAAGTTCATATGCACTATTGGCCTAAAACTGAAAATAACCGAATTATTACCATATTTATTTTTTAGACAAGTTGGCTGTGTCTTCTTGAAATAAAACTCAAATATCTCCTTATTATTTTATTTAAATGAAATAAATGAAAACACACAACCTACATTAAATGTGCAAAGACATTTCCGTTTTTTTCGATAAATTTTCTGGCATTCTTTAATACACGTTTTGTGGCTTTTAAAACTGTTCTGCCATCGATGGATGCTATAATGCGTCTGATGTCATCTTGAAGTTCGTCCAGGTTCGCATATTTCCTTTTATAGACGTTGTCTTTGACATAACCCCAAAAGTAAAAGTCTAATGGAGTTATGTCAGGAGATCTTGGGGGCCAACGTATAGGACCATTTGTTGCTATCCACCTATCTTGGAAAAGCCTTTCTAACAACATTCTCACCTCGTGGAACTGATGGGGAGGAGCTCCATCTTGTTGAAATTAGATTCGGTTTCGTGCCTCTAAGTTGACGTGATGTAAATATTCTTCCAGTAATTCTGACAGCATATCAACATATCTTCGGCCTCTTAAAACGCCATCATAAAAAATTGGGCCAATTATTTGGCTGCCTATTAGACCACACCAAACATTAATACTAAATCTTACTTGCGGATTTCTGGGATGAGCAATAAATAGATTTTATCTAGACCAATAGTGCATGTTTTTACGATTAAACATACCCCTGTTTGAAAAATTCGCTTCATCGCTCCACAATATGTGCGTTGATTTTTTGCCTACACATATCTACAAACAATTGGCAAAAAATTAGTCTTCTTTCAGTGTCGCCAGGTAATAATGTTTACACTAGTCGGTACTTATATGGTACAACCTTATATTTTTTTAAAATTCTCCAAACTGTAAATAAACTTAAACCACTGTTCCTTGCCAAATCTCTGGTAGAATTATTTTTGTACACTTCAAAATATGCTAACACATTTACTTCTACCTGTTCACTTATTATAAACTGTTTTCTAGTTCTACCCTTTCCAAAAACGTATTCATTATTTCTGAATTTTCTATAAAGATTTAAAAAATACCTTCTGTTTGGTTGATCACGTTCAGGATACGTTTGACCATATTGTTCTAGTGCTCGGAAACTATTTTTTTTTGCAAACAAGATATGCTTCTAACATATCGCATTTTTCTAAATGCGTGAACGCCATTTTATATTATTTTTATAACTAGAGAACATCCAATAACTATTACAACAATTACCAAAAATGCTTGGCTCTTATTGACAGCAGAATAATCTAATGACACATCGAATAAAGCTTTTATTTTGAAAATACACAGCCAACTTGTCTAAAAAATAAATATGGCAATAATTCGGTTATTTTTCAGTATTAGGCCAATAGTGCATATGAACTTTTTTGTTCTGTAAATAATTTACAAACCTTGCAGTCAAAAATATACAGGGTGTTCCGTTTAAAAAAATGGCATTTTTCTCATTTATTTGAAAACCCTATGTTCAATTGTTTTTCTGTTCTCACCATCTTAATCAGCAGAAAAAATGCTACTACTTTGCTAATTTAACCGACTTTGTATCTACAATAATAAAAAAGTTAGCAATAGTGCGCACTTAACTTGGTACAGGCTGTATATGTGGAAAAGAACCACAGGGCAGTTGGAAACGTGAAAACTACTTCACGTCCACAGGGTAGCCAGATTTCCTTGAAATCCCGACTGATTCACTTTTAAAGTGCTCTTGCTCTATAAATATGGTGTACAATGTGCCAGTTGTTATTAGCGCAACAACGTAGTTACAAAATCTAACCATGTTGCCTCGACAACTAAAGTAAAATTCCGTTTGCTTCCAAGTGCTTTAGAATAAGATTATAGGTCATCTACCTTAATTGATTTACGGAAAACATAAAAAAACATTTGTAAAAATGTAATTTTTCACACAGAAATAAATAATAATATAAAATTCACCCTGAAGCAGGCTGTAAAGTTTCCCGCGCTTCTCCTAATAACGATGACGTTGAAATGTAATGAACTTTTTAAAATTCATGAGCTTACATTTTTTTTAAAGAATGACGCCAAGGCGACCGTTTCATTATCCTAATACAATAATAAATAATTAAATTAGAAGACACCCTATGTAATTGAATTTCGCTACTGAGTCTTGGTTTTAAAGGGAATTTCCTCTGTATTTTCCATACGACCCAGAAAACGATTAATACGTTGGAAAATTATTGGTGGTAACTGCATAGGTGCAAAAACTACCAGTAATTTTACATGAATCTGGGTTGTGTAAAAACGGCAAGTTTGATATCATCAGAGGATTTAACAAAATAAGGAATAATCGAACAACAAGTACACCTAATGGCTACCTCTCCAGGTTGGGGAACTATATACAGGGTGCCCCGATAGGGTCTAGATCAGTGATTCCCAACGTGGCCTATATCGACCCCCAGGGGTCGATGACGACTTGCAAGGGGTCCATATCAGCGAAAAAAAAAGGGGTCTATGAAATGTAAATGGGGGTTCACGATAGTTGATCTCATTTAAGCAATAATCCACATACACAGATAGATTTGTTGTTTAGTTTTTACGTCAAAACGTAACAAATAGACCGACAATACACTACTACGGGACTACGACTACGACCTTGTATAAGTACATGTTGGCTCAAGTAATTTAGCCCATGCCTAGGCACATCCATAAAAGATGCATTGACAACATACAGAGCCATCTATTAGCTTTGTCAAATTATCGTAAACCTACGACAGAGCATGATTAGGAGAGTTCTGGTGGGTTGTAAACAGGCGTGTGTTATAAAATCGATTTTTATTGAATAAAAGTTGTGCAAATAATTATTGATTTAGGTGTGTAAAAATCATTGCTTTATTGTGCTTATATTATAAAATGAACAATTTTATTTGAAAGACCTTAAAAAATAATTGAATTTATATGTCCACTCCGATGGACAAAATGACTTGAGTTAATAAAATATACCCATGTATTTTTTTGCAGAAACTGATGAAAAGGAAGATTTGCTATCAACTAGTAAACAAAAAAAAATGGAGTAGACCCTTGACTGACAAGTAGCTTCTATAATACCTTACGAGAGACGATGACTCGATAATATTGGGTTTATCGGATGAAGATCAAGCAGACGATATCGTAGATCTCAGCGACTTTGAAGCTCATAACACCCTTGACGAGGTTGATAACATAGAGGAAACTAATTTTGACACGTTGGTCGAAGATAGCATAACACCTCTAACAGGAAACCACAATATATTGTGAAGAGAATGAAATGAGTAAAAATAAAGAAATGGAGCAACCATTGTTTGAGGACACGGAAACAAAACAAAATTTAAATCAAAGCACTGTGTTTTTTGAATTTTCATACACACTGATTTTATTGTTATATAAACCTGATGTTCTTTCCTGATAGTTTGTCGTTTTTATTATTTTTTTTAAATAAATGTTTATAAGCAACTGATTGTTTCCATTTCGCCTTAAGTCACAATGTCCATTAGAATGGACATGTCATAAGTCAGGTGGCATGTAATATATCAAAATAAAAACCACGTCAAAAATTAATAAAGAAATAGTAGTTTGTATATTGCAAATTGCAGAATTTTCCAGCAGCTGAAAAAAAGTGATGACTGAAACGGTTAATTTAGTATATTTAATAAAATTGTGTAAGCATTAATTATTCGCTGAATGGCAAACTTGGTAAACTCGGGTTAGTTAAAAGAAACGCGCCACTATCGTTGCTTCAGTATGTTTCGAGACGCGGGAGTGGAATGACGCTGTCGAAGTTTGTATGATATTATCTACTGTTGGTCCTGTTGAAAAACATACTTACATACATACTTTTGTGTTCTATTTTTTTTATGGAATTTAATTATAAAACGGAATATTTTAAAATAAGATCGAAGGTAAGAGACTATGTACCTTAAAATTGTAGTTTGTTCGGATTATTCTTCTGTGTTACAATATGACAACACCGCCTATAATGCGCTAACTTCTTTTGTATCTCGAAACTGCCTCAATAAACTATTGATTGCGAAGGTCCTCAGGAGCGGCCACGTAAATTTTGAGATTTCATATAAAGTGTATATTTCGCTTAGTAATTCAAAGCGCCATTTATGGTTATTTTTCTTCAATTTATTTTCATCTCAGGATTTATCGGTTTAAATATAACAACCTGTATAAGGCTTACAATACTTCATCTTAGTAGTAGAACACTAATGAACAACGAACTAAAATATTGTTCCGTTAGCGAGTTGGATTTTTAATTAAAATGATCAACAAATTAATTATTAAATTGTCATAAATTAATTGAATTTCGATTATTTTTGATGAATACCAATATATATACCTATCACAATGATGGCAATAAGCAATCAAATAATTTTCCACGTCTGAGGTGATTTATGAAAAAATATATAGAATTCCCTTAGCCTGAGGTAACATAATACTTTTGCTAATTATTCAATTAACCAAAGACCCTGTAAAATTTAATTCCTGACGCACCGATGTGTAATCGATCTGTTACTGCCAAAACAGGGGATTGTTTGTTTTCTGCTGCTGATTGGCAGAACTTCCCGTTTTTTACTTCACTGATGAGGCCACGTGGATATGGTTTTTCAGACTGTTTACACAGTAAATTATCTTCATATCACGGTGGTTTGTTTATCCATAAAAACTTTCGCTTATTCTGAAAACTGGTTCTTTTTCTGAACTAAAAAAAATTTAATGTAAAAAAGAAGAAATTTGCTTTTAAATGTTTCAATATATTGAGAGGATTTTATTTTACGGGTCTTTATACTGTATATACATACACAGGCTGTTAAATTTCTCTTTAAACTCAAAAGACTATAAACAGGAATTATATACGATCCAGCAGATAGCTAAAAATAACGGCTCTAGGTATATAATAGATAACATGACTAAAAATAAAAAACGTAGTAGGTATTATGGTTACATGAGTCTCCTTAAAATTCGCTCTTTTAAACACATTTGGCTTATTTAGTTTGCCAGGGACGGACTAGACTTAACACAAAAATACTTTTTTTTGTACACCTTGTATGATGAAGGAACAACAATAATATTTTTGGATACTCTAACCTTAAGATGAAAAAAGGTACTCTTGATCAATGTCGATAAAATGAACTGTTTTCGAAAAAAAAAATGTTTTTGAACCGTGTATTTTATCATAGTTTTTCTATTTGGGTCTTTAAAGTCCGAAAAACTTTAAAAAAATATTGTAGATTTTTTCCATTTGAATTAATATTTTCTTTTTGGGTTGGCAATACTTGTACAATTTAATAAAATGTTACAAGTATCAAATATGCCATGATAGAAACAATTGAACACAACAAAGCTTCTTTCCCGAAACCCGAACATCCCTCATAATTAAAAATAAATATATTATCAAAGTTAATAAAAATGAGTCAGGAAGAAAGTTGTACTCCGTCAGAAATACGAGAAATTGCAAAAAATAAGCTAGAAAAACTTTTAAAAAGAATATTGAACAATATAATAAATACCATACCAATACAATAACAAACAAAACATTGTGTCGACACAGAATCTGACAGGAATGCCCAGGAAATGTCTAAAGTAACTATAATAGATATTTATGTTATAAGGATCATAACAACGATCATTATGGTACTAGCCGTAAGTATTATTGGACGAGGCGTCAGCCGAGTCTAATAACACGGTGTCTACCATAATGATTGTTTATGATCCGAATTTCATACAATATTTTATATTCCGACGATTTTTGTGTTTTTTTTTTATGAATTTTAAGTTTTCGTCAGTAAACTAATAGCTTGATTTTAATAAAACCAGGTAACTATAGAAATATTTGTTTGTATTGTCATTGTCAGAATTGAATTTTTTTGCGTCTATTTTTCATTATAGTACTCAGCCCTATAATGAAATCATTATAGTACTCAGTCCTATAAAGTATTTAATTTTGACACTGAAAATGAAATCCATAATAATGTCATTATGACACGTCGGAATATAAATATGTATATACAGGGTGTCCCATAACTAATGGTACACAGGAAAACTGCATATTCGTTGGGTAAAAATACTGCGACTTGGCCGTACTTAGTTTAGTTCAATAGCTGGTAATAACCGAGATACAGGGTGTCCAAGTAAAAATTTAATTTTCAATTTTCCTAAATAACTTATTTCTGAATCAATATTTTTGCACAAAATTTTGTGACTAGGGTTTTTTTGGGGAAAGGAATTTGAATTTGTTAATAATTTTGATGTAGATTATAGGGGTCGCTCTCTGCGGTACTCTGAACACATAAAAATAAATGACACCCTGTAGCTCGGTTATTACCAGCTATTGAACTAAACTAAGTATGGCCAAATCGCAGTATTTTTGCCCAAGGAATCTGCAGTTTTCCTGTATACCATTAGTTATGGGACACCCTGTATAATGTAATATGGATAATACGAGTACTATATTGAATTTAAAATAAAAATAGTACTTTATTGAATAAAACTTTAGAAATAGAGCATAAACTGGAAGATATTTCTATTATTTTTAGGTTATATTGTTTTATAGTTGTGACTAGAAATTAGTTGACGGACACCGTCAGCATGTTATATATTTCCGAGTGTAGGTATTTCAGATAAATATCTAGTAAAAATAATCTATTTGCAAGGTTAAAGGAGTATATTAAAGTTTTCTTAACAACATTTTTGTCGAAATTTAAATTCGAACCCTACTTGCTGCCAACATAAAAAAAATAAAATGCGGGCCACTGACGGTCACATTTGCTGGCGAGCATGCATGAATACATCGAGGCATGCATGCAAATTTGAAAATGTGTGGTCAAAAACTGACGACTTTTCATGCTACTGGCGCCATGTGAAATGATCTGTCGCTGCTTGAATTCTGGCATGCGTGCTGACGAGCGTGACACAACTGTATTTAAACTGATTACAGATGAGTCAATTTTACAGTAAAACTATTTATTTCAATTAGAGCACTTGTACTTTAGAAAACTCACCGCTTCGCGGGTCGTTTAAATTCATCGCGAGCTCTAAGATGTATTACTTAGTACTTATGAAACTTGTATCTTAATATACTATTCTATCGAAGTTAGCAGTATTTTTTCCTCATTATCGTAGATGGACATAGGAAAAAGTATTATAGTGTCGGTCGAAAAAAATATTGTACATAAAAAAACCCGCACAACATTAAAATGAGAGGGTGCCATTTGTCATATATTTTTTTATTTTTTTATGAGTCATGTCACCTTTCCTTTACTATTTGTAATAATGTTTTTTACGAACAGAACTGTACATTACCTGACCAGAAAGTGATTTGCAGGTCTCCCACACTTGTCTCGCCTTCAAAACACTATTTTCCGGTAGTGTTACGTAAATTACTATCGTGTACCTAAAGCAAAAATGAAGGGAAATAATATAGCCAATCAAATATCCACAAAAAAATTATATTTCCTGTTTCCGTTCAAGATGTTTTTATTTACAGAATGAAATAAAGGAAGCAAGGGCCATTGTCAGTAAAAAGTTCCTTTTCTGACCAAAATGTTTTCTTAATTGAATTTAGAATAATTGAGACCGACAACCCCGTATTTGTTGTGGATACACAAAGAGATCTGGAAGTACGTAAAGCCAGATACATGTTATTGTTGGATAAACACTTAAAATAAACTTTTTTTTAGGATCGCGAAGACATAATGATAAGAAAGAAACCCATGGGCGTACGCCGAACAAACCCGAACAAACGTATAACTACAGTAAGAATGAACCCGCGTCATTACCTGTAACAGTATGATTCAAATTATGATTATGTAGATAATAAGATAAAACCACGTCAGCAGCAAATGGATATAACCAATATTATGAACATTGGAGATGTAAAAAACTTTATGATTGTACTGAATGAACAACAAATGAACAGGAAATTAACGAAATCATATCTGATCTGAAGCGGAATTCAGCTCCAGGGCATGATGGGATAACAGTAATAGATATAATTAACCTTAAACAATACATTATACGGATCCTTACTAACCTAGTAAATAAAGTTTTAATAGATGGGGTCCAAGTGAGCAAAAAATAAGTAAAATAACTCCAATATTCAAAGCAGGGGACAGGGGTTGTATGAATAACTATAGACCAATATCGGTTATAGGCGTGTTTTCAAAAATAGTCGAAAAGATAATAAAAAACAGAATATCATCGTTTGTTCATAAATATGTCTCGATTGATTAGTATCAGTATGGTTTCGTTAAAAACTGTAGCATGGTTAGCGCAACGGTAGACTATGTATCTCGGGCACTTGATAATAAACATACAGTGAGGACGTAAAGTAAGTAATAAATTCATTATCTCGCAAACTACAATTTTTTTAAAAAATCGCTCGGACCCTTTGATTTTGTTTTTCGAACGAGCATATTCTGACATAAAATGTAGATATACAGGGTGTTGCAAATAAGAGCGACACAAAAAAATTTTTTTTCTTAAATAGAACCCACTGTATATTATTGCATGTGCGGATTCTTCGGAAAATCCTAAACATTTTTCATGTAGCATGTGCTATACCTTAGCCCAAGCGTTTTGGAGTTATTCTCATTCAAAATTTGAAAATCAGATATTTCGCAATTAATCAAGACTTGCATTGATTGTAGTCAGCATGCGTGAAGCGCAAGAAAAGTCAAGTAGGCTTTGGAGTTATGATGCAAGAACCAAAAGAATTAATGTCAATAGTTACTGTTATTGTCAGTTTTATGTGTATTTTCCTAACGTTTTACTAGTTTTCAAAAGACTCATTTCGTTTTTTCATAACTAAATTAAATTAAAATGCGGCTCACTGAGAAACAGCGCATAGAGGTTTTGATGATGATGGGCTACGGTGATAGGGTTAGAACACAGCAAGAAACTTGTGAGTTATTTAATCAAAAATACCCCAATCGTCCGCCAATATCACAATCAACAGTAAGCAAAATTGAGTACAAGTTTAGGCAATTCGGTCATGTAAGAGATGTCCCTAGATTTGGTCGTCCTCAAGTTGATGAAAATCAACAATTAGGAGTCTTACTGGCAGTTCAAGATAACCAGCATGTGGTGTCTAGGCAGGTAGCAAGTGACGTGGATATTGGAAAAACAACAGTTCTTAAAATACTGCATACAAATAAATACCATCCTTATAAAATGCAAGTTCTCCAATAACTTTTGGAAAGGGACTTTGAGAGGCGCCTTGAATTTTGTGAGCGTTTACAGGATATGTGTTTCATAAACAGAAATTTTGTAAAAAATATAATTTTTTTCCGATGTCCACATTTTGCTTGAATGGTGACATAAATACCCAAAATTATCGATATTGGTCCGATGTAAATCCACACTGGATGAGGGAAGGACACACACAATTTAATCAAAAGATCAATGTGTGGGCTGGCGTTGTCGATGACATTGTTATAGGGCCTTTCTTTTTTGACGGAAATTTAACAGGCGAGAGATACTTGAGTTTTTTAGAACAAGAACTTGTTCCAGCCCTGGCCACCCTTTTTCCTGAGTTAGAACGTCCCGATTTGCCACATCATAATATCTGGTTGCAACAAGATGGTTTTCCCCCACATTTCGCTGTGGGAGTTCGTACATATTTGGACGATACTTTTCCAAACAGGTGGATTGGAAGAGATGGTTTTATTGAGTGGCCGCAAAGGTCACCCGATTTAACACCACTCGACTTTTTTTATGGGGATACCTTAAGGGAAAAGTATTCAAAAGCCAGCTTGCAAATTTAGATGATTTAAAAGGTCGCATCTGGCAAGAAATTCGGCAAATTACACCCCAAATGGTTCGAAATGTTCAGCGAGAATTTGTAGATCGGTTAGGCTATTGTCAGTTGACCAACGGAAGACACTTCGAACATTTACTTTAGAAAAATTATTTTTTCACCTAACTGTTTTTTCGATAAATAAGACATTTTTAAAATAATTTTATTCTTTGTTTTCTCCATGACTTTTTCCACTTTTCAAATTTTGAATGAGAATAACTCCAAAACGCTTGGGCTAAGGTATAGCACATGCTACATGAAAAATGTTGAGGATTTTCCGAAGAATCCGTACATGCAATAATATACAGTGGGTTCTATTTAAGAAAAAATTTTTTTGTCTCACTCTTATTTGCAACACCCTGTATATCTACATTTTATGTCAGAATATGCGCATTCGAAAAACAAAATCGAAGGGTCCGAGCGATTTTTTAAAAAAATTGTAGTTTGCGAGATAATGAATTTATTCCTTACTTTAGGTCCTCACTGTATATGTGTGGTAGCAGTATTTGAAGATCTAAGAAAATCATTTGATGTTGTCAACATAGATATATTGTTGGAAAAACTGTACGAGATGGGTTTTAGGGGGACTATACATAATATTATAAAAACTTATTTGGTGGATAGAAGACAGTATGTTACGCTTAATGGGGTGAATAGTGAAGTGTTTAGCAGTGAGTATGGAGTGCCGCAGGGTTCAGTACTGGGACCTCTGCTGTATTCACTTTATGTTCTGAATTTAAGGTATGCAAATCTCAAAGCTAGACGTTTTAAATTTGCGGATGATACAGTATTAGTGTATACCGGTGAGGAGGACAAGGCATTGAATAATGTGGTAAATAATGATCTAAATTTATATCTTAATTGGTTATATTATAATAAACTAAAAATAAATGTAGACAAAACGAAATATATATGTAAACAGAAAAATAAGTAAATAGATCATTTACATATTAAAATAAATGACTTAAGTTTAGAAGAAGTTCAAAATCTAAAGTATCTGGGTTTGGTGATTGACAATGATCTTAACTGGTCCCAATACATTAGGCATCTCTCAAACAAAATACTACCTATAATATACAGATGTCGAAACTATCTTACCAATAAAACTAAGTTGAATGTGTACAATGCCTTCTTCCTGTCACACTTTAGGTATCTAATGCCAATATGGGGAACATGTGGGAAAACTAATTTTAACGCAGTCCAAGAGCTCTAAAATAAAGTATTAAAAATTCTCTTTAATTATGATTGGTTGACAAGTTCAGAAACTTTATATAGATAGTTGAAAATACCAAAATTGGATATGCTTCTAGAATTAGAACAGGTAAAATTACTGTATAAAGTGTTAAAAAATAACCAAAGATGTAATATAAACATCTTATTGTCCGATAACATACACAGTCACGAAACCCAATAGTAAGAGCGGCTAAGGCTTATAATAAAATACCAGAGGACATTAGGGATCTTAGAAAATTATATCAATTTGTTAAACGAGTGAAATTATATTTAGGGATTTAAATAGTGATACGTCCATCATTGTGAATTTAGTACGTATTGATACTCGAAGCCAGTGCTATCAGGCACTGATTAGAGTATAGTATTCAAGTGAATGTACATAATTGTTTTCAATAAATATTTTTTTTTTCAAAATTAAAAAAATTAATTTCAAAATGGCATTTGATGCTTTATACTTATTTTAAATTTTATTTAATTACATCAATTAAAATATGAATTATTGTTTAAAATATAATAGTATTTCGTGACAAAAGTAACCAATTGCTTACAAAACATGCCAAGAAAATGTTTGTTTCCCTTGGAATATAAAGCAATATTGACGATATTTTTTTTATTAACATAAACAGTGAAAGAAAAATTATAGGAGCGTGTCATGTTATTTTTATATTATCTGAATCCGGGCGATTGCCCACATATTCTGGGACACCCTGTATAAAGAGGATTATTTTAAGAGAGAATTTTTATTTCTTTTGAATAAAATACTTCGCCCTTTCTAGCAGGGTTGTTTCGTTTTAAACATTTTGTATAAAACAATTGTTTTAAACATGTTTTAAACAATCGTTTGAGTTTAAAACAATGTTTTGTTAAAAATGTTTAAAACATGTCTAAAACAGGTAAATTAAACACACGTTTTTTTTTTAGCAAATTGTTTATTATAGTAGTTTATTTAGTAATTGATTATTTAACAGGAGAATACTTAATTTATGCAACAATTGGTGTGAAAAATATTTATTGATAAATAGTAATAAAACTACTTACTAAAACAGTAATTTCCATTCAAATTAACAAAATAATAAAAGTTAGGTACTTGCTTAATGAACATCATGCACAGAACTTTGGCATGTTCAAAAAACCCCAAATAGGTAAGAAAAAAAAAGGAATAAGGTAAAAATATATAATAATAACTGATCAGAAATGACATCAGTTAGCGCCGTAAGTGGGTGCGTTATAATTCAGTTCTTTAAAAATTGTAATCAACTTAGCTGCTCTGACATTGCCTAGCTTATCGCGGAGTTTGGAATGAACTAAACCATAAGACGAAAAAGTATTTCTATATTGGCGGACGAATCAATAGCTGTATGTAGCTATTGGACAAGTTCCATTGTTCAGAACAAATTGCCAATTACCAACCGTTGGCATTGCCTCTGAATGGTATGTTTCTACATATTCCATGACAATTTCTAATTGCCTTTGAGTTAGGCTCTCCTCTAACACAATGATCAAGCAGGTTTGCTAAAAAAATGAACTGGAGTTAGGGCCATATCCAAACGTTCTATAACCTTATTCACGTCACTCAATGAAAATTCCCCATTTAATTTTTTGTTTTCAAACGTCTCCAATAGTTCGAGAGCCATATTTCTGTCGCTTCTCCTATCGTGCAAGTGTTTTTTTAAAATTTTATCTAGAGCCACTAAGCATCTTGAGAATATCATGATTCTCCGCAAAAATCCTAAATGTCGTAAAACTCTATGAATAGAAAACATTCTGAGATGTCCACTGGGAAAGGAGTTTAAGTTATCTTTTAAATTCTATTAAAAACATTGAAAACATGTTTTAAACTATGATTTTAATAAGCTTTTATTTGTTTAAAATATGAACTTTAAAAACACAAAAAACATGTTTAAAACAAAAAACCGTTTAAAACAAAAAAACACTTGTTTTGTTTAGAATTAAAAAATACATGTTTTTTGCAATGCTGCTCCTAGAAAGATAACATTCGCAAACACCTTGCGCAGACAAACCCGAGCAAACCGACCTCCTGATTAAAGGATGTGAATGATGTCATATCATGATATAATATGCATTAATAATCATAAGTTTCGTGTTTACCTAAACTTAGTTTGTCGCAAACCAAGTCTTACTTCGTATCCTTCGTCAGTGTCATTGCAGGATTTTACGTTTTCCTTATACCTGCTGACGCTCCGTCCGAACGGGAAAACATCCTTATCCTTAGCTCCTGCTACCGGCTGCAAAAGTAACACAGTCATTTGTCATCTTACCTAATTTGTTAAGCTTTGGGGTCAATTAATCATCGCTGATGGTGTTTGCACGGGAAGTAATCTTTGTGTCACCTGGCAGTAACGGTGTCGGATTTTAAAGTACGAGCAAAGGAATTTTTCTTTTAAATAATTAATCTTCTTTTAAAAAACTTCGTCGATAGTATAAAAATAAATGTGTGCTTTCAACGGTTCCGTAAATGAATGAAAAATCCATGGGCGAAGATGCCTCGTCCGTCTAGCCGATTAGACTCTTGTATTTGTTGGTAAAAAATCTAATTGAAACGATATATATATATAAGAGCAAGACAATTTTTTTTTTAATGATCAAACATAGGAAAAATCCTTTAGGGACTCTGGGCTTTGTATAGTGTCAAATGTTGTTAAGGTGTGTACAACTTTCCGGTTCGGAAGAGTACACCAAGTTTCTGAGAAGCTGTCTTGGCGATTGTCACAACGTGGTTATGCCAAGACATATTTCTTCCCAGATTGACGCCCAGCAAATTAATAGATGAAGCCAGTGGGATTGCGTGTCCGTCCATGACTATATCCAGTTCTGTAATGTTAACCTTTTTAGAGAAAACTGCTGCCTCTGTTTTTTAGCATTAGATTCGACTTGGTTACTGTCACCCCAAGCCAAAATTTCTTCCAGGTCTTTGTTGAGGCGTGATACTTCCTGCTGTCTGCGAAGATGTGCGTCGGCAACCGATGTTTGTGCATTCAAATAGAAAGATGAAATAAGTGTGCTATCGTCAGCAAAACTAAATATTGGGTTTTCGATTCCACTAGAAGGTCGTTAATGTAGAGTAAGAAGAGAGTGGGAGACAATATGGACCTTTGAGGAACACCGGCATGGGTGGTGAAGGTGTCTGAGAGAAATCCGTCAATCGCCACTTGCAGAGAGCGGTCATTAAGAAAGCTAGACAACCATGCACAGAATTGACTGGGCGTACCATAGGATCGCAGTTTACTTAGAAGTCCCTCACACCAAACACGATCAAAGGCTTTAGAAATGTCCAGTGCAACAGCCCGAGACTCCCCATAATGTTCGATTGCGTTGTTCCAAAGATGGGTGACATAGGCTAGAAGATGTCCAGTTGATCTGGACTTCCGAAAACCATATTGATGATCGCTGATAATGTTGAAGCCTTCCAGGTACTTTAGAAGATGTTCGTTAATAGCTTTCTCCATTACTTTTGATATAACTGAAAGCAATGCGACTGATCGATAGTTGTTATGCAGGGTTCTCTTACCTCACGTTGGTATAGACTGGACTCGCGCCGTCTTCCAGCACGATGGAAATATTCCTTGTTTGTAGGATAAGTTAAAAAGTAACAAAACAAAAATAACAGAACAAATCCTTTGGGAATAGTGTAAGTATAATTTTTGAGTTCCCAAAAAATATATGTTGAAGAATATACTTACAAATCTTTTTCCAAGAAGTCACATACGAGCCCTGTCTCAGTAAAGTTGGCCCATAACCCAAAACATGATATTTGTGAATTTATAAGAAAAGTGATCATTCACTTGCATTTAAAAGGCAAAAATGCGTCCCAAATCACAGTGTTAACAAATTGAGGTACACAGTTCGAAATATTATTAAATTGTACAAAATAACTGGATCTCTGACTCAAAAGCCCAGAACTGGAAGTCGCCCGCGTTATTCCAATACCAACTTAAGAGCCTTAAAACGGATTATCAAGGAAAATAGGCGTACTAATTATAACGAATTGAAAATATTATTGAATCAGGCAACCACAAAAAAGTTTTCAAGAACAACTTGTCACAGAGCTGCCCAAAAACTGGGATTTAAAACTTACAAGTTAAGCTTAAATTATTTTTTTTATTATTCGTTTTTAACTCAATAATTTTAGGCAAAAGAAAAAGATTCAGAAAAAAAACAAACTAGCGTGGGTCAAAGAACACAAATTATGGTCCCCGAACCAATGGAACTCCATTATTTTGAGTGATGAAGTCAGATTTGAAGTATGCGTTGATGATAGTAGGAATCGTTTCATAAGAACTAAAGAAGAAGCATTTCAGAATGACTGTCTTACAAAAAAAGTTAAGTTTTCGGCTTCTGTCATGATTTGGGGATCCATGTCAGCAAGTGGAGTGGGAAACTTACACTTTGTGGATAAGTGATAAGTACATTAATGTGCTTCAATATAACTGAACACCCCAAATTGAACAAATGCGTTTAAACAATATTGAATGTATCTTTCAACAAGATGGTGCCGCTTGCCATACGGATAAAAAAGTAAAAGATTGGATATTAGAAAACAATATTCTAGTTTTAAAATGGACGTCGAGTAGTCCAGATCTATCGTCGATTGAAACCTTGTGGCATATCTTGAAGAAAAAGCTCCAATCGAATCCCGCAAGAACAACCGTTCCAGAATTGCGAACCCGTCTCCAAGAAATTTGGAACAGTTGATGACTACGTAACATTAGTTGACACTATGCCAAGATGTGTGGAAGCAGTAATCAATCGAAAAGGCGATGTAACCAGTGGTGATTTGCTGCTATTTCGTTTTGTTGATTTTTATTAATCGACAGTTTTTTTGGATTTCTAAGATATTTTTTTCTCTGTTTGTATTTTAGGCTAATATTAAATAAAAACATAATATGTTATTAGAAATACATTTCAGTTTTTAATACGTTTTCGCTAATATGACAAATTTCATGAAAAAACGTAGTTTTGATAGTTGGGCCAAATTCACTGAGACAGGGCTCGTATATAGCTGTATATGACATACTGCCATATTAGATCTTAAAAAGGTATAAAATGTATATAAATGTAATTAAGTTCCTTTTTCTTCTTTTTCTTTTTTCCCTTTTCATTCTTCTTTTTTTCTTTTTTCTTTCTACCATGCCATCCAAAAGAAAAGACAAACTTGTTTAAATTTACATTTTTATGTTTTATACCTTTTTAACATCTAATATTGGAGTATGTCATAGCTAGCTTGGACGAAGAAGTATATTTTTTCAACATGTGTTTTTTGGGAACACGTTAATTATAATTGTACCATTCTCTAAGGGTTTAACCTATTTTTTACCAACGTACTTACAAACATTGTATCTTTTGTAGAGGTTCTGAAGACGAACACCACAAGACTATTCGAAACCGGTAAACCAATAAATTAAACATTCTTGTGAGAGAGAAGACTTTGTTTCCTTTATTCCTTTTATTTCTTTCGTTCCTTTTAACAAGAATAAAGAATGTCCAGGAAAGGTGTTTCTCCTATCACCAGAAATCAATTTTGTTGTTAATCCTAGCAAAGATTTTTTAGCTAGAGCTTTTTTCAGCGTTGTAACCAAATTGTAAAAAACAATTTCCTCAGTTTCTACGAAAATGAATGTAGAACCTACAAAATAAATCGCGTTAAAGCTTCCTTGTCATTTTCCGGTATAGACCTATATATGTTATAAATAAATTATAAAAATACTTTTCGGGATGCTCAGATCTATAACTCACTGAAAATTTAGAACGACCGGCCAGGCGGTATTTCCCATAAGGGCTATTTTGTAAAGGTACCTACAATTTATTTCACGTGTCTAAAATAGAGAATTTTAGATGAAATGATTGCTACAAGGAAAGAAGGGTGGATGTTTATAGTGAGGGTCGAAAATAAGTTAATCATACTATCTTGTATTAGGTATAGACTATGTATTGCGTGCAATCACTTATTTAAATCGTATATAGAACAAATTGTTACATCATATCGCCTATTTCCTTGAATTGTTCTTCTACTGCTGCTGATGGCCTTCCCTAAGGTCTAAATAAGTCCAACAATTCTGATCTTTAACTCAATGTAAAGACTTCCTCAATTAAAATTATTAATCATACATGTTTAAACTTATATTCCTATTACTTTATTTTTAATCATTTCCGAACAAACAACTCATCAAATCCCTTTAATTGTCACCAAACCGACGTTTCACCTAAAACATTTTGTTTTTATTTTATGGGTCACTAGAAAATGGACAGTGCTAAAATATAGGTCGACAAGTATAACTGTAGTTACGAAAGGAATGCGGACAAAAAAAATTCTGGGCTTAACAATGTTGTCACATATATTAAATATTTCTTTAATAATCTCTTATTGAGAAAAACCTAAATTTAGATATTTATACGCATTTAAAATAACTTGTAATAGGTATATAAGAAACCAATATTCTAGAATAGTTTCAATATTATTAAAACCTTCTTTTCAAACTATTTATTTTGATACTTAAATGCAAATTATATTAATACCGGGTGTCAATTTGAAAACTTCCCACCCTTAATATCTTTCTTGCAGTTAAAAATATGAAAAATCGGAAAGACACGTCAATTTTATTTGTAAGGGGGACACTTGAAATGAATATTTTTAGCCTTGTTGTTTCAAGCCCCTAGGAGGGGTAGATGTCACCCTTAGAATCTGAAATGGGAATGGGGGTCAAGTGGCACATCGTTTGAAAGGGCGTTCAATTCTCGTTTCAGTGGTATCCTACTTTGTTGCGTTTTGTCCACAGGTTTCCGAATAATCGCGTTTCAAAGTTGCAGAAACAATTAAACTTGCCTGCATTGAGATTTTGGTTTTCAGGTTAGTGTTTACAAAAAAATTACTGCATTGGGTCTCCTTGTAGTACAAATGATTAGAAGATTAGGTGGCACCGTTAAAATCGTTGAATGACCGGAAGAAAATGTAGTTTCAACAATTGATTTCTTATTTATTGATTATTTTACTTCGACATAAATAACTTTTTATTGGCGGAAGAGAAATTTCCACAATAAAACATGGGATCTACTTACGCACTATCTTATAAGTTGTTCAAAATGTTGTCCATTTTCTTGTAAACAATAATAAAGTCTATTCTCGAACTCCTCCTTAACATTTCGGAAAACTTCACCGGGAATTGACCGGTATTCTGCTGCAATTCGCCTTTTAAGATCATCAATATCAGCAGGTTGTGTTTTATAAACAATGGATTTGAGATGTCCCCAAAGAAAGAAGTCTAAGGGTGTTAAATCCGGTGATCTTGGAGGCCATTCAATTGGTCCCCTTCTGCCAATCCATCTATCCGGGAATCTCTCGTTTAACCATTGTCGGACCGGAAGAAAATAATGAGGTGGAGCACCGTCCTGCTGGAATGTTAACAAATCCTCCTGTAAAACTGAATTACCCTCTGCATCAATTTGAGTTTCTAGCTCATGGGTGATAAGACTATCAATAGTCTCTTCAAGCATATTAAGGTACAGATCACCTGTCAAGTTTCCATCAATAAATAAAGGAATTCCAAGAATACCAGCCCAAACATTAACTTTTGGGGATATTGTGTATGTCCATGTATGGTCATGCTCCCTCTGGTAGTTGCCACTTATTGGAATTTGATAAAAAAACATTAATGTTTACGATGTTTTGGGGTTATAAGTATTTCGCCCTCCCCTAGGAAAATGTCTGGCTTCGCCCATGGTGCCACCTAATCTTCTAATCATTTGTACTACAAGGAGACCCAATGCAGTAATTTTTTTGTAAACACTAACCTGAAAACCAAAATCTCAATGCAGACAAGTTTAATTGTTTCTGTAACTTTGAAACGCGATTATTCGGAAACCTGTGGATAAAACGCAACAAAGTAGGATACCACTGAAACGAGAATTGAACGCCCTTTCAAACGATGTGCCACTTGACCCCCATTCCCATCTCAGATTCTAAGGGTGACATCTACCCCTCCTAGGGGCTTGAAACAACAAGGCTAAAAATATTCATTTCAAGTGTCCCCCTTACAAATAAAATTGACGTGTCTTTCCGATTTTTCATATTTTTAACTGCAAGAAAGATATTAAGGGTGGGAAGTTTTCAAATTGACACCCGGTATATTTTTTTGATTAAAGTACTTTTAATATAAAAATATGGCAACATAGTCCGTTGTCAATGGTTATAGGTAGCTAGCGCTAATTTGATTGGTTATATTCCAGACACCTGATAGCGTATGCATCTCGTGGGCCATCGGGCTTGTTCGGGTTTGTTCGAAGAATTTCCTATTTTTATTATATTATTTAAAATAATAATAGCACGCCCATGACTAACCCATGTTTTAAACGATATTGCTTTCCCCTTACCGATACATCGGAGACGCAGATCCACTAGTCGTTCCCTGTACATCTAATTTTTTGCTAAAGTTGAGATTAAAAATTAAATATCACCAAAACTATAGACATAGGAAGGTCATAACAAAAGTTACTATTCTTTTAATGTTGGAAAATAAATGTAACTTGTGGCACAATTAGCTCGTAAACCGCCACTCTAATCAAAAACTTGCACTCTTTTTATTTTGTCTAGAATCTCAAGATGTAACAAAATTTGTTAAAAAATGCGATGTTGCCGTTTAAGAAAATAAGTAGTTTTTAAATAGTGACCAATCTGGCAACAACGCGTTTATTTTTCCATATACTTTACTTAGCTGAACTGAATTCCTAAAACTTTGCTTCAGGAACTATAGGTCTATATTTTCAAATAAAATAGTTGATTTAGGTCAAGTTTTAAAAAAAATTACCCTGTATATTAGTTTTCACCAAAATATGTGTGATCTCACGAACATAACAAATTAAAATGCCTCTAGGGTCATATACAGGTTAATATACGGACACCCTGTATAAAATGACCGTACAAACACGTAAAAGAAATCCCAAATGAATACATCATAATTTATAAGAGATGCAGTGACGTTGATGAAGGACTAAAGTAAGATGTGGTATAAGAACAATGGTGTTGACATAGAAGGATATGACAAGGGCCGGAGCCCTTATTGTGTTACCAAGGGAACGTGAAGCCCTGTTGCAAAGATAAACATATTGCGGATGATTAAAGAGCTTTGAAACATACATTTCGTCTTTCTAAATTTGATTTATATTCTTTCAGAAGAAAGTGGAAAATATAATGGACAAGGTAAATAAAATGGCTTTTAGCTAATGTTTCAGGCGGTAGACGACTAGACGCTAAAAATAATCGCGACGTTTTACAAATTCTAATAATTTAAAAAAAATAAATTATCTATTAAAAAAGTGCCCAGATATCACGATTAAATGAAACCATTCACTAACAAATTGAACTCAAAATATCTCTAATCTACTGGCTCCATATAAGAAATGAAATTTTCGCTGATCATACGATCATAGAAACGATATTTTCTATTTACAGAAATGAATCCAACTTTATAGGTCGTTCAACAGTTAAAACTTTTGACAGATTATGGCAGTATTATTGGAACTGACATTTATACAGGGTGTCCCATAACTAATGGTACACAGGAAAACTACAGATTCCTTGGGTAAAAATACTGCCATTTGGCCATACTTAGTTTAGTTCAATAGCTGGTAATAACCGAGATACAGGGTGTCCAAGTAAAAATTCAATTTTCAATTTTCCTAAATAACTTATTTCTGAATCAATATTTTTGCACAAAATTTTGTGCCTAGGGTTTTTTTGGGGAAAAGAATTTGAATTTGTTAATAATTTTGATGTAGATTGTAGGGGGCGCTCTCTGCGGTACTCTGGATACATAAAAAGAAATGTAACTTTTTTGTGCCTTAGTATAATTAAATTTTTATTAAAAATATCAGTTTTTCCGTCATTTCTAAGCAATAAAGATATACTTTATAAATGTGGCTCCGACTAACCGTTTTCGAGATATTTTCAATTACAATTTCTAATGCGCCCGTTTAAATTTTGATTTGTAAATGTGAAATTTGTCACAGTAGGCTTTGGTAAAAACAAATACAATGAAAGCACTTTGAAATCTCATTTCTGTCAAAGTTTATTTTCATTTGTCAGCATTGTGGGTGTTTCTAAGGAGTTTTTGAAGATACTGTTATCAAAAATTAAACTAAAAATGCCGCGACATAACTGTTTTCTAACGGAGAAATGCGAGACAAGGTATGTTTATACGCACAAGAAAATTTTAACAGATGCGGGGCACATCGGCGGAATTTGGAAATGTATCCAAATAGAAGGCAACCAGATTTTAAAATTTTTAGAAGCCTAACGACAGACTGAGAGAAACAGGATCCTTGCGTCCAAACATGCATCGATCACGCGCTGATGTTTGTTTATGTTCCTGAATTGGTTAAATAAATAGAGTATACAGGGTGTTATGCAAATGACTTATTATATTTAAATGGGTGACTGCTAGGGTGTCCTAGAGAAAGTCTACATACTTTCTTTCTTTTTAATCGAATATCTAATAAATACTAAGGTAAAAACCCTTTTTACCCACATACTATGGCGCCGTTCCATCTGGATTCAGTTAGCCACAATGTGGGTCACTAGAGAATACTAACAGTGTTGTCAGATCACACCGCATGTCTCGCGCTTGCTTGGATAACCGCCGCGCGCGACTGTCGGGCCTGGACTGACGCTGTCAAGGGCTCCACGTGCTTGATGTATATGAATTTTAAACGTTTTGTTAGTTGTAGCATTACCCGATTTTTTTTCTGTTGTGAAATAATTAATAATAAGAAATATTGTGATGTGATTTCAATGTTGGTTCTTTTGCAAAACATAGTTTTTGTGTTATATTTTTTTATAGAATTCAATTATAGAACGGATTATAAGACCGAAGGTAAGAGAATATGTACCTTAAAATTGTAGTATTTTTTTTTCCTAAAAAGTTTGAAAAAGAAGTGATAACGCGGGTCAAAGACGTCTTGTTGTCAAAGACTGAACATGTGCGTTTACAATTCTGTGTCAACACCGCCTATAATACGCTGATCTCTTTTGAGACCGAGAATGCCTCAATAAACTATTGATTGTGAAGGTCGTCAGTAGCGGCCACGTAAATTTTTTCGATTTAATATAAAGTGTATATTTCGCACAATAATTCAAAGTGACATTTAGGTTATTTTTCTTCGATTTATTTTCATCTCAGGATTTGCCGGTTTAAATATAATAAGTCATTTCCATAACACCCTGTATACTATATGCAAATCTGACAGTCAGTACACGTAAGTAAATGCACGTGATTCACTAGGACCGCACGACAATCAATAGCGATAGAGATGTTACATGTTATTTAACAGTGATTAAAAGTAGTCTCGGTTTATGCCCCAAAAGAACTATGATTATAATACTGTTATAAAACAGTATTAAAAACACAACAAACTGAATAAGTCGAATTCTGTCCGATGCCGCTCCTTTCGCGCCACCACTAGATGCTTGATGGCTGATTAATCATTAATTTCAAGTTTGAGTTTAAAATTATGTTTGGCAACCAGATGTTTCCACATATATATAAACAGTATATTGGTAATACCATCTGCAATTATGTCCCCGCTATGGGCATCGAAGGGGGCGTTGTGAGTTTGCGCAGTTCGGAAATTTACTTGTGAAAGTAAACATTCGACAGGACCGGATTTCAACATTTTTAATGTAAATTTCACTGGTTAGTTAGGAAAAATATTGCAATCAAAATTTCGATTAGTTCGGCGGTGCCCTGATTGACGTAAACTTTCGGTGCCAAATTCCGTTCGAATATTTGTAACAATCGACACGATGTGCTTTATTTTAACTTTCATCCAACGTCGTATGTTTCTTAACCTTACTTATCCCTAAACCAAAAATTAAGAATGAATGCACACTAATGCACCAAATTAAAAATACATTAATTTTAAGGTTAGGTAGTGACCACATATTGTATACGAGTGACATTCTTCTTCACTCTGTTCCTTTTTTACAAGCTTTTTAGTGAAATTCGGTTCCAAAGATCGGATAATGTGATAAGCAAAATATTTTCGTATATATGTACATTCCTGAAATACTTTATACCTGGTATTGATCCACGACTTTTGCAAAAAGCACAATGCACTTGTGTCCTTTTATCTTAAACAAAACAAGTCACTCAAACAGCTTTACAAAAATTGTTGTTAGGTAATTAAACTTATATATACCGACAACAATAATGTGGATGAACTACTTTTTATTCTGTAATTTGAAAAGGAATCCAGAACCAAAGATGGCGACGAATAACAACAAACAAATAATGTCGGGCCGGCTCTGACGAGATCGATAAAATTTCCACCCTACTGCGCAAACTCAATAGGCCCGCGCCTTCTCCCATAGTGGGGACACTTTTTGTATTTTGGAACGTTCGTATTGGCAATATACTGTTTATATATATGTGGATGTTTCGAGATTGAAATACTTGTCATGTTGCCGTTTTCACGTTAGCAGCAAGATTATGATCATAGTCCTGGAGCGAAATGGGACAAGAACATATTTGAATCCGTTCAGTTCCGAATTGGAAATAATTAATTATTACTTTTTTTGCCAGACGTGTATATTATAAAGTTGAGTAAGGGTAATATGAACATTCTGTCGAATCCACAGAAACTTTGTCGACAATTTAATAATGTAATGTTCGAAGCCAGTTCATTCTATGTATATTAGTTTTTCCTGACATCTTTAAATTATCATAAAATTAAGCTTCCGTAACCATGGCTTTGCCTTTTTTGGGTTTTCTTTCGGAACTTTAAAAGGCTTATAAATCATTCTGTTGTCTCGGAGCCGCGATGGGAAACTTCTAACGAATATTTCATGCCTAGCAACGCGGTCTTAAAAACTTTGTCCAATTACTGTTTTTGCGTAATTTTATTTTCTTTTGGCCTCTTTTTTTCCTAAATTGAGGTTTTACTTACCCTCTTAAAATTATCGTTAAATAGGAAGCAGATGTTTACTTTATTCTATCTGTTGGTACATATTGATTAAATTGCTACTATTTTTTAACCACAAAAAGAAAACGTAATAACCCAGCCATAAATTAAATAAAGAAAAAGGAAAATTCTCCGTTGTATGAGCATGCAATCTAAAAAATGCTCTAGTTTAGGATACCAAGATCTTAGTCTCAATAACAAGAAAATTTAGTGAAAATGGCGATAAAAGGAAATTTAGTATCGGAAGCTAAATTTTATTGCTACGATTATTCTAGTTGAAGTCACTAATAACACTTTTTAAGTCCACCAAGTACTTTTAGTACCCGAAAGAATAAATATTTATGATAACCAATATAGTTAGTTATTAGGTGCAACATCATATTGTTGTTTCAACAATTGTGTTTGTTAATTATTACCTATTTTATTGTTAAAAAGGGGCAAAGAAATATTAAATACCAATGTATGGAAAAATTATTATTTTTCCAGACCACCCGATGATACCTTATACTCTTATACAATAAGGGCGTATTTAGTCTACACAGTAACACTTTAAAATACAATTTCAGATTGAATGGTACTACCAAGAAAAGGAAGCCTTTTCCATTGATAGGATGTAACCACCTGCAGACCGGTATCGCACACTTTAGTTCTCGTCAGTACAGTGAAGGTGTACATCTAATACTTCACGCTGTATTATCAATGGTAGTCTAGAAAATACAGCGCGCAGCGCCATCTCCTAGCAACAAATGGCGGCAGTTGGTGTGAAGTCAGGTCTCACAGCAAGATAAAATTAGTCTTAGATACCAATGCATTTTTTAGAGTGTGTGTCCAAGCGAAGAGTGGTTAAAACGAAAAGTATCAGACAATTTCTAAAAATTATTCAATACAATGAATAATAGTATATTACGTACCGAGGTGGAAACTGTTTCATTCCTGTCGAGAGCGTCGGTAGTTAACCGAGAAGCGAAGCAGCGAGGTTAGCTAAATCTCGAGACAGTAATGAAACTTTTCACCGAGGTTTGTATACTATTTTATTTACAACCACATCTAATATCCTATTCTTATTCTTTTGAATTAAAATTATTAATAAAAGATAAATGTCATTTTGACTTTTCCATTGAAAAATTAGACAGAAATTTCAAATAACCGCAGGTGGTAAAATAACGTAGGTAATAATACATATCAAGATGACAAATATAATTTTTTGAGTATGGTTTCCATGCCAATAAACAATATATTATTTTAACAACAGAAAAACGCTACCAGATGAGGAATTTGATTTTGCTGCTACTCCACCAGAAATTCGAAAAGTAGCAAAAATAGTAGAAGAAGATCTTCTGCCAACTAAAAGCCGCCCGAGATATGACAAGGCATATATCTGTTTCGAAAAATGGTGAACGGGAAACAAAGTTCTGAGTCGGCGCTACTAGCTTATTTCAGTGAAAATGCCAAGACAAAGAAGATATCAACGATTTGGTCACAATATTCAATGCTGAGGACCACTCTATCAATTTGGGAAAAACTAGACATATCTAAATACGCAAAGTTATTAGCATTTTTAAAAAAGTGTGTTCGTATATTATTTTGAGATATCGATTTTTTTAAAAATTACAAAAACATAATTTACTTTCCACCCGGGTGGAAAGTAAGCACTTTCCACCAGGGGTGGAAAGTAAAAGTAAAAAAATGTCAACTTTCCACCTTTCAAAGATAGATGAAATATCATTATTACATGGATGGTGGTAAATGAAAAAAAAATCTGTTTAGACGTCTAAAAAATGCAAAAAAATTTATGTAGGCTGATGGTTATTAAATTCGACACACTTGCATGATTTTGAATTCTGAGCAACTTTTATTCGATATTTTGTGAAGAAAGGCACTTTACCTAGACAGAAATCAAATTTTATTTCCAAAATTTTTTGTCGTATACACCTATAAGTTCGGGTTTGTTCCGGGACATACCGTATATTATCACCATTATGACCGTTTCATAAATTTAAAACCAGAAACTGAGTAAATAGCCCTATTATTTTTATAATCAATCTTCGACAAGCGGGCCAGCAGAGCCAAGTATTGGGGTCGTCCCTTATATCCATCAACGTGCTGAAAATTCCCGAACAATTTATATCTATTAGCTTCGCGACATTAACTCAACTTTCAAATTTTTGTTGGCAATATTAAAAGAAAGTACATGCTTCAGTGACAAAGCAAAGGTCTGATAAAATATGAAAGTTGGATATAAATGTAGTAAAATAGGTTCGAGGGTACCTCCCAGTGGCGACTCGTGTCCTGGAAATACTAGGGATGCACCGCATACAGGGTGTTATGGAAATGACGTATTATATTTAAATGGGTGACTCCTTGGGTGTCCTAGAGAAGCGCTACATATATATTTTTTTTTTAAATCGACCGTTTTAAAAGTCAGGTAATAAACACTCTTACGCAAAGGTCAGTCCGCGCTACTGTAAAACATTTCACGCAGAGCCAATGGCAATGTTGCCAAACTTAATGTAAAAGTGAAACTCCATATAAAATTATAAAAATTAATTATTTTCTATGTACTTGTATACCTATACCTATACCTTATACCTAAAGAGCGAGGAAATCCAGGCACAAACACAATCAGTTTTTTTTCTTTTTCATGGGAACACTCCTGGAAACACTTTATGTACAAAAAGTAATAGTGAAACAGAACCGATAGCTTTTGAAAATACAATATTACAGATTATACTACAGATCAGTCCAGAAGAAGCGCGTTAATAAAAACAATATTCAAAGATTATTTATGGACGGGCAAGTTACACGCGTAAATCGAAAAAACAGAGCGAATTGCTGAGAGTTTGTTGGTGATCGACGAGACACAACGTATCCGGCCGATGGTTGGTCTTCAACTAACGCCCGCAAGCGTGCGGCGCTATATGAAACTACTTCGCTCAGCCGATGTAAGGCGTCAAGAGGTCATTGGCATTTGACCTAGTGACGTACGTGGCTATTACTATTCCATATGTTTTTTCGGGTTGTTTAAAACATAGTCCGTCGTAAATGTTCTTCAATTAATTGTACAAAAAGGTATTACAGAATGGAAAACTGTTTAAATTATTTTATTTTGTTTAAAGAGTTTAAGGTGTACATATTATGACAACCAATCAACCATGACAACACCGGCCAGAATTCCTTGATTACTTACATGTATCGCAGTGCCACACAGGTGTTTTTCTGGTTTGACGTCAGGTCAGTTTTCCCGCTGAATGAATTGAAAGCGCCATGTATTGCTATTTTTTTGGAATTTGTCTGGGTGGAAATTTTATCGATCGCGTCAGAGCCGGCCCGACATTATTTGTTTGTTATTCGTCGCCATCTTTGGTCCTGGATGCTTTTTCAAATTATAGAATAATAAGTGATTCATCCACATTGTTGTCGGTATATTAGTACTTATAAACTTTCATTACCTAACAACAATTTTTGTAAAGGAGTTATTAATTTGTGGTGATCCGATTCGCTGTTTGGTAGGTTATTAGTGGCTTGTTTTGTTTAAGATGAAAGGACATGGTGCTTTTCTGCTAAAGTCGTGAATCAATACCAGGTATAAAGTATTTCAGGTATGTACATATATATATATACGAAAATAATTTGCTGATCACATTATCCTATCTTCGGAACCGAATTTCAATATAATATATATGTGGTCACTACCTAACCTTAAAATTAATGTATTTTTAATTTCGTGCATTAGTAGCTGATAATAATTCCCAAAATAGTGAATATAGTCAGTCATTCTTAATTTTTGGTTTAGAAAAAAGTGAGGTTAAGAAACATACGAATAAAGCTCATCGTGTCGATTGTTACAAATATTCGGACGGAATTGGGCACCAAAAGTTTACACCAATCAGGGCACCGTCGGTTCATCATATCGTCAGAAATCGTATGCATGGAAGGCTGTCTTAAATCGAACTAATCGAAATTTTGATTGTAATAACTAACCAGTGAAATTAACATTAAAAAAGTTGAAATCCGGTTGAAATCTGTTTATATATATATATATAAATATGTGATGCGCACCGTTACGTCGATGATTAAAATTCGCTTACAAATCGATGGGATCTGCTGAATGCGCCAAATCTATCAAGATTCTATATTCTGAAAGTTTTGTTATTTCTTTTAAAAGAACGCAAAAAAGTCTACTCTTTAGTGCATCATACAGTCACGTAAAAGAGCAGATAAGAACTTTTTGATTATAATATTAAACAAGAATAAATAATTGTTTAATCGAAAGTTAAGTCGTTTTCGGCATTGTAGAGTAGAAACATGAGTTAAGAAATAACATTCCAATCAATCGTTTCGATAGGAATTACACAAAATGAAAAAACACACGACCTACTTTCCAGCAAGAAAACACACGCGATCATTTTATTTGAAGAAACAAAACCAACATTGTTTTAAACCGGCCAGAGTTTTCCAACAATCTTTATTTTCCACATCATAGATTATTAAAGAGCCAGGGGCTGTTTCACGAAGTGAAAAATAACTTCACAGTTGATTGGATATAGAAAAAACTGTTCTTTTAGTTTATTTGGTATTTATAAACTTTGAAGTTCTGCCATAACTAAAAGTTGTGTAATTTTTTTAATATAAAGGTTGTCCAATTTGGGAATAGGAGGAAGTGATGTAGCAAATCAAATTCCTTCAAATTCAAATAGATTGCGCCCAAGTAGCATTTTTAGACACAAATTGGACACAAATTCTTTGCTGAGAAACGTTTCGACACATTTCGATTCTAATTAGAAACTTGTATCGAGACATATGTGTTACGAAACTTTTGCGACACATTTTCGAATCCAGTTACTAGAAAAACTTAAAGACGTGCTTGTTTCGAAATATTTTACAAATCGTGGTGTCGATATATTAACGACACGCGAAGATAACTATTCTTCGAAAAAATGTTTAGTTAAAATTATAAAGTTTTGGTAAGACACAAGATTCCATTGAATTTCCCATAAGAGATTTTTTATAGCATCGGTGTATGTTTGTTAGCGATAAATTAGCAACTTCTTGATATTATTTATATTTTAGGTGTTATTATTGATCCATTTTCAACCACAGATTGAAGTAAGTGTTTTAGGTACATTTGTAATCACCATCTGAACAAGTTTGAGGTTATGTTATTGTTTAGCGAGATTTAAATTGTTATTTTTCTGTACTGGATTTATCAACATAAAGTATGGCTATAGGGTGGGTATACTCTATGTTGATAAATACGGTGCAATAAGCTGTTTTTAACAGAAAAATATCAATTTAAATCTCCCTATGGAAACAATAATAACATAAGCTCAAACAAGATGTTGATCTTCAAAAAACACTTATGTCAATCTGTTTCTGAAAATGAATCAATAATAACATCTAATATACAAATAATACCAGGAAATTGCTTATTTATCCCTTATAATTTTAGTTTGGAAAGGTTTTTGCAACCACGTCTCTCGTGACCTCACACCGTGGCTGTCCATACCCAACCTTTCTTTTCTGTGCGTGCAAGGCAAACCTTTTTTTTCTGTGGCATTCACCTTACAAACCTTTTATTCTTCTGTGCATCATGGAAACATTATAGAAGCCAAAGAGTAGAAATTGTGTGTCAAGTCCATTTTGGACCAGAATAATTTCTTGCTTCCTAGCGGCCATTTTAGGAAATGAATTTTTATTTTGTTAAAATGAGTTTTAATGAAATTCCTGCATCTCTGGCAAAGCCAAAATTTGTTAGATAAGTTCCATTTTCCTAGCTAAGTCGATTTATAAAAGAAATAAATAAAATATTGATGATTTTTTTTAATTTTTATTTTTTTGACAAAATATATTTTTTTCTGTAAATGAAAATAAATCGAGGGCACGTTAAAAATATAAAGCCAAATTACTAAACTACACGATAAAATTTACTGCGACGATGATTTTTTGGTTCTAATGTGCAATAACTAGGTATATAAAATAAAATAACTTATAGGAATTCATCATGGCGAAATTATTTTTTCATATTGTTTTTCTTTTATTTTGGTGGTTTTCTACAATATTTTGGATGATGCGGTGTTGCCGGTTCATACCGAAAGTGGTAGCAACTTCGGAATTTTAAAAGAATCACCCTATATATATTTTTTTTTTTGGAATCTAGGTAAAAATGTAGAACAGTTTCTATATAATATCATATAGGTACCTATCTTTAAGAGTTTTTGAATTATAAATAATCTTGTGATTTTTTAACGCCGTATCGGGACCTGAAAAGAAAATCATATCTTTTTAGCGGTTACAGCTACAGAGCTGAAATTTTGACAATAGTTTCACAAGACCATCAAAATTTTATAATTTTGAACGGTATTTAATTAGTTTTATACAGGGCGTCTCCATAACAATATTTCTGAGGGAGATGAATTATTGCAAAAATATTCCTTTTTTAATGGGACTTCTATTTAATGATATTAAGTATTCCTATACCTATCTTCAATATTTTCGGACTTATAGCGAAATTTAAAAATTATCTTATAAAAATATATTTTTTGGTAGTTGACTGTGGAATGGATTCAGAAACAAAATAATGGAAAATTCATTTGATGTTATGTCTGTGTTGTTGTAAAAAAATAGTTAACAAATGAGCAATTTATTAATAAATAAATAAACAAAATTAAAATCACGCATCAACACCAATAAAAACATAACATGTTCATTTGTCACCTATTTCATTTCTTCCCCTTCTAGAGACCCCCGAGCTGTTCTTAGTCGATTTTCTAAATCTTTCCTTGTATACTATTTCTCTAATAGTTATGGGGGGTAAGATCCGAAGACCTTAGGGCCATTTCCAGGGACCTCATCGACCAATCAACTTTTTCTGAGCCATAGGAGCTGCATCAGGATGAAGTTAATTAAATTTTCTGCAAGTTCTAGATAAAACTCTACCACACTCCCCATGAATATAAAATAAACTCTAAGCTCGAATAATGTGAATTAGTTCATTTTTATTACAATAACACTGACATAAGGTCAAGTGGATTTTTCATTATTTTGTTTCTATGAATCCATTCCACAGCCTACATATATTTTTTTAAGATAAGTTATAAATTTCGCTGTAAGTCCGAAAATATTGAAGATAGGTATAGGAACACTTAATATCATTAGATAGAAAATTCGATCCTCCATTAGCAAAACGTATCAAATACAGCGTATCCCATTCAAAAAAAAGAAGATTTTTGCAATAATTCATCTCCCTCAGAAATATTGTTATGGAGACGCCCTGTATAAAACTAATTAAATACCGTTCAAAATTATAAAATTTTGATGGTCTTGTGAAACTATTGTCAAAATTTCAGCTCTCTAGCTGTAACCGCTAAAAAGATATGATTTTCTTTTCAGGTCCCGATACGGCGTTAAAAAATCACAAGATTATTTATAATTCAAAAACTCTTAAAGATAGGTACCTATATGATATTATATAGAAACTGTTCTACATTTTTACCTAGATTCCAAAAAAAAAAATATATATAGGGTGATTCTTTTAAAATTCCGAAGTTGCTACCACTTTCGGTATGATCCGGCATTACCGCACAATCCAAAATATTTTAGAAACGTAGAAAACCATATCTTATAGCTACAACCAAATTTTCAAAATAAAATCTCATTCAGTTCTCGAGATATTTCTAATATGCCACTTTACTTGGTGCACCCTGTACATACACATAAGTAAAGTAAAATATTTAATTTTAAAATATTTTATTATACAAAGTTACATTTTCTTTATATCAAAAATACAATTATTAAATGTGCATTGCATGAATGACATATTCCTGTTGTTCGTGTTAAAATTATATTTTTTCTGCCATGGTCACAAATTGTCGTTGACATACCTGGTCGCAAATGGTTGTTATTTCAGCACTGCCACACGTTCTAAACACTTTATTGGCTACTTCTGTCCTGTGTGCCCCTGATTCATCAACATACCCTTCAGCGACTGTTGATGACACTCAAACGCCATGTTCCTTTAGCGTAATCAAGTCTCCCCCAGATTCAACTAAGAATGTAGCAGACGATATTCGAAATGAATGACCCGTATATAAGTTAACATTTTCAAGTTGAAGAAAATAGGTACTTGAGGTATCTGATAAAACTTACCCACAACCTGATTAATACATTTTCCATTGCGATATGCATAAAACAGACGGCGATCCTTTACTGCTATTGGCCGAAGGGCTATGTACATTCGGTAAAATTTAATATATTTTTCAGTAACTACAAATCTCCTGTTTACATCATTCTTTGTTTGCTTAATTTTCATGATTAATATCGTTAGCTGATTTCACAAATTCAACAAGCTCCTGCAATCGCAAATAAAACGACAACTTTGGCTATTTGGCTATTAAATAAACTTCATCGGGAGCATTATTTAAAAAGTCACTAATATCTGTAATCGTAAAAATAGCAGCTTTCTTGGGCGTGTAACATTTCCCATTTGGTTTAAGAAATGTAATTTGTTATAACATTAGTTATTCTTGTCATTGTTGCATTAAATATACACATGTAAGTAAATAAGGCAAGAAATGTAAGATACTTTTTATGTTGTAGATTGTTCGGATTAATTCGGGTTTGTTCGAAAGTTTAAAAATAATAGTTTCTTTTGGTAATTTTATATTCTGCTTTCAGACAAAAACTGAATTACCCGAACAATCCCGAACATACAGGAAATTAAAAATTTTGAGAACCCAGTAATGAGTGTGAAAATGTTGTTTGAGAATATATTATATTTTTTTTTTATATGACAACCTAATCTGAATCTCGAAATGTATTTAGGGAACACCCTGTATATAGTCGCTGAAAAAGAAATTTACCTATATGTATTTTTACAATAAATATATTGGTAAAATAATTAGTGAAAGCCGCCGGGCCTTGCATATTATGCTTATAATCTGCAAGTCTATTGATTGGTTAAGCTTTAAATTAATGCACATAGCCAATTTTGAGTCAATATTTTTGGAAACATATTAAGGCAACTGTTGTTAAAAAAAGTTTCAGTCCCTAGATATCGAATCTAAAGGTTATTTTTCGCATTTATACATACACTTTGGGCTTCTTATAATCTCTCATCCGTAAAATAAAGGTTATTGGAAAACTTCAGGTCTGTTTAAAACAATATTGATTTTGTTTGTTGAAACGAAACGGTCACGGATTTCCTGAGTGAAAACGAAAGCCTATTTTAGACAACCTATAAATATTGGTTTTACCTTTAAAGTTGGTTTATTTTGTTTTTAGTATAAGGTCTCATATACCTACGTTATAAGAAATGCGTTAGCCTTAAGAGTAACAAAATCAATTAAAGCATAGTTTTTAAGTAGTATAGTTAAGGTATTACTTAGATTCACATTTCAAATTAAAACAAAAACTGAATTGAATAAAATAATGGCTTTAAGCTCTTGGTAGAACTTGATCCTTCTTCGGTGGCTATGTGTGTATAAGTCTTTACTTGAGTCTCACCTAAGGTGTGGTATAACTATAGTCTTTGCAGCGAACCCTCAAGCTTTTTCGACAGTTGACATCAGCAATATGTCATCGATCAGCTGTTTGGGGACTTAATCAAATACCCCAGTTTTATACGGATCGCATTCAGCGTGTTGTGTTTTTATATTTTTCCAGTTTGATTTGTGCTAATAAGTTTTAAAAGTGTATTTCCGTCATTTTAGTATAGTTTATGAATGTTTTGAAAACTTTGATTAGCTACATATTATTTGTGTATCTGGTAAACCACAGTAAGTACGACTCACGTAACGAAAAATTTATAGGTTAATATTTTATTTATCTGGATTTAGGCGAAATAATAATTGTGGAGCATAATTATTGTATGCCTTCTACCTCAGATGATGCCACCGTTAGAGAAACTAAGGTGAATTTTAATATTAATAAAAAAATTTCTAAGTTTTATTTCTTTCCGAGTGAGTTGAGATTTATTTCAGTTAAATATCAGGTAAAACTTTTGTGTGGTGACTTGAATGTAGACAGTTTGGGGGGTCACAGGCCCGTGGTAGTCCCAGTAAGCCTGAATGAGATATAATGTAAATGCCAAATACTATAAAAATATAAAACGGTTTCAAGTGAAAGACAAATATATTTTTGTTTATGTTTGTTTGTTTCAATAATAATCGCTCGCTCCTATTTTACTTAAAGGCAAAGCAGTTCGTTCAAAATACTCGTATGTATACCTACTTTAAAGAATGTCATGCTCACTTAAGTGCTGCTCAGGTGAGACGCTTTAAAATATTTTTATATATGTGTAATATAATATTATTGTTTTTAATTAAATTTACACACTCGGCACTCATAACATTTCTTTTTCATCTGTTAAAGCATAATATGAGGGATATTACCTGTATTAATTTTCTAACATTATTAACTTTACGAAAAGAAAAATAATTAAGCAAATGGCATTTCATTAGTTTTTTGCATATATGACTTACGTAACCTACGTATTTGCAATATGCGTATACAAAAGAAGGATGCACATAGAATTTGCTTGTTATGATACTATACACTTATAAGTTACTATTGAACATTAAAGTTAAAACAGAGGTAACAAGAGTGAACCACCTTTAAGCAAACCGTATATTTAGTTTTTTAATACAATAACCTTTCCTTAGAAAAGGTCCATAGCTATTTTCAGAAATGTTTTTTGTGCATCCGGTACAAAAACATGGAAATTTTTCCAAGTGATTTGTATTTATATAACAGGGAAAAGAAAGAAATGATCAAGGATGACTTTTTCGAAAAATTGAAGATAGGTACAATTTTTTACAGGTATAGGTACAGGTCCATGTGTAGACACACTATGTAAAGTTTACAGTAGGTAAAGATGGACATCCTATCTTTTTGTGAATATGAAGGTACCTACTAGACATGTAATTATAGATAATGACTTTATTTTATATATTTGAATAAATAAATACCAAAAAAATACAATGTGTTTGTGTGTTTTATTCCCTATAATAAATAATAAAAAATGTATTTAAAAATATAAATAGACTCGTTTCATTTTTAAAATAAACGTACGCACTACTGTAGTACGGTCCTGAAAGGCAAAATAAATAACCAGAAATAAGCAGGCAAGTCATTAATGTAACGTGACACTTGACATACTAGGCGAGAGGGTTCGCTGCAACGACTATATAAGGAGCTTTGCAGTCAAAAACTTTTGAACTTCGGATTATACTGGAAGTTAAGCTTAACATTGTTATTTTAAATAGAGAGCCCTATCTATTTGGCATTTTTTGCCATAATGTAAAAATCCAAGTAATATTTTTTTAATAATTTATTTTAAAAATAAAAAGTCTATGCTTTTCAGGTGGTATTATATCAATTACCAATGAATGGAAAATTATTATTTCCAGACCACCTGATGATCCTTATACAATAAGGGCGTATTTTTGTCTACACAGTAGCACTTTAAAATATTATCTCAGATTCAATGGTACTACCAAGAAAAGGAAGCCCGCTCGATTGATAGGATGCAACCACCTGCAGACCGGTTTCGAACTTATTTGTTCTCGTCCGTACAGGGTAGATGTACATGCAAATCATCAGAGAGGACTCTAACTTAACGACATATTATCATCGGTAGTCGAGACTGCTAAGAGACTGGGGATGAGATGATGGGTACGTACACCTACCCTGTACTGACGAGAACAAATAAGTTCGAAGCCGGACTGCAGGGGGTTACATCCTATCAATGGAGAGGGCTTCCTTTTCTTGGTAGTACCATTCAATCTGAAATAGTATTTTAACGTGCTACTGTGTAGACAAAAATATGCCCTTATTGTATAAGGATCATCGGGTGGTCTGGAAATAATAATTTTCCATATATTGGTATTTGTTTTTAATAATTTCATATACCCACCTTCAATGACTTCTGCGATAAAATTCATTAAAGATATTTTTTATAAAAAAATAGAACAAAGATAATTTGACCTTATTTTATAACTAATTAGAGATTTACAATTTCATTTCATAAAAATATTAGATATTTTTTCAGGATATTTTAGAAAATATGCCTTTCTGGTAATATAAACTCTTCAATTTTTTAACTTAACTAATGAATATGGAAACATATACAGGCCGACAAGTGGATCTGTGTCTCCGACGTATCGGTAAGAGGGAGACAATATCATTGAAAACATGGTCATGGGCGTGCTATTATTGTTAAAATAATGTAATAAAAATAGGAAATTCTTCAGTAATTACATTTTGTGTTTGAAGTTGGGAAACTATTTTTATCACTATTTAAAAAATTACTTTTTACAAGATGTAATTTTTCGACATTGAAAAAAAAACAATTACCTGATTAATAATTGTTTAATGATGATTGTTCTGTTTTGGCCGTATTAATGTCCCTTTCTAACTTTTGCTTAAGTGGCAACTTAAATATATTGATTTGTGAGGAATCAGAACCGGATATAGTCATGGACGGGCACGCAATTTCATTGGCTTCATCTATTAATTTGCTGGGCATCAATCTGGGAGGAAATATGTCTTGGCATAACCACGTTGTGGCAATCGCCAAGATAGGTTATCAGAAGCTTGGGGTACTCTTCCGAACCAGAAAGTTGTACACACCTCAACAACTTTTGACACTATACAAAGCCCAGATTCGACCATCACTAGAATACTGCTCTCATGTCTAGAGCTCTGCACCCAAACATACTCTTCGGCTACTGGATTCCATCGAAAGGAGGGCTCTTCGTCTGATCGGAGACCACGAGCTGACGCCTAGAACATCGAAGACAGGTTGGGGATTTGACTGTCTTTTACAGATATTTTCATGGAAGGTGCTCGGCTGACCTTGCCCTCATAATTCCGCCCAGAGCGACGAATAGCAGAAATGCACGACGAACCACTGCCGCCCATCCATATGTGGTTAAGCTTAGTACTCCTCCAACTTCATCATTTAAGAATTATTTCATCTGGAGGACTTCATCCTTGTGGAACGACCTTCCCGAGGTCGTTTTTCCTAACGAATATAACCTCCAACGATTCAAAACCAACGTGAATCGCTTTTTGCGCACACGCACCACTCCCAGAGTGCCCTAAAGGATTTTTCCTATAGTGCTTGTGTTTGATCATAAAAAAAAAATCACATACCCTACTTCAAGGGTCTAACTGTGAAGGTTTTTAACAGGAGTATATTCAGTCATTATCTGAAAGTTCGAAATTTTAAAATAACATCCTAAAACACGACACAATGAACATTTACTTATAAACACACAATTTAACACAATGCAATAACTATTTCTCGTTCTATCACTACGCAACTGGGTATCAAGTATCGGACATCGCCGAACAAGCCCGATGGGCCATCGGATATCTCACGAGACGCATGTGCTATCGACTGTCTGGAATATAACCTATAAAATTAGCTTCAGCTACCTGCAACTATTGACAGCGCCCTCTGTTGCCATATTTTTAGATTAAAAATACTTTAATCAAATAAATATATTATTTTGCATTTAAATATCAAAATAAATAGTATGATAAGAGAGATTTAATAATATTGAAACTATATTAGAATATTGGTTTCTTATACATATATCTATTAAAATTTATTTTAAATGCTGTAAATTTAGGTTTTTCTCGATACTCTCTCTTCAGTCGTTGTCCGTCCTCAGACGTCGTAACTCTTTCATGGAGCCTTCATAGTGATCCTTCGCCACGCTTCTCTGTCTTCCACAGTATGCATCACTTGGGACACTGACATTTGTGTGAGATCTTTTATTTGGTCTATATATCTCACCGGTAACTTTCCTCTTGACCTTCTGCCATAAATCTTCACCTGTATCATGAGCTTTTCTTTTCCATACCGTCCTTCCTTATTACGTGACCAAAGAATTTAAGCATGCGTCGCTGGACTGTTGGTAATAATTTCTCGATAAGAGATAATTAGATTACAATTTAATATAATTATGTGACAACATTGTTAACCGCAGAAATTTTTTTGCCTGCATTCCGTTCGTAGCTGCAGATCTAATTTTACATGTAATTATAAAATATCCATTTAAAAAAATTGACTTATGAGTATTTATTATGTTATAAATTTTGTAAAATTTTAAATCTTTGACAATATTTGTTACAAAGTAAGCTCCAATTGCCTTCGATGCGTTTTTAACGAAGGTACTTGGATTTTTACATAGAATTGAAAAATACCAAAATATACAGGACATTCTATTTAATATAATAATAATATGCCTTTAACCGCAGTGATAGATACGTCAAAATATCCTTTAGTAAATAGATCGCAATTTTTTTATAGAGAGTACCAATATTTCAAACAAATACAAGGTGTTATGGAAATTATATTTAAATGGGTGACTTCTAGGTGTCCTAGGGAAAGTCTACATACTTTTTTTTTAATCGAATATCTAAATACTAAGGTAAAAGCCCTTTTTACCCACATACTGCCACGCCGTTCCATCTAGATTCAGTTAGCAACAATGTGGGTCACTAGAGTATACTAACACTGTGTCAGATCACATCGCAGGTTTCTCCCTTGCTTGGATACCTGCCGCGCGTGACTATTGTTGCTTCAGTATGTTTCGAGACTCGGGGTGGAATGACGCTGTCGAGGGTTCCACGTGCTTGATGTATACAAATTTTAAACGTTTTGTTCGTTGTAGCATTACCCGATTTTTTTCTGTTGTGAAATAATTCATAATAAGAAATATTGTGATATGATTTAAAATTTGTGTGATATTACCTATTGTTCTGTTGCAAAACATACTTTTTGTATTTTATTTTTTTATGGAATTTAATTATAAAATGGATTATAAGATCGAAGGTAAGAGAGTATGTACCTTAAAATTGTAGTAGTTTTGAACTGAACACGTGCGTTTCCAATTCTGTGTTGCAATATATGACAACACCACCTCAATAAACTATTGATTGCGAACGTCCTCCGACGCGGCCACGTAAATTTTCAGATTTCATATAAACTGTATATTTCGTACAATAATTTAAGGTTGTTTTTCTTCTATTTATTTTCATCTCAGGATTTGCCGGATTAAATATAATAAGTTATTTCCATAACACCCTGTATATGTTTTAATTCCCGAAATGTTTTAATAGGCCATTCAGCATGAATGGCCCTGTATATTAAACATTAATTAACACAACAGACAAGTTCGATTATGATATTAAACACAATGGCAGAAATGATTTAGTCCCATTCACAGTTGTATAGTTAATAAATCATAAAATCACTAATTGACATACATTATATATTTAATTATCAATGCCATTTTTAAGCAATATTTATAATTATTTTTCAGCGATAATTAATGACCGTGGGTAATGAATTCAGTCATTCTCATAACCGGTATCGCAGGAAGCCAAAAAAAAATTAATAATCCGTTTAATCATTGTATCAAAATTACTTTGAAACCTAAATTGTAAGTAGTTATATTCTAATTGTAAAGTTATCTTGCCTGTTTAATTAAAAATACATTAAATGTCAGACTCTGATGATAAAATATTATATTGGTACCCCAACAGAACTTTTAGGAAGAAGGGGCCAAAGAAACTTCGATTAATTTTCCCGAGAAATCAAAGAAAATGTATCAGATAAGGTGACTTACCAGGCGTTTATAGGCCGATAGTATTCAGAAAAGTTACAAATAAATATTCTCCATGTTTCTACATTATTCTCTATAAAAATTAATAGGTATTATTTAACCAGTCGAAACGACAGTTATAGTTTAAGAATGGAAATTTGTCGACTGAATAAGTATCCTATATAATATAATAAGTGTTCAAGAGTGTGTGCCCAGAGTTTCAGGTGAACAAGGATGATAAACATCAACTAAAAGTGACACTTTTAGTTGATGTTCACTAACTTAATACCTCTCAGTTATAGCCATATTTACCTTCTGTATCCTTAATATGTGTTTCTCATTAAGTGATGCTCGAGAGTTTATGTGCTGATGATGAGGACTACTGTTCTCGAAACGTATACAACACCATTTAATCCCTCATCTTAACAATATACATATTGTATTTGAGGAGAAAAGTACCTTTAAAATTGATTGAATACAAAAGGAAACTTTCTTCTTGCCTTAATAAAAGTTTGGAATTTGTAAACTTTATAGCTTTCCAATGAAATACTTTGTGACTACTTTGATATTAGTTTTCGGTAACTGCACATTTTCTCAAGGTATTTAGGTAAACCTTGAAAAATTTAAATCTTCTGACTTTGCATGAAGTAAACTGTTGAATGTATGAATAAATGTTAAAACTATTAGGAAATTATTTTTTCGTATTAATGGAGATATCCAGGGTGTTCCATAATGACTTGCTATTATTTCATATTGTTATTCCATAGGTCAAAGGTCGGCAAACTCAATAGTCAGCATAAAGCAGAGCCAAATGTTAACAGTACGACGATTGAGATTTCCTTTTAGAGCTAAAAATTTCCATATCAGCACAAACACCACGGCGGGCCGCGATCAACCACCAATCACGCGCTGAACAAACCAGAGCCATACATGTATAATGTAAAGGGGAAACAGAATTATCCACATCCTGTTTCGATCGAAGATCGAGTTTTCTCTAAAAAGGTTAACATTACAGAACCGGATATAGTCATGGACGGGCACGCAATCCCACTGGCTTCATCTATAAATTTGCTGGGCGTCAATCTGGGAGGAAACATGTCTTGGCATAACCACGTTGTGGCAATCGCCAAGATAGCTTCTCAGAAGCTTGGGGTACTCTTCCGAACCAGAAAGTTGTACACACCTCAACAACTTTTGACACTATACAAAGCCCAGATTCGACCATCACTAGAATACTGCTCTCATGTCTGGAGCTCTGCACCCAAACATGCTCTTCGGCTACTGGATTCCATCGAAAGGAGGGCTATACGTCTGATCGGAGACCACGAGCTGACGAAGAACCTCGACAGCCTAGAACATCGAAGACAGGTTTGGGATTTGACTCTCTTTTACAGATATTTTCATGGAAGGTGCTCGGCTGACCTTGCCCTCTTACTTCCGCCCAGAGCGACGAATAGCAGAAATACACGATGAACCACTGCCGCCCATCCATATGTGGTTAAGCTTAGTACTCCTCGAACTTCATTATTTAAGAATTCTTTCATCTGGAGGACTTCATCCTTGTGGAACGACCTTCCCGAGGTCGTTTTCCCCAACGAATATTAACCTCCAACGATTCGAAGCCAACGTGAATCGCTTTTTGCGCACACGCACCACTCCCAGAGTGCCCTAAAGGATTTTTCCTATAGTGCTTGTGTTTGATCACAAAAAAAAAAAGAAAATAGTTTTTGATAGAAATCAAAGATAACAAATTTCTGCAGATTGCCCTAGATCTACCGCATGTCTTTGTAACCAAACGTTATAGTAATTATATTGACTACTTTTGTCACGGATACCTATTACATAAAAATATACAAAAAATATCAAAATATCAAAACAAAGACTGATTTCATAAACATTATAATAGACGTGCCTTGTGTTCCGATATACGTAAGATGACTACGACAAATTGGCGTTCTATTTTTTATCATAAGAGTGTTATAATCAAACCTCCGCCGCCTTTTTTTCGCCGTCACCGTTCAAGTTTTTAAGCATGTTTCTTTATTGTTTTGTTATTCAAAAAATATTTTATTAAAAGTAGTTCAAATATAGATTTTATTTAAAATTGTGTAATACATCGATATACTGATATTATTGAACAGAACAAATACTTGGGACTCATAATTACAGAAAAATTAACATGGTCAGCATATACAGGGTGTTATGGAAATGACTTATTATATTTAAACCGGCAAATCCTGAGACGAATATAAAATGAAGAAAAATAACCATAAATGGCGCTTTGAATTATTAAGCAAAATATACACTTTAAATGAAATCTGTAAATTTACGTGGCCGCTACTGAGGACGTTCGCAATCAATAGTTTATTGAGGCCGTCTCGAGGCGATTTTGTCATATTGCAACACAGATTTGTAAACGCACGTGTTCAGTTTTTGACAACAAGACGTCTTTGACGGGCGTTATCACTTCTTTTTCTAACTTTTTAGAAAAGAAACTACAATTTTAAGGTACATACTCTCTTACTTCCGATCTTATTTTAAAGTAATCCGTTTAAAAATTAAATTCCATAAAAAAATCAACACAAAAAGTATGTTTTGCAACAGACCAAACAGTTGCTTATATCACACAAATTTGAAATCACATCACAACATTTATTATTATGAATTATTTCACAACAAAAAAAAAATAGAGTGATTTTCAGTATTTTTGAAACTAGAACCATTTAAGCTCTATATTGCTGACGAAATAGCCAGTATTTATAGCAGATATAGGCCATTCAAAATTATTTGGCATCATCATAATAATCAGTGTCAAAATCTACACTACTTTGCTAATTTAATTGAATTTGTAGCTTTTATAATTAGAAAATTAGCAATAGTGCCATCTTCATTTTGAACAGGCTGTATAGTATTGTATACTAGAGTATAATATAGTATATTATAGTACAGTATAGTGTCAAAAACTTCATCCTAGTCAATTATAACGATCATTACTGCTCGGTGAATAAAATACAATTTCGGGTATCCGAATGACAAATTCTCTCAAAAATGTCCAAAGCATTCGTTTTAATCGAAAACTAATAAAACTCTTCTCATACGTGCCGCGCCATCCCTGACCCGAGCAATCTTCAATTGTTTCCAGTTTCTAAGTGGCAGAGTTTTGACACTGAGTACTAGATTTGTTTGGTTTATGCGATGTATTACAATCGATGGATTACGTGACTTTTTCGCCTCGGAAGAAAAGCGGTGTTAAACAAAGTAATTTAAAAGTGCAATAAAAACTTTTGGGTGACGTTGAAAGACAAAGTATATAAGTGAAGTTGTTGATCTACTTTTTTATAATCAATGCAACTGAGATAAGCTATCAAAAGTTTATTTGTTAAAGCCGTATTAGAGTCGGCAATTTTTTCTTCTGCGCAATGGCAATTATAATTGCATGAAATCATGGGCAGTACACCGTTCTAGATTAGCTGGCGCAATTAGACTTGCATTGCCAGAAATGCGTCATGCGTACCTACTTCAATTAGCAGTGTATATTCTTTATTATTCGCATATACTGCTAATTCGTCGCAAACTTTTTTGCACTGCTATTTGTAAGTAGCAGTAGCTGCTTTAACTGGTAATCAAAACGAACAGGTTTGCCCATTTCTAGTTATGGAGGTATTTTAGGGATTTCGACAGTACCAACTGCTGTTTTGACTGTTGGCAATGCGCCAGCTGATCGAGAACGGTGCACATGAATACGTCCAACTATAATTGCCATTACATGCGCAAGAGAAGAATTGCCGACTGTAATACGGCTTTTAGAGACTTTAAAGTTAACTTTGAAGTATACGGAACGAAAATTTACTATAAAAATAATAATACTAATCTAAATTTGTTACTGGACTTAGTTTTATTAAGAAATGCCATTAATTTATAGTAACAATTTAAAATTTTTAGTAATAATTGCAAAAATTTTTAGTAAAACATTTATATGAAAAGTTTTTGTAAAATTTAATAAAATCTGTTGTAAAATTTACTAAAATCTTTCTACAATTTCTTGTAAAAGTTTTGAAACACGCGGTCTCCCAAGCGGTCACCTATCCAAGTGTAAGTGTAAGTGTAAGGGGGAAGCAATATCGTTTAAAATATGGTCTAGTCATGGGCGTGTATTATTATTTTAAATAATGTAATACAAATACGAAATTCTTCAGTAATTGCATTTTATGTTTGAAGGTAGGTCACTAATTTTATCAGGGTTTAAAAAATTACTTTTTACAAGATGTAAATTTTTCAACATGGAAAAAACAGCTACATGGTTAATTGATTAATGATAATTCTTCAGTTTTTGTCGTATTAAAATTCCTTCCTAGCTTTCGCTTAATTAATATATTAATAATAATTCCTATTAACATACCCTATAAACAATTGCAATCACTTCCCGGATCTGAGTGAGAAGGTTTTTACCAGGATTATACTCAATCATTATCACAAAGTTCAAAATTTTAAACTAACACCTTAAAACACGACACAATGATCACTTATTTATAAAACACAATACAATAACTAATACCTTTTCTATCACTATGCAACTGGGTGGGTACATCGATCAAATATCGGAAATCAAGCCCGATGGCCCATCGGGTGACTCACGAGACTCATGCGCTATCATCTGTCTGGGATATAACCTATCAAATTAGCTCTAGCTACTTGTAACTATTGACAACGCACAATGTTTCCATATTTTTAGATTAAAAGTACTTTAATCAAAAAAACTTATTATTTTGCATTTAAATATCAAAATAAACAGTATCAAAGAAAGTTTAATAATATTGAAACTATTATCGAATATTGGTTTCTTATATACCTTCTACAATATATTTTAAATGCGTAAGTGTAATTTTAGGGTTTTCTCGATAAGAGATTATTAAATTGAAATTTAATATATGTGGCAACATTGTTAACCCCAGAAATTTCTTGTCCGCATTCCTTTCGTAGCTACAGATAAACGTATCGACCTCTACTCTACTTAATTATATGATGTTTTAAGAAAAAATTCTTACAGTTAGTTCATCTTAATTTGGATATGAATTTTTGAATATTCGATAAGTAATTTGGGTAATTATTGCCAAAATTTTATGAAACTAATTATGCCAATTGCATATCCCCAAGACAATCTGTTACAGTCATAGTTGATCCAAGTACCAAAGTTAACTCCTCAGCTAATTTTTTAAGTAAACAATCTAAAATTCCGTTTACTGCAGGAATCCGGAAAGATCAAAATCTATTTACGAAAATATGCTAAAATCGGGTTAAGTGGAACGGGGTCGATGTCGTACAAATTTATTTGACGCAAACTATACCCTTTCCTGCAATACAATTTCAAGACGATATTTTTCGCGAAGTGAAAAAAACCTCTCTATACAGGCCCACAATCCAATCTCGAGCTCCATACATTTAAACCAATAACACTAGCTTCAATGGCCGCTATAAATGTTAAGTTACGTGCAATAATGATGATCCCCCGAAATTTCCAAGGTACGCACACAACACCTTTAAAAATCCAATAAACCATGTTTCTTTGATGAAAAGGGAAAAAGCTATTAGTGTCCTATATACGCAACTGCCTATGTCATTTCACCCACAAAAACCGACCGTTTTTTAAACACCCCTGGGAACGAAATATTTTTGCACTCTCCCGGTTCTTTATTACACCATAAAGATATTGTCTGGCTCAGTATATCGGAAAAAGGTTAGAAAATAGCTATTCCGTGCACGTAGCTTATTTCTTTTATAGTTTCCAGTGCGTAGAAGCGTCGACTTTTCAGTTATTTTTGTTCAGTCAGTCGATGACACGGCTACATTATTTAAATGAAACGTTTTGTGGTAACGCGCTTCCAAATAGATAAAAGCCGGTTGTATGCTAAAAAGAAAGACACTTTAAATGGGAGAAGGCACATAGGGGCTAAGGTAGACTTTATTCAAATTGCATTTATTTAATAAAAAGGTGCGTCTAATATACGAGCGAAGAACGTTAAATGCTTTAACATTTTAGGTAGGATAATCTGCCGTTTTTATGGGGGATTTTAATTCCATCTTATGCCATACTAATCATGTTCCCAGAATACACAGAATTCAGCCACAGCAATAACGCCATAGTTAACAATATTATAAAGAAACAACCAGGGGCCATTTCGATCTTTACGGATGATTCCAAAACACCGGATGGAGTGGGATGTGCATTCTATATACCAAGTGAAAACGTTGCAACACCAACAAATCCGATCCTTTCAGATTGGCCTCAACTCTTCCATATTCACGGCGGAGATGATAGCCTTTTAGGTATATTATCTTATCGGATTCTATGTCATGCATTAAAGCAATAGAGAACAAAGCTAAAACTGTGTATGTGAACTCCCTCATATTCGAGGTGTGTCACAAACTACTAAACCTGGAACGCAATAATGTCATGGTATCCTTTGCTTGGGTTTAGGGTTATGCAGGAATTGTAGGTAATGACAAGGTCGATCTTCTTGCTAAAGGGGCCATTCATGAAGGCATGATAATACTCGGCCTCCAGCTCGATGATATATTCTCACGGGTTCAAATCAATATTAAAAGATGAACTTGGCTAATAGCCCGCTCTATCTATGTGATGGCACAAGCGTGGACGATCTAAACCACTGGTTGTTTAATTGTTTGCATAACCAAAGAGCTTCTGATTATCTGGTACAACTGGTACAAGAACTGGCTAAAATACACTATTTGCCCATTAATGCCGATAGCCTAATGTCTATAGTAAGACGATATCATTGATATTTTCATCGGATTTGTAAGAATGTGTGAGAGAATGTTGTAGGGCTTTGAGTATCCCAATGTTTACCTTCTGCTAATCTACCGTCCGCGGTCCAGTGTTGTATGTTTATCAGTTAAAGCCGCCCAGTCGGACCCCAGTGGCGTGAAGCGTGTGTCCCCGTTTGTATATGTTTCGAGTAGGATATGGTTTCCTAAATGGTGATTAGATATGGGTGTGACTGAGCTTGTGTGTGACGTGTGTTCCATAAACGAATAGTTGAGTTTGGGTAGTGGCTTGACGTAAAGCCAAAAAAAGGTTCTTCCTATTTGTTAAATATCCTTCATCATTGTTGGAAATCGCGATCAAGAAGCATAGGCGTGCCAAAATTTATTTCGAATCACCGTTCTCCATTAAGTACTAACAGCAAAACAAAGTATCAAAACAATAAAAGGTTTTCGCTCCACCACTGATGGTTGACAGAAGTTGTCTCATGTGCCGGCGCACGACTAGTTACAGTGTGTACTTGATATCTTTTTCCTCGGGCATTGACCAATCAGGCACTGGTCTCGTCACATTCGACGGTGAACTGTCGCTGTGGTGTCAGATTTACAATTTAAGAAAATGTTTCAAATATAGATGATGAATTTAATTCTACCAAATGTATAATAATTTTGCAATAGAAAATTAAATATGTATATAAAATATAGATTGTGTGACCCTAGACTTCATTTATGAGGTAATTCAAAATTTGGTATTTTACTAATAAATAAGAATGAAATTTTTTTTAATAAATTTAAGAGAACAACCTGACAATCTCACTTTTAGGTATATATTTTTTGCCCGCATTCTTTTCACTATTTCAGTCTAATGTGCCAAACAATATAGGGGTGGAAAGTCGAAATAATGTCAATAGTTTATATAAATATTTTTCGTATCTGGCTTTTTTACTGATATACAGGGTTTCAAAGTTATAAATTAAATAATGGAATTTTAAAATTTATTCAATTTGGATGGTATCACCAAATTTGATATTTCCCTTTTAATTTATTGAAAAAAAGCTATAATTTATTTTAATCGATAACATTTACCATTTTCTAGATAAATCTGTATTATTTAAATTAATAATTTAACCAACTACTCGATTCACAAGTATTATAGGTTTCGAAATTAATTGTCACATGACCAGCATAGGCCGACGATAATTCCAGAAAAATCGTGCTGTGCCGTACAGCGTCAGGCTGCCTTATAGTGTCGATCAGTTTGTCTTTCGACATCGAGATAAAAACATGGACTGTGCATTGTCATCTTCTTCCGATGAGGAAGATATTATTTTAGACGCTAATATAACCAAGTGGTATATGTTTAAACAGAAATCAAGATTACCAGTGCATCCTGTTAACGAAAAGCGAAGATACTATGGAGAATTTTATCACCTTTATAAAGATCTAAGGGAAAATCCTCAACGCTTTTGTGAATATGTGAGAATGCATATAAATACCTTGGATTATATCGTAAGCAACAGTGAAAGGAGAATAAATAAAAATTGGAAGAACTGCCATTCTCAACCTATATCAGTGGAAGAAAGAGTAATGGTAACAATACGGTAAACAAGTAACGATATAAACAATAGTATCTATATGCATTCTCATATGTTCAAAAGAGCGTTGGGAATATTTCCTTAGATCATTATAAAGGTGATAATATTCTCCATTGAATCTTCGTTTTAGGATAATCTGATGAACTGGTAATTTTGATTTTTGTTTAAGCATATAAGTACCACTTTGTTAAATTAGAGTCTAAAACAATATCTTCTTCATCGGAAGAAGATAACAACGCACAGTCCATGTTTATATCTCGATGTCGAGGGACTACTGTGCGAAGCTCAAGCGAGGCTGTGCGGTGCTATGGTACAAGGCCATGGGCGAGGGTTGGTGCGCCGTTATGGCTATCGACTAAGACACGTCCTCTTTAACAACCAAGCACAACAATTGATTTTAATTTTCTTGAAGTAGTCCATCTCAAAGTTGAGTGAAGTTATAAGGAGGTAAAGAAACTCACAGTCTGCTCCACTAGTTTAATAACAGTTAATAAAAACATACATGTTTCGATGGCTTAAGCCTTCATCCTCAGTGAAAAATACAACATCAGAGGAAACCTATGACATTGTTGGACTAACAAAGCAGGAAAAGAAAAACTTTTATATGATTATGCAAAAATAAAGAATAAAAGTAAAAAACTAAAGGTTTCTTCTTAAAACTAATCCATCGAATGCATGATTAAAATTTTTTAATTTTGAATTTTATATAAAATATATTAATTTTGTAAAGGTGGTTCATCTCGACACGAGGTTCATGCATGCATTCAATCATGCATTCGATGGATTAGTTTTAAGAAGAAACCTTTAGTTTTTTACTTTTATTCTTTATTTTTGCATAATCATATAAAAGTTTTTCTTTTCCTGCTTTGTTAGTTCAACAATGTCATAGGTTTCCTCTGATGTTGTATTTTTCACTGAGGATGAAGGCTTAAGCCTTCGAAACATGTATGTTTTTATTAACTGTTATTAAACTAGTGGAATAGACTGTGAGTTTCTTTACCTCCTTAATTGATTTTAAGGTTAAATAACAAACATTGACATGTAATATAACTGAGATTACAATATAACGGAAAAATGTGTTATATTTGGTGCCTAAATATTACATTTTCTTAACGGCTAAAAAAACAACTCGGACATGCTCAAATGTATGAAAAATATTTAATTAGCCTTTATCATTATCGAACGCAACAAATCGGTACGACACTGACTTGTCGTAGCTATGTTTTTAAAACAATTATTAGAGTGACTAATCGCACGCACGCCCATGGTAAACCCGTTCACACATTCTTCCATAGCACTAATGGTACATGTTTTTTGAAACATCCTGTATATTCTATGATTTATAGCCACTAGTTTCCGGACACCTTGTATAATCTACGATTAATATACCCGTTTATTATATCTTTATCAAAATCAACAAAAAGCAGAAGACTAATCGTCGAAATATTGATCACAATCTGACCGCCTCAATTATGTAGGTATATTTAAATTATAAGTTAAAGCTTTTAGGGTGGCTATAATATTGTTTAAATTATTACCATAAAGATAAATATAGGGGGGCTTAGAAAGCCAAACATTTGTTTTACTTGTTTATTTTCAACGGGATTATATCGCGAAATTAAATTTTAAATATTTATCCGTGAAATTGTCGCATTCCATTTTCACTTTTAAGCCGGGCTCAGCCACCGACGTATATCTATGGATATAGCCAAATACTTACCTTTTAAGGTAAGAAATCTTCTGAACGCGGCACAATGAAGATTGTTTACTTGAAAGATAAAAAAACCATAAATGATTTACAATTTCCGCTTATTTAAATAAATATTTTTTAAAAACTTTTAACAGTCGCCATTTTGAAATAGCTTTACTCTGGACTTCTGGGCCACCCAGTATATGGTGGAAACGCCCAATGTAGACATTCTCTGCATCACATAGCTACGATGTTCCTCTAGTTTATTTTTCTTAATGAAACTATATTGCCCAATTTACGCACCCTGTATATTACAGCAAAACAACTAATGAACGCTGCAGAGCCCCATTACAAAAGAATATATGGTTTTTCATTATACAAAATTGAGGCGGCACATAACCCAAGATACATTAATTTTCTTTTGTTGCATGTGTTACCCTAGACAATGAAAACGTGCGCTAAATGAACATTTTGTGATAATAAACCGTGGAAATTATTTTAAATTAAATACCGAACTCCGATGTGTAGGCGCGATAATTTAATTTTTTTCTCGCTGGAGCTTTTTTCGAAATTAAAAGGGAAAATTTATTGACAAATAACGTACATTATATTAGTTGTTTTATCAATAGTCGTTTTTATACGGTGTATTCCGTAATATTTATTGTAGTGTCCTTTATATACCACCACAGGACACTATCACTAGTTTCTATTATCACACTATAAACAAGGATTAACGTTATCTCGCATTCGCGATGCTCACTGGTTCCCTGTCTTACCACGACTGACTTCGTTCAGTACTTACGTAACTCAGCGAAACAGTGTATTCGTCATCGGTGTTTATACCTACTTATTATTCATTTGAAGTAGTACACTACATCCCTTCTTTGTCAACAAAATTAAAGTTTCAACTTTTACTAACAATGTATTTATTGAATTGCCACTTGTACTAACACTAACTATATATTTTAATTTCCAAAAATTAACATTTCAACTTGTACTAATAATTATTAATTTACTTTCTAACTTGTACCAATAATCCTAGTTATACATTTTAATTTCTGGCTTGTACTGACAATACTAACTATACCTTAAGTTTAGTTTTCAGGTTCGTTATTACTATCAGGATTATCCACCACTTTCCATTCCCCATCCATCTTTTTTAAATGAACAGTATTTCTTCGATACACTTTCCCTGTGTCATCATTTTGGACGCAAACGTCTCCACAGTTTTGTTTGATAACCGTATGAGGAGTTGGACTAAAATTTGGAGTAAGTTTATTTTCTTTCACCATATTTTTAACATATACCTTATCTCCCTTCTCTAAGGTACTTTCTTCTGCCTTCCGTTTTCTGTCAGCATAGTCTTTTCCAGATTCCTTTTTTAATGTGTCCCGATCTCTAACTTCGTCATCGTGTGCGTTGTTCTCCAAATTTCTTATTGTTGGAATTTTATCCCGAAATTGCGTTCTGAAAAAGAGTTCAGCGGGAGGTTTTCCAGTTGTTGAATGAGGAGTTGCATTGTACATTGTGATATAATCCAGTAGGTCCTGTTTCCAATCCGATTTTGTGGTCTGGCTTATTTTTAAACGTTTAACAATATCCCTATTTTGCCGCTCTACCTCTCCATTCTGTTGTGGCCAAAAGGGAATTGTATTAAAAATTCGAATTCCTGAACTCCTACAGAATTCTCTTATCTCATTACAATTGAACTGTTTTCCATTATCAGCCGTAATGGAATATGGAAATCCCATCCTCGTCGCCAATTTGTAGTGTCCTTTATATACCACCACAGGACACTATCACTAGTTTCTATTATCACACTATAAACAAGGATTAACGTTATCTCGCATTCGCGATGCTCACTGGTTCCCTGTCTTACCACGACTGACTTCGTTCAGTACTTACGTAACTCAGCGAAACAGTGTATTCGTCATCGGTGTTTATACCTACTTATTATTCATTTGAAGTAGTACACTACATTTATAATGTACAAAAGAGTATATTTGCTATTATAACAATGCGGATTTCTGTGACGCACAGAACACGTCCAGGGGCGCCTGGCCGGGGGGACAATGACCCCCTCTCCCCTGTGGCGACGCATACGCAATCAGAAAGAATAAATAAATCGAAACCTCTATAGGTACTGCCGTCCTAATCATAAACGCTCCAAGTGCAAAAAAATTAAGTTAAATGTAATAGTTTTAGAAGGGTCTATATTAGCCAGTTGGCGCATAATTTTGATTTTTCCAAATAGTTTGAAAGGCCCTGTATTTATTTTTGATTTTATTGGGCCCATATTTACGCAACTTTGTCCCAACAACTTTTATGAATACTGTATCGATTTTCAAAATATTTTCGTAAAAACCAAGCTCCTAAAGATAAAATTTTTGTCCTTAGCCACTTAAGGTTTCCAGCACCGGTTGTTAGAAATTATTCAAACAAAATACATTTTTTTATAACTATATATAACATTTAATACCGCGTCCACACCAAACCAACAAAACAAAGCAGTAACACAATGTGCAACATTTTATCATGTTTTGCAAGTATTTAAAAGTCGGCATTTACAGATCGCCCCCCTATGGCTACGCCACTGTCAACTATGTAGTTTTGGTTTTGTTTCGTGAAACATAAAAGTTGATAAAATGTTTCCGCTGAATTGTTGAAAAACCTTATTGGTGTTTTATTTTTGATTTCTTGGTGTTTTTTTTGGTTTTGTTGGTGAAACAGGAAACAAAACCCAAACCACGTAGATACTGCATAAACTTTTGTTGATATTTTGTTTCGTAAGTGTGGGCGCAAGTTTTCGTTTTGTTTTGTTTCCAGAAAGTTGCTAGTTTGTTGTGTGTTTCTGTTTTGTTGGATGTTTTTGTTTCGTTGGTTTAGTGTGGACGCGGCATAACACTACTCAGAAAGGGAAACAAATTTGTAACTAATAATAGATCTCATCAGGTTTTGATGACTAAATTCTATATATCGTTTAGAAACTTGAAACATTTGTGAACCACACGAACCACGATATATAAATGTCAATAAAGGCATGTAAGTATTTTAATTTTGCCATTTCCCTTTAATTACACTGAAACTGTATTTAGCTTCCAGAGAAAGACTTTGTCTGTTTTATCATTAGATTATACAACTCAACAGATAGAAATATTTATATTTCTAGGCTATCCAACAAAATTGCAATCGTGCTGTCCCCACATTTCTGTTATGATTGCAGCATAGCTAGATTGTCATATTTATCTTTCAAAATCCCAGTTCAAAAGTTGTTAATTTGACAATTACAACTGGTTTAAAGTTAATCCCCAATTGCTCTTAAAATAAATTTATTTCCTAATAATTTTACTATAAACTGTGAAAAGGATAAGAAATTCTTTAAAATAATATTATTAAAAGTATCAAATGAATCTGAACTAATGCAACTGCACTCTGGCAACGTCTGTTACTATTTTACTACGCGATCATGTACAATGAGCACCGGTTGTTAGAAGAGTTAAGGAGCTAGGAGGGGATATCAGAATGAACCATATTCTAACAGTGTTGCTACAGTGCGTCCTCGCCCATTATAATAAAATATTGCTTATTATGTTTTTTTGTGACTATTGGTGAGAAATCGTGTTTATTATAAACAATCATGGTGCATCCATGTGTAGTTTGTAAAAGAGTGGATCATTTAAATAAGGATTTATCTTTTCATCGGTTAGTATGGTTATGTTTTAATATGTAAGCACCTCTGATATAACCATTGACGTTTAAAAGGTTATGGACAAGTCCGTGGAGCTAGTTCGGGTAAAAAGAACCACATTTGCCGGTGAATTCTGTGTTGGGTTAGTGATGGTGTCGCAGTATTTTTATTAATTATTTGATATTCTGATGTCTTTGTGCTTGGTGATTTAATTTCAGTTGAGTTGGTTTATTTCTTAATATAAATTTTGCATTTGCAAGATGGTTGAGTCTTTTGCGGCCATAAAATGCTTCACTAGGAGATGCAAGAGTGTAAAATAAATAAATAGTTAAATCCATCCTTGGACATACTGTATATAAAAAATGTATTAAAAAAGGCCATCAATATTTCTATCTTTTTCTATAAATAACTAAAATTCGAAACTACACTTTTTGAATAGGTAAAAGCAAAACGTACAGAATCTCAATGTAAATTATACGCCCTTGACGGGCTTTTCGCCCGGACTAGCTCTGTCGCTTTCTCGGACCTTTCTTTCTAATGTTTGCCGCAAGAAACGAACTTACGGTTAACGAGAAAGGCCGGTTCATAACCATTTAAACGTCATTGGATATAACCAGACTTCAACATTGTTGCCATTCAGCCAAGAAACATATAGTTCTCTCCTCCATCCTCCATTTTCACTAACATTTCACACACCGACAGGTTCACTTTCCAACAGTTCTATGAATGGAGTATTGGCCCTGTGGTTTTATCCTTTTTCATTAACTGAGAGAACAAAATGACATTAAAAATAACAGATTTGATACTTCTGTAAAGTTATGACCTCGTTTATAACACACGTTCATTCTTTCCCCGTCCCAACTCTATATGATTACTAAAAGGAAAAATATAATTAAAACCCAACCTATATAAAAATGTGAAATATTGTCACGATACGAAAATGATAATTTATTTGGCGAAATTTGTATTTTATTTCGTTTATTTCAAAATCATATTTCTTTTCGGGAATTGTCAATATTAGGACAAATACGATGAATATACATTAATATTACCATAATTTGTTGAACTTTACGGAGGAAGCCAAATTATGCTAACCTAAGAATAGTAGCATTCATCATTGCATAGCCAAAAACTCTAGGCAGTCGAGTTTTATGTCATGAGTATATGACATAAGCCTGCTGGTCAGGAGAAGAGCAACATTTTATTAATGTTATATTTGTAAACCAACCTTATTTTATAATTTTATTTAACAGATTTTTAAAAGTTATCATTTTATTTACGTTCCATGTAAAATCGATCCCAGAGATTTCTTAGAGAAGTCTCAGTCACAACAGAACACACTTGATTCCTGTAGTTAATACGTTAAAAATAAACTGTTTTCCTTCAAGTTTCCTGTAAAGGAATTTTTTCTATCGATCATTATTATTTTATCCTTTTCTCGTTTTAACACCATGAAATTTATGAATTTCATCAATATTTTAGCAGAAATATGTCCACTTGACCCTAAAAAGAAGTTGAAAGCAGGCAAGTCTTACAGATTCAAATGTATTCATTGAATTCAGTTAACCTGGGAATAAAAGAAAGGCAAACATAAAAAAATATCGGAGTGAAAAAGGTCAAATGGATATAGGGATGAGCTTCTGCAATGTGGAAACTAAGCTTATTAAGGTAAAAGCAGGTTTTGGGGATTTTTATCCGAAATTCTAATCAAATAATAGGCTAAAGAGCCCATTTTCTTTGGGTGTGTAGAGTCCCAGAAAACCATCTTTTATAAGAAAACAGGATTTTCTTATTATCATTATCATTAGGACCATTTTGGAGGAAATTACATTTCTGGTTTTAAAAGCAAAGTCTCAGGTTGAATAAATGTATTATTTTCTTCAGATTACTCCAAAAAAATACACTAAATACCTAATCTACTTAGCTCAATTCATAAATAAATTTAATAATAGTGGGTGTTTCTTAGTGATGTCGACGAATATCATACAAATAAACATAACATAACAAAAATACACTAGTTTTAGTTAGGATGTAGTACTAAAAAATCTAATAACGTAGTTTGACGTGTTTGAGTTTTATACTTGCTAGAAAATGTAATTCCAAGTCTGATAACAATTCCATTGCTGTAAAGTCACCTCTATTCTTTGAATACTCTTATAATTCCTTTACCATACTAATGGCTTGTTGATAATTGGTGACATTTGTTTGATTACTGCATTCAACTTCTTCATCAGAGTCGTCAGATAGTGATGTGGTTTCAGTTTGGACTACATAATCGGTAGGAATGGGATCACTATCATCTTCTAATAGCACATTGTGTTGTTAATGAACTCACCCAAATCATTGTTATCAAATTACAAACGTCCACAACATCAATATTCTCTTTCAGACTTAAAACGCGACATTTTTGTGCCATTTTTTATGATTTTAACCATACAACTCACAAATAAACGGCGGACTGCTGTCGGGGAATCACACATACTTTCATTCGGCGAAGTCCTTTCGCCCTGCCACGCGTATGCGATTGGTTACTGGTCTGTCTTCAGAGAGTTCTTTCACCGTACTTATTAAACTCCCAAATAATTTTTAAAAAATTTTGTCCGTTTAAATGAGTGTTTTCGCACTTATTGTATGAAAACAGCCTGTCCGCATCCGCCCAAAGGAAAGTCCGCCCAAGAGAGGTTGATTTTCATGGAATTTCATATATCTAGTTCCGGACTATAAAAAAATGTCCGCTTAATAGAGATGTCCGCTTATTAAAGGTGTCCGTTCTTAGAGGTTTCACTGTATACGGTTTTTCGCGAAGGTACGCTACCATTCTTCGAGAATAGTCACATTAAATTAGTCTTTTTAAATTGTATTTATTTAAAATAGGAAAATAACATAGTGAACCGTGATACAATAAACACCAGGTATGATATCGAGCAGGATGAAGCGTGGCATATTGACGTCATTATGTGCACGCTTTTGCGGTTCCCATATAATTTCATCGATGTTTTGAAAATTTACCGGATTTTTTTTTGTCTTTTTCAATTTTTTCTTAATTCAATAAAAACGGCAATATAAACCACGATTTAATCACAAAAAATAAAATAAAATATCTTTATTATAAGGAAATATGGGGGGAATATCTACAAAAAAGAATGGATGCTCATTGATATACAATAAAGTAAAACGCACGTCTTTTCAGTGTAGCCTTACCACAGATTGTAACATTATTGAGAAGACCAGTGGCTTCCTTTAGTTTTTATATGATTATACTCACCATCTGACGAAGGAACCATGTACCGACACAGCTATTCTGGTTTTAACCTAAAAATTAAGCGAAAATCTTAAATATACGTTTTTAATTAGTACCGAGGCACCCCTGGCACACGCTTGCGAGTCAGTTTAAGAACCCATGATGAAGTGCATCAATGTTAATATAAAAAAAAGGATTTTTTTTTGAAAAATTAAATTTTTCAGTAGAATCAGTGGCGGTTTTTCCACAGGAGCAGATGCGCACATGCCCCCCAAAAACAAAACGAATAAAAAATATTAATTTATATTCATTGAATATTATTTATCGTATAAAGTCCCACCCTCCCTAATATTTTATCGTACCGTCAAACTAAAAAAGGCCGACCCTCCCTAATATTTTATCATCCCGTCAAACCAAACTGTATAGATCCAGCAACCGTGCCTCGGTCGAGGTAAATGACGATTATGAGGAGACTTGCTCGCACGTGCGATTAAGTAGTGCAGTTTCTCTGTAGTAACAGGTGGCGGGTGGCAGCGGGGGATAGCGGGGGATAGCGGGGCTATGGCGATTTAAGATGGAAAAGGCGCACAGTTTTTGTGTGCACCGTGCTGTTGTCTGTTCGTGCATCTAGTTAGAAATTCGAGCGTGTATGCTTTAATATTATATATTTATTAAGTTAAAATGAATAGTTGACGGTGGACTATTTAAGAAATAACTTTAGCTCTTTGAGTTTGGAGCAAAAAAATTGAAGTGAAGAATGCGGGAACACCTAAACCCGAAATTAATTTAACGCAGACCACAAAGGGTAAATCTAGGGACTTTATTAGAAAGTTTAAAAATGAAATGTGAAATATGAAGAAAAATTTATAGAGGGTATTCCAAACTTAATGAGGCTGCTGTTATTGATCAATTTTCTACAATTAAGAACCAAAGAATGAACTTTACGTTTAAGCACTATTCTGTAGGGTCGATAAATGTTGTGTATTTCGATAAATGATACTCGATATGATTTTAAACCATTTTATTTAAGGATTCAAACTAAAAAACATTGAAAATATGAAGAATGCAAACTTGTCAGTCTAGTGGCTTGATTCGTTCTCGTCATAAAACAGTTAACTATTGTTCTCGTCTTGGTTGCGCCTAATGACGTAGCCGTAGATGGCGTAGTGGTATTCGACATCATTCAGTTTTCTTGATAGATGGCGGTAGTAGTATTGGACATCATTCGGTTTTCTTGATAGCCCGTAGATGGCTTTAGTAGTATTAGTAGTGAACTGTATAAATATTGTTACGAGGGTTGCATGCGACGACGTTAAGATCCGACAGCTATACCCAATCAGAAAACCTTTCTTATTTTCCAAAAGTTGTATTTCCTTGTGTAAAATTAAAAAATATATAAAAATATGTTTTACCTAACGCATTTTCTTATTACTTTTTTTCTTTCTACATTTAAAACGCCTAGAAAGTAATTGTTTGGTCGTTTCACAAAAATAAAATTTTAAAAATAATTTCACCATACCCTCTATTATAGGTCACGAACCGCCACTGAGTAGATACTTATACTCTATTCAAACCCGAGAGTCAGTACACGTAAATAAATGCACGTGATCTTTAATACTCGCCAGAACAGCACTAAGAAATGGTCATATTTTCCATGTAGATTTTGTTGATACAAGGGAGACAATCAATGGCGATAGGTTTATCTACGGCCTACGGTATCTGTGCTGCTAGACATATTTATTTAACGGTGATTACAAGCAGTCTCAGTTTAGGCCCGAAAGACACTATGGTTATAATCATATTATAAAACAATATTAAAAACACAACAAACTGAATAAGTTCACACTCTAAATGGTGTAGTTTGGGAAACAAACAAATTTAGTATCGAAGGTCAAATTTTATTGCTACGATTATTCTAGCCAAAGTCACTAATAACTCTTTTTACGTCAACCAAGTACTTCTAGTGCCCGAAAGAATAAATATTTATGATAACCAATATATTTAGTTATTAGGAGCAACATCATATTGTTGTTTCAACAATTGTGTTTGTTAATTATTACCTATTTTATTGTTTAAAAAAGAGCAAAGAAATATTCAATATGGAAAAATTATTATTTTTCCAGACCATCCGATGATACCTTATACAATAAGGGCGTATTTAGTCTATACAGTAGCACTTTAAAATACCATTTCAGATTGAATGGTACTACCAAGAAAAGGAAGCCGTTTCCATTGATGGGATGTAACAACCTGCAGACCGGTATCGAACTCTCTAGTTCTCGTCAGTACAGTGAAAAATCTAAAACATCTAATACTTCACGTCGTATTACCAACGATAGTCGAGAAAATACAGCGCGTAGCGAGATCTCCTAGCAGAAAATGGCGGCGGTTGGTGTGACGTCAGGTCTCACATCGTACCTACTTATTACTACTATATCTGGCAAATAACAATAACTAAGTAAATTAGTATAGGGAGCTAATTAATAAAAAAGTGTTGGTTTCAACATGATAATGTATTTATGTTAACTAAGACGTAGTTAAAAATAAGAGTTAGTTCTATTAACTAGATCATCTTATTCATTGTAATTCAGTTTTGCTAACTAAAAATTACTTTCACATCAGCTAAAACTTTAACAGCAAGATAAAATTAGTCTTAGATACCAATGCATTTTTTAGAGTGCAATCCTGTGGCAAGCACCACCTTCTGCGCCGCCATTAGATTATGACTGACTAACCAATCGCAATGCAGGATTTCCAGTATCGCTTGCTGATCAAGCGTGCCATGCGCGTGATCTATTGTTTACATTTACTGACTCTTCGTTTTGAATAGGATATAGTAAGGAAAATACATTTTGCTCACCTTAAATGTTCTATAGTTTTACATACAGACAAAATAAAGCATATTTTACTTATATCCAAAGCCGGCAATATTCCCAAGCATATGTTTGGATCGTAACCAATTCATGAATCCACATTAAACCGATGGATGTATCCATGCGGATATGTCCATTTCAATGTGCCGCAAATTATACGTTTTAGTTTTTATGATATCGACATGTGCATTTTACGAGTCGCAGTTGCCGCCACCGAACTTTATTGAATAATATTATTATAAAATTTATTATACGAGCCAGATGTGCGGTATTTAATCATTCTGAACATTTGAAATTAGTAAAAAATTAAAACGAAATTATTTATATTTGGTTAGCAATGTTTGGCTTCAATTTGTTTACCATTGTCTGTTGTTAGGAACGAAAAAATATTTGGAATGTTGGGTTTTGTCAATCTTCAATTGTTAAAATATCGAAAACGTACGGAAAAAAGACTAAAATATATTTAAAATTATTATAGTAAAGAATTTATTAACAACCAACGTATGGAAAAATTATTATTTCCCATTTTTGATTTATTCACATTATTGAGATTCTATTTATAGTGGAGTCGTTCCGGTATTCGAAAATCCTTTGACAAAATCGAGTAATTTTTTTTTTCCCAATCGATACAGTAAGATCCCCTCGACATTCTGAAATAATTTGTGTAGGGCGCCGTATGGGGGTGGACGGGGGCACGCCCCGTAAATCTAACCTACAACGGGAAATTGAAAATAACTCAGCCTGCTTTGATGCTACAAAAAAAAATGTGAAAGGCAAAATTGAAGAGCTTGACAGAGCGCGTAAGCTCGAACAAACTCGATCCCGATATCTCAATGAGTTCGCGAATTAACGCGATTTTCAACTGCAAAAACAATAAAATTTAATTAATTATGTCTCGAGAAGGGGCGGAGTTGGCGCATCATTTTTTCGCAAATTAACGGCTGATACCGAGTACTTTGATGTGCCGGAGGCTGAGGTTGGTGGGGCAATTAGGAGCGGAGTAAGGGGGATTGGAAATTTTTTACATAAATGCTAATAAGTAGTTTATTAATCGAGCTACGGGGATCAGGCCAGATTCAAGTTGTTCATTTGTAGCATCAAAACCGGCTGAGTTATTTTCAATTTCCCGTTGTAGGTTAGATTGACGGGGCGTGCCCCCCTCCCCCTCATGCGGCGCCCTACACAAATCATTTCAGAATGTTGAGGGGATCCTACTGTATCTATTGGGAAAAAGAAATTACTCGATTTCGTCAAGGGATTTTCGAGCCGTTTATTTCGCCAGGACGACTCCACAAAATTACTTATCAACATTTTGAAAAATTTGATATGATATCAGTTTATATTGAAAGTGGAAAAAACGAAGAAATGGCGTAAAATTTATATTTTGTTCGCTATCCGGAAAGACTATTTAAGAACATATTCCGAAAATTTGCAATAATTCCCGTTATTTTCTACCTTAATCTGAATCTTTTATTTCGTTTCAAACTAAATAAAGTTTAAATAAATCGCCTAGGAAACCAATATCATCCATGGTGTGTTATATATTTGAAAAGAGAATTTTAAATGCTATCTTTTTCGATTATAATATACAGGGTGTTCCATTTAAAAGAATGAGGTTAAGTCCGATAACTTTTTTACCTGACCCCGTATAATTATACTGAAAACGGTAGATTATTCAACAATCATTATACAGATACTACTGTATAAAACATTTTTCTGTATCTCTTTTAACTAAGAAAATGTGGGATAATTTTGAAATTGCTATAAGCTATAAGCGAGCGAAAATTTTCAAACTTTGATTTTACCATTTTAAGTTTGACCCAAAAAAAGCACATGACACCTACATTACTTTTTTGTATATAAAAGTGTCGAAAATGGGAAACCCTGTACTATGGACATTTTAATGAAGATTGTAAATTTAAGGAACAAAACGTCGGAAAACCAGTAAGCGCTGTATTCCGCTGAACGTAGCTTTAGTTCATCTTTCATAATTTACATACAAAAATCCAGGCCCGTATTTAAAAAATTAAGTTGATGATGGGGACTCAAAGATGGAACGTCGCATTAAAGATCTGATGATACCATCTAGTGGAGAATAAAAAATAGGAACGAAAGTGAAATTGATTTTTGGACATATCTATTCGAACAAAGTCAGGAAAAATAAAAACCGAACGCAAAATTTCAGATTTTTCCAAATATCTTGAAAGTCCCTTTATTTATGTTCGATTTTTTGCGGCATATTATTGGGCCCATAATTACACAACTTTGTCCCCATATAACCGACTTCGTATCTCTTTCCGTTTCCGAAATCCGAGAATTTGTTACACCCTGTATAGATTTATATAGTCAATAAAAGTCATAAATGTATAATATTATGTGTCAATATCAGAACATTCACAACTTGTCGATACTTTTATATCATGCTAGAACGAACTTAAGGAGAAATCTTTATACAGGGTGTTATGGAAACGACGTATTATATTTAAATGGGTGACTCTTTGAAGCGCTACATATTTTATTTTTTTTAAATCGACCGTTTTAAAAGTGGGGTAATAAACACTCTTACTCACAGGTCAGTCCGCGCTACTGTACAACATTTCATCCAGAGCCAATGGCAATGTTGCCAAACTTAATGTAAAACTGAAATTACATATAACATTATAAAAATAAATTATTTTCTACATTCTTGTATTTATCCTTATACCTAAAGAGCGAGGATATCCAAACACAAACATGGGAACACTCCTTGAAACACTTTATGTAAATACAGTAATAGTGAAACAGAACCGATCTTTAGCTTTTGAAAATACAATAATACAGATTATACTACAGATTATTAGATTTTATTACACGCGACGAAATTTGACGTCCAGAAGAAACGCGTCAATAAAAACGATATTCAAAGATTATTTATGGACGGGCAAGATACAAGCTGTTGGTCTTCAACTAACAGACGCAAGCGTGCGGCGCTATATGAAACTACTTCGCTCAGCCGATGAAAGGCGTCGAGAGGTCATTGGCATTTGACCTAGTGACGTACGTGGCTATTACTATTCCATATGTTTTTTCGGGTTGTTTAAAACATAGTCCGTTGTAAATGTTCTTCAATTAATTCTACAAAAAGGTATTACAGAATGGAAAAGCGTTCAAATTATTTTATTTTGTCTAAAGAATTTAAGGTATACATATGACAACACCGGCCAGAATTCCTTGATTGCTTACATGTATGGCAGTGCCACACAGGTGTTTTTGTGCTTTGACGTCAGGTGACTTTTACCGCTGAATGAATTGAAAGCGCCATTTATGGCTATTTTTCTTCAATTTGTCTTTATCTCAGGAATTGCCGGTTTAAATATAATACGTCATTTCCATAACACCCTGTATTTAAACAAACGTTAAGGGCAGCTCAAAATTAAATCAGCGCCTACATTATTATTATTATGTTAAAATTTTACTACTGTCTTTAATTTCCGTCGTCGAAAAAGTTTAATTTAATATTAAAAATCGAAGGAAATTTTTTCTAATTATTTTTTACTTCCTCCTATAAAACAAACAGCTTAAAAATAAGCCATGCAAAAGAGTCTGATTAAACTAAATTCAATTTTGCAGAGCTTCGAGATTTAACGCTCCACATATTAGAAAAATAACCCGGGTTGAATCGTGTTGCGGGAGAGTTGTTGCAATATTCACGGTAAAATAATCCAATTTAACTTCAGCGCGCTTGCGCCACCTTTTCTGAACTGACGTTATTCCGACAAAATCCAATCGACACATTTTATAAAATAAATCGGTAAAAACAAGTCAAAAGTAAGCAACCACACAATTCCTTACCATTACGCGGATTATTCTTACGGCTGCAAATCAGTTGGTAATCGATACATTTTTCTATACGAACACTGAATTTTGGTCGGCAGTTACAGATTCTGTTCCTGTGAATACTTTAAACCAACGCGAGCAGTTTGTCACTATTTCTGACTGCTCTGCGAAGGAACCCATTGACTTTTAAGGTTATTTTAGAAAAACATTCAAGGTTATTTTGTTAGAGCAGTTCTTTTAGTAGTTTTAATTGGTAGATGATAAATTAGCTATTATTTACATAATAATATAAGTGTTTTGTTAACTTCAATTAATTTTCTGCACCTTGGTCATTCTTTTACAAAACGTAAACTTTTTAAATTTGACTTTTTAGAATTGTCCGAAATCCTGCAACTTAACTATACAGGGTGTTGTGGAAATGACTTATTATTTAAACCGGCAAATCCTGAGACGAAAATAAATTGAAGAAAAATAACCTTAAATGGCGCTTTGAATTATTGCAGGAACTATACACTTTATATGAAATCTGAAAATTTACATGGCAGCTACTAAGGACGTTCGCAATCAATAGTTTATTGAGGCGGTGTTGTCATATATTGCAACACAGAATTGTAAACGCAGGTGTTCAGTTTTTGACAACAAGACGTCTTTGACCCGCGTTTCACTTCTTTTTCAAACTTTTTAGAAAAAAATACATTTTAAGGTACATACTCTCTTACCTTCGATCTTATAATCCGTTGTATAATTAAATTCCATAAAAAAATAAAACACAAAAAGTATGTTTTGCAACAGAACCAGTATCACACAAATTTGAAATCGCATCAAAATATTTCTTATTATGAATTATTTCACAACAGAAAAAAAAATCGGGTAATGCTACAACTAACAATACGTTTAAAATTCGTATACATCAAGCACGTGGAACCCTCGACAGCGTCATTCCACCCCCGAGTCTCGAAACATACTGAAGCAACGATAGTCGTGTGCGGCAGGTATCCAAGCAAGGGCGAAACATGCGGTGTGATCTGACAACACTGTTAGTATACTCTAGTGACCCACATTGTTGCTAACTGAATCCAGATGGAACGGCGCGATAGTATGTGGGTAAAAATGGCTTTTATTAGTATTTAGATATTCGATTAAAAAAAGAAGTATGTAGATTTTCCCTAGGACACCCTAGGAGTCACCCATTCAAATATTATAAGTCATTTCCATAACACCCTGTATAGATACAATTAGTTGATACATATTTCAGGATTTCGCTAAAAAAAAAATATTTGCTAAAATATGCCCACAACAATTTTTGATAATTTGCTGGATTTTAATATCTTCAATTGTCCTACTCGTATCAATGTCACTATTTTTTTATTTAACACTTTATTACGTTAGCTTTCGAAGTACATGAAAAAATTGTCAACAAACGCAAAAAAATAACAATTTAATTGTTTAAATAGGTTTGACATGCTCGTCCCACACCTTAAATTCATTTTAAAAATGCCGTTTTGTTCTGTATCCTCTTATCTGCCAGATCCCTTTTACGAAAAAGTGTCACCTCTATTAGATCGGTAGTTATTAAATATTTTCGATCGAGAAGTTACGCAGAGAGCGGGAAATGCACCAGTGCGACTGGTCGAGTCGTTTACAACCGACCTCGGTGCAGTGTGAACCATTAATATTTCCATACTTCGTCGTTCGAAAGCGTAGTTCTCCCACTCTTCGACTCGTCGCGGACTTCGCTCTTGTCGCGCTGACTGACTTGCGATCGAAAACATTTAATACTTACCGATCAAATAGAGGTGCCACTTTTTCGTAAAAGGGATTTTGCAGATAAGAGGATAAAGAACAAAACGGTATGTCTTAAAATTAATTTAAGATGGGTCGAGCATATTAATGCCGTATCACCAATTGAATTGTTATTGTTTTGCATTTGTTCACAATGACAATTTTTTTAAATACAGTTTGGAAGCTAAAATAACAAAGTGTTAAATAAAAAACGACCGACATTGATACGATCAGTACAACTGGAGATATTAAATTTCATTTGTACGAGAAGATTGGAGAAAATCCAGCAAATTATCAAAAATTTGTATGTGGATATTTTGGAAAATAATATTTTTTCAGCAAAGTCCTTAAATACGTGTCAACTAATTGCATGCATAAGTGTTTTTCGGACGATTATGAAATGTCAAGGGTAAACAGTGTACGTTTGTAAAAGAATGACCCACCTGCATGATTTTCTAGAGTTTATTATTTGAGTAATTACTTGCACGTAAGTACAAAGCGCTCCGCTTGTTATTTCTGCAGTACAATTATCACTCAAAAGTGTTCTTAGAATCATTAAGCAAAAGTCAAAACCAAGTGGAATTCCTATAAATTACTGTCAAGAGATAGTTTTCGTATCTAGATAATAGATTATGGTTTACATCCGCTTGAGCTTAAGCATGCGGTTTGCATTGGGTTTTGCCGGACAAAAAGACATCTGACAACCCTTCAGGTTAAAGTTAGTCCTTAGAAGAGCGACGGATCGTGGTTAAAAGCCCTTTGTAGCGCTCTTATAGAGATCTGATTGTGTCTAAAGGGATAAAGCTTGAAAGTAGGGCGGTATCGTGTTAAAAAGGATTATATTGATTAAAAAAGAGTTATACTCCTGGGGTTCATATTTTTAAATTTTCTTTACGGACTATACAGGGTGTCTCAGATTATGTGGGCAATCTCCCGGATTCAGATAGAACACTTAAAAATAATAGGAGAAGTTCCTATAAATTTTTCTTCCTACGGCCTCCTCTACGGAGATACGGGCCCATAACGGACGTCCCTGGAAATGTCGATAAAATTGTCCATACATTAAATGCATGTCGGCATATGCAGTATACGTAAATTACATTACTAAGTTAGTAACTAATAAGACAAAGGAGAAAAACCGAAAATTTCAAGACACTACCATAAACTGACACTGGCATAAATATTCTTATTTAAATCGGTACTTTATGAATATAAAACAAATAATGCAAAAAAACCATATTGAACAAAAATATTTTTTTTTCGAAAATGGTTCATTTTAGCGACATTGAGCAAGAGTACCTTTTTTTCAGCTTAAGGTTTAGAGTATCCAAAAATATTATTGTCGTTCCTTCATCATACAGGGTGTAAAAAAAGCATTTTTGTGTTACTTCTAGTCCGTCCCTGGCAAATTAAATAAGCTAAATGTGTTTAAAAGGGAGAATTTTAAGGATACTCATCTAGTTACCATTATACTAAATAACTATTAATTTACACCTAGTACTTAAAAAATTAATTAAAAAACAACGATTTCCAGGGACGTCCGTTATGGGCCCGTATCTCCGTAGGAGAGGAGAGAAAAAAAAATTATAGGAACTTCTCCTGTTATTTTTAAGTGTTCTATCTGAACCCGGGAGATTGTCCACATATTCTGGGACACCATATAAATATAGGGTAATGAAAAAGGTCGGTACCCCGGAATAACTCCGGTGCATCACATTGCAGCGGAAAATGTCTGGGGAAAAAGTTGTTTGGTTTTGACGGAGGAATAGTTTGCAATTTAAACCACCCCCCATCCCATCAACCCCCGGGGCGTGGAAAAAGTTATTTGTATTCCACGGGCATTTTTTTAGTACAAGACAGAGAAAGAGTATTTCCGGGATAAAACTTGATTTTCGCACGGTTCTGATTTTGTCTTTCTCATAGTGATTATTGGTGAAGAATGGGCCGAAATAAAACAAATTTTCGGACAAAAGATGTTTATATTTGGTCGGAGAACACGATACGACAATAAAAAATATGGGGTCCCATTTGAAAATCTTAACTTACCCCTAACCGCGCTCGGGGGTTGAGGGGGTAAGGGGTGGTTTAAATTGCAAACTATTCCTCCTTCAAAACCAAATAACTTTTTCCCCAGACATTTTCCGCTGCAATGCGATGCAACGGAGTTATTCCGGGGTACCGACCTTTTTTCAACACCGTGTATATTATTATACAGGGTGCTGATAAAGTCTGGAATAATCGATTTTTCTTGAAAACGCAAAACTTTTTCGAAAAACGCTCGTACCCGTCGATTTTATTTTATTCTTTGAAATTTTTTGGCGTTCTTCAATATTATACCGGATGCGCCAAAAACGCTAGGCAAGTGTCAACTTCACTTTTTCAAATAGAACACCCCTTTTTTTCTCCAATATTCAGATTCCTCTCTAAACTCTAGACAAGTTTCATATAACATATTGTATGGCTAAAGTCAACAGTAATTGAAATACAGGGCCCACAATAAAAATCAAGGTATAATTTTAAAGCTTGTTTTCCATGACAAATACTTAGGCTAGAAAAAAAATTCTAACAGGAAATTGGTAATACAGTGAACAATCTAAAAAATTATTTGAGTAAGTGTTGAAAATGGTGTCCATTTACGGCTCTACAATGTCCCAATCTCTCAACAAATTCTAACTGTACATTATGTACAATTTCTGGGGTAATTTGTCTTATGGTTGTTGTTATACGCGTTTTGAGAACATCAATATCTTCTGGTTTAGTTTTGTAAACCCTTTCCTTAATATAGCCCCACAGAAAGAAGTCCAATGGCGTTAAGTCGGGGGACCTCGCAGGCCACTCTATTTCACCCCGTCGACCTATCCAATGATGATGAAATAACTCATTCAGGTATCTACGGACTTCGACCGAATAGTGGGCTGGTGCACCATCCTGCTGAAACCACATAGTTGTATCATGTGAGTCAGGAATGTTCCGATCGGGAAATAGGGCAATCAACGCTGGAGCGAGGTCTTCTTCAAGAAACTGCAAATATCTTTGGCCAGTCAAATTTTCCTCAAAAAAATAGGGTCCTATAACAGTATCCTGAATTATTCCTGCCCATACATTAATTTTTCTCGGCCACTGGGTATGAATTTCTCGGAACCAATGGGGATTTTCGCTGGACCAATACCGGCAATTTTGACGATTTACCATGCCATCCAAGAAAAAAGTAGCCTCATCGAAAAAATTATGTTACTCGGAAATAATGCATCGTTAATCAAGTAATTATCCATGAGAATTTCGCAGAACTCATTCCTTCTGTCAGGGTCGCCTTCCAAAAGTTCCTGTACTCCTTGACATTTATATGCATGCCATTTTTCCTTTTTCAGGAACTTTGCCACCGTTGAATCGTGGATATTTTGAACATTTTGAGAAATGCTTCTTGTGCTCGATTGTGGTCTCTCTTCCAACGAAACTAGAATATCAAGTTTGACATCGTCGGAAATTTTAGGTCGTCCACTTCTAGGTTTATCCTTAACGTGACCAACTTCATTATACTTCTTAACAATTTTGGAAACAGTTGCCTGATTTATGTGTTCTCTATTTGGATATTTATCATTAAAATACTCACAAACTTCTATTTGTGTTCTCTTTCGATCTCTACATCCTACTATTATTAATATTTCGATTCTCTCAGCTTCCGTTAGAAACATTTTTATGGGTAAAAGTGACAACTTTGGAGTAAATATTAAATGTTTTGACATTTACGTAACTAAGTTATTATGTAGAAACCGGTAAGAAGGTAAATACCTAGACCTTAAAATTATACCTTGATTTTTATTGTGGGCCCTGTATTTCAATTACTGTTGACTTTAGCCATACAATATGTTATATGAAACTTGTCTAGAGTTTAGAGAGGAATCTGAATATTGGAGAAAAAAAGGTGTGTTCTATTTGAAAAAGTGAAGTTGACACTTGCCTAGCGTTTTTGGCGCATCCGGTATAATATTGAAGAACGCAAAAAAATTTCAAAGAATAAAATAAAATCGACGGGTACGAGCGTTTTTCGAAAAAGTTTTGCGTTTTCAAGAAAAATCGATTATTCCAGACTTTATCAGCACCTTGTATATTCTCATTGTTACCTGCTACTATAGCGACAAATTTTTAAAACTTTCTCATTTGGACTTGAGGAGAGCGCAAAGATATTTTAATTTTAATAAAATATTTTTTTAAGGGGTGTCTGTCTTATATTTTCTCGCATAAAAATTACTGTCGCACACCCTCAGCGCAAAAATTACAATTTTTTGTTGAATTTCTCTGTAATTTGTATCAAAAAAGTCATCATATCTTATTAGCTTCTCTGCTAAAATTTTGGTTAAAAGAAATCTATCATTTATAAAAGTTTTATAAAATGATTTTAGGACAAACATAAACTCTAATGCAACCATAAACATATAATTTAAAAGGGTAGATAAAACATTCCATTCATAAAACACCATTTATTTACAATCATGCACCGTTCTACAGTTTCAAATGGCTTTACAACAAAGCAACGCTGTAATAAGGTGCACGTTTAGATAATTTCGATCTAACATTAGTCATAAATAGGTAAACGTTGTAGGTATTTTTTACAGAAATTCACATAATATAAAGAAATAATCCATATTTTTGCAATATTTACTTAAAATATAGAATTAGCTAAACCACTGCTTTACCTAAAAAAACATAATATCGTTATTCTCACTTACCGATGAAATATTAATCCGGGGTAGAATAGTCGAATTTCTTACACACCACGTACTGACGAACCATTGTAGATAGCTAACATATAAGCTCTACATAGTTTTAGTTCGAAAAAACAAAAAAAATTAATCCAAAAATACAATAGATCACAAACAATCACATTAGCACCAGCGATAAACCGGGAACAACACCGCCGACGATAATGAACGAAATTGGTAAACTTCAGGGTCATTTTTACACTCAGGCAAATACGAGTATACAGCGTTGCCACAGTGATTTCCTTAAAACATTGCAATTTGATGTTCATGGGATATATATAAATAACTTGGTACTGGTGCTGGGTAACTTGGCATCATTGATTACTGTTTAAAACTGTATGATTCTGACAGCATGAAAATAATTCTGTCTATATATTAATTAAATGTATTTGGATGTAACCCTATTCCGGCTTAAATTAATTTTATTTAAGTACAATCAAATCTTAAATAAATCGTTTTCTTATACAACTACCAAAATTTCCTTTTGGTTATGATTTATATTTATAAAATGATGATTTGAAAATTTGTTGTATAAATATCTGCGTTGAATAATTTTTGTTTTTAGGGTCGAATAGCTACAATACTATACTTCAATAGAACTTACATTATACAGCAAATTGGTTATGTGAGCTATTTGCTGTATCACTTGTTGATGTTTTTTTAAATGCTGTTACACTCTTTTACATACAGGGTGACAATTTAAAAACTTGAAATGGCCATATATTAGAAACGATAAACTGAAGAAAAAAACGCAAAAAACAGTTTCTATAAAACGAAAGGGGAACAAAAACAAGCGTATTAGCCCACCCCTATCTGCAATCCCTTGGACAGGGCGAGATAAACCTTTAAAATCTTAAATAGAAAGGGGGTCGAGTGAGACATCATTTTGAAGCTCTTGAAAAATGCTTTCCAATAGTACCATAGAAAGGTACATTTCAGGAAATTCTTCTCTGTTTATTAAGGAAAACAATAAATGAAAAGACAATTTTGAAATTTTTTATTATTAGTTAATTAAATGTTCAAAATACTTGCTACCAATATCCTGGCATATTAAGAGATATCTCGTAAGAATTCTAAACAGTTTAAGCCTCGGTATTTCGTTTTGGTTTATTTGCTATTTTTTGTTTGTCGAAAAAAAAATTTGTTTATAAATATTCGCATTTTATTATCACAGAATTTACCTTAAAGGTAACTTCTACTAGTATTATTATTTTAAGAACAGTTAACTTTCGGTTCAGTTTAAATGAAAAGCAGCACTTCTTATCTTTAACAATGGTGTACAGCACAGCTGAACGGTTAGAAATTATTTTCATTTATGGTTCCCAGGACCAATGTTTTTTAAGAACAGCTCAACGTTTTAACGAAAGGCATCCAGGTCAAAATGTAAGCCCGGAGTATGTTCGCCAACTAGTAGCCAAATTTAAAGAAACTAGTTCTGTTGTGAATATAAAGAGAAATCAACCGAGCCTAGCCGACGAAGCGGCGCAATTTGAAATTCTGGGGCACTTTGCGATGAATTCAACTTTATCAACTCGTCAAGCAGCTGTAGCAACCGGATTATCTCGTGAATCAATAAGAAATGTACTTAAAAAGTATTATCCCTATAAACTGCACATACTGCAAGAACTTGGTGACGACGACCCTGACAGAAGAATACAGTTTTGTGAAATAATGACAGATAGAATTACGGCAGAACCTCGACTAGTTAAAAATAGTTTTATAGAAACTGTTTTTGCGTTTTTTCTTCAATTTTTCGTTTCTAATATATGGCCATTTCAAGTTTTTAAATTGTCACCCTGTATGTAACAAATTTGGGGTTTCTACACTCCCCTTTAAGGGTTTTAATAACGAAGCTACACTCTATATTTTATTATCTTGATGAAATAAAGGTGAATCATATGTCAATCACCGAGTCAGAGACACGACATTTTTGTCCGACCTACCATAAATTTTGGTCTTATCAAAAACGTTTCAACTAAGTACAATAAAAAAAAACAGCCACGATAATGTCCAAATGGTTTGAACTTGTAAGAAAGAAAAACATGAAATAATACAAATGCAAATTACCGAAGAAGATAAGGGAATGAAAAGCTTACAACCTTTTATTTACGACCGGCATTAAAAAGTCAACAATCTATTTAGAGGTTTTCTTTTCTGATGTAACAATATTTTATGTTAGTTTGTAAAGAGCAGCAATGTTCTCCTAAATCTTTACGACGTAAAATAATGCTATTTACATCAATCGAATTTTAAATTAATGTATAAATAATACAAGTCGGCACAATACCATTTTAATACGAAATCGAAAGAATACAGCTTGCACATTTGCTTGTCAGCTGGTAGCATTCGGGTGTCAACTTGAAAACTACCCACTATTAACATTTCGCTTCGAAATCGAAAATTTTATTGTGAATGGGGACGCTATTAAAGAATATTTGCAGTCTTCGCAGTTTAACCCCCTGGAAGGGGCGAATATTACCCTTAAAACGGCTCTGAACTCCAATCGGTTTACTTCCAAACTTACACTGGAGTGCCATACCAACCTAAAAGTACTGGCGGCCAGGGGGAACAAGATAGAGCTCTTGTGGGTCCCTGGTCACTCTGGGATATTAGGAAATGAAAAAGCGGATGAACTAGCGAGAGCCGGATCCGCCCAAAATCTCAGGGGCCCCGAACCGGCCTTTGGGATATCAAAACAGGCAACGAAAACAACATTAGATAGATGGTCGAAAAAACAACACCTATCTCGATGGCAAGGGTTACCTGGTCAAATACACGCAAGGGCCGTAATTGGAAAACCATCGAGGATACTATCGAATGGGATGCTAGCCCTAACACGGCCCCAGTTGAAACAAGTGATGGGTCTGCTAACAGGCTACTGCCACTTGCGAAAACACCTTCAACGGATGGGTATAAACAACGAATCCATTGAATGCAGACTCTGCGGCGAAGAGGATGAAACCGCCTCACACTTAATATACCGCTGCGCAGCACTGTCTCGTAGAAGACAAAATATCTTCGGGAACATACAACGTGGTGACAACCTCCCACATGACAAACTTGGTAGAAGGTTACTGGACCTCATAGAAGGAACAAACCCTAACAAGATCGGGGTACACAATAAGCCGGAAGGCTGCAGTGATAGAAGTTCGGGCCTTTAAACCGACCCCCGCCTTTAACCAACCAACCAACCAACCAACCCTTAAAACGAACAAACCCGAACAAATTGTAGAAAAATAACGATAAATTGAATTAATAATTACCATAGGTCAAACCCGAAAAACCACATGCAATCAATGTGGTTGGTCAGGTATGCTCTCAAAATACGTCAGTGGTCGTTTGAATATTGGCTGGTGTTTGTTCGGGATTGTTCTACAATTTTAACACTTTTTCATTCTGTCATGCTGTTTTCCATATTGCAAAGTTTGGAGCCAAAATTCTAAAAGTTATAAATTATTATAAATCCAAGGATTTTTTTTTAAATTTTTTATTTCATAAGAGCAATTTTGGGAGACACGTTACAACTTGTTCAAGATGAGAAAAAACGGCCTATTGTAAGCATATTGTGCCAGAAATAACTACAATTGATAAATATATTTGCCAGATACAGGACGTGGCAACACCCTGTTACATGGTAAAAAGGTAAATTTTAAATATGTAACAAATAAAATTTTTAAAAAACAAAAAAATTGCGTTACCTTGCTTTTCAATCATTTTTTTGACCATTTTGCCGAGAATATGAAATTTATGAGACTAATACCGGATATTTTCTGAAAAAATATGATTTTTGGTATTTTGGCTCCAAGTTTTGCATAACATTAAAATCTAAACACTTTTTCAAATAACTTTTTCCGTTGTCCCATGCATCATGTAATAGTTTTCCATGACAAATCATATTTTTTCAATTTTCCAGCCACATAAGTAGTCATGTGACAAATCTCAAAATATTTTAGGTTGACAATCATGCAGAGGCAACGGGCGTAATTTTTTTTTGAATATTTCAATAATCAAAATTTTTTCCATATGTAGTAGGTACAAGGTGTCCATTTTTCGATGGTTTTACTAGGTATCTCCTTCATTAATATAAACAGTATATTGCTAATACCATCTGCAATTATGTCCCCGCTATGGGCCTCGAAAGGAGCGTTGTGAGTTTTTTAATGTAAATTTCACTGGTTAGTTAGGAAAAATCTCGATTAGTTCGATTTAAGACAGCGTTCCATGCATACGATTTCTGACGATATGATGATCCGACGGTGCCCTGATTGGTGTAAACTTTTGGTGCCAAATTCCGTCCAAATATTTGTAACAATCGACACGATTAGCTTTATTTTAACTTATATCCGATGTCGTATGTTCCTTAACCTAACTTTTTTCCTAAACCAAAAATTAAGAATGAATGACTATATTGTCTATTTTGGAAATTATTATCAGCTACTAATGCACCAAATTAAAAATACATTAATTTTAAGGTTAGTTAGTGACCACATGTTATTATATTGTATAAGAGTATGTATTCTTCTTTTTTACAAGCTTGTTAGTGAAATTGGGTTCCGAAGATCCGATAATGTGTTAAGCAAAATATAAATTTATAATTATTATAATTTATAAATACTTTATACCTGGTATTGGTACACGACTTTTGCAAAAAATCACCATACACGTGTGTCCTTTCATCTTAAACAAATCAAGCCACTAACCTAGCAAACAGCGAATCGCATCACCACAAATTAAAAACTCCTTTACAAAAATTGTTGTTAGGTAATGAAAGTTTATAAGCACTAATATACCGACAACAATGTGGATGAACCACTTTTTATTCTGTAATTTGAAAAAGCATCCAGAACCAAAGATGGCGACAAATAACAACAAACAAATACTGTCGGGACGGATCTGACGCGATCGATAAAATTTCCACCTTACTGCGCAAACTCAATAGGCCCGCGCCATCTTCCATACAGGGAACACTTTTTGTATTTTGGAACGTTCGTATTGGCAATATACTGTTTATATTATATGTGGTATCTCCGTTATTAGTAAAGATAGAAGGATGCGGTTTTCGCAACACTATTATTATTCTTCGTGAAACAAATGAAGCTCCAATTAGAATTTTTCTAGTCCTCCTCGTTTTTGATACACGGGACATTTTTTGACCCTCCCCTCCCCTATTTCGGTTACCCTGTAACTTATCAAAAAGAAATAAAATTTTCTCAAAGTTTTTACATAGAATCCAGTGACGTACTCAGATTTTTCTATATTCAATAGTTTCCAAGACAAAAAATATATTTTTTTAAATGGGTTACCCGATACATATTTTAATAATGTAATTCAATTTTTTATAGGCCTTTCAGAAGTATATAATACTATATTTTTAGTCTTAAGAGGATGCCGGAGTCAGTCGAAATCTCCGATTTGACCCATGTTCGTTTCACGCTTTGAAGGCACGAGGCAAATTTGATCTTCCCTTGCAATTAGAAGAATACGTCGAGCGTCCGCCCTTAATCGGTACGCCGACAGAAATGATAATCGGAAGAAAGATGTCTAAATTTTGTTAACAACTCGAGGGAAAGTCCACCATTTTTTCTATATGGAGCAGTAAAAAGAATTAAGTCTAAAAATCTTCCGAAACAAAAAAATATAGATCCATCTAAGAAATAAAAAGTCTATGCTTGTCAGGTGGTATTAATATCAAATACCAATATGGAAAATTATTATTTCCAGACCACCCGATGATCCTTATACAATAAGGGCGTATTTTTGTCTACACAGTAGCACTTTAAAATACTATTTCAGATTGAATGGTACTACCAAGAAAAGGAAGCCCTCGCCATTGACTGTAGACCGGTTTCGAACTTATTTGTTCTCGTCAGTACAGGGTAGGTGTACATACCAATCATCAGAGAGGACTTTAACTTAACGCCGTACTATCGACGGTAGTCGACAAAATACAGCGCGTAGCACCATCTCTTAGTAGTCCCACACAATCTGAATAGACGTTATAAGTTCGAAACCGGTCTACAGGTGGTTGCATCCTATCAATGGAGAGGGCTTCCTTTTCTTGGTAGTACCATTCAATCTGAAATAGTATTTTAAAGTGCTACTGTGTAGACAAAAATACGCCCTTATTGCATAAGGATCATCGGGTGGTCTGGAAATACTAATTTTCCATATTGGTATTTGAAAAAATATAGACTTTCCGCGAGTTCTAGTTCTATTACAAAGTTTTTTCTTTCGACATTTTTTTCCTAAAACAGGTTTACAGGTACTCCGGAATCCTGTTAATATTATGCCCGAAATCCTGTTAATATTATGCCCGAAATCCTGTTAATATTATGCCCGAAAAACAAAAAATTAAAAAAAAATTAACGAACACAGCCAGTTGTGTTATAATGAACATGAATTTTCTTCTGTTTCTGTCAGAATATTCAGGCTCGATATGTTGGATATAAGAAATAGAGGACAATCTCGAGTCACGAAAATTCCGTTGGCCGCTTTAATGAATGGCTCCCAAAAGTTTTAATGTATTCAAAATTGATCTTTAATGTTACGGTCCTGAATTCTCCTAGGCATCTTTAAATTACGGCGCGTTTCAGCTTCTTAACACCAGTCGCACTAGTCGAAATACGCGTAGCACAAAGTAATATTTCATTTCGGTCCCAGGACGCCTTTCCCAAATTTAAGTCCCGGGTTTTAACCTCGAAAACGTGCTTTTCCACTGCACGCCTTTCTGGCAAGGCTTAATTAACCTAATTGCCTGTTTCTCGACTCAGTGAACGAACATCGACGATTTTTATCGTTTTATGGGAAAACTTAGCTATGGAGAGTTTTCTTTCTAGCATCTTGTTGCCGTCGTGCAAAAGGCTTAGCGTAATTTTATAAGATTTTGAGAAGCTGATTAGTCGGAACAGTCCTTAGACATGGTAATTGGGTTGATTTTATATTTTAATGAAATTCCTAAAGACGTTTTTGGAAATTTAGGAAACCGGTTTTAACGCTGCCTATAAATAGCACGAGGATTCCAGAAAGTAAATCTTTTAGATTCGTTCGCAGAGCAGTCAGAAACAGTTACAAAGCGCCCGGGGCATGCGCAGTTGTTTTAAAGTGTTCACAGAAGCAGCTGATTTGAACACTCTAAAAAATGCATTGATATCTAAGACTAATTTTATCTTGCTGTTAAAGTTTTAGCTAATGTAAAAGTAATTTTTAGTTAGCAAAACTGAATTACAATGAATAAGATGATCTAGTTAACAGAACTAACTCTTATTTTTAACTACTTCTTAGTTAACATAACTACTTCATCATGTTGAAACCAACACTTTTTTATTAATTAGCTCCTTATACTAATTTACTTAGTTATTGTTATTGGCCAGATATAGTAGTAATAAGTAGGTACGATGTGAGACCTGACGTCACACCAACTACCGCCATTTGCTGCTAGGAGATGGAGCTGCGCTCTGTATTTTCTCGACTACCATTGATAATACTGCGTGAAGTATTAGATGCACACCTTCACTGTACTGACGAGAACTAAAGAGTTCGATACCGGTCTGCAGGTGGTTACATCCTATCAATGGAGAATGCTTCCTTTTCTTGGTCTATATTGTCTCCTACCCTTTTCTTACTGTACATTAACTACCTTCTAGTGAAAACCTTGCCGGCGAGGTTTGCCTTGCCGACGACAGCATACTTGTCTCATCATTCATTTTGAATCCTAAAATATCGGCTGCCAACGCACATCTTCGTAGACGACATGAAGTATCACCCCTCAACAAGGACATGGTAGAAATTTTTTCTTGGGATGACAGTAACCAAGTTGAATTTCATGCTAAGAAACCCAGGCCACTGTTTTCTCTAAAAAAGTTAATATTACAGAACCGGATATAGTCATGGCTGGATAGGCACTTCCACTGGGTTCGCCTATTAATTTACTAGGCGTCAATCTGGGAGGAAATATGTCATGGGCAATCGCAAAGATAGTTCCACAGAATCTTGGTGAACTTTTCCGAACCAAAAAGTTTTATACGCTTCAACAACTTTTGACTAGAATACTTCTCTCATGTCTAGAGCTTCGCACCCAAGCTTACTCTTCGGTCACTGGATTCCATCGACAGGAGAGCCATCAATCTTATCATAGACCACGAACTAACCAAGATCCTTGACAGCCTTGACCAACGAGGACAGGTTGCTCTTTTACAGATATATCCCCATTTACCTTATAATAATATAATAATGCCAACTAGCGCGACGAATAGCAGAAATACACGACCAACTACTGCCGCCCATATGGTTCAGATAATTACTCCTCGATCATCATTGTTTAATGACTCTTTTATTTAGAGGACCTCGTCATCCCTATGGAACGACCTCCCTGAGATCGCGATTTCCTATGAAGACTGATATATTTTCAAACCGTACGGATACGGTATAGTGTAAAAATATATATAGTAGTATTTATCAGTGTCGACATAAAGAATTTTTCCAGTATATAGATCATATTTGAAATGTCTTTAGTATTCCTGTCGCCAGCACTTTTGAATTTAATGAGGATATTGATGGCTATAGAGAGTTTTCTTCCTAGGATCTTGTTGCCGCTGTGCAAGGAGCTTAGCGTAATTACACCTGCTTTTCGAAGTTCTAAATGTTTTAATCTCAGCGAGTGATATATTCTGATATTAATCGGAACAATCCACAGAGATGGTAATTGGGTGTAAATTTTATACATTAATTAAATTCCTGGAGATGTTTTTGGAAATATAAGATTCCCGAATTTGGCAAATTTATTTGAAGGTTATTAATTGACAATATTTTGAAATATTAATGTTTTCCTTTACTATAAGTTCAGATTTCACCTTGGGATATTTTGTCCGAAGGCTATTTGGAATATATTTTTCCGACTAAAATAAAGTAAAAATAATAAAAAATTGTTATTACCATTGGGCAAAAGGGTTACATACCAATTACTGAAAGTAAGCCATCTTTACTGTTTCAGTAATCATCGTAATTTTGATTCTTACTTTCGATTTTAGAAAATTTTCATACTCCTTTAGACTTTGCCGGCAATAAGTTTTCCTTAGCTTTTTCAGCATTTTCTAAAATATTTTGTGGAATTTCCATATTTTCGTTTATAAAACCTACAAGATGCTTAAAACAAACAACCTTATAACAACAGTTAAACTTTCTATGATAACCGATCAAAGCTCGCTAAATACTAAAAATTGGCGAAAATAGTTTAAAAAAATGCAGGAATTGGACCCCTTCTGCAATAAGGAACCAACTGACAAAACCAAAAAAGGGAGAAAAACGGTATTAAAAGAATTTTAAGGGTTTAATCGTCAATAAGGTTAGTATAAAAATGTGGATCCGCAGCGGGAATCAGGTCCATGTAAGATTTTATATCGTTCAGTTTAAGTGTTGGTATTGCTTTACCTGGAGGCGCTCTTCTAAGCTATTACAAAATACTACCCCTAATGTTGGTATAATTCCCTTTCCTTTGTACTGTTCATCCAGTTTATGTCGCTCTCGTAATCTATTTTTATAAAAATGCTGTACGGTTTATTTTTGACAATTTTATTTTTTTTTATATGTATCCAGTTAATCTTTTCATCTAAGATGTCTTTTTCTATTTGTAATTTATTTTTAGTTTTTTTTTTAATAATCTAAAATAAAAAATTTTACTAAATACCTAAATCAACAACATTTTTAAAACACATATAGCAAATTAACGTCTTGACAGGTATAACATTAAAAAAATAGGTTAACCTTTATTTTTGTTCTTGTTAACTGAATACAAACTGAACACAAATGTTAAAAACTTTCTGACAACTGCTTGTTGGTTCCGTCTTGCATAACGCGCACTGCCCAGTGCATTACTGCGAAACTTGAATACAGGTTTCTCTAATTTCCAATTAGGTCATATTCCTTATAAATGGCGTCCATAGGTATTTTACGACGGATCTTGATTGCAAATAGATGAAACACCTTCTTGTGATTCTAAAGAACCCGCTAATTTTAGCAAAAATTATTAGTTCGTTCCTTATTGTAGAGGGGAATTTATTTGAAGGTCCACTAGAATTATTTTTTTCTATGCAGCAGGAAAGTATCATTCGGCGCATTTTTGATAAAAGTTCACCTTCCAAAACTTTCGACTTTTTAGGGAGACATCCCTTTGACTGATTAATACTTTTAAAAATGCTATTAATTGACAATATCTTGAAATATTAATGTTTTCCTTTACTATAAGTTCAGATTTCACCTAGGGATATTTTGTCCAAATGCTCTTTGGGATCTATACAATTTAACTATTTAACTATTTAAATTTTAAATAGATGAAAAATAAAGTATTGTATACACTAGTGTTGTGATCGCTAGAGTGAAAAACCGCTTGATCACTCGGTTATTGAAATAACCGACATCGCTCCATTATTAAAAAAACCGCTCGAGTTATTTATTCAGGCGAAAACCGTCGCTCGTCACTTATTATCTTTCACTCGATACCCGAGCTTCGCTTGACGCCGGCGGAAATGTACCGCTGTAGTGTGATCGAGTTAAAAAACTGCTCGTATATTCGAACAAATTTTCGCTCGATAGGAAATATTCTAGTTATAAATTCAGGCGAAAAACCGACAAATATCGCCTAACCCTTGACACACAATCTTCGGTCTACGCGCCGCGCCATCCTATTGGCAACGTTCGAGTTTGACGCTGAGCAGGTACGCGACATCGTTCGACATGACACAAACATCTCGACATAAACAAGAAGGTGAATATAAAAAAAAGTATGCCAAATCCCTTAGCGCAGTCATCGCGACATGGGTTTTGTAAAGTTATTTTAACTGGTACTTTAGGTCTCCGATTGTAAATATTAAAAAATTACAGGATATAATTTTTAAATTTTTATTTATTATAAACTCGAGAAAACTTCTCAAAAATAACATAATAATAGAAATTTTAAATAAGAATAACAAAACGAACAAAATGGTTAACAAAATAATATACAGGGTGGCCCATCGAAAACGAAACAGAGACATTTACTGGCAGCTCAGTTCATTTTTGGAAAAACGCTAAGACCCGTCGATTTTGTTTTCGAGGGGGACACAAAATTGGAAAAAAATCACGTCAACAAGTGCAGCCCCCTGGACGGGGGTGGAACCACCCCTAAAATCTTAAATGGAAAGGGTGGGTCGAGTGATACCTTATTTTAAAGGTCTTTCAATTCCCTTTATAATGATGTAAAATTCACAATACTTCAGTTCAGTCGTTTTGGAGATTTATTGATTTTAAGCTTACAGTACACTTTAATAGGTACATCTGATTAGTTTGTACTACTTTCAGAAGAAATTTGAGTAAAGGCAGTTACATATTAATTTAATGCTTTTCTTCACTACGCCCATGGTTTGTTTATCATTTTGGTGTTCAAAATAGAGATTGGAGCGGTTTTTGTCGCGAAAAAAGTGGTTTATTGAAGAAAGATAAGCAGGGAATGTCTCGTACTTATTTTAAATAGGAATTTGTACATAGTTTGCGATTGATTCGACCAAACTTTGTTGTTAAAATACCTTTTACCGCTTTATTCATAAATTAACCATGGTATATTCCACGGCAGAAAGGATTGAAATTATCGAAATATTTTTCGGAAATAATCAGTGCGCTAATAGAATAGCACACATATTTATTGAGCGACATGAGAACAGTAACGTGAATCGAAAATATGTCCTAGAACTTATAGCTAAATTTCGGGACACTGGATCAGTCGCCAATAAAAAACGCAACATTGAAAATCCCATAAGGAACGAAGCAATAGAATCCTACGTTAAGTACCCGCAAATTGGATACTGTGTGTGGTGTTAGTCGATGTAGTATCCAACGGATTCTGAAGGCCCATTGTTTTCATCCGTATAAAATTCACCTTGTACAAGAACTTAATGAAGACGATGTTGATCCGCGATAACAATTTTGTGAAGATATGAGTGAACGAATTATAAACGATGAACATTTTCTATTCAACACTTGCTTTTCCGACGAATGTTCCTTTTTCTTACATGGCCTAGTAAACCGTCATAACTGCCGATATTGGTCAGATTCTAATCCCAGAGTTTATCATGAGGTACACACACAGCAGCCACAAAAATTAAATGTTTGGGCTGGTATTTTTGACGATCATTTAGTTGGTCCTTTTTTCTTGCCTGGAAATTTAACCGGTGAAATGTATTTGGAATTACTGCAAGACGCCATAGATCCTGCATTAACAGCCATAATTGAAAATGGGAATGATCGGCGGTACATTGCGAATAGGTTGATGTTCCAACAGGATGGTGCCCCACCACATTACGCATTACGTGTTCGACAATATTTAGATCAGACGTTTCCAGGTCGATGGATTGGTAGAAGAGGTGCCATTGAATGGCCCCCAAGATCGCCAGACTTATCACCTTTGGATTTCTTTCTGTGGGGTCACTTAAAAAGCAAAAGCTATGCTACTCAACCAACATCGTTAGAAGATTTGCGACAAAGAATTGTGAATGAGTGCCTTCAAATTACTCCTCAAATATTGCAAAATGTGCAGTAACGTTTTGAGCAAAATCTTTATTACTGCATGGAGAGTCATGGCGGTCATTTCCAACATTTACTTGGCTGACGGGTCAGTTCATTCTTAATTTTTAAAGTACTTTGCTACCAAATGTATTGATTTCCACTAATGATGTATTAAAGTTTTGTTTAAGTTTAAAATCAATAAATCTCCAAAACTACTGAATTGAAGTATTATGACTTTTAGATCATTATAAAGGGAATTGAAAGACCTTTAAAATAAGGTATCACTCGACCCCCCTTTCCGTTTAAGATTTTAGGGGTGGTGCCACCCCCGCCCAGGGGGCTGCACTTGTTGACGTGATTTTGTTCCGATTTTGTGTCCCCCTCGAAAACAAAATCGACGGGTCTGAGCGTTTTTCCAAAAAAGAACTGAACTGCCAGTAAATGTCTCTGTTTCGTTTTCGATGGGCCACCCTGTATAGAAAAATTCGTTGGTAATCTTATAGTAAACATTTTTAAATCTAAACAGGAACTTTTTATTATTAAACTCAAGAAGACTTCTTAAAAATATCATACATTATAGAAAATGTTAATGGAAAATAAGGAAACGAGCAAAATAGTTAACAAAACATAGGTATCGACAAATTTTTTGATAACCAAAAGTAAACATTCTTAAATTTAAACAGGAACTTTTAGGTAACTATAAACATGAATTTAAAAAAATAATCACCTATTTTCTTATTTTACCAGTCACGTAACTAAGCCTAAATTTTTGAAGGGCACACAATGGGCACCTGATAATTTAAAGTGGAAGAATTTGACAAGCCATTTTAAATACCTACTTATTTTATGCTCCTAGATTGAGAAAGATGTGAAGAAAAATAACTCTTGGTAATACTTTTTGTTTTAAATAAGCACAAGAATAAACTCTAACAATAAATACATATTTTGGTGATTTCTTGCAGTTTTTTTGTTTGGTATCGAGACACGTGGTAAAAATTCATTATTCACAAATAAATAAATTTCTGTAATTTTTTTGGTGGCTACTACAATTTTTTAGCTAAACCTGTGCCCATCCGTAGTTACGTGCCTGCTAAATACCCTACCTAATCACATATAAATGGCTGCCGATCGAGCAGTCGGTGACGTCATCGCTTGGTGAATTGGAATTTCAAACGATTCACTCGAGCGATTCACTCGATTATTAAAATCGCTCGAGTATCAAGTACTCGATTATTAAAATCATCGGTTTTCCCAACACTAGTATACACATCATAATAACTATTAATATTATCTTAACACTTGTTGAAAACGCGTTTTACTTTTAAGATCAGAATCCACTATTAATACACTTACCTTTCATCCATCTTTAAATAGAGCTCTAATAAATCCAAATCCCGAATAACCACAGTAACCGAAACGACATCTCACGTATCGAGAAAACTCATACGAAAGTCGCTTCCCAAATAGTTTTCTTGAATATTTAATAAAAGCTCATCGCATTGAAGTATGATAGAAGTGCAGAGATCGCCAATATTTCATTACGGGCATCGTACGTGCATCAGGTCTATTTTTCTCTGAAAAATCTGGGTGGAAAATTATTGGAATTCCCCAAGACCCGAGATGAGAATCTGAGGTTTAACTTAAAGCTATCGGTCGATCGGAAAGCCGGCTGGCCAGACCCTAATATTTCATACTTAACTTGTGATTTTCCTAAACGATATATTCATATCTTGATAACATTTTCTAGGTTGGCATTGTATAAGCTGTTAACTCTGTATTTTATGAACGTATTGCGGATTATGCTTAAAAGTTATTACTTAGGGGAATATTTTCAATGACAAGTTCGAAATTGAAGGAAGATTGGTTACATTTTTAGCAGGAAGCAGATATCTGTAGTTTAGGTATTATTCATGATTATGGCTCAATAATTATAACGTAATGTAATTCTAGTCAGGTGCAGTAATAATTTATTTATGTATAAAGGGTATAGTATATACAAAGTGAATTTTAATCTTTAGTGGTTTTCCGGCGAGTAATTTTTAGTTAGGCTTATTAGTGGTAGAATGTGGCGTCCTTGAAATTGTGCTGATAGGGGGGCATCTTCAAGTGTCATTTTTAAAAGAAAGCATTTATCTACCGATGCCAAACTAATAATTAAAAATGTGTATCAATCGTTGTTGAGTAGAAATTTTAATTCGATGGATGCTTTAGCAGATACGTCTACTTTGGCAAAAACTCCTTTATCTTCGGTAAGAGACATAGTACTTAAACCTGTTAATCCTAGAAAAAATCGGAGTGATTCTGGCACATTTAGAAGCATTGACGAAAATGACATGGATTTATTAAGAAGAAAGATTTACCAAATGTATGAGGCACAAACTGTACCCACTTTGATTTCCCTCAAAGAGCGGCTGATTAAAGACGAAACAAATATCTCTTGTAGTCTTTCAAGCCTTAGGAAAATATTGCGTAAAATGGGTTTTAAATACCGAAGCATTGATAAAAGACAAACATTAATGGAATCTCAACGTTTACAGGAATGGAGACTTAAATATTTAACAGTTTAGAGAAGAAAATCGTCCAATTATTTACCTTGACGAAACATGGTTCGATACCCATGACACTCAAAGAAAAGGTTGGGATAATTCTTCCAAAAAATGTTAAACCAAGGCACCATCAAATAAAGGCAAAAGAATCACAATATTACATACTGGTTCAAAGAACGGGTTTGTTCCAAATTGTCTGTTGCTTTCAGCTAGAAACATAGCAGATTCTTCTTTAGATTACAATCAAGATACCGACGCACAACTTTTTGAAGAGTGGTTTAAACATAAATAGTTTCTTAGAATTTAATTAATTTTTATTGTACTTGTTATACTAATAGTCATACTTTTAAATTATATTATTTTCAATTATCATTAATTGTTATCATTATTTTACATTTATTATAGGTACCTAAAACTAAAAATACCTATCTATTTATTTTAAATTATAAAAATAAATTATGTGGTGTGGTATATATTTTCAAGCCGGCCCTGATCCCATTTATTGAGCTTTGAAGAGGTTCAGGCGTATACAATTGGGTTTAATCTGGTAGTTTATTTATGGCAGTAAGAGTCAACTTTATAATTCTGCAACAACTATACTAAGTAGATGATTATGCCCTGAGGGCGATAGTCTTACAAAGCCGAGGGCCTCTGGCCCGAGGGTTCGTAAGTCGTCCGAGGGTATATATCTATTAGTACCCGTCGTGCACATAAACTGTTATGTCATACCAGTTCGTTTTAAATTATAAATATTTTTTTTAAATTTAATGTGATTTACCAATTTTTTATGTTTAACTGCTGCGTAAAGTGGCCTAAGATGGTGAAAATTACCATTGATGCCATTGAGTCAAGATACCAGAAACTAAAAAGTTTAACTATAATCGAAGGAGACCAAACAGATACCTTAAAATTGGTTAGACAGTACCTTGCATTAAGGCCAAAAGGAATTAAGGAAAGTAGATTTTTCGTTACATACCAAAATGGTATATGCATAGCTATGAGTCTGGCTAAAAATACACTAGGGCGTGTTCCTTCAATCTTAGCAAAATTTCTTAATTTAGAAAACGCCAACTAATATACAGGACATTGCCTACGTCGAAAAACCGAATAGCAAAAATGATAGCTAGCTCTGTTACCGAAAAAGAAAATATGTTAACTAATGTCGAAATGGAGCAGGAATCCGCATGCTCATCGAGAAACTCAGCAATGGAGTCGAAAAATTTCATAGTTGGTCCAGCTTCTTTCTCAGGAAAATTAAAAATTGTACATTTAACATAGCAAAAACAGAATAATATTATGTTAAAATATCTATAAAAATGAATACAAATTTTGTTCAGTATTTTCTTTAATAATAATTACCGCGCATTCTCTTTTTTGGGGTAATATTGATATTTAATAACCATTTCTGGTGATTTCTATTTTTTCCGCCTGGCAACACTATAGTAACTTGAATACCTAAAACGTCAGGTAAAACACTAGGTAAGACCTTAGGTAAAACCTTAAGTGTGGACGCCGCTTAACATCTACTTAACATCTAAGTTGTACTTACGTGTAATAGTATAATTAGTGGCGTCTGTGAGTCGGACGAACATCGAAATATTTTCAGCCACACATCCATCCATCCATCCCCCCCCCCCCCCTGTTTTCGAGGATGCTGAATACGATGGCGGCGTCAGAATTTCTCTTTTGGGTTGCGCAACCCCTCAAAACGGCCAAGAACCACCCCCCAGAGGGGTTAAACGCGCTTCAGGAGGTTTACCTGCAGAGAAACCCCGTTTCCGAGGATGCTGAGCACGATGGTCGTGTTGGATATCTCGTACCCCTTCCAACCCCTCCACCGGCCAATACTCGCCCAGCGGTATATATATATTTCCCCTCGTTTTCGAGGATGCTGAGCACGTTTGTGGTGTTGGAAATATTTTCCGCTGATACTTGGAAAAAAATTCACCCCTTTCATGGGCGAGTATTGGCCGGTGTAGGGGTCGGACGCGATATCCAACCCCACCACAGTGCTCAGCATCCTCGAAAACGGCGGAAATTGTGTTCCTGGGGGGGGGGGGGGTCTTTCTTGGCCGTTTTGAGAGCGGTTGCGCAACCCAAATGAAAAATTCTGACGCCGCCATCGTGTTCAGCATCCTCGAAAATGGGACGTGGGAGGTAGTCTTGTTCCGGCTGAAAATATTTCAATTTTTCGGGCTTTTTTCCGACTCACAGACGCCACTAAATCCTCCATAAATGCTTCTGAATTTCTCACCGCTGGATCTGATTCATATTTTTTCTACATACCTGAAAAAAAAAACATATTTAAATATCTAGTGTTAACCGGATTCTAAAAATTCTCTTTCTTGATCCAAGTTACAAAAAAACTAAGCAAGATATTTCGTTTTGTAACACAAATTAATTGATGTGAAGATAAAGATATTCATTTTCATGATAAAAAAATTCAAGACATAAATATAAGCAAATAAAAAACCGAAGAAACTTAATTGTAGGATTTAGGTCAGGGGGTCGCAATGTTGCGTCTAAACAGCGACCTTTGAGTTTCAATTTAAATTTGATTATTTTAATCAAGAGCGGTGGTGCGTTTGACGAGTGCAAGGGGCCATTTTCATAAAGAACCGGGCGAATCAGAAATATTATACACATGGACCAATACCAGCTCGAGTTGGAGGTTCAACACACCATTCAAACCACAGGTAAACTGATTCAGATTAGGTGGATTTTAGTAGTCTAAGTCAAGGCATTTCTGTCATGTATTAACCTCCATCCCAATCCTATTTAACGCGCAATGAGAGAAATCAAGGGTTGATAGCCCTTGGAGGATCTTATTTAGTAACCCACTTTAAGTTGTAGGTTATCTCGGGAATGATCCTATAAGGCGTACGAAGAGAAAAAAATGGAGAAAGAAACGCAACCGGTGTATATTTCGATTTTTTTTGTAATTAGATGAACATTAACCTCACTTTATCTCCTGTCAAGTTATCTGAATTTACATCTTACCGCATCGGTTTTTTGTAGTATACAGGAAGTCCGAAAAAATGTGGGAAATCTCCCGGATATGAACAAAACAAGTGAAAAGAGTACTACAAGTTCATATAAACTTTTTTCGTATAGGCCTCCTCTTCGGAGATATGGGCTCCCAAAAAGCTCCAATGGACCAATGGAATAAAGCTTTTTACACAGAATTATTCAACCACCAGGTATATTAAAAATTTTTTTTAATATGATATATATCAAGTAGGTTCAAAGTATCCAAGAAAGTGTTGTGAATTACTAACAGCTTCAGAGACTGACACTCATGGTCCCTTTTTTTTAACGCCCTGTGTGATGTAAGAACTTTCGACAACGGTTTTTACATACCTTGAACTATTGACTAAAAATTAAGTACATTTCATTCATGTCGCTGATCTCAACCGTTTTCGAAAAAACATCATTTTATTTACACTCAGTCACTTCTCACGGGATAAATATGAAAAAGCGAAATTTTGAGGTTCAAAATTTAATCGGAACAAGGATGCATCTTTTATTGAAATACGCTAAATACATGGTGTATATGAAATGCCGTTTTCTCGAAAACGGTTAGGATTAGCGACATGAATGAAGAGTACTTAATTTTTAGTCAATTGTTAAAGATCTGTAAAAACCGTTGTACAAAGTTCTTATCATACAGGGCGTTAAAAAAATGGGGCCATGAGTGTCAGAGCTAGTCCGTCCCTGCAGCTAGGAGTAGTTCACAACACTTTCTAGGATAGTAATTTGAAGGGTCTTACCTGGTACACATCATATTAAAAGAAAATTTATATACCTGGTGGTTCAATAATTATGTGTAAAAAATTTGATTCCATTGGAGCTCTTTAGGAGCCCATATCTCCGAAGAGGAGGCCTATACGAAAGAGTTCATATGAACTTGTAGTATCCTTTTCAGTTGTTTTCTTTATATCCGGGAGATTTCCCTCATTTTCCCGGACACCCTGTATACTATGCTAATTGACCAAATGAATCAATATTTGGCGCATGGTCCAATACAATTAATTGCCTTCGGCGATTACACCTGTGACGAGTTTTATCTTCTAGGCCGCCTAGGGCTCAATAAAGCTTTAAACCGGTACTGAAAATGATATAAGCAATCACACTTTGAAATATTAGCTCGTCATTAAGGAAGCTCACTTTACAAATTAGCTTTTTAATTCAAAGAGAACTTACATTCTTATTAATAATTCCACAACTAAAATTGGCATATCCGTTATTTTGCTTTCGAGTCTTCTTTACCAGCTCTATAAAGTGCATACCTTTGTTTCCGTCATAATTTTCAACTTTTCGAGATTTCACAGTAAATTATTCAGAATCTTTAAACTTCATCCTACAAATCATCCGCGAATTCCGTGTGTTTTCTTCTTTGTTAGACCTGTTTTTCTTAGAGAACTTAAAAATATGAATTGTGAAGCTTTCAACGAGATGCATTAAAATGATGGAAATTCCGAGTGAAATAGTTGGAAAACCATAAATTATTTTATTACAGTGCGTTTACTGAAATATTGCGGCGGAATTAAGAATGTGCTTTTGGATAAATTTTTTTTTTTTATTTGGGAGACAAAATTTAGAATTTCTACACATTCAACAGGTCCCAAATCGATCCAACCCCAGCATACTAGTGCAATATACAGGGTGTTATGGAAATGACTTATTATATTTAAATAGGTGACTCCTAGGGTGTCCTAGAGAAAGTCAACATACTTTTCTTTTTAATTGAATATCTAAATACTAAGGTAAAAACCCTTTTTACCTATATACTGTAGCGCCGTTCCATCTAGATTCACTTAGCAACAATGTGGGTCACTAGAGTATAATAACAGTGATGTCAGATCACACCGCGTGTCTCGCGCTTGCTTGAATACCCTCCGCGCGCCACTATTGTTTCTTCAGTATGTTTCGAGACTCGGGGATGGATTGACGCTCTCGAGGGATCCACGTGCTTGACGCATACGCATTTTAAACGTTTTGTTAATTGTAGCATTACCCGATTTTTGTTCTGTTGTGAAATAATTCATAATAATAAATGTTGTGATGCGATTCAACTTTGTGTGACATTATTTACTGTTGGTTCTGTTGCAAAACATACTTTTTGTGTTTTATTTTTTTTATGGAATTTAATTATAAAACGGATTATTCTAAAATAAGATCGAACGTAAGAGAGTATGTACCTTAAAATTATAGTTCTTTTTCTAAAAAGTTTAAAAAAGAAGTGATAACGCTTGTCAAAGACGTTTTGTTGTCAAAAACTGAACACGTGTTCTGTGTTGCAATATGACAACACCATCTATAATGCGCTAACCTCTTTTGAACCTCGATACTGCCTTTGATTGAGAAGGTCCACAGTAGCGGCCACGTAAATTTTCAGATTTCATATAAAGTGTATATTTCGTACAATAATTCAAAGCGCCATTTAAGGTTATTTTTCTTCAATTTATTTTCATCTCAGGATTTGCCGGTTTAAATATAATAAGTCATTTTCATAATACCCTGTAGTTGTGTTTGCTCGTATACCGAACGATTGCTTATGCGTTTTTATAATGTAATGCCGATCATTTTAGAATATGGTCGTTCTTATTCAATACAGACAGTGGCGTATTCGGATTTTTTTCGGTGTGGGGTCGCTTAGAACGAAAATGCGCCGCAGACGAAATTTTTTAGGGCCACGGCCCACAATTCGGCAATAATTCATTTAGTTATTTGATTCCGTAAATTAAATAAATTAACCTTTGATATTTTTTATTTAATTTTTAAGACGATGTAGAGAAACTCATCTACTCCACTGGTTTAATAAACAAAAGTAAAATTTTTGTTTCGAACGTCTTCATCCCTCATGAACTAGGTAACCATCTTTCAATTTCAATTTATTTCAAATTAATAATAAAGATTTACAATAATTATTGATTCACAAAGTTTCTGGAATATATCGCAAAATATAACTGCACCTAGGTATGAGATACCTGTATGTGCAAGATTTTTATCACAGTTCATCACATTAACACGCGAAATGATACCTAATACGCAATACAAAAAGTCCAGGCCTAAAACCATCCGAAAAGCTGTTGATTCTGGAAATAAAATTGTGGAAAAAATCAGGAATAAGATTGTACAATTTAGGACCCAAATAGGGAACAAAATGCTGAGCATTACCATTTCTACAGAGAGTCCCATTAAATAAGTCATGTGTGTTCTCTTGAGTAGCATAGTTGTGAGATATATAGTTTAGCTCAAATTTATCGGTACAGTGAACAAAATTACACGCTGTAAGTATATACAATCCTTTGAGATTGGGTACATCCTCTGAATAAATTAGATTTGTTCGATATAATTTTGTTCTTTTTAAAATTATTTTAACTATATAGTTTTGAATTAGTCTAAGCTGTTCTAGGTGAGTATTATAAGCTCCTCCCCAGACAAGAAATCCATACCGTAGTAGTGGTTCAACAAGTGGTTTGTATATCATGATTAAAATTTGTACATAAAATTTCTTTGAGAATATAGAATTTAAAAATAAGACATCCAATTTTTTTGCAGCAAGTAGGGTTCGAATTTTAATCTTACTTCGATTTCATTGAAATTAGTTTTCTAGGCATTATGGATTCGACAAAAAATTTTTTTTTTGAAAACTTTAAAATACTGACTTTGAACCTAGCAAATATATAATTTTTACTAGATATTTATCTGAAATACCTATACTGGGAAATATGTAATATGCTGACGGTATCCGTCAACTAATTCCTAGTCACAATTATAAAACAACATAACCTCAAAATAATAGAAATATCTTCCCGTTTATGCTCTATTTCTAAAGTTTTATTCAAAAAGTACTATTTTATTTTTAATTCAATATAGTATTATACATATTACTTTATGTATACATATTTATAGTTACGGTAGACATTTCCTGGGTACTAATTGTTATTCCTGTCAGATTCTGTGTCGACACAATATTTGGTCCAATAGTATTATTATTTTATTATTTGTTCAATATTTTGAACCATAACTCAAAGTTTTGCATATTCTTCTTAAAAGTTTTTCTAGATTATTTTCTGCAATTTCTGACGGAGAACAACTTTCTATCTGACTCCTTTTTATTAACTTTAATAATATATTTATTTTTAAATATGGCGGATGGGAAGAAGCTTTGTTGTGTTCAATGGTTTCTATCATGGCATATTTGACACTTGTAACATTTTATTAAATTGTAAAAGTATTGCCAACCCAAAAAGAACTTATTAATTCAAATTGAAAAAATCTAGTATATTTTATAAAGTTTTTCAGACTTTAAAGACCCAAATAGAAAAAGTATTATAAAATACACGGTTCATAAGACAATTAGTTAGAGCACTTGTACTTTAGAGAACCGCTTCGCTGTCTTATGAAACTTGTATCTTAATATACTATACTACAATAATTTTACTAAGTATAGTGTTTTTGCATGTAACACCAGGTCCTAACCGATTAGACAGTCATGGGAATCGAACCAACAAACTCTCGTTCTATAGAGTTCCAGCGATTGACACATGGACCACAGAATTTTCGCAGTCGGTTTGTTATTTCTTTAAAATGATGCCGAAAATATAGAGTGCATACTTCTGTCTCAGACACGGTATTCTACTGTTCGAGATTTTATAGTAAATTATTCCAAATTCCTGGAGCCTTATCCTATAAATCATTCGTGACTGAATTTTGATGGAGCTCAGTGATTTCTCTCATATTTGTAATGTATTTTTCTCAAGAAAAATTGAAAATATGTTCTTAGTTTTCACTTTTCGTGTTCAAATTTGAATGTAATGCTTTAAAATTGATAAAATTACTTTTGGGAAAATTGCAGTATTTACTCCGTTTTATTTTTGAAAATCCTTCCTCGTAAAATAAAGGTTATGTTTGTAATAAACGTAAAATAACCACCAAATACAAAAGCAAACAGTTTATATGATAGTGCTAGTAGACCTCGACAAGCGAGTCTATAGCTACGACGTATTGGTAATGGGAAAACAATATCTTTTAAAACATGGCCGAGTCATGGGCGTGCTATTATTATCTTAATAATGTAATAATATATATTTTTTCATGGCATGAATATATTTGTATCGCCAGTGCAATATCTTAGGCCTTTCCTTTATTTTCGCTTATTTTGGCATTTTCGCCAATAAAATCCATTTGATTTCAACATGCACCTCAAAGTTTCACGGGAAAACGGAAACTTTTGTCACTTCTCAGCTGACGTAGCAACTTTTCAAGGTTGGAACCACTTTTAGTTCCAAAGAAAACTTTTGTATTGTTCTGCTAACAATGTCAAAGTCGAAACCTTCGATTTTTTCGACAGCAGAGAGACGGACCCTTTTTTGCCAGGAGATGACAACAATTGATCCGGCTTATTTTCTTTCCTTTCAATATCTTCTTTGTGAATGTTTTTAATTGCACCCACGCTTACTCCTGTATACATTGCGACCCTTTCTAGCTTTCGCTTAAGTGGCAATTTAAATGTATTAATTTGTGATTCCTCTTCACACACCCTGTACACATTGGCAATCATTTCACGGGTTTGACTATGAAGGGTTTTACCAGGGTATATTCATTCATTATCACAGTTTTAAAACAAACCATACCACTACGCAACTAGATTAAGCATATTGGACATCGCCGAACAACCACGCCGGCACAATGGGCGTGTCACTAGACGCGTGTCTTCGTCCTCTGTCTGGGATATAATTTATCAAATTAGCTCTAGCCACAGGTTACTCATGGTTACCATTGATATTGGACCATGTTGCCCTATTTTTAGATTAGAAGTATTTTAATAAAAAAATATTTAATTTTGCGTTTAAATAATAAAAACATTGAAACAATAATAGAATATTAGTTTCTTATATACTTATGACAATTTACTTTTAGGGTTTACTTGGTAACATGTTATTAAATTAAAATTTAATATATGTGACAACATTGTTAACCCAAGAAATTTTCTTGGCCACATTCCTTTTGTAGCTACAGATAAAGTTGTCATAAGATGTGTGATGTCATAGAAAAGTTGGCAATATGTACACATTTTACCTTAATAATAGTAAACATACAATTTTTCCGAAAATAGTTTAAAAATCGACCGATATTGATTAATTTTGAAAAATGGTGCTTTAAATTTCGTAATAAAATTGGTTGCATTACTATGGTCTTTGTCGTTAATATTGTGGGCGTTGACTTGGGTATTGACTTTTTTCTTTCAAAAATGTTATCAAAAATGTCAATATTTCCGAACGATTTTTGGAAAAATATATTATTTGACTCGTCATGTATAGTATCAAAGAAGGATGATGATAACAAGAACAACCAGTCCTATCAGTTCTTGTTATAATCATCATCCTTTTGTACTAGACATAGACAGCAGACAGCTTTTTATATAATTAGACTATTTTTAAACATTTATGCCAGGGGTTCCCAACTTTTTCCAGTTCGCGGCGCACTTAGTTGTTTACTCTTTTCTCGCGGTGCCCTACTTAAGATTAAAAAAAACTTCTTCGTTCTCTCGTTAGTGATCCCATAAGATTGAACATTTAAAAAATGTGACCCATAGTAATAAGAGGAGGAGAGACCGAAAAAAAATGTCGTTACTCTCCACGGCGCCCCAGGACGCCGAGTCCCACAGTTTGGGAACCCCTGATTTATGCGCCTCTTAATACCTTTAATCGTATTATTACACACATATATTTGTGTGTTTATTTACTTGATGATGTAAGCCATTTCATAGCAGTTTGTAGATAAAACACAATGACATGATAATAATAATTACCAGATATAAACATCTCAGTTTTATCTATTCGATTACTCTTAGTTTACCAGGTAGTCTGATTACTGTGATAATAGTCTATACACTTGTTTCCATAATGTCTACTTTTTCACTGAAAAAATATGCCGGTAAAGTCGCTGTAGTAACGGGTGCCTCCTCTGGAATAGGAAAGGCTATAACTGAAAATTTAGTGAAATCTGGCGTGAAGGTAAATATACTTCCGCATTTATTGAGTATTTTTTAAATTTAAGATCAGTGTAGTTTTACATTTAAGTTTAAAATGAAAAATAATAGAAAAATTATAATTAAGGTTTATTTATTTTCCTTCGAGAATTTCGATAGAAACCCATGCTACAAACGTAAACCAACAATTTTGGACGATTTAAGAAAGTAAGGTTAGGGATGTAAATTATGGCTATTTTCCTATATTCGTAAGGCCGTTTCATGCCCTGCAAGATAACCTGCAAGACTCAACACACTGCACACTCAAAATTTACAAGCTGTAAAATTATTCTAATGAATTTAGTAAAATTAAAATAATGTTACTACACAATGAAGTTCTATATCAGCAGCCCCGGATCTTGATTTTTTCGAGACGGGTAAAAAACTTAAAATTGTTGCCCATTTTTTATTATTGTATTTAAAAAAAAACATCGTGCTCGTGTTTGCCGTACATTTCGACCAGATTGGGCTATATACAGGATGTCCCAAAACTAATAGTACACTGTAAAACTGCAGATTCTTTTGGTAAAAATATTGCGATTTGGTCAAACATTGCTTGCTCAAAAGTTGATAATAACCGAGCTTTGTATATACAAGTGAAAATTTTATTCTCTATAATTTCCTGATTAACTCACTTTTTTGGGATTGCGGGTTTTTAGGATCGAGAAATTTGAATTTGTTAATTATTTTATTTTTATGTAGATTGTAAAGAGCGCTCGCTGTGGCACTCCTGGTATATAGAACCAAGTGCAACTTTCTTGCGCTTTAGTGTAATTAATTATATTCCTATTAAAAATATCAATTTTCTCATCACGTCTAACCAAAAATGTGTATCTTGTCAATGTAGCTCCGACCAACTGCTTTCGAGATTTTTTCATTTATAGTGTCTTTTAAAATATTGAAATACATAACATATAATTATGTTAGATATTAATAATTCTTACATTTTAGGTAATAGAATTTAGCTACAAATAATTCAGATTAGGTACAACAGGAGTTCTAACTGAACCAATATTTTTTAAAGTATTAATTATTTCAAAAAATAAGAAGTCTATACTTTTCAGGTGGTATTAATATCAAATACCAATTTATGGGAAATTTTCCCAGACCACCCGATGATACCTTATACCATAAAGACGTATTTAGTCTACACAGTAGCGACTACCGTCGATAATACGGCGTTAAGTTAGAGTCCTCTCTGATGATAGGTATGTACACCTACCCTGTACTGACGAGAACAAAAGAGTTCGAAACCGGTATGCAGGTGGTTCATCATCATCCTATCAATGGAAAAGGCTTCCTTTTCTTGGTAGTACCATTCAATCTGAAATAGTCTTTTAAAGTGCTACTGTGTAGACAAAATACGCCCTTGTTGTATAATGTATCATCGGGTGGTCTGGGAAATAATAATTTTCCCATACATTGGTATTTGATATTAATTATTTATTAATATTTAAAATATTCTAAAAGGTTCAAACTACAAAGAAATTAAAAGAAACCAGACCAGCAATGAAAATATTTATAAGTTAAATAAAGATTTTATTGTTACATAAATAAACTATCAAGAAAATATTTGTTTTTGACAATATTTTTTGTCATATTTTGAAAATGGGCACTATGAATGCAAAAATATCGAACACCATTGCTCGGAGCGACATTGGCACGATATAAACACCATTTTTGGGTAAATGTAATGAGAAAATTGATATTTTTAATAAACACATAAATACACTAAAGCGCAAAAGAGTTACACTTGTTGCTATGTTCCCAGAGTACTTCAGCGAAGGCTCTCTACAATATACATTAAAATTATTAACAGATTCAAATTTCTCGGCCCAAAAATCCCCCAAGCCAAAAATATTATGCTAGAATATTAGTTAAAAAGTAAGTTAATTAGGAAATAAATTTTCACTGGACACCTTGTATCACGATTTACCCAAAAAATCTGAAGTTTTACTGTGTACTATTACTTTTGGGACACTCTCCATAAGATTTTTAACAAAACCGCAATTTGGACGATATTATGAATAGTTTATAATTGTTGATTAATAATTGGGTACGGCGTGACGCCCGGGGTCCTACAACTGTCAAACTTGACCACTGAAGTTGCCGGCCGGGGCATGGGCACCATCTTGAACAATTAGGTCCAGGCTAATGGTTCCATATTAGTACAATACTTTATAATTTGACGTAGGTGGCAGCATTAGCAAGAAGAATAGATCGTTTGGAAGAACTAGCCAAAGAACTTGCTGGTGAACAGGGCAAGGTTTACCCTTTCCAATGCGATGTTGCAAAAGAAGAGGATATTTTAGAAACATTTAAAAAAATTACAAGCCAATTGGGTCCTATTTATATATTAGTAAATAACGCTGGAACATCTCCCAAGACTGATGTTATAAATGGGGATTATCAAAAATGGAAGACAATATTAGGTAACCTATATCAATTTTGTGTCATTTACTTTAAGAATACAGTGCCTTTCAACTGAGAAAAACCGTTTCTTGTCTTATCACAGGTTAAAACACCATCAGGCTAGTTTACCTCTGATATACCCTTAAGTTAACTAACTTAAATTAACAATTAATTATCACTTCCGGTCTACTAATTCAATAAATACTAATTAAAGTCCTTACCCTACATCTTAAGGAATGACAATAATAAAGAGAAAATTTAACTTTAAATATACTTTCAAATATATTGTTTCACTTCTGAATTATTTAAATTGTCGAAACTGGATTACTTTTAACAGTAGTGTTAAAATAAATACAAAGATATTTTTAACTATTATTATTAACGTTTATGGTATAGGAGCAACAATATGAATTCTGTAGTTTCACTGGTCTAGGTTTTGTTGTCATTTTATATGTTTGTGGTGGAAATGGACACAATAGTACTAGAGAAAGATGTAGTAAGAAAGCTTCTAGCAATATCTTCTTATTTTCCAGAAAGTTTTTTATATATTATGTCGTCTTTTGATGGTTCTTATAGGTTCGCATCAGAGTCTGTCAAACTTGAGATATGGAATCTTCAAGAATTCTTCTTTAGCAGACATTTAACCGAAACTATTGATACCAACTGAATTTCTGGTATATTTGTTATTGATATATTTGATAATATATGCGATATCCGATATCTGACGGCCGAAGACTTCTGTATTTTCTATACAAATTCAAATAAAATGGCTCAACTACAGTAAAAGTTCGGGAAACATGGATTTTGTCTCTGGAATATTCACCACTAATGTAGAATCCAAATATTCGATGTGGTCGATTGTCCAATGGCACAGCTCTTTTCTGCGACAAACACCAATTATATAACCGATATATTGGCTACTTTAATCATTTCATGGTTCGAAGGTTATATCACTCGCTACGCTTTTTATTAGTGTTGTGATCGCTCGAGCGAAAAACCGCTTGATTACTCGATTATTGAAATAACCGACATCGCTCGATTATTAAAAAAAAACGCTCGAGTTATCTATTAAGGCGAAAACCGTCGCTAGTCACTTATTATCTTTCACTCGATACCCGAGCTTCGCTTGACGCCGACGGAAATGTACCGCTGTAGTGTGATCGAGTTAAAAAACTGCTCGTATATTCGAGCAGTTTTTCGCTCGATAGGAAATACTCTAGTTATAAATTCAGGCGAAAAACCGAAAAATATCGCCTGTTGATAACCGACCTTCGTTATACGCGCCGCGCCATCCGATTGGCGACGTTCCAGTTTGATGTTGAGCAGATAATACGACATACGTCTTTCTTAAAGGCACATAAACGAGAAGGTGCATATAAAAAAGTATGCCAAGTCCCTTAGCGGAGTCATCGCGACATGAGTTTCGTAAAGTTTTGTTTTAACTGGCTAGCCAGCGGAGTAGTTTAGTTCTCCGATTGTAAATATTAAAAAAGTAAAGGATATAATTTTTAAATTTTTATTTACTATAAACCGAGAAAACTTCTCAAAAATAACATAATAATAGAAATTGTTAAAAAATAGCAAAACGAACAAAATGCTTAACAAAATATATAGAAAAATTCGTTGGTAATCTTATAGTAAACATTTTTAAATCTACACAGGAACTTTTTTTTATTAAACTCAATAAGACTTCTTAAAAATAACATACATTATAGAAAATGTTAATGGAAAATAAGAAAACGAGCAAAATAGTTAACAAAACATAGGTATCGACAAATTTTTTTGTAACCAAAAGTAAACATTCTTAAATTTAAACAGGAACTTTTAGGTAACTATAAACTATAAATGAATTTAAAAACATTTAAAAAAATAATAACCAATTTTCTTACTTTGCCAGTCGCGTAACTAAACCTAAATTTTTGAAGGGCACACAGTGGGCACCTGATAATTTAAAGTGGAAGAATTTGACAAGCTATTTTAAATATCTACTTATTTTATGCTCGTAAATTGAGAAAGATGTGAAGAAAAATAACTCTTGGTAATACTTTTTGTTTGGGTTAAAAAAAGCATAATAATAAACCCGAACAATAAATACATATTTGGGTGATTTTTTGTAGTTTTTTTGTTTGGTATCGAGACACGTGGTCAAAATTTATTATTCACAAATAAATAAATTTCTGGAATTTTTTTGGTGGCTACTACAATTTTTTAGCTAAACCTGTGCCCGCCCGTAGTTACGTGCCTGCTAAATACCCTACCTGATCACATGTAAACGTCTAAGCTGCCGGTGGAGCAGTCGGTGACGTCATCGCTTGGTGAAATGGAATTTAAAGCGATTCACTCGATTATTAAAATCGCTCGAGTATCAAGTACTCGATTATTAAAATCATCGGTTTTTCCCAACACTACTTTTTATCCAATTTCCCTTCTTATAAAATGAAATGACACTTTCAACATTAATGTCATAAATAACTATTATTATGGTTAACTGTATGAAATGCTTCACATAAATCTAGATATAATAAACACTTTCCATTATTATCAACGTCGTACTGAATATTTGTAAGAACATCAGCTACAGTCATTTCTGTGTTTCCAAATTTACGAAGGCCATACACTGATACGTAAAACAATTCTTTGATTACAAACTATGTCTTCATTGTTCGTGATTTTTTCTAAAATGATCGAAAATACCGATAAAACTCATATGGACTTGGAATTATCGTTGCATTGCAGTTGATTTTTCTAGCCTAGTTTTAAAATTGGGACAGAGGAACAATATTTTTATAAACTATAATTCTACCTATCCTGCAATAGCACCCCCCCCCCCCCTAAATACGTAAGACTTATCAAATATTATGTTTTAGATGTGAATGTATTGGGTGTAGCTGCTTGCTCAAGGGAGGCTATTCGTAATATGAAAGAGAATAATATTACAGGTCATATTATTAATATTAATAGTACACTTGGACATGTCATTGGTAATCATGCAGGACTGAGCGTTTATCCAGCTAGTAAGTTTGCAATCACCGCTTTAACCGAGACCTTGCGACTAGAAATTAATAGGGAAAAACTGCCAATTAAAATTACGGTAAGGATTAGATTCGAAAGATGACTGTCCATAACTTTCGCTTCATTCACAATGAATATTGCTTAAACAAATAAACGAAAATTCCAAAATGGCTTAATAGTTATTAGAAAGTCTTTAGAAAGACAATTTCTTCAAGATTTACTTCTCAATATCAAATAGGATATGAATGAAACCATTTTGTAAATGAGGTCTTCATTAAATATTAGTTACCTGATATACATTGACTAGCAAACCTTAAAGATAAACAATTGGATGCATTACTTTCATTAGGGCCAATGGAATTGATTACAGAATAATTCCTAGTATTTGGCGGCTTGATTCGAAATTGACCGACAAAAAAAACTGATATTTTATTTGTATATACCAACCGTCTATTCTACCTACTATCTCGAATGGTAATGTGGCAAAAAATTACGAATGCTTCTCTGTATTCTTGATCCATATGCAGATTTTATTGTCAAAAGTGATCATACAAAAACTTTGACATTTGTGCAAGTTCGTAACTCTGCCAAATATTAACAAAACCCTTTAATTTTGATAATAATTGGGATATTGAAAAGGTTAACCCAAATGGAACACATTAGAGTAAAAAAACCATTAGATGAAGTACCTTTGAATAAATATAGATATCTTGTCAAGATTACGCTACATTCGCAAACCCATAATACAAAGTTTACAAGGTTATAACCTCCGTAAAAAGAAACTAGAGGAAAGATAGTATTTTTTTAAAAATATAGATAATAATTCTTTCTCATTTCCAATCATAATTTATTAATAGATATTTACATATATTTTTAGAGCATTAGCCCTGGATATGTCAGGACTGAATTTATTCAAGTAAATCATAATATACCCGATGCCGTTGCTAAACAATTACCTGGTTTAGAAGCTACAGATCTTGCCGATGCAGCATTTTATGTATTGTCTAGTCCGGACCATGTAAATGTAAGTAATTTAATTAAAGTAAACATTATAACTTAGGCTAACATTATTATTAAGCTGTTAAGATAAGACTATCAGCCTGTGCTGACAATACAGTGACGGTTCGGGTGGCAATCACTGGAACCTCTAGGACGAGAATTCGTAGATTCAAACGCAAGTCATGTCGTTCCTGTCCGGCGTCATGCCAAAAATAGGGATATTAATGTCATCCCTAGCCCATACACGCCTGTAACCAGGCCGGATGAGATTGGATATCTCGTGAGGTACGGGGGATTGTACGCACTCCCGAATCGACAGGTCATACATTAATACGAAGAGTTGAGAGAGAGAAAAAATGGCAATATAACGACAATTATTAATTTTTCGGGTTTGTTCGGGTTTGTTATATAACTTCCTTAATATTGATGCTAGACCCATCGAGTTTGAATTAATATTAAGAGAAGAATCAAATTGGTTATAATGTACTTTATTTAACAGCAGGCAGGTAGAGTTTAGCAGGTGTAGAATAAACCAATACTTTATTGCTATTAAAAAATTGGCGCTGTTTCGACCATTATTGGGTTTACATCCAGGCTGTGTACTATATTCTTTCTGGGTTAGAAATGTCATCGAACTATATTATTGAGATGTGTATCTAGTATTTTGGGTTTCATTTCAGATACTGGAACTAACTCTCAAGGTTCAAGGGGAATAGACGATATAAATAATTATTTATTACTTACTGATATATTTCTGTTATAATATAATATATGTCATATTCCTGTAATATGTAGCTACGTACAATGTGTAACTGACTAACAGGCTGGTATGTAGTTTGTGTAATTTTTAAATAAATATGTTTTATGTATAAATTTGAAGTCTTATTACTTATTTCTTTCTTACTTATACTGTACAGAGTCATCCAACCTAGGGTGGTACCTACACAGGGCTTCCCAAAAGCCCCACATTCAAAAATCAAGATACTAAAGATACTGTACAGAGTCATCCAGCACTGGACACTTATAATAAGTACAATACTCTTCTTTCATTTACACTGTAAACATTAAAAATATAATTTCATCTTTCTCTTTTTCTTCTGGCATGGAGTGGACACTAATTATACTTACCTTTACGAATGTTTTGATCATGCACATAAATTCTACAATAGAACATCACATCTCCTCTCCTCGAGGGCTTGCAGTATACTAGAAGGAATGCCATAAATATGGTCACAAAAGCAGAGTATTGGCAAAACAGATATAGTCCTTTAATTCATCGTTGTTGTACTGTAATTATTTTTACTAGTAACCATCTACTTACACACTTTCTACTTGATCAGTAAGAATCTAATAACACACACTGTAATGTTAGAAGCCGATCGTTGTACATAAGAACGTTACGCAATGATTATGACGTAATATATACAGGGTGTTATTGAAATGACTTATTATATTTAAATGGGTGACTCCTTGGGTGTCCTAGAGCAAGTCTACATACATTTTTTTTTAATCGAATATCTAAGTACTAAGGTAAAAACCCTTTTTACCTACATACTGTCGCCCCGTTCCATCTGGATTCACTTAGCAACAATGTTGGTCACTAGAGTATACTAACAGTGTTGTCAGATCACACCGCGTGTCTATAATTCATAATAATAAATGTTGTGATGTGATTTAAAATTTTTGTAATATAATCTACTGTTGGTTCTGTTGGTTTCGGTTGGTTGGTTTTTGTGGTTTATTTTTTTATGGAATTTAATTATAAAACGGATTATTTTAAAATAGGATCGAAGGTAAGAGAGTATGTACCTTAAAATTGTAATTTTCTTTGTATAAAAAGTTTGAAAAAGAAGTGATAGCGCGCGTCAAAGACGTCTTGTTATCAAAAATTGAACACGTGCGTTTAGGATTATCTGTTGCAATATGACAACATTGCATATAATGCGCTAACCTCTTTTGAACCTGGAGACTGCCTCAATAAAATATAGATTGCGAAGGGCCTCAGGAGCGGCCACGTAAATTTTGAGATTGCATATAAAGTGTATATTTCGCTTAATAATTCAGAACGCCATTTATGATTATTTTTCTTCAATTTATTTTCATCTCGGGATTTGCCGGTTTAAATATAATAGGTCATTTCCATAACACCCGTATATTACGTAAGAGTTCCACAAATCACATTACCCGTGATATGCCAAAACCGTGAATGTTTCCAATAGATTTTATGCAAAGTTGGCTGTGAAATTCATCGCGTCGCCTTGACATCGTAAATATCAGGCAGTTTTAAACGTCAATAATTTTAATATGGATATTATTTTTGGGTACATTAATAAAGAATGAGTGAGTACGATATTCAGATTGAGGGAACGCCACGGAAAATTACAAGCTGCATCCGCATCAAATAATTTATTACTGGAAAAATCCAGAGAGTGGTATGAGAAACTGTATCAAAAACTTATTTATGTTGATATAATATAACCGATGGTCGTGGTTCGGAGCCCACCTTAAGCCCTTCGGGAATGGCCCTAGCTGGCGAACGGTGAGGGAAAAATTGAGAAAAATAATAAAATTTTTAAATATTATATGGGACGCCAATGAAAATTTTGTCCACAAAACTTATTTTACTCTGTGATAATCTAAAATACACATTGTTGATCATTGTTCAAGTGACCTCGATGTAAATTGTTGAAAAAAAATTAATTGCAGGTATTTAATCATATAAATATCATTTATCAAAACCATTATTGTTATTAATTCAGTATACGAACCGCTGTACTCGTAAAATAAACACTTAGCAGACAATAAAATGGCTCCATTTTCACTGGATAAATATGTTGGTAAAGTGGCGGTGGTGACTGGTGCTTCTGCTGGAATAGGAAAAGCAATAACTGAAACTTTAGTAAAATCCGGTATAAAGGTAAGAACAAATGATTTATATTTACGGAGATAAGATATTTGTAAATTTGTTTCATAAAATGATTTTTAAACTATTTAAATTTTTTTATGCTCACAAGCACTATAGGAGAATGCTTTAAGGCACTAGAACAAACCGGACTTTGGGAATGTCGATCCATAAGGATGACGTCCACCACATGAAAGAATTCTTAAATAATGAAGTTCGAGGAGTATTAAGCTTAACCACATATGGATGGGCGGCAGTGATTCCTCGTGTATTTTTGTTATTCACCGCTCTGGGCAGAATTAAGAAGGCAAGGTTAGCCGAGCATTTTCCTTTGAAATATTCGTAAAAGAGAGTCAAATCACCAACCTGTCTTCGATGTTCCAGATTGTCGAGGCTCTTTGTCAGCTTGTGGTCTTCGATCAGCCGAATGGCTTTCCTTTCGATGGTATCCAGTAGCCGAAGAGTATGTTGGTCGATCCTGGGTTTTGTATAGTGTCAAAAGTTGTTGAGGTGTGTACAACTTTTTGGTCCGGAAGAGTACACAAAGTTTTGGTGAAACTACTTTGGCGATTGCCACAACGTGGTTATGCTAAGACATATTTCCTCCCAGATTGACGCCCAGCAAATTAATAGATGAAGCCAGTGTAATTGCGTGTCCTGCCATGACTATATCTGGTTCTGTAATGTTAACCTTTTTAGAAAAAACTGCTACCTGGGTTTTCTTAGCGTTAAATTCGACTTGGTTACTGTCACCCCAAGCCAAAATTTCTTTTAGGTCTTTGTTGAGCTGTGATACTGCATGCTGTCTGTGAAGATGTGGGTCGGCAGCCGATGTCTGTGCATTCAAAGAGGAAGATGAGACAAGTGTGCTATCGTCAGCAAACATAAATATTGGATATTCAGTTTTTACTAGAAGGTCGTTAATGTAGAGTAAGAAGAGGGTGGGAGACAATATGGACCCTTGAGAAACACCGGCATTGATGTATTGGCATTGAAATGTATGGCAAGCATTGAACTAACGGGTTATTGGTTACATAATCTCAACATAATTATTAAATAACATAGGAATACCTTAGGGAATTATTATTATAGTGCCAAAACTTTTTGTTTTATAGATTAATGACATGCCATTAGCCTTAAAACTGTAAAATGCAACTAGACTACACCAATTAATTCGAATCGAAAATTAAAAAATTTACGCCTTAATTAATAAGCTATTATTTCGTGAATGATGAACCAATTTGAATATTTTACCACTTTCCAAACTCCTCGTTATGTAATATACTATTTCCTAATGTCCTTCCTAACAAATATATCGGGCCTTGACCTAAAAATTTTGATCCTACGTGGTCGATACATATTCCGTTAGTGCTTTTCTGTCTATGTTCAAGAATTATTCTGATTCTAGTATGATTTTAGTCTATATGGGCTCATGGTATAATGACACAAGGTATGATATCTAGACATCTGTCGCGCACAGTGCCGTCACGTTGATAGTCGTTTATAAATTTCTTATGGAGATTTATATTGCTGTTAGAGTTTTTATTTCTCTTATATTACTTTCATAACATTACAGCTAAAATACCACTAAAATAGGACAAAATTCCGGCAAACTTTTGAAACATCCATTGAAACCATGCGGGAAGTTGTCGTGCCGCTTGGTGTCTGACGTCATGCGAATACATAAGCCACGCCTCCCTCTGCGTGGTATCTTACCTAGTCCTATTCATACCTTGATATGGGTTGTACAAGTTTTCAAAATATTTCATTAAAATATGCAGTGTTGCTTAAAAGTTATAATCCAAAATTTAAATCATCAGGTATGTCTTGGGGGTTCGATATTTTTGTTAGGAGGAACATTGGGAAAAATTATTATATACACTACTGTTAATATTTTGACCTCCCCGGTATGCTGGCGAACTATTGCCGGACATCCTGTATCTCGAAGGAGTTACAGAAAACGTCTTATTGAATTTTGTATTTTGTTTCAATATAATAGGTTGCAGCTTTAGCTAGAAGAGTTGAACGTTTAGAAGAACTAGCCCAAGAACACACTGGCGAAAAAGGCAAGATTCATCCATTTAAATGTGACCTTGCGAGCGAGGAAGAAATACTGGAAACATTCAAAAAAATTACAAGCGAATTGGGACCTATCCACATTATGGTAAATAATGCTGGGGTATCTCATAACACCAATATTATTGACGGAAATACGGAAATGTGGAAATCTATTTTAGGTAAATAAAGTTATGCATGGTGAGAAATCCATAGTAAGTCCATTGGCGCACCCTGGACTCAATCCTGGGAGGATCACACTATATTTAAAGAGGGGGGTGCGCAAAATATCCAACTATATTACATAGATCATGTGATAAATAATAATAAATAATTGCTGCAAAAACATGTCAATTGCTTAAAAATATGACTGGAAATAAAAAATATATCGGACCTAGTTTGTTCGGGTTTGCTGCGAATTCTTTTTTTAAAATCTAAAATCATTAAAATCTGGAATTATTCCTATAAATCGGTAAAAATCATTAATTTTCGTTGAATTGGTCTTCATATCGATAGAATTACTGAAAAATTGATAGATTCGCAACAACACCGACCTATATCTATGGATAGCCAAATTTTGAAACAAAGGTGGCAAATTTATGGCCTCGCACATGTTATCAAAGCTGCTCGTCATATGTCATGCGCAATGCTGACTGATAAACTATTTACCTTATCAGACGAACAGGACCGTACTTCGCCCTTAATGAAAATTATTACACGGCAATATTTTGGAACATCAAGACCTTCTTTACTGGGAAATAAACACTCTATTATCTCGCATAAAAGAATGCATTGCGGCCATCACTGAAAAGTCACTTTTAGAATTAATTTCGATATCTATTGTTCACGTATCGATAGGTTTTTACTATCGTTACATTCCTACGACTGATTTTGGTTCTGTACGGTCATCGTTGGTTTACAACCAAACCATCACCAATACGGCGGGGTTGCCCATATGGCGGCGATAACATTGTGCGCAAGACAACCGACGATCGGTAAACGATGCGCACCAACCCATTTTTTCACTCATAAATTTTAACTTTTTACTGCGCATCCTGTATCCAGTCTAAATTCTCGTTCCTTGTGGCATCAATAACACAAAAAAAATGTTTTCATTTGCAAAACAATAAAGGTCCATTTATACAGGGTGTTCCTTAATGACGTGCTAATATTTCAGGGTGTGATTCCTTAGGTCATTTTATTAAGAAAAGTTCATATGAACATATGTCGGAAACGGCTTAAATTTTTTTCTATACAGGGTGTTGAATTTTTATTTTTTAAATTTTTTAATATCTCCGAAAGAACTTTAGATATTATTTTCAATTTCGGTATCTGTTAATAGGATATAGAACCAGACATTTTAGTTAGACAAGTTATTCAATTGTTCCACCAGTGGTGTCCCTGCAAACATGTCCTCTGATATTTTTTACAAAAAATATGCTAGGTGGTGATTAGCCTGGTCAATTCTACATGAAAATGGTCTCTTGAGTTTTTCTCGTCAGATGCACCGTTCTTGATTAAAACAACCAAAGTTCATATTGAAACTCATTGGTAAAATAACTAATGATAAATTTTGTATTATAAAAATTGTTGGACTGGCCAATTCGATGAGAAGACAGGCGGAAGCGTGCCTTTTAAGTAAAGGTGGCCATTTCCAACAATTTTTATGAAACAAAATTTATCATTAATTATTTTATCAATGTTAACAATAATGAGTTTCAATATGAATTTAGTGGTTTTAATCAAGAACGGTATAACTGACGAGAAAAACTCAGGAGACCATTTTCATGTAGAATTGACCAGGCTAATCAGAAAAAATATCCACATTGAAAAATGTCAGTGGCGTACCATCTTCCTTGTAAAAATATCAGAAGACATGTTTGCCGGAACGCCACTGTAGGAACAATTCCATAACTTTTCTAACTAAAATGTGTGGTTCTATATCCTATTAACACATACCGAAATTTAAATTAATATCTAAAGTACTTTCGGAGATATTATAAAATAACCATTTATAAAATAAAAATTCAAGACCCTGTAGCAAAAAATTTAAGCCGTTGCGGACATATTATGTTCATATTAACTTTTCTTTATAAAATGACCTAAGGAATCACACCCTGATATATTAGCACGTCATTATGGAACACCCTGTATAGTTGAAGTTCAGTTGAGTTCAATTACACTGCGCTCGCAGTTGCAGTCCGCTAACGTTCGCGGGGAACCAATATTTGATTTATAAACTTCGCGGATCATTGTTCATTTCATTAGCCAATCTATCACGACCAATAGCGTGCTGGAATTTTTAACTTCACATGGCATTTTCTCGCTCTCCATTTTAAAATATCAAATAAAACATAGCAATTTTTAAATTAGTACAAAAACAACTGTACTTTCTCCGCGAGGAAGGTTAAAAATTAATTTATAACCCTATAAAGACTAGAAAATGGCGGCGTCACCTCCTGCATGGCTTTTATCTGTCAGCGATCACGTGGTTCACCTTTTGCATTCTACTGGTTAAAAGTCGAACTGCAGCCAACGGCAGTAACAAAGGATACAACTTGGCATCCCTCAACGTCGCCCAGCGTACTTTAACTGACTCGAACGAACCCTGGCGGAGTCTATAAATGATCTGGCATTCCTTCATTTGTCCAAGTCGAACAACACCTGGCGGAACTGAACTCAACTGCGCGCCACTGAACTGAACTGCAACGATAAAGTTTATGAAAAATGGCACTTAACAAAACAAGAAAATAATTTTAAGGTTAGCTTATTCTCATCGAATGACAGGACGGCACATCACCCATAAGATAGAAGTGGGGATGTCGCTCGCGATAACCGTAGCTCCGAGAACGAGTCTTTATCATATTCTTTATATTCTAGATACAAATGTACTGGCAGTAGCAATATGTTCGCGAGAAGCCATTCGCAGTATGAAAGGAAACAACATTAAAGGGCACATCATCAACATTAACAGTGAAGCTGGACATAGATCTGTAGATTATCCAAATCTTAGCCTGTATTCAGCGAGCAAATTTGCTCTTACTGCATTAACCGAAACCTTGCGACTTGAAATTAATAGAGAAAAATTACCAATAAAAATTACGGTAAGTAAGTCACTCAAGTTATTCCACCGACCTATATCTATGGATGGAACCAGCACCAATACGGCGGGATTGCCTATATGATGGCGACAATATTGTGCGCAAAGCCACCGACGAGCAACGTTTAAAAATATGACCGGTAAATCGTGCGCATCAACCCATTTTTTCACTCATAAAATTTAACTTTAACTGCGAATCCCATAAGTTGAACGTATTCATAGTTATAGGTCGGTGGGTTAATGCAGATTGAGGTAGTCATTTTATTTAGAAGCAGAACTATCATTGTTGTAATTCCTGTTAGTCTTCAAAATAAGAAATTGTTCTAATAACGTTTTGGTACATGTATTATTGCGATAGCATCCTCAATACCGCCATCCAACATATCGTCATCTTAGAATGACACTATTGTAAATAGCATTTTTGTCACATATGACTTTTCACTATGACATAAGGATATGTCGATATATCTATGGAATATATAATTCCAAAGTCATAAGATCAAAGTTGCGAAATTGCATAGTTGTATGAAGTATAACAAAGATACCATGATTTAATTACTAAATGGAATGTATGAAATAATACGCTATTGTATTTCTATTCATATCATTACTTACTAGACGGCGCTGAAGTGACACTTTTTAAATGATTTCTTGGATTAAATTTAAAACGGTTTAGTGCCCAAACTAAGCAACTTTGTACTAAGATAAGTTTCCTCAATTTTGGTCTAAGGAATTATGTAATGAGCTTTTTTACAGACCTTTTAGAGCTATGCTGTCACTTAATTTTTTGGTGAAAACTACTGCAAATTTTTAAAATGTAAATTTCTCGAAAACCCTCGGAGGAATCGAATCTTATCAAGGAGACCTTTTTTATAGCAAATGAGTAGGTTGATTCGAATTTTGTACCCAAACCCCTCTTGTTCGATTGGCGTAGAAATCTGAAACAAGCAATTTGTAAATAACCCAGGTTCAACGCCCATCGATTGATATTATTCAGAATTGTGACTTGAGTTTTTTTGCCCCATAAAGCTATGCCAACGTATCAAATTGCGACAAAATAGTACGAGCAGTTTTTGAATTAATCCGGAAAAACGGTTTTAAAATTGTCCTCTCAGCGCCGTCTTGTGCCCAAACTAAGCAACTTTGTACCAAGGTAAGTCTACTTAAATCGGCTAATTTTAGTCTGAAGAATATGTAGTAGGTTTTTGTAAAGACCTTTTACAGACACCCTGTATATGTCCAAGTGAGGGAACCATATCAGTATCAGTTTCATTTTACGAGATTAAATCAGATGCAATAATAAACTAGTTGTTTTCGTTGCTCGACTTAAAAATATAATTGTTGTGTATTTCATCATTTCAGAGTATCAGCCCTGGTTATGTTAAAACCGAATTCGCAAAAGCTAATTTTGATATGCCAGAGGAATTGACTAAAAGCATGCCCGGATTGGAATCTGAAGACCTTGCCAATGCAACTGTGTATGCTTTATCGACTCCTGATCATGTAAATGTAAGTATATTTTATCAATAAACTCTAAAACAAACTTTTAAACGACGAGCAAGGAAATTATCAGTTCGACCAGCATTGGATTGGAGGGAACTTTGTAGAGACGTTTTTTTTTCAAAAATATTTCGTCGTATCTCAACTTCGGGGTTCTTGAAGTCAAATCAATTTTGAATAAAAAATTTCAAGCACAAATACTGGGGTGGTGAAATAACTTTTTTCTATTTTGGGTTGCATAATGGTTACATTATGAATTGCAAAAAAATTGAATAACCTGCCACATTATGAAACTGAAATTTAATTTTTTTATGCTGGCAGCAAGTAGGGTTCGAATTTTAGACTTACTTCGATTTCGTTGAAATTAGCTTTCTAGACATTATGGATTCGACAAAAAATTTTTATAGAAAACTTTAAAATACTAACCGCTAACCTTGCAAATAGATCATTTTTACTAGATATTTATGTGAAATACCCATACTCGGAAATATATAACATGCTGTGTCCGTCAACTAATTTCTAGTCACAACTATAAAACAACATAACCTAATAATAATAAAAATATTCTCCAGTTTATGCTATATTTCTTTAGTTTTATTCGATAAAGTATTATTTTTATTTCAATAGTATTATACATATATACATATTTATAGTTACTGTATAGACATTTCCTGGGCATTAATTGTTATTCCTGTTAGATTCTGTGTCGACACAATATTTTGTTCAATAGTATTATTTATTATTTTGTTCAATATTTTGAACTTTGTTCTGCTCGCACCATAACTCAAAGTTTTGCATATTCTTTTTAAGAGTTTTTATTAACTTTAATAATATATTTATTTTTAATTATGACAGATGGGAAGAAGCTTTGTTGTATTCAATTGTTTCTATCATGGCATATTTGATACTTGTAACATTATGAAATTGTAAAAGTATTGAAAATCCAAAAAGAAAATATTAATTCAAATGGAAAAAATCCACTATATTTTTTAAAGTTTTTCAGACTTTAAAGACCCAAATAGAGAAAGTATTATAAAATACACGGTTCATAAGACAATTAGAGCACTTGTACTTTAGAAAACTACCCGCTTCGCGGGTCGTTTTCTAAATTAAATGCGTGCTCTAAGATAATGTCTTATGAAATTTGTATCTTAATATACATTATTAAATTTATGAACATTTCAAACTGACATTGTTAAGCCAATCAAAAACTTGTTTTTTGTTGGTTACCATGGAAACCCAAAATATTTCCGGAAATATTCATTCTCCAGGTTATATACAATGGACGATTTTAATGACTGATGATTGATGATTATATACAATGGACGATTTGTGTCAAAATAATGACACATGGCATCGACTGACTTGAATTCTTTAATTAAAATTTATTTTTTTCATGTGAAATTTGCTTACTGAATCCCCACGTCCCTGAATAATAACGGGAAATTTTTTTACATTCACAATTGTTTCAAAAATTATCCCTAGATGAGGACGAGGTATAATTTTTTCAAATCATTCGTGAGCTCGAAAAAATTTACAGTAGGTAATAATTCATAATCCTAGGAAGATTATCAGTGAATATTTCCCTCATGCATAAAATTCTACCAAACAAGCATGCAATTTATACAGAACTACAGTTAATTCTATAAATCGTCAAGAATTACAGCCATAATTCAATTCACATAGGGTGTAAGGGAAAATGTGGGAAATCTCCCGTATATGAAGAAAACAAGTGAAAAGAGTACTACAAGTTCATATAAACTCAGCTGCTAAACTGCCGAATACACTAAAAAATTAACCAGCTAATTCGGCAAATGGCGGTGTTGCCTAACGAAAACCACATTCGTTTAGTTTCTTTCTTTTTTGGAAGAAGAGCCCTAATCCCTCGTGCTCTTTTAACTTTAACGAAAAATAAAGGAAACAAAGTCATGCAGTTTTTACTCAAGACTGCCCTTTTGCGGAATTATCTGCCATTTTGGTATGACGTACCATAGAACCGGCTTCCAAAAATGCACGAACAAGTATGAAATACAACAAATTCTCAATAAAAATACGTAGGTAATATTTTAGTTTCAAGCTTCTTATACTATTCTCTATTTGTTTCAGATAAAAGAAATTGAGCTTGGCGTTCAAGGGACGAAATAAATAATAATGAGGTGATTTTGACAGAAGACATCTCAACACAATTAAGTAACATATTATTTTGATTGAGTTACTTTCATGTACATATATCTAATAATAAAAGTATTTGTGAAAAATACAATTGGGTAAATAAACAAGATTTTTCAATTTAATTTGAGATATAGGATCCTTTCCTACGATATTTTTAACTTATGAGTTCAATTAAGAGCATTTATCAGTGGACCGCGTGGTTATTGAACAATGAAATTATGTTAACCCTAAACTTCAGGTAGTTGGGCTCGAAAAACGGGTATTTAGTAGTGATAAGGTACTCGACTGCAAGAATCGAGGATGAACTCGATTCTTTAAAGTACTCGCTGTACTCGGACATTCGTCTCGAGATCCGAATACGAAATTATTGTAGACAAACGACAATACACACTAGGTCGAGTTCTCTTTATTAATAATGATAATAATAATAATAATAATGTTTATTTAAATCCCAACGAGCTTTCACAGTCCATTACAGGGAATATTAATAACAAAGAACATAAATAATAATAATTATTAAAATGTAAACTAATCAACATGAAATACAAAAAAAAAATTATAAATGGTTTTTATTAATTAATTAATTTCAAAAACTTTTCAATACTTTAGGTAACGTATTATAAATATTTATTCCATCAAATAAAATTGATTTCCTCGCTATGTCACTTTTAATTTGATTTTTTTTTTAACTTTTCAATATTTCTGGTATTATGATTGTGTATATCAGTTGATTTTACAAAATTTGTTGTTTAATTTTATTTTTTATACCCATATACATATTTAACTTTTATTAGTAAAAAACAAATGAAATTTAATATAACAACACATTTAATGGCACAATAAGAATTTAAAAATATTATCTATCCAATTTTTTGGTAGTATAGGCGATTTCTTTTTCGGTCACTTGTACTCGGTACTAGAATAAGTACTCGATTCTTGAAAGTTCTCGATTGTGAAAATAACGATTCTTTTCCAACACGAATTAGAATCGCACAGTTACATCCACCTAGAACCATCCCACCCGCTACACGCATTTTATTATGCGGGATGCCGACGCCGAAGGTGATTGGTTAGGAATAATATCGATTCCGACACCGAGTACCCTCGATCTCGGTGTCATGTTGTCGACTCGAAATATAAAATAGGAGAATCGGTAACTCTTGTACTCGGTACTCGGATAAGTACTCGATTCTGAAAATAACGATTCTTTCCCAACACTAGTATTTAGCCGCTTTTAGGATAAAACGAAATGGCGAATGCATCACTATAGCTTTAACTCTTAATAAACCAAAAAGATTGACCCCCTCTTGCTTCTAATTTAGTCGACCTTATTACTCCTACGGTTATCGATATTCGAATAGTGGGTCACCAAAAGCAGACACGTAGAGCGAATATTTTTTTCTCAGTGGAAATTGAAGTGTTGTAGAAACTTGGTGTTTAAGGTGGCGCAACAACTATCGAGGATTTTTGCCTGCAACACTAGATCTATTCCGTTATCGCCATTTAATTAACGTACTATATTCCTTTTTGTAAGCTTCTTGCGAATTTTCAGGCAATACATTTTGTGTTTCTTCATTAGCTTTATTAATTATTTCGACTGAATCGCACTGAAAAGAGTTTTCATCTTCGGAATAGGAGGTATTTCTTTCCATGTTTGATGTTTTCAAATATTATAGACATTTGTAACGTAACAATAACAATGCCCGGATGCTGTTTTCATTGCCTTGATGTTATAAGCATTCAGAAAGAAGTGAAAAATAACACTTTAAGCGCTAAATTACTATTTTTAACTCGTTAAATAATGCGTAAAAAGGTATAGTTCTTAGAGATCGTAGAAAAAGTTATAATCTAAATTCTACCCCCATTTTATAGTAGTTTTTCTCGGACATGATTTGAAAACTGCTTGTTCCCGGGTGGGGGATTTTGTTCTTTGTGAATTCTTTCATCCCGAAAACGTGGAAACAACCGCCGCCTTAGAGTTTGTTCGTTAGATTAAATAGTAAACAGTTAATTAAATATTAAGCTTTATTTCCATAGATATTTCCATAGTGATATTGATTATTGTCGAGAATTAAATGATATTAACTGGTAAGCATTTGCGTATTTTACCTAGAAATTTGATTGTGGACGGATATAATTTATTTGTGATCGTAATAATCAAATTAAAATTTGCAAAGAAATTTATAATTTTTACAACAAATTTACAAAAGAAAAGTTCTCGTTCTACAAGCGAAAAATGGTTCTGTCCATGGATAGATTTGTTGGAAAAATCGCCCTAGTAACCGGAGCTTCTGCAGGTATTGGGGCGGCCGTTGCGGGAGAGTTGGTAAAAAGAGGAGTTATCGTAAGTAGCTAATAATTATTTTCCAAATAAGTGCGCTAAGTGTGACGACTACTGCTTGCTTAGGGTAATCAGTTTGTCGGCACTTGGCAATTTCGAAACAATATGATTTATGGAAGCTTCCCACCCTTATGTAATAATTGTCATCCCATCCTCACCTTTACTAAGGAAAAAGTAAGGATATTTAGAACCCCCTACTCCTAAACCTGTTTATACAGGGTGTCCGCTAATTAATGGTACAGGGAAAAACCACAGACTCCTTACGTAAAAATATTAGGATTTAATTATACTTAGGTACCTATATCCGAAAGTTGATATTAACTGAGATACAGGGTGTTAAAGTTAAAACTTAATTTTTCTTTTTCTCTAATAACTTTTCGAGAAACTAACGTTTTTTAACAAAATTTGGCAATTATGGTTTTTTTAGGACGAGAAATTGATTTTTTTATGAAGTTTTAATGTACAATGTAGGGGGCGCTGTCTGCGGCATTATTTGCACATTTATTAGGTCATCATTTTTTTGTGCCTCAGTGTATTTAAGTTTTTAATGAAAATAATACTTTTCTCATATTGATTACGTAAAAACGGTATCTATACAAAGTTCAGGTCGCCCAGAGTTACCGTTTCGGAGATATTTGCATTTAAATTGTTTAGTGTATCCTGTCCAATTATTATTAATTTGCCAACAAAATTTTTTTCTTAAAGTAACCTATGAGGAAACAAATAAAATTTAGATATGCAGTTGCTATGGAACAGAAAATGTTTTATTTTTATCGTAGTTTTTGTTTTCATTGCTGTTGGTTCCTTTCGACACGATATTTTCTAGGGTCAAAGCTATTTTAATTAAAGCAAGTTAAAGAACAATCCAATTAAGGGATTAGAAAGGAACAAAAATGAAGTTTTAACTTTAACACCCTGTATCTCAGTTAATATCAACTTTCGGATATAGGTAAGTATAATTAAATCCTAATATTTTTCGTAAGGAGTCTATGGTTTTTCCATGTACTATTAATTAGCGAACACCCTCCTGTATAATACTAGACCGCGGACATCAACTAGAGCGACAACTTCTCTTTTAGTAGAATTATTAGGGTTCATAGGTAGTCATTCAGAGTGACACCCTTTCCATTTTATTGGAAATGCTTTTAAACGACCTTGAAAATAATATGCCACTTAGCATATAAAATTTTAGGGTAACATCTACACCTCTGTGTGAGTGAGAAATTTTCAACTTGACATCCTGTATAAAATATAACGTAAGGACTAATAAATAGCTTCATTTTTAAAATATATTTTTCCCGGATTAGGTAAACCAAGTTTTAATTTAGGCCAAATCCGTGAGTTAATCAGAATTATCCTGAAGGCATCAGCTGGCCACAAGTATTTAAGGAACCATCAAAATTCACTCAGCACTTACGCGCATTTAATCATACATGTATATTATAACAACTGACGAATTCAGATTATTTTTCAGGTTTTCAATATTCCTTTTTATATTTACTTTTTCTATTAATAAATATTTCGTTTTTTTCTGTCGTCTTGAAATAACCTTGAGACCTTATATACTTGACATGAAAAAACAAACTTATTCGTGAACAAAATCGACCTTATGAAAAAGGTGACATTGATTTTCTGTTGTAGATTTATGATATTCAATTTATATTTTTGATTTTTACACTAGAGCTGCTCTTTATTTGAATTTATTTGCGTGTTCGAAATGTACCTTTTTTTAGAAGAACGGTTTTCTGGGTTTTCAAATTGAAATTGTTATTGTACGCCCAGGCGTTTCTGCATATATAAAGGAATATGAGCAAAAAACTAGATTACGCTGCCGTTAGTTTTGTTGTAAAAATCGTTAACAGTAAAGAATCATGTAATTTCCAATTAGACCAACTAAACTCACTCAGTAATATAATTAATTTTCATATAATTTTATCCATAGTGTTATTAAATCCACCCACATAAAGGTGAAGATGTGCAAAACAGTCATTTTCCATAATAATTAAATTAATAACATTAATGTTATCCACTTGCCCCTAAGTAGATGGTGGATTAATTTCTAATTCAATATTTTTTATCTTATAAAATAAATTTCTCTTTCAGCAATTATTTAAAAGAAATAAAGCCGTATTAGAGTCAGCAATTTTTGTCTCTTGCGCCGGCAATGGCAATTATTATTGCACGTATTCATGCGCACTAAACCGTTTTCGATAAGCTGGCCCAATACTTCCGCATGCGGAATCCGCATTACAGTGGACAATTATAGTCTTCTGGCAATTAAAATTGCACGGATTCATGCGCAGTATACCATTCTCGATCAGCTGTCTCGCATTGCCAGAAATGGGGCACGCGCCATTTTCATTGCCATTGCCGGTGCAAACCTGGGTAGAGATGGATTATTCTGTTATTTTTAAATGTTTATTAGTTGGTCGAAGCACCTATGACCAGCTAATGGCTATTTAAACTAACTGGTACTTAAATTAACAGTTCACATTCTTTATTAAGCATATGTACTGCTAATACGAAGCAACTTTTTTTAACTGCCGTTTGTAAGTAGCAGTAGCTGCTTTAACTGCTAATCAAAACGAACAGGTTTGTCCATCTCTAATTTTGGGGGTATTTTAGGGATTTCGACATTACCAACTGCTGTTTTGATTGTTAGCAATGCGCCAGCTGATCAAGAACGGTTTATTGCGCATGAATTCGTGCAATTCTAATTTCCATTGCACCGTAAATTTTTATTGCCGACTCTATACGGCTTTTAGTCTTACTTCTTTTCATAGATATAATATAGGTACGTATTTTTTTTAAAGAAAGACAACATAGATAGTTGAATTTCCTTCTAGCTTTAATAATTTTGAATAAGTAGATATATAATTGACTCTTTAATAGGTAGCTGGATTGGCAAGAAGAGTCGAGCGGATAGAAGAAATGGCTGAAAGTTTAAGTGGAGAAGACGGCAAACTGTATGCCTTTAAATGTGACATGACAAAGGAAGAAGAAATTGTTGCAACAATACAACAAGTTATTGAAGACCTAGGGGACATCCATATTTTGGTTAATAATGCTGGACTAATGCAGCAAACTGACTTAATAAATGGCGACACAGAAAAGTGGAAAGTTACTATTGGTAAGATATTTAGATTTCCATAAATTCTTCTATCGAGGAATAATGAAGGGCTTATAAAAATGATCGCAGACCAACTTTTAGTAATTATATTTCGAATTTTAAACGGCTTCCACGCCTAACGAAATCACCGTGAGCGTTTCCTCGAACCAACCCGAACAAACATCGTAAGGTTCGTTCTTTTTTTTCTTAATATTTTCCTTACTGTTCACCTGATAGGGTCATTCCCGAGACGACGTACAGCTTAACGTGGGCTTCAAACCACCATCCTCGGTCATACGCTGCTCCCCCAAGGGGTATTAACCCTTGGATTCTCGCATTGCGACATGACCTACCGATGGGGAGTGTGTACCCCACGAGATATCCGATCTAATCCGGTTGGTTACCGGCGTGAATGGGGTAGGTATTAGTGTTGGGAGAAACCGATGATTTTAATAATCGAGTACTTGATATTCGAGCGATTTTAATAATCGAGTGAATCGCTCGAGCGATTAATCGCTTGATATTTTTATGATTAAGAAGACTGTGTTGATAAAACACCGGCGGTTCTTGTTCTAAGTTTTAGAAGTTTAGTCTAGAGTTTCTATTAAGAAAGAACAGTTCATTCTGATTTTAAAAAAAATTACGTCCTTCCATTTTTTAAGAATTTACAATCGCCGCTGGCTAGCCAGTCAAAACAAAACCCATGTCGCGATGAATCCACTAAGGGATTCGGCATACTTTTTTATATGCACCTTCTCGTTTATGTGCCTTTAAGAAAGACGTATTGCAAGGTCGGGTATATCAAGTGAGAGGCGATGATTTTCGGTTTTTCGCCTGAATTTATAACTAGAGTATTTCCTATCGAGCGAAAAACTTTTGAATATACGAGCAGTTTTTTAACTGGATCACACTACAGCGGTGCATTTCCGTCGGCGTCAAGCGAAGCTCGGGTATCGAGTGAAAGATAATAAGTGACGAGCGACGGTTTTCGCGTGAATAGATAACTCGAGCGGTTTTTTTAATAATCGAGCGATGTCGGTTATTTCAATACCGACCATTGACTACTACTATTATTATTATTATCCGTGGGGTCAACAGGACGCATTGATAAATTTCTAAAAAATACAAGAAATCCATTAAACTGTACTAAGAAAAAGAATTTTCCATAAGGATTCTGCGGGGTCCTTTAACTGGCAGCAGAACAACATAATTTTGTAAACAAAAAAAAATAAATGGGCTTAATACAGTAGCGTCGCTCGCTTTTATGGTAGTGAGGAAGGAAAAGAATGTTATTTCCGCCTGTTTAAGGATCTCTCAAATCAGCGCTTCAGATTCGCAGCAACAAAGATTCTGTTGTGACGCCAATGGCGTCGCGTCGGCGTCGGTCCGAATTTACATGGGGATAAATAGTCGTGCCGGCATTTGCGAATGTACTGCAATGATTTATTTCCTGACGATGCTTGCAGTGTTTTTGTCGGTGTCGCCAATTATTCGCAACAGTTTTGCAATGGCGTATACGAAAAGACTAATAGAGTTTGTAAAAAATACCAAATATTGTAGGACTGAGGGGTATAAGAGAGTAAAATACTTTCCTCATTTTATAATGCAACAAACGCAAGTGTTTGTTATTTATCTGACAAAGAGGAGTATATTGTCGCAAATTGTATAACTAAATTTGTGGTATTGAGAGACTCGCCATTTTCCTTATCGCGGTCATCGCGTTTCTGTCGCCATCGCCATCTCTACGAATCTGCCACGTTGCTCTAGGCCAGTCGCTCGCACAGCTACTGACTTGTGGTCGTCGCCGGTGGCCGCCACACGTTGCTGACGATATATTGTACAGTTCTGATGGGCTGAGCGCAGACACGGCGTTGGCGGTGGCTCGTTTGAGCTGCGCTGAGCCCATAAGAACTGTGTTCAACATATCGTCCGCAACACGTGGCGGCCACCACAAGTGGCTATGTTTGCGCCAGGCCTTATAGTGCAAGACTGAAATGCATGATATCTATAAGCTTCAGATCTGGATAAATTTGAAATATACAACAGGTTTTCTGTCTGTTTGTATAAAAAAAAACCCAAGGCATGCGTTTAAAGTTCCGGTAATCCGCTAAGCATTAGGCGATCCAACTATATGCAAAAAATGAGGTAATTTTGTACTTTGGTACACGTGATTTAATGACTTGACTGGTCGCACTCAACGTGTTTGTTCGGATTACACAGTGTCACGATTAAAGTTGGAACCATATGGGAGCAGAATGTATATTTCGGTTTAGTTAAAATTTGATTTTACTATAAGTTTTTACTTTAATCAAGAACAAAAATGACATAATTAAAGGGGACAGCGGCTTTTGTTAACTATGACTTTGACTTTTTCTGACTGTGACTGTGTCCTCATATATTCTCATATATTCGTAAAAGCGTTGAGGATCTTTCCTTAGATCTTTATAAAGGTGTTAAAATTTTCCATAGAATATTCGCTTTGCTTTAATAGGATGCACTGGTAATCCTGATTTCTGTTTAAACTTATACCACTTGGTTATATTAGCGTCTAAAATAATATCTTCTTCATCGGGGAAAGATGACAACGCACAGTCCATATTTATATATCGATATCGAGAAACAAACTGATCGACAGGCAAGGCAATGAGCGAGGCTCGGTGCGCCGTTTTGGACACTACTGTGCGGTGCTATGGTGCCAGGCTTTAAGCGAGGGCACTGTGCGGTGCGCCGTTGTGGCCATACAGTAAGCTCTTTTAAAACGATGCATTTTACGAATGTATTACTGAACCGAAATATATCGGCTAATTTTTTAGCGAGAAGAGACCCGGATCTGTGGTGGGTTTGTTCTTTCCTAAAGTATTTGTTTTTAGATACCAACATTATGGGTCTTTGTATAGCAACAAGAGAAGTAACTCAAAACATGAAGGCGAATGGTACGGAGGGACACATTATTCATTTAAATAGTATTCTAGGCCATAGTGTACCTGATTTTCCTGGTATTAACGTGTATGGAGCTACAAAATTTGCGGTTACTGCTTTGGCGGAGGCATTGAGACTAGAAGTCAATAGAGGACAATTGCCTATTAAAGTAACAGTAAGTAAAAAGCAAACAATTTATAATCGTATTTGGATTATTTTGCAGATAGGTATAGGATTCATTTCCCATTTCGTAGAAAATTTTTTCAAATTTTACTTTTTTGAAACTAGATAAATAATACCACAATGTTTAGAACTCTTCATTAAATTTTTATTGTGTCGAGCCAATTATTTCGACAACAAAGTCCCTTCATCGGATGGGAGAAATGAAGGCTTTTTACATGAATAAAATATCTTATTACATATAAAACCTACTCTAAAGGATTGTGACTGGACTATATTTTATGATGTTTAACAATGCTTAATGCTAAATAATACATAACTTAATTATATTCTAGGGGTTAATTAAACAAATAGAGTTTCATTATGGATTGAAAAAACTGCACTCATTTTATAATAGATCTTCATCGGTCAACAACTTTAACTGTAGCTACAAAAGGAATGCGGGCAAAAAAATTTCTTGGGATAACAATGTTGTCACATATATTAAATTTTAATTTAAAAACATGTTACCAAGTAAACCCTAAAATTAAATTTACCCATTTAAAGTAAATTGTCATAAGTATATAAGAAACTAATATTCTATTATAGTTTCAATGTTCTTAAAACTTTCTTATCATACTATTTATTTTAATATTTAAATGCAAAATAAATAGTGCCAGCGTGCTTGTTCGGCGATGTCCAATATTATGCTTCATCCAGTTGCGTAGTGATAGGGTTTGTTTTAAAACTGTGATAATGAATGAATATACCCTGGTAAAACCCTTCATAGTCAAACCCGCGAAGTGATTGCCAATGTGTACAGGGTGTGTGAAGAGGAATCACAAATTAATACATTTAAATTGCCACTTAAGCGAAAGCTAGAAAGGCTCGCAATGTATACGGTAGTAAGCGTGGGTGCAGTAAAAAACATGCACAAAGAAGATACTGAAAGGAAGAAAATAACCCGAATCAAATGTTGTAATCTCCTGTCAAAAAAGGGACCGTCTCTCTGCTGTCGAAAAAATCGAAGGGTTCGACTTTGGCATTGTTAGGAGAACAATACAAAAGATTTATTTGGAACTAAAAGTATTTCCAACCTTAAAAAAGTTGCTACAACAGCTGAGAAGTGACATAAACTTTCCATTTTCCCTTGAAACTTTGAGGTGCATGTTGAAATCAAATGGATTTTATTGGCGAAAATGGCAAAATAAGCGAGGAATATTAATGAAAAGGCCTAATATTTTGCACTGGTTATACAAATATATTCATGCTATGAAAAAATATATGTTATTACATTATTAAGATAATAATAGCACGCCCATGACTCGGCCATGTTTTAAAAGATATTGCTTCCCCCTTACCGATACCGCGTAGCTATAGACTTGCTTGTCGAACTGTAAGGCTACTTCAATTGAATAGATATTTTTTAATTATGAATGATTGTATTGTATTTTTAAAGTCAGTTGAAAGTCCGAAAATACCTGTCGCCGGTACATATCAAAGAAATCACGGACATGGACGTAACATATTTTTTTAAATGTGAAAATACAATTAAGTACTTTTCAAATTCTAAGCAATGGGCTATTTCTTTATTTTTTTTTTATATTACGTTAGAGAAAAAAAAGATTGGATTTACGTTTTAAATAAAAGAATACCTACAGTTTTTTATGACGAAAATTCATTCTTTCCATATTGAACAACCCATGTATTATTAGTTTTTGTATACTACGCGTAATATGAAGATATTTTTGTATTTTATACAGTTGAGTCTAAATTCACCTGTTTCTAAGATATCGACTATTAATAATTACCAAACATTTTTCATTCGCACCCTAATAAGTAATATACAGTATAAGATAGAATTGGTCAATGGGATTTAGAGCAAAATGAGGTTCACCGTAATATCTTTATATATTTACAATATATAGCCATTCTGTTATAATTTTTTTGATATTTAACGCCACATTCCAACAGGATACCTCACAATATTGAAAAGCATGTTGTAAGGAACCACTTATACTGTAGGAGCCTAATTTTCTTTATAAAAATAATTCTTCGAATAAAGTCTCTGTCTCCATTGTCAATTTGTTTAAATTTTTGAGCTGCTCGTTTCCCTCCTTAGTGATTCGATAAATTGTTGATATGACAATTTGGTAAGTTTGCTAATTCTTGTAATAATATTTATATCTGAATTTTATTCATGTTCGTAATTTAGGCACTCACATAATTATATCTAAATTAAGATGTTTACACTGCACATTGAAGTCTTTGTTTTTAAATTCAAGACTATTCTCCGCGAAATTGTTCACTAAGCTCAACAAAAATGTTTATTATACAGCTTTTAATTATAATTGTCTCAATTTTTATTGGTATGGTCATAATCTCTGTTAAATGTACGTTGCTTACACCGTGATTAGAAACATAATTAGAATATCTATTTTTTATACTGCACTATGAATTGGACAGTGTTTTGCCAAGTATTAAAACGTGAAAAAATATTCAAATTATTTTCGGTTTGTTGTCACGAAGGTAAAATCATTTAAAAAAGTTTGAAAAATATCCCTAAAGAGGAAAAATACCATAAATTAACATGTGTTTTATAACTTAGTAATAGGCCCTTTTAAAAGTTTAAGGTCCCATTTGAATTTACTTAAAAAGTAAAAGAATAAACGAAACCTGTAAGGTAAAATTAATACCGTTCATTTTCTAGAGTATCAGTCCGGGATACGTAAAAACCGAATTTCAAGCAGTAGCTGGATTGCCAGAAGAAATGCCAATTCCCGGAATATACGGATTAGATGTAGCTGATGCAGTCATTTATACTTTATCTACTCCCATACATGTCAATGTAAGTTCTTTTTTCATAAGAAATGTTGAAAAATATATTATAATTAGAAAATGGATAGCGAATAGCTGTGTGTATATATGTATAGTAAAAGTAAAAGCATAATGGACACTTTCGGGATATGGTACACAATCACAATCGTTGCGTCCTTATTTTGGACTTACTACAGTTTCGTATAACCTGATGCAATTCCAATTCCAACCGGTACGATTGTCATTTTCCTCTTGGCCTATGGAGTATTGATAATGCTTGGACTTCATTAGCTAGTTTAATACATCAACTCACATACACTTGTCTCCTTGCGGCTTTCTCGTTTCATTATTAACTCTTCTCAATTATTATTACTATCGTTCTGTAAATAATTGGATCGATTCGGGTTTGTTTTATATACAGGGAGATTCACGACGAGCTTGCATTAGAACTTTATGGAGAACTACTGAATATATGTTTCTGAAACTTTGGGGATTTAGGTTTGTCGATACGAGCTCTTTAACTAAAATATTCACATGTTCTTGTTCCGGTTATACCGGAAGTAACTGTCAACTTTTGTTTTTAAATACGTGGTAATTTTTATTATATTTTTCGTTTAATCATTAAATTATAAGCAAGTTTTATAGAACATGTTTTTGTCTGCCCTTGCCAGTTTTTGAGATATCTGGACTTTTTGTAATTATTTGTCAAGTTCATGGTGATGAAATAATCGACATAATTTTTTACCTTCGCTCTTGAACTAAAAAAATTTTGTTATCGAATAACTAGAATAGAAGTCTCAAGAATATTTCAAACTTGACAGAAAATATACAGGGTCATCACACTTCAAGGTACATTGTGAAAGAATTTAACTATTAAAAAGTTTCTTATTTTAAATGAAACACCCTGTATATTTTTATTTAATTTGATGGCAAATTAGTTGTTCTTTATAAATAGTATTTACTGTTCGATATCTATATCAAAGCGTTTTCTCAAAAAATCAAATTTATTCCGATCACACTATTTTTTCAAATGTGCTGTGAAAACAACTGTACATTAGTGTATACTGATGTCTATACGGAGGAAAATTGAATCATTGCTTGAAAAAACAACTTTCTAAAGCGATCTTCATTGAATTTATAAATAAAATGCAGTTGATTATTTTAAATTGTTTTGAATTTAATGGTTTAAAATTATTTTTTTTAAAAGTAACAAAGAAACAAGTTTATAAACTTTAAAGACATTAAAAATGTATTGAAATTTATAATATTAAAATTATAAATTTATAGTAATCGACTGAATTTTATTTATAAATTCAATGAAACGATTTAAAAAGTTGTTTTTTGAAGAAAGCAATCAATCAATTTTCCTATTAATTGTTTTCATAGCACACTTGAAAAAATTCGTTATAAATTTGATTTTAGGTATAGAACAGTAAAGACTATTTATAAAGAACAACTATTTTGTCATCAAATTGAATAAAAATATACAGGGTGTTTAAAATAAGAAAGTTCTTAATGGCTTAATTATTTCACAATGAACCCCGAATTGTGACCACCCTGTACATTAGCTGCCAAGTTTGGCATATTTTTAAGACTTGATGATCTTCTAGCTATTCGGTACGAAGAATTTTTAGTCTAGACAAATAATTACAAAACGCCCAGATATCTCAAAAACTGTCAGACAAATATATGTTCTAAAAAATTTGATTAGAATTTAATGGTTAATCGAAAAATATAATAAAAATTACCACGTTGTATTTAAAAAACAGCTACTACCGGTATAACCAGAAATGACAGGAACATGTGAATATTTTAGTTGAAGAGAGCGTATCGATAGACCTAATTCCCCAAAGTTTCAGGGATATATGTTCAGTAGTTCTCCATAAAGGTCTACTGAAAGCTCGTTTATTATATGGTTCCAAATATTTTAATAGTTATTTATGTTAAACGTATCATTTAATACTAAAAAGCGAAATTAGATAACTAGCGTCACATAGCTGTCGAGAAATTAAAAATACTTTTAACAGGCATATCATGCCATATTTTATCTACAAACACTATTAAGTCAGCCGCTAAAATCACCCAAAAAAATTAATAGCTATTCTACCGAACTCAAAATTATAGCCACACAAATCTTAAATCAAGTGACTTACAGTATTTATTTGTCGTTAGTTACTTGGCAACCAACGAAAAAATTCGCTGTCAATAACTCAATCAAAGAATTCTTGTTATTATTTTTAACACTAATCATAAAAGTAATCCACTTTTAACACTAGTGTCTTAAAATTATATTTTAGACACTAAAAACAAGCGTTAAAGCTGTTTTTAATAGAGTCTGTAGATAAAATATTTAGAAAAATTTCCAGTAAATTCAATCATGAAAAGAGAATACGAAATAGAAATATGAAACGGATTCCGGAGTACCTGTAAACGAGTTTTCTTCCCAAGCGTTTATTCCTGTTTTACGAAAAAAATGTCAAAGGAAAGAAACGTTGTAATAGAACTCGGGGAAAGCCTATATTTTTTTGTTTTGGAAGATTTTTAGATTTAATTTTTTTTACTGCTCCATATAGAACAAAATTGATGGACTTTCCTCGAGTTGTAAACAAAATTTAGACATTTTTCGTTAAAATTTTTTTTTTAAATGTACCGTTTTCATAGGAAGCGAAAACTCACGTTTTTCAGCGTAGAAAATTGAAGTATAGACCCCGAACACGTGCAGTCTCTTTCTACCGATTAGCGTTGCTTCTGTCGGCGTACCGATTACGGGCTGACGCTCGACGTATTCTTCTAACTGCAAGGGAAGATCCAATTCGCCTCGTGCCTTCAAAGCATAAAACGAACAGGGGTCAAATCGGTGATTTCGACTGACTCCGGCATCCTCTTAACCTTGATTTGTATGAGTAATTGTAGGCTAGTAAGATCTTATGAGTCGTACTGACTAAGGGGTAATACCCATAAAACCCATGGTAACATTACAATTGGACTAAGTCAACACAGTTTTATAGTACAATACATTTTTTTTTGGTTATTCTTCAAATTTATGAAGAAGAAATAGTTCAAGAAGTGATTTTTACCATTGATAGAACTAAATGTATTTTACAACAGCTTTTATTTTACAGGTTAATGAGATTATTGTTCAAGCAGTATGGAGCTAAGTTAAATAATTACATTACAGATCAAATAGTTTCAAATTTTAATCTTTAATATTCCTAAATAATGTTGTATTTTAGTAAAATCAGTAGTATACTATTATATAATTAAATATAATAAAAATAAAAGAAGCATATAATAATATGTCGGTATTTAACAGACTTTTTATTACCTGCTATTGTTTGTATAAAATGTACAAATGTGTTTTTAACATATTCTTTATAAGGCGTTTAAATAATTTAATGGTCTCTGGCTGAAATTAATTTAGAAGCAACGTATGTAAAGAAATAGTTAATTTTACTACTAGTTTAAATACTAGAAAGCTTTGTGCCGAGAAGAAGCAGAAGAGTAATAAAACTAGCAGTACCACATTTTCGAAAAATAAGTTTTGCTGATATGAGTAAAGAACAAAACGGTTTTTTTAAATTACTTCCGTGGGGAGCGAATATTATTTAAACAATTAAATTGATATTATTTTGCAATTATCCACAATGATATTTTTTTAATACACTTCGAAAGTTAACATAACAAAGTGTTAAGTAAAAAAATACCTACATTGATAAGATCAGTACAACTGGAGATATTCAATTTCCAGTATGAGAATATTTTAGAAAATCCAGCAAATTACCAAAAATTCATGTGTGGATATTTTACAATTTTGTTCAGCACAATCCTAAAATACGTGTCATCTAATTTTATGTACAGGGTGTGCCATTTTCGATACTTTTATAGGGCGTCTCCGTAATTGTTAGTGCTATCAAAAAAGTAATGTAGGTGTCATGTGCTCTTTTTGGGTCAAACTTAAAATGGTAAAATCAAAATTCGAAAATTTTCGCTCGCTTAAGAGATACGGGGGAAAATCAAAAAATTGACAATTTCAAAATTACCCTATATTTTCTTAGTTAAAAGAGATACAGAAAATTGTTTTATACAGAAGTTTCTTCGTATTGATTATTGAATAATCTGCCGTTTTCAGAATAAGTATACAGGGTCAGGTAAAAAAGTTATCGGACCTAACCTCATTTTTTAAAATGGTATATTTTAATCCAAAAAGATACTATTTTAAATTCTCCTTTCAAATATATAAACACCATGGATGATATTTGTTTCCTACGCGATTTATTAAACTTTATTACTTTAAACCACAATAGACCATGAAACAAAAGCTAATATCCTAGAAACAATTATGTTGACTATGTCAATTTCATTTTTACATATTCATTTGCGAAAATGACCTATCAACATTTTGAAAAATTTGATATGAATGTGGAAAAAGCGAAGAAATGTCGCAAAACGTATATTTTGTTCGCTATCCGGAAAGACGGTAACCATTTAAGGACATATTCCGAACATTTGGCGATGATTCCCGTTATTTTTTACTTTAATCTGAATCTTTTATTTCGTTTCAAAGTAATAAAGTTTAAATAAATCGCCTAGGAAACCAATATCATCTATGGTGTGTTAAATATTTGAAAGGAGAATTTAAAATAGTATCTTTTAGATTAAAATATATAGGGTGTTGAGGTTAGGTCCGATAACTTTTTTACCTGACTCCGTATACTTATTCTGAAAACGGCAGATTATTCAACAATCAATATAAAAAATGTCTGTATAAAACATTTTTCGATATCTCTTTTAACTAAGAAAATATAGGGTAATTTTGAAATTGTCAATTTTTTGATTTTCTCCCGTATCTCTTAAGCGAGCGATAAATTTCGAATTTTGATTTTACCATTTTAAGTTTGGCCCAAAAAGAGCACATGATACCTACATTATTATTTCGATAGCACTAACAATTACGGAGATATCCTATAAAAGTGTCGAAAATGGGACACCCTGTATATAAGTTATAAAAAGTTTTCGGACGATTCTAAAATATCATGGTTAAAAAGGGTGCGGTATGTAAAAAGAATAACCCATATTTAGAAACTAAACAAAATACAAGTTTAAGAAATATTAATTCCTGTTTTTATGTTTTAGGCCGGTATTAGACTATCAAATATATTTGACAAAGATCTTTTATAAAATAATTTGTAGCATTTCTTTGATAATATTTATTTTATAAAAGTTTTTACTAGTATTACACTGTCAAAGAACTTTGACAATTTTTGAGGAACTTGTCACGTTTTTATAATTAAAAATTAACGATTACAAGTGATTACAATGTGGTTAGTATTAAAAAAGAAAAAAAAAGAGCCAGGCGCCTTTGGGTAAGGCACTGGGTGGCAAGACGTAATTTAAGGGGTGTCCACCACAATCTCCTTCGGGAGTTACGAGTTGAAGGTATTAGGAGTTATAAAATTGATAGCCCGACAGAATATACATTTAAGGAATTGTATCAGCGTTGAGGAACGCCTTATGGTTACCCGTCGGTTTATGGCAACAGGAGAGAGTTATGCTAGTTTACAGTACAGCAGTCGCATACCTCAATGTATCCTTTAAGGCATAATCCCAGAAACTTGCAAGGCAAAAATGAAAATAAATAAATAAATATATCCAGTCTTTTATTTCGGTGTTTGTAATCCGGGTGTTGATGGTTGTACAATATTTCGAACCTTTCATACTCCGAAATTAGCAATTTTGTTGTTGAAATGCACCAGACAAACTTATTTTCCGCCATGGTATTATATACCAATACCAGTCGCAGTCAATGTCAAATGTATGCCTTATTGTCAGAAAATGAGGTTACTACCGTTACCAATCAACTATAAAATCTTTTATCAAAGATAATCGTATGTTGTAATCTTTTATAAAATATCTTTTATAAAATAAATATTTTATAAAATTTCTTTTATAAAATATCTTTGTCAAATATATTTGATAGTCTAATACCGGCCTTAGGTATATCTTTTTCTTGTATTTTTTGGGGGTTCCGTAAACCTAAGGTAACGCGGCCACTGCAACTTGCACAAACAATAAACTGTCATATTAAATAATTTCAAATCAGATATAAATTTATATTTTGGACAAAGTAAGCCCTTGAATTTTGGTAATTATTTTAATAGTATATGGGCAATATTTTCATAGGTATTTCCATAGTGATATTGATTATTATCCAGAGTTAAATAAAAATTATTCGTGGGCCTTGGTCTAGTTTACCTAAAGTCTCGTAGCGGAATGGTCATTAGTTATTTTTAGATCTACAAATCAATAAATTATTAAAATTTACAAGAAAAAATATTAGAAGATCGTGTTCCTTGAACTAAATAGTAACATAACAGAATCCAAATACACGTTTTCTTTGTACGAGACATAATGGTTCTCTGCATGGATAGATTTGTTGGAAAAGTTGCTGTAGTAACCGGAGCTTCTGCGGGCATCGGGGCTGCTATTGTGGAAGAGTTAGTAAAAAGAGGAGTTATAGTAAGTAGATGGTTTACCTAATAATATTTTATTTATTCGAAATATATAGAAGTATTTTCCACGTTATATGTTTTCATTTCCTTGCGTTTAAAGCACCATCAATTTAATATTCGAGTGGACAGTAAAATTATGTTCAACCTTATGGGTTCCATAATGTTACTTTCTTCATACATCTGATTGGTTATGTAACTATACTGTTGCCAGTATAGCGATACTCAATCATTCATTTTTATCATCAACCTACCAGTAACATCATATCATTTGTTAATATTGAAAATAAATGTGGTTCATATCTTAGGTATCTTCAAACCGGATGAAACCACATATAGATAAACAGTATATTGCTAATACCATCTGCAATTATGTCCCCGCTATGGGCATCGAAGGGGGCGTTGTGAGTTTGCGCAGTTCGGAAATTTCCTTGTGAAAATAAACATTTGACAGGACCGCATTTCAACTTTTTTAATGGAAATTTCAGTGGTTAGTTAGGAAAAATATTGCCAGCAAAATTTCGATTAGTTCGATTTAGGACAGCGTTCCATGCATACGATTTCTGACGATTTGATGATCCGACGGTGTCCTGATTGGTGTAAACTTTTGGTGTCAAATTCAGTCCGAATATTTGTAACAAGCGACACGATGGGCTTTATTTTAACTTTCATCCGATGTCGTATGTTTCTTAACCTCACTTTTTCTAAACCAAAAATTAAGAATGAATGACTATATTGACTATTTTGGGAATTCTTATCAGCTACTAATGCACCAAATTAAAAATACATTAATTTTAAGGTTATGTAGTGACCACATATATATTGTATTGTATACGAGTAACACAATCTTCTTTTTTTACAAGCTTTTTAGTGAAATCCGGTTCCGAAGATCGGATAATGTGATAAGCAAAATATTTTCGTATATACATATGTACGTACATACCTGAAATACTTTATACCTGGTATTGATCCACGACTTTTGCAAAAAAGCAACATGCACTTGTGTTCTTTCATCTTAAACAAAACAAACCACTAACCTACCAAACAGCGAATCGAATCACCACAAATTAAAAACTACTGTACAAAAATTGTTGTTAGGTAATGAAAGTTTATAAGCACTAATATACTGACAACATTGTGGATGGACCACTTTTTATTCTGTAATTTGAAAAAGCATCCAGAACCAAAGATGGCGACGAATAACAACAAATAAATAATGTCGGGCCGGCTTCGTATTGGCAATATACTGTTTATCTATATGTGGTCGAGATACGTAGGTTTTTGTTGTGCAGAGTCATAAAGGAGCTAAAATAACATGCTAATTAAATTTGAGTAACTATTATCGGGCCTAAGTAGTAAATTTTTAAATATATTACCAACATAGCGTAATTTTCTATTTACATTTTTATAAAAATTCTACTCCGTAAGTAATGCCATTATTCACGGGCATTAATTAACATTAATGACATAAACATTACATGAAGACAGCGATTATGTTAATATATTATAATCATTTTACTTGAAGTAGTATACGTACTTACTTACATCCTTACAGTTATTTCTTTGCTTCCTATCACCTTCAAATAAGTTCGACTCCTTATTTACCTGTAACAAAAAAATGTAGATATAACACATGGACCAATAAAGCTTATTTAAAACGACAATTTGCTATCATATCAGTTGATATTAATTTATTTTGAATAAAGACTCTTGGCATTATTAAACGATAATTGTTATCTCGTGTTGTTCTGGACATGACAATACATAATAATTTACTGTCGGAAAAAAATGGTCATTAGTGTTAGTATGCTCATAAAGGACTCTCATCACATCGCATCGATTTATATTAGTTTCTGTAGCTTATTCGAAAATATTTTATTTATTACCACTGAAATGCACGATTTTGATAAATTTTTAAGCAAATAAATGCGACGAACAGTCATTTTTATAGCAAGTAAAGTCAGTTTTATATTCCTCCGTTGGCTTTGGTATTACATAAAAAATTTAAATATTCCAAGATTCCTAACAGACGCAAAGTTAAGTAAAAATTGGTAGTAATTCGACCCGAATAGCAAAACTCGCATGCAAATGTGAAATGCAATATGATCCACTGACTATTTAGGTAGACTGACTGATCCTGTTATTTTAATAAAAGCCGTAAATCAGCTGTAGTAATATTTTATGACGATTCGGAAATACAGGGAAACCTCTCCTAGGCGGACACCTACGGGACCATCTAAATGTGTCCGCCTAATAGAGGTGTCCGCCCTTGGAAAATTTGTTATAGGTAATATGAAAATGCAAAATTATTACTATGTATATGTATGTACAAATAAACATAACAACAAAAATACACTAGTTTTAGTTAGGATGTAGTACTAAAAAAATCTAACAACGTAGTTTGACGTGTTTGCGTTTTATACTTGCAATCTAGAAAATGTAATTCCAAGTCTGATAACAATTGATTACTGCATTCAACTTCTTCATCAGAGTCGTCAGATAGTGATGTGGTTTCGGTTTGGACTACATAATCGGTAGGAATGGGGTCACTATCTTCTTCTAATAGCACATTGCTATCAATGTTAATGAACTCGCCCAAATCATTGTTATCAAATTAAAAACTTTCATTCATTCAAACATGAAAAATGTTATTCTCATTCCAAGAACAATACTGAACTTATGGAACATTTTAAATTATTTATAACCAAGACTATTTTGCATTTGTGTTAGAATAAAAGCATGAATTGTCATTAACCACAACAAATTTGATTTTGCTACTTGATTATTCCATACGGTGTTTTGAAATTAGATAAAAACAAAACAAGATTTCAATTACCTTTGTTTAATATATCGGACATCAAATGTTACTTAAAACTCGTAAAATAAAACTATCTACTCATTAATATTTATAAGAAAAATTATTTCAAGAGAGAATAGGTATTTATTTAATTTTAAATTCGATCAAAGAATAAACATCTTTACTGTTTTATCGATAGGTAGCTGGATTGGCAAGGAGAGTGGAGCGGATAGAAGAACTGGCTGAAAATTTAAGTGGAGAAGACGGCAAACTTCATGCCTTTAAATGTGACATGACGAAGGAAGAAGACATAGTTTCAGCGATACAACAAGTTGTTGAAGAGCTGGGAAACATCCATATCTTGATTAATAATGCTGGACTTATGCAGCAAACTGACTTAATCAATGGAGATACAGAAAAATGGCGAACTACTATTGGTAAGATATTTTGATTTTCTCACAACCTTCTGTCGATACTCCTTGATGACATAATTAGTACCTTTGAATTTATGAATTCTACAATGTATTATTATTTTTTTGGTAATATAATATAGGATAATAAAATATTTCTTGTGGAGATCATTAGTAGACTTATGTCTACTAAATAATGGTTCTGAAACACAATTACAGTGTAATTCAGATGTCTCACTTTTTATTGACAGGGATGATGAGGCTTTCTTTCCATTCACAAGGTATTTTTTCCTGGTCCCATATAAGTTTATGCAGATGTCTGTGTAGCGTTTCTCCTCCATTATTAAGCAGCTCTGCTGGTATGTTCGGGTTTGTTGTTTTTACCCAATGCTTTCCTGCTTTTGAGCTTCTTGATCTTGATATCTTTGATTATTTCTTCGTATCTCGTTCTACAACCGGTCCCGCAATCTGGTATACGGTTGTTGTACATTCACTTCATCTTCCTTCTTAAGTATGGTCTTCGTTCTTGGTCTGAAACCTTTTTTTATGTTGGAAATTTCATTATAGAATTTTCTAGATCTACTGTCCTTTTCCATTTCCTACAGCTTTCGTTGTTCTTGCTGTTTTAGCATCTTGGTTATACCGAAATCAAAGTTGTAAATATTTATGTATGTAATATTATGATTAAGTGCATAAAATCTGATAGATGGAATACATATATATTATTTTAGTTGAAAGAGGAGATATTAAAATATGTTTAAAGCATGATTTAAATAGTTCCAATTTTCCTCGGAATTATCACACATTTACGGTTTTGAAACGTTCTAGGAACGATAGTGCAATGTAAGATTGTTAGTTCCAGCGACCATGTAGGCATGTAATCATTATCACAAAATTATTCTCCATTTTGGTAACAACGTCATGAAGAAATGGTGCCTGAACGGTTACCGATGCAGTAGCGGGAACTTAACAAATATCTTTGTTAGTGGCGAATACGCAGCGGCGACTAAAATAGCTAGTTGGGCATGCCGCTCCATCCTTCACTAACTTTATACAGGTGTAAATTTCGTTACTACTAATTATTTATAAAATTGTATTATTACTTTTTAGATACAAATATTATGGGTCTCTGCATCGCAACAAGAGAAGTGATTCAAAACATGAAGACGAACGGTACGGAAGGGCATATAATTCATTTAAATAGTATCGTCGGCCATATCGTTCCTGATTTTCCAGGGATTAACGTCTATGGAGCCTCGAAATATGCTGTTACTGCCTTGGCTGAAGCATTGAGACTAGAAATTAATAGAGAACAGTTACCAGTTAAAGTCACTGTAAGTAAACAGCAAATTTATATAATTGTGAAAACGTGTCTTGCATGTGCATCCTTGTAATACAATAATATACAGGGTGAGTAAGGAGGAGGGAACTCAAATACGGCAGAGTTCTCGGTCCATATGGAACACTTTTTTATTATTGATATCTGTTATTCCTATTCTTGATAAAGGTTCCTGCATTCCATTAAACTAAAAAGACGCCCATTGCAAGTTGTTCAATAGTAAAGTACTCTTATTTTCTTTTTTTTAGTTTTATTTGTAAAAGTAAAAAATAAAAAAATATATATATCTATATACAGGGTGTGTATATTTAAATGATTGACTCCTAGGGTGTCCTAGAGAAAGTCTACATAGTTTTTTTAAATCGAATATCTAAATATTAAGGGGAAAACCATTTTTATCCACATACCGTCGCGCCGTTCCATCTGGATTCAGTTAGCAACAATGTGGGTCACTAGAGTATACTAACAGTATTGTCACACCGCATATTTCGCCCTTGCGTGGATACCTGCCGCGCGCGACTATCGTTGCTTCAGTATGTTTCGAGACTCGGGGGTGGAATAACGTTGTCGAGGGTTCCCATGAGCTTGATGTATACGAATTTTAAACGTTACGTTAGTTGTAGCATTACCCGATTTTTTCTGTTGTGAAATAATTCATAATAAGAAATATTGTGATGTGATTTCAAATTTGTGTGATATTACCTATTGTTACTTCTGTTGCAAAACATACTTTTTTTTTTTTTTTTTTTTATGTAATTTCATTATAAAACAGATTATAAGGAAGGTAAGAGAGTATGTACCTTAAAATTGTAGTATTTTTTTTCTAAAAAGTTTGAAAAATAAGTGATAACGCGGGTCAAATACGTCTTATTGTCAAAAACTGAACACGTGCGTTTACAATTCTGTGTTGCAATATATGACAACACCGACTCAATAAACTATTGATTGCGAACGTCCTCAGTAGCGGCCGCGTAAATTTTCAAATTTCATATAAAGTGTATATTTCGTATATTTATTAAATTCCTGTTAAATAAAATAGTATCTACTTAACAAGAACGAATATAATTCAGTTGAATGATCACCTAAATTCAACGACAGTTGCATTTCTTATATGCGACTATACGCAGGGGGCGCCGCCCATATGGGCAAGGTCGTGTGGGGCACGACGGCGCCAAGGCATTATCAATTATTCGAATACTATCAAATATTGACAGTCAATTCAATTAATAATATTTGTTTTTCAGAGTATCAGTCCAGGATATGTCAAAACCGACTTTCAAGCAGTAGCTGGAATAGGAGAAATGCCAGTTCCTGGAATATATGCATTAGATATAGCCGATGCAGTTGTTTATACCTTGTCCACTCCTACCCATGTCAATGTAAGTTGGTCTTACACAAAGTAGACTTTATAAAAGGGATAAAACATAAAATTACAGTAAACATTTTAGATATAAAAACCTATAAATAGTATAAAAATATGATGAATTGCAATTTTTTTATATAGGGTATAGGTACTGAGGAACGCGACAGATGACAGCAGCAGGCGGCAGACGGCAGGACTTTACATTGTATTGCCGTGCGGCCAAAGCAGCTTGGCATGGAAGTACGCCGTCTGCTACACCCGTCTACCGCGTTCGTCTACCTTTACGGAAGCACATTTTTAGAAAAATTAATAACTGCGTTTTCTAATATATGGCTTTATTTTGCAGGTTAACGAGATCACCGTACAAGCTGTTGGCAGCTAAATTAAATATTTACATTACAAAGAACACTTTCGAAGTTAAATTTTTTGGAGTTCCTCAATGTTGGTTGTATTTATTTTATTAATAATACTTTTAAATAATAGACCGTTTTGCCAACAGGCTCAAATCTCAAAATGTCTCTTTACACACGCAATTTTGTAAACACATATTTCGTGGGTAAGGGAACACCCTGCTAAAGTATCCAATAACTTTAAAAATTACCTGTGTCTGTATATCTAACACGTTTGATGTTGTTGTTGTTAAACATTAATGCACAAGATAAGTGTAAATACTTATTATGTATCTGTACACTTAAACTTATCAGGTAAAATAAAAATATACTTATATACAACCGTTGTTTTTAAATTAACTTCGGAGCGTTTCCTTATGTGTGAAAAGTGAATAATTGAGTACTATATTTAAAGCCCAACGGGACGACCTGGTGGAGCTTGTTAAAAATGACAGTAATCTTTAAACCTCCAGAAGAAAATTTGATATTCTGAAAAACATTTAAGCAACTGGATCCTTTATAAACAGTATCACTATTAGTATTGTATTTTTAGTCAGTTGTTAGTATTAGCGCGATCGCAATAAAATAATAAACGACAATCTATTTCTTGATTATGCTTGACTGGACCCTGTAATATTTCGAATGACTGAGCAAGAGAAACCGAAGAAACAGAGAAAAATATAACAAACATAAATTTGGCATGGCTTAGCCAGCCAAACATATTAGACCGGCGTAGAACAGGTGGCAATACATAGCTGAAACTAGCATCAGACAATGTCATGGATTTTTTGAAAATTCATGTGTCAGTGACCGACCGCGGGTATCAGGCAACCGATTATACAACGTGCCCAAGATAAGGAGGGCCAGTACAGGGATCTCGGAAAACGTAAGAGATACGAAGTCGGTTAAATGGAGGTAAAGTTGAGCACTTACGTGCCTCGTAATATGCCGTTTAGAAAGTTTTAAAATTCCGAGTAGTTCCGGAGATATCAGGAAAAACCCGAAATTCTGAAAAATCGTTTTATTGTTTTCCTGGGTTTTTTTGAGATCGAATTCTAAAGTAAATTGCACTTTTGTATTGCCTATTTTTTCCCCTTTATCTAACGGCGTTAATTGTTTTGTAATCCCACGAGTCGTCTTCGAAGTGCCATTATCAACTTTATTTTTTTAAATACGCTCCTGTTTTCCTGATATTGGAATTTCAGAGCTTTTTCTCCCGAATGCAACGATGTATGACACATTGTGGTTTAATGACGTTTCGAGGGATTTTTGAGCAACATCAGGAAATTTTGGGATACGTTCCTGTATTTCTCCTAATTTTATAAATAATATCTCATAAGTAAGCTCTAAATTTTTTACTTATGTTGGACTAGTTCAATAAATAACAAATAATTTAATAATAAACCACAAATAAGTGAACAAAATCATTCCAAAACAGTAATAAAACGAACAACGAAAAAAGTAAGGAACTACATAATCAGGTGTTCAAAATGATTTCCGTTATTCTCTAAGCATAAATAACATCTTCTAACTGCCACATAACAGTTTTTTTTGAGATAAAATAAAACATGCGATAGAATATCAAACTTTTCAGCATTCGTAAATTTATGTTCCATATTTTCTGGGAATGGGAATGTCAAGTGAAACAAATCACGCGTCACCATTTTTTTTGTTTCAACCGCCTACTTTTCCTTTAATCCCGAATCAACAGTATAAACTGATTTTGATGACTAAATACTATTTATCAAACTATTCGTTTAAAAACTTGTAAACCATACAAAATATAAATGTCAATGATGACAAGACAAGTATTCTCAATTTTTTAAATTTTCCATTTTGCCTAATACAATGAAATTGTATTTCGTTTCCAAAGGAAAACATTGTCTGCTTTATCCTTCTTCATCAAATGATAAGACATTAAAATTAACAAATCATTTAGTTAAGTACAGCGTTCGACTGAAAGAATTCCGTCATTACTGGGAATGCCTGATACTCTTACGCAAACGGTGTACCAAACGTAGAGTTACACTATTTGCCGGCAATACGTGAAATGACTAGGCATTTCTGGGAATGACGGATTTCACTAATTGACGCCGACATATACGTTGCTAATGACGATGTGAGAACATATTATCTTATTTTTATGATATGTCATGACCCAATATTTTTTTTAAGTATGTATTATTTTGCATAAAGAAATGAATCAAACTTTCTCTGTTGAAAATGTGTAGGTATTTCAAACTCAAACAGAAAAGTGCTTCAAACACCTTCAAGTTTCAAATAATATTGCTTCTTAAGGTTAAGAAGCCAGTAGAGGTCGGCAAGCAATCTTAGGTGGGGACAGGATACTATTGAAATTTTTTTATCGAGGTCCGAAACAAAACTTCTTGTGTTGACTTTGAGTGTACAAAACCCGGACAGCTTGCTCTCTTCCGCCCCCCTGCTCTACAAGTCACTCTCATGGGCTACACAGCATAGAAACTATGTAATCTACCTAGAGTTGATATTCTCTGATCGAATTCCAAATGAAAACCAAGAAAAGCCTATGTTGTGAACACGATACCAAGAGGTTGAGCCTCGTGTTATTTTATTTTAAAATTTTCAACAAATTTAAATCCACATTTATAAGGGATATATTACATATTTTTTCTATATTTAATTTTTTTCTTAATGTATTAATATTTTATTTACAGCCATGCATGTAATAATAACATTTCATCTATCTTTGAAAGGTGGAAAGTTGACGATTTTTTATTTTTACTTTCCACCTGGGTGGAAAGTAAATTATTTTTTTGTAATTTTTTTAAAAATCGATATCTCAAAATAATTAAACCACAATGAATTTTTTTTATTTTTTAAAATAAACCTAATGACTTTTATAAAACATAAAAAAATAACATGGTTCCTGTTTTACTTATTTACATTAATATTATGACATTATTGTAGGCAGTCACTGATATGTTAAAGCATTGAATACTGGGACCAAATCGTTGATATCATCCTTTGCTTGGCATTTTCACTGAAATAAGCTAGTAGCGCCGACTCAGAACCAGGATTTTGAAATTTGTTTCTCGTACACCATTCTTTGAAACAGTTATATGCCTTGTCATATCTCGGGAGGCTTTTAGTTGGCAGCTACTATTTGTGCTGCTTCCTGGTGGAGTAGCAGCAAAATCAAATTACCCTTTTTCTGTTGTTAAAATAATATATTGTTTAGTGACATGGAAACCATATTCAAAAAATTATATTTGCCATCTTGATGTGTATTATTACCTACGTTATTTTACCACCTGCGGTTATTTGAAATTTCTGTCCAATTTTTCAATGGGAAAGTCAAAATGGCATTTATCTTTTATTAATAATTTTAATTGAAAATAATAAGAAGTTGATGTTAGATGTGGTTGTAAATAAAATAGTAGACAAACCTCGGTAAAATGTTTCATTGCTGTCTCGAGATTTAGTTAACCTCCCCGCTTCGCTCCTCGGTTAACTACCGACTCTCTGGACAGAAATGAAACACTTTCCACCTCGGTGCGTAATATACTATTACTTAATTAATATTTTCTGTTTCTGCTGCATAAGTTTACTTCGCAATATCATGTCGCTTGTTTTCCTCTCTTGTAAATTTTTCCACTGACGATAAAGCCGCGCACTGGCGATAAGCCTTCGAAACATGTGTGGATTAATTTAAACAATATTATTAACTCATGGCGCAGGCTCTGAGTTTTTTTACTCCACTATTTCCAAAAAATCTTTATTATATTATTTTTTGCTAGCAGATATAACGAAACCTGCGTCGAATCGTAAAATAATTGAACCGATGCCGCCCTGGCGGTGTTCAATCAGAGAATAAAATATGAACTATAATAACCATTAAGAACTCCAATCAGTTACACAATGGCTTGTAAAATCCCATAAAAGTATGAATGGGACACGCTCAAATGTATTGTTATCTGGGGAAATCTCAGCAAATGTGACTTTCGGTGTGAACAGGCCTCGGTTCGTCGAGCAAGTACCCGTTGCATTTCCCACCCGTTCTAACATGTTTGGGACACTTATTGGATGATCCTGAATACAAAAATATGCGTGTGCCGCCGCCCGGGAGCTTTATTTTTTCATTTTTTCGCGAAAATTTGATCAAAATCCACAAATTTTGAGTGTGAATAGAAAAAACCGCTTCCGTTATTAAGCTATAACTTTTGAGGCGATTCAGCAGATTGTTTGGGACTTTCAGGATCTTTAATATGGGTGTTTAGACGTAAGAAAAACCCCATCCCGTTGATGTGCCTCCCCTAGAACGCTAGATACGGGTCTCTCAAGTTGTGTGAACAGCTTTTTCCCGAAATCTGGTAATTTTCGGTTTATAACGCGCCGCTCTCGAGGCGATTTTTTTTTCGCAATATTCCCCATGAAATATTCATTCTTAATGTTATGACTAAAAGATCTGACCCAATAGAAGGGTGTGCCACTTCGGGTTCGGTTGTAACACACTTCAGAAGATGCTCAAAAGGCGACTTTTTCATGCGTAATCGGATCTAAAAAAACGGTATTTTGAGGGGCACAACAACACGGGGGCAAAAAACAGTCTCAAACCGCGCGTGATCGCTGGATCCAAGGCCAACTAATATGTAAACGGTCACTGGGTAAATTTCGACCAGTATCGAGCCAAGTGTTAACTGATATCACCCGTAAACTAAAATTTGATTGGGCAAAATTTTGAAGAAAATTCCAAATCGTCCAAATTTTCCGATAAATGCTCCTATTGCGAAAAACACGAATAAAAATTGATTATTTCGGAAATTCAGTAATGTTCTTACATCAAATGGATTCCCATGACATGCTTTAAATGGATAATCTGCAATCTATTATTCATTCACTACGCGTTTACTTCTGACATCGAAATTCCTTGAAAAGGGTCCATTTTTACCAGTTTTACGACTTGGGGTGATTTTTTCGCAACTAAAAGTAATTTTTTCATGATCAGCAACCTTGAAAACGGTTCAGAAAATACCTTTCAACACTGGTACAAACAATTATTTTCTTCCAAGAAAGTCTGATTCGCTAGATTCAGTGCATCACCCTCGAAAAATGATTTTTCAAGATATTGGGGGAGGCGATCAAAAAAAGTCAGTAACGCTGGCGGAAATATACTTCTAATATATCTAAAATTGATAATTCGCGGTCCAAAATAGTGTGAAACATGTTTGAAAAATAACTATTTTTTTTTCGAAAAAGTCACATTTGCTGAGATTTCCCCATCTACAGAAAAATATATTTTTTTGGCGGTTCAGTTTTTCACCCTCCGCGGCCCCGACCTGGATCGCGGGCCACCAGTTGCCGACTCCTGCCCTACAAGCTTTTTTTTTAAGTGCAATGAGTTTGATATAAATATATTACGATGAACTTATGAGTAATATAGATAACAATAATGTGAATTATCTCAATTGACGATATGACAAAATATACACTAAATCATCAAAACTAATTGGTTAAAAGTTGTCTACTCAATAGTATCAATAAACATATTATCTCTTCAAGAATAAGTATTTTAAGGTGTCCTATCTGATCATTTTTATCGTTAATAATTACATGATTGTATTAAAAAGCAAATGGATGAGACCATAAGAATGATGTTCAATTTTTTTATATTATTATTTACTTTGACCTCGACGTAGCTGTTTTTAGCGTGTAATGGGCTACGTATTTTTTTAATACCGGGTTAAAGTAATAAGAATACCAAACATAATATTACATAAACAAGAGAAGCGGCTTGTACGTTAGAAACGTGATTGATACAATAATACCTATTACAGGGCAAGTTGAAAAAACTTCCTGTAAGATGAATAAAATTGTATGTATTTGAGATATACAGTGAAACCTATCTTAGGCGGATACCTACGGGACTGTCTAAATGTGGCCGCCTAATAGAGGTGTCCGCCCACGGGAAATTTGTTATTAATTAATATGTAAATGCAAAATTATTACTATGTATATGTAATTACAAGTCTGATATCAATTAAATTGCTATAGAGTCACCTCTATTCTTTGCATACTCTTATAATTCCTTTGCCATACTAATGGCTTGTTGATAATTGGTCACATTTGTTTAATTACTGCAATTCAACTTCTTCATCAGAGTCGTCAGATATTGATGTGGTTTCAGTTTGGGCTACATAATCGCTATGGGGTCACTATCATCTAATAGGAAATTGCTATCAATGTTAATGAACTCGCTCAAATCATTGTTATCAAATTAAAAACTTCCACAATATCAATTTTCTCTTTCAGACACAAAACGAGACGTTATTCTGCCATTGTTTACGATTTTAATCAACTCACAAATAAACGGGGTACTGCTGTCGGGGAATCACACATACTTTTATTCGGCGAAGTTATTTCGCGCTGCCACGCATACGCGATTGGTTGTCGGTCTGTCTTCAGAGAGTTTTCGCATCGTACTTATTCATCTCCCAAATACTTTTAAAAATTTTTGTCCGTTTAAACGAGAGTTTTCGCACTCTTTGTATGAAAACAGCCTGTCCGCGTCTGCCCAAGAGAGGTTGATTTTCATGGAATTTCATATACCTAGTTACGGACTATGAAAAAATGTCCGCTTAATAGAGATGTCCGTTTATCAGAGGTGTCCGTTATGAGAGGTTTCACTGTATTATATTAATAATTAATTATTACATTTATTTTATTTTACCGAATGATGAGAGACTTGTTCGAATTTCTAACAAAGACTGGTTTATTTTATTTTTTTCCTAAAAAGTTTGAAAAAGAAGTGATAAAACGGGTCAAAGACGTCTTGTTGTCAAAAACTCAACATGTGCATTTACAATAATTATGTGTTGTAATATGACCACAATGCCTACAATGCGCTGACCTCTTTTGAGACTTGCCTCAATAAATTATTTAATGCGAACGTCGTCAGTAGCGACCACGTAAATTTTCAGATTTCATGTAAGGTGTACATTTCGCTTAACAATTCAAAGCGTCATTTATGGTAATTTTTCTCCAATTTCTTTTCATCTCAGAATTTGTCAGTTTAAATATAATAAGTTATTTCCATAATACCCTGTATTATCTTGACTGGTGAAGACGACTCTTGAATTTATTTATCCACACTCGTATTTTTTAAATTTCAAGTATCCGGCAAACAAATTAATCAGTCAGGAACTGGTATAAATGAATGTATTCTAAGATTCGTGTTTTAGAATCTGCCAACAGGTACAGTAAATATAAACTTAAATTAATCGTGTGCGACCAAAAAATCATTGAACAATGGTGCTCTCATTGGATAGATTTGTGGGACAAGTTGCTGTAGTAACGGGTGCTTCTGCCGGTATTGGTGAAGCACTTGCAGAGGCCTTAGTCAAGGAGGGAGTTATTGTAAGTATATACAGGCGTTCCCAGAAGTATTGCATAAAATTCATATTTGCAGAATCCATAAATTTAGATTCAGTGATACCTCGAGATACGAGTTTAGTTCGTTCCATAACCTTGCTCGTATGTCAATTTGCTAGTATCTCAAAGCAATTTTCCGCATTGAAATTAATTGAAAGTCCCAAAAATCCTACCCAAAATTGTTTTTGTTACGTGTTTTTGAATAAGAAAAATGTATTTATAAATGACAAATATTGTATAAAAACATAATAACTTACACACAACTTAAATGCTACTGTATGCTTAATTTTAGTCATTGCTTTTCTCTTCACTGGTATTTGCCTTTTTCGCCGGATCAAAATAAAAAACTTGAGGTTTGTTTCTTCCTCCCTTTCAGAATGCTGCGGAAATGAGTTAGGCAAGTGCCATTAAATAGCTCCGATTCACGACCAGTTGCAACTTTTTCGGGGTCTTTCTTTTCCACGAGGTGTGAAACTCTCTCCCACATTCCCAACATCTCTTTTATCTCACTTGCAGAGATCGCGTCGCAGTTGACAGTTCCTCGTATCTCAAATGTCGCTCGTATTTTAAAACAAAACTTCGCTCGCTCGACATCTCGTATCTCAAATAACTCGTATGTTAGGGCACTCGTATCTCGAGGTACAACTGTATTTGCCTTAATATAAAGGGATTGTTCGTTCCCGGTAAGACTAGTACTAGAATGAATCTAGCTATATACCTAGCCAGGGAAGACAGACACCGTACTCGTAGGGTAAAAATTTTGTAGCATTAATTTTGGGAAACTAAAAAATAGAAAATTTCTCTTCATTTATTGGAAAAAATCAACCATTTTCGAGATAATCATATTCTTGTCTTATACAATCTAATATCAGCAGTAATTTATTAATGAGGAAAGGGACTCAAAATCTCTTTTAATAACAATATTTGAGAAATCATTTCAGACATGTTTATCGTTAATTGTAATTTTTTCATAAAATTACTGTCAATTTTTTGCTTTTTCTGTTGCAAGAGGCAAAAAAATCCTTTTTCTAAATTAATTAACAATTGGATTGTATCTATTCAAAAATTTACATGATGTTCTTCGATATAATTTTGTTCTAATTTACTAAATACCCTCTTTTTACAGTTATCATTTGGCAATGTCATAAGTTTTCTCAGTTTCCAACGAGAGGATTGCTATACAGGGTGCCCCAAGTAAAGTGGCCTATTAGAAGTATCTCGAGAACTAAATGAGATTTTATTTTGAAAATTTGGCTGTGGCTATAAGAGATGGTTTCCTACGTTTATAAAATATTTTCGATGATGCGGTGTTGCCGGATCATACCGAAATTTAAATGAATTACCCTATATATTATATTTTTTTGGAATCTAGGTAAAAATCTAGAACAGATTACTGTATAATATCATATACCTATCTTTAAGAGTTTTGAATTATAAATAATTTAGTGAATTTTTAACGCCGTATCGGGACCTGAAAGGAAAATCGTATCTTTTTAGCGGTTACAGCGAGAAAGCTGAAATTTTGACAATAATTTCACAAGACCATCGAAATTTTATAATTTTGAACAGTATTTAATTAGTTTGATAACAATATTTCTGAGGCAGATGAATTATTGCAAAAATCTTCTTTTTTAAATGGGACACCGTGTATTTGATATGTTTTGCTAATGGAGGATCGAATTTTATATCTAATGATATTAAGTGTTCCTATACCTATCTTCACTATTTTCGGACTTATAGCGAAATTTAAAAATTATCTTATAAAAATATATTTTTTGGTAGTTGGCTGTGAATTCATAGAAACAAAATAATGAAAAATCCATGTGACGTTATGTCTGTGTTGTTGTAATAAAAATGGTTAACCAATAAGCAATTTATTAATAAATAAATAAACAAAATGAAAATTACGCAACAACATCAATAAAATAACTAATAACTAAATTGTTCATTCATAAATTGTGGTTATAACATGTTAATTTGTCACCTTTTTCATTTATTTCCCTTCTAGAGACCCCAAAGCTGTTCGTATTCGATTTTCTAAATCTTCCATTGTTGTGACGGGTGCCATGTATACTATTTCTTTAATCCTACCCTATAGATATAAATCTAGGGGGGTAAGATCCGGAGACCTTGGGGCCATTTCCATGGACCGTCTCGGCCAATCAACTTTTTTGTAGTCATAGGAGCTGCATCAGGATGCAGTTCATTAAATTTTCTGCAAGTTCTAGATAAAACTCTACCACACTCCCCATAAATACAAAATAAACTTAAAATATCTAAGCTCGAATAATGTGAATTAGCAATTTTTATTACAACAACACAGACATAACGTCACAAGGATTTTTTATTATTTTGTTCCTATGAATCCACAAAATATATTTTTATAAGATAATTTTTAAATTTCGCTATAAGTCCGAAAATACTGAAGATAGGTATAGGAACACTTAATATCATTAGATAGAAAATTCGATCCTCCATTAGCAAACATATCAAATACTATAAAAAAAAGAAGATTTTTGCAGTGAACCGTTTTCGAAAAAAATATATTTTTGTTCAATATGGTTTTTGCATCAGTTGTTGTTTTATGGTCATAAAATTCCCTCATTGTTGCTATGGTATTTTTCACATGTACCGATTAAAATAAGGATATTTATGCTAGTGTCTTGAAATTTGCGGTTTTTCTCCTTTGTCTCATAAGTTACTAACTTAGTAATGGAATTTACGTATACTGAATATAAATCATATTGAACAAAAATATCTGTTTTCTGGAAAACAGTTCATTTTATCGACATTGATCAAGAGTACCTTTTTTCAGTTTAAGGTTTAGAGTATCCAAAAATATTATTATCGTTTCTTCATCATACAAGGTGTACAAAAAAAAGCATTTTTGTGTTACGTCTAGTCCGTCCCTGGCAAACTAAATAAGCCAAATGTGTTTAAAAGGGCGAATTTTAAGGAGACTCATCTAGTAACCATTATACTAAAAAATTATTAAATTACACCTAGTACTTGTAAAATTATTTAAAAAACAATGATTCCCAGGGACGTCCGTTATGGGTATCTCCGTAGGCGAGGCCGTAGGAAGAAAAATTTATAGGTAGTTCTCCTGTTATTTTTAAGTGTTCTATCTGATCCCGGGAGATTGCCAACATATTCTGAGATACCCTGTATATCTAATGATTTTGTATTCAGAATGTTAAGTAAATGAATTAAATATATAGGTAATTTTGTAGCACCCTGTATTAGGCATCATCCTATCACCTACATCTCCAGTTGTTAAACTCAACCTTTTCCTAAGGCTCTCAGAAAAGGAAAGTTTTTCTCCTATCCAAATATAAACTAACGATGATTGTTAAATTTTCAATTTTGTATTTTAACAGAAATATTGTAAAAATAATTAATTTTTATGTAGGTTGTACAACGCCATTAAGTAAGGGCGACATTTACTTTTTCTTTGTTTATTATTTCTCGCTTTTTTCTCATTTTAAATTTTTAATATTTTTAATTGGCAGGTTGCTGGTTTGGCAAGAAGGGTTGAGCGAGTGGAGGAATTAGCCAGAAAACTTAAAGGGGAAAAAGGAAAACTTCATGCTTTTAAATGTGACATGACAAAAGAGGCCGATATCATTTCTGCTTTCAAACAAATTGTTAGCAAGCTAGGAAAGATTTCTATATTAATTAACAATGCTGGATTGACGAAAATGTCTGATTTAATAAGTGGAAACATAGCAGAATGGAAGACTACGATTGGTAAGAAAGTTATTAAATTAAATATTTACTTTTGTTGTAGTTCTAACGAATATTTATATATTTATCATGTTAGTTCGGGTTTGTTCGCTACGCTTGTTTTGGCTTCTCACAAAATATAATTACACTATTAACACGCGCATCAAACAATATTTTATCTATCTTCTTCCAGTGCCGTGCAGATCCTGCTTAGGCGTTCATCCTCTCCTACTCCCATCAGGTGTCTCTATTAGCTGCAGCATTCTGCAATATTTGGAAGTCCCTGGCCATTGGCGTATATTCCTGAGCTATGACAACTTCTTTCTGCCCATTCCTCTTCTTCCTCCCTCAATTTTACATGAACGATTTCCGCGCAATATGTGTCCGAGATAACCTATTTTTCGCTTCCTGATATTCTCGAAAAGTTCTCGGTTTGCTAGGCCAGCTCTTTGGAGAATATCCTCATTGCCGACATGATCGACCCAAGGCACCCTCAACATTCGTCGTAGGATCCACATTTCAAAGGCTTCTATTTTGTTAATGATTGTTGCCTTCAACGTCCATGCTTCAACACCTTATAGGAGAACGGACTAAACATAACACTTTATCATCCTATATCTGAGGTCATCTATAAGCACTATGAATCCAGACACTAAAATAAACAAAAAAAAATAATACTTATTCCAACAAATTCAAAAATAACGCCTAAAGAATCTAAAATAAACTGACGTGCCTTATTTCTTTGTTGTCAGTTACATGGCAACCAATGTGTACTATTGTTAGTTATGAAAAAACGCGCTTTCAGTAACTTGATCAATAGATCGTTGTATAATTTTTAAAACTAGTGTTAAAAGTAATCCACACTAATGTCATAAAAAGTTCACTGTTATTGGAAGTTGTAACGTTTGAGTGAATCATCAATCAATATCCTGATATTTGGAAAAAATCCAAGATAACCCCAGTGGATAAAAAAGGGGATAAAAATAAAATCGAGAATTAAAGACCAATTAGTATTTTTAATAATTTTTCCAAGTGTTTTGAAATGCTTCTTCATGAAAATTTGTACTTCCAGGTAAAAATAAACTTTCGGATGAACAACACAGGTTTGTTAGGGGCAAATCTACATCGTCCAACCTCATGTGTTTTGCTCAATTTGTGGCAGAAGCCTTTGATCAGAACTGCCAGGTTGATGTTGTTTTCACGGATTTTTCAAAAGCATTTGACAGATTTGATCATGAAATTTTACTTTCAGTTCGTTTGGAATTTCAGATGGTCTTATAACATTTTTTCATTCTTACTTACATGAACGACAATAAGTAGTCATCTGGGCAGATATATGCTACATCAGGAGTACCTCAGAGGTACATTTTGGGGCCTTTGCTGTTTGTTATATTCATTAATGACATAGTTAATAATTCTCTTGACATTAATAATTTGCTTTATGCTGATGAAATGCTGAGAAAATCTATGCTCGCATCCGTAACCTGGCGGACTGTGAAAGGCTTCGAGTGTCTATTGACATGATATATAGCTGATGGGTTCAAAATAAACTACCGTTAAATATAAGTAAATGTAACGTAATGACCTTTACTTTAAAGCGACATACCCTTGTGTACGATTACAGAATTAACAACGTAGAACTGAATAGAGCTGAGACTTTTCGCGATTTGGGTGTGTTATTTGATAGTAAACTGTCTTTGGTTCCTCACATAACTGAGCTTATTGCAGCTTGTTATAGGTCCCTAGATTTTATAATAAGAAGTTCGCGTGATTTTTTAAAAAATACTTTTTTATGCATTTGTAAGATCAAAATTGGAGTACGAGTCGGTTGTATGGTCTCCATATTATCAGGTGCATCTAAACCGCAACGAAAAGGTCCAACGACGTTTCCTAAAGTTCCTGAGTTTTAAAATTGATGGTCAGAATCCTGAGATAGTCATTCTAGATGATGTTCTATTGCGCAGGCATTCGTTTTGCTCCTTAGAGGATTGACGTACCATTGCTCAACTTAAATATGGCATAACATCTTGCATGAGATACCTGCAATTTCTCGTTCCTAGAATACGTCATTCCCAGACTTTTTATATACCAACAGAGCGTACCAATATCTGTAAATATTCCCCCACTTATCGATTCTGCACCTGAACCAACATAAATTTGACATTTTCCGCTGCAACATAAATTTGACATTTTCAGCTGTAGCTTATCCAGTATAAGATTAAATTAGTGTTTTCTTTAGGCATCTAATTACTTTCCTCAATACATAAACATATATTAATATAATACCTTTAATATTTCTTTCTATCAATTTTTTTTTTATATTATTAATATGATTACTTATTTTATATTGTATATCTGTGATACCCATTTGTTAATTGGCTATTTTGTAACTGTGAAATGGTGTAAAATAAAATAAAATTAAAAAAATTAAATAAAACAAATCATAAAAAACTAAGATAGGAATGCTGTGAAATAAGCGACTTCACTTAATGAAAGTTGGTGGAGCTTAGCGGGTGTAGATAGAACCAATGAAAAAGCCATTCCACGATGTTATATCATTGCCGATATTTGTAACATGTCATAATTTTAGACACAAACGTTCTGGGTCTTTGCATTGCCACAAGAGAAGGAATTCAAAATATGAAAGCCAATGGTACTAAAGGACACATTATTCACATTAATAGTCTGGCTGGTCATAAAATCATGGATTTTCCTGGAGCTAACGTATATGGAGCATCGAAATATGCGGTCACTAATCTAGCTGAAACTTTAAGATTGGACGTTAATAGAGAAAAGCTGCAAATTAAAGTAACGGTAAGTAATTGAAAACGAAACAGGAATTAACAAAAATGTAATTTAAAAACAATACATACCTTGGTAGTAGTTGCAATATTTTTCTCTTTATTTGCTTATTTTAAGGTAAGTTTGGATTGAAAGTCAGAAATGCGGGATCGATAACCACTTCAAACATTTCGGGTTCGGGCCCGTAAACAATGATGAAAGTGGGTGTTGATGGTACCTTTGCTGCTTTTAATCCAGACTTCGAAGCATTCTTCGATTGCCAATTGTATAATTTAAAAACCCGTAGTAACGATCTATAGATCAAACAATAAAACGGCGAACGCATCACTAACCCTGACTCTTAAATTTTGTAACAAAAAATATAGTAACACCATCTTAAAACTAATAATTAAAGAATCAATCATTCAATTTTTATAATAAAATTCCCAATTTTAGAATATTTTGTGTAGTTATATAATTAGCTTCTTCTCTTTTTAGAGTGTAAGCCCAGGATATGTCAAAACTGAGTTTGCATCAGCAGCAGGTATTCCAGATGGTGCTATAACGACACCAGGATTATATGCCACAGATTTAGCTGATGCCGTCCTTTATGCTCTATCTACTCCAGTACATGTTAATGTAAGTAGAATCTAATCTTAAGCGCCGTCCACACCATAAAGTTTTACCTGACGTTTTATTTCTTCAAGTAAGACGTATCAGTTAAAACTTGTGTGGGCAGGGTCTGACATAAGGTTTTATCTGACGTTTTACTTGTCAACTAAGATGCATCAGTTAAAACATTAGGTGGAGACAGGGTCTAACATAAGGGTTTGCCTGACGTTTTACTTATTCAGGAAAGACGTCCGTCTTATCACGATTCTGTCTTGATACAGAGCATGCGTTCAAGAATAAAAACCAAAAAGCAATAGCGACCTTCCAAAACTGATCTGAAATATGAACAATACAACTATACGTGTAGATACGGGTTTTAAAACCGTTTTCCTTTACAATCTTACTTGAAATCCTAAAACGTCAAGTAAAACCTCATGTGACCGGGCTATAGTAACCGTTTTATATGACAGTCTTACTTAAAGATCTATGGGGAAAAACCTTAGGTGTGGACGATGCTTTAATGCAAGTAATTTACAGCCAATTCGAGATATTCTTTCGAAACTTAGATTCTACTTTCCAAAAAATGTATTCATTTTCGTTCTCCACCTACCCTCTACTGACTACAAAATCATAGCACCAGAAACATTGTCCATTAAAAAAAATTAATTAAAAGTAATATAAAGGAAAGTAAAATATAGAAAACATAATTAATTAAAATTTCTATTTATATTAATTATATGTATTGTTACAATATTTATGTTCAATATTTACTAAAATGTATTATAAATTATTGTTCGTTGAATATTGTAAAGTCGAACAAAATATACCATTATTAGTTTTTCAATCATAACAATAATAAAGGTATGCATATCTTTGTTTATTTTCCTCTACTGTAAAAGAAAATAATTTATTATATCAGAGACAAATCTAAACAACAATATTAATTTTAAGATTTCAACGCATCTATTTCCCCCTCTCTTCTTTATTCTCTACCTTCCATTGAAAATGATTTCGATGTTTCCACTGTGTAGCTGGCTGTACTTTGAAACATATTTTCTTTTGTAGATTAACGAACTTACCCTTCAAGCAGTTGGAAGCGGACAATTCTAATTTTTTCGACTGTGTATCATTAAGGTTTCGTTTTGAGATTTGACATTTTTTATACAAGGGCTAAAATTCAATAAATCTATTTATGAATAGTTTGATTAATAGCAATGTCTGAGTTTACAATTGTATTATTTCCATATTTCCCTTATTTACATTACATTTATTTACAATCATAATTATACAGGGAACGTCAAAATGAATGGACAATACAATTTAGATCATAAATATGAAATAGATTAGAAATTTAAATCAATCTAATAATATTTTGGTAGAGTAAGCCTTGGAGAAACTTTGACAGTTCACAAAAAGGAGCGTTGATATTTAAATCTGCTTATTCATTGTGTCGATAATTTTCTTAAATTTAATTCAATAACTATTTTCAACAACCCCTTTATCAATTTCGCAATGCAGCTTTGGGGCCATTTAATGAGCAAAGTGTACAAAGAAAATACCGAGAACCGAAAAAAATATCGGTGTTGAAATTGAGACTTCCCGGTAGCTATGATACTTTTTCAAATTCCTTCAACTTTTACATGAATGCCTTGAAAATAACAGTGGTTATTAGCACACTATATTTCATTAAATAATCTCCTACTACTTATAATTATTATACCGTTTGATTTTCTATTGAAAGCTTTATGAATGAAGCATAATTAAAGTTGAAAAATACTCCATTTATTTTTGACGGTACCTGTAAAAGGGCAGCAAAGTGAAATAATGCTTTTAGATATTCGATATTTTCCCTTAATCAGATTATATTACTTTCGTCACAACGTGGCCCTTGTAATTCATAATTTGATATCCATCAAATTTGCATATGGTGTTCTCTAAATAGAAGAAGCGGAAACTTGATGACAGTTAAACCAATCTAGTAATCAGAGGCGTATATTTATGTTTGTATGTACCACCTAGTAGTTTTTTGCAAGAAGTTGTTTTTATACCGTTTAGCCAATAAATGACCAAACATATTTTTAATGTGTATTTAAGTTATCATTGAATGTTCCATCAAATACATTTTAGCTTTTAATTCGAACATATAGGCTCTGACTTATTTCCCAATAAATAGGTCACCAAAACTGAACGTAATCCACTTTATATGGGCTCTGACTATTTCCCAAAAAAAATAGGTCAACAAAACGTATTAGTAACACACTTAGCTGGTGCGCATGTATCATATGTGTATATGTATATGCTTTGCATTAAAGCACGAAGGAAAAGCCAACCAAAATCAACACGCCCTGAGTCAGGTGAAGTTACTGGTGTCGTCGTGCTAAATTTTTAACCGTCATGTTGCATTGTCATGGTATTTACGTAACGAATATGTTTCAGACTAACAACCTATAGAAATTAATTTATTTATCTTTATTTTATTTCATTATGCGAGTCGAATATGAAAACAAAATAAATGAAACAGCGTTTTTAAGACAATATTGCGCGCCTCGTAAAATAATTAGTGGGTAATGGTCGATGGATTTAAATTATTTATTATGTAATACTTGTTTACTACTAAAAGAACTGTTACAAAAGAAAACTAAAATCTGTAAATAGTACATTACGTATCAAAGGCCGAAAAGAGGCCTTTACGGACGAGATGCGGAGACCGAGCCGAAGGTGAGGGAGGCCACCGCACGAGTCCGGAAAAGCCTCCGACGGCCCGAGATATGTACCGTATTTTTTTTTACAAGTGCTCCGAAGCTTTGATGCCAAATAAATAAAGAAATTCTTCAGACAGTTTTCCTGTTTACATGACACGAAAATACTCGCGCATGGAGAATGTAAATATCTATTTATTATTTTTGACAAATAGGCTCGGTGGCCTAGTTGTATAGCGTACGCCTTATGATCTGAGAGTCGCGGGTTCAAATCCCGGCGTCTTTGGTTTTATTTATTTTTTTACAAGTGCCCGAATCTTTGAGGCCATATAAATAATGAAATTCTTCAGACATTTTTCTAAAACATCTTTGGAAAATTAACTGCCAATTTAATTTATATATAATCCGCTATTTATTGCAGTTGTAGTATGGCTCGGTGGGTAGAGTGTCCGCCTGGCGATCTGAGGGTCGCGGGTTCAAATCCCGCACCGACAATTCTGATTTTATTTATTTATGAGCACATGGTGACTCGAAGCGGGCGGGAAAAATCTTTCCCGCCCGCTTTGATACTTTCCCGCCCGCTCTTTTGGAAAACGCCACTTTCGGTGAAGAGAACATTCATGAAAAAAGGCACTTTCGGGGCACATGTAAAAAAAAACATTACACAACATTGATAATAAACAAAAGAAAACCTTATTTCTACTTAGATTAAAGCATAATTATACCTATTAAAAAACTATGAGGAACTACACTGTGTACTTTACAACAAACTATTTGTTCATGCAAATACGAATGGTTTCTTGATCATTTTGTGCGTATTGTATATTATCATTTAAGAATAGAATCATTTGAGATTTCTTATTACTTAGTCTGTTTCTTTAAAAAATGCCCAGAGCTCGCTAGTCTTTCGAATATTACTTCTTCTTCTTCATGTACTATCTCCATGTCAGAGGTTAGCTATCATCATTGCTATTCTCACTTTGGAAGCCGCGGCCCTGAATAGATTAGAGGACGTGACATCGAACCACTCTCGTAAGTTCCTAAGCCAGGATATTCTTCTACTTCCAACATACCTTTTTCACACGATCTTTCCCTGGATTATGAGTTGCAGAATGTCATACCTTTACCTACTCTTTTTCATTTCACGGTTTCAAGTTCAAGATTCAGAAGTCTATATGAGATGTGATTTAAGAAAATCCACTAAAAAGCAATAAGGCACGCAGTCCAGTACTCTCCATGTTATTCTTATGATTATATGCTAAAATGACTTTTATTGCTCCCTATTTGCCAATAAGGCACGAAGTTCCGTATCACCCATGTTATTCTAACGGTGAAATGTGAAAATGGAAATTATTATTTTTATGTATTTCTAATGGTGCTACAATAAGTCAACCCCATGGGAATAAATTGGAAGCAAAAAGATAGGTTTAATGATTAGTAAAAGTGAAATACGTATGCAAAGGTGATTTTGTGCTTTTTATTGCTGCTGAGGAACTCTGATTTGTTGATATCAGTGATTAAATCACAGTTCGTGAAATATCGTTAGATGTACTACTAGACTCTAATAATTAATAAGCCAATATGTGGTACATGGGTAAAGAATGAAAAACAAAACAATTTTCCGGTGATACGTTGTAAAAATTGTTAAATTTGACATTTAAAAATATTACATGATTGGTCATGTGCATGTCATCTGGAATTTTTAAAGCACACACGGATTGCAAAGTAAAACATTTTCTTAAGCAATTAAGGAAAACATTTCCCATATAATTAGGACTAAGCATAACACTATACAGGGTGTAACTAAATAAGTGTAAAACATTTAAGGGGGTGATTCCTCATCGAAAAAAAGATAGGATCTTTCATATAAAGAAACTTCATTGGAGCATCCCTTGTTAAGATACAGCCCCTTAAAGGGGGTACATAAAATGTGTTTAACAATTTTTTTCACAAGCACTAAAAAAGTTACAATATTGAAATTAACCTGACAATTTCTATACCAAAAAGACACTTAGCCAGTAATTTATTTGGTTTACCCCATGGTTGTAAGGGGTGGAAAACGCAACCCCTAAAATTTATTTCCAATGTAAGTTTTTGTCTTATTATTTGTTTACCATCTAAAAATTTATTTCCGATAGCCTGTTTCATTCTAAACAAAAAATGTCTCTTGAATTTTTTGCCCAAAATAAACCAGTTCGCAGCAAAAAATTATTTTACGAGCAAGATACATATCGCCATAAAACGAAAATACGAAACTAATTTATCCAGTATGCCGCTATTAGCGATAGTGACAATTAAATTGGTATCAAGCTGTCAGTTTGTAAATTTTTGAAATTGAAGTAATACTAATTGTGTATTGTTGTTCTGTTCTTAATTTGTTGTTACTTTAATAATTCACTTGTTATTAAAATGGCATACACAAATGTGGAAATGGCTGATATGCATTACGTTTACGGTCTGTCGCAGGGAAATGGGTTAGAAGCTTCTAGAAGATATGCTGAAATGTATCCTCAACGGCAGCATCCTTCACATAGAATATTTGCCCGACTTCATCAACGATTACGAGAATATGGTTCATTCGACAAAAGAACGCAGGATTGTGGTCGCCATTGAGAAGTAAGAACACCACAGCTTGAGGAAGCAGTACTTAATTTGCTTGAAGAACAACCTACTACCAGTACTAGAAAGATTGCTTTCCAGCTAAATGTTGATCATATGACGGTATTTCGAATTTTAAAGGAACAACTCTTATACCCTTACCATCTGCAACGAGTACAGGCACTGTTACCGCGAGACTATCCGAACCGTCTTGAATTTTGCAATTGGATGCTGGAAATGATTAGAAGAAATCGTGACTTTCTGAAGACGATCGAATTCACAGACGAATGTAGTTTTTCTCGGGACAAGATTATTAATTTTCATAATTACCACATATGGGCTGATGAAAACCCTCACGCTATTGTCGAAACTAACCATCAAGAAGAGTTTTCTCTTAACGTGTGGGTCGGAGTTATTGGGGATTATTTAATTGGGCCTCATTTTCTACCTCCTCGATGAAATGATGAGGCATACGTTCAATTTTTAAGAGCAATGCATCCCGTACTGCTGGAGGAAGTTCCTTTGGGCGTCAGAAGGGATATGTTTTTTATGCATGATGGGGCTCCCGCCCATTTTAGTCAAGTAGCACGTCAGCATTTAACTGAAACATATGCAAATCAGTGGATAGGTTGAGAAGGACCTCAGAATTGGCCCGCTCGATCCCCGGATCTCAATCCTCTCGATTTCTCTACTTGGGGCCATTTGCAGCATTTGGTTTATCGTACTCCTGTTCGCGATGTAGAGGACTTAAGAAACCGCATCATCGATGCGTGCAGGGTAATTAGAGAGACTCCAGGAATATTTGCGCGAATACGTTGCTCAATGCGCCGACGTCTAGACGCATGCGTAATGTCTGAAGGTAGACATATTGAACATTTATTATGATTTCTAGATGTTGTATGTTTTGTTATTAATAAATTAGTTTTTTTTATTTATAAATTTTATGTACCCCATTTAAGGGGCTGTATCTTAACAAGGGATGCTCCAATGAAGTTTCTTTATATGAAAGATCCTATCTTTTTTTCGATGAGGAATCACCCCCTTAAATGTTTTACACTTATTTAGTTATACCGTGTATATAACATTACAATTATTTAGAAAATATTTACTTTCTATTAAAGTTATTTGACTTGAAGATTTTAAGTCAGCTGTTTAATATTAAACTATAAAAATATATCAATAATAAATATTCGACTAAAATCTAGTGGATGTTATTTGTTAAGAAAGATTTTCCACAATAACAAATCAATATTCTATCTTACACTTTTCAATTTATTGAACAGTACTCGTATTACCCAGGAAACAAACTAATCAGAATCAATTTAGAATTGCTATAAATTACTTTATTTGTAAATTAATTGTTCAGGTCCGCTGTTCCGCTGATACGGTGCTGTGAGAATAAACTAAAAAAAGCGGTTTAAATTATAAGGAATATTTCAACTTTGTCAAAATAAATATATTATATAAAACAATGGTTTTATCTCTGGATAGATTTGTCGGAAAGGTGGCCGTAGTAACGGGAGCTTCTGCTGGTATTGGTGAAGCCATTGCAGAGGACTTAGTCAAAAATGGAATTATTGTAAGTATAACTAACTGATAGCAATATGATATCTACCCACTAACACTCCTGCAGACTAAGTTGTACGGCCACACACTCACAGAAAGCATTTTAAGCGAGTTTTGCGTTGTGCGATTACTTTTAAAACTTCTGTGGCCTGACTTTTAAAACTGAAAACTCTTTAAACGGGCAACCGCCTGTGCGGACATACTTGTTAAATAGAACAGATTATCTTTCCCCGCTCAAAACGCTGAAAAGCATAAAATGCTTTCTGTGCGACCGTACACTAACCAAGCTTAGTTCAAGCATGAGTCGTTCCATTCAGAATACACATTTTTATTTTTTGTTTATACAGGGTGTTATGGAAACGACTTATTATATTTAAACCGGCAAATCATGAGATGAAAATAAATTGAAGAAAAAATCACCTTAAATGGCACTTTGAATTATTGTATGAAATCTGAAAATTTACGTTGCCGCTACTGAGGAAGTTCGCAACTAATAGTTTATTGAGGCGGTGTTGTCATATATTACAAAAGTTTTTCGTCTTTGACCAGCGTTATCACTTCTTTTCCAAACTTTTTAGAAAAAAAATACTACACTTTTAAGGTACATACTCTCTTACCTTCGATCTTAGAATCCGTTTTATAATTAAAATCCATAAAAAAATAAAACAAAAAAGTATGTTTTGCAACAGAACCACAATATCACACAAATTTGAAATAACATCACAATATTTCTTATTATGACTTATTTCACAACAGAAAAAAAATCGGATAATGCTACAACTAATAAAACGTTTAAAATTCGTATACATCAAGCACGTGGAACCCTCGACAGCATCATTCCAGCCCCGAGTCTAGAAACATACTGAAGCAACGATAGTCGCGCGCGGCAGGTATCCAAGCAAGGGCGAAACATGCGGTGTGATCTGACAACACTGTTAGTATACTACTCTAGTGACCCATATTGTTGCTAACTGAATCCAGATGGAACAGCGCGACAGTATGTGGGTAAAAAGGGTTTTTACCTTAGTATTTAGATATTCGATTTAAAAAATAAGTATGTAGATTTTCTCTAGGACATTTAAATATAATAAGTCATTTCCATAACACTCTCAATAAACTTCTTCGTGTTTAGCGAATCTAAGAGTATAAAAGTGCAAGTTGCTTTTCAAAAACCATAGGCAGTATGGTAGAAAATTACTTTCTTATAGCAAAGCAACTTCATTGCACCCTATTTTTTTTTAAATATATTTTATATAAATTCTTACTGAATATACAGGGTGTTACAAATTCGGCCTTCACCATGGGGATTTCGGAAACGGTAAGAGATACGAAGTCGGTTAAATTGGGGGCAAAGTTGAGTAATTATGGACCCAATAATATGCCGCAAGAAAATCATGACGAAGCTTATCAAAAAAATTCATATAGGAAAATATCAGTGGCGTACCAATTATTAAATATGTGGGTTTGTTCCTAACGCAAACCGAAATTGAAAATAATATCTATAGTACTTTCGGAGATATTAACGATTAAAAAAAATTCAACGCCCTTTATGAAAAAATTTAAACCATTGCGGACATACAGGGTGATGCATCCTTAAGTTCAACATAGGAAATCCCATGTATTTTTTGAGGTGGCTGAATATTTGATCAATGTACATTAGAAAAACTGCATGATAACTTCTTGAAGAGACCGACATGGTAAACCTATGTGCCAAGTTTGAATACATTTTGATAAGTCAATCCTAAGCTATTCAATTAAACGTGATGGCGAAACCACGAAACTCTAATAGTTCAGGTAATACAGTAAACATCAGCAAATTAAATCTTGACATTGACAAAATTAAAATTAGTGTCGGTCATAATATTTTAATTATTCATTATGTTCAGCTTCACGTAAATTTTTGGCAATAGCGTCATAGAAATTATTTGCTGGACAATGAGAGTTTCGTGGTTTGTCATCACGTTGAATTGAATGGCTTACTTGGCACATAGGTTTATCATGTCGGTCTCTTCAAGTTATAATATAGTTCTTCTATAAAATGTACAGGGGAGCCAATATCCAGCCATCTCGAAACATTTTTTTTTTCTTGGGGCCTGTAAAGAGTAACTTATTTTGGGCATTTTTTATGGGCAGGTTGCTGGTTTGGCGAGAAGAGTTGACCGAGTGGAGGAATTAGCTAAAAAGCTGAGCGGGGAAAAAGGAAAACTTCATGCATTTAAATGTGACCTGACCAAAGAGGACGACATTATTTCTACATTCAAACAAATTGTTAACAATCTGGGAAATATTTCAATTTTGATAAATAATGCTGGATTGATCAAATTGACTGATTTAATAAATGGAGTAACGGAACAGTGGAAGCTTACAATTGGTAAGGAAGTGTTATTTTTTTCAGATACTTAGACTAATTAGTAGAAAGTTTATGAAGATATTCATTTTGTACACGGGAATACATTTTAAACTTGACTAGCAACATCGGTTAGGAAAAGATGAAATTTAACAACTGTGCAAAGCAAAGGTCACCTGACATCAAGAATATGATTTTTTCGTCGTTGGTTAAAATTGTATACAGGGTGTTATGGAAATGGCCTATTATATTTAAATGGGTAACTCTTTTGGTATCCTAGAGAACCACTACATACTTTTTTATAATCGAATGTCTAATTTCTTGTGTAATAAACCCTTACGTTACCCGATGTGCCATCCAGTGCAAAGTCTTATGCATCTGTATCTAGCCAGCAAGCGTTCTCGGTCATCCGCCGAGCCAGTGTTGTTAGATCAAAACGCAGCCTTCGATCTCGGCCGAACGAGAACGTTGATTATAATTATTCGCCACGTTTCAGTAGTGTTGTGAATACTCGGATGATTTAGATATCCGGATCAGATGAACAAGATACTCCGATTAATCATCCGAACTCGAATTCGCAACCCGGCAACAGGCAGTGTCGGCATCGTTATCGAAGAAGCGAACCGGCGTCGCGACTTACCGGGCGAACACGGAAGCAGTGACTCCGATTCGACTGATTCAAGGCAGTCGGATGATTTCGAATGCAGCATCGAATGACCATACTCGGATTAATCATCCGAATCATGTAACAACCGCAACATTTAATGAATTCTTTTTTAGGTATCGATTGATTGTAATTTTTCCTTATAACTGTTCACGTAATGAGCTCGAATATGCCGACGCCGAATTAATTTCGCCTCGGGTGTAATTAATCCGGTTCGGTTTCGCATTGGCACCCCATTTTTAGATAGGATGCATGCGAGTATCTCAATACTCGGATTCAACGATTATTTTAATTCGAATTCTTACATCGCTTGCAGTCCATCAATTCCCACATTATCAGCATTATTTGTCCCCAGCACTAGAAAATATCGGATATGAAGCTCCAACAGCCAGTCGAATTAGATTTTATAGTACATTTTCGGTGATTCCCCTTGAATTTTTGAGGATTTAGCTTCACCTTTACTTCACAACGAGTTGTTCTTTTTGAGTTTGTGCCCTAGTTCCGTTAAAGAATCGGATGGGTGAATTTATTAATAATGTCGCCAAAAGAGGAATGTTAACACTAAAAGAAAAGATGAAAGTACTGAATGAAATTCAAAGAAAAACTAATAACTCTCGGGCTGTAGCATCGCAATTTCACATAGGAAAGGCGCAAGTTAGGATGATAGCAAACAATAAAGCAGATATCCGTTGTTTATGGCAGTCTGATGTAAATTAGAACCAAAAAAGAAATTTTTTCAAATTAAACGTCAATATTTCAGAGATCGCTATCCATAAGAAAAACTGTTTTCTATTTACTAGAGTTTTCTCTTAAGCGGGCACCTCCCATAAGCTGCAACCGTGACTGGTCGCTTTTGGAAACTTCCACTGTACTGTATAAATTAGAAGAAAATAATGAAAAATGACACGAAATCACTTTAAAACACCAAATGTTATATGCATCCATGGGTTTTGTGATCACGCGAACATTCCATTAACTGTTATAATCTCAACGACCATAAAATTTTGCTAAGGTGTGCGAATGGCACCATCACTTGGCGTTGACCAACTACAGCGATGCGCGATCTAATACACCTACATATACCTATACTAGCTTCGACCGATCAATGATTGTACTTGCGTCAAGCCAGGTCCATGTAGACGAGAATCCTGGCGGCTCGTTGCTAGTGGCCTTAAGGTACGAAAATGTTTCCTGCTGTGAAATTGACATTATTTGTTCCCGTGCGTTTCTGATTTGAAATGAGAACACCTTCATTTATGTCATTTGCAAAAAGGCATTTTTCACTGAAATTTTTGGGGAAATTGTATAAAAAATATTTATATCTATGTACTTGGAAATGTTATTAATAAAGAACAAACTGCCCTTAATTCTGTGGTCTATGTTGTAAGTTACATAGCTTTTTTCCATATGTATATTAATGATTTACTGTTATTTTAGACACGAATGTTTTGGGCCTTTGCATTGCTACAAGAGAAGCCGTTCAAAACATGAAGTCCAATGGTAAACAAGGCCACATTATTCACATTAATAGTGTAGCTGGTCAGAAGGTCATTGATTTTCCACAATGTAACGTATATGGAGCCACCAAGTATGCGGTCACTAATCTAACTGAAACTTTGAGACTGGATATTAACAGAGAAAAGTTGCAAATAAAAGTAACGGTAAGTGATTTATTAGGAAACCTGCTATTCTCTCTATTGGTAATGGCCTATCGAGAAAATGCTTTGCATGACCGACCACTCTCATCATTCAATTTAGTATTTCAAATGATTCGAGTCCTCTCTTAATAGTACAATCTAGAAACATACCTACCGAATAGATAATGGAAAAGATAACGATGTTCAAAGATAATGTTCTTTTCTCTTTTAGAGTGTAAGTCCAGGATATGTAAAATCTGAATTTCACCCAACAGCAGGTATTACCATAACGTCTCCGGGTTTACATTCTGCAGATGTATCTGAAGCCGTCATTTACGCTCTTTCTACTCCTCCACATGTTAATGTAAGTATACTCAATCCTAATACAACGTGTCCAAGATAAGGAGGGCCAGTACAGGGATCTCGGAAGAGATATGAAGTCGGTTAAATTGAGGTAAAGTTGCGCATTTACGTGCTTAATAATATGCCGTTTAGAAAGTTTTTAAATTCCGAGTAGTTCCGGAGATATCCAGAAAAAAACGACATTCTGAAAAATCGTTTTATTGTTTTCCTGGGTTTTTTCGAGATCGAATTCTAAAGTAAATTGCACTTTTGCATTGCCACTTTTTCCGCTCTATCTAAGAGCGTTAATTGTTTTGTAATCCGACGAGTCAGGTGTTCAAAATGATTTCCGTTATTCTCTAAGCACAAATAACACCTTCTAACTACAACATAACAGTTTTTTTGAGATAAAATAAAACATGCGATAGAATATCAAACTTTTCAGCATTTGTAAATTTATGTTCCATAATTTCTGGAAAATAGAAAACCTCTTAAAACGCACTCAAACTATCACAATGGCAATGTCAAGTGAAACAAATCACGCGTCACCATCTTAATTTTTTTGTTTCAAGCGCCTACTTTTCTTTTAAATCCCGAATCAACAGAAGTTTGAAATAATGTTTCTGTATTTTGTTCACTTATTGTGGTTTATTATTAAATTATTTGTTATTTATTGAACTAGTCCAATATAAGTAAAAAATTTAGAGCTTTCTTATGAGATATTATTTATAAAATTAGGAGAAATACAGGACCGTGTCCCAAAATTTCCTGATGTTGTTCTAAAAACCCTCGAAACGTCATTAAACCACAATGTGACATACATCGTTGCATTCGGAAGAAAAAAAAGCTATTAAATTCCAATATCAGAAAAACGACCGTATTTAAAAAAAGAAAGTTGATAATGGCTCTTCGAAGACGACTCGTCGGATTACAAAATAATTAACGCTGTTAGATAGAGCGGAAAAAGTGGCAAAGTAAAAGTGCAATTTACTTTAGAATTCGATCTCAAAAAAAAAACAGGAAAACAATAAAACGATTTTTCAGAATTTCGTTTCTTCCGGATATCTTCTGAACTACTCGGAATTTTAAAACTTTCTAGACGGCATATTATTAGGCACATGAATGCGAAACTTTATCTCCATTTAAGCGACGTCGTATCTCTTACAGTTTCCGAGATCCCTGTACTGGCCCTCCTTATCTTGGACACGTTGTATACAGGGTGTTATGGAAATGACTTATTATATTTAAATGGGTGACTCCTTGGGTGTCCTAGAGAAGCGCTACATATGTATTTTTTCAAATCGACAGTTTTAAAAGTGGGGTAACACACCCATAAACTCACAGGTCACTCCGCGGAACTGTATCATATGACTCTGTGGAGCTGTGCCACAAGCACATGTTCCGCACAATATTGCCAAACTTAATGTAAAAACTGCAATTTCAAATAAAAATATTGCTTACCTATTATGGTTTGTATCTAAATAAAAAGTAAATCCAGGTCACATACACTAGCAAGATAATCCAGGGCACCTTCAATTTTTTTAGTTTTAGTGGGTAAAGGTTATATCCACTAAAACCCCCTCGGCGTTTTTTCTTCCAATCTCAGAACATAACCCAGTATATCGTCAGAGATACAGAACACACAGTGAAACACTGAACAAATTACCATAAATCACTTAAAGAAATACACATGTTTCAAATTAGTTTTTTGAAGATAGGCACTTATCACACAAAATCGCTACACACCCAATGCATAATTATACTTTATAACAAACACACAAACGATTTCTTCCATAGAAAAAATGACATTGTGTAAGATTAGATGGGGGGGCAAGCAACGAGTCCAATATCTTCTCCGTTTTAACGACGGTTTCGTCCAATTCACCTTTGAGGGAAATTCTCGTCTAAATATTCAGTGACAATGCGTGAACATACGCATTGATTCAGTTCGATTGAAGTTCTTGGCACTTTCAAGTAGAATGACAAAAAATTTATATAAACGTTCAAAAAACAGTTGAAATCGAGCGAGGTTGCCATTTTTCAGACTTAAAATTTAAAACTAAATTTAAAAAATATGAATTTTCTCCTGCAGCAGAGGAAGAAAATAATACGGAAAAGTAATATTATTACACAACATATGAATTTAAACTTATATGATAGCGTAAACACTCGACGAGCAGACAAAGCTGGATTTCCAGTTATTAGTATTTCGTAGTTTTGCAACACCGATCCGAAATTGACAGGTCGAGTCATTTATATGTATTGTCACAATGTTTATATTCAATATTCACTGTAATGTATTATAATAATTAAAATATAATTATTGTTAGTTGAATATTGTAAAGTCGAACAAAAATATACCATTATTAGTTTTTCAATCATAACAATAATAAAGGTATGCATATCTTTCTTTATTTTCCTCTACTGTAAAAGAAAATAATTTATTATGTCAGAGACAAATCTAAACAACAATATTAATTTTAAGATTTCAACGCATCCATTTCCCCCTCTCTTCTTTATTCTCTACCTTCCATTGAAAAAGATTTCTTTGAATCCCACGATGTTTCCACTGTGTAGCTGGCTGTACTTTGAAACATATTTTCTTTTGTAGATTAACGAACTTACTCTTCAAGCAGTTGGAAGCGGACAATTCTAATTTTTTCGACTGTGTATCATTAAGGTTTCGTTTCGACATTTGGCATTTTTTTTACAAGGGCTAAAATTCAATAAATCTTTTTATGAATAGTTTGATTAATAGCAATGTCTGAGTTTACAATTGTATTATTTCCATATTTCTCTTATTTACATTACATTTATTTACAATCATAATTATACAAGGAACGTCAAAATGAATGGACAATACAATTTAGATCATAAATATGAAATAGATTAGAAATTTAAATCAATCTAATAATATTTTGGTAGAGTAAGCCTTGGAGAAACTTTGACAGTTCACAAAATGGAGTGTTGATATTTAAATCTGCTTATTCATTGTGTCGATAATTTTCTTAAATTTAATTCAATAACTATTTTCAACAACCCCTTTATCAATTTCGCAATGAAGCTTTGGGGCCATTTAATGAGCAAAGTGTACAAAGAAAATACCGAGAACCTTAGAGGAATTAAAAAAATATCGGTGTTGAAATTGAGACTTCCCGGTAGCAACGATACTTTTTCAAATTTCTTCAACTTTTACATGAATGCCTTAAGAATAACAGTGGTTATTAGCACACTATATTCCATTCAATAATCTCCCACTACTTATAATTATTATACCGTTTGATTTTCTGTTGAAAGCTTTATGAATAAAGCATAATTAAAGTTGAAAAATACTCCATTTATTTTTGACGGTACCTGTAAAAGGGCAGCAAACTGAAATAATGATTTTAGATATTCGATGTTTTAATCAGATTATATTATTTTCATCACAAAATGGCCCTTGTAATTCAGCACGGAATATCTTAATTTTAATATCCATCAAATTTGCATATGGTCTTCCCTAAATAGAAGACAATTATGACATGACATGGCAGTTAAACCTATCTAGTAACCGTAGGCGTATATTTATGTTTGTATGTACCACCTAGTAGTTTTTTGTAAGAAGTTGTTTTTATACCGTTTAGCCAATAAATGATAAAATATATTTTTAATGTATATTTAAGTTATCATTGAATGATCCATCAAATACATTGGATCTTTTAATTCGAATATATAGGCTCCGACTTATTTCCCAATAAAAAGGTCGCCAAAACTGAACGTAATCCACTTTATATGGGCTCTGACTATCCCCCAAAAAAAAATAGGTCAACAAAACGTATTAGTAACAGACTGGCTTTCAAATTACACACACCTTGGACTGCACAAGGCAATGAAAATACACGCATGTTATCATGTGTGTATCATGGTATAAAGATCTAAGAGGTATGATTCCACGCCGATGGAGGCGTGGCTTGTGGCGTCAGTGCCAAGGACACCTACCGTAAGTGTATTGTACGATATTTTATCAACAAGCGTGTTTTAGGGTACCAATATTAAAAACTAAAAGAGCATTGTTTTAATTTACCCCGTACGTGCCTCGTAAGTCGTTATCAACGATGCATTAAGATCAGGTTCCTAGCGAAATAAATTCAAAAACAAACAAATCAAACTATTTTTTAAATAATCCATCTCTCAGTGGAGTGGAATAATGAAGATGTAAAGAAACTGCTTCAGTAGGTAAATAAACAATATTTTAAATTTGTATTCATGATTTGATGGCATATACCCTCATCAGCTTCAGCTAGAAATACTTAAGAAGTAAATAAAACCGTATCCATTCTAATTCCTTGTTTTTATCCTTAGGACAGCGGAAATACCTTATATTTCTGTCGACATTCTTTGCCTGGTTATCCATATCACAATCGAATACAGCGCACGTCATATTATGAAAATTAAGACTAAATAAGAAACAGTTCCGGTGAACTTTCAAAATTTCTATGGAAAACTACGGCAAGCGGTACTCACTACGTGGCGACCAGTGTTGCCAGAAATCATTGATCAAAAGTAGTAGGTTGACGATTCGAAACCTAATAGAATAGTAAAAAACGGTGTCAGAGTAAGAAGAGTATGCAAAAAGGTCGTTACTTTCCTATGATATGGGGGCCACCTCCAGATTGAACATAAATTTCATATGGGGAGCCCCATAACAAGAACGAACATCTCAAAAATTGTTAAAATAGGATATATTACAATTGAGGAGTGATTTTTCACAGTTCCATATTTCCATTAGAGATAAATTTTCAGAAACCGCATATTTCTGTAGATGGTGAGAAATGAGTTAACAAAAATTTAAAATGGGATCAATGTACGATACTACTTCGAACCAGATGTATTATTGGTGGTTTGAATTTAAAAAATAATAGAAATTATTATTATTTGGAAATAAGACCTTCTGTTCGAAACTACAGGAAATAAAACCTTTTGTAGGAAATTTAATAAAAAATTACAATATTCGCGCGGCACAGTACATTCTTACCATGAAACATTCGACTACGTTCCACGACTCACGTTTTCTATGATCAATGAATCGAGTTTTATTGTTCTAACATAATGTAAAGAAAATATGACCCTTCTGCTATCGTCGACCGGTTCGAATGGTGCGGCGGATGTTTTAAACGTTTGTCGGCATCTGATGGGTCCGGGGTGGTTCAATCCTCGAACTCACTGGGTTACTACTGTATTTCCTTAGGTATTGGTCGCTGGTTGGTTTTAAACGTTTCGTAAGGTTAAACAATTTGTAGGGTAAAATATATCTATTATCTTCGGGTAAGTAATAAAGTACAGAAAGTACAACTTCTACTGTATATACAATCTGTGATGGTAGGCTTACTTACATGGTAGTCTTAGTACTAATTATCTTTAACACATTGTTCACTAATCTGTTGTGTGATACGACCTGTCATGACTCAGTACTTAGACGTTAAACTGGTAGTAAAATGGTAGTAAAATGGTAGTAAAATGGTAGTAAACTGGTAGTTGACCTCAAAGTCGGTAGTTAATATTAGTATTTGACCTCAAAGTCGGTAGATAAGAATGACCTCAATGTCGGTAGTTAATAAAAGTATTTGACCTCAATGTCGGTAGATAAGAACTGTATTTGACCTCAAAGTCGGTAGATAAGAACTGTATTTGACCTCAAAGTCGGTAGATAAGAAAAGTCTTTAACTTTAATGATTGCAAAGCCCCAGGCACTTGTCCGTACGACCCTGTCGTTTCCCGTAACACACACTCTGGAGTATATCTTCACAATGTAATAAAAAGCGTGTCTTGGACCGAAAGGGTTTGCACGTGAGCATTAGTTGGCCAATAGAAAGACGAGATGCCCGTTGGGACATGATACGCGCTGGCCAACAGATCTTCATAGTCGGAACGCTAAACAGTCATGAACCATAGGTCAAATGTAGGTGAAAAATAGACAGGTCGACTGTACAGCTGGTTTAAATATTCTTCGCTAACAGGTGTGACAAAGAACGGATATATTGTGTGTCACTCCGATACATGCATGTATTTAATACGACGGGAGACGTTTGCTTATCGTGTCTAGAGTTGGAATGTGGTACAGTTATGTCAAAATATGCAAATATGGTTTCAACGTTGAGTTGTGTATTTATACATTGAATATTCTTTGATTATGCAAATATTAGGCTCGGAAAGTATGTTTGGGATTGGTATAGAGCGCAAATTACACAAACGGTGTTATTGTTAATGATTAAACTGATAGATTATTTGGCTATTATCGAACCGTGCCTATTCTGACGTGTTATAAATTGCATGGACATGTTTTGTAAGTTCTTGAATATAATAAGCGAATTATTAAGCGTGTTGTTAGAGGGATACGGGTACTGTTTCACAACAGCATCTTTCCTTATTTTAGTGGTATTTTAGCTGTAATGTGTGTTATGTTTCTATGAAATTAATATACGTAAATACTTGTCATATATTATTCTTTCATTTCGTATACCATTACATGCATAAAACCTTTTAATATCTTTAAAATAGAATTAAAAACGCTGACAGCAATATAAATCCCCATAAGAAATTTAAAAATCGCTCTCCCTTTGAAGCCACTGCGCGCTGCTGGCGAAATTGGAACTGTTAGATATCTTACCTTTAGTTATTGTATCATGTGTGTGTATACTGTGCTTTGCTTGGCATTAAAGGCCAATTTATAAACTCGACGATGACGATTGACTGTGCAGTTTGACGGTGCTGTTTGACGGTGCCGTAAAAAGCTGGATTTATAAACTTGACGGTGGCGGCGATAACATAACCTGTTTTTCTCGGCTTTTCTGTATTTTTATGTGATTATATTAATTTTGGTGTTTATGTGATCTGAATAATACTATCAATACTTATCAACAGTACACTTTAAAATGGTTAATAAGATGGTATAAAATAAAATAATATTTACTAAATATAACGTGACAGGCAAACACGATTTTGATTGGCTGTGTAAACTTGCTACGAACGTTGCTTCGACCGTCCACCGTCAAAAGATAAAATTGATTCATGTCGGCCGTCACCCACCGTCAAACTGCACCGTCATCGTCAAATATAAATGGTCTTATGCATTTCAATATGTTTAAGCTGTACCGTCACCGTCAAACAGCACCGTCAGTCGTCAACGTCGAGTTTATAAATTCAGCTTAAAGCACGAAGAAAAAGCCAACCAAAATGCAGATGCCCTGAGTCAGGTGAAGTTACTGGTGTCGTCGTGCTAAATTTTTAACCGTCATGTTGCATTGTCATGGTATTTACGTAACGAATATGATTCAGACTAACAACCTATAGAAACTCATTTATTTATCTTTATTTTATTTCAGTATGCGAGTCGAATATGAAAACAAAATAAATGAAACAGCGTTTTTAAGGATGATGTCAGATTAAGTATTTTAAGGACATAGATGGAATGACAGAAACATATTGTTTTAAAGCATATGAACTATAAAAATAAGGACTAAGCCTACCAGAGCAGTATTTTTGCCCCGCTCTGTTATATATAATTTGAACCATATTCATATGGTATACGTACGTCTATTCACTTTGTTAAATTCATTGTAAGGTTATATAACACTCGGATATTCATTATTTATAATTTCTTTTTAGTACGAGAGATGGCGAAAAAATAATAAGAATAAAACATATTATATGGATGCATATTTCTGACCTAATTATTGTTCTACTTTCGAAACATAGATTAGTACGAGTATATTTACGAAATTGATTATTTACGGGGAAATAGTAATCATAACCGTGATGTACAGGGTGTCCCGTTTTCGACACTTTTATATGGTATCTCCGTAATTGTTAGTGCTATCAAAAAAGTAATGTAGGTGTCATGTGCTCTTTTTAGGTCAAACTTAAAATGGTAAAATCAAAATTTTCGCTCGTTTAAGACAACAAAATACCAAAACTCTTGGTCGACAAGCTGGATATCTAGTTATTAGTATTTGGTAGTTTGACAGCATCCCGTCACCCGGCACAACGGAATGTCAAATCAAACAAACACAACAAACCAAGCATAGCTGAAATGTTTATTTGTTTATTATTGCAGTGGTTTTTAAATGCCGTAAATTTAATATGTTTGTCGAAAACATAAGTGCCCACAAATTTTTACGGGTTTGTTCGTTGTGTTAAAAACGATGTCCGTGTGTAAATTTCATGCGTGTTTATTGTAAGGTTACGTGCGCCGGTGTACTAAAACATATTATTTAGTGTATAAATATTTTTGTATACAAATTATGGAACTAGTTTTTAAATAACGAGGGAATAGAGCATGTGCTTTAGAGAAAATTCCATTTTTTTTCTAAATGAACCCGAATCAATCAAAAGGTTGACTGAACATTGACTTTTGATATGTGTTTTCTGTGTTGTTAAAGGTAAGAGAGCATGGGACCTAAATAAACTTCCTTTTTTTTATAAAGCACATCGTTTTAATCAAAAGATCATTGAGCTTCTAAAGAGTTTACTTTGGAAATATTACAACACTGCTCAAAATTCACTTACGTTTTTGAACATCTGTAGTTTGTTTATTTCTTCTCACAGTGTCATCGTGTGCATATTTTTGGTTTCACAACAGGTCATGTACAGGGATATTAAATTAAAGTGCCATTTCTTCACTTTGATTTCATCTCAGGAATTGCCGGTTTAAATATAATACGTCATTTCCATAACACCCTGTATATGTATAAACTTCACTTGCATTTTGTTTAATACAACATTTCTACTTGTAGCTCCTCCAGTCGTTTTTCGTTCATTTTAAACAAGGTTTCAATTTTTAAGGATTTAAAATTATAAGGCACCATATTTTTTAGATCTAAAGACGGTAGGAATCAAAACACCGAAAAGGCTACAAAAATTAAAATACTAATAAGTAATAAAGATGGTTAAAACATTTCTAGAATTTTTCCTTTCCCAAGTATTCTGCCTGGAATTGCCTTTCTTAATAACTAATTGTATACAGATTTGAGGGGAAAATCAAAAAATTGACAATTTCAAAATTACCCTATATTTTCTTAGTTAAAAGAGATACAGAAAAACGTTTTATACAGAAGTTTCTTTACATTGATTGTTGAATAATCTGCCGTTTTCAGAATAAGTATACGGTATCGGGTAAAAAAGTCATCGGACCTAACCTCATTTTTTTAAATGGAACAACCTGTATATTTGAATCTAAAAAGATACTATTTTAAATTCTCCTTTTAAATATGTATATATTATATTGGTGTCCAAGGCGATTTATTAAACTGCATTACTTGAAACCGCAATAGACCATGAAACAAAAGCTAATATCCTAGAAACAACTATGTTGACATTAAACGTCAATTTCATTTTTACATATTCATTTGCGAGAATGACCTATCAAAAATTTGAAAAATTTGATATGATATCAGGTTATATTGAAAGTGGATAGAACGAAGAAATGGAAATTTATATTTTGCTCACTATCAGGAAAGACCGCAACCATTTAAGGACATATTCCGAACATTTGCGATGATTCCCGTAATTTTGTACCTTAACTGAATCTTTTATTTCGTTTCAAAGTAATAAAGTTTAAATAAATCGCTTAGGAAATAATATCATCCATGGTGTGTTATATATTTGAAATGAGAATTTAAAATAGTATATTTTTAGATTAAAATAGACAGTTCCATTTAAAAAATGAGGTTAGGTCCGATAACTTTTTAACCTGACCCCGTATACTTATTCTGAAAACGGCAGATTATTCAACAATCAATATAAAGAAATTTCTGTATGAAACATTTTTCTGTATCTCTTTTAATTAAGAAAATACAGGGTAATTTTGAAATTGTCAATTTTTTGATTTTCCCCCGTATCTCTTAAGTGAGCGAAAGTTTTCCAATTTTGATTTTACCATTTTAAGTTTGACCCACATTGCTTTTTTGATAGCACTAACAATTACGGAGATACCCTATAAAAGTGTCGAAAATGGGACCTGTAGGTACTACTAGACTCTAATAAGCCAAAATTTGGTACATGGGTAAAGAATGAAAAACCAAACAACTTTCCTGTAGTACGTTGTAAGAATTGTTAAATTTGACGTTTAAAAAATATTACATTATTGGTCATGTGCATGCCATCTGGCATTTTTAAAGCACAAACGGATTTCAAAGTAACACATTTTCTTAAGCAATTAAGGAAAACATTTCCCATATAATTCGGACTAAGTATAACACCTGTATATGACATTACAATTATTTCGAAAATTCTATTAAAATTATGTGACTTGAAAATTTTTAAATCACCTGTTTAATATTAAAGTATAAAAATATACCAATAATAAATATTCGAATAAAATCTAGTGGATGTTATTGGTTAAGATAGATTTTCCACAATAACAAATCAATATTCTATCGTACACAACTTTTAAATTTATTGATCAGTACCCGTATTAGCCAGCAAACAAACTAATCAGAATCAGTTTAGAAGTGCTATAAATAACTTTATTTGTAAATTAATTGTTCAGACCCGCTATCCCGCTGATACCGTGCTGTGAGAATAAACTAAAAAAGCGGTTTAAATTATAAGGAATATTTCAAGTTTATCAAAATAAATATATTATATAAAACAATGGTTTTATCTCTGGATAGATTTGTCGGAAAGGTGGCTGTAGTAACGGGTGCTTCTGCTGGTATTGGTGAAGCCATTGCAGAGGACTTAGTCAAAAATGGAATTATTGTAAGTATAGCTAACTGATAGCAATATGATACCCACTAAGACTCCAGACTATGGTGTACGGTCGCACAGAAAGCATGTTAAGTGAGTCTTTCGTTTTGAGTTAAAAGCGCGGATAGCTTTTAAAACTTCTATGGCCTAACTTTGAAAACTGACAACTCTTTAAAAGGGCAACCGCCTATGCGGACATACTTGTTAAATAGAACAGATTGTCTTTCCCCGCTTAAAACGCTGAAAACCTTTGTTTACACGCTTAAAAAGCTTAACATACTTTCTGTGCGACCGTACACTAACCAAGCTTAATTCAGGCGAAGCATGAGTCGTTCCATTCAGAATAGACATTTTAATTTTTAATTTATACAGGGTGTTATGGAAATGACTTATTATATTTAAACCGGCAAATCATGAGACGAAAATAAATTGAAAAAAAATAACCTTAAATGGCGCTTTGAATTATTGTACGAAATATACACTTTATATGAAATCTAAAAATTTACGTGGGCGCTACTGAGAATGTTCGCAACCAATAGTTTATTGAGGCGGTGTTGTCATATATTACAACACAGAACTGTAAACGCACGTGTTTTTCGTCTTTGACCCGCATTATCACTTCTTTTTCAAACTTTTTAGAAAAAAAAATACTACAACTTTAAGGTACATACTCTCTTACCTTCGACCTTATAATCCGTTTTATAATTAAAATCCATAAAAAAATAAAACACAAAAGTATGTTTGGCAACAGAACCAACAATAGGCAATATCACACAAATTTGAAATCACATCACAATATTTCTTATTATGAATTATTTTACAACAGAAAAAAATCTGGTAATGCTACAGCTAACAAAACGTTTAAAATTCGTATACCTCAAGCACGTGGAACCCTCGGCAGCCTCATTCCAGCCCCGAGTCTCGAAACATACTGAAGCAACGATAGTCGCGCGCGGCAGATATACAAGCAAGGGCGAAATATGCAGTGTGATCTGACAACACTGTTAGTATACTCTAGTGACCCACATTGTTGCTAACTGAATCCAGATGGAACAGCGCGACAGTATGTGGGTAAAAAGGGTTTTTACTTTAGTATTTAGATATTCGATTAAAAAAAAATATGTAGATTTTCTCTAGGACATTTAAATACAATAAGTCATTTCCATAACACCCTGTATACACTTCTTCGTATTTAGCGTATCTAACAGTATAAAAGTGCATGTTGCTTTTCGGAAACCATAGGAAGTATGGTTGAAAATTACTTTCTTATAGCAAAGCACCTTCATTCACCCTATTTTTTTTAAATATATTTTATATAAATTCTATCTGAATATACAGGGTCTTACAAATTCGGCCTTCATCACGGGGATTTCGGAAACGGTAAGAGATACGAAGTCGGTTAAACTGGAGGCAAAGTTGCGTAATTATGGACCCAATAATATGCCGCAAGAAAATCATGACGAAGCTTATCAAAAAAAAAAACCATATAGGAAAATATCAGTGATCTACCACTTCTTAAATATGTGGGTTTGTTCCTAATGCAAACCAAAATTGAAAATAATATGTAAAGTACTTTCAGAGATATTAACGATTAAAAAAAATCCAGCGCCCTTTATCAAAAAATTTAAACCATTGCGGCCATCCTTAATTCAACATAGGAAATTCCATGTAATTTTTGAGGTGGCTGAATATTGGAGCCCCTATACATTTTATAGAAAAAGTGATTTATAACTTCTTGAAGAAACCGACATGGTAAACCCATGTGCAGAGTTTGAATACATTTTGTCGAACCAATCATAAGCTATTAAATTATACGTGATGACAAAACCACGAAACTCTCATAGTTCAGGTAATACAGTAAACACCAGCAAATTAAATGTTACCATTGACAAAATATAAATTAGTGTGGTCATAATATTTTAATTATTCCTTATGTTCAGCATTACGTGAATTTTTGGCAATAGCATCATAGAAACTATTTGCTGGACAATGAGAGTTTTGTCATTATGTCATCACGTTCAACTGAATGGCTTACTTGGCACATGGGTTTACCATGTCGGCCTCTTCAAGAAGTTATAAGCAGTTCTTCTATAAAATATACAGAGGATCCAATATTCAGCCACCTCGAAACATTTTTTTGGCTTGGGGTGACAGTAACCAAGTCGAATTTAACACTAAAAAAACACAAGCAGCAGTTTTCTCTAAAAAGGTTAACATTACAGAACCGGATATAGTCATGACAGGACACAATCCCACTGGCTTCATCTATTGATTTGCTGGGCGTCAATTTGGGAGGAAATGTCTTGGCATAACCACGTTGTGGCAATCGCTAAGATAGCTTCTCAGAAACTTGGTGTAATCTTCCGAACAACTCCACCATGTACAACACCTCAATAACTTTTCACACTATACAAAGCCGAGATTCGACCATCACTAGAGTACTGCTCTCATGTCTGGAGCTCTGCGCCCAAGCATACTCTTCGGCTACTGGATTCCATCGAAAGAAGGGCCATTCGTCTAATCGGAGATCACGAGGTCACGCGAAGAACCTCGACAGCCTGGAACATCGAAGACAGGTTGGGGATTTGACTCTCTTTTCCAGATATTTTCATGGAAAGTGCTCGGCTGGCTTGGCTGGCTTGGCTGACTTGGCTTTCCTATGGAACGACCTTCCCGAGGTCGTTTTTCCCAACGAATATAACCTCCAACGATTCAAAACCAACGTGAACCCCTTTTTGCTTACACGCACCACTCCCAGAGTACCCTAAAGGATTTTTCCTATAGTGCTTGTGTTTGATCATAAAAAAAACATGTAATTTCCTATGTTCATCTAAACGATACATCGCCCGGTATATATTTATAATTTGATACCGTAAAATCACCCTAAGGAATAACACTATGAAATATTATCCCATTAAGGAACTCCCTGTACCTATAATGCCCCTGTTCAAGATGATATCGGAACGTCCAAAAGTTTGTAAATCTTAACTTAAATAACATAGAAACCTTTAAATCATATTCCGGCTTCTTAAATAGTAAGCAAAAAAGCTTTAATCTTGCAAACCTAGAAAACAATACGAATTTTATGCGCTACTTTCGAGAAGCCCTATAAAGGGGCATAGTAACTTATTTTGGGCATTTTTTATGGGCAGGTTGCTGGTTTGGCGAGAAGAGTTGACCGAGTGGAGGAATTAGCTAAAAAGCTGAGCGGGGAAAAAGGAAAACTTCATGCATTTAAATGTGACCTCACCAAAGAGGAAGACATTATTTCTACATTCAAGCAAATTGTTACCAAACTGGGAAATATTTCAATTTTGGTAAATAATGCTGGAATGATGAAATTGACTGATTTAATAAATGGAGTAACGGAGCAGTGGAAGCTTACAATTGGTAAGAAAGTGTTATTTTTTTCAGATACTTAGACTAATTAGTAGGAAGTTTATGAAGATATTCATTTTGTACACGGGAATACATTTTAAACTTGACTAGCAATATCGGTTAAGAACATAGAAACGATCAAATTTAAAAAACTGTGCGAAGCAAAGCCCACTTGACATCAAGAATATAATTTTTTTTGTCGTTGGTTAAAATTGTTTACAGGCTGTTATGGAAATGGCTTATTATATTTAAATGGGTAACTCTTTGGGTATCCTAGAGCAACACTACATACTTTTTTTAATCGAATGTCTAAATACTTGGGTAATAAACCCTTACGTTACCCGATGTGTCATCCAGTGCAACGTCTTATGCATCTGTTTCTAGCCAGCAAATGTTCTAGGTCGTCCGCCGAGCCAGCGTTGTCAGATCAAAACGCGGGCTTCGGTCTCGGCCGAACGAGAACGTTGATCATTCGCCAGTACGTTGCAGTAGTGTTATGAATACTCGTATGATTTACATATCCGATTCGGATGCACAAGATATTTCGATTAATCATTCGATTTCGAATTCACAATCTGGCAACAGGCAATGTCGGCATCGTTATCGAAGAACCGAACCGGCGCCCCTATTTACCGGGCGAACACGGAAGCCTTGATATTCGACTGATTCCAGGCAGTCGAACGAGTTCGAATTCAGCATCGAATGACCATACTCGGATTAATCATACGAAACAGGTAATGACCTCTTTTTTAAGTATCGATTGTATTGTACTTTTTCCTTGTTCCACGTAATGACTTCGAATATGCCGAATTAATTTCGGATGTAATTAATCAGATTCCGATTTTTAGATATGATGCATCCGAGTATCTCAATACTCAGATTCAAGAATTATTTTAATTCGAATTCTTACATCGCTATGTTGCAGTCCATCGGGGGTGTATATCGGGTGGAGCGAAATTCCCACATGTTTATACGAATTTTAAACGTTTGTGAATCAATTTATAATAATAGTTAATGTGATGTGATTTCAAATGTGTGATATATTGTGTCTGTGCAAAACATACATTTTGTACTGTATTTTCTTTAAGAAAATTTTTAAATAATACTCTTACAAGGTAAGAGAGCATGAAATTTTGCTCTTTTTTTAAAGAGTTTCAAGAGCTGAGAATGAGGGTCGTTTACAAACATTTAGCACCAGTTTGTTAGCATTTGCAATTTTTTGAGTTGCAATATGACAACGCCTCGTAACATACGCTGACATCTTGTGAGACTTGGCCTACACCAATAAATTATTGTTTGTGCACGTTGTCAGTAGCGGCCACGTGAATTTTCAGATTTCAAGTGTATATTTAATATACATACATAATATTTGAAAAGGGTCCGCGGTTTTACGGCCCAGTTTAGTTACTACTGGTTTCCATAGGTTTGGGGTCGCTGGTTGGTTTTATGCTAGTAGAAGTCAAACACAGGTGTTTAGTTAACAAATAAACAAATTCTATTTTCTTCTGGTAGAATGGGAGTTATTACAAAAACAGCTTACAATACTTCTATGCACAGCCTCGCATGTATTTACTAAACTATAACCATATTCTGGCCAAACGGTAGTATTTGTAGTATAACTATACTGACATTCTAGTTACACTGGTAGTCATACAATAAAACGGTAGGGACTATACTGACATTCTAGTCACACTGATACCAATACATACAGGTTACGAATAAACGCTGCACAGCCTGTCATGCACTGGTAGTCTACTAATATTTCGGTTTACTCCGACGCGACGACGAGGAAAAGGTTATTTCAATACAATTGACATTTTAGAGCTACCTTGATCTATATAATTTTTGTTATCTGGGTACTAATTGTTACGTACCTAATTTAGACTAAGAAAAAAATGACATTTAAGGGTTAACAAAAATAGTACATTGAGAATAAGTTTTTTTCTTTCAAAATAAAAATCGTTCAGTTTGAGGTATTTTTTTATTCCACTAACAAACCTGAACAATAAAGTTTAAGAAAATTGGTCGACTTTAATTTCACCTTGGCAACTTTCGCCAGCTCTGATGGCGACACTTGTAAAAATTGTATCTAGCAACGCTGCTGCTTACTGAAAATGTAGATATTCTGAAAAAAAAAATTGTTTGAGGTATCTATTCGGTTGTATCTATCTTGAAAACGGTAAGCGATACCGAGGAAACGTTTCATGTTTTGGGGCGTATTAATGTGGTGAAAAGAATTTTTGTAAGTAAATGTTCTGAATAAGTAACAAACACAACAAACCCGAGAGATTTTAAAAATGGAATTTTCAGTTTTAGTCTCTTAATCCAGAAAATTGAGGGGCCAACTAAAAAAGGAAGATTTGTGTTGATTGGTAATATTTGTGTATTATATTAAGATGTTATTGGATTCAGTAATTACGAAAATGTTTTTTGTGTAAGTTTATCTGTTTTCAAAATATTTGTCCTTCTTACTTTGGAGCTACTACAAAACGTAGCGTGATGATTATTTTTTAAAGGGAAGCATTCATCTTCTAACAATTGATTAAAAATTTTCTGTCAAAATAAGCCATATTGTAGAAATAAATACATATTTGAATGTTATCCGCAGCTTTGCTTGTATAGCGAATTGAATAATTGGATTGCGCAAGAGAAAGCTGCGGGTACCTGCTAGTTTTTAACTTAAACTAATTTAATAACTTACCAATTGTTTAGTTATTTTCGTTTAAGCCTCTGATTGGAGTTCCTAAACCACTCCATTATACATGTCTCCAGTTTGAGCTGCATCTGTTTGAGAAAACGCAATACATTTACATTTGATTGTATAGGTATTCATTTAAAAACAAACCTCTTAAGAGATAGATGATTTTGCAATCTTTCAGTTCTGTTTCTGGCCTGTCCACGAATAATTGACTGCTTATTTGCGAATACGCTAATCAAGCCCCTCCGTATAAACTCGGCCTCATTCTTTTCTGCCACTTGAAGATACTTGTACTAAAATATTTAAAATACTTATTAATAATATTCACTAAAAGATTACAATCATATTTGACTGGTTTTTGTTAATTTAATTTAACCATACCTATAAATAAATCTTAATTTTAAATAAAAAAAGGGAATATTTTTCCCAAGATTCGTAATCTTGGCCTCAAAATTTTATGGTTGCATGCAAAATGGCCGCGACCGACCGACCTGTAATAATATATCTATTACTATGAGCCTATGAAAATTTACAAAATTTCGAGATTTCCAAATTAGTATACTGATTTAATAGGTACTTACCTTACTCTTTATCTTGTTTTTTTAAATAAAAAGATCTTAATATAATTTTATGACGGCTAAACAAACTGCCGTCAACACACCACACGACATGAAGAGAAAGGAAGGAAGTAAAGTTAGGTTATAATTGGCCATTGTCGGCGTTGTCCAGTAGTGGCAAAGTAACGACACCGGAACGTTAGTAGCATTGATCGAAACCCGTTTCAGTAACGTTAAGAAAATTATATTATTTGACGAAACAAGTTTGTTGTTTAAAACGTTTATAAAATTCATAACATAACAAAGAAATTGAAATAAAAACATGTCTGTGATGGTAAAAATAAAACGTATATTCAACTAACATGATTTCTACGTTACTAACAAGTTCCGTTAATAATATTATAATTACATATTAAAATTAACATATGAATCACGTTATTTTTTAAAATGTTAAATAAAGTCATCATTGATACATCAATGGTCTGCTTGAGAAAAAACGTTTTCTAAGTTCCTTTAAAATAACGTTATCAAACGTGAGAAAGATGTTTCTTGCTTAGTGGGTAGCCATTTGTATTTATCTTATATCTAAACAGCACGTAGAACCTGTACTTCATCAGATTTTTATTCCCATTATTGTTAGAACTTATATAATAAGCAACCATATTCTTTAAACAGTTAAATTTTTTGGAACTGATTTCAGTTCTATCTTTTAACATGTAAGGCAGATTCCCATAAGCGTGCGCCGGCAGCATTATTTGTCCCTAAGACTAGAAAATATCGGCCATGGCCCATGAATCTCCAATAGCCAGTCGAAAGATTTCAAGGTACATTTTCGGTGATTCCCCTTGAATTCTTGAGGATTTAGCTTTACCTTTACTTTACAACGAGTTCTAATTTTTGAGTTTGTGCGCTAGTTTCATTAAAGAATCGGATGTGTGCATTTATTAATAATGTCACCAAAAAACGAATGTTGACACTAAAAGAAAAGTACTGAGTGAAATTCATAAAGAACAACTAATAACTCAGGCTGTAGCATCGCGATATCACAGCGGACATCCGTCATTTAGGACAGTCTGGTATAGATCAGCACCAAAATAGAAAATAAATATTCGAACGTCAATATTTCAGAAACCGATATCAATAAAAAAAACTGATTCGTATTTACTAAAGTTTTTTATTAAGCGGGCACCTCCCATAAGCAGGCACAAAAGCTGGAACAGTGACTGGTCGCTTATGGAAGATTTCACTGTACTGTATAAATTACAAGAAAATAATGAAAAATTACACAATATCACTTTAAAACACGAAATGTTACATGCATCCATGGGTTTCGTGACCACGCGAACATTCCATTAACTATTATAACCTCAACAACCATAAACTTTTGCTCAGGTGTGCGAATGGCACCATCACTTGCCGTTGACCAACTGCAACGATGCGCGACCTAATACACCTATACCGATACTAGATTCAATCGATCAATGATTCTACGTTCGTCAAGCCAGGTCCATATCGACGAGAATCCTGCTAGTGGCCTTAAATGTACGAAAATGTTTTCTGCTGTGACATTATTTGTTTCCATCCGTTTTTGATTTGAAATTAGTACACCTTCATTTATGTCATTTGCAAAAAGACATTTTTCACTGTAATTTTTTGGGAAATTGTGTACTTGTGTATGTGGGAGAATCTTACTTGGGAATGTTAATAAACAATAACACTGCCCTTAATTCTGAGGTCTATGTTGTAAATTATTTCATATACAGGGTGAGTCGGAAGGAACGGACCAAATTTCAGGAGTGTATTATACACGCGAAAACAATGTAAAAAAACCCATATGCTCTTATCGGATATTCATTTGTTTTCAAGTTATAGCGCAATATCCAATATTTTTTCTACGTTCCACTTTTATCAAAATTTTCACATAATTAGAGTATGCCATGCTCAGGATTCTAAACTATTTGACACCGATGTTGTCTTGACAATGTATCAGTCTATTGTGGCAGTAATTAAACGTTTATTTTCAAGTTTGAGTGATTAAAGTGATACAAAATGCCAAATATTTATTCAAATTTAGAATATGCAAATATGGTGTTTATTTATGGTTTCTGTAATGGCAGTGCTACAGATGCTGTTGAAGAATATCGTCAACGGTATCCACATCACAGACATCCGACTAGAAACGTGTTTATCAGAGTGTTTAGTAATTTGTGCGAGAATGGTAATCTTCCCAGTGCCAACATTACATCTGAACGAGCTACTCGACAAGGTTTAGGAGAAGTAGAAAATATTCTGGATTTAGTAGAAGAAGATGCAACGACCAGCTCAAGAAGAATTGGTACTCAATTGGGCATTTCACAAAAAAGAGTATTAAACACACTCCACGAGCAAGGCTTATATCCATACCATGTACAGAGAGTACAGCACCTAGAACCGGAAGATTATGCTAATCGTATTGAATTTTGTCGGTGGATAAATAATAATCATCGTCTTGTATCGCATATACTTTTTATAGATGAAGCAACATTCACCCGTGACGGTATTAATAATACTCGTAACTCTCATGTATGGTCAATCGAAAATCCCCACGCAACAGTTGAAAGTAATTTTTAACATAAGTTTTCGGTTAATGTGTGGTGTGGTATTCTCGATAGCTATTTAATTGGCCCTTTCATTTTGGAGAACCGCCTCACAGGAGACAACTACCTACATTTTTTACAACATGAGTTACAAGGACTACTAGAGGATGTTCCTGTAAATATCAGAAGGCGAATGTATTACCAGCACGATGGAGCTCCTGCAGATTTTGCTCGTCAGGTCAAGCAACATTTAGACGAAACATTTCCAGGGCGTTGGATTGGTCGCGGTGGTCCTATTAATTGGCCTCCAAGATCTCCAGACCTCACAGCACTAGACTATTGTTTATGGGGTTGGTTTAAAAATGAAGTGTAAAAAGTAAAAGTGGACACTCGGGATGCACTAATTCGACGTATTAGAAATACTGCAGCAAATTTTAAAGAAGAAAGAAATGAAGCAATTAGAAGCCGTCCGTTCCTCCTGACTCATCCTGTATATGAAATAATTTACAACATAGACCTCAGAATTAAGGGCAGTGTTATTGTTTATTAACATTCCCAAGTAAGATTCTCCCACATACACAAGTACACAATTTCCCCAAAAATTACAGTGAAATATGTCTTTTTGCAAATGACATAAATGAAGGTGTACTAATTTCAAATCAAAAACGGATGAAAACAAATAATGTCACAGCAGAAAATGTTTAGAAGTCAATGGCGGTATTTTTGAACATTTATTAAAAGAACGCTATGATTAGGAAACCGTTAATATATGAACTTTTCTTTATTTGGTATTTCGCTATAACTTGAAAACAAATGAATATCCGATAAGAACATATGGGTTTTTTTTACATTGTTTTCGCGTGTATAATACACTCCTGAAATTTGGTCCGTTCCTCCCGACTCACCCTGTATATACTAATTATTTACTGTTATTTTAGATACGAATGTTTTGGGTCTTTGCATTGCTACAAGAGAAGCAGTTCAAAACATGAAGTCCAATGGTATACAAGGCCACATTATTCACATTAATAGTATAGCTGGTCATAAGGTCGTTGATTTTCCACAATGTAACGTATATGGAGCCACCAAATATGCGGTCACTAATCTAGCTGAAACTTTGAGACTGGATATTAACAGAGAAAAGTTGCAAATAAAAGTAACGGTAAGTGATTTATTAGGAAACCTGCTATTCTCTCTATTGGTAATGGCCTATCGAGAAAATACTTTGCATGACCGATCACTTCAATTTACTCATTCAATTTACTATTTCAAATGATTCGAGCCCTCTCTTAATAGTACAATTTAGAAACATACCGAATAGATAATGGAAAGAATAGCGATATTCAAAGATAATATTTTTTTCTCTTTTAGAGTGTAAGTCCAGGATATGTAAAAACTGAATTTCAAACAGCAGCAGGGATGCCAGATGGTGTCATAACGTCTCCAGGTTTATATTCTGCAGATGTATCTGAAGCCGTCATTTACGCTCTTTCTACTCCTCCCCATGTTAATGTAAGTATACTCAATCCTCATATATAACCAATTGATAGCTCGTTTACAATACAGGGTGTTATGGAAATGACGTATTATATTTAAACCGGCAATTCCTGAGACGAAAACAAATTAAAGAAAAATACCCAAAAATGGTGCTTTAATTTAATATGCTCTGTACATGACCTTTTGTCAAACCAAAAATAACCACGTGGTGCCCCTGTTCGGCAGGTAAACATAGCAACATATGGCAGTGATCTTGAACAGTGTTATCATATCTTCAGGGTAAACTCTTTAGAAAGTCAATAACCGTTTGACAGATTTCAAGTTGTTTATTTTTCAGGGTACATTATTATCAACTTTTACGTTCAGTTCGCTGGGAAACAATCTCTGATTTATAAACTTGAACTGACTCGAACGAACCGCCGTGGAGTTTATAAATGGTCAGATATGTTTTCTTTTGTTCAATTCGAACGACACCCGTCACATCTGGACAACTTAAAAGTTTATAAATGCCACTTACCCTTTAGAAAAAAAATGCTATTTTACTTACCTCTTCGGACTTATTTAAAACCAACTTAATTTATAAAAAACACCAAGTACTCACATCACAAAATCACATTAGTTTTCGCGTCACAACACATTTAAGTACAGTTCAATCTGAATTAGTATTTTAAAGTGCTACTGTGTAGACAAAAATACGCCCTTATTATCTGGGAAATAATGTATTTAACATCTAAAAACTTTAAAAATACATAAAACGTTGGTTCTCTCGATCGATATCGGCTGGCTTCTTTAAACAGCTGATTTTAGACAATCGGGCTAATATTTAAAAATACAGCGTTGCCACTTTCGATGTTTTATAAGCGACTATCATAAATTGCCGAATTTCGTTCTATAATATTACTTTCCTGTATAATTATAGTCTCGGAAATGGCAAATGCGCTGGCTCTAGTAGCGGAGCTAGTCCAAGGTGGACTAGACCATTTATTTCAAAGGGTAGTTCCTGTCAATTGTTAACATAATTTTTTTTTTCATTTTATCTTTAGTAAAGGATTAATGGCCCATAGAAATTAGCGTTTTTATTATTTCTGCTGCGAAATGATTAAGTGCTCTTGCTCTATGTGTGTTATTGTAAAGTGTAATTATGCGTTAGTGTTGGGGTTTAGTGATAAACTTATTATGCACTCCCACACTATCATCAGGACACGTGATGAGCATAAAGTTTTTCCCATAGAAAAAAGAACTGAAAGTGTGACCTGCATTCCTTAATCGCGTCCTGGATTTACTTCCTAAGTAAGCTAAATATTTATTTTTATAAGAAACTAAAGTTTTACACTTCTAAACAGTTTAGCAACATTGTGCGTGAACATCTGTTGATTACCCAGCTGGGCAATGTATGTGTTCATATATGAATGTGCCGAGGAGTTGTGTGTGGGTTTAGGGGCGAATTACCCTACTTTTTAAACGTTCGATTAAAAAAAAAATATGTAGCGCTTCTCTGGGACACCCCAGGAGTCACCCATTTAAATATAATACGTCATTTCCATAACACCCTGTATATTAATAGTTCTTTAAATTAATTACATTTTGAGGTTCGGAGGAAATTTAGAAAAAAGCGGTTAACCTTGGTTCTTGGTGAACCGCTTATCTATCAGCTGTTTAATAGATCGGTTTTAGTCACCTATCAGAACGTAACGGATTAGCACAGGTAATATTATCGAATGTAATACCACAAGATGTGTCGGGATTACCGAATAATACTTTTACCTGACACGAAACGCGTTACCCGGCAACAACACTACGACTGCGAAGGAGGAGTAGTGTTGCCGGGTAACGCGTTGAGTGTCAGGTAAAAGTATTAGGTAATACCGAAACATCGAGTTGTATTCAAAGGATTATACAACGAAATAAAGTACATATATCTTTCTGAGTTAAACATTTTTATTACAGTAATTATTGTTAATTACGAAATTACAATTATTATAGTTAAAACTTGAACTATTGGATAAATTATTATCATAGGTTGGAGGTGTTTGAAATTGGGCTTCAGCATCAGAAGTAGATGACGATGTATTTTCGGCTCTCATTTGCGACAAAATCTTCAGATGATGCTGCTCGCTGAGCTGGAGATAGGGAGTAACAGAATTTATAGAACTATGGCCCGTTATTTTGATAACTTCCTGGAGATTAGCACCTGAACTGCTAAGGGCACTTACTGTTGAAGCTCTATTAGAGTGATTCGTAATCTTTTTATTTTTCGTATCTAGGCCGATGTTGATTGCTCCCATTTTTGTCCAGTTTCTTATAATGTTAATACCTGCTGGACAATTCTTAAACCATGGGAAATTATCATTCTGTTTCCATTTCTGATTGACCGTCAAAAAGAATCGATTAGTTTTAATGTTTTCGCCTCTTTTGGACATTAGCTTAAAATATAACCGTATTGGACATAAATCCGGATTCACAAGATTTTTTACAAGCCACTTACTTTCGCATGTTCGACTTGCTCCTCCTTGCGCCGTTTTAGAAAATATTGGGTTGTATTCCAGACGACCGGTACTAGACCCGTTATTATATTTTTCCTCCTTAAAATATTCCAATAGCAAAAAAACTGCTTCATTTCCCCTCCATGCTAGTTCGGATGCAGCTATGTGGAAAAATTTCCGTTGAAGTCCATCTGGGGTATTTTCATCCAAACTAAAGGCCATTTTTTCTATTTCCTGTCTCGTCAAACCCGTGGAACTCTCCTTTCGTGCACCAGGTACCGCCTGCAACTCTTTTCGTTTTGCATTACGGGCAAAACGGGCGCTTTGAAAAACCATGTCATTGAATGGATCTATGTGGCGATTATATTTTTCAAAATATAGTTCCTGGAGCATTTTGGCCGTTTTGTTCCATAAAAGCTTGACCACACCTTCTTTATAATCGCTTCCGTCGGATTTTCGCATATTATATGCCCAGTCTTTTAAAATGTTGCACAAATCCTTGTCTGTTGACATTTTCTCAATTTCGAAACTTCGCGCAAGGCAAAACTCAGTAAACTGCTTCCATACATATTTGTCGGAACGCTCGGTATTTTTGGGCTTCACATTTTTAATAGCATCGTCGACTTTAGACAACAAAATTTTACCAAATCTTTCTTTTGCCATTTTGTAACAAGAACTGACAGAAATTACTTCTGAAGTAATTTGTCAAAAAATGACAATTACAACAATGTGACCACCAAGTGATAATCACTTAAATGATTATCACTTATTAATCACATGGGAAAAATATACATGGAGTTGTATAATCACAATAATTTAAGAAAACGCACTCACATAACCTAATTGAGAGAAGCGGTTCGGACCCTTGATCTATTTATAGTTTCATGAGAGTCTGTCGACGAAACTTCTCTCTCCATGGTGAGGATAGGCGAAATTTTTCGATTTATTTGTCGACAGTGTCGGTAGACAAAGTCGATCGACAAAGTCGAGTCCAAGAGGACGCAGCGTTACTTTGATAAAATTAAACAACGGATATAAATAGTCGGAAGATGGAACCCCTGCCCTGAACTAGACTAACATATATATTTTTGCTTTTATTTCTAGATTAACGAAGTCACCCTTCAAGCAGTTGGTAGTGGACAATTCTAATTTTTTAGTGATGTATCATTAAGATTTCGTTTGGATAATTTTTTTTTATTCTAAATACTAATAGGACTACAATGTAAAATTTAATCAATATTTTTGTGACTAGTTTCGTAATAGTACGATATACAGAGTGTATAGCAGCGGTGCCAGTCGCTTTCGGTACACTTAGCGGCGAAGAACACGTTTTCTTTATAGAATGGCTGATGACACTGTAAAATTCCGTAAAACGTTTGGAATTTAGAGTCATCTTCTAATAACCCTTTGGCGGCGATAAATAACCTTTTACCACCATTCTTGTACACATAGGGATGTACCCAAAATCTCCTACATTTCTTCTTGTTCTTACGATTATAAAGTTAATTTTACAAAACTAGGTCCTCTTCCTCAGTTGACCTCTTCACAGTGTAAACACCGATGTCACACTACTAATAAAATAGAATTCATTTGTGGATTTTAAAAGGTGAGACTAATCGTAGTTTTACGCCTCTATGACGAAAAGCTCCATGTGCAGAAGGCTTAAATTTAACTTCGTGTTTAAACTATGTATATCATGTAACCGAAGTGGATATCTTTTGTATATGTTTGTATGTACCTAGTAATTTTATGTAAGCTGCTGAATAAATGGTATAGCGCCAATAAATGAAAAAAGTTATTTTTAGTTTTATTTATAATACCTGAGCGCATTTATTAAGTGTTCATGGAAGGTTTCATGAAAAATATGGGTGGATATTAGAATGTTACATTTTATATACCTACCTATAATGTTTTTATTTAAGTTCGCAGCATATGGGAAACTTTTCTATTATTAATTTTAAGAAAAATTCATAAGAATTGCTGCATTGTCTAAAACCTAAAATGAATTAAGTTTTTGTAGTCGTATACGAGGTTTGTTAAACAATATAAATTTTGCTGAAGAGTATCTAATGTACCTGTATTTTTGACAATATAGAAAATTCTTATAAAAAAATAGGATAACAAACTACATTCGTCTACCTTGAAAATCACTTTGACTGGTGGAAAAACCCGAAGAAAAATCCAATTTTATCACAAAAATACTTATCTGCATCTCAAACAAGTGTTTATACTAGAGATGAGCTTAGCACTGACTGACTCTTAAGTCACCGGTATACCGTTGACAGCGACCACACAAGTAACTGGTTCCGATGTCTATTAAGATTCAAAAATAAGAACTGGGCACTGGTTATTAACTAAAAGAAATAAAGGTTTTGTCGCTGTTAGTAAGTCGTATTATTTATTGCGTTGGTATCCATTTTAAATCCTAGTTTTTATTATTGCTTTATTCGTCATTTTCGATATTCTTGCAAGAATAAATTTAAACGGTGGGATGATTTGTTTTAATATTTTTCCGCATATAGAATTTGTAGTTTCATAGGAAATTTTTTCTTGGAAATATTACAATTACCAAATTGGTCATGGCCTGGCGTAAAAGAGTTCCAAATATCAGTGAACTTTATTCGTTATAGTTACCACAATATAATAAATTCATTCCTATATTACAGTAAATCAAATAAGTAATCTAAATTAACATGACAGTATGAAACAATAAAACAGATTACAACATGAACGAACAATAATAAACATCGCCGTCAATCTTTAATGAAAATTTGCATAGAAATTTTAAGGCGCAATAGAGGAAAAGCGGGAAATTATTTTGAGTACTCAAAAAAAAGATAGAAAAAGACGGACGACAATGTACTCACGTTTTCAAAGGTCGTCGTATGAAACCCGTACCTACCTGAATTTGCCGTAGCGTTCTTAATTAAACAGCATTGATATATGTAGCCATGCTTACTGTTGAGAAAAACGTGTGTAGTTCTGATTTATGATGACTAAGTACATAAATTTTAAATTTTATTCCAGAATGCACGACACGTCCAAGGAACATATTATTAAAACCCAAAAATTACGTACTGGGATAAATTGTAATATAAACCTATTTAATGATTATCTAAGGACTAAAAAGTTCTGCAAGACAAAAGTAAAATGTCATGGGGTTATTGATTAGGTATAAACATAAAGATATAATATAAAAGGGGAGACAAAACATTCCATTCATAAAACACCATTTATTTACAATCATGCACAGTTCTACAGTTTCAAATAATTTAGAAGAAGAAGATGGTTTTAAAAAATGGCAATACTGTAATTAGGTACACGTTTAGATAATTTGCATTAGTCATAAATAGATAATCGTTGTAGGTATTTTTTACACAAGTTCAGATAATATAAAGAAATAATCCATATTTTTGCATTATTAACTTAAAATATAGAATTAGCTACACCACTGCTTTACCTAAAAAAACATAACCTCATTATTCTCACTTAAAGACGAGATATTAATCCGGGGTTAGAATAGTCGAATTTCTTACACACCACACACTGATGAACCATTGTAGATGGCTAATAAATAGCTCTAAATAGTTTTAGTTCGAAAAAAACACTAAAAATTAATCTAAAAATAATCCGGTAACAACACCGCCGGCGATAATAATTAAAATTGATAAACTTCAGGGTCAATTTTACACTAGCAGGTAAAAATGAGCATACAGCGTTGCCATTGTGATTTCCTTAAAACATTACAATTTGTGTTCTTGGAATATAGTATACAGGGTCGCTTTTATGTATGGAAACGGTCGATTATTTGCTAAAGTAAGACAGCTAGCGAAGAATGTTAAATACAAAACTTTTAGGGTTTTTAGAAATCTATTATACTACACATAAACTAAGTATACAGGATCAGTTAAAAAGCCATGGAAGAACAAAATTACTTTATTTTAAATGGAACCCCTGTATATTATTCAATATTTCAATTATTTACAAGATTCTAAAAAAAAAATGTTAAGCACACCACATACCCAATCTTAACCGTTTTCGAGATATCGAGTGTCAAATTTCGTTTTCAAATAAATCTAATAACAATAATAAAAAAGACAAACTAAGTTTTAGTAAACAACAATTTAAAATCCTATTTTATAAGGTGCTCAAAGTGTCCACCGTTTACCTCCTGGCAGTAATGAATTCGGTGAACAAAATTTTGTAGCGAATCTAAAAGGATATTGGGAGCAATACTGGAAATTTCATGCATTATTCTTTGTTGCAAATCTTCGATATTTTGTGGTTTATTTTTGTACGTACAATAAATTTTTGATATGGCCCCATAGGAAAAAGTCAAATCAGGAGACCTAGCTGGCCAGTCAATTGCACCTCTGCGGCCCATTCCATTTACCAGGAAAAGTTTCCTCTAGATATTCCCCCACCATCCGTTCAAAATATGGTGGAGCCCCATCTTATTGAAACCATATTTGTTCAGCCGGTAAATTGGGATTATTATGGTCCGGGAATAATTGTCTGAGCTATGGAACAATATTCTCTTGTAAAAGTAATAAATATCGTTCAGAGTTCAAATTTCCATGTATAAAATAGGGGTCTATGACGTTTCCACCAATAATGCCACACCAAACATTGGTTTTTTGTGGTCGTTGGGGATGAACTTGTTCCATCCAATGTGGATTTTTGTCTGACCAATATCTCTGTTGTGTCGATTTACGTGCCCGTTTAAACAAACCGTTGATTCATCAGAAAATAAAATGTGGTTGACAAAGTTGACATTTTATTGGATTTTCTACCACATCTAACATGAGATTTAGAGAATTTTCTTCCACTTTTTGGTCGATCTTTCACACCTCCAGTTTCATGAAAACGCTGCAATGTTTTGGAAACAGTTGATTTAGTTATAGTTCCCGATCTGGATGCAATTCATTAAAAATATTCACCAATTGGGTAAAACTCCGTGTCCTATCGCCGTACCCTATCATCATTAAAATTTCAATGCACTCGGTATCACTTAAACGTGCCATATTTACGCGAAAATTGTTCACAAATTGCAAATGTAAGCATTTTTGGCATATGGCAAAACAACATTGTTATGAAGATAAATATTTTCTAAGGTAACTTGATGGCGTAGAATTAATGAATTTAATAATTTATTTGAAAACGAAATTCGAAACTCGATATCTCGAAAACGGTTAATATTGGGTATGTGGTGTGCTTAACATTTTTTTTTTTAGAATCTTGTAAATAATTGAAATATTGAATAATATACAGGGGTTTCCATTTAAAATAAAGTAACTTTGTTCTACCATAGCTTTTTGACTGATCCTGTATACTTAGTTTATGTGTAGTATAAAAAATTTCTAAAAACCCTAAAAGTTTTGTATTTAACATTCTTCGCTAGCTATCTTACTTTAGCAAATAATCGACCGTTTCCATACATAAAAGCGATACTGTATATGTTCGCTTTACGAGTAGAAAATTTAAAAAATACACATACAGTGTGTCCACTGATTGACTATCGAAGAGGGAAAACTTTTTTATTTGTGGGTTTATGAAAAAAAGTTATTTTTCATAAAAACTCCTGCTTGTTCTCCAACGACCAAAAAGTATATTATTTTTTCAAATTTATATACCGGGTGTTCAGAATTTAGAAAAATATGAAAAAAGCTAAGAACAAAGTACCCTTATGTGTAAAGATAGGATAAAAACTAATTAGTAAAAGTTGTTGTGGTTGAGAACCTACGTCTCATTACCAAGTTTTGACTTATTAGCTAAATGTACAGAGACAGGCAAAAAATTCCAACTCATAAAATATGATTTGCTTTAAATTAACGCATTTTACAAATTAGTTAATCTTTAGAACGTATTTCTTTGTATAATATTTATCTTTATACGAGGAATTGTCGAAAACGGCTAAGTAACTACCCATGTTATTAAAAAATCAATACGTTTTAAAATAAAACCGTGCACTATTCATAATTAAACGAATTTATTAGAGAACGAATGAAGAGTAAAAAATTGTAACAAGTATAACAAATGTAAGTGAAAAAAGGCAGGTTATCAGCAAAAAAAAACTATTCAAAGGTTTCTCCACCAACCTCCTCGCATCGTTGGACTTTCTTAATAAATGCTTTATATGCATTTCGTATCTCTTGCAAAGGGATAGCCTGAATCGCTTCTCTAATTCTAATTTTTAAATTGTCAAGATCAGGTTCCAAATGAGATGCATACACTTTCTGGGTAAGGTAGCCCCATAAGTAAAAATCCATTATTGTAAGGTCGGGACTTCTTGGCGGCCAAGGGATTGGTCCATATCTCCCAATCCAGCGCTCCGGAAATTGTCGATTCAACCATTCCCGCACAATAACAGTGGAATGCGCAGGATGACCATCTTGTTGAAAATATGCAGTTTGCCTGTCAATAAGTGGCATATTATTTAAATAATGAAAAAAAATTGAATTTAGCATTTCTAAATAACTATGCTGATTCATATTTGCTTCAAAGAAGTACGGTCCAATTATTCCGTTGTACGTAACTGCACACCAAACGTTAACTTTCTTGGAGTACTGTCTTCTGCAATGAATTCGAAAATGGGGATTCTCAGTTGACCAGTAACGTACATTTTGGGAACTAACCACTCCATTAGTTGAGAAAGTAGCTTCATCGGAAAAAATAATATTATGAAAAAAGTTTCTATTTTGTAAGTATTTCTGACCAACCCATAAGCAAAAATCAAGTCTTTTTGCATCATCATTTGCTTCTAGAGTATGAACAAATTTAGGTTTATATGGCCTGACTTTATTAGCTTTAAAAATTATTTGCAAATATGATTTACTAATGTTTCCAATATGGGATGCTCTAATCCTTAGCGATGTTTTGGGACAATGCCGAACGGAATCCAGCGCAAGAGTTGCCCCAACATTTTCTTCTTCATTGATAGGAGTCTTCTTCTTTTTAATATTTAAAACGCTTCCTGTTCTTCTAAATTTTGAAACAATAGATTTAACTGATATTCGGTTAACGGTAATATTTGGCCATTTCTCGTTAAACATTCTTGTGACATACGAGTATGAGATATTTTCCCCTAAACCATAACATTGGACAATAAATACTTTTTGTTCTAACGTTAGCATTTTTTTTCACTGTCATAAATTAAGCAATATGACATTGACAACATTTTTATTTGTTTGTTCATTTGTTAAATACGTCGCTCCGCGATGTGTTTTCAACGCCGTCTTGTCGGTAAAATGTACGTCCATTGTCATCGCAACGTATACTATAAAGTTTTTACAAAGAAATACGTTCTAAAGATTAACTAATTTGCAAAATGCGTTAATTTAAAGCAAATCATATTTTATGAGTTGGAATTTTTTGCCTGTCTCTGTACATTTAGCTAATAAGTCAAAACTTGGTAATGAGACGTAGGTTCTCAACCACAACAACTTTTACTAATTAGTTTTTATCCTATCTTTACACATAAGGGTACTTTGTTCTTAGATTCTGAACACCCGGTATATAAATTTGAAAAAATAATATACTTTTTGGTCGTTGGAGAACAAGCAGGAGTTTTTATGAAAAATAACTTTTTTTCATAAACCCACAAATAAAAAAGTTTTCCCTCTTCGATAGTCAATCAGTGGACACACTGTATATTTAGTGCAATTTTCTTACTGAATAGGTACACATGAGAAACATATTCAATATAATTAAAATTATACTTTTCGGTTTCAAACGCAGGCGGTAGATTTAGGATTCTCAGTACAGACTTTGGCATCATTGATTACTATTTAAAACTTTGTATGATTCTGAGAGCCTCATAGAAACAATTCTGTCTATTAATTAATTAATTTTTTTTTGGTATAAATAACATATTGAAACATGACCGTTCCTAACGTACTAGGATAGAAGATATCTTTAGTGATAATAAGATTGTAACGAATGGTGTATCCCAGGGTACAGTGCTTGGCCCCATTTTATTTTTAATATATGTAAATGCTCTGTGTGGTTTGGGTGGGGGGGGGGGGGGGGGGAGATCGTGGCATATGCTGACGCTACGGTCATCGTCTTCTCCTGTTGTTCTTGCACTGGTAGTGCTTTAACTTAATTTTTTTTTTCTCTTCACTAAGCATTTATTGAGGTTTATAGAGATTGATTATTGTTCTGGTTTGTTCGAACAAATCCAAAAAGAGCACATGACATCTACATTTTTTTTGATAGCACTAACAATTACGGAGATACATTATAAAAGTATCGAAAATGGGACACCCGGTAGGTACAGTGGTATTTAGAAATATTTACACAACTCAAGATTCTATGCTAGTTGTTATGAATTAACAGCAGATCAGATGTATCTTTGAATATCGAAGGTTAAAGAAAAACGGATAAATGTAAAAAGCTGACCTATATTGGGAGACAAACGCCTAATTTACACGGATTTCGGTCTATCTCAGACATACGGCGTTAGATATCCATGTGCTACAACACGAAACGCCAGCTAAAGTCATGTTGATTTGAGAGTTCAACGCATTATGAATTGGTCATATCTATCCGTATTTCTTATAGTTTGAAATTCAAAGGGTGTATTAATATCAACTACTGTACATAATACCAAGTTTCGATGAATAACAAGCAAAAAATTAAGAAAACCACTAAAGCTACTGTGGTATATGGAATTCAGATATATTTTATTGTTAGATAGGTATTTGTTATGAGAAAATATAATTAAATAACCAAATAAATGGAATCATGTTTGACCAGTTGAGTTATTCATTATTCACTAATTGTTCTTATTAATAAATTCGTCCTTCACCATTGGGTTCTCGGGAATGGTACGAAGTCGGTTAAATTAGAGAAAAGTTGCGTAACTAACTAAAAATCTAAAATTTTGCGTTTCGGTTTTTATTTTTTCCTGAATTTGTTCGAAGAGTTATCCGAAAATAAATTTCGCTTTCTCACAGCTACGTTTTATTCTCCACAAGATGGCATCGTCAGATCTTTAACGCGACGTTCCGTCTTTGTGTCACCATCATCAATTTAATTTTATTTAAATACGAACCTGGATATTTTCGTTTAAATTATGAAGAAGGACTTAAATCTACTTTCAGCAGTATACAACAATTACTGGTTTTCCGACGGTTTGTGATGGCGTACCAAGGCATCATTTAACGTAGTTTTGAGTAGGTATCCATTTGGATATGCAGGTCTTTTATTTGGATACTCAGGAAACATCAAATGGATCCAGAAATTTTTTAATTACTTAGTAATTTAAGAACTACTGAACTGATATCAGTGATAACTGATACCTAAAAATGTTTTAAAATGATCAGAGTCAGAAAAAATATTAAAAATAGGGCTGTTTAAAAACATGGATACGCAGAAAAAATCGCTAAAAGATGCCTTGCGACGTACTAGAGGTATTTTAATGAAGATGGTCAATTTAAGGAACAAAACGTCGGAAACCCAGTAAGTGTGGTATACGACTGAACGTAGATTTCGGTTCTCTTTCATAATTTAAATAAAAAAACGCAGGTCCGTATTTCAAAAATATTAAGAAGATGCTGGTGACCCAACGACGAAACGTCGCGTTAAAGTTCTGATGATATCATCTTGTGAAGAACAAAAAGTAGCAATGAAAAAGTGAAATTTATTTTTGGACATCTTTGGAGTAATTTTAGGAAATAATTAAAACCAAAACGCAAAATCTTAGAATGCTCCAAATATTTAGAAAGCCCCTATATTTATTTGTGATTTTTTGGGGCATATTATTGGGTTTGTTCGACTTCGTGTCTCTTGAAAGACGAACTTGTTACGCTCTATATAGAGTAGTTTAATTTTAAAATGGAGTTGTAAGAATTTTTTTTATTTAATTAAGGGCAGTGCTCCCCCCTAACCAAAAAAATGCCCCGACCCGAACTCCAGTCGGAATAAGATCGTACATTGTGTGGAATACGGGAGACGGTATACACTCCCCAATCGGTAGGTCAAACTAAGATTCGTAAAACCCAGGGTTGATTGTCCTTGGGGGAAGGGGGGGGGGGGTGCATCGTATAACTGATCATCGTGGATTGGAACCCAAGTAATGAAGAGAAAAAGAAATTGGAAAATAAACATTTTTCACAGTCCTTTGATATACAAGGAAACAAAAAAGGCAACTTCCTGGTAGACTCATAAACCAAAAAATCTATTACATACATTATGTCCACGTTCAAAAAAATGCCATGTCATTACTGTATTAGCACTGAATAATAACGATTTACTGCCGATTGCGTAAGGTCCGCTAAAGGATGATAATCAGTTTTTTTTACCTTGAAGTATAAGTATTTAGCTGAAGTTCGACGTTTCTTAATACCGGGTAAAAAGAATAAGTATTCGGGTAATGACGATTTCTTTTCAGAAAAATGTTCGGGTTTGTTCTTAATCAGTTGTATACCAACACCGACTCTGATAAGGGGAAGGGGTTTTAGTTTACTCTAGAAGTGGCTGAGCCTCGAAATAGAAGCAATGGAAAACACAAAAACAAATAATGCCATAATGTCCGAATTCCAATTATTGTCTTTAATAATATGGGTTATTCTTTTACAAAGCGCACACTTTTTAACCTCAATATTTTAGAATCGTCCGAAATTTTGTTTTCCACTTATATACATAAAATTAGTTGACACGTATTTCAGGATTTTGCCCTTACGGCCAATTTTATAAAGTGGGTTTAAATCGCACTGTACGGTTTAAATCTCAGATTATTGAAAACGGTGATTTTATAAACTAGGATTGACAGCGAGGCTCGATTTAAGAGCAACTATCATGGTAATAAGTTAATCGGTAGAAAGAGTACCGCTTAAACTCAATAATACGATTTAAGACACAATACACAGTAGTATAACCCTAATATTTGAGTTTGTTTGTTATTGGTTCTGGCTGTACCAATTATTTCAATAATGGATATTTTTGAAATATTTAATGAGTTATTAACGGACGAAGAAGATGATTTTGTAAATATTATTGAGCAGCAGTAGGCCGGACAAAATATTTCGGATACGCCCCAATTACATGGAAATCTTAACCGATTTTTACAAAGGTTCAGGATTTCAAAAAATTCTGTGGAGCAATTGTTAGGTCTTCTAAATCATGGTTTAGACTAGTTTAGAGCGTCGATGATTATATACAATATATAATACATTTAGTTATAATCCTCCTATTAATAACCCTCCATTATAAAATTGTCATAATTTACCTGTAAGTTAATCCCCTGACTATTGTTCCGTTAAAGTATTAATTTAAATCCAAGACTTAAGATCACTTTATAAAATTGGGCTTTATGGCTGATATTTGAGTCACCTTAAGGTACAGAATGATATAAGTCATCCTTAACATAAGTTTGGCAGCATATTAACATTCTTTTTAACTCGTATCTAAAGGAATAGGCCTTTAACGACATGGTGGTCTTAGACTTAACAGATCAATCTCAGATCACTTCAAATTAATTTAAAACATAGTTTTTTAAGGTTTACCTTAATGTCAAGGCTACCTTAGCTAAGTTAAGTTAACATTCACATATCGGCCCTTAAGGCCCAAAATAACCTTAAGGTACACTATATTAAAGTTATTTTTTTAACTCTCATCTAAAGGAATATATCTAAGGTAATTGGTAATTTTCCACAATTGACCCTCAAATTAATTCCAAACATTGTTTTTATAAGGTTTACCATAACGTTAAGGCTACCTTAGCTGAGGTCTAACTTAAGGTAATATTCAACCTTGTTTGAGCTATCCTCTATTTAGGTAATTCCATTGTTCAATGAATTTGAGGAAGACTTTATTTATTCTCAATGAATGATGATGTAACTACTACAGATTACCGATAACTGAATTTTTGGATTATTATTTTTAATTTTTTTCCAGCGTTAAAACTGACAAGACATTCTCCCGCAACGAATACAGCGCCTAAAAGTATTTGCCGATTTTTTTTTATCAAACTGCGTTAACTTACCTTTTGGGAAATAAATACGCTAATACTGGATACCCGTATTAGGTACATAGGTGGCTATATAAGTCTTAGGCAAGCGCGAAACCATAGGAGCCATCACCCCAACAAACCCGAACAAATCCAACAGGTTTCAGTAACGCGGCAGCGTATTACTTTTCGTAACTTTTCCTTGTATGACCCCTCCCCCTAAACCGAAATTCTGGTTGCGCCCTTGGTTTTAGGGCCGATATTTCAAAGTCATCTTAAGGTACAGAATGAGATAAATCATCCTTAACACAAGTTTAGTATATTAAAGTCATCTCTCTCTCTCATCTAAAGGAATATGTAATCTGCCACTTAACGCATCAATTTACCCTCAAATTAATTTACAACGCAAGTTTTTCAAGGTTTACCATAACATTAAGATTACCTTAGCTAAGGTCTAACTTAAGGTAACATTCAAATATCGACCCTTAGCTTATACTTATTTGCCTCTCCTCGTATCCGCAGCGATTTGTAGGATTTGTTCAACACTTAATGCAAATAAATGAATCATGAAGCTTTTAGAGGATTTTTTGTATAAATAATATCAGTTTGGGACTCGTTTTTTAGTACCGAACAAAAACTTAAACAATAATAAACTGATAAATAAAGATATATAATTTATAACAATTTTTAAAAGATTTATTTTGATTGTAAATAATTCATAATGGTATTGTCTTTGGATAGATTCGTGGGCAAAGTTGCAGTAGTGACGGGTGCTTCTGCCGGTATTGGAGTCGCTATTGTGGAGGATTTAGTCAAAAAGGGAGTTATTGTAAGTATAGATCTTTTTTATCATCAATTTCGATTTATGATGCGCTTTCATGAAATACAATTTAAGAATATATAGAAAGGCTTCCTTCTTCTTCTGCTCTCATATAAAAGTCTCATGCGATCCAATTTTGTTTTAAAAAAATAACTATAATATTGCGCTGAAGAATGTTCTAACAGTTAAAATATAATTCTTTTTTGCAAAAATGTTCTTTAAATAACTATAACGTTATAGAACTTACATTATAATACATCAGAATGGTGCTTGTTGTAAGCTTTTTTACTGTGTAAATGGGTTGTTGATGTTTACTAAACACTGTCACATAACTTTTATATAACAAGCCTAGTGGTTATTCTTAAAACCTTTACATTTACTTATCAATACCGCGCCGCAGGCGATAAAAAATACGGTGAATTTAAATAGCTAATATTCTATATATATTTTTCACGGATTACTCTGAATTTGGAGCATCAGGAAAATGAAAATTTTTATACAATATTATTCCTAAGAAACTTTAAAATCAAAAATAGAAAACATTGTCTAATATCCATTATAAGTGCACTAAATGAGTTTCACAAAATATATTTTTCTTCAGCTGTAAGAAACGATTGTAAAGTTGAAGCAAAACTAATAATAATACAAAATATAATGGTTCTTATTATGTATACAGGATTATGAGAAAGGAACTTATCAGGCATTTATATAGAATACCGCCCATTGAATTAGGAATCGCTTGGACCCCTCAAATTTATTATTTTGAAATGTATGTTTTTTAGAAAGAAGATATTATACAGGGTGGATCATACAAATGCTTGAATCAACTTTATATTTTTACATTCTACAATTAATTCTAGGCATTCTTCATAAATCATTCCCTATGCCTATCTTCAACCGTTTACGAAATATTAATTCTTTAATGCTGGTATGCACCATTGATATGTTTCTCGACATAACAACGTTCTGAACTCAAATCACAATCTTGAAGGAATTGAAAATGACAATTTGCTATTTAAGGTTGAGACATCAAAAAATGCCAGTGAATGTTAATCAAATTTGCAAAATTGCGTCGAGAGTTCCATTAAAAAAAATGTCAATTGATACAAGTAACATAAGTATTTATGATCCACCCTGTATAATATCTTTTTCTAAAAAAAAAGCATGTATGGGGCGGTATTCTGTATAAAAGGCTCTTTATCATTCATAACGCTGTAGATCGATGCTGATTTACATATACAGGGTGTACAAGAAAATGTGGGAACTCTCACGGATATGAAGTCATAAACTTTTTTCTTATATAGGTATATTTAAATAATTTTTTAATATGATGTATATCAGGTAAGACTCTTCAAATCACTATCCAAGAAAGTGTTATGAATTACTCACTGCAGTAACATCTTTGTTCCTATCAAATGTTGAATTTATTGTTGAACCTCAAATTCCGCTTTTTCATATTTAACCCTTGACAAGTTAGGGGACTGTGTAAATAAAATGACGTTTTCTCGTAAACGGTTAGGATTAGCGACATGAATGAAGAGTACTTAATTTTTAGTTAATAGCTAAAGGTATGTAAAAACTATTGTCCAAAGTTCTTAACATACAGTTCGATAAAAAAAAGGGGGCCATGAGTGTCACAGCGAGTCCGTCCCTGCAGATGTGAATAATTCACAACACTTTCTTGGATGGTAATTTGAAGGGTCTTACCTATTATACATCATATTAAAAAAAAATTAAATATACCTGGCGGTTCAATAATTATGTGTAAAAAACTCCGATTCCATTGGAGCTCTTTAAGAGCCCATATCTACGAAGAGGAGGCCTATACGAAAAAAGTTTATATGAACTTGTAGTACTTTTATCACTTGTTTTCTTCATATCTGGGAGATTTCCCACATTTTCCCGGACACCCTGTACACGGTTTTGAGCAGGATTATTACCCAGTCCTCATATAAAATGTCGTCCTTAATCACATTTAGCTTTCAAGCCAATAAGAAGACAACACAACAGATAGACTGACGTACGGAACATATATTTTTTCGCAATCTAAAACGTGTAATATCTTGAAAAGTGATTATTTTGCAAAATTTCAATGCTTTCCTCTGCAAGAGAAGCAAAATACCAGAAACACAAACCCAAAACATTATACAAATAAATGCAGTAAAAACAAGCAATAATAATATTAATATTAATAAGTTAAATTTAAAATTATGTTGGTTTTACAGGTTGCCGGTTTGGCAAGAAGGGTTGAGCGAGTGGAGGAACTAGCCAGAAAACTTAAAGGGGAAAAAGGAAAACTTTATGCTTTCAAATGTGACATGACTAAAGAACAAGATATCATTTCTACATTTAAACAAATTGTTTCTAAACTGGGAAACATTTCTATATTGGTAAACAATGCAGGATTGATGAAAATGACCGATTTGATAAATGGGGAAACAGATATGTGGAAGGTTGCATTGGGTAAGAACGTATTATTTTTTAATGTAAAGTAATCGTAAAAAAAATAGTATAATGTGAAAACGGCTTGACCGATTTAATAACGATGTACAGATGCATGCCAGAGGATTGAATTCTTTGTTCTTTGCGGAATTCTTTTGACATAAAAAGTGCATGTTGTTTTTGAATGTTGATCCTTGGATTTGTAGATTGTGAAAATGCAAATAATTTTATTATAAAGGGTGTTATGGAAATGACGTATTATATTTAAACCGGCAAGTCCTAAGATAAAGACAAATTGAAGAAAAATAGCCATAAATGGCGCTTTCAATTCATTCAGCGGTAAAAGTTACCTGACGTCAAACCAGAAAAACACCTGTGTGGCACTGCGATACATGTAAGCAATCAAGGAATTCTGGCCCGTGTTGTCATATTTAACTTTTTAGACAAAATAAAATAATTTAAACACTTCTGTGTAACAACCATTCTGTAATACCTTTTTGTACAATTAATTGAAGAACATTTACGACGGACTATGTTTTAAACAACCCGAAAAACATATGGAATAGTAATAGCCACGTACGTCACTAGGTCAAATGCCAATGACCTCTTGACGCCTTACATCGGCTGAGCGAAGTAGTTTCATATAGCGCCGCACGCTTGCGTCTGTTAGATACGTTGTGTTTCGTCGATCACCAACACACTCTCAGCAATCCGCTTTGTTTTTTCGGTTTAGGCGTGTATCTTTCCCGTCCATAAATAATCTTTGAATATTCTTTTTATTGACGCATTTCTTCTGGACGTCAAATTTCGTCGCTTGTAATAATATCTAATATTCTGTATTATTGTATTTTTAAAAGCTAACTATCGGTTCTGTTTCACTATTACTGTGTGTACATAAAGTGTTTCCAGGAGTGTTCCCATGAAAAAGAAAAAAAACTGATTGTGTTTGTGCCTGGATTTCCTCGCTCTTTAGGTATAAGGATAAATACAAGTAGGTAGAAAATAATTTACTTTTATAATTTTATATGGAATTTCAGTTTTACATTAAGTTTGGCAACATTGCCATTGGCTCTGGGTGAAATGTTGTACAGTAGCGCGAAGTGACCTGTGAGTAAGAGTGTTTATTACCCCACTTTTAATACGGTCGATTTAAAAAAAAATAAAATATGTAGCGCTTCTTTAGGACACCCAAGGAGTCACCCATTTAAATATAATACGTCATTTCCATAACACCCTGCATATTGTAAATTTTAAAACGAATGTATGTGCACTGAACAAGCACTATAGTGAAATCATTATAGTAAAGATTTTATTGTACGATTTCCTATAAAATATTCTATTAATTACAATTTTCATTATTTCCGTACCTAAATAATATTATAGATACTTATAATTTTGAAAAAAGGATAGTTAGAATTTCTAATACATTTAGTAAAATCAAGTAATTACTAAAACATATTGTAAATTTTACAACGAATATATAGTGAAAATAATTTATTCATAACTCCGATAGTTAAATATTTTAAAATGTATGGTACATTTCATTGGCAATTGTTTACGTGTTTTTTATTGTAAAAACGACCAAGTTTAAATGAAGTGTTGTAAAAATATTTTTACAAGAATAAAACACATAACTGAAATACCTAGGATTTCGCATTTCGTAACAATAATAGGGAACAACATCGATCTATGAAGTCCAATGACGTTGGACGGGGTTAGTACTTGGGCCACTTGGGAATGTGTCCAAAATTTACAAAAGATTTTAGTAAATTTTACAAAAGATTTTAGTAAATTTTTCATGGTTGGAAAGTTGACGTTTTTTACTTTTACTTTCCACCCGGGTGGAAAGTAAATACTTTTTGTGATTTTTTTTTAAAAATCAATTTTTTCGGCTTGTATGCTTTGTTTGCTTTATTAAAATGCTAATAGCTTTGCGTGTTTAGATATGTCTACTTTTTCCTTAATTGATAGAGTGGGCCTCAGCATTGAATATTGTGACCAAATCGTTGATATCTTCTTTGTCTTGGCATTTCACTGAAATAAGCTAGTAGCGCTGACTCAGAACCAGGATTTTGAACTTTATTTCCCGTACACCATTCTTTGAAACAGTTATATGCCTTGTCATATCTCGGGCGGCTTTTAGTTGACAGAAGATCTTCTTCTACAATTTTTGCTACTTCTCGAATTTCTGGTGGAATAGCAACAAAATCAAATTCCTCATCTGATTTTTTCTGTTGTTAAAATAATATATTGTTTAGTGTCCATGTCACCATATTCAAAAAATGATATTTACCATCTTGATGTGTATTATTACCTACGTAATTTTACCACCTGCGGTTATTTAAAATTGCTGTCTAATTTTTCAATGGAAAAGTCAAAATAACATTTATCTTTTATTAATAACTATTTTATTTACAACCACATATAACATCCACTTCTTATTATTAATTCAAAATAATAAGAAGTGGATGTTATATGTGGTTGTAAATAAAATAGTATACAAACCTCGGTGAAAAGTTTCGAGATTTAGTTACCGACTCTCTCGACAGGAAGGAAACACTTTCCACCTCGGTCCGTAATATACTATTGTAATTTTTAATTTTACTACTTTCATAGTAAATTTAATTAATTTTTTTTAGTTTAACTCTATAGATTAAACCATCAATTTTTGATTTAATTATTGTCATCTAAGTTGGCGTACCAAGAAAACCTTTGTAACAAGTACAATCTAATTAAGAACTATGAAATAATATTATTTAAGGATATTATAATAAATTCTTAAAAATAATAATACTTAACTCATTAGTTTCCTTCGCGAAGCATACGCTGATATTACAAAGCTTAACATGAGGTATCAGAAACCTAAGAATTATTGTACCAGACGATATCTCTGATTGACAGGTGACGATCTTTATCGAAATTAAGTTTGAGCTAGAGTATCTTTAGTTATTTTTCCTTTAAATCAGCTAAAATAATTATATTCCTTCGATTTTAGACACAAACATTTTGGGTCTTTGCATTGCTACAAGAGAAGCCATCCAAAACATGAAGGCTAAGGGCACAAAGGGTCACATTATTCATATAAACAGTGTCCTCGGCCACAAGGTGATAGATGCTCCTGGATTCAACGTATATGGAGCAACAAAGTATGCTGTCACTAATTTAGCTGAAACTTTACGATTGGATGTTAATAGGGAAAAATTGTCCATTAAAGTAACTGTAAGTAGAATCAAAGAAATATCTAAGATTTTTTGGTTGAGCCTATTGGGTAATTTTCGGTCTAGAAGGACATCTTTCTTTAATGTATACTTCATTATACAGGGTCCCACGTCGATAATTGTCTATTTTTGGTTAAGTAATCACCACACGAGTGATATCACATATTTTCTAACATACCCTGTAGACTTAGCTCCTGTAATATTTAAATATAATCACTGATTTAGTTTGATTTATACCGATATTTTCAATGAATACATCATCTATTTTCAGTTAAAAAAATGTTTAATTTTTTAGAGTATCAGTCCAGGATATGTCAAGACTGAGTTTGCAGCCGCAGCGGGTATTCCAGGAGGTGAATTGCCGGTGCCACCGTTGTATGCACCAGATGTCTCCGATGCTGTTATATACGCCCTATCTACGCCACCACACGTTAATGTAAGTAGAAACATATTTCTGAGCCAATATACTACACGGTCCAAGTAATATTTCTTTAGTAGTATCATCATGTGGTATTCTAAGCGGTGTCCCATATACATAATATCGTGAATTAACAACAGTAATTAGAATAAAGTTCAGAATGATTCTTTTAAGTTTCTAATTTATTATATTTTTTATGTCATAACAGTGCATTATTGTGTTTTTATACCTTAAATACCATCTACATAATGGATTACTTTATGCCCGTGAGGGCATAAAGTACACATTATGGCCCGCGCTGGTATTCAGATGCAAAAAACAGTTTTCGATTAACTTATTCTTTATTAACAAAATAACAAAATATAAATTTAAGTTTATATATTATTTGGTTATATTTTCATAGAACTGGCATTTCTGGAAGGTTCCGCTTATAGCTAAATTTCCTGCAGCAAAGGTTGATTCATAATTCATGTTTGGGTCTCTAGTTTCTGTAAGGAAATGCGAGATCCAGATCGTACGCCTACCAACATCCTTGAAACCTAATTTTTTGAGGATATGCTATCCTCTAAATATCCTTCAGCAACTGTGGTACTCTTCCATCCACCATGGCGCTTCAGCGTAGTCATACTTGCTCCAGCGCCCACAGCACAGTTTCGTTAATGTTTTCTACAGCATTTTCTGACATCCACTTCAAAAATTCATCATATTCTTTGTCGTATGAGTCTCCGGATTTTTTCGGTAAACATTTGAATACTTATCTCTCTAGCAACAAAAACGCAGGCTATAATAATGTCAAGGTAATGTCGCAAGTAAAAATAAAAAATTGGTGAATCAAATTATATTTTAAAAAATATTTATTATTTAAAACGAACTGGCATAACATAAGAGTTTTTATGCGCCACGGGTACTAATAGATATATACCGTCGGGCGACTTACGAACCCTCGGGCCAGAGGCCCTCGGCTTTTTCAGACTGTCGTCCTCAGGGCATAATTATCTACTTAGTGCCCTTGATACATAAAAAACTATTATAAACTAGAATAATGTCACATATACAGAATATTTTAGTTAAAAGAACAATGTTAACACTAACTTCCAGTATAACCGCAAGTGATAGATACGTCAAAATATCTTCCTTTAAAAAGATCGCCATCTTTTTATAGCGAGTAACAATATTTAAATCAAATATATTTTTTAGTTCCCGAGATTTTTCAATAATAATATCATATTGTATCTTAACAAAGACTTAAAATTTTATTAATATGTATTTCTTAATTCGCAGATTAACGACGTCATCCTGGAAGCAGTTGGAAACTAAATCAGAATAAAATTTATGTTAATGTTCATGAAGATGTAGTTAAGTTATTTTTTAAATAAAACTATTCTTCCTTTTTATAGTTATTATTGACTGATGGCTAGTTAACCAGCATAATTTGCCGACACTTATGCTGAAAATTCATCAATTCAGCCAATCAAGAGCTTGCTTTTTATTCCGTTACCACGGCAACTAAGAAAATTTCCGGAAATTTTTCTCCTCCTCGAGGCAGTGCAGTAGGAAGTGATTACAGTGGAAATTTTTTTACGTTTGTGTATAGATGACATTTTGCTTGACTGAACCTGATGTTTTATTTATTTTATATTTCTGATTATTCTAAACCTTTTACTAGACATAATTATATAAATTAAAAACAAATAAAAACAGCAAATTATTGTTATTTAATATAGGTTACAAGTACCTAATTATTTTCGATTACAACGTCTAAATGTTCTTGAAATTCTCTGGCCTTCTTTTTTTAATGGGGGATAAGGGAGCACACAGTTATCAAAATTTATTAATTTTATACGTTTGATGAAATAAATGTAGTATAGTTGTTGCAGAATTATACCGTTGATTCTTACTGCCGTAAATAAACTACCTGATTAAACCCTATTGTATACGCCTGAACCTCTTCAAATAAATGGGATCAGGGCCGGCTTGAAATGTATACCAAACCATATATATTATTTAAAATAAATATATAGGTATTTTTAGTTTTAGGTACCTATAATAAATGTAAAACAATGATAACAATTAATGATAATTGAAAATAATATAATTTAAAAGTATAACTATTACGATAACAAGTACAATAAAAATTAATTAAATTCTAAGAAACTATTAATAATTTATTCAAAATTGAACTCTGCATCACTATCACTATCTTCATCTAAGCCTAAACTTATAATTAAGGGTTGAACATTTGTAATCATACAATTGTAAGAATTTTCCACCTTAAGTACATGCTGTACACAGTTTTTCCAGCTGTCTGCAGAAATTTTCTTACTTCGTTTTTAATTAATAATTCTACTACAGATGCATTTAATGTGGGAGAAATATTATTTCTCCTAATATTGGATTTTAATTGGTGCCATATTAGCTCAATAGGATTGAATATACAATAGTCGGAGGAAGACGCAACACTGTATGTCCATTTTCTGCTGCAAGTTTGTCACACTCGTATTCCTTATTTATTTTAAAAGCTTTTAATAATTCTAGCAGTTCTCGTTTTTTGTAACTTTCTTAAATATAAATCATTTTCAATCATCAAATTTTGAATTTCTGCTTTTGTATTATTAGAATTGGGAATGATTTTTTCTGGCCGACTATGATAACTAGCATTGTCCATTACAATGACGCTATTTTCAGATATATTTTTAAGGAGTTTATGTTTAAACCAATCTTCAAAAAGTTGTGCGTCGGTATCTTGATGGTAATCTAAAGAAGAATCTCCTATGTTTTTAGCTGAAAGCAACAGACAATTTGGAACAAACCCGTTCTCTGAACCAGCATGTAATATTGTGATTATTTTGCCTTTATTTGATGGTGCCTTTTTTTGACATTTTTTGGAAGAATCATCCCAACCTTTTCTTGGAGTGTCATGGGTATCGAACCATGTTTCGTCAAGGTAAATAATTGGACGATTTTCTTCTATAAATTGTTTAACAGCTGTTAAATATTTAAGTCTCCATTCCCGACACTTGAAGATGCCCCAATATCAGCACAATTCCAAGGACGCCACATTCTACCACTAATAAGCCTAACTAAAAATTACTCGCCGGAAAACCACCAAGATTAAAATTATTAAAAATCACTTTGTATTTATACAGGGTCCGCAAACGAGGCGTGGACGGAAGATTAAATCGTTATCGAAGAACTTATCAACAATACTAAAACAGCTTGAGATATTGGATTAAAAGCGGCATGTTTTAAAAATATTTTACTTTATACAGGGTGGCCCAAAAAAGTGTGACAGCATAAAGTTATATTTTTTTAAATGGGATACCCAGTATTTTATTGCATATTTAGGTTCGTATTACTATCGTTTATAAGTGCCTCAAATTTTATTTAATTTGGTTTTGTAGTTTGGGAGAAATAAATTAAAAACTAAAAAAAAAAGTTTTGCAGTCCTGAATAAAAAAATCAAAAAAACAATCCAGAACTATTTTGTTAACCTCAATATTGAGTGAAATTTATGACAAGAGGTCTAGAGATACTATGAATGTAATTGTGTTTATTCATTTTATACAGGGTGTTCATAATAAGCCTTCAAAAACCCCACATTTTAAAATAATTTTTCTCAAGTTTTTCAAATGGAACACCCTGTATATTATTTGGCTATATGACGTAGAATTCATAGACAATTTTTTTTTGTAATACAAGCATATAAGTTATATCCAGCCGTTTTCGAAATAATTATAAATATTATAAATTATGTTGTTTAAATAGAGTTTTTATTGGGAAATTTTGTTATAGGTCACTAGACTAATAATTGTAAACTAAAGTAAATGTTCAAAATAGCTTCCTTTTACTCTTAGAGTTTACCGTATTTTAGTTATTTCGATATAAATTTTAAAAGCCTACATTTTTGCTACTTTTTCTTAAAATCTAGCGGTAACTTTTTACTGGTTTACATTTGTTATGCATAAGTTCATTTGCAACAACTTCTCGAAGGTTTCTGGTCTCGGCTTTCTCTCAATATCTGGATATCTTTCAGCATATACTCGGCTCGCGAGGAGGCAATTTCTTGTACATTCACCCAGTATGAAATCATATTTACCATTTCTAAAGTTGTAAAATTCGACATTTTATGTAAGTTAGTACTTAATTTCTACGACTGAACAAATGAAATAATTTTATTTGGCTGTCATAGTGACAATCTAAACAAAAAAAATCATGGCAACTCGATTAAGAAGAAAAAATAAAATTAAATAAATAAAAGTAGCAAAAATGTAGGCTTTTAAAATTTATATCGAAATAACTAAAATACGGCAAACTCTAATAGTAAAAGCAAGCTATTTTGAACATTTACTTTAGTTTACAATTATTAGTCTAGTCGCCTATAACAAAATTTCCCAATAAAAACTCTATTTAATCAACATAATTTATGATATTTATAATTATTTCAAAAACGGCTCGATATAACTTATATGCTTGTATTACAAAAAAAAATTGTTTAGGAATTCTACGTCAAATAGCCAAATAATATACAGGGTGTTCCATTTGAAAAACTTGAGAAAAATTATTTTAAAATGTGGTGTTTTTGAAAGCTTATTACGAACACCCTGTATAAAATAAATCAACGCAATTACATTCATAGTATCTCTAGACCTCTTTTCATAAATTTCACTCAATGCCGAGGTACAAAAAATAGTACTGGAGTTTTTTTTTGATTTTTTTATTCAGGACTGCAAAACTTTTTTTTTTAGTTTTTAATTTATTTCTCCGAAACTACAAAACCAAATTAAATAAAATTTGAGGCACTTATAAACGATAGTAATACGAACCTAAATATGCAATTAAATACTGAGTGTCCCATTTAAAAAAATAAAACTTTATGCTGTCACACTTTTTTGGGCCACCCTGTATAATGTAAAATATTTTTAAAACATGCCGATTTTAATCCAATATCTCAAGCTGTTTTAGTATTGTTGATAAGTTCTTCGATAACGATTTAATCTTCCGTCCACGCTTCGTTTGCGGACCCTGTATATGCATGAGGCATAGGTATAAATTGACTTTGTATACCTGCTCGAAAAGGTTTTAAACTTTGGGATTTCTTTATTTATTTTATGGTCGAATGGATAATGAGGTTTTATTGCAGTCAAGAGATCAACGATATAATTCTGCAAAAACTTATACTTCGAAACAATTTTGCTTTGCTGCGTCCACGAAGAAGTCTGTATTTGATAGAAACCAATAGGAGACGATATTTAATTATATTAAACAAATTAGACGAATAGACGTCTGATCCACCTTCTTCTAATAAATACGTTAGGAACTTTAAATTCCGATGATACATTTTAATTTCACTCAATTCTTTACAAAAATTACACGGAGGATACTTCTCAGACCGTTCCATTTTTAAATTTAACTACTGTCAGTAATCGGGGCTATGGGAAACAGCGCGCGGCGTTTGACATGGATTCCATGGCCTCCTATACCTATGGATGACTACAATACGCTGTATAAAATAACATTATATTGTAAAAAAACTCATTTTCTACCAACTTTAGTAAGTTAAATAAGTATGGAAATAAAAATTTGAACCATTTTTACTTTGTCAATGACAATTTCTGGTAAAGCTGGTAAATAGAATATTATTCCTATTCGAACTAACAACTACCTACTATTGTATTTATAAGTCAACAGATCTTAAAATGAGAACACAACTTTCTTTAAATAATATATTTTACCAACTTTAGTAGATCAAATATAAATAAAAATACAAATTTGAACTATTTTTAATTTGTGAATAACAATTGCATGCAACTAAAGTTGGTAAATAGGAAATTATTGCTCTTCGAACTAACTAGCTCATCAGCTCTTAAATTCGTAACACAACTTTTTTTAAATTATATAAGTATAGGCTTTTTCTTTGTTGTCTAGGGGTAGTAGGGCAAGAAACTTTATACACTTAAGGTTTTTTAGGTATTTATTCGGATAATATCTATTGTTGATATGATTTTACAGTATTTACACTATAGTTGCAACTTCCGTCGTCTTCCGTCTTTAAAAAATAAGATGTATTCGCCCGTCGTCTAGCAAACACGTCTTTCTTCCTTTTTTTTAATAACTATCAGATTCCGTGACCCCCGCGGCGTCGTCCGTCTTCGTTGCGTCTCTCCGTCTTAATCCCCTTCTTCCCGTTTTTTTCCCCCTCGCTACCAACCCCCGTCTTCCCGCTTCATCAGTTATCCTGGTGCCTTTTGCGCTAGAGGAGCTGACGGTGCGACTGCACGAACTTATGATGACGACATAGTGGCTCAGCCAGTCAGCTTGCCAGCACCCGTGACTCTCAGCCAATCGAAATCGCGTCCGGGCAAGCTCTCAAAATAGGAGCATGAAAGTCCTAGCCGTCAGTAAGTAATCCCTGGAATGACGCGATCCAAGGCAGAACCCGAATAAACCAGAACAGTACTCTACATCCTAATATTATAATAATAAAAAAAAATAAAATTACTAAACAATATAGAAATTTCCTACATAAGTTTCACCAACTTTAGTACGGTGAATAAAAATAAAAATTTAAACTATTTTTATTTTGTCAATATCAATTTCATGCAACCAGAGTTGGTAAATACGCAATCCTCATTTTTTCTACCTTCAAATTAATAATTTAGTGTGAAATTTTGTTACCGAATCTCCCTCGTTCTTGAATTAATATACGGAAATTTTCCTTCTACCTACACGATGTTTTTTGAGAAAATTATTTTCAAATATGTCGTGTGGTCGAAAAATTTCCATACTAGGGAGATTATAAGTGAAAATTTACTTCGACTATTTCCAACAGTAAAAATACGTACAAACCCTATTATCGGTACTTTTATCCGATAAGACGTACTTGTATCTTTGATATTTAATAGAATTGTAATTATTTAACCATGTAGGTTATTTTTGGTTATCTTTATCTGTTCGGTAAATCATCAAACAAAATATACTATCTAACCTCTAGAGTCGACGTCTTATCTTCATACCTTTGTTTTTCACTCGAAACTCGATTTCCAAATAAAATTTCTACTCAACGAAATATGGCACTTACAATCAAGCATACGAAAAATTATTATCTACCTGAGTTTATGCTAATCAATCGTAGCATAACAAAAATCATAAATATGCACTTATTTGCACTCAAACACGTAGTTTTAATATATTTGTTGATAACCTCAAAATTGCTAAGAGCATGAATGTCACTGTCAATTACGGTCGTACTGTTGCTGTTACGGATACTCTGCATCGATTCTAGAAGGAGAATTCAATGACTATATGTTATCGTATGAATCAAAGTTAGAACAAAATTTTAATAATTAACAGTAAAAAAATTCAAAGCAATGAAGAGTTCAGGAAGAGTACAAAACGTATGGTCGCGGCAATCCTGCAGTTTCTTCAACATTTTTGTAATGGAGATGTTTAATCACGGGGTTGTCATTATTTTCTATACATTTCGAGAAGTTATTCGTCAATCGTCTTAGCTCATACGAACACAGTTCAGTGTTTGTATGACTCGATTGACAGCCACAGGTTTGGAGTAATACATTCATCTCCTTTTTTGACCTAACTCGCGCTTTTGACTGTATCGTTCCAGAGTTCATGACACGGAAACTCGAGTCGCTTGATATTGAAGAGTTCTTGAATGACTCGGTTAAATCTTTCTTGACTGGTAAAACGATTGTGGTTAGGATTGGTGGGAAGTTTCCAGAACCACAGAACAAGCTTGGGAGTACCACATGGCAGAGTATTATCACCGTTACTATTCTTATTGTTTATAAATGATATTAGGGATCATTTGTTTTAGGAGAGGGTGATGGATAAGTAAATTCTGTACGCAGATGATATAATGGAATGTAACTCAGCAGCGTCTTGAATGAATATCTCCAAAAAATTTCCGAACGGTTGCTATAGGAATTAATTAGAAATTCGTCAAAAACGTATTATATTATATTCTACAAGAAGCGTATTGTATCGGATCTGTACGTTTATTCGAATGGTGAAGCTTTTTGACGTTTAAAATCTTGTAAATATTTAAGATTACTGATAGGCAACCAACTGTCTTGGTCAATTCATGTTGATTTTATGGCTTGAAGGCTTTGATTCGCCTTTTTTACTATACTGGATTTGAATCTTGGTCAACTCATGTGGATTTGCAGCTTGAAAGCTTTAATTCGCCTTTTTTGCTATACTGAATTTGAAGAACCTGTTGTTGGAAAAGCAACTTCTTAATGTAGACGCTCTTTTTTATTCACATATTAAATAAATGATTCTGTGTTGGGGTCAAAGAATTACAGTTCATGTTTGTTTTGCAGGAGATAATAATTTGCCAGGTCTTCTTAAAACTAAATTTTAACACTTCATCGTGTCTTATTGTTCGAACCTTTGGTATTTGTTAAACAACATTAACATCAACAGTTGATAATTTCCACCGGTATTCTGCGCAGGGCTGTAGGAATAGTATTCACATTCCTAATTTTCGGCTGAGCATATTAAAGAAAATCACTTTTTATTTTTACTTATTTACTTTGCAAATCATTTTAACAGTAAAACATTATTATTATGGCATTAATGAAAAAGTTGCTGATTCAGTCATATCGGTGATAGGTTTCCGATATTAACGAAGTGAGGTCAGACAAATTATATTAGTCTGTGTTGGTGTGCCACAATAATTCATTATTGTACCCCTGATATCATTAATATTTGCAAATGATTTTCCTCGTATTAGTGAAGACCAGCTCGGATCTAGGAGAGGGGCAGGCCAAATAGATGCAAATGCCCCGGGCGGCAACTTCAGTGGGCAGCAGATTCAAATGCAGTAGTCGATTTTTTTATGTTATTTTCTATTGAAGCTTGGAGTAGCAGTAACGGAACGAGGATGAGAGATATGAGGTAGGAAAATGGTTGAACTATACATTGGGTCATCTGACATCTCGCTGACGTTGAATTAACTAAATATTTCGATTATTTGATTGACACTGATATTAACAACAATGCAACTTTTTCGTTGTACACATGAGTAAGCTTTACTGCACTTTATTTGGTCTACAGTGTAGAATATCTCGAGATGTATTTAAAGGATGATAGTCACCATGACGAAACATCGTCTAGTGTGAGAATGCATTTTTTAATAGATACGAGGTAGAACCGTAACTTACAATCAATACATCCGGGTACAAACAGGTTACGAACAATGAACATGAACAACTAAATGGCTCATTTTTTAAATTTCTATGCGGCAGATTGACCAATAGAAATAGATTTTTAGTGGAAATTTTAAACGAATCAAAATTTAAACCCCGAAGTAATTGCAACTTATAGATACCTAGGAAATTGGAGTTAATATTTAAATTTCTATGCGGCAGATTGACCAATAGAAATAGATTTTTAGTGGAAATTTTAAACGAATCAAAATTTAAACCACGAAATAATTATAACTTATAGATACCTAGGAAATAGGAGTTAATAAATTAATTTTATAAAGGACATCGCCTTACCGAACGGATAGAAGAAAAAATGTCATGCAAGGATGTATACAAAAGGCTATTCGAGTACGTTTCCGGTAATGTTTTTCGGTTCCATCATTAGTGTTATACCATAATTACTATTCTTCATCATCAAGCTTGTTGTTTCTGGTTAACACACCATCGCCCTATGAATATAATGTTTACATGAACCCCTGAAACTGTTAGCCTTCCTGCAATCACCAGAGTTATTAGGTTGTTATGAGCGCAGACAAATAATGTATTCAAGCACAATTTCCCAACGTTTAGCATTGTTATTAAATTATTAAAACTTCCTCAGAGGTCAATCAGCAGAGTACTGCCAGGCCGAAATTCACTAAAATATTATTTTGTAAGACCATTCTTGGCGAAACACACAGATTCACATCCATTACTTTTTTTTATAAGGTCAAGACGCTTTCTTGTCGTTTATGTCAGTAAAAACATTTACAAAGACAAAAAGCAGTAACCCGTTAGAAAATCGTCCAATACCGACCACATGCCTAGAACGAAAGGTGAACGAAGCTAATGTCATCTACACCACCAGAAATAATTTACTCATAATCGAAGTTATTTGGTTAGTAAATCAAAAATTTGGTAAACCTTAAAGTTACCGGAAGAGGAGATTATATCTACTTTGCAACCCTTTAGAAAATTCACCCTTCACCCAGCATACCTAAATTTTGTACGAACGGTATCGAGCTATTTTAATGAATATTTCAAACGATCCTCGTATTTTTCAATCTAAAGGATCAGATATCAATCTCAGATATAAATTAGCTGTAAAGGGTTTTATTACCAGATAAGTCAGTTAAACTCATCGAAAGTATTTACTTATAAATAAATAAAATTCTGTAAAGCAAAAATTAATATTTTTTAGTGACTCAAAAAGAAAGCAGAAGAAAATAAAAACATGGTTCTTTCTCTAGATAGATTTGTCGGAAAGGTAGCTGTAGTAACGGGTGCTTCTGCTGGTATTGGAGTTGCCATTGTAGAGGACTTAGTTAAACATGGAGTTATTGTAAGTATAACCTCAGCAACTTAACAATTTTAAGAATAATAATACCCTTTGCTCATTTTTAGTGAATGGGCGAAGTGCGCACCTCAATGCGTACAAGTTTGCATTGAGGTGGTTTTACACTTAACGCTGACCATTCTTTTCTTCTAGTTTCATATTGACTTTTCATTTGCTTCTACAGTGTGTTCAGATAATTCTTCAGGGTAGTTGGTGATCCTTCAAAAAGTCCGTTTGGAAAACTGATTTTACTGCTGGATTAAGCTTTACATCCAGTTTTGCGTCTAAACTGTGTGGCTTGTTGACTTGAATAAGAGAAACCTTTTTAATGAGTGTTATTTTGTCTTTAATGTTATTTTTACCGAAAAAAGATATGTCTAAATTTAAATTTGGATTCCAGACAAAGTGACCTCTGGTAGCACAGTAGAGAAACATATTTATAACAGAATGATTAGTCCCTATGCCACTCGAAAAGTATTCAGTTCTCGACTTTTTTTCTTAGTATGACTTAAGCACTACCTTTATTTTAACATGTAGAAACACCTCTCCAAGTATCCTGATACATTTCCGAACACCCTGCATATGTAATCTTTTAGCAGGATATACGGAAGGGCTCTAACTGCCCTTTATAATTAACATTAGTAACAACAGTACAAATCCTTCCGCATTTCCTCTTTTGTCAAAACTCGACTGTCCTCTCCTTAGTCAAGCTCCTGCCGATATGCTAGTCCTGTCCAGTCCAGTCTAATTCGCATTCGCATCATTGCTCAGCGCATCTAATTCGGCGTCTGCATTCGAACTCGTTAAAATTGTCGTGTGACTAAACCACTGTCAAGAAACGATCGGTATTCAACTGGCGAGACGCCCGCCTTTCTGTTTTTCGACATAGTCTACCACTTCAGACTCTAAAATATTGTAATATTATTATTCTGTTAAATAATGTTTCCAGTAACTGTGATATTTTTTTTTCGCCTTATAAATTTAATGCAACAACTTATTTTAGGCAATTAATTTTGACATTATTTGAAGTGATTCACCTAAATGGCTAGGCGGCTTTATTACTCTCAAAAAACATATTATTTTTGAAGAAAATATTTATTCCTATTTAATTCGATAAAATAACAGAGACTTCCAAAAGGCGAAATAGGTACCTTGAGAAGGTAGAATGTTGTCATAAGTATACCTTGGAATTTCGAACTATAAGAGATAGATATGACCAATTCATAATGCGATGAATTCCCAAACCGACATGACTTCAGCTGGCGTTTCGTTTTACCAGAAACAAAAATGTACACAATTTTCGTTATTCTGTTAATCATAGTGTTCTCGAATCAGTTAATGAAATACGCAATTTGGGTATTATAATGGACACTAAGTTAATTTTTAGCTCTCACATTGAACAGGTTATCAATATTTATTATGCGTTTATATTTAGTAAACTTTGTATCGGTTGTTTGGAACCCTCAGTACAATATTCAAGTATTCAATATAATAGCTATAGTCAATAGCAACAATAGCAACTATAAGCCTATAATGGAAAAACTATAAGCCTATAATGGAAAAAATTCTCAATAATGCCACTTATTGAAAGACGAATTATTTCCGCTATAGTTATGATCTACAAATTGGTTAACGGTCTTGTTGATTCGCCAACGCTGAAGTCAAAGTTAAGCTTTAATGTACCCGGTTATGGACTTACAAATTCTGAAAAAAATTCTCATAAGAATGGAAATGTTCGATATGTCTATAATTAGATTTAAAAAATGTGTAGAATCAATGCTGTAAATTTTCATAAATTTTAGGTTAACATAATTTAATGTATTTATATACTTAATTTAAGCATTAATAATAGTGTTGTGATCGCTCGAGCGAAAAACCGCTCGATCACTCGCTTATTGAAATAACCGACATCGCTCGATTATTAAAAAAAACCGCTCGAGTTATCTATTCAGGCGAAAACCGTCGCTCGTCACTTATTATCTTTCACTCGATACCCGAGCTTCGCTTGACGCCGACGGAAATGTACCGCTATAGTGTGATCGAGTTAAAGAACTGCTCGTATATTCGAACAGTTTTTCGCTCGATAGGAAATACTCTAGTTATAAATTCAGGCGAAAAGCCTACGCGCCGCGCCATCCGATTGGCGACGTTCGAGTTTGACGCTGAGCAGGTACACGACATACGTCGTTCTTAAAGGCACATAAACGAGAAGGTGCACATAAAAAAGTATGCTAAATCGCTTAGCGGCGTCACCGCGACATGAGTTTGGTAAAGTTTTGTTTTAACTTTAGCCAGCGCTGTAGTTTAGATTCTAAATATTAAAAAATTAAAGGATATAATTTTAAAATTTTTATTTACTATAAACTCGAGAAAACTTCTCAAAAATAACATAATAATAGAAATTGTAAATAAAAATAACAAAACGAACAAAATGGTTAACAAAATATATAGAAAAATTCGTTGGTAATCTTATACTTAGTAAACATTTTTAAATCTAAACGGGAAGTTTTTATTATTAAACTCAAGAAGACTTCTTAAAAATGAAAAATAAGAAAACGAACAAAATAGTTAACAAAACATAGGTATCGACAAATTTTTTGGTAATCAAAAGTAAACATTCTTAAATTTAAACAGGAACTTTTAGGTAACTATAAATATTAATTCAATAAAATAATCACCTATTTTCTTATTTTGTCAGTCGCGTAACTAAGCCTAAATTTTTGAAGGGCACACATCAGTGCGTACCTGATAATTTAGAGTAGAAGAATTTGAGAAGCCATTTTAAATATCTACTTATTTTATGCTCGTAAATTGAAAAAGATGTGACGAAAAATAACTCTCGGTAATACTTTTTGTTTTAAAAAAGCACAAGAATAAACCCGAACAATAAATACATATTTGGGTGATTTTTTGCAGTTTTTTTGTTTGGTATCGAGACACGTGGTAAAAATTCATTATTTACAAATAAATAAATTTCTAGAATTTTTTTTGGTGGTTACTACAATTCTTTAGCTAAACCTGTGCCCACCCGTAGTTAAGTGCCTGCTAAACACCCTACCTGATCACATGTAAACGGCTAGGCTGCCGGTCAAGCAGTCGGTGACGTCAACGCTTTGTGAATTGGAATTTCAAGCGATTCACTCAATTATTAAAATCGCTCGAGTATCAAGTACTCGATTATTAAAATCATCGGTTTTTCCCAACACTAATTACTAACTCCCACTAGCCAAAAACAACAACGTGGATGTCATATTGGGCTCAGTGCCTGTAGTATCCCTATTTTTGTAATTAAATAAAATTGTGTCTCCCATTTTTACGTTGATCTATTTTTCTTTAACCTTCGATATTCAAAAATTATATTTAATTACTAAGTATATCTTTTTGAGGAAATTTTAAAACCTAAAATGTCATAGCCTTACTAATGAGCTAAATTCCAATCAAAATTTTAATATCTTCAATTTTCAGGTTGCTGGCTTGGCACGAAGAGTTGATCGAGTGGAGGAAATAGCCAAGAAGCTGAAGGGGGAAAAGGGAAAACTTTACGGTTTTAAATGTGATATGACAAAAGAAGAAGACATAATATCTGCATTTAAACAAATTGTCAGCAAACTGGGAGATATTTCGATTTTAATAAATAACGCTGGCATGATGAAGGTAACCGATTTAATAAGTGGAACTACTGAACAATGGAAGGTTACGCTTGGTAAGGCACTATTATTTTCTAAAGTTGTTTCCAAAGATTCGATATCCATGTGGAAGCCTCATAGGATAATTGCTGTAGCGCAAGCAATAAATCTGTTTTATATTGTCTCGCATTTCAGAAAGACAGGTCAATTTTAAGTAGAGACACTTAAATAATATATTCACCCTTGTGATAAGGGGTAGATGTTACCCTTAAAATCTTAAATGGGATGATCATGTGACACGATATTTTAAAGGTCGTTGAAATCTTTTACCAATAATTCGATTCTCTTTTCGACTAGTTTCCAAGAAACCGTTCCAAAAATGGGCTGCCATCCCTAATCATTCTACTAATACAACAAAATAATGTTTTTTTAAATAATAACTTAAGAACCATGGGTCGGACTATTTCCCGAAGGGCACATATTCTCGCACTCGGAAGAAATATATAAAATTAGGGTATTATTGGAAAGAGGCATTTAAACCCTTCCCATTTAAGATGTTACTGGTAACATTGGGGCTTAAATCGCGAGGTCTAAAACGATTCTTTAAAAGCGTTCCCCTTCTCAATAAAATTGAGGTATCTTTCCGATTTTTAACATTATTAGATGCATGCATTTAATACATTTTTTATTATATTTTGATAACTATTAATACAGGGTGTTCAAAAAATAATATTAAAAATGAAATTGAGAAAACAACAAAAACATTTTCAAATGGAAACCCTAAATTTTATAATTATTTTCTATTTGGCATTAAAAATAAGGGTAAGTTTGTATAAGATTGTCTATTCCGAAAATTTGTAGTTTTTGAAATATAGTGAAGCCTCTCTTAGGCGGACACCAACGGGACCGTCTAAATGTGTCCGCCTAATAGAGCTGTCCGCCCCTGGGAAATTTGTTATTAGGTAATATGTAATTGCAAAATTATTACTATGTATATTGTATGTACAAATAAACATAACATAACAAAAATACACTAGTTTTAGTTAGGATGTAGTACTAAAAAAATTTAATAACGTAGTTTGACGTGTTGTCATTTTAAACTTGCAATCTAGAAAATGTAATTCCAAGTCTGATAACAATTCCATTGCCGTAGAGTCACCTCTGTTCTTTGCATACTCTTGTAATTCCTTTACCGTACTAATGGCTTGTTGATCATTGGTGACATTTGTTTGACTACTGCATTCAACTTCATCATCAGAGTCGTCAGATGTGATTTCAGTTTGGGCTACATAATCGGTAGGAATTAGGCCACTATTATCTTCTAATAGCACATTGCTATCAATGTTAATGAAGTCGTCCAAATCATTGTTATCAAATTACAAACTTCCATATTCTCTTTCAGACTCAAAACGCGACATTTTTGTGTCATTGTTTACGATTTTAACCTTACAACTCACGAATAAACGGGGGACTGCTGTCGGGGAATCACATATACTTTTATTCGGCGAAGTCCTTTCGCGGTGCCACGCATACGCAATTTATTGCCGATATGTCTTCAGAGAATTGGTCATCAAGTGGTTAGCATCCTACTTATTCTCCGTATGAAAACAGCCTGCCCGCGTCCGCCCAAGAGAGGTTTATTTTCATAGAATTTCATATACCTAGTTCCGGACTATGAAAAAATGTCCGCTTAATAGAGATGTCCGCTTATTAGAGGTGTTCGTTATAAGAGGTTTCACTGTATTTCCAATTTAATATTTCTATATGGCCATTTTGTTACGGATTTTAAGTACAGTTGGTTATGAAGACGTTGAAAAACAGACAAATGCTAAAGAAATAAATGTTCTTGATATTGCTTTATCATATTCTCCATAACAAATAAATTAGTTCATTCACTCGAACATTACAAACTTAATACTTCTTAATAAAATACCTATTTCGACTTTAGACACGAATATTTTGGGACTTTGTATTGCTACACGAGAAGCGATTCAAAACATGAAAGCTAAAGGCACAAAAGGTCACATTATTCATATAAACAGTCTCCTTGGTCATCAAGTGGTTAACATGCCAGGAATTAACGTATATGGAGCAACAAAATATGCTGTCACTAATTTAGCTGAAACTTTACGATTGGATGTTAATAGGGAAAAGTTGTCGATAAAAGTAACCGTAAGTATTTTACCCAGACAAGTATAGTTATGTAGGTTAAGTGGGCCATTCGAAATTAGCAAATACACTAATTTTGTTGCATCAATTAGGTAGATTTTTCATTAATTCTTCAACATTTACGTTCTATGATAAATAAATGATGGATTAAACATAGTTTTATAGTCCGGTAACTTTTTTAATTGTTGTCTGATCTTAGTGAAATTTTCAGCAAAGTGTAGATTTCTGTCTTGGAATGATCTCCTGAATTTTAGTTTTCAAAAATGCTGATGTCTTAACCCTTAACCGCCGTAGTGCGAGAACACTAACGTCGTCGCCGTGGTGCGGTCTCTGTGACCGCAAATCTTTAAGAGCCTTAATTTAAAAAAAATAAGTGTTTAACTCCCTGTAAACAATTTTATGGGATTAAGGTACCCCAAAATAAAACTCAAGATTTAAATTTGACTCCAGTTAATTTATTTTTCCAGTAAAAACTTTAAAAAATATAAGGAGTATCATAAATTTATTAAATATTGTATAAGAACGGCATTTTTTTTTTTTATTAACGGTAAACATTATTTGAACTGAAATTGGTAACAAATTCTAAAAATAAACATGTTATTCTTCAAAAAAAACTAATTAGTTTGTGTTTTAAAATAAAAGAAGTAAGAAACTACAATGGGCAAAATAGTCAAATATTATGACTACAACTTTTACAAATTTTAGATGCGCATTCCAAACAAGTAGGTTCACTCATTTTCTCTGTTTCCTCCCGATCACTAAGTTCAATCTCCGAGTCTGTATGATATTCACTTTCTTCATAATAGTCCTCATAAACAGGCTCTTGATCACTAATGTCTCCATTATCTTCCACCTCTTCATCCCATTGTAGTAAATACTTTCAAAGTCTGGATCACCATACCGAACTCTTTTGGATGTGGTTGGATTCTCACTCATCGTTAATAGTTAATTAAAACACAAATCAGTCAGAAAAATCCCAAATAGAAGTCACTAACTATTTGAAACGCACAACCGAAATACTAACACAAACACCGTAGTGCGGTCCCTGTGACCGCATCGTAACTTGAGCCGTTTTTTTATTGCAAACCAATACTAGTACCACTTCCAATTTTCTGCAATATACTGAACATGTGACCACTTGAAGGTACCGAAAATATGGATGAGTTACATTAAAGTGGAGATAAGTTATATAGGAATGAATATCTGCTGCGGTCACTGAGACCGCACTACGGTGGTTAAGGGTTAATCATTATACAGGCAGGAACAAAAGTTGATCTTTTACCCTCAATTTCTTAATGCCCTGGGGAAAAATTGAGCGGTAGAATTTAGCTACATTGTGTTTTGTTTTGGAGTGTGACCCTTTCTTAACACAATGTTTTTTGGTTCGCTTCATTATCTGCTTTTTGAAAGAAGATACAAATTTTGAGAGAAAGTCGTGCAGGTTTTCAGTTTTAGTCCAATTCACAACATAACATTATTTTATCGAGTAACATGAACAAATATCCGAAAATTAATAACGCGTATTGCAATCTCGTGTTCTTATCATTTCTACTATACGACAAGGGGCATGCTTACAATGCAGTTTTGAATTGCTTCTTGAGGAATATTTTCTCAGGAACGACTGTTTGCAGATCTGATAATGTATATGGGTGTCGATTGCGGACACGTCTACATAGCAAGAAATTAAAGTTAAAAAAGTTACCATTAGCATTATTTTTTGAAAACTAAAATTCAGGATATTGTTCCAAGACACAAGTCTACATTTTGTTAAAGATTTCACCAAAATCGGAGAAATATTTAAAAAGTTACAGGATTATAAACTTGACTAACATTATTTTTCTCCCGAATTTATTATCGGGGAGTGTATATCGGTGACAACAAGTTGAAAATGTTGTCTTATTTCTAAGTTTGATATTTTCTTACAAAATTTTTTCTTACAATTTTCCGATATTTCAATTTTACTTATGCGGTTCCACATTAGAGAGAATTTTAGTATTTTGCTCAGTATAGATTTAAATAGTTCCTCTTCCCCCCTCTACTTCCCCCTCTCTTCCCCTTAAGATAATTTATTAAGATAAGAAACACAAAGTTTGAAACATTAAAAATTTAAAGGCTCTGAAGTATTACGTCGTACCCCAAAATAGACAGCTGTTTACTTAGTTTTTCAATATGATAGGGAAGACAGTGGAGTAGACAGCTCTTAGGGGGTGAGGGCGCAGGCTACATTGGAAGAATTTAATGATTTAAAAAAAAATGTTATGGAATTTCTTATTTTCTAGCTTACCAAAGGGGGCACTCTCAGCTACTCCCGAATGTCGCTGAGCTTTAAACGTTCACCTATATATCTGTTCTTCGACAATTTTCAACAAAAACGGTACCTCGCAAGGGGCAATAACTTGTAGGATAGAAAAATATGTAATTATACTGGGTGTTCCCTAACCTCTCTGAAAAAATGAAGTAGGTGAATCCTCACCTTATATTAAGACAAAAATGTGGTATAAAAGTTTTTCGCATGTCACTTCGTTTTCGAAATACAGGGTATTAAAAAGGTTAATTGTATTTTTCATTTTATTATTAATTAATACCAATGATTTGACAATGCTTTTTATTTAAAAACTTTGAATATGAACTTAAACAGGAGACAAATGTCACGCAGGAAACAAAGGTGGTTGCCATGGAACGAATCAAAGTCTAATCGTATAATTTGACGATAAAAATACGAAAATAACTAAAAAAATTACGGTACTCTTTTACCCAGATCCCCACAAATCAATTAATTGTAAAATTTAAAATTGACCCAAAGTTAAATTCTCTAAACCTTTATGTTTGACAAATATCATTAGAATATCGTTTGGCATTAATTAATAAAATGAAAAATACAATATTCTTTTCCTATTTTGGTTTCATATGAAAGCTTTTTCGATAGCGTTTTCAGTATCGTAATAAGCTTCTTTCGATACCGTTTTTTTCATTTTAAACGGTTGGTGGTACTGCTGTGTATGTTTGGTTGCATAATAAACAATTCTTAACTAACCTCACAATCACAAGTTTAGATCAACACGTAATATATTCTCTTACAAAGATATCAATTTAAAGCTAATAAATACACTGTACACTAATTATACTTATTTATTATTAAAAGTGCAGTTGTTATAAACATTTATTGTGACCGTACTTGTGTCTGCAGAGTTAATTTTAAAATCGGGCAACTGATTGTAAAAAATTAATGTATAGGTAGGTACTGTACAATTTTTTTACCTTTAAACCTAAGTAAATGCTATTTTCAGCCTCAGTTATAAACTAATTGATATCCTCTAAATCTAAAACTGAAGATTTTTTGGGCTTGTCGTTTTAAAAAGGCTTGAAGTCTTGCATAAATTCTTATATCTGTGTTTTCATAAATGTTAATGCAAGCTCTTAATTTTGAGTATAAGGACCACAGAGTCGACGACTTCTTAGTTTTACTTTCCTTCTCAAAATAAGGAATTAGAACATTTTCACTACTTCTAGAAACACCCTTCGCAGTACACCAGGTTGTGAAGGTCTTGTAGTCTTTCTCGTATACTTTCTTGGACTTTTTTGGTAAAACTTGATCCAATGTATTATTTGCAATTTCCCTTAACTCAGGAGGAGTTAAATTAATAATATCTTCCTGATCCATTATTGATTAATTTTAAGAAAGCTTTCAATATTCGCGACAAAATGGCGGACACGTATAATTTATCAAAGCTCACTTGATAAATAATTTGACTATTGCCAACATAAAATTTAAACATACAAATTTATTAAATTTTTATGGCATTTATTAGTTTTAATTGTGTTTTTTTTTTATTGAAAAATACACAAAATAGAAAAAGTAGTATAAAGCACATATTTTATAAAGCTAAAGCTAGCACTTGTCCACTTAGAAAACTCGCTCGTTTCCTAACATGGACGCGTGCTAAAATATCATGCTATATAAAACTTGTACTTTAATATACTATTTTAATACCCTCTATTTCGAAAACGAAGTGACATGCAAAAACTTGTATACCACATTTTCGTCTTAAAATAAGGCGAGGATTTACCACTCTTCGTTTTTTCAGAGAAGTTAGGAAACACCCTGTATACAAGGATTTAGTTGGAATAAAATTTTAGCTGTGATAACGATGAGGGTTCTTACTTCGTTGGTGTATTTCGGGGCGTATCTCATGTAAATGAGATTGGCCAAGGGGTATGGCTGGCTGCTCCATCCCTAGTACTCGGAGAATAATTAATAATAAATCTCACGCATTTAATACTTATAACTATACATGGAAGTCTATTGATAGTAGAAACAAATAATACTTCAATAATTCATTCAATTGATACCAGAGCACAAAGAAATTTTATTTATTTTTAGAGCGTAAGTCCAGGATATGTTAAAACTGAGTTCCAAGCAGCGGCCGGCTATTCACGTGATGACATTCCATTTGCACCCTTATATGCACCTGATGTAGCTGATGCCGTCACTTATGTCCTATCGACACCACCACATGTTAATGTATGTATAAACCAATTTCCCTGTAGCTTTTACAGGGACAGGACAAGAATACATGGACAAGCAAATAAACAAATTAATAAAAAATTTCATAGGGGAAGTCTGAGGATTCTTAAAGATTTCTTTAATAATGGCATAAATTAATTCACCGTACCTACTTACTACGAATAATTGTTGATAGAAGAAGGTTTTTGTTTTGTAAATAGTATTCTATTATAGTAAAGGGCATTTACTCTCTACCTTTTGATATTGTTTTGTAATTTAAACTCGTATTATTAACATAGCCAGATATTGAAACCGTATGGATGATATCAAATTTAGTAACAATTAACAATTTTCTATTTTGTAGATTAACGAACTCATCCTTCAAGCAGTTGAAAACTAAATTCGAAAGAAAAGGGCGATGCATTAGTTCAGAAGTACCAAGTACCAGTTTTAAATCACTTTTTTATGTCTTCAATTTGTCATTTAAAATAGTTATTATGTTGTTGCATTAATATAATCTAATTTAAAGAATAAAAAATTACGTTAGCGAAATGTTTTATTAAATATATTACGTAATAAAAAACACACTCACCGGCACAAAATTTCGCCGCCCTGAAATTTTGGTCAAGTTTGATATTTTATAACTTTTTTATTTTTTATGCGATTTTCGTAATTTTATTATTAGTTTGTAGATCCATTTATTGTGTTTTTCCTTAATTATTTTATAAAGTAATATTTTTCGATAAAGGAGTAAATCAAACTGTTACTTTTGTCGTAATTTCAAAACACCCTGTCGGAAAATTAAGGTGGATAATTTTATTTACATACTATTCCTTGTAATCTTTGATGTATTCTGAACATTTCGTTTTTTGAATCATCCCATTATCTCATTTCTGCTGCGAGGTGCATAATTTTAAATGAAACGCTGATTTGAAGTCTATATTTATTAAGAAAAACAAACACTAGGTATATCATAAAGTTAATTAACACAACTATTTTTATACCGTGTATTTCCTCTTCTTACAGTAATGACAGCTTGCAGCCTTCATGGCATTGAATGAATAAGGTTACTTATCGTTTCTTCAAGGATAGCCTGATATTCTTCGGTCAGCGCCAGTTGCAAGGTGTGTGGTTGAACATGACGACGACGAACGGCCCTTTTAAGTTGATCCCAAAGATATTCGATTGGGTTGAGATCCGGGATATTTAGTTTTAATTTTTTTCCGCATTTCCGCAAAATATTAAACGTCGAAAATCATCATTCATTCAATATCGTCTTTCGCTGCTATCTGCTTCTGCTCTGTTGCAACAGACAGTGTCCGAGTATTCGAAACTGTTTTATCGAACCAGGTTGTTCCGGTGAAGCTGACTGGTGTTCAGCGAACCAGACGGCTGCAGCGAAAAACGATAGCGGAACAGGAAAACCTATCGACCCATACCTATTCGGACCTGTTCCACATAAAAACCTGTTTCGAAAAGAACAGTTCCTATTCCGAAGCTGCATCCCTATTCCGTACCAGTACGTGGATTATTCTAAGGATCGCAAATCAGTTGGCAATCGATATATTTTCCTCTACGAACATCCGATCACAGATTTTGTTTCTGTGAATACTAAACCAACTGCGCATGCCTTTGTTTTTTCATTTATCAAAGAGAAAAATGTCATTGTAGTTCTGAAGATGATTAAAAATAAAACTGAAACGTTAATACAGTAAAACTTATTTCAGAGAAAACCACTAAAATGGCATAGAAAACCTATTTTTAATAGTAGTAGCTGTACCTGCGCCACTGGCCTGAGAAAAAAACTTTTTGGGGTCAAAATGTGTGGATTTATGTCACAATAGTCTATAGCAAAATTGAGGGTAATGTATCAAAGTAATCCTGACATTTTTGATAAAAAAAACAAAACTCTTAACACCATCTATATCAAATGGCACAAGGCGAAGTTATCACTTGGATGGGTGACCCGCTTGGGAATATAACGTCCAATCATCAAAATTTTTACAATAAAAGATTTTAGTAAATTTTTCAAAAACTTTACAAAATTTTTTTGTAATTATTCCTAGAAATTTTTGTTAACATTTTATCATAATGTATTGGTATTTCTTAATAAAGTTATTTCAGTCACAATACAGTTAAAAACTAATATTTTGGTTATAGTTCCATATTTTTATGGTAAATTTAATTAAACTTTTCTTTCCGTGTCATCATTCTACTAAAAGTCAACAGAATAATGTTTATTTAAATAATAACCTAATAACCACAAATCTCAGTGCAGGTAATTACTAATTTTATGTTTTTGGAATGCGAAACTCAACACAATAATGTTTATTTAAATAATAACCTAAACACCACAAATCTGAGTGCAGGTAATTACAAACTAATTTTATATGTTTCTGGAACGCGATTTCTTGGAAACTATTACTCAAAAATAATAAATGATGGTATTGTTGGGAAGAGATTTAAAGATCTTTAAAATGATATATCACTTGACCCCTTTCATATTTAAGATCTTCAGGCTAAGCTACCCCTTCCAGGGGGTTAAAACACGTCTACAAATATTCCTTAAAAGCGTCGTTCCTCACGATTAAACTGACGAGTTATCCGATTTTTAATATTATTTCCTTGAAGCTAGATATTAAGGGCCGGTTGTATAAACACTTTGAACTGTAGTTCAGTCTTGAACTCCAGTTCAAAGTAAAAAAATTGTTGTACAAACGGTATTCTACACTGATCTAAGGAGTTCACGTGAACGTCCACTTTTAGCGGTTCAGAAGTTGAACTCCAGTTCAAAGTAAAAAAATTGTTGTACAAACGGTATTCTACACTGATCTAAGGAGTTCACGTGAATGTCCACTTTTAGCGGTTCAGAAGTTGAACTGTCGATCCGAGCCACTTTCTAACCTTAAGTATATATTTTTTGTGTCATATTATACAATACCGTCGGCAAAATTTTACCAAATCAACTATTCCACCTTTAACACGTTACGATGGTACAATAGCATCCACAGCCGGAGACAAGGCAAACTTACTTACTGAACTATTTGCCTCGCATTCCACGGTAGATTTCCAGGGAAGAACACCACTCAACATTCCTGCAGTTCAATCCGAAATGAACGAAATCGTGTTCCGTCAGCGCCCCGTCAAACGAATCCTGAAAGGTCTCGATGTCAAGAAGGCTTCTGGTCCAGATGAAATTCCTGTTGTAGTTCTCAAGAGATACGCCGATGAACTAACACCAGTGTTTTGTAGACTTTTTAACTTATCGTACTAACAAGGAATATTTCCATCGTGCTCTACTAGTGGCGATTGACGGATTTCTCTCAGACACCTTGACCATCAATACCTCCTCAAGGGTCCATATTGTCTCCCACTCTCTTCTTACTCTACATTACCGACCTTCTAGTGAAAACGAAAACTCCGATATTTAGTTTTGCTGATGATAGCACACTTATCTCATCTTTCTCTTTGAATGCACAAACATCGGCTGCCGACACACATCTTCGCAGACAGCATGAAGTATCACGCCTCAACAAAGACATGGAAGAAATTTTGGCTTGGGGTGACAGTAACCAAGTCGAATTTAACCCAGGCAGCAGTTTTCTCTAAAAAGGTTAACATTACAGAACCGGATATAGTCATGGACGGACACGCAATCCCACTGGCTTCATCTATTTATTTACTGGGCATCAATCTGGGAGAAAATATATCGCCAAGATAGCTTCTCAGAAACTTGGTGTACTCTTCCGAACCAGAAAGTTGTACATACCTCAAAAACTTTTGACACTCGACAAATCCCAGATTCGACCATTACCAGAGTACTGCTCTCGTGTCTGGAGCTCTGCACCCAAACATACTCTTCGGCTACTGGACTCCATCGAAAGGAGGGCCATTCGTCTGATTGGAAACCACGAGCTGACGAAGAACCTCGACAGCCTAGAACATCGAAGACAGGTTGGGGATTTGACTCTCTTTTACCGATATTTTCATGGAAAGAGCTCGGCTGACCTTGCCCTCTTAATTCCGCCCAGAGCGGCGAATATCAGAAATACACGACGAACCACTGCCGACCATCCATATGTGGTTAAGCTTAGTACTCCTCGAACTTGATTATTTAAGAATTCATTCATTTGGAGGACTTCATCCTTATGGAACAACCTTCCCGAGGTCGTTTTTCCCAACGAATATAACTTCCAACGATTCAAAATCAACGTGAATCGCTTTTTGCGCACACGCACCACTCCCAGAATGCCCTAAAGGGTTTGTTCGGGTTTCCCTATAGTGATTGTGTTTGATCATTAAAAAAAAAGAATTAACCGACAGTGAATATTTGCAAAGATTACGCTTAATAAAAAACATAGCTGTTTGTTTTTATTTATTATAACGTACCTAATAATATATATATTTTTTATGGAATCAATCACAGTCTGCAAATAAAATTAAAATATTTTAGTTCTTATTTTTAACAATATTTTATAAGTCCACAGAGTATAAAGAAAAGCCTGGAAAGCCTAGAAAGCAAGCCCGACAACCGCCAAATCAAATAGAGAAGGTTATATTTTATGTCAAAAATCTAGAACAAAATAAATGTAACTAAATAATAGTAATGCGAACATAAACTGATCGTAGTTCGGCTGCACTAAACTTAAATTTATATTGAACAACGGAATATTGATTGAACGTAGTTCACAGGTTGATCGGCGTTCCGTTGAACTTAAGTTCAGAATTTTTTTATACAACCGGCCCTAAGGGTGAGAATTTCTCAAATTTATACCTTGTACTTATAGCTACGTCATTAATTTTAATGGTGTCCTCGACTCAACATGACAGGAGTGGCGATGACACGGTTAACTTAAAAATGATAAAAGTCCTTTAAATATTGCTCATTGTCACTGTATTACATTGTGACAGTATTATAATAATTTATTATAAAATTACTTCTCATGGTCGATACATTTATGCGTAATGTAATAATAACCTGAAGTACCTTCATTTAATTATATTTTTATGTAGGAGAAAAATATTAATTAAACCATCAAAATATCTGATATTGCCCGACCAATAGAGAGATTTTGGAATTTTTATTTGAGCTATTTGTTATTGGGCAGTTTTGTGAAAATATTTCCACCAATTCTTAAATGCACTTCACGCTGGAACCGTGAGGTTCTGAACATAGCTTCTTGGATTCCCCGGAAGGAGGAGTGGTTTTCACCCCTGCTAAAGAAGTATGAGTTCGCAATATTTTGAAATATTTGAAATATCGATAAATCTGTTTGATATCATGATTCTATGTAATATGATATTGATTTTTAAAAGAAATCGTATTTAAAGGGAATTGCTAAAAGCTCGGCTAAAAGTATTTAAGAAAATATTTTTTTGTTTTCCAAACTAGACACCTTAAAAAATATTGAAATTGGTGCACGGGAAAAAAGACTATAGTGAAATTTTAATTAATTCTACTACAGATGCATTTAATGTAGGAGAAATATTATTTCTCCTAATATTGGATTTTAATTAGCTCAATAGGATTGAATATACAATAGTACGGAGGAAGACGCAACACTGTATGTCCATTTTCTGCAGCAAGTTTGTTACACTCGTATTTCTTATTTATTTTAAATCCTTTTAATACTTCTACCAGTTCTCGTTTTTAGTAAGTTTCTTCAAAATATTAATCATTTTCAATCATAAAATTTTGAATTTCTGCTTTTGTATTATTAGAATTGGGAATGATTTTTTCTTTCCGACTATGATAACTAGCATTGTCCATTACAATGACGCTATTTTCAGGTATATTTTTAAGGAGTTTATGTTTAAACCAATCTTCAAAAAGTTGTGCGTCGGTATCTTGATGGTAATCTAAAGAAGAATCTCCTATGTTTTTAGCTGAAAGCAACAGACAATTTGGAACAAACCCGTGCTCTGAACCAGCATGTAATATTGTGATTCTTTTGTCTTTATTTGATGGTGCCTTGGTTTGACATTTTTTGGAAGAATCATCCGAACCTTTTCTTGGAGTGTCATGGGTATCGAACCATGTTTCATTAAGGTAAATAATTGGACGATTTTCTTCTCTAAATTGTTTAACAGCTGTTAAATATTTAAGTCTCCATTCCCGACACTTGAAGATGTCCCCCTATCAGCACAATTCCAAGGATGCCACATTCTACCACTAATAAGCCTAACTAAAAATTACTCGACGGAAAACCACAAAAGATTAAAATTATTAAAAATCACTTTGTATTTATATATGCATCAGGCATAGGTATAAATTGAATTTGTATACCTGATCCGGCATTGCTCAAAAAGGTTTTAAATTTTGGGATTTCCTTATTTATTTTATGGTCGAATAGATAATGAGGTTTTATTGCAGTCAAGAGATCAACGATATAATTCTGCAAAAACTATACTTAAGTATTTTTTATTGTAAAAGAAGTTTAAGTGGATTCCGGAGTACCTCTAAACGAGATTTCTCCCAAAGCGTTTATTTCTCTGTTTGGAAAAAAGTATTCAAGGAATAAAAGCTTTGTAATGCAACTAAAATTGGAGGAAAGTATATTTTTTTGTTTCGGAAGATTTTTAGATTTACTTTATGTAGAACGAAATTTATGGACTTTACTCCAATTACTAATAAAATTTAGACATCTTTTGTTCGACATTTTTTTTTTAATGCAATGTTTTCATAAAAAGAGAAACCTCCGTTTATCAGTGCTAAAAATTGAACTCTAGGCCCCGCCCGATCACGTTCGATCTCTTTCTTCCGATTATCGTTGTCTCTGTCGACGTACCGATTACGGTCGGACGGTCGACGTATTGTTCTAACGGCAAGGGAAGATCCAATTCACCTCGTGCCTATAAAGCGCGAAATGAACAGGGGTCAAATCGACTGACTGCGGCATCCTGTTAAATAAAGTATTGTAAAAATGCTTTCTACAAGAATAAAATGGTTAAATCAGATGCAACGGATCCGTGGAATTTCAATCTTAAGAGACGATTGGTAGAGAACTTATACAGTGAGGACGTAAAGTAAGAAATAAATTCATTATCTCGCAAACTACAATTTTTTTTAAAAATCGCTCGGATCCTTCGATTTTGTTTTTCGAACGCGCATATTCTGACATAAAATGTAGATATACAGGGTGTTGCAAATAAGAGTGACACAAAAAAAAATTTTTCTTAAATAGAACCCACTATATATTATTGCATGTACGGATTCTTCGGAAAATCCTAAACATTTTTCATATAGCATGTGTTATACCTTAGCCCAAGCGTTTTGGAGTTATTCTCATTCAAAATTTGAAAAGTGCAAAAAGTCATGGAGAAAACAAAGAATAAAATTATTTTAAAAATGTCTTATTTATCGAAAAAACAGTTAGGTGAACTTAAAAATAATTTTTCTAAAGTAAATGTTCGAAGTGTCTTCCGTTGGTCAACTGACAATAGCCTAACCGATCTACAAATTCTCGCTGAACATTTCGAACCATTTGGGGTGTAATTTGCCGAATTTCTTGCCGGATGCGATCTTTTAAATTATCTAAATTTACAGGCTGGCTTTTGAATACTTTTCCCTTAAGGTATCCCCATAAAAAAAAGTCGAGTGGTGTTAAATCGGGTGACCTTGGCGGCCACTCAATAAAACCACCTCTTCCAATCCACCTGTTTGGAAAAGTATCGTCCAAATATGTACGAACTCCCACAGCGAAATGTGGGGGAGCACCATCTTGTTGCAACCAGATATTATGATGTGGCAAGTCGGGACGTTCTAACTCAGGAAAAAGGGTGGCCAGGGCTGGAACAAGTTCTTGTTCTAAAAAACTCAAGTATCTCTCGCCTGTTAAATTTCCGTCAAAAAAGAAAAGCCCTATAACAATGTCATCGACAACGCCAGCCCACAGATTGATCTTTTGATTAAATTGTGTGTGTCCTTCCCTCATCCAGTGTGGATTTACATCGGACCAATATCGATAATTTTGGGTATTTACGTCACCATTCAAGCAAAATGTGGACTCATCGGAAAAAATTATATTTTTTACAAAATTTCTGTTCACGAAACACATATCCTGTAAACGCTCACAAAATTCAAGGCGCCTCTCAAAGTCCCTTTCCAAAAGTTCTTGGAGAACTTGCATTTTATAAGGATGGTATTTATTTGTATGCAGTATTTTAAGAACTGTTGTTTTTCCAATATCCACGTCACTTGCTACCTGCCTAGACACCACATGCTGGTTATCTTGAACTGCCAGTAAGACTTCTAATTGTTGATTTTCATCAACTTGAGGACGACCAAATCTAGGTACATCTCTTACATGACCGAATTGCCTAAACTTGTACTCAATTTTGCTTACTGTTGATTGTGATATTGGCGGACGATTGGGGTATATTTGATTAAATAACTCACCTCTATGCGCTGTTTCTCAGTGAGCCGCATTTTAATTTAATTTAGTTATGAAAAAACGAAATGAGTCTTTTGAAAACTAGTAAAACGTTAGGAAAATACACATAAAACTGACAATAACAGTAACTATTGACATTAATTCTTTTGGTTCTTGCGTCATAACTCCAAAGCCTACTTGACTTTTCTTGCGCTTCACGCATGCTGACTACAGGTTTTCCTCAGCGTGCATGAATCAATGCAAGTCTTGATTGCGAAATATCTGATTTTCAAATTTTGAATGAGAATAACTCCAAAATGCTTGGGCTAAGGTATAGCACATGCTACATGAAAAATGTTTAGGATTTTCCGAAGAATCCGTACATGCAATAATATACAGTGGGTTCTATTTAAGAAAAAAAAAATTTGTGTCACTCTTATTTGCAACACCCTGTATATCTACATTTTATGTCAGAATATGCGCGTTCGAAAAACAAAATCGACGGGTCCGAGCGATTTTTTAAAAAAATTGTAGTTTGCGAGATAATGAATTTATTCCTTACTTTACGTCCTCACTGTATAGCGAATATAATGTAAATCGAAGTCAGGCGAGGTTACTACTTGATGGGTGACCACTTGGGAATCCAACGTGTTATTTTTAGAAAATAGTTCAGTAAATTTTACAAAAGAGATAGCCGCGCTCCGCTACGCGTCGCGCGTCAAACTTCCCGCTCAGAGCAGCAATGTATCACTTTGCGCTCTTAATACACAAATAGCTATTAAGTCTACGTTTCCAGATTTGCATGTCTCAAGCATAATAATTTATTATGTTATACCGTTCCTGCATTGATAGTAAAGAGTATATTTGACCGGTATGCGACGATATTACAGTCTTTACATAACAGTTAATGCGACACCTAGTAGAAGATTTCATCAATAGTGTACGTATCCGCTTAACGATACCACAGATGCGGTGGCGTGGCTTTTAGCCAGCTAAATTATCTTTGATATAGAATATGTTTTTTTACACCAGATAAAAAAAATGTTTACCAAAATTCCGAATAACATTTTTTTATCGTTAATTATTATACATGCACATAATAAAGTAAACAGATAATCAGATAGTGTAGACCATGAAGGATGACACCAATTTTTCTTAAACCTTGACAAAGCATTTTTCAGTGTATTTGCGTCTTCTAATACCGGGAAAAATAAATAAGTGTAACAAGTCTTCGGGATTATAAGTCAGTTCAAGTAAATATATTTAATATTTAAAAAGTCCATAATAATATTTCCTATTTTAATTCCCGAAAATCGGAACTTCACCTTGCACATTTCTTCCTAATACAGGTTTTTAGTGATTGCATGTCGATATTAATTTGTATACCGGGTCCGCAAACAAAGCGGGGACGGAAGATTAAATCGTTATCGAAGAACTTATCAACAACACTAAAACGGCTTGAGATATTGGATGAAATGCGGCATGTTTTAAAAATATTTTACATTATACAGGGTGGCCCAAAAATGTGTGACAGCATAAATTTATATTTTTTTAAATGGAACACTCAGTATTTTATTGCATATTTAGGTTCGTATTAGTATCGTTTATAAGTGTCTCAAATTTTATTTAATTTGGTTTTGTAGTTTCCGAGAAATAAATTTAAAATTCCAAAAAATGTTTTGCAGTCCTGTATAAAAAAATCAAAAAAATCAATCCTTACCTTTTTTTCAACCTCGGCATTGGGTGAAATTTATGACAAGAGGTCTAGAGATACTATGAATCTAATTGCGTTTATCTATTTTATACAGGGTGTTCATAATAAGCTTTCAAAAACGCCATATTTTAAAATAATTTTTCTCAAGTTTTTCAAATGGAACACCCTGTATATTATTTGGCTGTAGAATTTATAGACAATTTTTTTTTTGTATAAAGCATATAAGTTATATCCAGCCGTTTTCGAAATAATTGTAAATATCATAAATTATATTGTTTAAATAGAGATTCTATTGGGAAATTTTGTTATAGGCGACTAGACTAATAATTTTAAACTAAAAAATGGGAAGGGGGACATGGGTCACATCATTTTAAAGGATAATATCACAATTGATCTTTCCGTAATTGCACAATTCCAGCTTTGGATCTTTGGGGACGACCAAAGCCCGAAATTGAATTAAATCGCGGACTTTGGTCGTTTTAAAATGCTCAAACCTAAGATTATTAATATTATACAACAAAATACGTGTTTCTACAGAAAATACAACTTCCTGAGAAATTAATTTAAATAAATTCGTTTCAAGCTGTTTTGACCACCAAATAATATTTTTTTGGATGGATGAAACGGAATGTATTCTTTTGTGAAACTCATCCTTAGATGCCTTTCGCCGTATCACGGCTCGTCGGTAAGACTGAGTCCGAAAAAGGAAAAAGGATTTTTGTAACACTACCAGGTGCTAAGAGGAAATGTCTAAGGGAGTATAAAATTTGTAGTAACATCTATTTTTTAATAAGTTTCATTTAAAGATATTTGTAGTTTAGACAGACTTCCTATGAGTGTGGATGGACTACTTTTTGAGCCAATAATATGTAACTTTATGAATAAATGAAGAAAGGTGTTAAATTTTTGTTATACCTCTGATAAAATAATTCAATTATTGCTATAAAATTGTAGATTGTAGTATCTATTTATCGATCCTCGTAACCTATAATGACGGTGCAAACGAAATTAATCATCTAATCTGTTTGGGACGGCTATAAATAGTGGTAATATCAAATAATTTTTTTAAACCTGAAAAGTTACGCAAGACGGAACTAAATAATAATAAAACTAACAACAATTTTAAGATTTTGTTAATATCCTTAATTTATGCCGTTGTGTGGAAAGAAAATAAACAACCCGAAAATGGAGAGGTTTGTGGGTAAAGTGGCAGTAGTAACTGGCGCTTCTGCTGGTATTGGAGTTGCCATTGTAGAGGAATTAGTTAAAAATGGAGTTATTGTAAGTATATTTTTACAACTATAATTTTGAAATGGAGTAATTTTTTCTTCAAGGATATTTTTTAAATGCGTTATGTTGCTAACGATTACATTTTACTTTACTTTAAACGTTATGAACGTTTTTGTTTGCTTATTATATAGGGTGGTTTATATAAAACGTGTCGAAGAAAATTGCACACAGATTGGAAACTTTTTTATTATGCCTTTTATGAAAAAAAGTGTATCTTCCTCTGCTTGGCAAGAAACTAAGATTTATGAAGAACAAAATTTATTATATTATACAGGGTGCTTAAAAAGTAGAAAAATGTAAAAAAAGGTCCAACTACCCCTATTTTTAATTTTTGAGCACAACGACAAATAAAAAGTTGATTCAAATCTGTTGTTGGGACTACCAATACAAAATTTCGATTAAATAATTATTATTATTTTTAAAAACACCTTTCGGCCGTTAAGGATACGATTTAGCAATAGTAAATTTCGGCTCATACATGGCCCGCCAATTCGTACTTTTAAATGAAATTTCAAAATATAAGTATTGATCATTAATATAAGGTAAATATGGGACAAAAAGCATATTTTGTCCATCAAAATAAGGATACAAAGCGAGTATAGAACTATTTAAATTTTGTGTAGACGTGATCCTATTTTGTAGAACCAAAATATATTCATGTCAAATATCTATCTCTTGTTGATACACTCATTTTTAAATGAATCGCATCGTTGGTCTCTGAAATGGTACTTTAAAGTTAAGTAAAATTTATATATCGAAAGTTTAAGTATCGTCTCTTTATCTTTAATTGACACTTAAAGCCATTCTTAAAATAAAATATTAATGGCAATTTGTGCCCTTAATAAAAATAAATAACTATATAATCAATAAAGTAATTTCTATTTTTGCTGCATAAAAACAGGAGAGTTTTTATTTATACAATTAAGATAAAAGCGATAAAGTATGTATTAGCTCGAACCTAACAAACTCACTATATATTTTTGGAATCAGGAAAGAAATATCTTTCATAAAAATTAAAAATTAAAAAAATAACTTTTTCTATTTGGGTTTCATAATGGCTACATTATGAAATGCTTCGATTTCGGTGAAATTAGTTTTCTAGGCATTATAGTAAAATTAAATAAATATAATTAAATTAAACCTAAAAAGACTTTAATTAAGCAATCAACTAATAACATAATTTGTTTATTAAAATAAATTTTTTTTATAAAAAACTTTAAAATACTAACCTTTAACCTTGCAAATAAATCATTTTTACTAGATATTTATCTGAAATACGTATACTCGAAAATATATAACATGCTGACGGTGTCCGTCAACTAATTTCTAGTCACAACTATAAAACAACATAACCTAAAAATAATAGAAATATCTTCCGGTTTATGCTCTATTTCTAAAATTCAATAATAGTATTATACATATTACTTTATATATACATATTTATAGTTACTGACATTTCCTGGGCATTAATTGTTATTTCCTGTCAGATTCTGTGTCCGCACAATATTTTGTTCAATATTACTATTAATTTATTATTCTGTTCAATATTTTGAACTTTGTTCTGCACGCACCATAACTCAAGGTTTTACATATTATTTTTAAAAGTTTTTCTAGATTATTATCTGCAATTTCTCGTATTTCTGACGGAGTACAACTTTCTTCCTGGCTCATTTTGATTAACTTTAATAATATATTTATTTTTAATTATGACGGATGGGAAGAAGCTTTGTTGTGTTCAATTGTTTCTATCATGGCATATTTGATACTGGTAACATTTTATTAAATTGTAAAAGTATTGCCAACCCAAAAAGAAAATATTAATTCAAATGTCACTATATTTTTTAAAGTTTTTCAGACTTTAAAGACCCAAATAGAAAAAGTATTAGAAAATACACGGTTCATAAGACAATAATAAGAGCACTTGTACTTTATTAGTACTAAATTAAACGCGTGCTCCAAGATAATGTCTTATGAAACTTGTATCTTAATATACTATTACGCGTCAGTTCCCCCTGTTTAAGCTAAGGTGCCTTTTAAATGGCACTCATACTCTACGGGAAAATTTAAATACGATGACTATATTGGTTTTCATAAAAATACATGGAAACTCAAAAATAGACCCCTGTTCGGTCCAAGTTGGACGACCCTGTACAATACACGAGAATGGCGCCAAGCAGACCACTGCCACCACTGGGAATGATTTGGATATTACCGCAATGACTTAACATTTTAAACATAAACAAACACCGAACGAACTATGGGTTCAGTCAGTCGTTAATAATTGCGTCAAGGTCTTACACATACAGTTGGTCCGAAATGTGATGCTCACCATTGCGATCTGTGGTGTCGGATGTGATTTGCGCCGTTATCATGATGGTGAAATTAGTAAAGTCTTTGGGAATTTGAAGAGGAATATCATTTCGAAAAATGTCAACAACATTTGGATTTCTAGATAATTGAGATAATCCAAAACAAACCCAATAATAACCGACTAATGAACCAAACGCTAGAAATGATTATTAAATAGTCTCTGTCCGAACTCACTCCGAATTAGGGATGGTTGGAACAGGGTATTTTAAATAGCAGGTACAACCTGTATCGGTTTTAAAAAATACCTGTTTCAGTTCCAAACTGTTTGAAAGGGTTCGCTGCTCTTCTGTTACATCGCAACGTCGCATTGCATTCTGATAAAGCGGGGTTGCCCGCAATAAAAAGTTTATCAAGACGAAATAAAAGTAACCCGCTTTGGAACTTTTTACAATAATAGCTTAAAGAAACCCAAAAAGTAATATGTGCAAGTTACAATTAATGTCGTATACATCTTTTATAACAATCTTAAGAAGACATATTGAAAGAAAACATCCGACTTTGCAAAAAGGATGATCTTTTTTTATTTAAATGATACACCTATTACACTGGGAAACAAATTTCAACTTTTTTTTTGTTTCCTGAACAAAACCTATTTTTTTGGATTCAACTGTACCCAAGTAACTAAAAAATACCTATTAAAGATTTTAGTTGGCTCGCAAAAAAAAAATCTCAATTATTTGTTACAAAATTTTAATTCATAGGCATATACAATGGACATACAAAATACAGATAACAATATATTGTTGGTTCAACAAAAGCAACTAAATAGCACATTTTTATCATTGAATCCAAAGTTTAGACACTCATTTTGCGCTTCTTAGCTTGCCTTTTGAAAGCAGCCTCTGGGGCATCTCTCGTAATAGTCCAGCAGTAGTCGGCTAACATCTCACAGTTCCATTTTCCCTGATATCTTCTTTCCATGTTCGAAATATCCTGGTGGAACCTCTCACCGTGTTCGTCACTTACAGCACCACAATTTTCCGGAAAGTAATCCAGATGAGAATCCAGGAAATGAATTTTCAACGACATATTACACCCTAGGTTTTGGTAACACAAAAGAAGTTGGGCAACCAGGTCTTTATAATTTTCTGCTTTTATGTTTCCCAAGAAATTTTTTGCAACCATTTTAAAGGCATCCCAAGCGTCTTTTTCCTTGCCTTCAAGTATGGAATCGAATTGCGCATCTCCGAAAAGTTTCCTAATCTGGGGACCCACAAATATTCCCTCTTTAATTTTAGCGTCACTGATTCTAGGGAACTTTTCTTTTAAATAACTAAAAGCACGGCCTTCTTTGTCCATTGCCTTCACAAAATTTTTCATAAGTCCCAATTTTATATGAAGTGGCGGTAGTAAAATCTTTTCTGGGGCAACTAATGGCGCGCTGGTCACATTTTTCTTTCCTGGCTCAAAAGACTCTCTCGGTGGCCAAATTTTCTTTCTGTAGTGATCCGATCGTGCTCGACTGTCCCATTCGCAGAGGAAGCAGCAGTATTTGGTATAACCTAGCTGCATTCCAAGCAAGATCGCCACAACTTTTAAATCCCCACAAATTTGCCATTTATATCTTTCATATTGTATGGTCTCAAGTAACAATTTCAAATTGCTATATGTTTCTTTCATATGGACTGCATGACCAATTGGGACTGAAGGCAATTTGTTTCCATTATGGAGTAACACAGCTTTAAGACTTACTTTTGAGGAATCAATGAAAAGTCTCCAGTCTTTTGGATCATAGTCCAGATTTAAAGCTGCCATTAATCCCTCAATGTCCCTACAGGCTACCAAATTGTTATCCATGTTAAAAAATGGTGTTAGGTTTTTCTGACGGCTTCGGTACACAGAAACTTTTACTTCATCTTCAAGTAAATTCCATTGTTGCAATCGAGAGGCCAATAGTTCTGCTTTTGTCTTGGGCAGTTCCAAATCCCTTATAAGGTCACTTAATTCACTTTGACTTATTTTGTGAGGCTTTTTACTTGGAAGTTCACAGACAAAATCGGAGTCTTGCGAGGTTGATGGGCCGGCGACATTTTCCGGTACACTACCGTTTGAATCCTCTTGATCATCATCAGAATGAAGGGTATATTCCTGAGGTGGATTAGGTATAGGCAACTCGTCACTATGAGGCACCGGGCGTATGGCGGATTGTAAATTTGGATACTGTATCGAAGACCTTTTTTTCTCTGAGAAGCCTTTTTTGATGGGAGGTGTCAAACAAAAGTAACAGTCAGTAACGTGGTCTTTCGGTTCTCGCCAGATCATAGGAACAGCGAAGGGCATCTTACGGTTTTTTCCACTTAGCCAGCCGCGAATGTTGGACGCACATTTGTAGCAGCAGATATGGGGAGCCCAATTTTTATCCTGGTCTCCAACTTTGCAGCCAAAATACAAGTGGTAAGCCTTTTTTATTAAAGGGCTAAGCGTACGTTTTTGTTTCACAAAAGTCATTTCACCACATATATAACAAAAATGATCCGGCTTATTTACACAAACTCGCGACATGTTGCTCAAAACTCTCTAATTTCTCAAATACGAACAGCTCTCGATCAACTGGTGGTTGAAATACAACTAACTAACAATTTAGGATTTATATTATATGTATTTAAACCCCTTATAAAGTACACCTGTTATAATAAATCCAGGTATTTCTCATTTAATGGTGAAATTTTCCCATATATTAAGGGCAGGTAGGTAAATTATCATAATTGGGATGGATCTATAAAACCGGAGCCAACTGAGCCTTTTGCAAGACAGATTGTTAATTAGTATAATAAAATAAGTAAGATTTTGCTATTTTGGTCTCGGAAACATTTTTGCTGTTCCCCAGTGTTATCAGAGGTGTTTATAGCACGGCAGCCCATTACCAGGATTTCAGACTGATCATGAATTTTTTTGAGTTTTATGGCGATTTAATATGGACTAGAGAAGGAAATTAACAAGAACGGACATAGGCAACGTTGCGAAATCATTGGGAATCACCTTTACATATGTAAAAAAATTGTAATAGTTATCGCGCCTCGTCCGTTCTTTTTATTTTTTGACTGAGAGTGATGTTTTCGATGAGATGAAAATAGTAACTGATATTTTCCGTGCGGTGAATAGTTTTGGTCTGAGAAAAATCGAAAATTGTTTACAGCGGAGAATTCAACTTATCACGCCTTGACCGTTTTACTTGTCGGATGTTAGTTTTCGTTATTCGTGACCGGAAAAAAATGAGAACGGACATTTTCAACGACGCGCAAGCGCAGTGTTGGATCTTAGGTATGTAATTTTTTTTAACGCTGTTCGAGTTATCGCGCCTCGTCCGTTTTCAAACATAAATCGTGTATGAATTATTGTGGCTCCGAAAATGAGGGAAAAATATGAACTGACATTTTTATACACGCATTTTTTTAGCAAAACCGTTTTCAGTCAAGAAAAAATGTATATCAAAAATAATACAATATGGCAACGTAGCTGATGCTGAGTTGTTATAGACAACCAATGTCGTCCATGCGCATGCCGTGTACCGCGATCATGAATTATACAGAAACGATATACGACTCCGCTGAACTCCCTGCAGCTGCGCAACACGGAAAATGTCCGTTCGACTCGATTTACTATTTTTTAGAGTGTTATCAACAATTTAAAAAAAAATTGACCCGGGCGCTGTAACTTTTATATACCCCTTTTCTTTACATCTTTTATTTAAACTATGGAATTTTTGCAACACTCAAAACGTCCGTTCTCGATGAATTCACGTTTTTTTTTTAATATTTTTAATATGATTTCATCAAGAACGGACAAGGTGTAGTAACAAAAAGACGATCTGTTTTCTTACGGACTGAAATCACAAGTACAACTTTCTTATTTTTTATTAATCTGGCGATTAGTCATTGACTAGATGAAGGCGTAGGACATTTTGATAACGGCCTGCCGGACTATTACCTATAATTTTTTTAATATTAATATTTCTACGATACTGCATCGAGGTATACAGATACTGGGGACACAAACGTTATCTTTATACATTGCCAAAGAGTTTTATTTCATATATTTTAGATTTATTCTTGTGTTATAAAAAGAATTTTTGATAAATATTTAGTTCTGATTTTCTGCCGTATTTCCGGGAATTATTAAACATCGACAACACCGCGCAATTCCTTTCCTATCGCTGCTATCTGCTTCTGCTCCGTTGCAACAGAAAGCGTCCGAGCATTCGAAACTGTTTCATCGAAACTGTTTCATCGAAACAAGTTGTTAATCGAAACAGGTTGTTTCATCGAAACAGGTTGTTCCGGCGAAGCAGACTGCTTCAGTGAACCAGATGCCTTCAGCGAAGAGACTGTTCCATCGAAAACGCAAAACCTATCGACCCATACCTGTTCCACGTAAAAACCTGTTCCGAAAAGAAAAGATCCTGTTCCAGAGCAGCATCCCTACTCTGAATTTGGTTTGTTGTGCTTACATCATAAACGTATGAGGACTAAACTAAAAACAGTCCTTCTCATTTTTTTACATGTCAGCAAATACAGGTCGCCAACTGTTTAATTTAGTATCGTTTCGATTCTATCGTGGACAAAGGGAAAGGACGGAAACGGCAGAAACGACAATCGCTTCTACAAAATGATGTAATTTCGCGATTATGAAACATTTTTCCATTTATTAGAGTCCCAACCAAATACTTTTTGAAAATTAATGAAATACATAATGTATACTTTCAATAATCAGTTACTAAATTAATATTTATTTTTGTCAGGTCGCTGGTTTGGCAAGAAGAGTTGAGCGAGTAGAGGAATTAGCCAAGAAACTGAAGGGGGAAAAAGGAAAACTTTATGGTTTTAAATGTGACATAACAAACGAAGACGATATTATCTCCGCATTCAAAAAAATTATTAGTAAACTAGGAAATATTTCTATTTTGGTTAATAATGCCGGTATGATGAAGTTGACTGATTTAATAAATGGAGATACTGAATTATGGAAGGTTACTCTTGGTAAGAAACTATTATTTACAGAACAAAATTTTAATAATAAAATACCACCCAATAAAAATAGTAGTAACATTCAATCTGAACTAGTATTTTAAAGTGCTACTGTGTAGACAAAAATACGCCCTTATTGTATAAGGATCTTCGGGTGGTCTGGGAAATCATAATTTTCCATATTGGTATTTGACAATAAAAATATTCAAGAATATAAATTCATTTATTGCATCGACAAATATGACAGTTGCTAATCCGGTAGTGTCAAACGTGAAAGCAGGGGGGGCGTTCCAGTAAGGCCTTAATAAAAGGTACGTTCCGAATACTCGAAGGTGACGTAATCTCTTTGTCTAATTAACAGGAAACGACAAAGAAAAATTATACTAATTTTCAGAACTCCTCGATTCTTTTTCTGAGGCCCACGTGGGTATCTTCGACGGTATCGTGTATTGTTCTATTTTTTAGTTTAGAAGCTTACGCAGCTTAGGTTTAGACAGTGGCGGCTCGTGACCTAAGATAGAGGGGTTCACAAGTATCGTGATATTATTTTAAACAACAGCTGTATCTCCAACTGAGCATTGGTACGAGCTTAAGTGTTTTCATGTTTTTTAATTTTTTATGTTAAGTGTCCCATTTTTTGTCCAGGCAGGTTCCGCAACGCCACGACCAAACAACAAACAGAAAAAAAAACGGTTAGTTGTGCTCTTTTTTTAAAAATCCATCTAAGAAATAAAAAGTTTATGCTTGTCAGGTGGTATTAATATCAAATACCAATATGGAAAATTATTATTTCCAGACCACCCGATAATCCTTATACAATAAGGGCGTATTTTTGTGTACACAGTAGCACTTTAAAATACTATTTCAAATTGAATGGTACTACCAAGAAAAGGAAGCCCTCTCCATTGATAGGATGCAACCACCTTGTACTAACGAGAACAAATAAGTTCGAAACCGGTCTACAGGTGGTTGCATCCTATCAATGGAGAGGGCTTCCTTTTCTTGTTAGTACCATTCAATCTGAAATAGTATTTTAAAGTGCTACTGTGTAGACAAAAATATGAACTTATTGTATAAGGATCATCAGGTGGTCTGGAAATAATAATTTTCCATATTGGTATTTTTTATTAGTTATTTTTTTCGTATATTTCATTTTTAAACTTTCTAATAAAGTCCCTAGATTTACCCTTTGTGGTCATTGTTAAATTATTTTCGGGTTTAGGTCTTCCCGCATTCTTCACTTCAATTTTTTTCTCCAAACTCACAGAGCTAAAGTTATTTCTTAAATAGTCCACTGTGAAACTATTCATTTTAACTTAATAAATATATAATATCAAAATATTAAAACATACACGCTCGAATTTCTAAATACATGCACGAACAGACAACAGCGCGGCGCACACTAAAATTGTGCGCCTTATCCATGTTAAGTCGCCATAGCACCCGCTATCCCCCGCTATCCTCCGCCACCTGTTACTACTGAGAAACTGCATTATGCCCCGCCCACTTATTTGCATTTGCGAGTATATCGCGTCATGCGCGTCATTATCCTTGCTGAGTTGCCGGATGAATCCAGATCTTATAATATACAGTTTAGTTTGACGGTACGGTAAAATATTAAGGAGGGTCGGACTTTATACGATCAATAATATTCAATGAATATAAATTAATATTTTTTTATTCGTTTTGGGGTGCACGTTACCTTGTTTCCATATCCACATGCCATAACTTAATTTATATTTTAATAAAATACTTTTTTGACCATAGACACGAATATTCTGGGTCTTTGCATTGCGACAAGAGAAGCAATTCAAAACATGAAGGCCAAAGGTACAAAGGGTCACATTATTCACATAAATAGTTTAGCTGGTCATGTAATTGCTGATTTCCCTGGAATCAATGTATATGGAGCGTCAAAATATGCTGTTACTAATTTGGCTGAAACTTTAAGATTGGATATTAACAGAGAAAAGTTGCAAGTGAAAATAACTGTAAGTATTCTTTAACAAATATAAATATTAAATGCCTACCTATTATTGCTCTGTGCATAGTTGGTAGTTGACGCCGCATGTTTAGTAAGAATAGAAGAAAATTTAATATATCACTATATAATAACACAACCTCGACGCATGCATAGTGTGCGCTGATCCTTGGCAGTAAACCAATAATAAATAAGGAAATATTTGGCTGGATATAGAACAGAACATAATAACATAACCTAAATTTATGACGTGTATGTTATAAGTAATTTTGACTCAATTCGACTGAAAATTTTTTTTTCAAAATTTTAATACAGAAGATTAAGGCTTTGATGTGAAATACTTAAAAATGGAATCATAATGATTACTTTACCATATTTCGTAGCAAGAAACTTTATTTAAAGTTTTCTTATATCGCATTCGGAATTATATTGATTTTCTTCCTCACTTTTAATATTTAAAATCAATTTTCCAAAAAAAGCAGTTAAAAATCTAACAGCAACTTATCAGCTCATATTTTGAAGTTCTATACTTATTATTAATCTTTTCATCGCAAATAAAAATTATTAAATTATTTTTATATGAATTACGTTCATAATACAGGGTGTTCGGATATAGGTTTGTTCGGGTTTGGCTACATTATGAAATGCAAAAAAATTGAATAACCTGCCACTTTATGAAACTGAAATTTTATTTTTTATGTTGGCTGCAACTAGGGTTCGGATTTTAGGCTTACTTCGATTTGGTTGAAATTAGTTTTTTAGGCATTATGGATTCGATAAAAAAAATTTATAGAAAACTTTAAAATACTAACCTTTAACCTTGCAAATAGATAATTTTTACTAGATATTTATCTGAAATACTTCGGAAATATATAACATGCTGACGGTGTCCGTCAACTAATTTCTAGTCACAACTACAAAACAACATAACCTAAAAATAATAGAAATATCTTCCAGTTTATCCTCTATTTCTAAAGTTTTATGCAATAAAGTACTATTTTTATTTTTAATTCAATATACTATTATACATATTACTTTATATACATATTTATAGTTACTATAGACATTTCCTGAACATTAATTGTTATTCCTGTCAGATTCTGTGTCGACACAATATTTTGCTCAATAGTATTATTTATTATTTTGTTCAATATTTTGAACTTTGTTCTGCTCGCACCATAACTCAAGGTTATGCATATTCTTTTTAAAAGTTTTTCTAGATTGTTTTCTGCAATTTCTCGTATTTCTGACGGAGTACAACTTTCTTACTGACTTTTTATTAACTTTAATAATATATTTATTTTTAATTATGACGGATGGGAACAAGCTTTGTTGTGTTCAATTGTTTCTATCATGGCATAGTTGATACTTGTAACATTTTATTAAATTGTAAAAGTATTGCCAATCCAAAAAGAAAGTATTAACTCAAATGGAAAAAATCTACTATATTTTTTAAAGTTTTTCAGACTTTAAAGACCCAAATAGAAAAAGTATTATAAAATACACGATTCATAAGACAATTAGAGCACTTGTACTTTAGAAAACTCCCCGCTTCGCGGGTCGTTTTCTAAATTAAACAAGTGCTCTGAGATAATGTCTTATTCAACTTGTATCTTAATATACTATTATTTTAACGTGTAGAATCACCCTGTTATGGTGAAAGGTTGGTTGTTAGCGATTATAATTTTTTTTAAATTTTTTAGAGTGTAAGTCCTGGATATGTGAAAACTGACTTCCAGACAGCAGCTGGATTTCCAGGTGGTGAATTACCACTTCCACCTTTATATGCAGCAGATATATCCGGTGCTGTCATTTATGCCCTATCTACTCCTCCACATGTTAATGTAAGTATAAAAAATCCTAGTATTCATTATACACATAGTTGGTACGAGGGACACAATAAAACACTTCTGAGCGTTTAAGATAATTTCATTTCTATTCTAGCTTCCATAATGCTGTAATACAACTTTTATGAATCAAATCTTTAGTTTTCACTTTTATCGCTCTCTTATTTAATGATTGTAAGAATTTTCTCAGGTAAAATTTATACACCTTGAAGCAGAATTGAATGTTGGAAGGGTATACTTAGACGGCTCTAAGTGTATGGCCACAACGGCACACCGCACAGCGCCCTCTCTCATAGCCTGGTACCATAGCAACGCACAATAGTGTCCACAACGGCGCACCGACCCTCGCTCAGTGCCTTGCCTGTCGATCAGTTTGCCTCTCGACATCGAGATATAAACATGGACTGTGCGTTGTCATCTTATTCCCATGAAGAAGATATTATTTTAGACGCTAATATAACCAAGTGGTAACAAACCCGAACAAACCCAACACTTTTGTGAATATATGAGAATGCATATAAATACTATATTTTTGTTTAAGCATATAAGTACCACTTTGTTATATTATAGTCTAAAACTATATCTTCTTCATCGGAAGAAGATAACAACGCACAGTCCATGTTTATATCTCGATAGTCGAGGGACTACTGTGCGAAGCTCCATATTTCCTTGTCCAATTTAGCAAGTTGGGCGAAAATAATTTAAGTTGCACTGCTTTTAAAATAATTAATGATATATTACTTGAAATGAGTTATTTTTTATATTACAGATTAATGAAATTACCCTTCAAGCAGTTGGCAGCTAATGCTACCAGCCTATAACATGTAATTTCCAACGTGAGCAGCAAAAATGTCCGTTTTGTATCAGCAGCAGAGGCAAATTGTTTGTTAAAGTTTCAGATACCTAACTATATTATCTAGTATTATAAAAGCTAATTAGGATTTTATTATTGGTAATTGTTAAAATAGTTTAATAAAGTTTTTAGAATTAGTTAGAATTTATTTCTTTATGCATGGTGTATTTGTCTGACTGGAACATTATGAATATTTCAAAAACTATTGAATAAATTATTTTGACAATTAGAAGGTTTGTATAATTAATAATGGCGGGATCAACCTGTTCCTGCCATCATACAGGGTTAGTCAGAAATAAAACTAACATTTTTATTATAAATAAAACGTTCTCAAATTCTCATATCTCAAAAACTTCGGGGGTTTTGTTTATTTTGAAAAGATTAAAATTAAAGATGAAGTGTATGTAGTAGTTCTATGCCAAGTATATTTAGGTACAAATATACCTACTGGGTATATCTCTATATACATTAATATATTCTCCCGTTTTAGACACTTTTATAGGGTATCTCCGTAATTGTTAGTGCTATCAAAAAAGTAATGTAAAATCAAAATTTGAAAATTTTCTCTCGTTTAAGAGATAAGGCGGAAATTAAATGTTAATAGTCAACATAGTTGGTTCTAGGATATTAGCTTTTGTTTCATGGTCTACTGTGGTTTAAAATAATAAAGTTTAATAAATCGATTGGTGTGTTTATATTTGAAAGGAGAATTTAAAATAGTATCTTTTTAGATTAAAATATACAGGGTGTTTCATTTATAAAAATTAGGTTAGGTACGATAACTTTTTTACCTGACCCCGCATACTTATTCTGAAAACAGCAGATTATTCAACAATCAATATAAAGAAACTTCTGTATAAAACATTTTCCTGTATATCTTTTCACTAAGCAAATATAGGGTAATTTTTTGATTTTCCCCCGTATCTCTTAAGCGAGCGAAAATTTTAAAATTTCCATTTTACCATTTTAAGTTTGACTTAAAAAGAGCACATGACACCTACATTACCTTTTTGATATCACTAATAATTACGGAGATACCCTATAAAAGTGTCGAAAATGGTATATGGGATACATGATATAAAAAAAAATTTCAAAATAAATAGTTCTTTGTTAAAAAAAACTACTTTTAGTGGGAGGGTAGTACATTTAGGGTAGGTGGAAAAGTGTAATGTTTCTTTAAAAAAATCGTATCTGCCATATAAATTAAAGTATTGAAATGAACCAGAACAAAAATGTCAATAATACATGTCACTTGATAACTAAATTCAAAATAAAAAGTTGGACATCTCCATCGCTTTACAGAGTGTTTTAAAGCTTGAGTCAAATAACAGTTCTTGATTCAACCTGTTTATTATCGACATTCTTAACTTTTTGTTAGCATTTGACTGTTTTTCAACGCCGTCAAAGCCAACTAGGGTAACTGACCGTAAATTCCCCAGCATAATCGCAATATAAAAATATTAAATTGGCAATATTTCGAAAACTAAAATTTTTCGGAATAGACAGAACATTATACAAACTTATCCTCAATTCGAACGCTAAATAGAAAATAATTATACAATTTGGGTGTTTCCATTTGAAAATGTAGATTTTTTGTACCTCGAAATCTTGGGAAAAATCCAAAAATGTAATAATATATAGGGTGTTGCATTTAAAATAAGCAAGGTGACAACGACTTTCAGTATAACCGGAAGTCCCACGATATTGAAAATATTATAGCGGTGTTGCCCCCAAACACACTGTACAACTTTTCCTTGTATAGTTTTTCACAGCTAGATCGAGTCGGTTCCCGGTGGGACATCCTGTATAAGTTGGCCTCATGACCTGTGTTGGTGTGCTCATCTCCAGTGCTGCCAGATGGAAAATGACAAAGACGGTAGATTCGACATGTAAAAAACCGCAGATTACGGTAGACCACATAAAATAGAATTTAAAAAAAATATATTGAAAAAAAAAGTTGAAATTAAACACAAATAGAAAGCGGTAGATTGACAGTTAATAAAGAATTTTGTTTAGCAAATTACTTAAAAAAAAAAGTATTATAATGATAATTTGAAAGGGAAAACCTAATAAATTCAATTTTAATCCCAGCCAGTCTATCTGCTTTTCATTTTTACGGAAGATTTAGGTGCCTCTGTTGTCAAAACGGTAGATCTACCGTAAAAGCGGTAGATCGGCCACACTGCTTATCGAAAGGGTACTGGAATAGTAAAAAACGGTGGCAGAGTAAGAAGAGTACTTATAATATAATATGGACTACTAGAGTGATATGAGTCCCCCCAAGATTGAATGTCTACAAAAAAAAAGGTCGGTTAGTTTGTCACTAGCCCTCCATACTGTTTACTGAGATTTAAAAATAGTAATATATTTGGGGAAAGAGGTAATAGGGTAATAGAATTGTTAAAATAGTAATATATCTATTACAACTGTAATAGACCAGCAACGCTGCCAGTGGCGCACCCCGCAAAATTATTTGTTGGCCCCCCTATAAAATGATTTAAAAAGTGACCACACAATTCTTTGCTGAATAACTTTATTGTTTAAAATTACTTTTAAACCAAATTTAAAAGAAACATTTACAGAAGTATAAGTTCTCGTAAAATTAATTACAAAATACATAATAAGATCGAATAATTAGAATATCATATAGGGCAGGTTAAAATTAGAAGTTACTTTAGACAAGTCGCAAAAAAAGTTCTTCAAATAATTTAGACTCACAATTTAAATTTAATTTCCTTAAATTATTTGTTTAGGAATAGGAAGTTTGCATTCAATTAAAAATACCTACGGTGTCATAAAAACTTTAAAACGTTGTAGTTGTTAATTCCTTGTTACCATAAACATTATCCAGGACATATTTTCCTGCTAGGCCCGGTGAGTCTGGACCTGGGGCCCCACTTTCAGAGGAGCTCAGCACTTGGCTTGCGCGACACTAACTTACGACTAACGACGCTAACTTATTCAACACAAACAAGACAAAAACTTAACTTATTTTGCAAAACCAATAGGTACCTATGCTTTTTTATCACAAAAAAATTGTTAAGGTTCTTAAAATCTAAGGCGATCGACAGAAGTGTAGGAACTCCTTTTCTTGATGGTAGTATAAAATCATAATAAATTAGTGTTGCGTAAGAAAAAGACACTTTTTTAAGTGGCGAAGGGCCTCGCATTCCGTAACGACAGGCCACTTTGTGCCGAGGGCCCCCTAGATGCCTGGGCCCCCCCTGCGTTGCATGGTCTTGCTGCATAGTAGCCCCCGCCTGAACGCTGCATATTGCTACCGGTGCTCGGTACCGAATACCGACATCACTATCACGATACCGGCGCTCTAGTAGTGGCATGTACCTATTTTCTTCTGATTTGTTAAAAACAACTTTATTCTACATGCAAGGTATGTTATCAGGGCCGTTCCTGGCGAGCGTGCAGGGCGTGCATGCACGCAGGCGCAAAATTTTTAGGGGCGCAAAATCGACGGTCATTCAGTATTCTTTATTACAAATTTTAAAAAAAATCATATATTTTATCATTTTAATATGTCTAAAAATGTTACCAAACGTTTGCTCAGTAAGTGAAACTAGGTGGGAAAGTAGAATTAAAGCAATTCGTCCTCTTAGATATCAGTTAGAAGAAATTTGTAATAGCCTAGAATTTTTGACAAAAGATACATCACGAGACATAAAGACAAAACATAGTGCACAATCTTTATTGGATAAAATTAAGACTTTTAAATTTATTTGTTCGATTTTAATCTGGCATGATATTTTAGAAAAAATTAATATAGTAAGTAAAATACTACAAGATCCGAATAGAAACTTAAATGACTGCCATAAAGAAATTGAAAATCTTAATCTTTATTTTAACGAAAAACGTTCAGACAAAAATTTTGATTTGCTCATCAATAAAGCTAAAGAAGAAGCAGCAAAAAACGATGTAGAGCAGGTATTCCCAATAGTACGGCAACGAAAATTTAAGCAACAATTTTCATATGAAAGTAGGGATGAATCTGTAGCAGATCCGAAGCAAAAATTTAAAATCGATTTTTATTTTCTAATTTTAGATACAACCATTCAGTCTTTACAAAAGCGGTTTAAGGGTATAAACAAATTTCAAAATTTATTTGGGTTCTTATGTAATTTTGAAAATTTAGAATCTGACTTAATTAAAGAATCATGTGTAAATTTAGATACCGAATTGCAAGTTGAGATTGATAGAGTAATATCTAAAGACATTGACGGCTTAGATTTACATAATGAAATTTTAACATATAAGATTCTTAATCCTAAAAATACTACTGATTCATCCTTTCCCATAGACATTTTAAATTATATAACTTAAAAAAAATCTACAGTCTCTTTTTCCAAATTTATTTATAGTCTTACGGATATACCTTACATTACCCATTTCAGTAGCTTCAGGTGAAAGAAGTTTTTCTAAGTTAAAACTAATAAAGAATTATTTAAGGACATCTATGAGTCAAGAACGCCTATCAGATTTGGCCATTATTTCGATCGAAAATGATATTTTTCAGGCTCTTGATCATAATCAGATGATCAACGAGCTTGCATCCGTGAAAGCCAGACGTGTATTATTTTAGGTATATCGTTCCTTTTTTGTTTTGTTTATTACAAAAATAGTATTTTTTCATTTTTGAAACGTTTATTTTTTTATCATTAAAATATTGCTGTTAGGTACCTACTATACAGGGTGATTCACGACGAGCGTGCATTAGAACTTTATGGAGAACTACTGAATATATGTTCCTGAAACTTTGTGGATTTGGGTTTATCGATATGCTCTCTTTAACTAAAATATTGACATGTTCCTGTCATTTCCGGTTATACCGGAAGTAGCTGCCAACTTTCGTTTTTTAAATACAACATGGTAATTTTTATTACATTTTTCGATTGAGCATTAAATATTAAGCACATTTTATAGAAAATGTTTTTGTCAGACTCTATTAGTTTTTGAGATATCTGGACCTTTTGTAATTATTTGGCAAATGCATGACGATGAAATAATCCATATAATTTTTTACCTTAGCGCTTGGACTAAAAAAATTTCCTCACCGAATAGCTAGAAGATCATCAAGTCTCTAAAACATTTCAAATTCGGCAAAAAATATACAGGGTGGTCACAATTCAAGCCTCATTGTGAAAGAATTCAACCATTAAAAACTTTCTTATTTTAAATGGAACACCCTGTATATTTTTATTTAATTTGATGGCAAAGTAGTTGTTCTTTATAAATAGTTTTTACTGTCCTATACCTATATCAAAGCGTTTTCTAAAAAAATCCAATTTTATTCCGAAAATACTATTTGTTCAAGTGTGCTATGAAAACAATTGTACTTAGGGGCTGTATACTGATGTCTATACGGAGGAAAAGTGATTGGTATCAAAACGATGGGGCTCCAGCACAGAAAGGGTGAAGGCAGCATTTCAATCTCTCACAAGAAATTAGGAATGCTACAAGAAATAACATGATGAAAAGAATACATAAATGCTTGGAAGTAAATGGCAATCATTTCGAACATATTTTAAAAATATAATCAAAAGATATTAGGTATAATTTTCAAACACATTTTTAATTAAAGAATTTAAAGTTTCTAAACTTGTTTCCTTACTATTTTTAAAAAAATAATATTTAAACCATTAAATTTAAAACAATCAACTGCATTTTATTTATAAATTATTAAGAAACACTTTAGAATATTGTATTTTCCAGCAATCAATCACTTTTCCTCCGTATAGACATCAGTATACAGCCTCTAAGTACAATTGTTTTCATAACACACTTGAACAAATAGTATTTTCGGAATAAAATTGGATTTTTTGAGAAAACGCTTTGATATAGGTATAGGACAGTAAATACTATTTATAAAGAACAACTAATTTGCCATCAAATTAAATAAAAATATACAGGGTGTTCCATTTAAAATAAGAAAGTTTTTAATGGTTGAATTCTTTCACAATGAGGCTTGAATTGTGACCACCCTGTACATTTTATGCCGAATTTGAAATGTTTTTGAGACTTGATGATCTTCTAGCTATTCGGTGAGAAAAAATTTTTAGTCCAAGCGCTAAGGTAAAAAAATTATATGGATTATTTCATCGTCATGCATTTGCCAAATAATTACAAAAAGTCCAGATATCTCAAAAACTAATAGAGTCTGATAAAAACATTTTCTATAAAACGTGCTTAGTATTTAATGCTTAATCGAAAAATGTAATAAAAATTACCATGTTGTATTTAAAAAACGAAAGTTGGCAGCTACTTCCGGTATAACCGGAAATTACAGAAACATGTCAATATTTTAGTTAAAGAGAGCATATCGATAAACCCAAATCCCCAAAGTTTCAGGAACATATATTCAGTAGTTCTCCATAAAGTTCTAATGCACGCTCGTCGTGAATCACCCTGTATAAGTATTAGGTATAATATTGTTTATGTTTTTGTTGTTTATTTTATTTACGTTAATTTTATTCTCTTTTAATTTTCTTGTGAATATACTTACCAAATATTTTTTGTGATTTTGTTTGTTTTGGTAATTTAATTAATAAAAATTTTTCTAATTATTTTTTATCAGTTTTCTTACAATTCGAAACATTACCAGTTTTTCCCGAAATATATTTTTAAAAATAGGACAATTTTTTTTAAACTAGGGCGCACCAAAGAAACCTGCACGTAGGCGCCAAACACCCCAGGAACGGGCCTGTATGTTATATGTTCACGAATTAAATGCATTAGACCCTGATCTGTTAAATTATGCATGGGAACCACTACACACTTAACTTGATCGGAATATAGCATTACAAACATTTTTGATCTGTCTATTGCGTGAGTGTAATGTAAATAAATAACGAGTCATGTTTGAAGATGATATATAATTTTTTTAACCTTGAGAACATGTTTATGTGTTTTTTTGCCTGATATTTTAATACGAGGGCAATAGATTAATAATAAATTAGTGCTTTTCCGTAACTACAACATCATGTTATATCAAATTTAAGTTTGCACCACGAAAGAAAGGCTTTTTTGATAAAAATAAGTTTGACAAATCTATTTTAATCATGATGATCTATATAGGGTGTTGAGAAAAGGTCGGTACTCCGGAATAACTCCGGTGCATCGCATTGCAGCGGAAAATGTCTGTGGAAAAAGTTGTTTGGTTTTGAAGGACGAATAGTTTGCAATTTAAACCACCCCCCATCCCCTCAACCCCCGGGCGCGGGTGGGGGTAAGTTAAGATTTTCAAATGGAACCCCATATTTTTTATTGGCGTATCGTGTTCTCCGACCAAAAATAAACATCTGATTGTAAAAAGTTGTTTGTATTCCACGGGCATTTTTTAGTACAAGAAAGAGAAAAACAGTATTTCCGGGATAAAACTTGATTTTCGCACGGTTCTGATTTTGTCTTTCTCATGGTGATTATTGGAAGGATGGGCCCGAATAAAAAAATTTTTCGGACAAAAGATGTTTATTTTTGGTTGGAGAACACGATACGCGAATAAAAAATATGGGGTTCCATTTGAAAATCTTAACTTACCCCCACCCGCGCCCGGAGGTTGTGAGGGGGTGGGGGTGATTTAAATTGCAAACTATTCCTCCTTCAAAACTAAACAACTTTTTCCCCAGACATTTTCCATAGGATGCACCGGAGTTATTCCGGGGTACCGACCTTTTTTCAACACCGTGTATATTATTATACAAAAGGGGACACCCCGCACTTTCAAAGCACGGGCCGCCATAGTGTGTTGTAATAAATCGGATATTATTTTCCGCCAGGAACACCTCCTAGTCTGTGGTTCACTGATTGACTTGCATGTATACAAGCAAGTATAGAAAAAAAAGATTATATTTTTGAAAATATTTTTGTTGTATTTTTGCGTTGCGTTGCTTTGTAAAAATTTACCTTCATACTCTATTCATTTTACCAATTCAGGAACATAAACAAATATCAGCGTGTGATAGCCACCTGCTCGATAACTTATTGCTATTGGTCAATCGCCGATAAAACTTCCGAAGCGCCCCTCGCTTCATCTCTACATGGTCGTACTTCAGTGTAGGCTATTATTTCCGGTGTATTCATGCGTGGTTGGAGATTGGACTGTTATATTGCTCTTAATGCGACCATGTGTGCTGTTCACATGCTCGTCGCGTGTATTTGTTTTTGTCTACTGAATTGGTAAAATAAATAGAGTGTAGTCCACGTTTTACGTGGCTACAACATTTTCCATAAAATAATGAAGACTATTTGAAATCTGCTAATGGATTTCTCGGAAACGACTCACTTCTAAATCGATATGAACGATGAAGGAAAGCATTCCTTTGAATATGAATGTATTCACAATATTACGTGTACATTTATTCGGGAATGTCTACGTTTAATACACTCTAAAAAATGGTCTAGTTTCGGATACCAAGATCTTAATCGTCAGGTCAGGTCATGAGACGTCAGGTCTCACATCGTACCTACTTATTACTACTACATCTGACCAATAACAATAACTAAGTAAATTAATATAGGGAGCTAATTAATAAAAAAGTGTTGATTTCAACATGATAATGTAGTTATGTTAACTAGGGAGTAGTTAAAAATAAGAGTTAGTTCTGTTAACTAGATCATCTCATTCATCGTAATTCAGTTGAAACGAAAATTTGCTAACTAAAAATTACTTTTACTTAAGCTAAAACTTTAACAGGAAGATAAAATTAGTCTTAGATACCAATGCATTTTTTAGAGTGTACTTGATTAGGTGTGCAAAAATACTCTATTAAATAACTATTTTTGTAACTAGAGCAGGGGTCTCCAAACAAAGGGGGCCAAGTTCCTTCCAAAACGTTGCTTTAAATTTGTCAAACATACCTTTCAGTTCCTTCATTAGCAACCTCCGTCCGACTTGGTGGTACAGTCAGTCTGGCACTCATATCTATCAAAAAGTTTGGTGACTCCTGGTCTAGAGAGAGTCAAATCTAATTACTTGCTCGCTAGGGGTGTCAACCCCGGGATTCCAAAATCTCGGGATCTCGAGGAAAAATCAGTCTCAAATATCCCGGCATTAGGCATTCAAATCCCGGAATGAATTATATTATTCTTTAAAAATTAACTTGTATTTTAAAAAATTATTTCAAAACTAACAGTTTTATTGTAAAATTATATTTTTGGCATGGCAACTTTAGATAGCTCCTAATACAAATAAAATACAATTTACAAAATAAATCATTTGGTAGCGCCGATTTTCAGAGATCACTAAAAACGAGAATTAATTAACGTCGAACCATTTCCCGTGCTTTTAATAGGGCATTATAAGGACCTAAAAGGGCACTTAGTCACGTGGTTTATATACTATTTTATGTAATCAATACAGAAAATTGAGTTTTAAAAAATTTATTTCATTTACTGGTGAGGGTTAAATTTTTTTTAATCCCTCAAGGATTAAATTTGGATCCCTTAGGGATTACATGTCTTTTTAATCATTCATTTTGAAGGTTTAACGGTAGAAATAGAACGATGCTTCTCGTTAGCAGATTATACTTGCAATAAGTTACGATCAAGTTTAGGAGACGACACGCTGGACTCACTGTTTTTTTTTATGTTCTCTTTCGTTTAGAAATAAGATGCTATTTTCATTTTGTTAAGAGTGGGTAAGATTTCTATATAATGAACATAATCTTTAACCTTACATGTTAATTTTCTTGGGATTAGTCCCGGGATTCAGGGATTTTATACTCTTATCCTGACAATCCCGGGATTGGAACACAGCTTCGGGACTCACACCCCTATTTCTCACACTGTTTCGTCACACGAAATAGATATCGAATTATTTTATTTATCAGCCCACGTATGTTCTAAATGATTCGGCAACTAAATACTATAAATAGATTTACTACAACTTCCATGTTTAGAACCTGTTTGTCTGTCTGAGTCGGACGTCTGTTGAAATTGTGTTAGCAAGAAGATTAGAGAAATTGTTTGAAATTTTTAAAATGGTGCTCTCTTTGGATAGATTTGTCGGGAAAGTAGCTGTAGTAACGGGTGCTTCTGCCGGTATTGGAGTTGCTATTGTAGAGGAGCTAGTCAAAAATGGAGTTATTGTAAGTACATAAACTACCCGTCAAAATTAGTGGAACGCCTCAAACGAATTTTTAGGTTTAATAATTTTACCTTTTGAACCACTAGTTTTATGTGTTGGAACAAAAATTGTTATTCTTCAACTAAAACACTTGCAAGGACGCTATAAAAATTACCATCATCTTATAATTTTACCAAAGTTAGTATAGGTACATCCTAAGTATGTGCGGTACGAAACCGGTATTTTTTTAACGATTTTCAATATTTCGTACCGGTATTTTACAATACGGTCCGATGCTTTCTGACACATAATTTCATGCACAATAATTTTAAAATAAAAGTTATTGTGAATGCAACTATTTGCCAAGCAAGACCATGCTCAAAATATGCTTTTTGTTAGGTTTATTAGGCAAACATATAACAAAATAATTATAAACACAAATCGTTTGTATTGTATATTTAATATAAAACTGTTTATTAATTATTTTTATTGTTTTGAACGATAATTGGGTAATTAATTGATTCATACTAAAAACAGTGATAGCTAGAGGAAGTAGGGGAAATGCCTCTTCCTTGCCTTAGGCGTAAGATATATTGGCACGTAACGATAGCCTGATGTGTATTTAAGAATATTTTTGCTTTATGGTGTGATATTTAATGATTTAACTATTATTGTAAACTTGTTTTAATTTTTAATTATTTTATTTCGTGGACAATTATTGGAATGGGAAACTATATATATTTTTGCCCATGAGTTGCCACTGACTAGAAGTTGCCAGTGGCTTTTCAGAAATGATCTTCAATAGAAATTTCAAAAAATAGTTTTGTTCATTCTTGATATCCTATATCATTTAATATAAAGCAATGTACCGGTACTCACAGTACCGATACTTTACTTAACGATATTGTAGCAGACCGGTACTTCCAAGTCGATACATATGAACGAACATATGATCCACAATTATCGGTACTTTTAGGAGTATCGCACATCGCTAGTGCATCCACGACTCCAACCGGAAGCAGGCGTTGTTGTAAAATTTCTGTTCTCGTTCCCTTAATTTTTACTCATTTTGATTAAAAAAATCGCCCGGGTATTTTTTTTTATAGTATAGTTTCATCTAAGTATATGGATATTATCAATATTTAATTTTTGAAAAAGAACTTAAAAAAAACTGTGTAGCTGCAATAAAAATGATTTAATAATCGGGAATCTGAATTACAAAAAAAAATGGTATGTACCCTAATATTTAAAGTTTTATTTTTAATTTTGGACAGGTCGCTGGTTTGGCCAGAAGAGTTGAGCGAGTAGAGGAATTAGCCAAAAAGCTAAAGGGCGAAAAAGGAAAACTTTATGGTTTTAAATGTGACATAACAAAGGAATCCGATATTGTCTCTGCATTCAAACAAATTGTCAGTAAACTGGGAAATATTTCCATTTTAGTCAATAATGCAGGCATGATGAAGTTGACAGATTTAATAAATGGAGATACTGCCCAATGGAAAGTGACAATTGGTAAGAAAGTATTATTTTATAGAAGGTGCGTCAATCCAAATTTAAACAATTCCGATTTTTTTGCAGAACCGTATTTTTACGATTTCGTTTTTCTTTTTGTTTCCTGATTCTATTTAAAGAGATATGTGAAAATAAATTTGACACTCATTGCCACCAAGTTTTGTTTAATTTGATCATTTCTGTATATTCTACGGTTAACGAAATTTTCAAAAAACCATCGCCCACAAATAAGTTTCAAATAAAATTGTGTCAAAATCATTTTTAACACATACATGTCATAAATTATTGATTATATTAATGTTCCTTCTTTTCTTTCTGGTGGCGGACGAAACGTGAGACATTAACTGTAAAACCATGCACACCGATTTTTAAAATTAAAAATAGTTATAACTTGCATCCCTGTTCTCTTCTTGGTCTCCTATGTTAACTAAGAATTTCATCTCTTTAGAGTATTTTGTTTTAACCTTATTTATTTACCTTTAAATAAAATACTTCTTCTTACCATAGATACGAATATTTTGGGTCTTTGCATTGCTACAAGAGAAGCAATTCAAAATATGAAAGCTACGGGTACACAGGGTCACATTATTCACCTGAATAGTTTAGCTGGTCACAAAACAGCGGATTTTCCCGGAATAAACGTATATGGAGCAACAAAATATGCTGTTACGAATTTAGCAGAAACGTTACGATTGGATGTTAATAGGGAAAAGTTGCAAATAAAAGTAACTGTAAGTATACCTTTTTCAAAAATCGTTGTTTTAGTAATATTGCATAAACATTCAAAGCAAAAATTATTTAAAGCGGTTAAAGGAACAGGTGGGGCTGCGTTTTGTATTATAGTCCGAAATAGAGTCCAGGGTATGATCTGGGGACCTTTGCGGACTGTTATAAAATGTACAATTTCGACAATAACAGCTGACCTATCTTGTTTAGCTAGTCTTAAGAACGATCTACTGCTAATCATTAAAAAAACCCTTTCCTTTTTAGAGCGTCAGTCCAGGATATGTGAAAACTGAGTTCCAGGCAGCAGCTGGTTTTCCAGGCGGGGACTTGCCAATTCCACCTTTATTTGCACCAGATGTCTCTGATGCTGTTATTTATGCCTTGTCTACTCCTCCACATGTTAATGTACGTATAATAGTTTTTCATAGACGGTTGTTACATTACTCAGGATTTATTTTCAGTCAATTCTAGGTTTTCCCTGACACTTTTCAGTATTGTTCGAATATGGAAGTTATTATATTGAAACTAATAAATAATTTTTATTATATTAAAGAACAAAAACACTTCAGTCAGTTCAGGAAAAAACTAGAATCCAAAAGCCTGTGTAATTATTAGTAAAACTCAGTCACCCTCTCATCGATGCGCATTTTTTCTTATGTTTTGCTATTTTCTAGTTTTGTTTTCTTCCTTTCAAGAACCTTTCTCTCACATGGCCTTTCTTTTTTCCCCTATTTTTTTTTTGTTCATTAGTATTATCATTTTGTCTATCTTCAAGATATTGGCTATGTGTGCTTTTTTAATTTATTGAGAAATTCTAATATTATCTAAGCCATGGTAATACTGTATAGTATCATAAGCAGTTCGTCGGCGATATTTTCAATCAACAAATCTTTGTTCACAAAAGCCCAGCCAGCCCAGCTGATTAATCAACAGATGTTCAAGCAGAATGTTGCCAGAATGTTTAAAAGTGTAAAACTTTAGTTTCTTATAAAAATAAATATTTAGCTTACTTAGAAAGTAAATCCAGGACGCGATTAAGGAATCCAGGGCACATACACTTTCAGTTCTTTTTTCTAAAGGAAAAACTTTATGCTCATCACGTGTCCTGATGATAGTGTGGGAGTGCATAATAAGCTTATCACTAAAACCCAACACTAACGCATAATTACACTTTACAATAACACACATAGAACAAGAGCACTTAATCATTTCGCAATAGAAATAATAAAAACACTAATTTCTATGGGCCATTAACCCCTTACTAAAGATAAAATGAAACAATTATGTTAACAATTGACAGGAACTACCCTCTGAAATAATGTTCTAGTCTGTCTTCGGACAAGTCGCCAAACTTTCCTTTCCTAGAAATCTCCGCTCTCTAGAACGAGACTATAATTATACAGGAAAGTAATATTATAAGGAAATTCGGCACTTTATGATAGTCGCTTATAAAACATCGAAAGTGACAACGCTGTATTTTTAAATATTAGCCCGATGTCCACAATTAGCTGTTTAAAGAAGCAGGCAGATATCGATGAGAGAAACAACGTGTTATTTATTTTTAAAATTTTTAGATGTTAAATACATTATTTCCCAGACTGCTCAGACAATAAGGGCGTATTTTGGTCTACACAGTAGCACTTTAAAATACTAATTCAGATTGAATGGTACTTAGATGTGTTATGTGATTTTATTGTGCCGGTTTGTTTTTGTTCAAGTTACCTAGGTACTTGGTGTTTTTTATAAATTAAGTTGGTGTTAAATAAGTTCGAAAAGCTAAATAAAATTGCATTTTTTCCCCTAAAGGGTAAGTGGCATCTGTAAACTTTTAAGTTGTCCAGATCTGACGGGTGTCGTTCGAATTGAACATTCCTGCTATTAAACTACTCTTTTAAACAGGAAAACACTAGTGTCTTTGTAGTGTTTCTGTTGTGTCAGTGTCACAAATGAGAACATACCTGACCATTTAAAAACTCCGCGGCGGCGGTTCGTTCGAATCCGTTCAAGTTTATAAATCAGAGATTGTTTCCTAGCGAACTGAACTGAACCTAAAAGTTTATAATAATGTACCCTGAAAAATAAACAACTTGCAATCTGTCAAACGGTTATTGACTTTCTAAAGAGTTTACCCTGAAGATATGACAAAACTGTTGACATATGTTGCTTTGTTTACCTTCCTGACAGGGGCAGCACGTGGTCATTTCTGGTTTGACATAAGGTCATGTACAGGGCATATTAAATTAAAGCGCCATTTTTGGATATTTTTCTTCAATTTGTTTTCATCTCAGGAATTGCCGATTTAAATATAATACGTCATTTCCATAACACCCTGTATTGGTACAATAGTGATTTTTGGAACACTCTTTAAAAAACCAAATTTTGTTCTTTTCTGAGATAATTTTATACATTTTCCCAGACTCTAATGGTTTTCCATGACATTTACCAAATTTTGGTACATCCCCTGACATTTCCCTGAGAATTGGAATCAAGTTTGAAATTACAAATTCCCTGACATATCCAGGTTTTCAAATCGAGTAGAAATTCTGTATACGACCTTAGATGTTTCTAAATTCGTTAAAGGATACTGTCACAATCACTGAACAGATGTAAATATGCAACTTCCAACCATTCATCATGTTGTCATTATGTCTAAAAAAAAATTAAGGTAACTTTTGCTCTTGAAAATAAAACGATAAAATTCCAAAGGTGCAAAGATATTAATTAAGGATGAAAATTACTAACAATATTATGTCATCCATTTAATATTTTCACTTTTTTCCACGACTTTCCTCACCATTCTGTATAAGATTAACATACATCAAAGTGGGGCATGGTATTAATCTACAAGAACAATATTTCAAAATCTGTAGGTTGGTAAAAAAATAATTTAATCAAACATTTTGAAGGTATAAAAAATACAAGACCGATTTGGACATATAGTATTTATATCTCTAATATAGATAAAAATAGAAGTTCCCAGAAAATCATAAGTGTAATAATAATCATCTACTTGACAACCAACAAATATTGCATAAAAAATATATATTTCATGTTTTTTTATCGTACAATAAAGATAAAAAAAAGTATTTACCGTATTAACAAGTTATAACAACATATTTCTTTTTGTAGATAAATGAAATCATCCTGCAAGCTGTTGGCAGTTAAGGTCACATTTTATAAATTCTAGCAACAACTATTTTACCTCAGGAACAACAGCAGCTACAGCTAATAGGTTATAATGTTTACAATAACTGTGTTTGTTCTTAATGTAAATATTTACCATGATTAATAATTTTTGTATTTTTCGTTATGTTTTAATAAAAATTGATAGAAAATATTTGAACCAAAGGAAATTTATTTATTCGTATATGCGCCAGGCAAACTTAATTTAGTTTTAACTCTAAGTAACAGACATTATTTGTTCTTTTTATGTCCAAACACAAGCACTATAGGAAAAATCCTTAAGGGCACTCTGGGAGTGGTGCGTGTGCGCAAAAAGCTATTCACGTTGGTTTTGAATCGTTGGAGGTTATATTCGTTGGGAAAAACGACCTCGGGAAGGTCGTTCCACAAGGATGAAGTCCTCTAGATGAAAGAATTCTTAAATACTGAAATTCGAGGAGTACTAAGCTTAACCACATATGGATGGGCGGTAGTGGTTCGTCGTGTATTTCTGCTATTCGTCGTTCTGGGCGGAATTAAGAGGGCAAGGTCAGCCGATCACCTTCCATGAAAATATCTGTAGAAGAGAGTCAAATCCCCAACCTGTCTTCGATGTTCCAGGCAGTCGAGGTTCTTCGTCAGCTCGTGGTCACCGATCAGACGAATAGAAAGATGTTGGATTTATACATAATCAGTGGAATTGCCATTTAGTCAATTATAAAATAGTTATTTGTTCGTGTTATATATATGACATATGACCTCTAAGTCCGTGTCTACAACGGCGCTCCGACTCTCGCTCATCGCCTTGGACCATAGCACGGCACAGCCACCACCTTCTGTATAAGGCTTTGGCACAGCCCTCGCTTGAGCTTCGCACACTAGTCCCTCGACATCGAGATATAAACATGGACTGTGCGTATATGAGAATGTATATAGATGATGATGATGATTTTCCAATTTCACGTCAAATTCTGAACATATACCACTTTGATATATTAGCGTCTAAAATAATATCTTCTTCATCGGAAGAAGATGACAACGCACAGTATGTTTAGATAGACAAACTGATCGACAGGCACGGCAATGAGCGAGGGTCGGAGCGCCGTTGTGGACACTACTGTGCGATGCTATGATACCAGGCTATGAGCGAGGGCGATGTTCGGCGCTCCGTTGTGGACATACACTAAAGTTACCAGAAATAGGCATTTTCGTTAATATTTTGATCATCTTGTGTTGCAATAGTATGTTGGTGTACCTTGTATACATACAAATAGTTTCCTCTATTTTGGCTTCTTTGTCACTAACGAAATTTTATTTTTTTTAAAACTGAGGTTGCCCGTTTTGAATTTCAAGACTTAGTCGCAATTTTCATTTTATTTGCAAAATAAAATCTAATAGAAGTTTAAAAATCAAGTTAAGGAACTTTTATTTTAAATATGACAACACTGCCGGGCATTGTCAATTCAAAAATATAAGAAAATGTCACGTCAAACCATGTTTTAGGTTAAACATTAAATAAGAAGTAGAGTTCTGTTCATCAAAAAACCGGACATTAAAATGAGAGGTGTCATTTGTTATATATTTTTTCATGTGTCATGTCCTTCACTACTTGTAAGTGGTTTTTATGAACAAAACTGTACACAATTACATTATTTTTTAAATGAAAGAAATAAAGGTCTTCTTTCATTTCTAAAACTTCTCTCTTAAATTATTTATTTTAAATGTTATTTCTTGCTGGCGACTGCTTGTTCCAAGCCCGACAACGCTAGGGCGGCATCGGTCCCATTAGTTCAGGAGGCACCGTCGGCTTCGTTATATCTGCTCGCAAAAATAATATTTATTAAATAAGTAATTCGAGAGAGATTTTTTAATTCTGTGGGAATTCGATCACAGAATTGAATATCAACTATACACACCGCACCTGCAGTGTTGCCGGAATTACGAACAAATCAGAAACCCTTTGATGTTTACCGTTCCGCGACGGGAAGACAACAAATTGCTAAAAACCTGAACAAACCATAAAAGTTGATAAAATGTTGCCGATTTGTTTCTAAATTGTTGAAAGACATTGTGTTGATGTTTTGGTCTTGTTTTGTTAATTTGGTGTGGACGTGGCATTAAATACACTTTTACAACATGTTTTAAAGGCATATTCTTAATAGGGCTTATTTTTCCGTTAGACGGATTAGGCCTGGGGCCTAGAATGGCGCTCAAAATGAAGCCACAGTAAAAATAGGAAAACCCACAAATATTTGAAAAGCAAAACATAAATAATTAGTTTAAAAAATTAACTTAATAGGTTTGTACTGAAAAAAATATATAATATAATAAAAAAATAATTGAAGAAGCGGACGAGGCCAAATGATTAAAATCGTTAACCAACCATATTATAGACTTAACACCTTCGTTGCCGTAACCAACTTGTGACAGTTACATTTTACATTACATCCCCCTCCACACTTGTGTCCGGGTTGTCCGTTTCATCGGATGTAGTCGTTTGCGCATAGCACCTATAAGAAATAACTCATATTTTGATAACTTAGCACTGAGTCCCTTTGTTACTTCCATTCAACAATTGGCCTCCCTCCACAACTAATATCCTGGATACATATATGCATACGACACAGGCTCTGTTCGTGGGACGTGGGAGGTGAACGGCGTTTAAGGCAGTTTCCCTTTCAATTGTCATCATTAATTTTGTGCAAATAATACTGAATATAAACAACCAAAAGAGTATAATCATGCTTGATGAAAATTAAAAAATTTAACCTTGAAACCAGTTCAATATTTAATTACGGGGGAAAATCAATAAGTTGGCATCGAGTTATATTCGGGCTAACACCGAAATGATGATGAAAAAGATATTTTATGTACCTACTAGTTTCATGCAGTATCATTTTCAAGACACTGAGACCACAAACTGGGAATAAATCCGAAATAACCGGTACAAACCAGCACAAATAAAATTATGATATGGTATCGAAAGCCTTGGATAAATGTAACAGCCGAACAAACCCGAACAAACCCGATCACATTTTAGAATCTGAGGCTTCCTCGATATCAACCAGCAGATCGATTTCTAAAATCGGAGTTATTTTCTGGAATTATTATTAAATTTGCTCTAAGCTCTTTGATTTGATTTATTTTAGCATTTTGGTCAATGTTGAACAGTGCGGGCGGGAACACTTATAAGGCCGATATCGGACGGCATCTCAGGCGTCAGCAATATTAGGTATGAAAATAAGTAAGGCATAGAAATAAGTAAACCTAGAATGACCACCAATCGAATGGGATGCTAACCCTGACGCGGCCCCAGCTGAAACAGGTGATGGGTCTACTAATAAGCCACCTGCGAAAACACCTTCAACGGATAGGTATAAACAACGGATCCATTGAATGCAGACTCTGCGGCGAAGAGGATGGAACCGCCTCACACATAATATACCGCTGCGTAGCGCTATCTCGTAGAAGACCAAATAACTTCGGAAATATACAATGTGGTGATAACCTTCCACATGGCAAGCTTGGTAGAAGGTTACTGGACCTCATAGAAGGAACAAACATCTTCTAACAAGATCGGGGTACCCAATAAGCCGGTAGGCTGCAATAATAGAAGTTGGGGCCTTTAAACCGACCCCCGCCTTTAACCAACCAACCAACCATGACCACCAAGCCAAAAAATGGGATATCGTGCCGTCAAAGGCTGTTTAAGGACACTAGACGTGACGACCTCCAGAAAATAAAGATGAATTATTTTACATTGTATTAGTCAGAAGAATTTCTAACTGTCGGTGACGTGGTGTGGTAAAAATCGCCAGTATCTACTTATAAATGAAGCCCACAGCTTTAAATGGCAGTGAACAGTATAGGTTTATTTAGTATACTCGACTGATTCCGCGGTTGGTTCTTGCTTTTAAATGTTCCAATATATTGAAGCATTTAAAAGCAAATTTCTTCCTTCTTTACAGGTTTATTTAGTATATAGTGTAGGTACCTTAAATTACGGACATACCTCTAAGAGTATGGAAAACGCCCGTTCTAGTATCCAACGTTTATAAGTTGGATAATGTAAGGACCAAGGAGAAGGCTTTAATATTTTAACATTTACACTAGCTTCCTTAGTTATGGTTGTTGACTACCATATTATTATGGTGGTGGTGGTTAGAAATTGCCTGTAGACTTGAGGTTGTAAGTACCCATTTTTATATTGAATTCCCTCGTATTATCAAAAATGTTATCACCATCCGTCGAATCGACTAGATTTATCATCATGGAGTGGGTATAAATAGTGTCTGACATTTTACATTTATAATAACCGGTCGCGTAAGAATATTAGTTTAAGTGCAGGTACGCGATTAAAAAGTTTAAAATGGTAGGCTCTCTGGATAGATTTGTTGGAAAAGTCGCTGTAGTGACGGGCGCCTCTGCTGGTATTGGCGAAGCCATCGTCGAGGATTTAGTCAAAAAGGGCATTATCGTAAGTACCGGTAAAAAAAAATAACAATTCTATTCAATTTGTATGGGTATATCAGAAAATGAGCAAGCAAGATTTAATGCGGACTTTGTTGCCGCAAGAATCTTGGCTGCAACGAAGTTTCTGCCAGACCAAGTGGTGTATCGCATGTTGTTCAGACTATAAACTAAGTTAAACTTTTTCTAGTCATTTTGTATACGGGGTGTCCGGTAAGAGGGTCCCCAAAGACGCACACATAAGGCTATGAAGTTATATAATCAGTCGCGTAGCCAGGGTTTGGGTATTTCTTTAGGTATTTAATTTTTAAACCCACATTTACGTGCTTTGTGATGTGATTCTTTTGGTGGTATGTCCTTTTTGTTAAGCATATAAGTAGTGAAGGGGCAGAGGCGGGGAGGGGTGATGTTGGGTCGTGGATCACCCCGCGTTCGGACATCACTGTATACAGGGAATCCATTTAGTGTGCAATTCTTCAATATGTCATATAATATCATCGATAGAGGAAAACTTTAAATACAAAAATTACGGGACTATTGAAGATGTATATTTTTAAAATATTTTTAAATTACAGTGTGTTTCACAAGAGCATGACCACTAATATTTAGATATTTTTAAATGGAACACCCTGCATATTTTATCAAGAATTGAAACGTCTCCTTGTAGCTCTAAAATATTTTTTATTATTATCTACAGTAAGATATGGATAATGGATAGTTTGTATACTACTACTACTACAGCTAGTCTATAAACTAGCCAAGTAAACGCTTTAACCATAACATATACAGGGTGTCCGCTAATTTATGGTACATGGAAAAACCACAGACTTCTTATGTAAAAATATTAGGATATAAGTATAATTATACTTACCTATATCCCAAAGTTGATATTAACTGAGATACAGGGTGTTAAAGTTAAAACTTTATTTTTGTTTCTCTCTAATAACTTTGAGAGAAACTAACGACGAGAAATTGATTTCTTTGTGAAATTTTAATGTACAATGGCATTTTTCGAACATTCATACGGTCATAATTATTTTGTGCCTGAGTATATTTAAGTTCTTAATGAAAGAAATACTTTTCTCATATTTATTACGTAAAAAAGTTCAGATAGCCCAGAGTTACCGTTTCGGAGATATTTGCATTTAAATTGTTTAGTGCGTTAACTCAGGCAAGCAAATAATATTTTCTTACTTCTTACCAACTAACTTTTACATGATAATTAATGTTCTAGTGCTGGTAATTGGGAATAATAAATACAATAATTGGATTGTTCTTTAACTTACTTTAATTAAAATAACTTTGACCCTAGCAAATATCGTGTCGAAAGAAAACAACAGCAATGAAAACACAAACTTACGATAAACTCAAAAACTCAAACATTTTCTGTTCCATAGCAACTGCATCTCTAAATTTTATTTGTTTTCTCATAGGTTACTTTAAGAAAAAAATTTTGATTGGAAATTAATAGTAATTGGGCAAGGTGCACTAAACAATTTAAACCTCAACTTAGTATATCTTTTTACGTTATAAATATGAGAAAAGTAAAATTTTTATTAAAAACTTAAATATACTGGGGCACAAAAAAGTTATGACCTAATGAATGTGTGGAAAATGCCGCAAACAACTCTCCTACATTGTACATTAAAATTTGAAAAAAAATCAATTTCTCGTCCTAAAAAACCATAATTGGCAAATTTTGTTCAGAAAAAGTTTTACTTACCTTAAAAACTTAGAATCCCCGAAAAAATCACAGAAATAACGTACCTACAGAGTGGTAAAAAATAAGAATTTGTGCTCCGTGTATAACCGGAGTCCACTGAATATTATATATCTTTTTGACAGGTCGCTGGTTTGGCACGAAGAGTTGAGCGAGTAGAGGAATTAGCCAAAAAACTGAGCGGAGCAAAAGGAAAACTTTACGCTTTTAAATGCGACATGACAAAAGATGAAGATATCATTTCTGCTTTCAAGCAAATTGTTAGCAAACTAGGAAACATTTCTATTCTGGTCAATAACGCTGGCATGGTGAAAATAACTGGTTTAATAGATGGAGATATAGCCTCATGGAAGCAATCAATTGGTAAGAAAATATAATTTGCAGAACATAAACTTCTTTTTTATAAATAATTATTATACCAATTAGACATTTAAAATTTCCGGAAAAATTGAGTTCGGAAAAAAGTATGTATCAAAGATATTGCAAACTACAGATAGAAAAATGTACATTTCTAGCCTACGCAAGGCATACAAACAGTCTTTCCCACCTCTTTCGGTTATTATTGCAGCATAGCCAGATTAACATATTTATCCCAAAGGTATCTGGCAAAATCCCAATAAAAAATTTTGACAATTAGAATGAATTGCTAATCTCGTATATATCTCGATTAATTATATACTTTGTTTGATTTGTGTTTTTGGTGATGGTTATTATTGGTGAAAAATCACACTCACATTCCAAAATGTATTTATATTTGAAAATCTCAGAAATTATATTTTCCTATTTTAATTTTAGACACAAATATTTTGGGTCTTTGCATTGCTACAAGAGAGGCAGTCCAAAACATGAAAGCCAATGCAACACAAGGCCATATTATTCACATTAATAGCGTAGCTGGTCATAAAGTATTCGATTTTCCCGGATTCAACGTTTATGGAGCAACAAAATATGCTGTCACTAATTTAGCTGAAACTTTAAGATTGGATATTAATAGAGAAAAGCTGCAAATTAAAGTTACCGTAAGTGTTAAAGTAAAGAAGCTAAATGCGAGGCGGAAATATTCAAAATAATTATTATTTAACAGTTTTTTATAAATTATATGTGGTTTATTAAGTTTTGAAACATAAGATTAAAAATGAAATTGAGAAAAATGCAAGAATCTACATTTCAAATAAATTTTATAATTATTTTCTATTTAGCATTAAAAATTAGGGTAAGTTTGTGTAAGATTGTCTATTCCGAAAATTTTTAGTTGTCTAAATATTGAAAAATTTAATATTTTTATATGGCGATTTTGCTGAGGATTTTAAGTACAGTTGGTTATGAAGAAGATCAGTTAGTCCTAGTTGGCTTTTAAAAACAGTCAAATCCTAAATGAATAAATGTATCACATGTTCTTCATATTATTTTATGGGTATCATTTAACTGGTTAGCAAAATATTCTTATTTTTACCAACAGAAAAATGTAATCGGTCAGCCAAAATGGCTAGTTGGTCAGCAACTAATGGACAGCAAACATTTCTGAATCGGTCAGTAATTAATGTCATACTAGAGTGCTCTAAATTATTTTGGTACGCAAATTAAATATATAAGCGCTATGAGCAATCCGCTTTTAATCAGATGTTGGTAAGCAATCAGCGGGTAAGCAAAATATTTAATCTTGGTCATCAAAAAAACAAATTAGCACTCAAACGTGAAATAGTGCCAGTGCCCTGGGAAAACAAGTGAAAACCCGCCCCCGCCACACCTTTTGTTGCCGATTTTCTTCTGTATTCGGCAAAAGAAAACACAACATAAATTGACAGTGCCCTGGGAAAACAACAAAACCCGCCCCCGCCACCCTTCGGGCCTTTACTGCTACACCGAATGAAAACACACGCACGCAATTAGCTACTCGTATCACGCGACTGCTTTCGCTCCGCCCACAATAACGAACTTTGCCGATTATTCGAAACAAACGCAATCCAATGATTTATATTGATAACCATTCTTTTAATATGTAAACCTATGCAGTAAACTGCTTCTAGACATGTTTTTTCTACTGGCCAATTGTAAAATCTTGCTGACCAAGTAATCATCTCGCAGCTCGACTGTTAATTAAGCGAACACATGATGTTACAAGAGGACTGATATCGGTTAAATTGTTGATAATTTATAGCATTTTTTGCAGAACAAGTGTTGCAGCCCGATTTTTATTTATTGCAAGCAAAATCTTTTTATGCTGATCAAATGATTTAAAGACTATTTTTTGCTGCGAACCAATTTTAATAACGACAAACCATTTAATTACTTCTCTTATTTTATCACAACAATAAACAAGTTTAAACAATCTTCGTTCGTTTAATTTAAGCGCCCCGAAATGATTCTCAACAGTTTGACAGCATTTGGTGTTTTTCAACTTATAGCCAACTAGGAGTAACTGAACTTAAAATCCGGAGCAAAATGGCCATATAAAAATGTTAAATTGGCAATATTTCGAAAACTACAAATTTTCGGAATAAACAACTTTATACAAACTTAACCTTATTTAATGCTAAATAATTATACAATTTAGGGGTTGCCATTTGAAGATGTTTAATTTTTAATTTAATTATTATTATTATTTTATTATTCTTATTGTTTGAACACCCTGTATTAATAGTTATCAAAATATTATAAGAAATCTATTAAAGCAGGTCCTTTTCAACAATAAAGGTTCCTAAAAGTAAAAATTAAACAAAAGTCATTCTAGACATAAAACCTCAAATACTTAGAGTGCGGCATAGAATATGATCTGCCTAGAATCTTGCGTATTTTAATAATATATAAGGTGTTCGATGTAAAATAGGCAAGTTGACTCCGGCTTCCGGTATAACCGGAAGCTAATTACCATATTGTAAATATTTTAGTCGTTGTCCCTGCAACATCAGCACTTGACTTGACAATATGGACACTATGTCCAATTTTAAAAATTTTCCTATGTATTGTTTTCCGTATATACCGGGCGTTTCAGGAGGAACGCTCACCCCTATAACTTTTTTATTGTTTAAATTACAGAAATAAAATTTATTATTATATATTATTTTGAATTTTATGACATGACGGACTCCATTTTGTCACGGTTTAACCGGAAATGACCGCAACTTTGCATTTCTAAATAGAACACCAAGTATACTTTTGGTTATGTCGATTCAGAATACCATTCCAAATTCAACCACGCCCCATACGTCACTTTTTAACACTTTCAATAATTTTTTTTCAATTTTTATCTAGATTGCTATGAACCCTAAAATGATTTACTTCTAAGTTCGTGCCCACAACGGCGCTGCGACCCTCGCTCATCGCCTTATCCCATAGCACGGCACAGCCCTCGCTTGAGCTTCGCAACTAGTCCCTCGACATCGAGAAATAAACATGGACTGTGCGTTGTAATCTTTCAAACCCGATGAAAAAGATATAATTTTAGACTCTAATATAACAAAGTGGTATTACTTTAGGGTAAATTACGTTGAGCATTTGACGTAAAATTAGGAAATCAATTTATATACAGGACGTCACATGAAAAAAAAAAACCTTTAAACCGGGTCGGATTTATCACTAGGAGCTAGCCTGGGGCCTCGTATTAAAAGGGGTTTCGAAAAGAACCAAAAAGTAACAAAGTTTAAAATAAAAAATACGATTTTAAATTGACAAATTACGCACAGTCCATGTTTATATCTCGATGTCGAGAGACAAACTGATCGACAGGCAAGGCAATGAGCGAAGGTCGGAGCACCATTGTGGACACTACTGTGCGATGCTATGGTACCATGCTAGAAGTGAGGGCGAGGGTCGGCGCTCCGTAGAGGACATACACTAAGCCAAATTCTTGATAAAATTTTCATTTTTAATTTAATTTTTAAGAAGGCATTTTCCCAGAAAATGTAATTTTTTGAAATGCAATCATATTGGCTCACTTGGGCGAAAAGATAGAACGTTTTTTTTCCAACAATTTGATATTACACCCCCTTATGTCAAGTTAAAAAAAGAAAAGATAATTTAATTAAAAACGTGACAAGAACTGCCAACGGCTTTGCATTTATCAAGGTACCCATGACACCATAATGCTAACGCACAAATTTAAAATCCGCCATAATTTGTCTTAAACCATTAAAGGAGTTCATAGCAATCTATATTAAAAAATTAAAATAAAAATAAAAATGATTTAAAGTGTTAAAAAGAAAAATCCAAAGTTGAGGTAATTTCCGGTTAAACAGGAACGGCAAATTGTCATGTCATAACATGCAAAATAATATCATACGAACAAACCAGAACAAATCCACTAAATTGTATTTCTGTAATTCAAACAATAGAGAAGTTATAGGGGTGAGCGTTCCTCCTGAAACACCCGGTAGATCAAATTGGTTTTTAGTTGGACACCCTGTATTTATATTTATAATCTTAAGAATGAATAATTGTCAGCACGTTTACAACGTTACAACGTTACAATTTATTTTCTAGAGTGTAAGTCCAGGATATGTAAAAACTGAGTTCCAAGCGGCGGCAGGTATTCCAGATATGGCACTAGCAAACGTTCCACCGCTCTTTGCTCCTGATGTATCTGATGCAGTTGTTTTTGCACTTTCAACTCCACTACATGTAAATGTACGTATAAATTTCCGTAAAATTAAACATCTTTAGTAAAAACAACATGTAACATTTTATGGTGCCAACCATACAATATAAATTAACATTTATTTTAGTGTTGTGATCGCTCGAGCGAAAAACCGCTCGAGTTATAAATTCAAGCGAAAATCGTCGCTTGTTACTTTTTATCTTTCACTCGATACCCGAGCTTCGCTTGACGCCGACCGACATGTGCTGCTTGTACTCCGGCAGGCCGTTACCAAAATGTCCTGTTATCGCGATTTCATCTAGTCAAAAGAAATATTACACATTTCATTGCACCATGTTTTTGCACAAATTTTAGGAATTTTCCAATCTATTTGGCAACGTTGCAAAAATGTGTACAAATAATTACGGTGTTATGTACAGAATTTTACGGTGAATTCAAATATGTAAAAATATACATGGTGTCCAATTTAAAAAATATGAAATCACACACCGCCCTTTTGGAGCACCCTATATGGTCGAAAATAATTTTAAAAGCTGCACCTCTTAACGCTTAATAACTTTCGTGAAAAAAGTTTTCCGCTATCCCTAGCGGTAAAAGAGATATTGAGCTTTGTCGCACTAATTGGCCACCCTGTATATAAATCATCTCCATAATAAAGATATACTGGGTGAAAGTCAAAGTCGCTCAGCCGAAAGTGATTCAAATTTCACAAAGTAGTTCGTATCTTAATAAAACAGAATACGAACAAACGAGTTTGAAATCGGTACAGAGACTGATATATCCTACCAATAGAAACAACTTTTCTTAACAGTGGCACCATTCAATTTGAATTAGCACTTTGATATCTACAGGGTGTTACAAATTCGGCCTTTGGAAATGGTAAGAGATAATATGCCGTGAAAAAAATCAAAACTAAATACAGGAGCTTTCAAAATATTCGGAAGAATCTAAAATTTTGCTTTTCGGTTTTTAGTCCTTCCTGACTTTGTTCGAAGAGATGTCTTACAATAAATTGCACTTCCTCATTGCTACTTTTTATTCTCCACAAGATGGCATTATCAGATCTATCAGGCGACGTTCCGTCTTTGGGTTACTATCATCAACTTAATGTTGTGCCCTTATCTTTTTGTTTAAATTATACAAGAGGACTAAAATCTACGTTCAGTGGTAGACAACACTTGCCGGTTTTCTGACGTTTTGTTCCTTAAATTGACCATCTTCATTAAATTACCCCTAGTACGTTCGTGTAATTAACTTTTTTTAAACACGGTAAATTTGTGTAAAACTATTTTCAAATATTCGATATATTCTTTGTTGGTATATTATTGGGTCCATAATTATGCAACTTTGCCCTAATATAACCGACTTCGCATCTGCTCCGTTTCCGAAATCCCAATGATGAAAGCCGAATTTGTAACACCCTGTATAGCCCTGGCAATATCTGTTTCGCATTATTTATTTATTCATTATTTTATAAGGGATATTCAGAAGTTTAGGAAATCTAGTATACATATATTCTATTACATTTTGTAGATTAACGAAATCAAACAAGTTATAAAAAGAACAATTTTTCTTTGTAGATAAATGAAATCATCCTGCAAGCTGTTGGCAGTTAAGGTCCCATTTTATAAATTCTAGCAACAACTATTTTACTTCAGGAACAACAGCAGCTACAGCTAATAAATTATAATGTTTACAATAACTGTGTTTGTTCTTAATGAAAATGTTTACCATGATTAATAATTTTTGTATTTGTCGTCATGTTTTAATAAAAATTGATAGAAAATATTTAAACCAATGGAAATTTATTTATTCGTATATGCGCGAATTTGAGATATACGAAGTAGTTGTGCTACTAATAAAATATTTTTAATGGAAAGAAATAAACAAGTCAGGTTAGAATTTGCACATGAATATTTAAATCGGAATATTTTCTGACGAGAAAACTTTTCAATCGTGTAACAATGGAAGAATTCGAGTGTATAGGCCCTCTGGCATGCGGTATGATGATACAATCACAAAACAAACCAAAGCGGGCGTTTCTCTATAAATGTCTGCGGTTGGATTAGCGCTAGAGGTCTAGGAATTTGCCAAATCGTGGAAGGAAGACTAACTGCACCTGCATACGTTAATATCCTAAATGAAGTGATGATACCATCGATAAACGCTGTATATTGTCAAAATTTTACATTTCAACATGATAATGCTCCAATACACACAGCACGCATTGTGCAAAATTTTCTCCTAGAAAATAATATAGCAGTTCTTCCCTGGCCTTCGAAGAGTCCTGATTTGAACCCGATCGAAAACATTTGGGGTAAAATGTTGAAATCAATGTATAAACATGATTTTCAGTCACTAAACAGAGATGAATTACGCTACAGGATAAATGAAGCATGGTATGAAGTAACAAACGAATTATGCAGAAACCTAGTTTTAAGTATGCCGCAAAGGCTTCAAGAAGTAATAAACAGGAACGGTTCTATGACTAAATATTAAAAATGTTTTGTTGCTTCGACAAATTTTGCGTTTGTATTTTTGTAACCTTCTATTAAATTTCTTTTATTATTTAGTTTCGTTTTCATTTTTAAGCGACGTTATATATACCTACTTTAAATAAGGTATTAGACTTTTTCTTAATAAAAATGCCCAATATATTTACTGCTGCTCAAGTTTATAAAAGAAATAAGATATTTTGATGACACCTCGTATCGAAAAATATAAAACGTTAAATTATGTAACCTACAGGTCGACAACTTTATCTATAGCTACAAAAGGAATGCAGGCAAAAAAATTTCTTGGGTTAACAATGTTGTCACATCTATTAAATTTTAATTTAATAACATGTTACCAAGTAAACCCTAAAATTAAATTTACCCATTTAAAATAAATTGTCATAAGTATATAAGAAACTAATATTCTATTATAGTTTCAATGTTCTTAAAACTTTCTTTTCATACTATTTATTTTAATATTTAAATGCAAAATTAAATATTTTTTTATTAAAGTACTTCTAATCTAAAAATAAGGCAACATGGCGCAATATCAACGGTAACCATGGGTTACCGGTGGCTAGAGCTAATTTGATAGGTGATAATATCCCAGACAGAGCATGACAACACACGGCTGGTGACACGCCCAATTTACCTGCGCTGTTCTTGGGCGATATCCGATATGCTCATGCAGTTGCGTAGTGATACGAAGGGCTAGAGATATTATATTGTGTTATAGTTTATGTTATTATTTTATTGTGTTTTTTAAAAAGTGTTCGTTGTTTTAAAACTGTAATGATGAATAAATATACCCGTGGTAAAACCCTTCATAGTCAAACCCGTGAGGTGATTGCCAACGTGTATAGGGTGTGTGAAGATGAATCACAAACTAATACATTAAAATTACCACTTAAGCGAAAGCTAGAAAGGGTCGCAATGTATACGGGAGTAAGCGTGGGTGCAGTAAAAAACATTCACAAAGAAGATACTGAAAGAAAAGAAAATAACCCTGATCAATTGTTGTCATCTCCTGGCAAAAAAAGGGCCCGTCTCTCTGCTGTCGAAAAAATCGAAGGCTTCGACTTTGGCATTGTTAGGAGAATAATACAAAAGTTTTATTTGGAACTAAAAATGGTTCCAACCTTAAAAAAGTTGCTACAACAGCTGAGAAGTGACATAAACGTTCCGTTTTCCCGTAAAACTTTGAGGCTCTGACATTAATACGACCAAAGCTGAAAAATCGTCATTAATCGATTAACCATGTAGCTGTTTTTTCCATGTTGAAAGAATGGCATCTTGTAAAACGTAATTATTTAAACCTTCATAAAAATAATTACCTATCTACAAGAATTTCCTAGTTTTATTACATTATTAAAATAATATTAGCACGCCCATGGGTCGGCCATGTTTTAACAGATATTGCTTTCCCCTTACTGATACCCCGTAGCTATAGACTCGCGTGTCGAACTGTAGGTTACTTCCTAAAAGTTATGTGTTTTTACCTTTAGAGCTGTCGAACACCTTTTATAGTCTATGAGATATGTATATCCGTTCCCAGTTTTGTGATTTTGTTGTCCTAGTTTTTTATCGGCACGATAGTACCTACTAGTTTCATGGAGTATCATTTTCGATTGATCAGTCAGAACTGTCAATGATCAAAAACACTAATTGGAAATAAATCCGAAATAACCGGTACAAACCACCAGAAATAAAATTATGATATGGTATCGAAAGCCTTGGATAAATGTAACAACACCATATCCGACCACATTCTAGAATCTAAGGCTCCCTCAATATCAACTAAGACACTAGATAATATAATAGATCTATTTCTAAAATCAGAGTTAACTTCTGGAATTATTTTTAAATTTGCCCTAGCTCGTTGATTTGATTTATTTTAGCATTTTGGTCAATGTTGGACAGTGCGGGCGGAACACTTATCAGGCCGATATCGGACTGCATCTCAGGCGTGAGCAATATTAGGTATAAAAATAAGTAAGGCATAGAAATAAGTAAACCTAGAATGACCACCAATCGGATGGGATGCTAACCCTGACGCGGCTCCACCTGAAACAGATGATGGGTCTAAATGAGAAAAATATTAATTGTAAATATTCTTTTCCACAAGTGTGTTGTTACTTATTTCCATGGTCTACTAATAGGCCACTACCATCTGCGAAAACACTTTCAACGGATCCGTTGAATGCAGCCTCTGCAGCGAAGAGGATGAAACCGCTTCACACATAATATGCCGCTGCGTAGCGCTATCTCGTAGAAGACAAAATATCTTCGGGAGCATATAACGTGGTGATAACCTCCCACATGGCATGCTTGGTAGAAGGTTACTGGACCTCATAGAAGGAACAATCATCATCTATCAAGATCGGGGTACACAATAAGCTGGTAGGCTGCAGTGATAGAAGTTCGGGCTTTTAAACCGACCCCCGCCTTTAACCGACAAACCAACCATGACCACCAAGCCAAAAAATGGAATATCGTTACATGCCGTCAAAGGCTGTTTAAGGATCCTAGACGTGACGACCTGCAGAAAATGAAGAGGAATTATTTTACATTGTATTGGTCAGAAGAATTTCTAACTGTCGGTGACGTGGTCTGGTGAAAATCGCCAGTATCTACCCATAAATGAAGCCCACAGTGTTAAAAGGCAGGGAACAGTATATGTTTATTTAGTATATGGTATACCTAAGTTAAATTACGGACGTACCTCCAAGAGTGTGGAAAACGCCCGTTTTAGTATGCAACGTTTATAATGTTGGATAATGTAAGGACCAAGGAAAAGCGTTTAATATTTTAGCATTTACGATGGTGGTGGTGGTGGTTAGAAATTGCCAGTAGATTTGAGGTTGTCAGTACCCATATTTATATTGAACTCCCTCGTATTATGGAAAATGTTATTAACATAATATATAAATCAAATCGATTAAATTTATCATTATAGAGTGGGTATAAATAATGTCTGACATTTTACATTTATAATAACCGGTCACATAATAATTGTAGTTCAAGTAGTGCAGGTAAGCAATTAAAAAGTTTAAAATGGTAGGCTCTCTGGATAGATTTGTTGGAAAAGTCGCTGTAGTGACGGGTGCCTCTGCTGGTATTGGCGAAGCCATTGTCGAGGACTTAGTCAAAAAGGGCATTATCGTAAGTACCGGTCAAAAAATACTTTTTGATCAAACTTTCATATTTATTTGTATCCATATGTAATATTATTTTCATTTTGCATAAATATACTTTAGGTATTTAAAATACCCTTTAAATCTCTATTTTCAGGGGAAAAAGTGGTACTTTAAATCCCTAGGGATTTTTGTACTTTAGGGATTTAAAATACCCTTTAAATCCCTATTTTCAGGGAAAAAAGTATTACTTTAAATCCCTAGGGATTTAAAGTAAAATTCTTTGCAAAAAAATATAAATTTCGAAATTTATTTTCAATAATTTTATTAGAAAATATAACATGACATGGATGCAAGAAAAGTGTAACGTGTTTAGAAATATATTAAACTATAAAAAATAATTTCTATTGCAATTGTGGCCTTTATCATCGAATATACACTCCACAGTGACGGTGCTTTAAGCTTTTTTGACTTTTCTAAGAAATATGCAAATAGTACCTTTTCTTCTGTAAATTCTTCTACGTTCCGTTCTTTGCACCATTTCATAAACTCAGATAACTGTTTTTTATATTGTTCTCCAGATTTTCTTGGTAATAATTGGCCTACAGCTAGCGTGTTTGACTAATATTTATCGAGTGACTTTTGTTTTACTTAGTTACTTGTCATAACTTGTCATTTGGTCGTTGATATGGTCAGCCGCTTCGATGATGGCATTTAATTTTTTTTAACGTTTTACCTATCCTAAAGTACATAAAATAGTATATACACCTCAGGACCACTCCTCCCGTTGGTCGGGCTATAAACTTTTTGTCTCGGGATTTAAAATACTACTTTAGTACCTAGGTGTATAATGTACTATTATTCTATTTGTATGGGTATATAAAAAACGAGAATAATGCGAACTATGTTACCACGAGAATCTTGGATGTAACGAAGTTTCTGCCAGACGAAGTGCTGCATGGCAAACCGGTGAAAAATTTCTACGGGCCGACGAGGCGGTTGGAGCAGACCACGTATTATTATGATTATGTCGTTCAGACTGTAAACTAAATTAATCTTTTTTTAGTGCATTTTGTATACGGGGTGTCCGGCACACATAAGGCTATAAAGTTATATAATCAGTCGCGTAGCCAGGGTTTGGGGCCAGGGGGGACGGTGCAAAGTTCTTCGGGGGTGCCTATATTTTTAAATATGCATTTTGTCATATTAAGTGTCTTTTCAGTATTTAACAAGAACTTTTTTTATTTCTCAAAGGGGGGGGGGGGTGTGACCACCCCCGTGTTAGTACATCACTGTATACAGAGAATCCATTTAGTGTGTAATTCTTCGACATTTCATATAATATCATTGAGAGAGGAAAACTTTAAATAAAAAAAAATAAGGGGACTATTGAAGATGTATATTTTTAAATTACAGTGTGTTTTACAAAAGCGGGGCCACTAATATTTAGGATATTTTTCCATGGAACACCCTATACTTTTTACTCGATATTAGTGTCCCTCATTATTACTTTTGGAATCCAAATTATTCTCTTTGAATCTGTTGCAGTGTGGCCAAGATATTAATAATTTTCGTATTTTTATTGCTTTTGTGCGGTCGCGATAATATGCTGGAGATTCTTTGTTGATTATAATTTGATCAGCAAATTTTACAGGCATTTACATCTAGGTTATATGAGGACTATTTATAAAATTTTACAAAATTTCTTTCTACAGGATGATTTAATTTTGCTGCCAAATCTCGGAAAGTTTGTATTAAATTTATCAATAATTGAAACGCCTCCTTGTACCTCTAAAATATTTTTTATTATTGTCTGCAGCAAGATATGGATAATGGATAGTTTGTATACTATCCAGCTAGTCTATAAACTAGCCAAATAAACACTTTAACCGTAACATATACAGGGTGTCCGCTAATTAATGGTACATGGAAAACCCACAGACTTCTTACGTAAAATTATTAGGATTTAATTATACTTACCTATATCCGAAAGTTAATATTAACTGAGATACATGGTGTTAAAATTAAAACTTCATTTTTGTTTTTCTCTAATAACTTTGAGAGAAACTAACGTTTTTTTTACAAAAATTGGAAATTATGTTTTTTTTAGGACGAGAAATTGATTGTGCCTCAGTATATCTAAGTTTTTAATGAAAATAATACTTTTCTCATATTTATTACGTAAAATGTTCAGGTCGCCCAGAGTTACCGTTTCGGAGTTTTGTTTAGTTTTTGTTTTTTTTTTAGTGCGTTAGCTCAGGCAAGCAAATGATATTTTATTACTTCTTACCAATTCACTTTTACATGATAATTAATGTTCTAGTAATGGTAATTGGGAATAATAAATACAACAATTATATTGTTCTTTAACTTACTTTAATTAAAATAACTTTGACCCTAGAAATTATCGTGTCGAAAGAAAACAACAGCAATGAAAATACAAACTTACGATAAGCTCAAAAATTAAACATTTTCTGTTCCATAGCAACTGCATCTCTAAATTTTATTTGGTTTCTCATAGGTCACTTTAAGAAAAAAATTGTGATTGCAAATTAATAGTAATTGGGCAGGGTGCACTAAACAATTTAAATGCAAATATCTCCGAAACAGTAACTCTGGGCGACCTCAACTTAGTATACCTTTTTTACGTAATAAATATGAGAAAAGTATTATTTTTATTAAAAACTTAAATACACTGAGGCACAAAAAAATATGACCTAATGAATGTGTAAATAATGCCGCAATCGCCACCCTACATTGTACATTAAAATTTCATAAAAAAAATCAATTTCTCGTCCTAAAAAACCATAATTAGCAAATTTTGTAAAAGAACGTTGGTTTCCTGTAAAGTTATTAGAGAAAAACAAAAATGAAGTTTTAACTTTAACACCTTGTCAATTAATATCAACTTTCGCAAATAGGTAAGTATAATTAAACCCTAATATATATTGTACGTAAGGAGTCTGTGGGTTTTCCATGTACCATTAATTAGAAGACACCCTGTATATTGCAGAACATTCATTACGTAACAGTCCTCCAATGTGTGATATTAGACTCCTAGTGATAAAGTAGACAATGCGTAAGTAGGTTAATAGCAATATAGGAGTAGAAGAACATTCTTAATAAATATTTATTTTTCACTTAAATATACAGCGTGTGTAAAACTATTTTCATCATATGGAGAACTTTTTTCTGTGATTTTAGGAAAAACACGATACTTTATAAAAAGTTTTACTTACCTTAAAAACTTCTAATCCCCGAAAAAATCACAGAAATAACGTAGAGTGATAAAAAAATAAGAAAATGTACTACGTGTATAACCGGATTCCACTGAATTTTATATATCTTTTTGACAGGTCGCTGGTTTGGCACGAAGAGTTCAGCGAGTAGAGGAATTAGCCAAAAAACTGAGCGGAGCAGAAGGAAAACTTTACGCTTTTAAATGCGATATGACAAAAGATGAAGATATCGTCTCTGCTTTCAAGCAAATTGTTAGCAAACTAGGAAACGTTTCTATTCTGGTCAATAACGCTGGCATGATGAAGTACACTGATTTAATAAATGGAGATACAGCCTCATGGAAGCAATCAATTGGTAAGAAAATATAATTTGCAGAACATAAACTTCTTTTTTATAAATCATTATTATACCAATTAGAGATTTAAAATTTCCGGAAAAAAAGTATGTATAAGATATTATAAACTACAGATAGAAAAATGTACATTTGTAGCTTACGCAACGAATACAAACACTCTTTCCCACCTCTTTCGGTCATTATTGCAGCATAGCCAGAATGAAATATTTATCGCAAAATTCCAATTAAAAATTTTGGCAATTATATCTGGTTTTAAAATTCATCCGCAATTGCTCTTAAAGTAAATTTATTTCCCAATAATTTTACTATAAACTGTGAAAAGGCGATGAGAGATTCTTTAAAAAAATATTATTATACTTAAAGGTATCAAACGAATTTTGAACTAATCCACTGCGCTACGATTGGGACCCAAAACATGATTGAATTACTAATCTCGTATACATTGCTACGTTTGCGCTTTGATCTAACGGATTGATTATATATTTTGGTTGATTTGTGTTTTTTGGTGATTATTGGTGGAAAATCGTCTTTTTTATAAACAATCATGGTGCATCATGTGTAGTTTGTAAAAGAGTGGATCAGTTAAATAAAGATTTATCTTTTCATCCGTAAGTATAGTTATGTTTCCTATTTAACCATCTGATATAACCAGACTTCAACATTCTTGCCATTCAGCCAACGAACATGTAATTCTCGCTTCCACCCATTACTGATTTTCAATAACATTTCAAACAATCACAGCTTCACTTTCCAAGAGTTTTATGAATGGATTATTGTATTGCCAAACCGAAAACTTTCTTATTAGTAGAAAATTTTGCCGATAAAATGTTCTGTCTTATGGTATTATACAGTGTGTCCCATCGGGAACCGCCGCGATCGATATGTCGGCGTCAATTAGTGAAATCCGTCATTCCTTGAAATGCCTAGTAATATCACGGCAAATAGTGTAACTCTAACGTTTGATACACCGTTTGGCTAAGAGTATCAGGCATTCCCTGTAATGACGGAATTTTTTCAGGTAAACGCTGTACTTAACTAAATGATTTAAGTTCTCCTGTTTGCCGGTTTTAGTCGAACGCTGATGTAATTGTTGCTAACATCTGTGTAGGGATTTTTTTTTTGAAATTGAAATGTCGAAGCATTCAGAATTATTTTATAAGAAATTAGATGACTATTACTCCAAAGTAAAAAAAAAAAAACCTTGGATTTCAAACATAACCTCAAACTACTTCAACCTACAAAATCACTTGAAACTCGTACACTGTTGTCACGTTTAACACGGTTTTATAATTCGTATGCTTGGGGAATTTTATTGTGTGCCTTTTTATTGGTTTTTATTAACCGACTTCAAAAAAGGAGGAATTCTCAATTCGGTTGTATTTTTTTTATGTTGTGACTCAGAACTCCGCCATTTATCAACCAATTTAGATTTTTTTTTTGTTGGAGAGGGAATATTTTCAATTAGGTCTCAAAAAATTACGGTTTTTTTAAATATAAGAAAAAAATGTCATTTTAATGGTATTTAGTTGCGCAATTTTTGCGTTTTATGATTTGTTGTCTTGGAATGGAAGGGATGAAAAAGTGAGAGGAAGGGGTGAAAGAGGCAAAAGAATAAAAAAATAAACCGATTTGGATATTTCTTTTTTATTGACAAGGGGGATATTATCAAGGCGGTTCTATGGAAATTAAAAAAAAATCTAGTGGAAACCAAAGAGGCATTTCTTCAAGTAGGTGACGTTCCTGAAAAGTTTGTATCAGTACGAGAAGCTGTGCAGTCGCTTTCACTTTCCGGAGATCAAGGATAATTTGATCAAGGATAATTTAAGTGTTCATGTAAACTAGCGAAAAACAATGTTTGTCAAACAGATACGTTTGTGTAAAAAAAAAAGTTTTTTGTAATTCAAGGTGTCATAAAAGCGCACCTTGCGCCAATAAATAATAAACCATATTATCAGTTATTTCCTTTTATAGATTCTTGTATCTAGCTATTATGTTGTTTCGTTGCTATTCGTTCTATGAATTTTTTTTATAGTGAGTTATAGATAATAAATATGAGTTTATGATTTAAATTTAATACTTAATACCTACATACATCATATTTCAAGACATCCAATTTTAAGGAAATCCCTGATAATAATCAGTTATTTACAAACCTTTTAATGTAAAATACCTTATTTTCATGCACTACTGACAACACTGTCCTAATTACAATGATTGACTAAAACCGGCAAACAGGGTAACTTAAATCATTTAGTTAAGTACAACGTTTGACTGAAAGAATTCCGTCATTCCAGGGAATGCCTGATACTCTTAGGCAAATGGTGTACCAAACGTAGAGTTACACTATTTGCCGGCAATACGTGAAATGACTAGGCATTTCAGGGAATGATGGATTTCACTAATTGACGCCGACAGATATAATATGGAAAACTATACTTAGGAAATTTTTGAAAATTAACTATTTTTCAATGCCGTCATAGCCAACCAGGACTAACTGAACTTATTATCCGCAGCAAAATGGTCATATAAAAATATATATATATATACATTGTGACCACTTAAGTTCGCACCATATGGAAAAGTTTTTTATTATTAATTTTACGAAAAAAAAAATTTTTTTATAAAAAGTTCTGCTTGGTCCAAAACCTAAAATGCAACCATAAGATATCAAATTTTTGTAGTCGTATACAAGGTATATCAGAAAATATGAATCTGGCTTAAGAGTAAAGTACCTTTATTTTGGACATTATCGAAAACTTTAATCAGTTATCTCTTTATTCGTTAAACATTTGATAACATTTACGTCTCTTAACCTCTATGTTGCATTATTTTGATGATGCATTAAAATAATTGATAAATAACAAAATTATTTATTTCATAATAATTATGTATACAGTGCTAATAATGTTAATTGCGTAACAAGCGTGTAATGGTTCAATTCACTATTGCTTCAACGTATCCGCCTTCTCTTACACTACAGGTTTCCGTTCTAGAAGAAAATTCCCTCAATACATTTCTGATTATATTCGGAGTTATACCCTGAATTGTTTCCGTAATAATTGTTTCCAAATGTTCTACGTTTGTGAATGGCCTGTGTTGATATACCTGTTCTTTTAAGTAACCCCATGAAAAAATCTAGTGGGGTTAAATCTGGCGACCTAGCTGGCCAAAAAATATCGGAATATCTATGAATTAACCTTCCATCGACACACCATCGACAATTTTGCGAAGACACTGTTCCATTAGACGTAAATGTAGCTTCGTCAGATAAAATGATTTTCCTAGCCAAAAAAGGATCATCTGCTAGCTCTCCATGGATAAGAAAACAAAATTCTAGTCGTCTGTCGTAGTCTCCAGGTTTTAAAGTATGGATATATTGTGGTTTATATGGATGAAACTTGTTCTCTTTAAAAATTGATATTGTGGTTTGGCCAATTTTATCTGGAAGCGAAGATGCCCTTTTTCGCAAAGACAATTTAGGGATTTCCACTGCAGATAGCATTACATTCAACTTCATCTCTTCACTTGTAATGGTTTTTTTATGCTTGTTTCTGAATTTATTATTAACATCTCCACATAATTTGAATTTTTCCATAATTTTCATTACTGATGTATATTTTTCTCTGGATGTCTGTTGTTGAATATTTCAGCTGCTTCACGATAAGTTATATAATTATCACCAACGATTAACACAATTTCTAATTTTTCTTCCACACTAAATATCACCAAACAAATTTTATTTGACGTTCACTGTCAAACAATTCTTGCTATCAAGAAATCATTTGTTTATCAGTGCATCCTAGATTTTACCTAACTACAGTTATATTTGCATTGTTATTGTAGTTAAAAAAGAAAAAAAATATTTTTTTTCTGATATACCTCGTATACGACTGGACTGGAAAAAATTAATATCTGATGGTTGCATTTTAGGTTTTGGACCAAGCAGAACTTTTTATAAAGAATAATTTTTTTTCGTAATTCGTAATAATAAAAAAGTTTTCCATATGGTGCCAACTTAAGTGGAACGCTGTATATATATTTTTGGACATATCTTCGAACAAAGTTAGGAAAAAATAAAAACCAAAACGCAATATTTTAGATTTTTACAAATATTTTGAAAGCCCCTGTAAATATTTTTAATTCATTATTAAATTAGCTCTAGGACTACTTCGTCCTACTGATGGAATGTCAGAAACTACCCACTCAAAAATTGGCTTGGGATTCGCCAATGCGTTATCTCATTCAATAAGGCCCATTCTTGACTTAGGCGGCGCTCTCAACCTTGTTTCGTCTTTGGTTCGATTATTCAGTACTGGAAATTACTTCTTGACAAGTTGGAATTATTTTCAATAGAAGTGAATCTACTAAATAAATTTTTGAAGTGTATCCTTTTGGGATTTGGTAAATCTCCCCAAAATTCTCTAAATTATTATACCGTTTCATTTTCTATTGAAATTCTATAATTTACTTTTAGATATTCGATCGGATCAGATCAGATTTGCATATGGTTTTCCCTAAATAGAAGAAGCGTAAACTTGACGACAGTTAAACCTATCCAGGAACCGGAGATTTGCCAAATCCCAAAAGGAGTCTCACATTTGGAAAATTTCAGAAATTATGTTTTTCTGTTTTAATTTTAGACACAAACGTTTTGGGTCTTTGCATTGCGACAAGAGAAGCAATTCAAAACATGAAAGCCAATGGAACACAAGGCCATATTGTTCATATTAATAGTGTAGCTGGTCATAAAGTGTTGGAATATCCCGGATTCAACGTTTATGGAGCAACAAAATATGCTGTCACTAATTTAGCTGAAACTTTAAGACTGGATATTAACAGAGAAAAGCTGCAAATTAAAGTTACCGTAAGTGTTATAGAATAGAAAATAAATAAATAAGACGAAGCGGAAATATTCAAAATAAATATTATATATCTAATAGAAGTGGCGTATATAGGAATTAGTTTGGGGGTTTGTTCGGGTTTGTTTGTTGTTGTTATGGAAAGTGACATAATTTCATTTCTTGATTCCATTAATTTATTAATTAAAAAAAGTTCAACCCTAAACTTCAGGTCCCTAAAAACATAATTATAATTAACCGCTTTTAGGATCAAACGAAAAAGTACGGAAATACTGATCAAAAAACAAAGTGGTGAATGCATCACTAGCTCGGACGTAATTATTAAAACTGACCAAAAAATATACTGAGCGTTTAGACAACAACGAACAAAACAATCATCTACTAAAAACAAACAACTAGTACAATCAAGATTTATATTTTTCCTAGCGAATTCATCTTCGAATAAATTGGTTAAAACATTACATCTTGGTGGAGGCCCTGGCCTCCTGGGCCCCACCCCTAAGTGCGCCACTGGCTAATAGGTTATACATATACGTAGTTTGTTAAAAAGTTCTTCAATTTGGGTTGGGTTGAAAAGTACATGTTTTAATAGATTTTTTATAATATTTTTAAACTATTAATACAGGATGTTGAAAAAATAAGATTATTAATGAAATTGAGAAAATTGCAACAAATCTACATTTCAAATATAAACGCTCAAATTTTATAACTATTTTCTATTTAGAACTAAAAATAAGGATAAGTTTGTATAAGGTTGTCTATTCCGAATATTTGTAGTTTTCGAAATATTGCAAATTCAAAACTTTTTTCACGAAAGTTGTTAAACGTAAGAGGTGCAACTTTTAAAATTATTTTCGACTATACGGGGTGCTCCAAAAGGGCGGTGTGATAAAAATTTAATATTTTTTAAATGGGACACTATGTATATTTTTACATATTTGAATTCACCGTAAAATTCTGTAGATAGCACCGTAATTATTTGTACACATTTTTGCAACGTTGCCAAATAGATTGGAAAATTCCTAAAATTTGTGTAAAAACATGGTTCAATGAAATGTGTAATATTTCTTAACTTATAATAATTTGAAATCAAATATTTTATGTCGGAAAGAGGAATGTTGACAGAAATCCCCTATGATAACACATATCAATATTTTTATACAGGGTATTTACTATGGATATGCCAACATTACGAACTTGAAACCTGAGTTTCGTAAGTTTTTTAAATGAAACACCCTGTATATGATTACTTTATCTTGTAGATATTTTAATCCTCTCTAATTTTTATTAAGGTCTTTCTATGCCTATCTCTACCAATCTTGGTGGTATTTCAATTTTTATTTAAACTCGAGCAAAAAAAGTGGATGTATATTGCCATTGTCCTTTTTCTAGTCACCTATGACAAAATAAAAACAAAATGTTGTAATTTAAAAAAAATATTATTATAAAAATTTTAACGATTCAAGCTTGTGGACAATTTCTAAAGTAAATTATTAGCTAATTATTTGTTCATATAGTGACCCCCACTAACTTGAACACCTAATTCAATACGTTTTTCAAAAGAATGAGTCATGTTTCTACACATTTGGAACTGTTTTCAAAGTATTGCCTAATTATTTGTTCATAGTGACCCCCATTAACTTTAACACATATTCAATACGTTTTTCAAAAGAATGTTTCTAGGCATTTGCCGAGTAATACTTTGAAAACAGTTGAAAATGTGTAGAAACATGACTCATACTTTTGAAAAACGTGTTGAATTATGTGTTCAAGGTAATGGGGGTTACTATATGAACAAATAATTAGGTAATAATTTACTTTAGAAATTGTCCACAAGCTTGAATCGCTAGAATATTTTTGCGTCGCATCCTCCCGTATGAATGAATAATTTTTTTTTTAAATTACAACATTTTGTTTTTATTTTGTCATAGGTGACTAGAAAAAGGACAATGGCAAAATTCATCCACTTTTTTTTGCTCGAGTTTAAATAAAAATTGAAATACCACCAAGATTGGTATAGATAGGCATAGAAAGACCTTAATAAAAATTAGAGAGGATTAAAATATCTACAAGATAAAGTAATCATATACAGGGTGTTTCATTTAAAAAACTTACGAAACTCAGGTTTCAAGTTCGTAATGTTGGCATATCCATAGAAAATACCCGGTATAAAAATATTGACATATCTTATCATAGGGGACTTCTGTCAACATTCCTCTTTCCGACATAAAATATTTGATTTCAAATTATTATAAGTTAAGAAATATTACACATTTCATTGAACCATGTTTTTGCACAAATGTTAGGAATTTTCCAATCTATTTGGCAACGTTGCAAAAATGTGTATAAATAATACGGTGCTATGTACAGAATTTTACGGTGAATTCAAATATGTAAAAATATACATAGTTTCCCATTTAAAAAATATGAAATTTTTATCAAACCGCCCGGTCGAAAATAATTTTAAAAGCTGCATCTCTTAACGCTGAATAACTTTCGTGGAAAAAGTTTTCCGCTATCCCTAGCGGTAAAAGAGATATTGAGCTTTGTCGCACTAATTGGCCACGCTATATGTGGTATAAGTTTTTAAAGGCGATTTTGCTGCGGATTTTAAGTTAACTTACTCCGTTTGCTATTACGGCTTTGAAATGTGTCACCTGTTCTTGATATTATTTTGTCATATTCTCCATAAATAATAAACACGTTTAAATAATATTTGTTTATATAATTTAGCGCCAAGACATGAATATTAATAGTGTTGTGATCGCTCGAGCGAAAAACCGCTTGAGTACTCGGTTACGGAAATAACCGACATCGTTCGATTATTAAAAAAACTGCTCTAGTTGTAAATTCATGCGAAAATCATCGCTTGTTACTTATTACCTTTCACTCGATACCCCAGATTCGCAACCCCCATGGCGTTTTAGAGTTAAAATCTCTGCTCCTGCGTTAACTAAAATAGTCACAGATGACCTTCGGAAACAGTGGCCAGTATACAGGATGTCCCATAACTAATGGTACACAGGAAAACTGCAGATTCCTTGTGTAAAAATACTGCGATTTGGCCATACTTAGTTTAGTTCAATAGCTTGTAATAACCGAGATACAGGGTGTCCAAGTAAAAATTTTATTTTCAATTTTCCTAAATAACTTATTTCTGAATCAATATTTTTGCACAAAATTTTGTGACTAGGGTTTTTTTGGGGAAAGGAATTTGAATTTATTAATAATTTTGATCTAGATTATAGGGGGCGCTCTCTGGGGTACTCTGGATACATAAAAAGAAATGTAACTTTTTTGTGCATTAGTATAATTATATTTTTATTAAAAATATCAGTTTTTCCGTCATTTTTAAGCAATCAAGGTATACTTTGTAAATGTCGCTCCGACTAACTGTTTTCGAGATATTTTCAATTACAATTTCTAATGCGCCCGTTTAAATTTTGATTTGTAAATGTGAAATTTGTCACCTTAGGCTTTGGTAAAAACAAATACAATGAAAGCACTTTGAAACCTCATTTCTGTCAAAGTTTATTTTCATTTGTTAGCATTGTGGGTGTTTTTAAGAAGTTTTTGAAGATACTGTTATCAAAAATTAAAATAAAAATGCCGGGACATAACTGTTTTCTAACGGAGAAATGCGAGACATTGTATGTTTATACGCACAAGAAAATTTTAACAGACATCAGCGGTATTTGGAAATGTATCCACATAGAAGGCAGCCAGATTTTAAAATTTTTAGAAGCCTATACGATAGACTGGGAGAAACAGGATACTCCACTATTACGTTTTGGACGCAAGGATCCTGTTTCTCCCAGTCTGTCGTATATGCTTCTAAAAATTTTAAAATCTGGCTGCCTTCTATTTGGATACATTTCCGAATACCGCCGATGTGCCCCGCGTCTGTTAAAATTTTCTTATGCGTATAAACATACCATGTCTTGCATTTCTCCGTTAGAAAACAGTTATGTCGCGGCATTTTTAGTTTTATTTTTCATAACAGTATCTTCAAAAACTCCTTAAAAACACCCACAATGCTGACAAATGAAAATAAACTTTGACAGAAATGAGGTTGAAAAGTGCTTTCATTGTATTTGTTTTTACCAAAGCCTACTGTGACAAATTTCACATTTACAAATCAAAATTTAACGGGCGTATTAGAAATTGTAATTGAAAATATCTCGAAAACGGTTAGTCGGAGCGACATTTACAAAGTATACCTTTAGTGCTTAAAAATGACGGAAAAACTGATATTTTAATATAATTATACTAATGCACAAAAAGTTACATTTCTTTTTATGTATCCAGAGTACCGCAGATCTAGATCAAAATTATTAACAAATTCAAATTCCTTTCCCCAAAAAAACTCTAGTCAGAAAATTTTCTGCAAAAATATTGATTCAGAAATAAGATATTTAGGAAAATTGAAAATTAAATTTTTACTTGGACACCCTGTATCTCGGTTATTACCAGCTATTGAACTAAACTAAGTATGGCCAAATCGCAGTATTTTTACCCAAGGAATCCGCAGTTTTCCTGTGTACCATTAGTTATGGGACACCCTGTATAATTCCGGATACGGTAAATATCGCTATATCTTTCGCCATGGTGCCAAATTTATTTATTCCCACGGGCTGTTTTGTACATTTGCCATTTTGGTAATTTAAAAAAAAGCGTGCCTCGTCCGTGCATGGTCGAAGCTTTGCATATTTCTTGTAAAATTGGTAGAATTCTCCTGTGACTGTGAAATTTTTAAGAACTTTGGTTTTAGTATCGGTTAATTTTATTAAAAGAGCCGAATTGAAATCTTACATATCTTTCTCGTTTCAAAAATGCGCGTAGTTTTACGTATTTTGATATATCAACACAGTTTTTAATAATTATGGTACTCTTCAGCATCGAGTACTGGGACCATAATGTGGAAGATAATTGAGGACTTTGCTGCAAGAAGGATGCAGATCCATTTTTGGTACTTGTTGGGAAATTGAAAAAAACCGTTTAGAAATTAACGTTTATATTTTAAACTGAAAAAGTAAACGCCAATCGATAATAAAGTGGTTTATTCAATATTTCAGACTATTTTGAACCTCACAATTCTTTGAGAAATGAGAAGAAAGTTATCAAAAAATTTGGAGCTGCATCTTTCTTCCACCAAACACGTAAAAAATATGTACTTACACATGTCATTGTCATTGTAAAAAAAAAACAAAGTTGAGAGTGAAAGCTTTTATATAAAATAGGTATCAAAAATCAAAAGAGTAGTACATAAACTACAAAAAACCTAAAACTAAAAAAAAATAGACTGGTTTTTATCAACAAACTAAAAGTGAATTGGAAAAAAAACGAAATAATGACCCGCTTTCATTCATCTGCCTGGTCATCATCATCCGTTCCAGACGTTTCGGGTCGCTGGGTCTCTGCCACTGCTTCACCTATAAGGCCGTTGTAGAAAGCCATTTGGTCCATTGGAAAGAATCGTGTTGCCAACTGCATTACATCCTGATACTTGGCTTTTTTTACAGGTATAGGACGGCCATAGACTGGGATATCAGAGGAATGTGAAAGATCGTTCCCAAGGTCTTTCAAGATTTTAAAGAATTGAAAAATGCGAAGGCCAGTAGATACACTAACTTTGATACCTTCCAAGTGTTCCTTGCTGTATTGAAAAATGCGGTATTTTCCCTTGTTACTAGTTGCTGCTGAGATATCTCTGCCACGAAAAGTTTGGGCAATGAGGTCTACACGTTTCCTTGATATACCATGAATTGAACCAAAAGCATGTCTACAAACTCGTACTGATAGTTGGCCCAGCCTTGCGACAAACTTGTGAGAACAAGTACGCCCTTGTCGTTGATTAGTTTTTTTTACGAATTCTTTGAATTGCGATAGTATGAATTAACCCTCCTAGATAAGTATTTTGCAAATTTCTGTCGCCTATTTTGTTAAACTTTTCTAGGATAGCGTTTCTTGTTTCTTCATCCACATTTTGAAAACATTTGTACTTACAGTTGCAGTTCGACCCAGCTGATCTCGGTCCCTTCTGTACTCCTTTCCAGTTTGTATACATTTTTCCTTCTGCAAGAGCTTTTTTATTCACATTTCTTCTCCAGGTGGCAGGATTGGCACTTTTTCTGTTTTTCGTTACAGGGGGCTCATTGTTGCCAAGAGGTTCAGTGGGCTGTTCTTCCAACGTTATACGTTTTTTTCGGACGCTTCTTCCTGGATGAAGGTCCTGCCACATCAACATCTGAACTTTCGTCAGCGCTTGAAGGCTCATATGGTGAATCACTAGCACTAAATGGCTCTGACTCCGTTTCGCTCATGATTAAAAAACGTCAACGGACAACGAAACCGTGTAAAAACTGTTAACAATAACACCTATACGGAAGCACTAATGCGACTAACGACTAGCAACGGGTCGAAACAAATCAAACCCTGGCGCAATGCCGGAAGAACATGACCTAGCATTCCACGAAACCAAACGAACACACACGATTGTTTGGTGCAATAGGGATGCAGCTCCGGAGCTGCACCTTTCTTGCACCAAACAACGGAGGAGGCAGATACATAAATGCGTGTTATTTCTTCATTTTTTATCGGAGCTGCATCGATTTTATACCAATCGATCCGCCAAATATTTTTGCATATATCGTATATTTCAACTCAAAATGACCCAAAACTGGAGCTGCATCCTTCTTGCAGCAAAGTCCTCAATTCTTCAAAAGAAACTAACAAAGTATTTTCAGAAAAAGAATTCACCTTGGCTTGCATTCTCCAGTCCATAAAGTTACTGTAAGCGATTTCATATTTTTGTCTTGATGTGCTTGGTAGCAAATTATTACAAACATCGGATGGTTTTCGAACAATATCTGGAGGTGTACTTTCAAACTCTAAATCTTCGTATTCCATTATAATCAATTTTAACAAATCTGACCTGTTTTAGTATAAAAATCAACAATATAGTATATTGTCCAACAAGTACACCGGTTTGGCAAGTTGACAGCAATAATGATTGTGCAGTGTTTCGGTTGTGTTGTTATGGAAACGCCGGCAAATGTTTTCATGGCCTAATGAGATATTGCGCGCTAATCGCGGATGTTGCGTCGTCAACATGGAAAACATGCCGTATCAATTTGCCCTGTAACAATTCTGCTAACTTGGGTTATCATAATAACAATGAGAAATTATTTCTCACTATATGGCGGATATTTCTAACTGCGTGAGAAATTCTCTGTTTTGAACGCATGGAAGCGATGAGAGAAGTGGAACATTCCATAGCCTCCGTAGAAAAAGATAATTTATTAAAAACATGACAAAAATACAACAAGGATTTCAAACGGCTTTGCATTTATCAAGGTACCCATGACGCCATAACGCTAACAGGCAAATGAACATCTATTATAAATTTAAAATCCGCTATAATTTGTCTTTGAAGTAAACCATTTAGGGAGTTCATAGCAATCTAGATGAAAAAATGGAAATAAAACGAAAAATGATTAAAGTGTCAAAAAGTGACGTATGGGGTGTCGTTGAATTTGGAATGGTAATTTGAAACGATATCAATGGGTGTTCCATTTAAAAATCCAAAGTTTCGGTTAAACTGGAAGTGGCAAATTGTCTTGTCATAGTATGCAAAATAATATTACATACAAACCCACCAAATCTTATTTCTGTAATTCAAACAATAGAGAAGTTATAGGGGTGAGCGTTCCTCCTGAAACACCCGGTAGATCAAATTGATGTTTGGTGGGACACCCTGTATTTATATTTATAATCTTAAGAATGAATAATTGTGAGCACGTTTACAAAATTATGTTCTAGAGTGTAAGTCCAGGATATGTAAAAACTGAGTTCCTAGCTGCGGCAGGTATTCCAGATGCTGCAGTAGAAACGATTCCACCTCTCTATGGTCCTGATGTATCTGATGCAGTTGTTTTTGCACTTTCAACTCCATTACATGTAAATGTACGTATAAATATCCGTAAAATTAAACATCTTTTGTAAAAACAGCATGTAACATTTTATGGTGCCAATCATACAGGGCCCCCGCTAGCATATGTGCAAAGTGTGCAATGCACACGGGCGCCATCCTTTAGGGGCGCCAAAACCCAGCGTCAAAAATTGCAAAAATTTCCAAAAAAAAACAAACAAAAAAACAAAAATTAATTTTAAAATAAAATTTGAGAAATTAAATAGGATTAGGTATAAATCCACACAAAATTTTATTACGTTACCTACCTACCTACCTACCTTCAAAAAAATAAATAAAAAAACATGATCCAAAATGCCTTAAGGGGCGCCAAAATCCTTTTTTTGCACACAGGCGCCAGTAGCCCTTACGGGGGCCCTGCAATCATACAATACAAATTAACATTTATTTTAGTGTTGTGATCGTTCGAGCGAAAAACCGCTTAAGTACTCGATTATTGAAATAACCGACATCGCTCGATTATTAAAAATACTGCTGAAAATCGTCAAAATATTTGGAAGAATCTAAAATTTTGCGTTTCGGTTTTTAGTTCTTTCCTGACTTTGTTCGAAGAGATGTTCAAAAATATATTTCACTTCCTCATTGGTACTTTTTATTCTCCACAAGATGGAATTATCGGATCTTTCATACGACGTTTCATCTTTTGGTTACCATCATCAACTTAATTTTTTTACATAGGGACCTTTATCTGTTTGTTTAAATTATGAGGATTGAAATCTACGTTCAGTGGTATACAATACAACACTTAGAGTAAGTTCCGTAAATATGGACCACCCTAATAGTTTTTTTAAATAAAATTTCTGAAAATACTCTAGAAAGAGTTTATTTTAATTTAAATTGGTCACGAACATACAGGTCGACAACTTTAACTGTAGCTACAAAAGGAATGCGGGCAAAAAAATTTCTTGGGATAACAATGTTGTCACATATATTAAATTTTAATTTAATAACATGTTATCAAGTAAACCCTAAAATTAAATTTACCCATTTAAAGTAAATTGTCATAAGTATATAAGGAACTAATATTCTATTATAGTTTCAATGTTCTTAAAACTTTCTTTTCATACTATTTATTTTAATATTTAAATGCAAAATAACATTCATTAAAGTACTTCTAATCTAAAAATAGGGCAACATGGTACAATATCAACGGTAACCATCACATGGGTAACTGGTGGCTAGAGTTAATTTGATAGGTTATATCCCAGACAGAGGATGACGTCACGCGCCTGGTGACACGCCTATAGTGCCAGCGTGCTTGTTCGGCGATGTCCAATATGCTTCATCCAGTTGCGTAGTGATAGGGTTTGTTTTAAAACTGTGATAATGAATTAATATACCCTGGTAAAACCCTTCATAGTCAAACCCGCGAAGTGATTGCCAATGTGTACAGGGTGTGTGAAGAGGAATCACAAATTAATACATTTAAATTGCCACTTAAGCGAAAGCTAGAAAGGCTCGCAATGTATACGGGAGTAAGCGTGGGTGCAGTAAAAAACATGCATAAAGAAGATAGTACTGAAAGGAAGAAAATAACTCGAATCAATTGTTGTCATCTCCTGTCAAGAAAGGGGCACGTCTCTCTGCTGTCGAAAAAATCGAAGGCTTCGACTTTGGCATTGTTAGGAGAACAATACAAAAGTTTTATTTGGAACTAAAAGTATTTTCAACCTTAAAAAAGTTGCTTCAACAGCTGAGAAGTGACATAAACTTTCCATTTTCCCGTGAAACTTTGAGGTGCATGTTGAAATCAAATGGATTTTATTGGCGAAAATGCCAAAATAAGCGAGGAATAAGGGCCTAATATATTGCACTGGTGATACAAATATCTTCATGCCATGAAAAAATATATATTATTACATTATTAAGATAATATTAGCACGCCCATGACTCGGCCATGTTTTAAAAGATATTGCTTCCCCCTTACCGATACCGCGTAGCTATAAACTTGCTTGTCGAACTGTATATGGCAATGTAAACAAATTGTTTTGCTCTTTAAAAAATTAAGAAACTGAACAAAAACGGATATTTTCTAAAGTACTGGAAAATCTTATATTTAAAAAATTGTATGACAATATGGACCGCCGGATTTTAATATGGGCCGAAACGAGTTTATAATATTCTGCTGCAGTCACAGTAATGAAAATTAAAGACGTATTAGAATTTTGACGGCTTATATAAAACTCGCATATAAAAATGTCTCATTCTATTCCGGAGCAATCCTCGTGCGCCCATCGAGTGCAAGAGACGCCCTGAACCTACAATTCACCATTATTGTCTTCCAAAAATAAACCCTCGTAATATATTCATGCGGCATTCTCTTTGCCTGTACGATCGGGATCTTCATCTGAGTGCGCTATCATTGACAGAAAGAAAAATCGCTAGAATCCTCAGAACTAGAAGACCATTCACCAGTTTTTAAAATTGTTTTTCCTTTCCTTGTAGTTTACTACTAGTTTACTTTTTTTTGTGTTTTCTCTGTAGGTAACTTTTTTTCCAACAATTGTTTTAATTTGTTGTTTGTTTTAAGATTTATTTCCTTTTTTCCCTTTAGTGATTGCTCTAGTTCTAATTTATATGGCGAAGACGTCAAGAAAGTAGCCTTACTTGCTTTTCTTCACCTATTTCATTGGGTGCATTGTTGCCAATGCAAAAAATAAAGGTGGTCCATATTATAGGGCTAGTCCATATTTAGAGAACTTACTCTACCGGTTTTCTGACGTTTTAGTCCTTAAATTGACCAGGTGCATTAAAATACCCCTTGTACGTTCCTGTAATTTACTTTGTTTTTAAATACGATAATTTGAAAATGTAAAACTATTTTCAAGGCCTCTGTATTTATTTTTGATTTTATTGCCACAATTTAACCGACTTCGCATCTATCTCAATGATGAAAGCCGAATTTGTAACACCCTGTATAGCCCTGGCAATATCTGTTTAGCATTATTTATTTATTCATTATTTTATAACGGATATTCAGAAGTGTCGGAAATTTCCTATACATAAATATTCTATTATATTTTGTAGATTAATGAAATCACCCTTCAAGCAGTTGGAAGCTAAATTGGGAAAAGAAAATGTAGAGCATCATATTTTTTTTACCTATAATTTTATTGGAAATAGACCATCCAATCCAATTGTCAAGTTAAATAAAACAAATTAGGCAACTGAAGTATTGAATTTCTTTTTTTGTTTCTAGGTACAATATTTAAATAATCTTTATGCCAATTACCTCTGCATGATTGGTAACCTACAAAATTTTTTGACATTTATCACGTTTGACTCGAAAATTGAAAAAATATATATTGTTTCATGGAAAACTGGTATTAGATGACGAAATATCGACGTTATTTGAAAAATGGTTTAAACTTTAACATTATGCTCTTTTGCTAAGTCTGGAGCCAAAATTCCAAAAAAATTTTGAAAAATAAATTCAAGAATTTTTCAAAATTGGTTATTTCGTAGGGCAAGATTGGAATACACGTTAAAATTTGTTCAAAATTAGAAAAAAAAACGGCCTCTCGTAAGCATACAAATAATACAATTAATGGAATTGATAAAATAAAAAATTGGCTTGATACTTTTAAATTATCCCTCAACGTTAAGAAAACAAACTATATCCTTAAATGAGGCTAATCGCCCCGATTTTGAACATATTAAAATTGATCATTTGGATGACTTAATTAATGAAGTTCCATCGACAAGATATTTGGGAATAACTGTTGACAAACACTTAAAGTGGGACCAGCATGTTCTTCACTTGGCAAGAAGTGTAAGGAAGCTAATTTACAAGTTTTACATCCTAAGAGAAATCTTGGGTAAGAAACGTCTAATTGCAGTTTACAAAGCTATTGTCGAGTCCTTAATAAGGTATGGCATAGTTGTGTGGGGTGGTCTTTACAACATTGCCCTAAAACCCTTAAATTTGGCATAAAATTATATTCTTAAGGTACTTTATAAGAAACACAGACGTTTTTCAACCAACTTCTTTACACGGGGGAAGTATTTAATGTTCGAGCTTTGTATGTCATTGAAGTGTGTTCTTTTGTTTATAAAAATCATATACTGAAAAATTACATTTTCCATTCGTATCATACTAGAGGCAAGGCTATTAGGAAAATTATCATACCAAATAGTAACACCTATGTTAATCTCAGGTTTGTCAATTGTTTGGCGCTAAAAATCTTTAATCTTCTACCATTACACATAAAAAATGTCACCAGAATTAGATTTTTAAGATAAAATGTCGGAGATTTATTTTTGACAATATGGAAGTCTTTATGTCACTTTTTTAGATGGTTTCCTGTTGTCTGTTCGAACTAACCTAGGTCTTTTTTTGTATAGAGTTTGTCCTTGTTTTTTTTTATATCATTTCTGTTTTCTAAGCACATACAGATGTTCAGTCATCTAAGTGCTTTTTTCCGGTTTCTCTCTCTTTCTCTTTATTAATGATGTCTTAATTTAAGTGATTTCTAGTTTAAGTTCCTTTGATTAAATTATATTATTGTAAACTTGACAATTGAATTTTGATATTTGTTGATAAAGAAAAGAAATAAAGTATTGTATTGCATTGTATTATATTGTTCCAGAAAGAACTATAAACGGTAAATATGGTTGCCAGATACAGGGCCTGGCCACATTCAGTTGCATGGTAAAAAGCTAAAGTTTAAAATTTAACAAGTAAAATTGTTTTAAAAAGAACAAAAACGTTTAAATGATAAGTTGTTACCTACCTTGGTTTTCTATCATTTTATATTCCTCGGAATGTGAAACTAATACCGGATATTATTCTAAAAAATTATAATGTTGGAATTTTTACTCCAAACTTTGCCATAGAAGGTAATATTAAAATTCTTCAAATAACTTTCTTCGATTTCGTCATCTAATACCAGTTTTCCAGGACATAATATATTTTTTTAATTTGCCAATATCGTCACGTATTAGGGTCGGCGATTCTTCTCTTGCGCCTGCAATGGCAATTGTAATTGCACGTAGACATGCGCAGTAAACCGTTCTTGATCAGCTGCCGCATTGCCAACAGTCAGAGTAGCAGTTGGTGTCTAAATCCGTAAAATACCCCCAGAACTAGAAATTGGCAAACCTGTTCGTTTCGATTACGAGTTAAAGCAGCTACTGCTACTTACAAATAGCAGAATTAGCAATTTATATGCTTAATAAAGAATGTGAACTATTAATTTAAGTACCAGTTAGTTTAAATAGCCATTAGCTGTTCATAGCTGCTTTGACCAACTAATAAACAGTTAAAAATAACAGAATAATCCATCTCTGGCAATTAAAATGGCACATGACCCATTTCTGGCTATGCAAGACTAATTTCACCAGCTGATCGAGAACGGTGTACTGCGCATGATTTCGTGCAATTTTAATTACCAACAAGAGTAGAATTGCCGACCGTAATACAGATTCTATTCTCGCATTGCGGTCGTAATGCAAGTGTACTGCGCATGATTTCGTGCAATTATAATTGCCATTGCAGGCGCAAGAGAAACAATTGCCGACTCTAATATGGCTTTAGCATTTCGATAATAAATGCGAAATTAAGCTACCTTGAAACCTTGTCATTGACAAAGTATGACAGGTCGCGCCGTCCAATTCTGATTGAATAAAATGATTTAATATACCCAAGGAGTCGCCAAATTAAATGTAATAAGCTATTTCAATAACACTGTGTATAATAGAAAAGTTTTGGACTTGCATTGTCTTTATTTGTTATATATCACAACGTTTCAACTGGTAAGTATCTCCAGTCGTCTTCAGTGGCCGATCGTATATTGGGGAAACACGACGGCCACTGGAAACAAGGATTAAAAAATACAGAAACAACACTCAAAAAGGAGAAACGGAAAAATCAGGTGCAGCTGACCATGCCTGGACACACGGCCATGACATCAGGTGGACAGAAGCCGAAATCCTACTCAAAGAACCACACTGGAGGAAGAGGAAGTTCAAGAAAGCTGTTTTAGTAAACCATCATTAGATCTAAGAAATATCTGGAAACCTTTGTTAAGTAGATGTAAGCTTAGAATTACTAATATCGCGCAAAACTGAACGCACGACTGCACCCATCTCAATTATGCTTCAGTGCACATAGCTAGTATAAAATAGAACTGTAGTTACTTTTCTGATTTAGTATTCACCTGAAGACGACTGGAGATACTTACCAGTTGAAACGTTGCGATATATAACAAATAAAGACAATGCAAGTTCAAAACTTTTCTATCATTCAAGAAACATCATTGTCTACAACCTTCAAACAGACAACACTCTGTATGTTCGGGTTAGAAAATAGACTAAAAATGCCATAAACATTATGTGACTAGGCTACTATTGCTAACATCTCTCAACATTTGTTCTTTATTTAAAATTTAGATAATAGTTGATTAAGAAAAATAAATGTCATTTTTATACGCTACGCTAAAGCTAGTTAGCAGTTAATTTTATTGGTCTCGTAAAATCAAAATATCTTATAAACTTTTTTAATACCCCGACTGAAGTTTCAGTTGTAAAAAGCTAATGACTAAAATTAAGATTGTAAAGTTAACAGATCCCCGATTCAAGTTCCGTTACCCTAATTTCAGATAAATTACTTTGATATCCGTTAGATTTATCGGAAAGAAATCAAACTCCAGTAACTTTTTCGAGCGTAACGGTCTGTTTGCAGAGGGATAACATTTTTAAGCAAAAAGTAATTAAGAATTTGATTAGGCATTAAAAAAATAGTCGTTCACGGAAAAGTTTGCTACTTTATTATTTACAAAAACAAAGACGTATTGAAACGGGCCAAATGGCTTGCATATTTAGATAATTTGGAATTTCGGTAAATATTTTCCCGAATTTTCGTATATTGAGGCTTCCAACTACTATTCGAAGCTTCTAGATTTTCCTAAATACAACTATAGACACATAATATCAAAGGGTAACAAAATTGTTTACCTTTTGTTCCCGATCAAAGATTGTTTTTAATAGAACTCAATGATGACAAATTTCTGCTGATTGCCCAAGCTGTTTTAGTATTATTAATAAGTTCTTCGATAACGATTTAATCTTCCATCCCCGCTTCGTTAATATATGTGACAACATTGTTAACCCAAGAAATTTTCTTGCCCGCATTCCTTTTGTAACTACAGATAAAGTTGTCGACCTGTACTTGGCCAATGTTTGTAATGTCGTATACTTGCCACGTGTGGTGTAAATGGTAGAATTGTCAATTATTGTACAAGTAAACCATTCACACGATGTGACCAGTAAACAGTAACAATTATTGGCCAAGTAGACCAGTTGTCTGACCCAGAATGCAATATTTTTTTGAACGTTTTTTACTATTACGTAATTCCAAAGTCAGAGATCAATGGCTAACCACTGCAGTCATTTTCCGCACTGTTAGACAATTGTGAGCACATCTCCTCTAGGTTTACTGATTCGGCTTTTAAATTAAATCCATATCATAAATAATTTGCAAATAAAAAATTGCAACAAGCGAAATAAAAAGAAATATTGTTAAATGCCTGTCAGAAATGATTAATTTATTCCCGGGGTTGACGGGATATCGGACTACTGTAAGTTCGAAAATAAAAATACTATTAATCATGAAAAAATAACACCTATGGAATTTATAAAAATTCGCTAGTGAATAATAATTGAGGCTCCATTAAGCTCGGCTCTTTCGCGAAGTAGGGAAAACAACTTAGAAGAAAAATGGTAAATTGTTTTCCATCTTTTTAAATGGGTCAAGGTTAGAATCGGAAAAATATTATTTTAAGTCATGGTTTTATTTTAATAATGTTATTTACGTAGTTCTCTTGAACTTTTGGACTTTTTGGAGGAGTAAGCAAACTTCCATGTAGGAGAATTGTCTTTAAGATAACAGTCTGCCGTTTAAGCCCTGTTAGAGGTAGATAATACCCTTGAAATCAAGTAAAGTTTAATTCTCTTTCACAGTCGCATAGCCACAGGGCCCCCTGCGGCCCCTTTCCTCTTACTTCTTAAATATATAACAACACATACCAAATACACACAACTACCAGAAAAATCAAATCACAAAGCCTGTATGGGTATAAATATTTAAAATATAAAAGTTCTTTTTAAATATATTTTGTCGTCTCTCGTTTGTCGGTATTCGTCAAAAGAGCGGCATACGGCGCTATCCGATGCAAAAATAATGTTGGTGTCATCGTAACTCACAATTTTAATATTTATTAGTAGTGTTGTCATCGCTCCAGCGAAAAACCGCTTGATCACTCGATTATTGAAATAACCGTCATCGCTCGATTATTAAAAAAACCGCTCGAGTTATCTATTCAGGCGAAAACCGTCGCCCGTCACTTATTATCTTTCACTCGATACCCACGCTTCGCTTGACGCCAGCGGAAATATACCGCTGTAGTGTGATCGAGTTAAAAAACTGCTCGTATATTCGAACAGTTTTTCGCTCGATAGGAAATACTCTAGTTATAAATTCAGACGAAAAACCGAAAAATATCGCCGGTTACTTGATAGACGACGTTCGGTCTACGCGCCGCGCCATCCGATTGGCGACGTTCGAGTTTGACGCTGAGCAAGTACACGACATACATCTTTCTTAAAGGTACATAAACGAGAAGGTGCATATAAAAAACTATGCCGAATCCCTTAGCGGAGTCATCGCGGCATCCATTTTGTAAAGTTTTGTTTTAACTGGCTAGCCAGCGAAGTAGTTTAGGTCTCCGATTGTAAATATTAAAAAATTAAAGGATATAATTTTAAAATTTTTAATTACTATAAAGACGAGAAAACTTCTCAAAAATGACATAATAGAAAAATTCGTTGGTAATCTTATAGTAAACATTTTTAAATCTAAACAGGAACTTTTTATTATTAATCTCGAGAAGACTTCATAAAAATAACATACATTATAGAAAATGTTAATGGAAAATAAGAAAACGAGCAAGATAGTTAACAAAACATAGGTATCGACAAATTTTTGGTAATTAAAAGTAAGCATTCTTAAATTTAAACAGAAATTTTTAGGTAACTATGAATACATGAGTACATGAATTTTAAAAAATAATAACCAATTTTCTTATTTTGCCAGTCGCGTAACTAAGCCTAAATTTTTGAAGTGTATACAGCGAAGGTGCGAAGGTGCGAACAAACCCTGATAATTTAAAGTGGAAGACCTTGACAAGCTATTTTAAATATCTACTTATTTTATGCTCGTAGATTGAGCAAGATATGAAAAAAAATAACTCTTGGTAATACTTTTTGTTCGGGTTAAAAACGTACAATAATAAACCTAACAATAAATAGATATTTGGGTAATTTTTCGCAGTTTTTTTGTTTGGTATAGAGACACGTGGTAAAAATTCATTATTAACAAACAAATAAATTTCTTGAATGTTTTTGGTGGCTACTACAATTTTTTAGCTAAACCTGTGCCCACCCGTAGTTACGTGCCTGCTAAATACCCTACCTGATCACATGTAAACGGCTAGGCTGCCGGTGGAGCAGTCGGTGACGTCATCGCTTGGTGAATTGGCGATTCACTCGATTATTAAAATCGCTCGAGTATCAAGTACTCGATTATTAAAATCATCGGTTTTCCCCAACACTATTTATTAGACGACTACACTATTGCCAACCCGTGAGATATTTCCTATTTCGTGGGATTTTGAGGCCTTTGTGGGACAAACGGATATTTAGGTCATTTCGTGGGACTTTTTAAAAGTTTGACAACCCTTTATTTTTTACTTTAGTCAGGTACTAGGCAGCTACCGTTTTCTACATAATATGTACTTGTTGCAACTCATAACTTCTTCAATATTGTGAAATTACCTTTTTTTACCATTCAGAGATATTGTCCATCAAGACAAAGTGACCTGCACTTTACTTTGGCGCTAAAGATAATAATAAGTAAAACTATCGCCAGTAGACAGTATCGACAATCGCAATAATAACAATATTGTCATTAGGTTCGGTGCCAATCTCAGGAATATTTACGAAAAACGCAAAAAATAAATCATAAATTTTGGGAAATGTATCGAAAAAATCGTGAATATATTAATTTTACCTACCATATTATTATTATTATTTATTAAATTATAAGGAATTAGTGATACAAAAAAAATTGTAACATTAAAAAATACTTTGTGGGGGTGGCATCAGTAATTTTTTGCCTGCGGGCATTTCTTTATCCATCATTGTTACAAGTGTAAATAACAATCTGGTCACTTTAGCTAAATATGGAAACTTTGTTAATTAAACAAATTAATACGTATTACAATATATGTCACAGAATGTATATTTAAAAATGTAGGGGCCCCAAAAGGACTTCGCGCTGCCTGGCTATTCCTGCAAAACTTTCTTAAATTACCTCCAATTTTTTTTTATGATCCAACACAAGCAGGAAAAATCCTTTAGGGCACTCTAGGAGTGGTGCATGTGCGAATAAAGCGATTCACGTTGGCTTTGAATCGTTGGAGGTTATATTCGTTGGGAAAAACGACCTCGGGAAGGCCGTTCCATAAGGACGAGTTCCTCCAGATGAAAGAATTCTTAAATAATGAAGTTCGAGGAGTACTAAGCTTAACCACATATGGATGGGCGCCAGTGGTTCGTCGTGTATTTCTGCGATTCGCCGCTCTGGGTGGAATTAAGAGGGCAAGGTCAGCCGAGCACATTCCATGACAATATCGATATAGATTTTTTTAAATAGCTGTAAGAGCATCATTACATTTACACTATACAGTAAAATGGTTCTGTAAGCTTTTCTGCTGTAAAACTTGATTGCAAAAAATGCTGTTACGCAACTTGTATCTGCCAAATTTTTATCTATTTAAGAAATAAAAAGTCTATGCTTTTCAGGTGGTATTAATATCAAATACCAATATGGAAAATTATTATTTCCCAGACCACCCGATGATCCTTATACAATAAGGTCGTATTTTTGTCTACACTGTAGCACTTTAAAATACTATTTCAGATTGAATGGTACCACCAAGAAAAGGAAGCCCTCTCCATTGATAGGATGCAACCACCTGCAGACCGGTTTTGAACTCATTTGAAGAGTCAGGGGAAAAAACGATGAAAGTCCATTTTAGGTCGAAAATAAAGTAATCAGTGTAAAATGTAGATTCATACGTATATTTTACTATACCATACCAAAAGGAGGGGAAATTGCTGAGAATCACGAGTTACCATGGCTTGAAAATACATTACACTTGGAAAGAACGATGAAAGTCCACGCGTCAGGGGAAAAAACGCTGGAAGTCCACTTCTGCGTTGAAGCGCTTCGGCCATTTTTATTTCCTGTTGCTTTTTTGGTTATCGTTAGAACTTGTCGGAAGCATAATAATATTATTGTTTTTTCCACGTGCAGGCTGAATTTCCGTTTTTTTTTTTGGTTTAATTCAGTTTAATTATGGAAGAAAGTGAGATTAACGTGAAGAAGCGTAAAAACTTATAAAGACATAGAAACATATAGAGACATAGAAAAGCTGTCTAAATTTTGTGGACGTGAAGCACAAAACTACTTGAGAAACTTGCCACATTAAACAACATGTCATTTTGTCTTTGTTCGATTTTTTGTAACTTTTTTGAATAAAAGACTTCAAAAGTATTCAAAATAAGGGGAAATATCGATGAAAGTCACTGGACTCTCATCGTTTTTTCCTAGTATTTTTTGACATCGCTCTAAGTTTTTGCTAATAGTAATGAAGTTTTTCACGTAATTTGTTCTAATTAAACATTATGCCAATTTAAACATTATAAATAACTATCTGAGAGTGACCTATTTACGCAATGAGTTTTCAATATGGAACCAAAGGGTTTCTAAACTCAAATTTGAGTTTTCTCGAAATCATGATCCATTGACTTTCATCGTTCTTTCCCCTGACTCTTCATTTGTTCTCGTCAGTACAGGGTAGGTGTACATACCCATCATCAGAGAGGACTTTAACTTAACGCCGTATTATTCGGTAGTCGAGAAAATACAGCGCGCAGCGCCATCTCTTAGTAAATTCTAATTAATACTAAGAGATGGCGCTGCGCGCTGTACTTTCTCGACTACCGATGGTAATGCGGCGTTAAGTTAAAGTCCTCTCTGATGATAGGTATGTGCACCTACCCTGTACTGACAAATGAGTAGAAACCGGTCTGGAGGTGGTTGCGGTGGTTGCATCCTATCAATGGAGAGGGCTTCCTTTTCTTGAGAGTACCATTCAATCTGAAATAGTATTTTAAAGTGCTACTGTGTAGACAAAAATACGCCCTTATTGTATAAGGATCATCGGGTGGTCTGGGAAATAATAATTTTCCATATTGGTATTTATTACCAAATTTTAGGTTTTTACAGTTACAGATCTCTCCATTGTTATAAGAACATTCTCAGGGAAACTTTATCCAGCTTAAAGCTCAACATATTTTCCTTGCGAATCTTACAACTTTTATAATGAAAGCAGTGTTGGTAAGGTTGGTTAATAAAATTCAAACTTAATAAAGAATTCCGTCACTTTTGCATAGACGGATAAATCAAGGCTTAAAAACTAAAATTTATTTTATAGTTTTCTTCTAAAAAGTTTTCTCGTCTTACGGAACTCCTTAGGTAATTCTTGAAATGTTTGAAAGAAAAACTATAAAAAGGCAAATTCAATTTTCCTCTCCTTGCTTTATGTTCTTTTTATGTGAAAATGTCGTTTGTTTCTTGACGTTTTGTTGAAAATAGTATAGAAAAAAAATAATACAGGTGCATAATTGCGAGGGATTAAGTCAATTGAAACTCATTATTATTAACATTGATAAAATAATTAATGCTCAATTTTGTTTTATAAAAATTGTTGGAAATTGTCACGTTCACTTAAAAGGCATGCCCGTCCATCTTCGCATCGAATTGCCCATTCCAACAATTTTTTTAAAACAAAATTTATCATTAATTATTGTATCAATGTTAATAATAATGAGTTTCAATATGTATTTAGTGGTTTTAATCAAGAACGGTACGTCTGACGAGACAAACTCAAGAGACCGTTATCATGTAGAATTGACCATACTAATCAGAAAAATATCCACATGGAAAAATGTCAGTGGCGTACCATCTTTCTTGTAAAAAATATCAGACGACATGTTTGCAGGGACGCCAACAATTGAATAACTTTTCTAACTAAAATTTGTGGTTCTATATCCTATACATACCAAAATTGGAAATAATATCTAAAGTACTTTCGGAGATATTAAAAAATAAACATTTAAAAAATAAAAATTCTACACCCTGTAGCAAAAAATTTAAGCCGTTGCGGATATATGTTCATACGAACTTTTCTTTATAAAATGATCTAAGGAATCACACCCTGAAATATTTGCACGTCATTAAGGAACACCCTGTATGTAATTGTAGGAATTTTAAAAATGTTACAATAAGAGAGCTTGTTTTTTTTTGCAAATTTTTCATTTTCACGAAAAGTTTTGTTTTCGAAATTTTACGAAATGTCGTTGGAAGGTCTGTTCGAGCTTCGCTCTCAGGATTTAATCTATTAATAAATATGCCCAAACGATCGTATCTGCTTTAAAAATTAAAGTATTGAAATGAACCAAAAACGAAAATGTTAAGAATATATGTCATTTGATAATTAAATTACAAAAAAAGTAGTTTGACTTCTCCACCAATCTACATAGTGTTTTAATGTTTGCGGCAAAAACTAGTTTTTGTTTCAACCTGTATATTTATGGACATCTAGCTTCCTTAAAATCTAACATATGTGCGAGATTTTCGATAAAATTACATATAAATTAAGAAACGAGTAATAAAAATCGGACTTAAAATAAGGCGACCAAAATCCCTCCAAAACATTGTAGCTGTGAGGTAGTTGCTGCTCGAGTGGCCATTCGAATGATAAAGCTGGTCAACACATAATTTGGTGCCATGAAGCTGAAGTTTCAACTAAATTTTGCAAATGCATGCAAGTAATATTCCGCACATGGGGAATATCTGCTTCTTAAAAGAAGATACAAATTTTGAAAGAAAATCGTGCGATTCTTCAATTTTATTCACAATTCACAACATAACATTATTTTATCGAGTAGCAGGAACAAATATCCAAAAATTAATAGAGTGTATTGAAACCTCGTGTTCTTATCACTTCTATCATGTGACGTGGAATTTCAAGGCAGTTTTGAATTGCTTCTTGAGGAATAGTTTCTCATTCTCCAGGAAGGAATGTTCGCAGATCTGGCAATATTTATGAGTGTGGACAGATCTACTTAACATATCCCATACATGTTCAATTGCAGAATATAGGTACTAATACCCTAGGACACAAGCCAAGGTAACGAACTATTTTATTAGGCTTACGGTATATAATTTCATTCTCTTTTATTGCATTCTAATGTATATTCTGTGCTAATTGCAAATACGAAAATAAGAAATCTGCAGGTGCATAAAATTTCAATGAAACATTATTTCTTATCTGTAATAATTATATGACCTTTTGCCAATATAAAATTAGGTATTTCAGTGATTTATGAATAAATAGGTGTAATTAGGTGTAATTAGAAAGGTATTAGTCTTGGAATTAGTTAAATTTTTGATAAAATTTATTACCATTATAATTGTCAACTATATTAATATTACTATTTATTATGAGTAGGTTGTACCTAAAAAACTAAAGCTGATACGAAGAAAAGCTAAGTGTATTTGGAATCACCGCATTCAAAATAATTAAAATCAGTTGTTTTTTATTCGGCATCAAGACAAAACATTATTTTTGTTGGGTTGTGTAATCCGATATGTAGACTTTTTTTTCTAGGACACTCAAGGAGCAATTCATTTAAAAATGATAAACTGTTTCCATAACATAACACCCTGTATATAACATCAGGCACTGTTTTTATATGTTATCCAGTTTGAAAAAACGTTTTCGAAAAACTAAACAAAATTAGATAAAAAGTAAATATGGACCCAGCAGAAAGGTACATGGCAAATGGGCTGTTATATAATATTTGAAAAGGCACAAAAATATTTACTTTGTGATGTAAACAGTGGAATTTTATATTACTTGAAGGGGGATCTTTGCAAACATGTATTTTGCTTTTGAAGTATAAAATGAAAAGGTATTTGCTTTTTAATTTTTGGTTAAATATTTTAGACAGTCAAGTACGGTCAAAAAGATCCCTTCTCTGCTAAAGTTAAATGTTTTTATTAAATTACTTGTCAAATTTTTAATTAGATAATTAAAATTAGGTTGTACTGAATAAATAAATTTTATTTAAACTACACCTAAATTGAAAAGTGGAAACGACACGAATTTTAGAGTTAGCTTTAAAAATTGTTGTGTTTTTCTTTTTTTTGATAAATGAATTCGAACGGTTCGAATCAAAGTAATTACTTTTTACTTTTAGATGTTTGTGTAGAGATCGATATCGACAAATAGATTTGATTTCCACTGATCGATAAACTGTCTCTTCTCCTTCTCCTTCGCGAAGTCGCTTCGACTTGTTTTATCGACAGTGTCGATAGACAGATCGATCGACAATGTCGACTCACTGAGGATGCACCCTTAAGCTTTACAGGTGCCAAAAATCTAAAATGTTGCTTCTTCTTAGTGTTGGAGATCCCCATGTATGTATGTATGTACTCGAATGGGTAGAGCCAACAAGGAAAAATAATGGTGATGTTTCCAGAACATAGATTTTCTTGCCAATACTTACTTCCCTATCTTTCTCTGCATTCAGTAGAGAGAGGAAGAATTACTTCTTTCGATATGATCCAGTGGCAGCTCGTGACCTATGATAGAGGGGGTTCACAAGTATGGTGAAGTTTTTCTAGGCGTTTTAAATGTAGAAAGAAAAAAAGTAATAAGAAAATGAGTTAGGTAAAACATATTTTTATTTATTTTTTAATTTTACAAGGAAATACAACTTTTGGAAAATAAGAAAGGTTTTCCTAGTGTGCTATCAAGAAAACCGAATGATGTTCCATACTACTACCGCCATCTACGAGTTATCAAGAAAACCGAATGATAATAATAACTACGCCATCTATGGGCTACGTCATTAGGCGCAACCAAGATGAGAACAATAGTTAACTGTTTTATGACGAGAACGAATCGAGCCACGAGACTGACAAGTTGACATTCTTCATATTTTCAGTGTTTTTTAGTTTAAATCCTTAAATAAAATGATTTAAAATCATATAGAGTATCATTTATCGAAATAGACAACATTTATCGACCCTACACAATAGTGCTTAAACGTAAAGTCCATTCTTCGGTTCTTAATTCTAGAAAATTGGTCAATAACAGTCTTATTAAGTTTGGAATACCCTCTATAAATGTTTTTTCATATACTTCAGTTTTAAACTTTCTAATAAAGTTCCTAGATTTACCCTTTGTGGTCTGCGTTAAATTAATTTCGGGTTTAGGTGTTCCCGCATTCTTCACTTCAATTTTCAACTTCAACTATTCATGTTAACTTAATAAATATATAATATAAAAATATTGAAACATACACGCTGGAATTGCTAACTAGATGCACGAACAGACAACAGCGCGGTGCACACAAAATCTTTGCGCCTTTTCCGAGGCAGGGTTGCCGGATCTACACAGTTTGGTCTGACGGGATGATAAAATATTAGGGAGGGTCGGACTTTCTTAATTTGACGGTACGATAAAATATTAGGGATATTAGGGTCGGAATTTATACGATAAATAATACTCAATGAATATAAATTAATATTTTTTATTCGTTTTGTTTTGGGGGTGCACGTGCGCATGTGCTCCTGTAGAATAACCGCCACTGATATGATAATTCTCCTAAGAAGTAAAGAAGAAGACATGGAACGGCAAAATAAGTCAAATTGACCTATAGGCTTGTCACTAAGTCTTTCGTTTTTTACAGGTTTTTACTGTCTGAACTGATTTAATAAATTCATTTGCCAATCTGAAGGTCAGAAAAAAATATTTTAAATGTTGAATAACCAATCACATTTATTTTTGTTTGTGTAGCTTTACCAACTTGTTACTGTTTACGAATTAACTATTATATATTTGTTGTGTTCAATAAACTATAATAATTAAATGGTAAAGGATATTATTGTTATTATTATGACTACCAAGTTGTGGGCGGCAATTAAGATCCATATTTTTGTTTAAAAACTTGCCGTGAAAAAAATATAGGCGAAGGTTTAAATTTTTTTACAGGCCACTTTCAGTCCTTAGCATATAACTTACTAAAATTAACTATTTGCCTGTAGAAACGATTATAATTTGCGAAATATATGTTACTTCTTGCATTAGAAAGCAATAAAAAATTTTTTTAGATTATAGCTGCAGTTTTCAAATTTGAATTTTAAAATGTATCGCCGGTCACGTGTCCCTAGTCAATAATTTCTTGCTTTACCATTTTATATTTCTCGTCATTTTAGTAAAGTTACTTTTATATATAAATAAATTACACTCCCACTACAATTTGTATTGAAAAAATAATGTTCAAAGATCAACAGTTTAGTTTCTCTAACGCAATAATTAACCAGAAGTTCCATCCCCGCAGCTGCATGTATCGCCGGTCACGGCAGAAATTGCTTATAAATAACGCCACTACACGTCGGCCTAATAGTTTTACAAATATGACGGTATGTGTTTGAATTTGTGTAAAGCGTGCTCCTGTTTAGGTAAGTTCCTTATTATGTTTATTTAGGTATAAACTAGAACATTGTCTACCTTTTACCAGGCGTATGTTTTTATGTTGTATCGCCGGTCACAGGGTTAACTCAGACCTAGTAGTCTTAATTAAGGGAAAATTACTACACGAAGTCATTCTCTTGAGCACAGATACTCATTTCAGTCTAAAGCAGTTTAAGAAATAGCTTGTATTAGCTGTTACCCACAAATTTGTGCATTTTTGCATCGCCGGTCACGCATGAAAATGTTACCGGAGATGTGACGGTTTGTTATCCGAAGCCTATAAACAATATTTTTTTATTAACCATTTATAAACCATTGAGGAAAAATATATTTTGATGTGCAAGTTTCGTTTACACCTTAGGTAGATTAAAAATATTCAAAAACTTTAAGCCAATATAAGACAGGGCTATTATAAATAATAGGAAAATGGTTATAGTGACTGATTAAAATAACTCAGTTCCAAATATTGGCGTTATATGATTCAGAAGAGTAAAATTAGCCATGAGACGGGCGTTAAATTATTAAAAAATCGATGCTATACAAAAATAGACCAAGATCTTTGTGACGATGATCTTTTGCGCGGACATTATATAATTCCTCTAATTAGATACTATAAGGAACCTATTCAAAAATTAACAGGTGTTTTTGAGATTATTTACTTTTAAAATTCGATTTACTGAAGTTGCCTGTAAAAAAATTGTAACCCCTGAACACTATACGGAGGTAAGGAAAGTAATATTCCATTTGTCTTTCTAAGCGTCAACTTTGTTACCCTGTTTTGTTACATTAAAATTTAAAAGAAGATAATTAAAAAAGTAAACTTGTTAAGAAAACATTACCTTCAAATTTCATCCGGAAAACATGCCATTAAATTTTTAAGACTCTTTTTTATAATTCATTAGAATAAAGCTTTTTTCGTAAAAAGTTTATGGCCTTAGCCGTCTGTAATGCATATTTAATATTAAAATAAGACGGATTACATTAATTTCCAGGGAAAAACAAAATTAGAATATTTTTTAAGCTTACTTACTGGCTACCGTGGAATATCTTCAACCTTTGCTCGCATTTCATGTTGGCGTTTCAACTTACCTGAAAATAAATAAATTATTATAATATTTAAAATATTGCAATAATAGGAGATCTGTTCAAGAATACATGGGTAATTGACCATTATACAAATAAACAAAGGTAAGATACAGGTCGACAACTTTAACTGTAGCTACAAAAGGAATGCGGGCAAAAAAATTTCTTGGGATAACAATGTTGTCACATATATTAAATTTTAATTTAATAACATGTTACCAAGTAAACCCTAAAATTAAATTTACCCATTTAAAGTAAATTGTCATAAGTATAACTAATATTCTATTATAGTTTCAATGTTCTTAAAACTTTTTTTTCATACTATTTATTTTAATATTTAAATGCAAATTAAAATATTTTTTCATTAAAGTACTTCTAATCAAAAAATAGGGCAACATGGTACAATATCAACGGTAACCATGGGTAACTGGTGGCTAGAGCTAATTTGATAGGTTATATCCCAGACAGAGGATGACGTCACGCGCCTTGGGACACGCCTATAGTGCCAGCGTGCGTGTTCGGCGATGTCCAATATGCTTCATCCAGTTGCGTAGTGATAGGGTTTGTTTTAAAACTGTGATAATGAATGAATATACCCTTCATAGTCAAACCCGTGAAGTGATTGCCAATGTGTACAGGGTGTGTGAAGAGGAATGACAAATTAACACATTTAAATTACCACTTAAGCGAACGCTAGAATGTATACGGGAGTAAGCGTGGGTGCAGTAAAAAACATGCACAAAGAAGATACTGAAAGGAAGAAAATAACCCGAGTCAATTGTTGTCATCTCCTATCCAAAAAGGAACCATCTCTCTGCTGTCGAAAAAATCGAAGACTTCGACTTTGGCATTGTTAGGAGAACAATACAAAAGTTTTATTTGGAACTAAAAGTATTTCCAACCTTAAAAAAGTTGCTACAACAGCTGAGAAGTGACATAAACTTTCCATTTTCCCGTGAAATTTTGAGGTGCATGTTGAAATCAAATGGATTTTATTGGCGGAAATGCCAAAATAAGCGAGGAATATTAATGAAAAGGCCTAATATATTGCACTGGTGATACAAATATCTTCATGCCATGAAAAAATATATATTATTACATTATTGAGATAATAATAGTACGCCCATGACTCGGCCATGTTTTAAAAGATATTGCTTCCCCCTTACCGATACCGCGTAGCTATAGACTTGCTTGTCGAACTGTATTTAACCGTTCTAATTTCGTCTGCCGCGCGCAGTTGCGTCACAGGGTGATTGATTTTTAAATTTCTTAAGGAGATTTGTACGTGTTTTAATTCTATTTTAAAGGTATTAAAAGGTTTTACGCGTTTAATGGTATGTGAAATTAAATAATAATATATGACAAGTATTTACGATATCACACATTACAGCTAAAAACCACTAAAATAAGAAAAGATTCCAACAAACTTTTAAAACGTCCGCCGCGCCATTGGAACCGGTTGACGATAGCTTAAGCTGCTCGGCGCTTCACACCAATTGGTGTAAAAACCAGCTCAGAAGTCGAAGAAAAAATATGTAAAATAGCAAAGGTCATGAAAACAGTAAAGAAAAGGGTACTAAGAGCAAGTATAGATAAGAAGAAATCCTGGATAACTGAAGAGATCCTGAAATTGATGGAAGAAAGAAGAAAATAAAAAATAAATAATGACATGGACAGATATAAATCCATCAACAACCAGGTTAGCAGAAGCAAAAGAACAAAAACTCGAAGGTAAATGCATAGAGATTGAAATATCACAATCTGAGCACGACACATTTGGTGTATATAAAAAGATCAAAGAGATAACAGGAAAATTCAAAAAGAAATCAATAGGAAGAGTTGAAAATGAGGAAGGAGAAGTAATTATAGACATAGTACAGATAAGATTAACATGGAAAAAGTACGTGAAAGAATTGTTCTCAGACCTAAGAACAGAACAACATTTAGCAAATGACATAACAGGACCAGACATCCTTCTGGACGAAGTTGAGTCCGCGATACGGACCCTCAAGGATGGAAAAGCAGCTGGTCCAGATGAGGTACAGTCAGAGGTCATCAAACTCTTCGATGAAGACTTCAAGAAAGAGCTAACTATTATTTTCAATATACAACAGCGGAAAAATTCCCAATGAATGGTTGAGATCGGAGTTTATAGTTCTACCAAAAAAACAGGGAGCCAAAAGGTGCACTGACTACAGAACAATAAGCCTCATGAGTCACTTCTTGATTCTATTCTCAATCATACATCGAAGATTGTACAAATTCTGTGAAGAACAGGTATCACCAACACAGTTTGGTTTTATGAAAGGGCTAGGAACAAGTGCTTTTCCAACGTTGCAGAGACATGAATTCTAGGGTGTATGTTTGTTTCATTGACTATCAGAAGGCATTTGATAAGGTTCGACATAACAAGATGATGGATGTTTTACAGGATAGTGGAATTGACGGAATAATCAAGAATCTATACTGGAATCAATCGGCTTCGGTTAGAATCAACAATGAAAAAATAGAAGTGCCGACACTGAACAAGGGTACAACTTTTGCTGGACAGGGTGGTCGAAAGTAGCAGAAGGTTTTGCCTAGAAGTCAACATTAATGAAACAAAAATAATGTTAATCAGCAAAGAAAGAATTGGAGAAGTCCAGTTTACCATCAATGAAAAAGCGGTAGAACAAGTGCCATCATACACATATCTGGGCACATCACTAAATGAACAATGGGACCATTCTAAAGAAATAAACGCAAGAATGTTCAAATTATTCAGAACACATAATGTGAATTTATAATTAAAACTCGGACTACCCCGATGCTACAGATTCTCCATCTTGTTATACGGTGTGGAGTGTAGGGTAAAAATAGAGCTTATTCCATTTTTACCTATTTTTACATAAAATAAGGATACAGTTCTATATTATTGTTATAATTAATAAGTAACACGACCAGGGTCACGACCAATGGTATATCAACTACCGGACGTGATATTATGATTATAATACACAACAATTATAATAATAATACTTGCCTTACTCCACAGTCTAAGGTTAAGTTCAAGTAGTTCAAGTTTAGGTTAATATACATATATGTAGACAATTAAGGTAAAGAGGATTAGAAGCTTATAATAATATTGAGCTTACAGTAGACGTAGAGAATAAAGACATATCGGAAAATGTAGAGCCTTTACACCTACATTTTCGTACCTACAAGTACATCCTATGTCTTATTCCACAAGAACCTGAACGTCCACTACATGGCGATCCTGCTGGAGGACTTACGCCTAAGTACTCCTGAACCTTGACAGAAGCAACAACTCGGGATGTGGACATATAGAAGGATCCTCAAAATATCATGGATGCACAAAGTATCAAACACACGAGTACTCCAAACACTTAATAAGGAAAGGGAAATAATGTACACAGTAAAGCGTAGGAAATTGGAACATCTGGGTCACATTATGAGAAACGAGACCAAATATAAATTATTGAAGTGTATTATGCAGGGAAAAGTTCAGGGCAAGAGAAGTATTGGCAGAAGAAGAATATCCTGGCTAAAGAATTGAAGATCCTGGTTTAAAACATCCACCACAGAACTATTCAGAGCAGCAACAAATAAAATTATCATTGCTAGAATGATTGACAACATGACAACATTCGGTAACGGATAAGCACTAGAAGAAGAAGAATAAGGTATAGTTTAGAAAATGATCTGTATTAAAAAAAGTCTCGTATTTTTATGAAATAATCGTATTTCTCTATATTGTCTCATAGGTTTAAATATTTAAGTGCATTAGGTACAAAGTAAGTTTGTATACCGGGTTTCCCAGCTAGACTTTTCAAATATTTGTTCTGTAAAAAATCGCCAATTCACGTCAACAATAATTCAGAGAAGACAACTTTTGACGTAGTGAGTTTAAAAATATTTGGATTTTTACATGGCATGCATAAATATACAGGGCATTTCTATTCTATTCGAAATAACAAAGTTAAGCCTAATATCTGGTGGATTTTTCGGGGATTTGCCGAAATACGGAGAGGAATGACCGGTGACTTTCTATAACATGCATTTTTTAATCAATAAATTATTTAATAAAATAATTATTTGCAATACTTTTTTTATTTAAAAAAAAACGAATTTTTGCACGCACTATATTTTTCTTGAAATTTTTGTTCCTAGAGAGGTTAAAACTTCGGAATAAAATTTTAAAACTAAACCCCTTAACTTCGGTCAAACAATGCGATTATTTTTCAACCGAATAATTTCTCTTAATCCGAAAATATAAGTAAACCAAAACATGTTTAAAAAGCTGTGAATAAAAAGATTGCCCAAATAAACAAAAATGTTTCCATACAAAGAACGGTCATAAAAGCGAAAGTCCATAAAGCAATTTCATTAAAAAAGCTTTTAAAGTAATTAGCACAGCTTTTACGAAAAAAGTTTTTAATTTACACTTTATCAGCGACAAAACTACTTGAGTTAAAATATTTTTCGGATTTATATCCCCAAGTTACTTTGTACTTGATCTTTGGAAAATATTGCTGGCCGTGCCGCAGTATATTTTTTTATTAGTTTTTCTTTAATGACGTTCAATTCATGGGAGTAATCGAAATTTGTATAAAGCTCGTATTTTATTCTTTGATCGAGATAAGCCGAGGTATTTGGATGGACACCTGGATAGTATTATAGTGGTCCGATATCTCAAATTAACATGATTTCGGAGTACGTGTAAACGATTTTTCTTTCCAAGCGTTTATTCCTGTTTTAGGAAAAAATTGTCAAGGGAAAAAAAACTTTGTAATAGAACTAGAACTCGCGGAAAGTCTATACTTATTTGTTTCGGAGGATTTTTAGATTTAATTTTTATTTATGCTCCATATAGAAAAAAATGATGGACTTTCCTCGAGTTGTTAACAAAATTTAGACATCTTTCGTTAAAATTTTTTTTCTTAAATGTACCGTTTTCATATGAGGCGAAAACTCCGTTTTTCAGCGTAGAAAATTGAAGTATATACCCCGTTCACGTGCAGTCTCTTTCTTCCGATTATTGTTGTTTCTGTCGGCGTACCGATTACAGGCGGACGCTCGACGTATTCTTCTAACTGCAAGGAAAGATCGAATTCGTCTCGTGCCTCAAGGCGTGAAACGAACAGGGGTCAAATCGAAGATTTCGACTGACTCCGGCATCCTCTTAAGTAAAATTTTCGGCAAAACTGAAAAGTACAGATGTGGCAATTATATAGGGGGCCCATCGAAAACAGTCCAGCAAGGTTTACGACTGTGTACGTGAAAATAAAAAAAAAAACTCGGACCCGTAAACTTGTGTTTTTAGGGGGACACGTTTCACTATTAATTTCATCCCTGTAACCTCAACCCCCCTAGCGGGGGCGGCTACTGCTTGTTTTTTCAAATGGGAATGGGTATGTTGTGATACATCTTTTTAAAGGGAATTAAATTCTCTTTCAAATGGCGCTTTGTTTTGTAAATTTGAGCTACGCGCCGCCGAGAAATTGGGTTTTAAAAAATGTAATTTTATAGGTGCAGTGAAATGTTTAAATTCCGTTGATTGTCGAATGGGCCAGTATTGGCTATTGTAATGAAGTAACCTTGTCCGACTGTCCCGTTCACATAAAAACAACAAAACTTGGTGTAGCCTATCTGCAACCCAAGTAACAGTGCAACAGCCTTTAAGTCGCCACATATCTTCCATTGGTGCTCATCACATTTTATGGTTGTCAATAGGATCTTCATATTGTCGTATGATTCTTTCATGTGAACTACATATCCGAAAGGAATAGACGGAATAATATTGCCAATATGCAATAGTACTGCCTTTAAACTCAATGTTGAACTATCTATGAACAATCTCCATAAAACTGGTTTATAGTTTATATTTAAAGCCGCCAATGTTATTGCAGAAACCCAAGTTATTTCCATGTCAAAAAATGGTGCTAGGCCTTTATGGCGTTTACGAAAAACACTTACAGAGACATCGTCTTCTAGTAGCTTCCACTGCTGCAATCTTGATCCTTATAACTCTGCCTTACTTTCTAGTTCTAGATCTCTCACGAGAGGACATAATGCCAACTGAGCAGGTACTACTGGTTTATTGACCTTATTATAGTACCGTCCTCAGGAAAACAATAAAAATGGTGATAAACAAGTGTCCTTTTATCCGTTTAGTCCTTTATTTATTTAAAATTGGGTAGGAAAACACTATTTATTTGCCGCTTATTAATTAAAATTTCAATATTATCGCTTTTTTAGGGCGGTTTCGGCTCAGTCGGCATTGTGTCAATATCCCTATTTAGGTAAATTTAATTAAAACTCATTACTTGGCGCTCTTATATTTGTGAACAGATTTTTATTATACAGGGACTAATCAGTACAAGGCAGACATAAGTGGATACACATGGGTTTAAATGGGATATCGCTCTCATTTTAAGCAATAGGGGGGTTCGGACTTCGCATATGGGGGATCATCCCTGGGGACCCACCATGCGGTGTTGTCGTGGTATATTTCCTTAACTTGGTGAAAATGTAGATTTGGCAATGTAAGATCCATATATTGTTATTACAATACAAATATGCCACGTGCGTTCTTGCGGTTACAGTGTTAATATATTAGGGGCACATGACGTCACGTATCTCTTAAACGTGAACTAATATTAAAAAAAAAAAGTTTATTTTCGGTTTTCGCACACCTAAAATAGTAAGATTTAGTTGATTTTATTTTATATACATTTTCGTTGTTGTCCAGTGATATGGGAAGCCCCACAACAAGAATGAACATCTAAAAAATTGTTAAAATAGTAATGGATATATTACAAATTGTAAAAGACTGACAACGCTGGTGTCAACTAGCCGGAGTCGCCGATCAGCTTCGGCTATCGTCGACCGGTTCCAACGGCGTGCCGGATGTTTTACAAGTTTGTCCGAAATATTTTCTTATTTTAGAGGTATTTCGGATGTCAGCGATGTTTTTCTTCAAGAATGTCCAGCGGGTTACGAAATCGCAGGTTACACAGTATCACAAAGCCCTATAAAAAAGTTATGGAGTTTATGCATGGCCGCATATACAGAATACGATTACTAATAATTGGATATACAGGGTGCCTTCAATTAAGGTGGCACTATCGCTAACTCCATTACTATTAGAGCTACGATTTTGGTTAAAATACTAGCATTGTTTCCGTTAATTAAAATAGCAATATAATTAAACAACGTATTTTTGCATTATTTCAAAAAGTGCGCCGTTTCTAAAAATTTTATTATATATTTTGATTTGTTTGTTAACTTTCGTTTCCAATGGCAACTTCAATGAACGCTCTCGGCGATAAATAAATTAAAATGGAATTTTTCCGAAAACGACATACGTTATTAAATCCTTCAATTATTTTAGTAAATAAACTCCTGGACAAAATTAACGCAACATCATAAATTTCCCATATTTTTTATGCTATTTTTTTTCTGAATTTATGATCCGATTTAATTTTTTTTTTGTATAGTAGGTTGTTTCCTTGGCAATGTCATAGTTTTCGCTGTTTATGATAAAAATTTAATTTTCGATTTATACTGGGTGTACTAAAAATGCTATGTTTTTTTCCAAAAATTCGCATCACCCTGTGGAGTATATTACCAACCGAAACATATTGCAGTTGACATTCAACAGTGGATCCATCTTTCTCCAACATTTTCTTTTTTGGTTTACTTCATTATCTCTGTTATTAAAGGAGATGCACCGTTTTATAGCGTAACATGTTTTCATAGACTTTAATATTCAACACATTCATTGTTAAATGTTTTCAAGTCGGTTTCAAGCTTAAAATACTCGTAGGGCAACTGGACATACGAAAGGAACGTTTAATAAGCAGTTTCCGAACAGTTTTTTTCAGTATGGCGAATTTTATTTGATCTTTGTAACTTTTAAACACAACATCTGCTGACACATCGCTTGCAATGTCAGAAAAAGTCCATAGTCTACTATGTGTTGGATATTAAAGTCTATAAAAACATGTTACGCTATAAAACGGTGTATCTCCTTTAATAACAGAGTTAATGAAGTAAACCAAAAAAGAAAATGTTGGGGAAAAAAGGACCTACCGTTTAATGTCAACTGCAATATGTTTCGGTTACTAATATACTCCACAGGGTGATGCGAGTTTTTGGGAAAAAAACATAGCATTTTTAGTACACCCAGTATAAATCGAAAATTAAATTTTTATCATAACAGCGAAAACTATGACATTGTCAAGCAACCAACCTACAATGCAAAAAAAATGATTCAAATCGGATCATAAATTCAGAAAAAAAATAGCATCAAAAATATGGCAAATTTATGATGTTGCGTTAATTTTGTCCAGGAGTTTATTTATAGTATACCCAATGAAACCAAGCAATATAATAATAAACCAAAGGGAAAAAAAGGTCTCTAAATATAATTTTATTTTAAATAAATATTCAAGCATGTTTTCGTCATGTGGTTAAAATTTCCGCAACAATTTTTGCCGTGGACATCAACATGTAAATGCTCACGTAACAGTTTTCATATGAAAATATAATATTTTTCAGACGATGTCGGATTAAAAATAGAAGCAAATAAAATTTAATTAAAATTTTTATAAAGAACAAAGTGGTTTGGTTGGGTGAAAATGTGTGTTTAAAATTAACTCTTAAACAAAATTTATAATTAAAAGAAAGATTTCGGGATAATTTTCATTTAATTTTTAATGTTTAAGCCTAGGCTCACGCGTTATGTGTAATCTACCGATTGGGAAGGGTGTACCTTCCCCCGCAATGATGTCCCATTAGCGTGTTCTCCACGGAAGCTAGGGAAGCACCACAATTTCCCTTAATTCCATGGAATTGCATTTAAAAAATCGCTTCATAATATCTGTATAAAATAATAATAAAATCCACTTTGGCAAAATATAATATATAAAAGACACATTTTCATTTAGTAACACTACACGGAAAGAAAAACTTAGTTAAATTTACTATAAGATAGTAAAATAAACCATAATTTATGGTTCTATATGTGACTGGAATAACTTTTATCAAGAACTGCCATTAAATTATATCAAAATTTTAACCCAAATTTTTAGTGAAATTACCAAAATATTTAGTAAATATTTCATATTTATGTTAATTTACTAAATTTTTTTGTAAAATTTACTAAAATCTTTTGTAAAATTTATTAAAATATCTTGTAAAAATTTCGCGACACGCGGTATTCTGAAGAGGTGACCCACCAAGTACTTACCATAGCCAACGCTCGATGTAATGCTTTATCTTACCACCTCCATAGTTCTCCTTGGTAATAAATTAATTACGAGTTTTAATAGATCCGTTGAATCTGATTTAAGCTTTCTTGTAAATCGCAACTATAGTTTTTGTAAATTATATTTACAATATTACTTTGGTATGGATTAATAATGAAAATTGTAATTAATACAATATTTTATAGGAAATCGTACAATCGTGCACGTAGATGCGGGCAGTTTTCTAAAGTACAAGTGCTCTAATTGTCTTATGAACCGTGTATTTTATAATACTTTTTCTATTTGGGTCTTTAAAGTCTCAAAAGCTTAAAAAAATATAGTAGATTTTTTCCATTTGAATTAATATTTTCTTTTTCGGTTGACAATACTTTTACAATTTAATACTATATTGAATTAAAAATAAAAATAGTACTTTATTGAATAAAACTTTAGAAATAGAGCACAAACTGGAAAATATTTCTATTATTTTTAGGTTACGTTGTTTTATAGTTGTGACTAGAAATTAGTTGACGGCCACCGTCAGCATGTTATATATTTCCGAGTATAGATATTTCAGATAAATATCTAGTAAAAATGATCTATTTGCAAGGTTGCTTAGTATTTTAAAGTGTTCTATAAAAGTTTTTTATCGAATCCATAATGCCTAAAAAACTAATTTCAACGAAATCAAAGTAAGCCTAAAATTCGAACCCTACTTGCTGCCAACATAAAAAAATAAAATTTCGTTTCATAAAGTGGCAGGTTATTAAATTTTTTAATGTTTAATTTAATTAATGTAGCCATTAAGAAACTCAAATTAGAAAAAACAAATAAAGAGACTATCCAGTACATCTTCCAAATGATATAAAACCCACTAATTATCGTAATTATATATTGAGGGATTTCGGAAATATTTGGAAAAATCATTCTTCGACTGTAGCTCCCTAGGAGCATACCTATATGGACTTCTGTCTTATTTTGGAGTCTAGATTACACTCTGTAGTGAAATGTTGCATTATCTATGCAAGGCAAACCCGTCACCCATAAAATTCTAAATAATTGCCTCGCCATTTTGGTGAAACAGCGAAGCCACAACTCAGTTGCAAGCTTGTATATTGTTAAATTAATGATTCGAATAGGCTTGATAGTTAGCTAAACAGGAGTTGCACCTAATATGTTTTAAGCCAATTGCTTTGTCCGTAACAACGGCTGAGTATATGTAGTAGAAATGTTGATTTAAGTATAAGTTTCGTGCAATATGAACATATTATTATTAAATGACATAAAATGTATTGTTAAAATAATTATTTTTGTATTCTAAGGTGCGAAATACTACTTTGGTGATCGAGAACGATTATCTTGAAGAAAGAGAGAAAGCAGTTAAGTCCACATATATATAAACAGTATATTGCCAATACGAACGTGCCAGAATACAAAAAGTGTCCCCGCTATGGGAGATGGCGCGGGCCTATTGAGTTTGCGCAGTAGGGTGGAAATTTCATCGATCGCGAGAGCCTGCCCGACATTATTTGTTTGTTGTTATTCGTCGCCATCTTTGGTTCTGGATGCTTTTTCAAATTACAGAATAAAAAATGGTTCATTCACATTGTTGTCGGTATATTAGTTTTCATTACCTAACAACAATTTTTGTAAAGGAATTTTTAATTTGTGGTGATTCGATTCGCTGTTTGGTAGATTAGTGGCTAGTTTTGTTTAAGATGAAAGGACACAAGTGCATGGTGCTTTCTTGCTAAAGTCGTGGATCAATACCAAGTATAAAGTATTTCAGATATGTGCAATATACATATATACGAAAATATGTTGCTTATCACATTATTCGATCTTCGGAACCGAATTTCACTAAAAAGCTAAAAAAAGAAGAGGGTGTCACTTCTATTCAATATAATATATATGTGGTCACTACCTAACCTTAAAATTAATGTATTTTTAATTTGGTGCATTAGTAGCTGATAATAATTCCGAAAATAGTCAATAGCCATTCATTCTTAATTTTTGGTTTAGAAAAAAGTGAGATTAAGAAACATACGACATCGGATGAAAGTTAAAATAAATCGTGTCGATTGTTATAAGTGTTCGGACCGAATTGGGCACCAAAAGTTTACATCAATCAGAGCACAGTCGGATCATCATATCGTCAGAGATCGTATGCATGGAACGCCGTCTTAAATCGATCTAATCGAAATTTGGATTGCATTAATTTTCCTAACTAACCAGTGAAATTTACATTAAAAATGTTGAAATCCGGTCCTGTCGAATGTTTACTTTCACTAGGAAATTTCCGAACGTCGCAAACTCACAACGCCCCCTTCGATGCCCATAGCGGGGAGAAAATTGCAGATGGTATCAGCAATATACTGTTTATATATATGTGGTTAAGTCATCTACGTGGTGAATATATTCTATATTGAAATAAACTCTTAATGTGAAGGAAATCGTGGATCGTGGATCGTGGATCGTGGAAGTGTGAGGTGCAAAATATTTTGCACACTATTTTGCGCACGGGGTCATGGTAATCAAACAAAAAACTAAATGAATAAATGTCTCATTTTTGCCACTGACGTTAATGCGCAAACATTGTCATTTTTCGCCGGTTGTAGAGTGTCGAGGATATAATTTTGTTTCATCTTTTATTAACTTCATTGATAATTTTATTATAGTAATGGCATCATCTTTGGCATTGGAATGTTTTCTGATATAAGAAATTTAAATCCGCTCAAATTTTCATATCAGACAAATTTAGTAATTTTTGTGTTCGATTGCGAATTATTTACACTCGGTGGATTGTATACAGGTTGCTCTGGAAAGAAGATATTACGTCATCATTAATTTTTTTTAAATAGAACACTCTGTATGATGATAGAATATTTGAATTAATGAAATTTGCGATACGCAAAATATAAATAAAATACCGACATATCATTTCTCTGTACATAGTTGTTAATTAACGTGGCACTTTTAGTAATCCACCAAAAGGAAAAGAAGAAAATCTCATATGAAACAACATAACCAATATTTTAGGAATGTTTTTATTAACTGGCTACGTAAAAATATTATTAGAATGCCTAATTGATTGGCTTTCGAGAATCGCAATAAAAATGTTTCGATCTAACTAGTCACAGTTAGTGATGAACGATATCGTGATTTGTCAATCACGTTGTGAAACGTGATTGTTAGTTTTTGATATCGGTGAAATTAAACCGTGACGTGATCACGGTTTATAAATTTGTATCACTGCTAAGCGAGATATTATATGTAAGAGAATATTGCGCGCATCGTAAAATAATTAGTGGGTGATGGTCGATGGATTTACATTATTTATGTATACTAGTTTTACTACTAAAAGAACTGTAACAAAAGGAAGCTAAAATCTGTAAAAAATATTACACAACATTGATAGCAAACAGAAGAAAACTTTATTTCTACCTAGATTAAAGTAGAATTATACCTTTTAAAAAAACCTATGATGAACTAAACCCTGTGTACTTTACAACAAACTATTTGCTCATGCAAATCCGCATTGTTTCTTAATCCTTTTTTGCGTATTGTATATTATCATTTAAGAATAGAATCATTAATCATTTGAATTTTCTTATTACTTAGCCTGTTTCTTTAAAGAATTCCCAGAGCTCGATAGTCTTTCGAATATTACTATTCATTTTCATTTCACGGTTCCAAGTTCAAGATTCAAAAGTCTCAGTGAAGTACCAAGTAACGACCTGACAACTTCACGGAATCACATTTTAAATAATAGGTCTATATGAGATGTGATTTGAGAAATACACCAAAAAGCAATAAGGCACGAAGTCCAGTACCGTCCATGTTGTGCTAAAATGAATTTTATTGCTTACTCTTTACTAATAAGGCACGAAGGCCTGTATCAACCAAGTTATTCTAACGGTGATATGCAAAAATGGCCTTTATTATTTTAACACAATTTTGGTATTGGTACAACACAATAAAGCCGATTAGGGCAAATGTATAAATATATTTCTTATGGCGTTAGAACAATTCAACCCAACGGGAATAAATTTTAAATAAAAAGATACGTGTAATGATTAGTAAAAGTCAAATACGTACGGAAAGGTGATTTGTTTAAACTGTGATCACATCACGCATTTTATTGCTGCTAAGGAACTATGACTACCTGTGATTTGTTGATATATGTAATTAAATCACAGTTCGTGAAATATCCCTCACCACTAGTCACAGTCCGTGAGTAATATCTCGTTATACACTGGTTCCAGATACCAGTGAATAATAATTATTGCTGATAAATATTTTATTATTTTTCAATTGGAATAAACTGCTTGAGCGAGAAAACATGTATACTCTTTTTTGTATATACCTCATGGCGTCATTTCTGGTTATTTTTTTGCAATTTGTTTTCATATCAGGACTTGCGAGCGTTTTCGGTTTTTGCGGGTTTCATATTGTTAAATTAAAATAAACTTTAAATTGAAAAACAGAACAAAGTGGCTCGGATTCATATTCCTCTAACATCGAAACAAGAAATAAATTATTTACTGTAAAGTAGGATTTTTCGATAAGAAAATCCGATTAAAAATTTAAGTGTGCCGGCGACTTACTTTGCCGAACAGATTGTCAATAGATTTTTCGACGAGTTCAACTCGCTGGTGATACGAGCTTAAAAGTAATGGCACACGTTCTCTAACGTAAAAGTTTAAAAAGCTCTTGAATTTATTGATAGATTGCTAGAAAATTAAATTTACTATTTATACTTACTTATTTATAGCAGTACCTATACTTAGGTATAGTTTGCCCAGGAATAGATTGGGTATAAGATTATTACTTAAATTACATTCAGAGTTTGATGTAGAATTGGAAAAAAGACTATGGTAAAATTATTACAGCAAAGATTTTATTTGTAGTTCCAATAGTTAAATATTTTAAAATATATGGTACATGTTACTGACGACTATTATTCTGTCTTTAATTTTTTATTGTAAAAATGACCAAGTTTACATGAAATTTTTTACAAGAATAAAAGGCTTAAATCAGTGATTTTGATCTTCGTAACAAATAATGGATGGAGAACTTATACAGGGAACACATCATCGATCAAGGAAGTCAAGCGACGATATGCGAGGTTACTAATGTTGGGAAAAACCGAGTACTTGATACTCGAGCGATTTTAATAATCGAGTGAATGGCTCGAGTGAATCGCTTGAAATTCAAATTCACCAAGCGATGACGTCACCGACTGCTCGACCGGCAGCCTAGCCATTTACATGTGATCAGGTAGGGTATTTAGCAGGTATGTAACTACGGGTCGGCACAGGTTTAGCTAAAAAATTGTAGTAGCCAATAAAAAAATTCCAGAAATTTATTTATTTGTTAAGAGTTATTTTTCTTCCTTTCTCAATCTACGAGCATAAAATTAGTAGATATTTGAAATAGCTTGTCGATTTCTGCCACTTTAAATTATCAGGAGTCCACTGTGTGCCCTTCAAAAATTTAGGCTTAGTTACGCGACTGGCAAAATAAGAAAATTGGCTATTATTTTTTTTAAATTCATGTTTTATCGTTACCTAAAAGTTCCTGTTTAAATTTAAGAATGTTTATTTTTGGTTACCAAAAAATTTGTCGATACTTATGTTTTGTTAACTATTTTGCTAGTTTTCTTATTTTCCATTAACATTTTCTATAATGTATGTTATTTTTAAGAAGACTTCTTGAGTTTAATAATAAAAAGTTCCTGTTTAGATTTAAAAATGTTTACTATAAGATTACCAACGAATTTTTCTATATATTTTGTTAACCATTTTGTTCGTTTTGTTATTTTTCATTAACAATTTCTATTATTATGTTATTCTTTAGTTTATAGTAAATAAAAATTTTAACATTATATCCTTTAATTTTTTAATATTTACAATCGGAGACCTAAACTACGCCGCTGGCTAGCCAGTTAAAACAAAACTTTACAAAACCGGTGTCGCGGGATTTGGCATACGTTTTTATATGCACCTTCTCGTTTAAGTGCCTTTAAGAAAGACGTGTGTCCTGTTACCTGCTCAGCGTGAAACTCGGTCGGGTATCAAGTGACAGGCGATTTTTTTTGGTTTTTCGCCTGAATTTATAACTAGAGTATTTCCTATCGAGCGAAAAACTGTTTGAATATACGAGCAGTTTATTAACTCGATCACACTACAGCGGTGCATTTCCGTCGGCGTCAAGCGAAGCGCGGGTATCGAGTAAGATAATAAGTGACGAGCGACGGTTTTCGCCTGAATAGATAACTCGAGCGGGTTTTTTAATAATCGAGCGATGTCGGATATTTCAATAATCGAGTAATCAAGCGGTTTTTTCGCTCGAGCGATCATAACTCTAGAGGTTACCACCTAGATGGGTGACCGCTTTTGCGAAAGCGTCTATCAAAATCTTTATAAAAGATTTTAGTAAATTTTGCAAAAGTTTTCATATAAATGGTTTACTAAATATTTTTATAATTATTACCTAGTAAAAATATAGGTACAAATTTTGCTATAATTAAATTGTATTTCTAAAAAAAAGATATTCCAGTAATATATAGAGCCATAAATTATTGGTAGTTTTATTATTTTTATAGTAAATTATTCTTCCATGCAGATAATATATAGGATGTCACATTTAAAAATAAAACTTTTTGAACCTCCTTGTAAATCAACATACCTAAAATTATATTTGATCCTCTTTGCAAATATCGCTTTAAAAAGCTTGTATACCAATTTTCTGAAATTAATATTAAGTATGAAAAATAAAATTGTTAAATTTTCTTAACAGTATTTATCAGTGGACCGCGTGGTCCGATTTGAGATTTCGCCGCGGAATAGCATAAGTCATTGTTATTGAACAATGAGACAACATTCTAAGACGCGACGAACCAGCGCGCCGGCCGGCTATATCGAGGGAGTAGGAGACATTTTCCTTATTGTTCTGTATTTGATCACCCGAAGCGTTGCCAAATCACTTTAGATAGTTGCAATTTTAGATATTTTTCCTGAGAACCTCGGCGTGATATTTTTTTGCAGTAACTAACTAACTAAACTATGAAATTAATTGAGAGTATTTATAGCAATACGTTCAATTGCTGTATAACCATATTATTTAATTTAAACGTTATTTACCGTTTTGAAAAAATAATAAAATTCTTTTTCGAAAAATTCAAGATAATATGTAGGTAGTACCTAATTTCGACCCCGGTATGGTAGCTCAGTAAACAGAACTACCGCATTCGGCCATGGCGACCCCGGTTCGATTCCCGGTAGGTGTACGTTAGTACACAAAATTTTAGTAGGCAAGAATGCAGCATGCTGCTAGCTTAGTCCTGAATAAGACCCACTGACTGGAGCGGATAATCCTGCTCCTTTGGGGACTGATGGACAGACCGGGGGTTTAGTCCTGAATAAGACCTAACTGGAGCGGATAATCGTACTCCTTTGGGGACTGATGGACAGACTGGGGGCATGCGCGTGGTTCGGATCCCACGTCAAAAGCTGTAGGTCCCGTCTGGCTGACATTTCCCAGACGTTAAACAAAAGGGATACAACAAGCCGTTCGGCTGCAGTATAATGGCAACATGCCAGCCCTCATTCAACCAACCAACCACCTAATTTCGACGCTAAATTTAAAATTATAACAAATTCTATCCAATAGTTTTCTTGTAGTTTGTCACACCTTTTTACCTTAATGGAAGTCACTGATAAGTGCTCTTAATCAGTTTTTCTTCTTAATTGCATTTGTAGTAGCCCCTAGCCCCCAAAAAGTTTCCTATCCGGGGACATACTGTATATTTATATATCATATTTATAAAAATTATTGGTTCTACCCCTGTATTATTCGAACTGGTTACAAAGTACGCCGTTCTCTCCTTGCACAAAAGGCACTGATCGAATTATTCCCGAAAAGCGATTTCGTAATGACAATATCAAATGACAATACCAATACTTGTATAAAACCTCTATTTAACCTACGACGTCGTCCCTTAGTAAATTGTTTACGATCTAATTACTCTGTTCTACGATGTAATTAAATAGTGCTTAGGTGTTTACAAGAGTAACCAGTCTAACCGAGCTCTGTAATAATGTGACATACATTTTATTGTAGCCATTTTACTGAATCAGCTTATACAGGGGGTTTCAAAGTTTCAAACAATGTGTGCCATCACTCGTGCGGTGATGTCTTACCCAACAATAATACAAATAGTTTGTTTATTTTATTTATTTATTTATTTATTTAGCCATAGTAGGGGGAAGTGGGAAAATCCCAGTCAGGTGAGTAATTCCGGTCAGCTCCTGGCTACAGTGTAAACCTACTCAGCTTGTTCATCATCGTGCTGTCATCTAACAATCAACGGTCAAAGTTAAATGCGCGTGGTTTCGCTGTGATCACCCCATCGTAATAGCAATAATTGAACCGTATATTAGTAACCGAAACATATTGTCGTGGACATTAGACGGTGGGTCCATCTTTCCCCAACATTTTCTTTTTTGGTTTACTTCATTATCTCTGTTATTAAAGGAGATACACCGTTTTATAGCGTAACATATTTCTATTGACTTTAATATCCAACACATAGTAGACTATGGATTTTTTCTGACATTGCAAGCGATGTGTCAGCAGATGTTGTGTTTAAAAGTTACAAAGATCAAATAAAATTCGCCATACTGATAAAAACTGTTCGGAAACTGCTTATTAAACGGTCGTTTCGTATGTTAAGTTGCCCAACGAGTATTTTAATCTTCAAACCTACTTGAAAACATTTAACAATGAATGTGATGAAAATTAAAGTAAACATGTAACGCTATAAAACGGTGTATCTCATTTAATAACAGAGATAATAAAGTAAACCAAAAAAGAAAATGTTGGGGAAAGATGAACCCACCGTTTAGTGTTAACTGCGAAAACAATGACATTGTCAAGTAACCAACCTACAATGAAAAAAAATCATTCAAATCGGATCATAAATTCCGAAAAAAAATAGCATCAAAAATATGGGAAATTTATTATGTTGCGTTAATTTTGTCCAGGAGCATTATTCATAATCTAGCTTAAGTGACCGCCATTCCCCCATTATCCCCTACACTATAGAATCAAAAATCCTCAATGTTACATATCATAAAACGATATAAACATTCCAACAAAAATAAGAAGCAAGGAAGAACACACTCTTTAATACCGCAAGACTAATTCTAAAAATATCACAATCAGCGAAATGTCTGTTGTAGTTATTCAACATCCTCTCCACAAAAGCGCTGCTACCATAGTTTTTCTGTGTCTACGCTAAGAGATGGCTGTCAAGGCCTTGATTGCAAAAATATGCTTTGTGTGTCTCTTTATGAAACCCAACAGCCTAAAACTCCACACGTATAACAAAAGATAAATCGCTTTGAAATGTTACCCCGAGGTCGTTAAAATGTGATACAACTTCCAAATTGACACCATCGATACCATAGATCTCCCTCTGCGGATTTGTCCATTTGAAGAAACGTAAAACCTTATATTTCTGTACATTAAGCTTCAGATTGTTCTTTTCATATAAACATCCATATCCATAGATGCTTTGTTTGAAAGATCACTATCAATAGTAATATTACACAAATTTGAAATCACATCACAATATTTATTCATCATCATCATCATCATCACCGGCCTGTAACTGTCCACTGCTGGATAAAGGCTTCTCCTTCCGTCTTCCATGCAACCCTGTCCCTCGCTAGCTGAAACCAATGTCGTCCCACATGTTGTCTAATGTCGTCAAGCCATCGTTTTTGGGGTCTTCCCATGCTGCGGTTATTTCCTCTGGGTCTCCAATGAACGAGTCTCGTAGTCCATCGATCACAGTCCTGTCTAGCCACATGCCCAACCCACTGCCATTTCATGTGTGCGATGCGCTCGATAATATCTGTTATCCTGGTGCTGTCTCGAATGTCTTCGAGTGACTTAGGCGAACGAAAGCGCACCAGGATAGTTTGTTCTTCTTGTAATTTCTGCGGTCTGGTTTTCTCTTCCAAGTTTTAGTGAGTGTCCAAGGTAAACATATTGGTCAACATTTTCAATTATCTGATTTTTGATGAACATTTATTATTATAAATTATTTCACGACTGAATAAAGGAATAATTAATGCTACAACTGATAAATGTAACACCTTAACTTCGAATACAAACACGTGGGAATTTAAAAAAAATTAGTTTCTAAGATAACAAACGGAATAAACTTTATGGCTGGTTTCATCTATTAGATAAGTTTGCGTTATCTTTATAAATAACTAGCTGGAGAAAATTTAATTTGTGAGAAAATTAGATTTCCAAGTGCAAGTCTTTTCTTTAAACCTTAAAAACAAATAACGAACATTTTGCTAACACGGAAAATAATGGCCATTAAAAAGAAGATTACCTTAATTGGAAAAACGAGCAAAGCTCCATTTTAACTTGTTTGAAATTCTATTTAAGATTTTAAGCTTAAGTTTCTCTGTTTAGTTCAAGTCTTCGTCTATTTTCTCATTGAGTCGCTGTTTTGTCGGTTCGTACCACTCTTTTAATATTCTGGAATTACTTGGATTTGTTATATCAAATTAATTAAATATTGAATTTGATGGTCCTTGTGGTAAAACTAATTTTCTGAAGCTGATGTTGTAAATGCCTTAAAAAGTATTAATCCGAAGTTTACCACTGGACCGGATTCTATTCCGGCATTTTTAATCCATGACTGTCGTTTTGTATTGGCGAAACCGCTTCAGCTCATTTTTAACTTATCTTTGAAATGTCAAACAATTCCTCAGCTGTGGAAAATTTCTAGAGTATGTCCTATGCACAAAAAGGGCGACAGATCAGAAATAACAAACTATCGACCAATATAAATTATTTGTAATTTTGGTAAAGTGTTTGAATTCTTGCTCCGCAATTCTATCTTTCCGCTTGTCCGAGGACAAGTAATTCGGCAGCAGCATGGATTCTTTAAAGGTGGATCAACAACAACAAACTTGCTTAGTATCTCGCAAAGCCTTGCGGAATCGATAGATGAGGGTCTGCAGACTGATGTAATATATTTGGATTTCTCAAAGGCGTTTGACCGGCTTGATCACTCTATTTTAATTTCAAAGCTTAACAGATACGGTTTCTCACAGACTTTAATAGCGCTTATCAGGTCATACCTTTCTGACCGCCGTCAGTATATAGCTCTTCACGGCTATAACTCTGGTAACTATACAGCCAGTTCTGGAGTCCCACAGGGTTCTGTACTGGAGCCGTTACTTTTTATTCTCTTTATAAATGATATTGGCTTAGAGCTAACTGTTGAGTTCTTGGTATATGCGGATGATATTAAAATATTCAAAGTGATTAGAAATATCAATGACTGTATTATTCTTCAAGACAACTTAGATCTAATTAATAATTGGTGCTTGAAAAATAATCTTCAGCTAAACATTGAGAAGTGCATCTTGCACGTTGTATCATGCACAAACAAACTTTCTGTCATTAAACATGACTATGTGCTTAAAAATACAGTTATCTCCCGCTGCGACTCATTCTGCGACCTGGGAGTAGTTTTTGACTCAAAACTTTCTATCGTCCCTCATATAAATAAGGTAGTGGGTGAATCCCTGCGGGGTTATGGGTTTATTGTGCGGTGCACAAGAGATTTCAATAACAGTGATGTCTTGAAGACATTGTACAATTCATATGTACGATCCAAGTTAGAATATGCTGCAGTAATCTGGGCTCCTGAGTACAGTGTTCATATTAATGCCATTGAAGGTGTTCAAAGAAAATTCTTAAAATATCTTAGCTTTAAGAGAGACGGAATATATCCCATCCAGGGTTTTCCTCAATCCAGGTTACTTGAGGAATTTAATTACGGATCTCTCAGTGATCGCCGTGATTACCATCTTTTGATTACTTTGTTTAAATTATTAAACAATCAGTTGGATTGTATGGACATTTTGACGAAGCTTAACTTCAACGTGCCGCGCTTAGGTTCACGGCAAAACATAACATTCTATTTACCATGTCCAAGGACAAATATTTTGAAGTTTTCTCCTATTTTTCAAATGTGTGACCAATACAATAAACACAATGAATTGGATTTTTTAAATTGCTCGATAAACATAGTTAAAAAGCTGGTGCCTCACTAAACTGCTTTTCAATTATATCATACGGTTTGCATATTTTTTTTGTTTATTGTAAGACTAAATAAGTTTTCAAATTTGTAATGTAATGTAATGTAATGTAAATTTATCTTATCTTAAGTTCAATTAAGATTATGGGCCTATATCTTTTGCCCTGCCTTGTAGTTGGGAAATGTTCCTGTAAGTAAAAAGTAAATAAATAAATAAATAAAAAAAAATTAAACCAAAATTTAGTGGAAGTTAATTCAGTTCCACCACTGACCTACATCTATGGATAGTCAAACTTTAAAAGCAAAAGTGGCAAATTTATGGCCTCGCGCATGTAAACAAAGCTGATCGAAATTGGTTTTGCGCAATGCCCACTAATAAACTCGTGACATTAACCGGCGAACAGGACCGTAAATCTATTTTACTTACCTTTTTACTATTAAACGGTATTTACATTGGCAATGAACAATTTAATTTCTCATATAAAAGTGGACCTTGTGGCCACTTTTCGAATTAATTTTCATATAGCCATTGTCGACATATCGATAGATTCTTAATAGAATTTATCGGAAAAGTCAGAAGCATATATTATTTTGAATGCACATTTAACTACTGACCACATTTTTGTTGTCAGTTTTTTACAACACAAGGGTATTTTAATGGCCTATATATTCCTCCGATATCACTTTCACTGGTCTCCTCTTAAAACATTTTGCCCGGGACCGAATTTACCTATGCAGTTTCAGGTAAAACCAAAATTTGGGACCGAATTTAACATTTATTTTTTATCCCTTTTTCCTTGGGTGGGAATTTGCCTATTCCCACTAAACATGCACATGCTTTCGTGCTAATAGTGAGAATGTCTGTCCGTACCTTTACCAAGACGTATTTCAGGAAGACTAAAATATTAAATGCCCAATGAATGGGAAAATTATTATTTCCCAGACCACCCTATGATACCCAGAGTCTACACAGCAGCACTTTAAAATACTATTTAAGATTGAATGGTACTACCAAGAAAAGGATGCCTTTTCCATTGATAGGATGTCACCACCTGCAGACCGGTTTCGAACTCTTTTGTTCTCGTCAGTACAGGGTAGGTGTACATCTGAAATAGTATTTTAAAGTGATACTGTGTAGACTAAATACGCCCTTATTGTATAAGGTATCATCGGGTGGTCTGGGAAATAATAATTTTCCCATACATTGGGTATTTGATATTAATAGCACCTGAAAAGTATAGACTTCTTATTTTTTGATTTATTCAAATAACGTTAGATTATGTGGGACTACTAAGAGATGGCGCTGCGAGCTATATTTTCTCGACTATCGTTAATAATACGGCGTTAAGTTAGAGTCCTCTCTGATGATAGGTATGTACACCTACCCTGTAATGACGAGAACAAAAGAATTCGAAACCGGTCTATAGGTGGTTACATCCTATCAATAGGAAAGGCTTCCTTTCCTTGGTAGTACCTTCAATCTGAAATAGTATTTTAAAGTGCTACTGTGTAGACTAAATACGCCCTTATTGTATAAGGTATCATCGGGTGGTCTAGGAAATAATAATTTTCCCATACATTGTTATTTGATATTAATAGCACCTGAAAAGTATAGACTATTGTTATGGCTGGTCATCTACAGGGTGTTATGGAAATAACTTATTATATTTAAACCGGAAAATTCTGAGATGAAAATAAATTGAAGAAAAATAACCGAAAAATAAGCGCTATGAATTATTAATCGAAATATACACTGTATATGAAATATGAAAATTTACGTGACTGACGACATTCGCAATCAATAATTTATTGAGGCAGTCTCGTGTCAAAAGCGGTCAGCGCATTGTAGGCGATGTTGTCATATTGCAACAAAGAATTGTAAACGCACGTGTTCAATTTTTGACAACAAGACGTCTTTGATCCGCAATATCACTTCTTTTTCAAACTTTTTAGGAAAAAAACAACTACAATTTTAAGGTACATACTCTCTTACCTTCGATCTTATTATAAAAGTATGTTTCGCAACAAAACCAACAGTAGATAATATCACACAAATTTGAAATCATATCACAACATTTATTATTATGAATTATGTCACAACAGAAAAAACTCGGGTTTGTTCGGGTTTGTGAGATCTTTTAATTGGTCTATATATCTCGCCGGTGACCTTCATCTTGACCTTCTGCCATCAACCTTCCCCTGTATCATGAGCTTTTCCATACCGTCCTTCCGTATTACGTGGCCGATGAATTTAAGCATGCGTCGTTGGACTGTTGGTAATAATATCTCATTGTCGCGTATTATTAATTCTCTCAAAAGGGATGCGTTGGTGCGGTACGCTGTCCAAGGCATTCTCAGCATTTTTCGGTAACATATCATTTCAAAAGACTCAATTTTTCTTCGACGTCCAGCGTTTATGGTCCAAGATTCCAAGCAGCCATACTGAAGGTTAAACATATCAATACGCGCGCGGCGGTTATCCAAGCAAGGGCGAGACACGCGATATGATCTAGCATCACTGTAGTTTACTCTAGTGACCTACATTGTTCCTAACTTACAAACCAGATGGAGCGGCGCGACAGCAACAACAGAAATCATTTCAACTTGCGATAATTTATTTTAAACAAACCGCCGTATTACAAACGTCAAACAACAAAGCCCACGGGACTTGTAATCAATCTTGTACTTTAAGACGGAACAGAACAACAATTTTACAGTATTATAAGCGCAAGGCAATGTATATTTTACGTCTGTTGCCTTGTTGCGTCCGTGTTTAATTCCCCGCCGAGCCATTTAGCTAATTTGTCTAATGTTTCAGATCAGAACGCCAATAAGTCTCGGGTGTGCTAACGAAGATAAAGTTTCCTTGGGAGTAAATCACGGCTAGTCTTCGTTTTGCTTCGTATCGAGATTTACAGCGTTCCGAACAGGGTATATAGAGCGGAACACGGTCGCAAAGAAGTAGGTTTGTGTTTGATTTAATTTGCGATAACTTATTGGCTTACGTTATTGCATACTCGTATTATAAAAATAGCGATTTAATGCGCTTTAAGAGCTCATCGTCTGACTTTCTATCCAGAAAACATGCGTCCTTTGGGATCAACTGAAAGTTTTCATAACAAATTAAGATCCCATGTATGAAAAATTAGAAACCTAAAGGATCACCGCGGGGAACTCTGGTTTTAGTTTTTTCGTAAAATTACTTCTTCGAGAGATTTTAATCAATTGATTTTAATCATCTCAACCCTGTAACAAATAATATATTTTCTAGCTGTTTATGTATCTAGGGCAAAAATTTATTATTTAGTTATTAAGTTTGGTCATAGCATTGTTTTGTATATCATTTATATCTATGTTTATGTACTGTCGCCGAATTGTAAAAGAAATTTGGAAATTTTGCAAGATCGGTGCGTACGTACATCATACTATGATATGAGTGGAGTACGTAGCCCGAAACGTCCGTCCGTTTTGCGCTTAGTAATTGATAGGTAACTCTAACGTTCTCCTTATCTGAGCGTTTTTACGTGGGACGTTTGTTGATAACCCCCGTATAACCAATTTACCCCTTGATTTTATTTTTGAATTTAATTTAATCTGATAATTAGCTAGATGGCAATTTATGGAATTTTAATTTTGTCCCCTGTTGGATTCTAACCAAAAGGTGTAATCCCCCACCCAGGATTTGATTATTATTGCCAAACTAACTATTGAACCATTTAATTTGGAAGATGTAAGAACTGATCGACACTATCCGTAAAGTGGCCAGTCTTAGCAAGTAATGGAAAAATCCACCGCAATCTGAAGGCGTGCTTACTTAATTATTTTCAGACACGATTTGATTTTCGATTTTTTCGGTCGATTCTTGTATTGTCCAGGGATGCCAGGCATAATGCCATTGCCGACTTGACACGCACGTGTCAGTCGGTCTTGGGTGGGCCCACCACCTTTCCCTGCTAACTGGAAGCTGTCAGCGGTCCACCAGCGCAATTGAAGAGATGAGGGCAAATTCGTCATAAGAAAGAATGAATGATTTTAATTTAAAAGTATAGTTTGTTGAACGTAGGACGATGCCTAACTGATGTTCAGACTATACTTTTTATTTATTGGCTCGGGCGCGTCCAATTAAATATAACAACAATGCAAGTTTGTTATATTGGAGCACGGAGGGCTATTTTTATTTAATTTTATGTCCTTGTCTTTGAGGGTGAATTTAAGGGGTTTTGTCTTACGTCAGTGGAGTAACGCGACCCGAAGTACTAGTGCGATAATTATTTACATTTTATATTCACAATAGAAATTATCCTACACTAACATTTTGCGTTTCAAACCAACCCATCATTCCTCTGTCACGTACTCCCATTTAAAATTTAATTATTTACAGTATTTACAATGTAAAATAAACCTAAGCTAGCATTTTGTTTCTCAATTAAAGAGAGTCTAACTATCCTAATAATTTCCGAAAGAAAAATTATGACTCGCGGCAGTGACTACTAATACTAGCCTTAAGATATTTTATTTCACACTTACTCACTATTCCGGACTGTCTTTGTTTCTTTTGTCACAATCGGGTTTGTTCTTGGAAAACTTATTTATACTCGCGCCAGCAACGAGTGTTTGAAGGGATTCCAGCGTTTTTTATACTCGCACGGAAACTACGAGTGTTTAATAAATAGTCCAGTATTTTTATACTCTCCGGAAACACGAGTGTTTAATGACAGTCCAGTATTTTTTTTATACTCGCCGGAAACAGGAGTGTTTCAAATAAAAATTTTCTAAGGGAAAATCCGCGGCTAAAAACACTCGTAGTGTTGCGGCTCCCGTTTTGAAAAAAAATAAGATCGCGTTTGAGTGACGTGCTGAGACCGCGGCGTCCGGCCACGGCAAAAACACGGAACCCACTAAAAAAACTGCCTCCTGCAGAAATTTCTTTAGCCGTCTCTTTCAACGTTACATTACGTCATCCTGGCCGAGCTATCTACCGGTAAAGCCATACCCGTTGCGACAACAGAGATAAGTAACCAAATACTGCCGACACCGCAAAACTATAAAAGCCCGTCTAATTTTGCATGTGGGATTATTTAAAATAATTTAACGGAAAATAAAATTCATTAATTTTCTATAATAGGAAATAAGGTATTTTTACAACAGTACCTAGTGCAAAAAGTAATTGTTTAATTACCGCGTTGTTTTGTATCTTTTCAAAGTGAATTTCCAAAAAACAACAGTAGCTCGAAATTTTAGCTACCTAAACTTAACAAACATTTGAAAATAATTTAGTGAGGATATCAGTGGAATAATATATTTCTTGTGCTTGTCATTTAATGATAATTGCTCGATGTCCCTGCATTAAGCACGAGTGGTTTTATTTTATTTTTTAATTATGTACACATGACTTATTTGCTTTGAAACTGGATATTGGCTCTTTACTGACGAAACCGAAATATTAAATTACAGACTAATGTTTTCCAGGAGAACCATGTTCAATATATCATTGTAAGAGCTTAATATTTCAAATATATACCTCTCGACCTATATTACACTGTTTCCATCCAAAGAAATATACGATATTTGTCTATTTACCTCAGGTTATTGTATTCCTTGTGTTTAAATCCAGATCACGTAGTCATGTCTACTCTCCGGTCTTCCACCATAAACAAGGCTATCAAATTACTTTTTATTTCTAACAGATAACAATGTTGCCTACAAAAATGTTAACGGTATCTTTAGCATGCTCTCATAAGACTAAAGTTTCTTGTTTCACGTCGAGTTATAGTTCTTAAGGTAAAAAACTGTGGTCCTTTTCCTCGCAAGAAGAAAAATATTTTAAACGAGACAAGTTACTTCTTATTTTTAACATATCATAATGTTTCATATAGAAATGTTCATCTTTAGCATGGCCCGGCATGGCCCCATAAGACTAATGGTAATAGTAGTTCTTTTCCTCGAAAAACGGAAAATATAAACCCGACAAATTACTTATATATTTTTAACAGATCACAATGTTTCATATAAAAATGGCAATGGTATCTTTAGCATCAAATACTAAAGGTAACCGTCCCAATTTCGTCTGCCTCGCGCAGTGACGTCACCAGGAGAGTGATTTTCAAGTTTCTTATGGGGATTTATATTGCTGTCAGTGTTTCTAACTCTTTTTTACAGGTATTAAAAGGATTTACGCATGAAATGGTATATGAAATGAAAGAATAATATATGACAAGTATACAAAGTGTCCAAGATAAGGAGGGCCAGTACAGGGATCTCGGAAACCGTAAGAGATACGAAGTCGGTTAAAGGTAGGTAAAGTTGCGCATTTACGTGCCTAATAATATGCCGTTTCGAAAGTTTTTAAATTCCGAGTAGTTCCGGAGTTGTCCGAAAAAAACCGAAATTCTGAAAAATCGTTTTATCTTTTTCCTGGGTTTATTTGAGATCGAATTCTAAAGTAAATTAAACTTTTACATTGCCACTTTTTCCGCTCTATCTAATAGCGTTAATTGTTTTGTAATCCGACGAGTCTTCGAAGGACCATTATCAACTTTCTTTTTTTTAATACGGTCCTGTTTTCCTGATATTGGAATTTGAGAGCTTCCTTTCTTTCGAATGTAACGATGTATGACACATTGTGGTTTAATGACGTTTCGAGGGTTTTCTGAAAAACATCGGGAAATTTTGGGATACGGTCCTGAATTTCTCCTAATTTTATAAATAATATCTCATAAGTAAGCTCTAAATTTTTACTTATGCTGGACTAGTTAATATAATATAATATAATAAATAACAAATAATTTAATAATAAACCACAAATAAGTGAACAAGAAATAATTCAATAATAAACAATAAATGAACAAAAAACATATCAAAAACAGTAATAAAATGAACAACGAAAAAAGTAAGGAACTACATAATCAGGTGTTCAAAATGATTTCCGTTATTTTCTAAGCACAAATAACATCTTCTAACTGTCGATTCTAAAACATTTGACAACATTTCTGGCGTAATACTTTGAAAGGCTTGTGCTTGAACTAAAAACTTAAAATGCTTTCAAATGTTGACAACGATCACAATGGGAATGTCTTGCACAAATTGCGCGTCACCATCTTAATTTTTTTTGTTTCAAACGCCTACTTTTCTTTTAAAATTAACAGAAATTTGAAATAATGTTTCTATATTTTGTTCACTTATTTGTGGTTTATTATTAAATTATTTGTTATTTATTGAACTAGTCCAACATAAGTAAAAATCTAGAGCTTACTTATGAGATATTATTTATAAAATTAGGAGAAATATAGGACCGTATCCCAAAATTTCCTGCTGTTGTTCAAAAAACCCTCGAAACGCCATTAAACCACAATGTAACCAACAATGTATCATAAATTTAATGTAATGTAAAAGTGCAATAATTGCAGTAAATTATTTACTTTAGAATTCGATCTCAAATAAACCCAGGAAATAAAATAAAACGATTTTTCAAAATTTTGGTTTTTTTGCGGATATCTCCGGAACTACTCAGAATTTAAAAACTTTCTAAACGGCATAATATTAGGCACGTAAATGCGCAACTTTACCTCCATTTAACCGACTTCGTCTCTCTTACGGTTTCCGAGATCCCTGTACTGGCCCTCTTTATCTTGGACACGGTGTATACGTACAGACATTTCATAGAAATATAACACACATAATACTACTAAAATAAGAAAAGATTCCGACAAACTTTTCGCGCCATTCGAACCGGTCGACGATAGCCGAAGCATGCCGAAGCTGCACGGCGACCCCTGCTGGTTTTCAACAACGTTGTCAGTCTTTTACAATTATATATATCGATTACTATTTTAACAATATGTTCGTTCTTGTTGTGGAGTTCCACATATGAAATGTATGTTCAATCTGGAGGTGCGTCGTTCGTAATTAAAACGAGGTGTGTGGGAATTTCCTTCCTACGTGACAGTTTAAATTCATTATCGTCTCGTCTTTCGACATTAATAACTTTTAATATTTAAAAATGGGTATAAAAAATACGGACAAAGACTTTTTAGTGGATAGTCGTAGTCCCTTTATAAGTTGTTACATCTTAACTAAAATCCTATGTCGTGATAGGGAATCCAATCCCGCACCCAAACTTTAATCGCGCAAACCTGCGGGATTGAGCCCATCGATCCCGCGGAGCCGCGGGATTTGCGGAATAGCAAACAATGAACTGCAGTGATTTTGATCGACGCGTCGGGGATTGCCCGCCCTGCTGGGCCACTGAAAATACGTTAAACAGAGGAGTTTTCTTGCGTACGTGCGAAAGTAAGAGCGTTATTCAACTAGTATCTAGTGACATTTATCCAAGTGGTTGAATATAATACATGGAATTTAAACAGCAATCACAAAAATGAGTGTAGTGTAGTTTACAAAAAGAATAAAGGTTCAAGTTTAGTTTGGAATTATTTTCTGTCTGAAGATGGTCTTACAGCTAAATGTAAGTTATGCCCTGCAGAATCATGTGTAATCGCTCTTGAAAAAAAACTGACAGGGTTCGGTATTCACCTTTAACGAGATATTATCGCAACAATGACAGATGGTGCTGCAGTCATAAAGAAAGTGGGCAGACTGTTATCAGCACATCACCAACTGTGCTATGCCCATGGGCTGCAGCTAGCCATTTGCGATGTACTTTACAAAAAAACACAACCAGAAGCAGAAGAAGATGCAGAAGAAGATAGTGGATCAATGTAACTTGTAACCGTTAAACTAGTCGTACTATTGTATTGTACCTATATGCAATAAATATTTTCCTGCTACTCTACTCTGTTTATAATTGCGTAAAACAACTTTTTATTAACATACAGCACCCACATAAAGTCCCGCAAATCCCACGAATCCCGCACGTTTAATCCCGCAATATCAAACCCGCGAAATTACCGCGGGATCCAGCATTTGCGGGATTGGATTCCCGTGAAATATGGGACGTCCCATTAAAATTCCAATTTTAATATTTTTTAACTAAAAATAGGGTTTCGAAAATAACAATACAAATACAAAGTTCACCTATAAAAATAAAGTAGGTAACCATGGATACGGTAAAAATCTGATGTTACGAAGCGTGGCAAGGCGGACAATCATCGATGGACCGAGGTCTGTGGGGGGCCTTAATCGGCCTAGTTTAACGTTTAGTATCTCCAGTTGCTCTATGGTCCATAAGTTATGGAACACCCTGTATATGACAAACTATACGCTAAAATATTTTCCGTATATTACCGTTCGGAATATTTTTAGATATTTTTAAAAAATTCCGGATAATTTTCGGTAATAATTTTTACCTACTAAGTAGTGAAAAATAAAATTTTCAAAAAAGTGCTTTGTTTCATTGTTATTGTTACGGAGAACATTTTTCTAGTCCACCCTCGCAAGGTTAATGCTATTTTTTGTTCAGACAGATTAAGGAACACAAAAACACGAAAACAAAGAATATTCCCCAACGTTTAAACGATGCCATAATTCAAGATACATATAAACAATGGCGAAACGAAAATTGAATTTTCAGTTATATCTGTTCGAAATTGAACGCGAATCTCCTGCCAAATATAAACCGAAATTATGTCGACGATGATCTACAAAATTGGATTTCAAGATGTACATAAATTTTTTATATTCTTCAATATGTGTTATATTAAAATGATTTTATTTTCGCGACGTACAACGTCGTGGTATTGGAACATGTGACCTTAGCCTAAGTTATTACATATTTTATACGACCAAATAGGAGATCTTCCGTTATCTTTATGTGTTTTATCGTTGAAATTTTACCCCAGCAAGAAGCTCTATTACATCTTAACCAGTGATCGGCCGATACGGTTTTTTTGCCGATATTTTAGTTGCCGATACCGATATAATATCGGTATCGGCACCAAATTCTTAAAAGATATGTAACTATTCAATATACAGGGTATGTCCCATCCGGAACCGCATCAATCTATTTAAGAAAAACTATACACTGCAAAATTTTAAATAAGCTGTGTTAAAACTCGGTAAAAATATTTTCAATATGGCGGTCTTCCGGTATAACCGGAAGTCGATGTCAACTTTACATAATTTTACAACCTTATATACTATTACATTTGTGGATTCTACTCAATATTCTAGGCAAATTTCATATAGTATATCTTATACCTATTTAAATGTCGGTTGCAGAATTTAATTGAATTAATAATTATTCCTATTAAGAAGCCTTTATTATCTAATTTGAGCTAGTGCTGGGCGATATTCATCGATGTTTTTGTGTGGATCAATACCAGATATAAAGTATTTCAGGTATGTACATATATACGAAAATATTTTGCTTATGACATTATCCGATCTTCGAAACCGAATTTCACTAAAAAGCTTGTAACAAAAGAATAATATAATATAATAATACAATATAATACATATGTGGTTACTACCTAACCTTAAAGTTAATGTATTTTTAATTTGGTGCATTAGTAGCTGATAATAATTCCGAAAATAGTCAATACAGTCATTCATTCTTAATTTTTGGTTTAGAAGAAAGTGAGGCTATGAAATATACGACGTCGGATGAAAGTTAAAATAAAGCTCATCGTGTCGATTGTTACAAATATTCGGACGGAATTTGGCACCAAAAAATGTACATCAAGCAGGGCACCGTCGGATCATCATATTGTCAGAAATCATATGCATGGAACGCTGCCTTAAATCGAAATTTTCATTGCAATATTTTTCCTAACGAACCAGTGAAGTTTACATTAAAAAAGTTGAAATCCGGTCCTGTCGAATGTTTACTTTCACAAGAAAATTTCCGAACTGCGCAAACTCACAACGCCCCCTTCGATGCCCATAGACGGGACATAATTATAGATGGTATTAGCAATATACTGTTTATATATATATGTCGTCAATTCGCATGTCACTTTTACAACTTCTTATTGATTATGAAATTTCAGCAAACCCGCCGACACAGACCCGCAGCCACCATTTATTTTACAATAACCGAATAAATAATCTGTTCGGTTCTCACAGGAACCGTTTCCAGGTCAGATAAAACTTTATCATTCTCCCAGGGACGGAACATATTACAATAAAAATTTCAATTCAGTAAATTTGCACAAGCGTAAATGGAAACTATAGGTTACATCAATACATAAAGTCTATATATAAACTAAATTTATTTTATTTCTGAGTCAAGCGATGAAAGTCCTATTTCTTAAGCCCTTTAATTTAAATGCTTTATGCCTTTCAGCCTAAGAATGTCATCCATCACCAGGCCATTAGATCTTAAGGTCTAAAACATAATTAAAACAAGTGCCGGGATATAATCGAATCAATATAATATATATAAAATATAAAACATCTTTATAATTATGTCAAAAAATTAAACTTTTGCAAGGAATTTCAGACGAAACATTTTAAAATTACACTCCCCGACAATAAATTCCGGACAAAAATAATGTTATTCAGGTTAATAGTTCTGTAACATTTTAAATTGTTTTCCAATTTTGGTGAAATTTTTAGCAGTATTAGAAGATAAGCGTTATTATTGACGAACCTAAGTTGCTCAGTTAAAACGAGTAGTTTGTTTTGGACGTTTAACAGAAAAGATGGAATGTCGCCGACGAACAAGTCAAATTTCGTCGCGTCGTGTGTAATAAAATCTAATGATCTGATCTGAGTGTATTTTTAAAAAACTTGTGCCTGGAGGTATAAAGATAAATACAAGTAGGTAGATAAATAATTTATTTTTATAATTTTCTGACATGCCACCACAGGGTCACGTATTACAGTGACGCGGAATGAGCTGAGGATTTATGGGGCTGGACCAAACTTTTAAAACGATCGATTAAAATAAAAATATATGTAGCGCTTCTCTAGGACACCCAAGGAGTCACCCATTTAAATATAATCATTTCCTTAACACCCTATATAAAAAAAAGGTTTATGTTTTTAATGTTTGTGAAGGTCAGTCCAATCTGTATTAACTAAATAAAATGCAAAAATAGACAATGATTATTAACAAAACTACAAAAACTAACGAAAATAACGCATTTATTTTTGCCAAAAAAAAATCTGCTCGTAATCACCACTTTTCCTGGTATTACGATAAAAAAAAATGAAAATATTAAGCGATTTCGAGTGGTAATGGTAACTTTTTATGGATGAAGCGTTGGAATGATTGCTAAAAAATGCTGGACGGAAAGAAAAAGCTGGAGGGAGTTAGCAAAATGGAGGAAATGTCCGGTTTTCCGGAAGTCTGGCAACCCTAGTATTGCACTGAAAGCATTCTACGTCACATAGTAGAAGTAAGAAGAACACTAGGTGGCAATACGCGCTATTAATTTGCATTTGCTACTCGATAAGATACTGTAATGTTCTGAATTGTAAATAAAATTGAAAAATTGCAACACTTTAAAAAAAGTTTAAAAAACAGATAGTGACTTGAACCTTGAAGTTTCTAAGAAACCATAATTGCCAAATTTTGCAAAAAACTTTGGTTTCCTGCAAAGTTAGTATTAGAGAAAAACAAAAATGAAATTTTAACTTTAACACCCTGTATCTCAGTTAATATCAACTTTCGGATATAGGTAAGTATAATTAAATCCTAATATTTTTACATAAGGAGTCCGTGGTTTTCCATGTACCATTAATTAGCGGACACCCTGTATATGTAGCGCTTCTCTAGGACACCCATTATATTAAGATATTACTACCTTTATTTAAACATGTAGAATTCACTACTACAAGTACACTAATTATGAGTGTTATCCAAACACGCTGTATACTTCTCTAGATATCGTTCAGTCAACCGATGACCTTTATCGGTCTTGGCAAATAAGTTGCACTGACCCATTTCTTTTAGAAAAAGACGAAGTAGATCTGAACAGTTGCAGATCGAACCAGGAAGCGACAAGCCTTAATTCCTTCCCAGCGACCGCCACTAATTGCTGCAATCCCTAGCCCCAACTAATCAGGATAAAGAAAGGACTAATTGACCGGGTTGTTAAATTCCGATCAATAATTGTCGTATTTTAAGGGGGCTTCGCACAGTGGCGGATGTGGGAAAGGGACGGAGGGGGGCCGCTGTTTTTAACAATTGAAGGTATAACAAGTTTCATAAGACATTATCTTAGAGCACGCATTTAATCTAGGGAACGACCCGCGAAGCGGGAAGTTTTCTAAAGGATAAGTGCTCTAATTGTCTTATGAACCGTATATTTTATAATACTTTTTTCTATTTGGGTCTTTAAAGTCTGAAAAATTTAAAAAAATACAGTGGATTTTTTCCATTTGAATTAATGTTTTCTTTTTGGGTTGGCAATACTTTTACAATTTAATAAAATGTTACAAGTATCAAATATGCCATGATAGAAACAATTGAACACAATAAAGCTTCTTCCCATTAGTCCTAATTAAAAATAAATATATTATTAAAGTTAATAAAAATGAGTCAGGAAGAAAGTTGTAGGTACTCCGTCAGAAATACGAGAAATTGCAGAATATAATCTAGAAAAACTTTTAAAAAGAATATACAAAATTTTGAGTTATGGTGCGAGCAGAACAAAGTTCAAAATATTGAACAAAATAATAAATAATACTATTGAACAAAATATTGTGTCTACACACAATCTTACAGGAATAACAATTAATGCCCAGGAAATGTCTACAGTAACTATAAATATGTATATACAGGGTGTTATGGAAATGACGTATTATATTTAAATGGGTGACTCCTGGGGTGTCCTAGAGAAGCGCTACATATTTTTTTTTCAAATCGAACGTTTAAAAAGTGGGGTAATTCACCCATAAACCCACACACAACTCATCGGCACAATCACATTACACTGAGCAGCTGTGTAATAAACAGATGTTCTGGCGCAATGTTGCCAAATTGTTCGTGTAAAACTTTAGATTCTTATAAAAATAAATATTTAGCTACCTAGTATCCAAATAGAAGTGAATCCAGGTACCAGTATACTAGCAAGTAATCCAGGGCACACAAATCTTCAGTTTTTTTGGCTTTAGTGGGTAAAGCTTATACCTCACTAAAACCCCTTCGGCGTTTTTCTTCCAATCTCAGAACATGACCCTGTATATCGTCAGAGACACAAAACAAATAGTGAAACACTGAACAAATTACCATAAATCACTTAAAGAAACACACATGTTTCAAATTAGTTTTTTTAAGATAGGCCCTTGTCACACAACAAAATCGCTACACACTAATGTATTCTTTAACAAACACACAAATAGGACACAATTGGCACTTTATTTTTCTGTATGTACTAAACATTTTCCCACTTATTCGCACTGTACAGTTAATTAAATATCCCGAAAAAACTCTTTCGCGCGAAGCCGCTTGTTGTCAAGCAAATGTCAACTTCTATCCTGTCGATTTATACTAGAGATGTGGCTAATCTTTGGTTTTAAAATCCCGCTGTGAAACGATCGATTTAATTTTTTTAAGCTTTTCGAATGAAATAAAGCACCAGAGCAGCGATTAACAAGTTTTTAAATCTTTATTGGTATCTACAGCAGTGAAGGAAAACAATAAATAAGTGCTGTAGATTATTATAATTCTTTATTTCAACCTTTTTAGGTGAATGCGCAGGAATCTACCGGAAAACATGCATTGCATTAATACATTTCTAGTTTTTGACAGTTCGTGTTTTAAATGTTTCAGTTCAGATGTAATTTTTAGTCCAAATAAATGTTATTTACATTTTACAATGTGTTTTATAATTAAAAACAAAAGTTTATACAAATCTAGGCGAGACAACCCAATGTTAATAAAAAACGATGTCTCCAAGTGAATTTTGTGTGTGTTGTTGCCAATGTTCATTTGAAGTTTTCCGATTATGGTTATGGGTTATGTGATGTGCCGGTTTCTTTACTAAAACGCTGTATAAGTTTTTATAGAAGTTGACATTAATTTTTAAATAAGACCGACAAGGTAAGTGTATGTGTGTGGCCTAAATAAAATTACATTAAAAATTCAATCAGCCAATCAAAAGTCAAAAGGTCATTGACATTTGACCTAGTTACGTAGTTGGGTATTTCAAACTTAAAGAGTGTAAGGTGTAATTCTGACAACACCGGTGAGAATTCGGATGTGCCGCAGTGCGGTACAGAGGTATTCCTGGTTTGACGTCAGGTCATTTTTACCGCTAAATGAATTGAAAGCGCCATTTAAGGATATTTTTCTTCAATTTGTATTCATCTCAGGAATTGCCGGTTTAAATATAATACGTCATTTCCATAACACCCTGTATAAAGTAATATGTATAATACTATATTGAATTAAGAATAAAAATAGTACTTTATTGAATAAAACTTTAGAAATAGGGCATAAACTGGAAGATATTTCTATTATTTTTAGGTTATGTTGTTTTATAGTTGTGACTAGAAATTAGTTGACGGACACCGTCAGCATGTTATATATTTCCGAGTATAGGCATTTCAGATAAATTCTAGTAAAAATGATCTATTTGCAAAGCTAAAGGTTATTATTTTAAAAGAACAAACCCGAACAAACCCTACGTGCTGCCAACATAAAAAAAATTTAATTTGAGTTTCATAAAGTTGCCCAGGTTATTAAAATTGTTTGCATTTCATAATGTAGCCATTATGAAACCCAAATAGAAAAACCTTATTATAATATCCTAAACAAAATCATAACATATCTCAAAGAATTAGAATTGAAATTTAGTTAAATATTGTAGTGGGTTCGAAAGGGCCTGTATTTATTATTTAGATAGAAAAACACCGTATTTAACAGTTAATATATTTTATTTTAATTAAAATTAATTCTTCAGCTTCTATTAAATGTGGGATCCTCAACAAATAAGAAACCGGTTCTTGACAAATACTACACAAGTATCTACCCGTCGCAATATATTATAATTACAATTATATACGATATAAATTAAATAAGTAGGTAAAATAACAACTATTTTGCAATCGTTCAAACTTTAAAAAGCGATTTACTCGAAAGTATAATAATGGCCCATGCGGTTGTCTTGCTTACCGACGACAGTATACTTACTTACTTATTAAAATGTATTATGTAGCACTGTGCGAACTAAATCTTGTCATAAAGCGAGTTTTCTCGCAGTATTATTAAAATATTTGGCGCTGTCCTGTCTAGAGGACAAGGAATGTTGTTGCGCATCGGGCGACAATAACATCAATAAACTGTCATATTACCAAAAAATCATCGCCACACGGAAAAAACAACTTAAATTTAATATGAAAACAATAAAACTAACCATAATTTGTGGCTCTAGATGTGACTAGAATAATTTTAATTAAGAACTGCCATTCAACTATAGCAAAATTTTAAACTAAATGTTTAGTAAGAATTACAAAAATATTTAGTATATCATTTATATAAAAAATTTTTGTAAAATTTACTAAAATCTTTTGTGTAACCTGCTAAAATCTTTATTAAAATTTATTAAAATCTTTTGTATAAAATCCTTTGTAAAAATTTTACCACATGGTATTCCCAAGCGATCACCCATCCAAGTGCTAACCGTGTCCAACGTCGCTTGACTTCATCGATCGGTTGCATCGCCTATTATTTGTTATGAAGATAGAAATCCCAAGAATCGTTGCTCTCTCATTTAAACCTTTTATTTTTGTAAAAATATTTTTACAACACTTCATACATGCATACGTTGTAAAATTTACAATATATTTTTAGTGTTGGGAAAACCGATGATTTTTAATAATCGAGTGAATCGCTCGAGCGATTAATCACTTGACATTTTTATGACTAAGAAGAATGTGTTGATAAAATACCAGGGGTTGTTTTTGTAAGGTTTAGAAGTTTTGCAGTTGATTCTGATCTTTAAAAAAATTATATTTTTAAATTTTTTAAAAATTTACAATCGCCGCTTGCAAGCCAGTCAAAGCAAAACCCATGTCGCGATGACTCCACTAAGGGATCCGGCATACTGTTTTATATGCACCTTCTCGTTTATGTGCCTTTAAGAAAGACGTATGTCGTGTTTCAGCGTCAAACTCGAACGTCGCCAATTGGCACAGCTCGGGTGGTGCGGCGAGTAGATTGAAGGTGGCGTATCAAGTGACAGGCGATGATTTTCGGTTTTTCGCCTGAATTTATAACTAGAGTATTTCCTATCGATCGAAAAACTGTTCGAATATACGAGCAGTTTTTTAACTCGATCACACTACAGCGGTACAATTCCGTCGGCGTCAAGCGAAGCTCGGGTATCGAGGGAAAGATAATAAGTGACGAGCGACGGTTTTTGCCTGAATAGATAACTCGAGCGGTTCTTTTTAATAATCGAGCGATGTCGGTTATTTCAATAATCAAGAAGTAAAGCGGTTTTTCGCTCGAGCGATCACAACACTATATATTTTAGTATTTACTTGGTTTTACTAAATTGATTAGAAATCCTAGGCATAGTTTTTTATAAATTATGTTTACAATATTATTTTGGTCCGAATACTAATAAAAATGTAATGAATACTATATTTTATAGGAAATTTTGCAATAAAATCTTTAATATAATAATTTTACTATGGTGTTTTTTCGCGCATATGAATGAATATCCTTATTTATGTTTAACTTAGTGGATTCATCATCATAAACCACTATAAAAGTATTATTTTTTTTATTTCTTTTCAAAAGCCCTTGGAAACAAATAATTTCACAGCAGAAAACATTGTGCGATACAATTAAGAGGATGCCGCAGTCAGTCGAAATCTCCGATTTGACCCTTGTTCATTTCACGCTTTGAAGTCACGAGGCGAATTGGATCTTCCCTTGCAGTTAGAAGAATAACGTCGAGCGTCCGCCCGTAATCGGTACGCTGACAGAAACAACGATAATCGGAAGGAAGAGATTGCACGTGATCGGGGTCTATACTTCAATTTTCTACGCTGAAAAATGGAGTTTTCGCTTCCTTTGAAAACGGTACAATAAAAATTTTTTAACAAAAGATGTCTAAATTACGTCTAATAACAGCTCGAGGAAAGTCCATCATTTTTTTCTATATGGAGCAGTAAAAAAAATTAACTAAAAATCCTCCGATACAAAAAAATATAGACTTTCCGCGAGTTCTAGTTCTATTACAAAGTTTTTTTTCCTTCGACATATTTTCCTAAAACAGGAATAAACGCTTGGGAAGAAAACTCGTTTGCAGGTACTCCGGAATTCTGTTAAGGCCACCAGCAACGAGCGAGAACATGCACTTGGTTGGACCCGCTTTGAAGAACTGTCTTTATTTCGATCGATTGAATCTGGTAGCGGTATTTAGTAAAATTTTAATTGTTGAGATCATCATAGTTTTAATGGATACGCGTGTTCGCGAAACTCATGTATGCGTGTAACATTTGGTGTTTTAATATGATTTGGTATTTCTCTAGGCCCCCCCATTTAGATCATAACAGTGGCGGTTCTTCCACAGGAGCACATGCGCACATGCACCCCCAAAACAAAACGAATAAAAAATATTAATTTATATTCATTGAATATTATTTATCGTATAAAGTCCGACCCTCCCTAATATTTTATCGTACCGTCAAACTAAAAAAGTCCGATCCTCCCTAATATTTTATCATCCCGTCAAACCAAACTACATAGATCGGGCAACCGTGCCTCGGTCGCGGTAAATGACGAGACTTGCTCGCACGTGCGATTAAGCACTGCAGTTTCTCTGTAGTAACGGGTGGTCTCTGTAGTGACGGGTGACAATGGGGGATAGCGGGGCTATGGCGATTTAACATGGAAAAGGCGCACAGTTTTTGTCTGTTCGTGCATCTTGTTAGAAATTCGAGCGTGTATGTTTTAATATTTTAATATTATATTATATATATTTATTAAGTTAAAGTGAATAGTTGACGGTAGACTATTTAATAAATAACTTTAGCTCTTTGAGTTTGGAGCAAGAAATTGAAGTGAAGAATGCGGGAAGACCTAAACCCGAAATTAATTTAACGCAGACCACAAAGGGTAAACCTAGGGACTTTATTAGAAAGTTTAAAAATGAAATATATGAACAAAAATTTATAGAGGGTATTCCAAACTTCCACTTCCAAAACGAACAAACCCGAACAAAGCCGAAGAATGGACTTTACGTTTAAGCACTATTGTCATCATATCATTCGGTTTTCTTGATAACTCGTAGATGGCATTAGTAGTATTAGTAGTGTACTGTATAAATATTATTACGAGGGTTGCATGCGACGACGTTAAGATCCGACAGCTACACACTAAGAAAACCTTTCTTATTTTCCAAAAGTTGTATTTCCTTGTGTAAAATTAAAAAATAAATAAAAATATGTTTTACCTAACGCATTTTCTTATTACTGTTTTTCTTTCTACATTTAAAACGCCTATAAAGTAATTGTTTGTTCGTTACACAAAAATAAAATTTTAAAAATAATTTCACCATACTTGTGAATTCCCTCTATCATAGGTGACGAGCCGCCACTGGATAATAATCTGTATAATGATAGCGACCCAAGGGGGGATCAGAGGTGTGGTGACATTTACGATAATATGGCCAAGGTAAGAACAGCTGCATTCTCTCTAGAGGTTGTCGGTGCTCGGCATTTCGAAAACATTTCTATTAAGACACAACATGTTTGTACGTTTAATAATTAAAGTTAAATTGAATAATTTATGGATATTATCTCCCTTCTCCTTCTCCCTTCTGGTCCGCCTCAGGTTTCTCGTACCTACTATACGTTGGCTTTATTTCATATAAAGAAAATCCCTGGAAATCCTTTTCACTCAGATTTGATGCTGGGTCTAATTTATTACAATCTAGATAACAGAATCTAATTTAGGTTAACTAGTTTTTAGGTGAGGGTGTTTAAATTGAAGTTGGCACTATTGATTAGGGTGTTATTTAGCTGTTATACGAATTTTAATAATAAATATAAAAACATTTTATCATTAAATTAAAAAAAAATTTTTTTAGGTTTAGTAAATTCTGGATGAACCTAATTTATTCCCAAAAGCAGGACACATCTTGTATAGGAAAAGGGGCATTATTTTAAGGGTCTCACCGGATTTACAGATCACTATGTGGTGTAAAAATCAAATTTAAAGTCCATAACAAATCAAAAGGTTTTATTTTTACCTCTAGTAAGCTTATAGTTCCCTAACTGGAGGCCATTTTAAAATCGAAGCTTAATTTAAACGCCACTTTTTACACCAACTACTAATCCCGTAATTAAGTTAGCTACGATTTATAGAAAATAAGCGGAATCGTTTAAACCTAGAAGCAGACTTTAATTACGCCATCTGCAGAGTTTAAAAAGAAATATCGATCTTATCAGGTCAAAAGGAATAATAGAGGAAGCAAGCATCATGGACAGAATGTCCTGAAATTTCTTCACCGAAGTTTTTATAGTTATAGTTATAGTAAAATTCTTCTCTAATTTTCTTTAAAACTTTGACTTTACATTTTAATACGGTTAGCGTTATTGCATGCATATCTGAACATCGGAAGCAATGCGAGCAAGAAACTAGGCTATGCTGCAGTTAGTTGTATTATAAAAATAATTAACAAAAACGATTCAAGTAATTTCCATTTCCATCCGTTAGAACAACTAAAATCACCAGTAATATAATAAATTTTAATATAACGTTATGCATATTATTATCAAATCAACCTATGCAAACGCGAAGATGTGTAAAAATCATTTTCTACAATATTTAAATGAATAACATAAATATCTATTCATTGTCTTTAAATAACGCATGTCCCATAAGTTCTGGCACAAATTTCAACCAATTGTTTTTTTATAATAAAATATATTTAAATAAAGTTTTGTAATACATAGTAATTAATTGTTTCATAGGCAACACAATAATTATGAACTACTTAAATTAAATATATAGGATTATGGTTTTCCACTAGACACGCAACTTTCTGCTGACACCAAGCATTAGGTTTTGGACGGCATTCATATCGATTTCTCGGATATTTCTATATATTCTGCGTCGAAGTTCCTCTTCATTTTGTGCTTCCCATATTCCATCGTAAACTTTTCGAGATAAAAGGGTCTAAAAATCTTCTATGGGCCGAGCCTGTGGAAGGCCAGGAGGGTTGTCGTCTCTCTGAAAAATTGAACGTTTTGGTCTGCTAACCAATCTTGGGTTTGTCTTGCATAGTGGCAGGAGGCAAGATCTGGCCAGAACATAATATCGTCTCCAGCATATTCATCTTCAATAAAATTAACCTGTGTCGTAACACAATTATCGATATACCTTGACTATTCAGGGCTTCACCTCTTACCCGACCCACATAAGGCCTGGATATACCCCTGGTGGAAATAGCGCACCATACTAACACCTTAGCAGGGAATTTGGCCTTTTGTTTTAATTTGACATTATCGGGGACCTTTGCAATATAGTCAGTATAAAAACCATAATTTTCGTTCATTTAGGAGTTGCTAGTGTGAAATACTTTTCGTCATCCATAATTATCACCCGGTTGTTAGCAAAATATACTATTTTTAATGCACGGCAGCATCTCGGGATTCTGGCTTGTTGATTGGCTGTATATCTCGGAGCCTTTCTTCTTTTTCGATATTTGTCGTGCTAATTTTCTTGTTGATGTTGTTTTTCACCCTTCTTACCAGTGTTTCTGTTCTTACTCTGGTAAAATTCTAGGCCCTCAACTTTTTGGAAGGTTCATATAAGGAATACCATGCTCACATTCAGCAATTATCCGATAAATGGTTCTACGCGATATATTTTGATCTTCAAAAATGCGTATAATTTCGGATTAGAGACCCGTCCAATTAAATTATAAATACTTTTCCGAATTTATAATTTAAAAACTGAACTGTCAACGTTAAGTGAAGATTTCAAATAAGCTTTTGTTACCCGGGCAACTTGATATTTTCTTCTTATTACCAATTTTATGACATCTGAAATTTGTGCCAAAACGTATGGGACATACGTTATATGGTAGCGCTGTAGGTAGAGCGAATCCATAGCATTCATTAGGCTAATAAGAAATAAGTTAAAATTGACTCAAATATAAATAAATTGAAGATAATTTGTTATACTGACTCATTCTAGGTTTCATAAAACAATATTAAATTAATTGTGTTTCATCCAATTTTAAATACTACATTAGAAAATAAACTGCATTGTTTTAATTTTATTTCTTATGTAGTCCCGCTCCTTGTAGCGCCGTTAAAACGGACAGAAATTTGTCTCTACAGTGGCGTGAATCGCGGGGAGGAAATATTTACAGCGTATGTAAAGAAGGACTAATAATTAAATAATAATACTCGTCAAAGAACATTTTGAATTATCTGACAGAATTCAACTGCGGAATCAACACAGTGTATTTATTATTTTCCATTTAATATGGGTGGGCCTATGGGTAAGACTTTCTAGCATGGTTTTTCTACATACGAGATATCATACATTCTGTTTATTTTATCATGATTCGGTCAAATGTGTGTACGTTCCACAAGGGCCCATATTGTGTCCCACCCTCTTCTTACTCTACATTCTAGTGAAAACCTAAAAAACCGATAATTAGCTTTGCTGACGATAGCACACTTGTCTCATCTTTCTCTTGGAATGCACAAACATGGGCTGCCGACCGCGACGTATGTATATCTTCGCAGACAGTATGAAGTGTCACGGCTCAACAAAGACCTGGAGGAAATTTTGGCTTTGGGTGACAGGAACCAAGTCGAATTTAGCGTTAAGAAAGCTCAGGCAGCAGTTTTCTCTAAAATAGTTAACATTACAGAACCGGATATAGTTATGGCAGGTCACGCAATTCCACGGGTTTCATCTATTAATTTGCTGGGTGTCAATCTGGAAGGAAACATATCTTGACATAACCACGTTGTGGACAAGGTAGCTGCACAGAAACTTGGTGTACTCTTCCGGAGCAAAAAGTTGTACACACCTCAACAACTTTTGATACTTTACAATGCCCAGATTCGACCATAACTAGGGTATGGCTTTAATGTAGCTCTGCACCCAAACATACTCTTCGGCTACTGAATTCCATCGAAAGGAGAGCCATTCGTCTGATAGGAGACCACGAGCTGACAAAGAGCCTCGACAGCCTGGAACGTCGAAGACAGGTTGGTGATTTGCTGCCTATCCATATGTGGTTAAGCTTAGTACTCCTTCATTATTTAAGAATTCGTTCATCTGGAGGACGTCATCCTTATGGAACGACCATGATTCAAAACCAACGTGGATCGCTTTATGAGCACACGCACTACTCCCAGAGTGCCTTAAAGGATTTTTCTATAGTGTTTGTGTTTGATCATAAAAAAACCGTTATATCTTTAAAGGGATCGTCTGCATTTTTTTGAATTCTTTTTTATTCTAATAAATTGGAGGATTTTTACCTCTCCGTACAAACTAAGAAAACTAATTATTTTCTGATTATGATCAGAAAACTTCATTTTTCTTTAATTAAAACTGCATTACGCCGAAGTTGGAGGGAAAAATATAACGAAGGTAATTTTCTCGTTTAGTTTGCTTATTTATAATTTAAAATGCGAAATATTTTAAGAAAGAAGGATGTTCGGTTTCTTTAGAAAGAACAAATGATTTAATTTTTCCTTAATTAAAGCAGGCAAATTGTGGATTTTAGCAAAATAATTAAATCTCTCTGGATTTATAAGATTTTTTTCTATCTGTCCGCTTGCGTGTTAACAGATCTTAAGCCTCCACAAAAATGTTGAGATAAGTAATGTCAAATTTAATACTAAGTACCTACTTAGAAATGTTGTTCTTAATTTCCCACAAAACCACCAAAGACGAATGCCACTGTGTAGTAGTTTTTAAAATTTCCGATGACGCAGTAACGATTATCAACATGGGTTCTTGTTGAAATCCTACAATAAAAAAACTTTCCCATATGCTGCATAAATTGTGCGTGTCACTGTATGATACAAGTTAGTGTAGAAACGTTGTTGAATTTATTTTACTTTTGATTTAGGTAGAATATATTTAATTTTCTACTACACTCGCCGGCATAAAATTCCGCCATCCTGAAATTTTGGTCAAGTTTGATATTTTTTAAAACTTTTTTATTTTTTATGCAATTTTCATGATTTCATTATCAGTTTGTAGATCCATTTATTGTGTTTTTCATTCATTATTTTATAAAGTAACATTTTTCGATTAGGCTATATTATACAGGAGTAAATCAAACTGTCTTAATTTCAAAACACCCAGGAAAATTGAGGTGGATAATTTTATTTACATACTGTATCTTGTAATCTTTGATGTATTCTAAACATTTCGTTTTTCGATTCATTCCATTATTTCATTTCTGCTGCTAGCTGCAAAATTTTAAATGAAACGATGTTATTTTTAGAAAATGTATATCAAGCATTCGGTCAAAAATTATCGACGTTGGCTAAGTACGCGATTATTGTGACAGAATATTTGACAGTGACAATATTCTTACGTACTATTCACTGATGAATCCAGGGTTTCTTTAAGGTCACCGGATGGTCGTGAGCAGGTATACATACACGTAGAAAGTGAAAGATATGCTGACTGCATCATATCAGAACGAGTGTTTCTACCGAAGCACGCACGAATCTTGCATTTGTTGTAAATGGAGCTCTAATCAACCACCGTTATATTGACGAAATCCTCCAAGAAGTTGTTTCTCAATTTGCTCCTTTCATTGGGAACCAATTTACATTAATGCATGATAATGCTAGACCTCACGTTGCTCATGTAGTGAGCGAATATCTGGATGTATTTAGCCGGATCTCAACCCAATCGAATATCTTTGGGATCAACTTAAAAGGGTCGGTCGTCGTCGTCCTGTATAACCACAAACATTTGAAGATAACTGGCGCTGACCGAAGAATATCAGGCTATCCCTCAAGAAACGATAAATAACCTTATTCATTCGATGCCACCAAGACTGCAAGCTGTTATTACTGTGAGAGAAGGAAATACACGATATTAAAATTGTTTTGTTAATTAACTTTATGATATATCTAGTGTTTGTTTTTCTTAATAAAAATAGGCTTCAAATCAGCGTTTCATTTAAGATTTTGCACCTCGCAGCAGAAATGAGATAATGGAATAATTCAAAAATCGAAATGTTTCGAATACATCAAAGATTACCAGAAAAAGTATGTAAATAAAATTATGCACCTCAATTTTCCTAGAGGGTGTTTTGAAATTACGACAAAAAACAACAGTTTGATTTACTCATGTATAATATAGCCTAATCGAAAAATGTTACTTTATAAAATAATTCAGGGAAAACACAAAAATGGATATACTGATAACAAAATCATTAAAATCGCAGAAAAAATAAATAAGTTGAACCAAAATTTCAGGGTGGCGGAATATTGTGCCAGCTAGTGTATAATGTATATTAACTAAAATGTAGTTTTTGGTAAAAAAATATGTATAAGTTAGAGCACGTATTAATAGCGAAACTAAATTTGCATATAGTTCTAATTTAGTTATAAACTATTTAAACGGCGAACAAGCCATAAAATAATTGAAACTTTCAAAAAAGTTTCGTAACTAATATACAAACTTTATCCATTATAATTTTTATTGATTTCGTGTTTTGTTATTTTTCGAAAAAGTATTTACATAATTTTTTATTTTTGAAACTCTATTTAAAGGTGATAATTATTTTCTTGTAAACTTTGTAAAGAAGGTTTGTTGCACAAATAAATTAATAAAGTTATAAAATTTTACGGTGCGCTAATGTAAGCTTTTGTTGCCAAATTGTTCCAAAATATTTATTTCACTTATTTTGTAATATCTTTACAAATACTTATTGGCACGTGATATAATATTTTAAATGCAATTTACAGGAACATTATTATGTAAAAATTCAATATGGGTCTGGTAACAAATAGTGAAGTTAAGTATGTATGTCTTGCCGGACACGCAATCCCACTGGCTTCATCTATTAATTTGCTGGGAGGAAATATGTCTTGGCATAACCACGTTGTGGCAATCGCCAAGATAGCTTCTCAGATATTTGGTGTACTATTCCGAACCAGAAAGTTGTACACACCTCAACAACTTTTGACACTATTCAAGGCCCAGATTCGACCATCACTAGAGTACTGCTCTCATGTCTGGAGCTCTGCACCCAAACATACTCTTCGGCTACTGGATTCCATCGAAAGGAGGGCTATTCGTCTGATCGGACCACGAGCTGACGAAGAGCCTCGACAGCCTAGAACATCGAAGACAGATTGGGGATTTGACTCTCTTTTACAGATATTTTCATGTAATGTACTCGGCTGACCTAGCCCTCTTAATTCCGCCCAGAGCGACTAATAGCAGAAATACACGACGAACCACTGCCGCCCATCCATATGGGCTCGAACTTCATTATTTAAGAATTCTTTCATCTGGAGGACTTCATCCTTGTGGAGCGACCTTTCCGAGGTCGTTTTCCCAACGAATATAACCTCCAACGATTCAAAACCAACGTGAATCGCTTTTTGCGCACACGCACCACTCCCAGTGTGCCCCAAAGAAATTTTCCTATAGTGCTTATGTTTGATCATAAAAAAAAAAAAAAAAAATGTAACTGAAAAACAAAGGAATATACGTACTATATAAATTCCTGACTCATACACAGTATAATGAACATGCACAATAACTGTACACACTACAGTACTACTAACTGTTATTTTGAGTGTATTTTTGATTATCAGTTAATGGAGAACGATAAAACATACAACATTTATCTTTGGAAGTGAAATGTTATTCCACTGCATTAGACGAAAATTGTAAAATTCAAATATTGACATGTCATTATTGATATTTATATTTTGTGTTTCGTGTACCTCACAAATTTTTCAAGTTCCTTAACGAAAGTACTTTGCTAAATAAAATTTAATCGTCAATATCAGTTAATAAGAACTATTAGTGACAAATTGAATCTTTTCTGTAAGTAGTACACATTTATTTAAAAAATTCTATTTTGTTTGAATCATGTATAGGGTAAACTACCTAATCGTTGGCACCCCGCCAGTCATTGGTATTCATGCGACTTTATTTAAATAAGGGTATCATTTAACTGGTCAGCAAAATATTCTTATTTTTGCGAACAGAAAAATGTAATCGGTCAGCCAAAATGGCTAGTTGGTCAGCAACTTATGGACAGCAAACAGTTCTGAATTGTGACAGTGCCCTGGGAAAACAAGTGAAAGCCCGCCCCCACTACACCTTTTGTAGCAGGTTTCCTTCTGTATTCGGCAAAAGAAAACACAAGGAAGTTACATACTTCTACTGACGAATTGTAAAATCTTGCTGACCAAGTAATCATTTCGCAGCTCGACTGTTAATAACCAAAAACCACTTAATTACTTCTCTTTTAATAACTAAAATTTCTTACGATTTTTTTAATAAACTACGTGAATATTTTACTCATTTTAATGGGATTAGTGTTACTTTTTGCATTAGTTTTGATTTAGTTGAAATATAAAACTTCTACTTTTTAACATTTTTTCGTTAAATTTGAACCTATTTTACGAGATGTCAATGATAGGCGTAAAATATAGACGAATTTAAATCATTGGCACTTAGTGCCAATATCTGAGTTTGGTGGTTCCAATGCAAAATCAGTAATTGTCATTCTTCTGTGCAGCCTTAAATATATCATGCCGAGAGTTGAAAAAAACTGTGTTTATGTTTATGTAAAAAAAATATAGTGAAGAGTCCCTTCAAATTGCTCTAACAGATATCAGAGATGGTATGCCAAATTATAATATTCCTCCCTCTACTCTGCAATTTCGCCTTAGTGATAAGTTTTTTCAAAACTAAATATGGTCCAAAACCATATCTATCGAGAGAAGAAGAGGATCTGTTAGTGTCTTGGATTTTCGAAACCCGTAGAAAAGGATTTTCTAAGAATAAAGAAGATATTCTACTGCCAGTTAAATCTTATTCTCTTTGTAGATAGACATAAAATACATCAAATGTTTCAACTCAGTAAATATTGCAGTGATCCTCAAATCCCACTAATATGCTTATATCTGAAATAGGACTTCGCCGAATGAAAGTATGTGTGATTCTCCGACAGCAGTCCGCCATTTATTTGTGAGTTGTAAGGTTAAAATCGTAAACAATGGCAGAAAAATTCGCCTTTTGAATCTGAAAGAGAATATTGATGTTGTGGAAGTTTTTAATTTGATAACAATGATTTGGGCGAGTTCGTTAACATTGATAGCAATATGATATTAGAAGATGATAGTGATAACATTTCTACCGATTATGTAGCCCAAACTGAAACCACATCAATATTTGACGACTATCATGAAGAAGTTGACTGCAGTAATCAAACAAATGTCACCAGTTATCAACATGCCATTAGTATGGTAAAGAAATTACAAGAGTATGCAAAGAATAGAGCCGACTTTACAGCAATGGAATTGTTATCAGACTTGGAATTACATATACATAGTAATAATTTTGCATTTACATATTACCTAATAACAAATTTCCCATGGGCGGACACCTCTATTAGGCGGCTATATTTAGACAGGCCCGTAGGTGTCCGCCTAAGAGAGCTTTCACTGTAATTAAGTATCTACCATATAGCCAATAAAATAGTATTTAAAAAAATAATAAATACACGGAAAAAGATTAGAGTAAAATTATTATGGTAAAAATCTTATTGTACGATTTCCTATGAAATATTGTATTAATTAGATTTTTCATTAATAATCCGTACCGAAATATTATTGTATATCTCTAATAAATTTAATATCTACGATAAAGTATCAAGTAATTACTAAAATATATTTTAAATTTTCCAACGAATATAAGTGAAAATAATTTATTTATAACTCCAGTAGTTACATAAATATTTTAAAATGTTTATTGACTTTTATTGTACTTTAAGTATCCTTTACTGTAAAAATGACTAAGTTTAAATAAAGTGTTGTATAAATGCTTTTTTAGAAGAACTAAAGGCTTAAATCAGATTCAAAAGATCACTGGGATTTCGGTCTTCGTAACAAATAATGGTTGTAGAAGTTCTATAAAGGGAACATCGATCGACGAAGTCAAGCGATATAACGCGAGGTTATCATTTGGATTGGTGACCCCTTGGGAAACCGCGTGTGTGTGAGAGCTTTTTTTACAAAAGTTTTTAGTAAATTTTACAAAAGATATTAGTAAATTTTTCAAGCGATTTTAGTAAATTTTACAGAAGCTTCTCATATAAATAGTTTACTAAATATTCTTGTATTACTTAAAATATAGGTTAAAATTTTGTTATAATTGGCATTTCTTAATAAAAAGTTATTCTAGTCATATAATAATATAGAGCCATAATAGTGTATTAAGATACAAGTTTCAAAAGACATTATCTTATAGCACGCCTTCTAGTTTTCTAAAGAACAAGTGCTCTAATTGTCTTATGAACCGTGTATTTTATTATACTTTTTCTATTTGGGTCTTTAAAGTCTGAATCTTTAAAAAATATAGTAGAGTTTTTGCATTTGAATTAATATTTTCTTTTTGGGTTGGCAATACTTTCTAAATGTTACAAGTATCAAATATGCCATGATAGAAACTATTGAACACAACAATGCTTCTTCCCATCCGTCATAATTAAGAATAAATATATTATTAAAGTAATAAAAATGAATCAGGAAGAAAGTTGTACTCCGTCAGAAATACGAGAAATTGCAAAAAAACTTTTAAAAAGAATATGCATAACTTTGAGTTATGGTGCAAGCAGAACAAAGTTCAAAATATTGAACAAAATAATAAATAATATTGCTGAACAAAATATTGCGTCGACAGAGAATCTGACAGGAATAACAATTAATGCCCAGGAAATGTCTACAGTAACTATAAATATGTATATATAAAGTAATATGTATAATACTATTGAATTAAAAATAAAAATAGTACTTTATTGAATAAAACTTTAGAAATAGAGCATAAACTGGAAGATATTTCTATTATTTTTAGGTTATGTTGTTTTATAGTTGTGACTAGAAATTAGTTGACGGACAGCATGTAATATATTTCCGAGTATAGGTATTTCAGACAATATCTAGTAAAACTGATCTATTTGCAAGGTTTAAGTTTTCTATAAGATGTTTTGTTGAATCCATAATGCCAAGAAAACTAATTGCAACGAAATCAAAGTAACTCTAAAATTCGAACCCTTACTTGCTGCCAACAGAAAAAAATAAATTTGTTTCATAAAGTGACAGGTTATTAATTTTTTTTTGCATTTCATAATGTAGCATGAAACCCAAATAGAAAAATTATGTTTTATTATTTTTATACTTTTTTTTTTCTTTCCGTGTATCGGATAGTTCTTGGGAGCCTCATGTTCTTGAATTCCTGCAACATGGATGGCTTTGATATTAAGGACGCATTAGTATATGCACGTGCTTACTCGTAATTTCCAGAAAACAGTTCGGCATATCTATCTAGAAAATACAATGAATAACATTTACATGGTAAATAGTTGTGTCTAAACTAACGACGTATTATTCACAGATACTGAGCCCTTTATTGTCAAACATGCGTAGGTTTATCCTATTTCCTTGTTTTTGTTACGGTTCGCTTTTATCTATGAATAGCAGCGAAAATGATAAATAAATTTCAATGTATGAATTGGAAATCAACCTAGTTCCCATTTTTGTACTGAATAGCAATAAGGAGTCCATCATTCTAGTGGCTTTTTCAAACGCTTTTTAAAGGAAAACTGTATGGCACGAAAGGACGATTTATCGTTCGTGATGCATATACCGGGCGATGCACCGTTAAGTTGAACATAGGAAATGCCATGTAATTTTTGAGGTTGCTGAATATTGGCTTCCCTGTATATTTTATAGAAAAGCAGCGTTAACTTTACTATAAAAATAATAAAACTAACCATAATTTATGCTTCATATGTGACGAATAACTTTTAGCAGGTTTTGCACACGTACGTATAGTGGCGTCTGTGAGTCGGAAAAACCCCGAAAAATCGAAATATTTTCAGCCGGAACAAGAGTACCTTCCTCCCCGTTTTCGAGGATGCTGAACACGATGAAGGTATCAGAATTTTTCTTTGGAGTTGCGCAACCCCTCAAAACGGCAAAAAACCAACCCCCAGAGGGGTTAAACGCGCTTTAAGAGGTTTCCTAGCAGAGAAATACACTTTTCCTCCGTTTTCGAGGATGCTGAGCATGGCGGTGGTGTTGGATAACGTGTCCAATCCTTTCCAACCCCTCCACTGGCCAATACTTGCCTCTGAAAGGGGTAATTTTTTTTTCGAAGTATCAGCGGCGAACAAACCCGAACAAACCCCCCCGTTTTCGAGGATGCTGAGCACGTTGGTGGTGTTGGATATCGCGTCCGACCCCTTCCAATCCCTCCACCGACCAATACTCGCCCCCATTATGGATCGACATTAGCCGTTAATGAAAAAAAATTACAAGTGTTTTTTCTTAAATTATTCTTTCTGTTTTATGATTTTTTATTTAATTGAAATTTAAAAGAAAAAAAAAATTTCTAAAAAAATCTAAAATAAACTGACCACGTCTTGAGCGGAATGAGAGACAATTACAACCAAAAAGAGAAGTACAACTAGGGTCCGACGCGATATCCAACACCACCACTGTGCTCAGCATCCTCGAAAACGAGGGGAAAGTGTGTTTTTCTGCAGGGAAACCTCTTGAAGCGCGTTAAACTCCTCTGGGGGGTGGTTCTTGGCCGTTTTGAAGGGTTGTGCAACCCCAAAGAGAAATTCTGACGCCGCCATGTATTCAGCATCCTCGAAAACGGAGGGTGGAGGTGCTCTTGTTCCGGCTGAAAATATTTCGATGTTCGTCCGACTCACAGTCGCCACTAGTTTCAAAGTCGTTCTTTGAAGATAGTATTATTATAGTACGGCAGCCCGTGAACAAAATATCCTGTTATCACGCCTTCATCTAGTCAATGACTAATCGCTAGATTAATAAAAAATAAGAAAGTTTTACTCGAGCGAAAAAATGCGTGTGTAAAAATGCCAGTTCAAAGGAATCTTAAAAGGTCTGGACGTCAAAAAAGCTGCTGGTCCAGTCGAAATTCCTGTTATAGTTCTTAAGAGATGCGCCGATGAACTAACACCTGTATTTTGTAGACTTTTCAACTTATTGTATAAAAAAGGAATATTTCCATCGTGCTGGAACACGAACAAACCCAAAGAAAGGTCAGAGAACCTTGCCTATCAACTATCATGCTTTCAGTTATATCAAAAGTAATGGAGGAAGCTACTAACCAACAACTTTTGAAGTATCTGGAAGGCCTCAACATTATCAGCGATCATCAATATGGTTTTCGGATGTCCAGATCAACGGAAGACCTTCTAGCTTCTGTCACCCACCTTTGGACGCATCGAACGCATGGAGAGTATTGGGCTATTGCACTGGATATTTCTAAAGCCTTTGATCGTGTTTGGCATGAGGGGCTTCTAAGTAAACTGCGATCTTATGGTATGCCCAGCCGATTCTGTGCATGGTTGTCTAACTTTTTTAAGGACCGCTCTCTGCATGTTGAGATTGACGATTCTCTCAGATACCTTTCATATTGTCTCTCATCCTCTTCTTACTCTACATTAACGACCTTCTAATGAATACTAATAATCCGATATTTAACTGACGGTAACTTCACAGAAACTTGGTGTACTCTTCCGGACCAAAAAGTTGGTAAAAAAATGGTAAATTTTTTTGAACTTAGGGAAAAACGGTAATAAAGCTGGTAAAATTGACAACTTCGCCGTAGAGAGGAAAATTCAGGAGATGACTGACGAATATCGACGATAATATGGGTTTGTTTACAAATTGACAGAAGTGCACGTTATGAAAATTATTTAATGTGACTTATTAATTCAAAGCGCCATTTATGATAACTTTCTGCTATTTGTTTTAATCACAAGATTCTCGCGTTTTAATACAATAAAGCAAGTATATATCACTTTTTACGATATTTATCTTGATATAGTTGTTAAATGCCTCATTCCGATTTCGGTTAGCTTACGCAAAACTTCTGCTGCTGCATAATTCCAAGTAGACGACTCTTCAAATGTTAGCAAATAACACGTATTTACTAAAGTGGCGAAGGAAACCATATAATGTACAATTTTGGAACGTTGCCATAATTATCTGATACCATACATCGCAAAGTTCGTAACAAGAATGCGGTAATGACTATAATAAAGGTCATTATTGTCATTTTAGTTACGTAGTGGTAACAACATTTCCTTTAAATTTTTAAAAATACTGTTGGTCATTACGTGTACGAGCATTGCTCTAACCGACATACAGTTGGATCGAGGAAAGAATGAACATACGTCATAACATTAGTATCAAAGACCGGTTATTTTTAATGTCTTTTTGTTTTATCAGTTAATGAAAAAGTAATGAAGCAGTCAACGTTTTTCCTCGATAACGAAATACAATTCCAGCGCATTAGACAGACATTGCAAAATTAAAATATTAATATATTTTGTGCATCGTGTTGTTCAAAAAATTTCTAAAGCAAAGTATTTTGCTATAAAGAATTTAATGTTAAAATCCGTTCTTATGAGTTCTATTAGCTACATATTGGTTTATTTTATGTAAGTAGTGTTAAACATTGTATATTCAGTTATAAAGAATTGCATTTTGTGTGATTAACCGATACAAACTGGTGTTGGGAATCGAGGGTGTTTAATCTCCCATCGGTAAGAATAAACAATTCATCTCTAAGAGCGTGGTTTCTGAGAAAATATTTTGAAAATCTGATATTCATATACGTGAAATAATTTTCCTAAATGAAACGTCGATCTATTCCAATGGTACAATTTTATAGGTTGATTGGTTGGTTAAAGGAGGGGGTCGGGTGTGTGACCCGAACTACTGCAGCTTTCTGGCTTATTGTGTCTTGTTAGAAAATATGTGTTCCTTCTATGAGGTCCAATAACATACCGAGTCTGTCGTGTGGGAGGTTGTCGCCACGTTGAATGTTTCCGATGTCTTCTACGAGACAGCGCTTTGTAATAGTATATTAAATGGAAGGAAGTTTCATCCTCTTCGCCTCAGAGTCTGCATTCAATTAATCCATTGTAGATTCCTAATTGTTGAAGCTCTTTTCGTAAGGGACAGTGGCCTGTTAGCACACCAGTCACCTGTTTTAACTGGAACCGCGTTAGGGTTAGCATCCCATTCGATAGCATCCTCGATGGTTTTCCAATTACGGTCCATGTGTGTATTTGACCAGGTAAACCTTGCCATCGAGAAAGATGTTGTTTTTGCGACCATCTATTTAATGTTGATTTCTTTGCCTGTTTCAATATCCCGAAGGCCGATTCAGGACCTCTGACTTTGAGCGGATCTAGCAGTCGCTAGTTCGTGCGCTTTCTCATTACCTATTATCCCAGAGTGATCAGGAACCCACAGAAGTTCCACCTTGTTCCCCCTGGCCGCCAATTCTTTTAGGTTATTAAGGCACTCCGGTGTGAGCTTTGAAGTAAACCGATTGGAGTTCAGAGCCTTCAGAGCGGCTTGGCTGTCCGACAGGATGTATACATTTTGGTCGTGGTCGCTGTTTTCAAGATTCTGTTGTACTCACGCTTGTATGGCAGGAACTTCCGCTTGGTATACTGTGGCTTAGTTGGGTTTGTTCGTTGGCGGTTTCTGATCCATCGGTGTACCAAACTACACCCTTGTCATACGACGGGGGTGTACTATTAGTCCATTTGTCAGAGACCCAACCGATCTTGAAGGGCTTTGTGAAATCGTAGATCACTCTCATACGATCGTTTGCATTTCCAAGAGATCGTCGTTGATTAGAACCATGGCTTTTGTGAGTCCAATTTTCAAGGTGTGCTATATTCACCACCATTTGTGCTCATCTTTGAGACGCTGCAGTTAGCCTCTATTCTGATGTGAATATCTAGAGGTGTTAGCCCTACTATGATTTTGATAGTGGTGCTTCTCATAGCCCCATTTATACACAAGCAAGGCAACCTCTGCAAACTGTTAAGTTTATTCGCTGTCGTAATCTGCTGTGTTTTTGTTCACCAGAATACACACCCATATGATTACAAGGGTCTGATGATTGTGACATACAGCCAGCCATTGCATCACCTGGGGCCTGAATCCCCAGGTTTATTCCGGTTTGTTCCCTAACCAAGCTCATGCACCGCACTAGGCACATTATTGCCTTATTTAGATTTTTATTTTTTTTATAATAAAAAATTGTACAATAAAATGTTTACTAATAATTTTGCTACAGTGTTTTTTCCGTGTGCACAAGAACTACTAACTATAACTATATGCCGATGCCGGTTTTAAATGCCGTAGGCCGATTTTCCCGCCTTACATAAAACAAATATAACACAATTCATAAATAAACGACTCTCCAAATGTTTGTTAGCAAATAACACGTATTTTCTAAACTACTAAAGGAAACCATATAATATATTTTGGAATGCTCGCAATCGCATATCTCATACCATATCAACGTAACGTTTGTAACAAGGACTCGCTAATGACTATATTGTGAGCATAATTGTCACGTATCCCTACAACATATTGTTAAATAATATCAAAATATAGCAATAGCAACTAGCTTACAATTTTACACGTGCAACGCGAATACGAGAGGTCGTTTAAAACCACTTCAGAGTAGGATTACAGGCTCTTATTTGGAGCTACACCAGTAAAATTACTTGATTATACACGATTTCACCTATCCTTTTTCAATGCCGATAAAGTGTAAATAACCAGAGCTAACTTAACAATAAAATCAAAAACAACACCTATCTCGATGGCAAGGTTTACCTGGACAAATACACGGACTGGCCGTAATTGGAAAACCATCGAAAATACTATCCTAACCCTGACGCGGCCCCAGTTGAACCAAGTGATGGGTCTGCTAACAGGCCACTGCCACTTGCGAAAACAATTTCAACGGATGGGTATAAACAACGGATCCATTGAATGCAGATTGAAACCATCTCACACATAATATACCGCTGCGTAGCGCTGTCTCGTAGAAGACAAAATATCTTCGGGAACATACAACGGGGTGACAACCTTCCACATGACAAGCTTGGTAGAAGATTACTGGACCTCATAGAAGGAATAAACATCTTCCAACAAGATCGGGGTACACAATAAGCCGAAAGGCTGCAGTGATAGAAGTTCGGGCCCTTAAATCGACCCCCCGCCTTAAACCAACGAACCAAGAATCAAATCGCAAACAGGTTCACTTTTTCCAATCTAAATATCTCCAAAATCTCAAACGTAATTTTGTCGACGTTCCTCCTTTCAACGAAACCTAGAAATATTCCGACAAAATTTCTATTATTTCCATCACCGGTCAAATATCCTGTTTCGACCAATCAATTTGTTTCATTTACACCATTCATATGTTATTATACTGATAAAAATTGCATGTTACTTATAAGTGATAAAACTGTCTCATTGGCCCGCTGCATTTTGAAAAAGCGTTTCTCAGTAGACCTAGTACTAGAAAATGAGTTTTTGTAAATGTCAAGTTTGAATGACTTTCTCTTTTAATATATTATGCATATCCTCTTTATTATTAACCCAAGATAATTGGAAAACGAATTTAAAGGTAGGATTTAAGTAAAAAAATACTTACGGTTTATTTACAATGGATTATACCATTTATATTGTTGACTTATTTTCTTCTTAAATTTTAGTTAAATAACCTTAAACTACGAAACGTCAAAAAGTATGAAGTACAGTAAGTAACACTTAGAGCAGAGAACATAAGCTGGTATCGATATTATATACAGGGTGTTATGGATATGACGTATTATATTTAAATGGGTGACTCCTTGGGTGTGTGAGAAAGTCTGTTCTGTTTTGTGTGAAATAATTCATAACAATAAATGGTGTGATTTCAAATTTGTGTGACTACTGTTGAGCTGTTGAAAAACATACTCTTTGTGTTTTATTTTTTTTATGGAATTTAATTATAAAACGGATTATCTTAAAGTAAGATCGAAGGTAAGAGAGTATGTACCTTAAAATTTATTTTTTTTTTCTAAAAAGTTTGAAAAAGAAGTGATAACGCGTGTCAAATACGTCTTGTTGTCAAAAACTGAACACGTGTTCTGTGTTGCAATATGACAACACCGCCTATAATGCGCTAACCTCTTTTGAACCTCGAGAATGCCTTAGTAAACTATTGATTGCGAAGGTCCTTAGGAGCGGCCACGTAAATTTTGAGATTTCATATAAAGTGTATATTTCGCTTAATAATTCAAAGCGCCATTTATGGTTATTTTTCTTCAATTTATTTTCATCTCAGGATTTGCAGGTTTAAATATAATAAGTTATTTCCATAACACTATGTATATTAAAAGTATTTCTCGGATTATAATATTTAATTTAGGTTTGTGTTGCCAAAACGTGTAATTATTCGATTTGCGTGTATTTTCATTGCTTTGTGTGCAGTCTCAACATGTGTGTAATTTGCGTGTAATTAGGAACCACTAGTACCTAAGTGTTACTTTCAGGTCGGTTGTCCTTCTTTTTTGAGGGCATACGTAGTGTATAGAGCCCGAAATAAATTGGTTCCTTAGAAATTTGACCCCAATGACCCCTGTACGCTTGCTTTTTTATAAAATATGAATGGTGTTTCGAAATCGGTTATTTGTGTAATTTTACAAATTTAGATTGGCAACACTGAATTTAGGTTATCAAATATATCTCTAGCGTAGTTTTAATTATCGATTACATTGTTCATTGTAACAGTCAAAGATGTGTTTTTTCTTTGAAAATTTTACCAAATGTCGTTGGAATGTTTATTCCGATTAAATCCCGAGCCCAAACGACCATTGAAACAAAACTTATAGTGAACATGAAAAATATTAAAAATGAGCTCTGGTTATTTACCTTATTTAGCGTAGGGAAATTGTAAAATTACATCACCCCTTAATAAATAATAAATTCTATGATATAAATATGTCATGGAAATCATTTCCTAACTTGAAGATACATTCAGGAATATTCCCATATATTTCGTTCTAGTTGCCGTACCTACAAATCGAGAAAGTAATTAAGTGCATTGGAATTTCCAATATAAACATATACTTTAACTGAGCAATTAACCAGGTAAACAAAACACTAACGGGAAACGGCGATTTTGCACGACCAAATGTATACATCCTGCGTTGGCTGTTATTTTTTGATAAAACAACAGATCTAAGACACATGCTCTCTTACGTTTGATCTTATTTTAAAATAATCCGTTTCATAATTAAATTCAATAAAAAAAAAATAAAGCACAAAATGTAAGTTTCGCAACACAGCCAATAGTGATATCACTCAAATTTATATCACATCACCACATTTATTATTATAAATTATTTCACAACAGTACCAAAAATTAGTGTTGGGAGAAACCGATGATTGATTTTAATAATCGAGTACAGCGATTTTAATAATCGGGTGAATTCGCTTGAGTGAATCGCTTGAAATTCCGATTCACCAAGCGATGACGTCACCGCCTGCTCGACCGTTTACATCTGATCAGGTAGGGTATTTAGCAGGCACGTAACTACGGGTGGGCGCTGGTTTAGCTAAAAAATTTTAGTAGCCACCAAAAAATTCCAGAAATTTATTTATTTGTGAATAATGAATTTTTACCATGTGTCTCGGTACCAAACAAAAAAATTGCAAGAAATCACCCAAATATGTATTTATTGTTAGGGTTTATTATTCGGCTTTTTTAAAGCAAAAAGTATTACCATGAGAGACATCTTTCTCAATCAACGAGCATAAAATAAGTAGATATTTAAAATAGCTTGTCAAATTCTTCCACTTTCAATTATCAGGTGCCCACTGTGTGCCCTTTTAAGAAGTTTTCTTGAGTTTATAGGAAATAAAAATTTTAAAATTATATACTTTAAGTTTTTTAATATTTACAATCGGAGACCTAAACTACGCAGCTGGCTAGCCAGTTAAAATAAAACTTTACAAAACCCATGTCGCGATGACTCCGCTATAGGATTTGGCATACTTTTTTATATGCACCTTCTCATTTATGTGCCTTTAAGAAAGACGTATGCCATGTTACTTGCTCAGCGTCAAACTCGAACGTCGCCAATCGGTATATTTCGAAAGGCGCGGCGCGTAGAAAGAAAGTCGGGTATCAAGTAACAGGCAATATTTTTCGGTTTTTCTCCTGAATTTATAACTAGAGAATTTCCTATCGAGCGAAAAACTGTTTGAATATACGTGCAGTATTTTAACTCGATCACACTACAGCGGTACATTTCCGTCGGCGTCAAGCGAAGCTCGGGCATCGAGTGAATAAGTGACGAGCGACGGTTATCGCCTGAATAGATAACTCGAGCGGTTTTTTTAATGATCGAGCGATGTCGGTTATTTCAATAATCGAGTAATCAAGCGATTTTTCGCTCGAGCGATCACAACACTACCAAAAATGGTTAACTTTAACGAAACAAGGTTGAAGCTCGCGGCGTGGTCTGGCATCACTGGTTTTTAGTCTACTGAGAACTGTGCGATAGCACGTAGGATAAAGGGATTTTTACCTAAGTATTTAAAAATTCCATTAAAAAAAATATCTAGGACTCCCAAGGATTCATCCAGTTAAATATAATAGTAATTTGCAACACCTTGTATAATGCAGGGATAATAATTATCGTACAATTAAACAACTTTATATGTATTTCTTGCAGTATAAAAGTTATATACTTACAAAACCCGTATTACACCTAAAATACCAATTACCTAAAATTTACTGCATTAAGCTAGTGTGAGCTTAACAATAACACACTTTGTAAAACTATTAACTGTAATAGTTGTGTTATTTCAGGCAATTATGCTATTTTTCTGTAACCGGGAAACTCTAGGTAAACTATTAACTGTATTTATGCGAAAACTTTTGGTCCATTTTAGCCCGTTATTGGCCCACTTACCTCATTGTTATATGAAAATAGTTTGCTATAAACGAGTAAAGTTTAGTTAACAACGTCCATGTTAAAAATAGTTTTCTATAGTTAATATATTAATGCAACAGAGGACATAGTGAGAGTTAAATTATTTATTGTAGAAATTCATTAGCGAGTTATTGAGTTAGAAGTAGAGTTGTGTTAATCGTAAAGATTCGATCTCAAAGATTGTATCAGTGGAAAATATTGAATGACTGAATCCTTACCGGTTAAGATCAATCGATGATTTATTTCATTCGTAATATCCATATTCAAGACTGAGTCTGAGTATCGAGCGCCGCGAATCAATTATTGTTTACCCGAGAACGAATGATATGCTTTCGGCATCGTCTCTCCTATTATGCTTTCGGCATCGAAACACTCGGCACTCTCGAAGGAAATGAAATATCATAATTCATCATTCGTTCGTTCGTTCGGTAAACGGAACCGATGAACAGACGCGACCGATAAGTATTACGACTGGTGTGTTACGCATGCATTATGCAAATGATCGATTGAATGAATGATTGATTGAAAAGATTCAATCGTTTTTTAAACAGGTCAGTGACTGATTCGATCGCCTCTAAATTATTGATTTACGGGTCAACATTTTTTTACAGGTAACTTTCAGTAAATCGGATTTTAAAAATAAATGATCTCAGAAACACCTGTTAATTTTTTAATAGGTTTCTTATAGTATCTAATTAGAAGAATTATACAAGGTGGTATGGAAATGACGTATTGTATTTAAATGGGTGACTCCTTGGGTGTCCGAGAGAAAGTCTACATACTTTTTTCTTTTTAAATCGAATATCTAAATACTAAGGTCAAAACCCTTTTTACCCACATACTGTCGCGTCGTTCCATCTGGATTTACTTAGCAACAATGTGGGTCACTAGAGTATATTAACAGTGTTGTCAAATCACACCGCGTGTCTCGCCGTTGCTTGAATACCGACCGCGCGCCGCTTCTTACTTCAGTATGTTTCGAGACTCGGGAGTGGAACGACGTTGGTTCCACGACGTCGAGGGTGCCACGTGCTTGACGTATACGTATTTTAAACGTTTTGTTAGTTGTATTGCCCGATTTTTTTTTTGTTGTGAAATAATTCATAATAATAAATGTTGTGATGTGATTTCAAATTTGTGTGATATTATCTACTGTTGGTTCTGTTGAAAAACATACTTTTTGTGTTTTATTTTTTTATGGAATTTAATTATAAAACGGATTATTTTAAAATAAGATCAAAGGTAAGAGAGTATGTACCTTAAAATTGTAGTTGTCTTTGTCTAAAAAGTTTGAAAAAGAAGTGATAACGCGCGTCAAAGACGCCTTGTTAAAAACTGAACACGTGCGTTTAGAATTCTGTGTTGCGATTTTTTAATAATTTCACGCCCGTCACATGGCTAATTTTACTCTTCTGAATCATATAACGTCAATATTTGGAAGTTTTTTTAATCAGTCATTATAACCATTTTCCTATTATTTATAACAGCCCTGTCTTATATTGGCTTAAAGTTTTGGAATGTTATAGAATGAAATAAAAAAATTAATCATATTTTTAATCTACCTAAGGTGTACACGAAATTTGCACATCAAAATATATTTTTCCTTAATGGTTAATAAAAAAATTTCGGATAACAAACCGTCACATCAATGTATCTCCGGTAACATTTTCATGCGTGACCGGCGATACAAAAATTCACAAATTCGTGGATAACAAGCTAATACATGCTATTTCTTAAACTTTTTTAGACTGAAATGAGTATCTGTACTCAAGAGAATGACTTCGTGTAGTATTTTTCCCTTAATAACATAAAAACATACGCCTGGTAAAAAGTAGGCAATGTTCTAGTTTATAGCTACATAAACATAATAAGGAACTTACCTAAACATGAGCACGCTTTAGACAAATTCAAAGAAATACTGTAATATTTGTAAAACTGTGAGGCCGACATGTAATGTCGTTATTTATAAGCAATTTCTGCCGTGACCGGCGATACATGAAACTGCGGGGACAGATCTTCTGGTTAATAATTGCGTTAGAGAAACTAAACTGTTGATCTTTCAACATTATTTTTTCAATACAAATTGTAGTAGGAGTGTAAATTATTTATATATAAAAGTAAATTTAGGAAAATGACGTGAAATATAAAAGGGTAAAGTAAGAAATTATTTCTACAGGCCAATATTTTATTTTAGTAAGTTATGTGCCAAGGACCCTTACACACCACTAGTTACAAGGGACACATAACATAACCGCCATGAATTTTAATTTCTATTTGCCAATATTTCCTTTCAACTGTTTATCATCTGCAAAAACTTCTACTAACGAGCCTCTTCAAATTTCTTAATTAAAAAAGTTAAACGGAATCAAATTCGGACAGTAAGGCGGAAAAATCGTAAATTTCTTCTTTATTTTTCATTGCTTCTTGTCGATTGCAATAGTTTAAATAATTTTGAAAATTATGATATAAGTAAATGTTAGGAAATAAGAATTAAATTGAATACATTTTTTTTTAATTATTGCACAGAGGCACGATATCTTTTTACATTGCTTCGAATTATAATTTTGTTGCAAATATTTCTTTATTGGGTAAATAAATATTTAAAGAAATACAAAAAAAATTAATCGGTGACGTATCGAGTTTGTTCGTTTTTTACAAAATTTGGCAATTGTGGTTTTTTGAAGAGGAAAAATTGATTTTTTTATGAAATTTTAATGTCCAATGTAGGGGGCGCTATCTGCGGTATTATTTACACATTAATTAGGTCATAACTTTTTTATGACTCAGTGTATTTAAGTTTTTAATGAAAATAATACTTTTCTCATATCTATTACGTAAAAAATGTATACTAAGTTCAGGTCGCCCAGAGTTACCGTTCCGGAGATATTTGCATTTAAATTGTTTAGTGCACCCTGTCCAATTATTATTTATTTGCAAACAACATTTTTTTTCTTAAAGTAACCTATGAGAAAACAAATAAAATTTAGAGATGTAGTTGCTACGGAACAGAAAATGTTTGATTTTTCAGTTTACCGTAAGTTTGTGTTTTCATTGCTGTTGGTTTCTTCCGACACGATATTTTCTAGGGTGAAAGTTATTTTAATTAAAGTAAGTTAAATAACAATCCAATTGTTGTATTTATTATTCCGAATTATCATTACTAGAACATTAATTATCATGTAAAAGTGAATTGGTAAGAAGTGACAAAATATTATTTGCTTGCCTGAGCTAACGCACTAAACAATTTAAATGCAAATATCTTCGAAACGCTAACTCTGGGCGACATGAACTTAGTGAACCTTTTTCACGTAAAAAATATGAGAAACGTATTATTTTTATTAAAAACTTAAGTTTTTAATACACCGAGGCACAAAAAAGCTATGACCGTATGAATGTGTAAAAAATGCCGCAGATAGTGCCCCCTACATTGTAATTAAAATTTAAAAACGTTATTAGAGAAAAACAAAAATGAAGTTTTAACTTTAACACCCTGTATCTCAGTTAATATCAACTTTCGGATATGGGTAAGTATAATTAAATCCTCATATTTTTACGTAAGGAGTCTGTGGTTTTTCCATGTACCATTACTTAGCGGACACCCCGTACGGTGTATACTATTAAATTTGTATTTATTTAAAATTATCATTAATCTAAGTTGTTTTGGGATATATAACTACAACTAATAATTTTAGCTGCCTCTGATTTTAACAAATATTATTTAACACAATCCATTATTTATATTAACAATCTGCATTGTTTGTAATTCGGAAATAAATATTGTTTATTATTTTTGCAGAGCTTATAGATAAAAACAAAACATACTCTGCATAACTCAAATACAATAACAACAATGCATGTTGGATGATAAATCGCCTAACACCATAATATTATTATGTTAACAAAAAACAAATGCCATTAGATATTTAAAAAATAAAACATATAAGTAATTACAGATTAAAAGCAATAGCGTAACTATAAAGTTTAGGTTGTTTCCTTGAAAGAATTTAAGGTGGGTTTTGAGGAAAGATTGGCAATCCTAAGAAAATATAAAACATAAGACAGCCCAAATAATAATATATGAAACTTAAAAGAGCAAATTACATGATTATTAATGCCAATAAGTTATTGCATATATCTAAGTAGCTAAGGCTAAAATTTTTAATGCCAAAGTAGCTAACGCCCAAGGTTAACACGTTCGCTGCCGGGGGTGCCTATGAGATTCGTTCGGTTACATTGGGTATATGCCACCGACTCTCATAGGGGACAGGCATTTTATGGATTACTATTCAGTTCGCAATAAGTTCTTGAAAAAAATTGCGAAATTTTTTTGTTACTGACCAGTGAATTAGTAGACTGTTTGTTTTAGTATTCATTTTTCTATTTGGGTTTCATAATGGCTACATTATGGAATGCAAAAAAATTGAATAACCTGCTACTTTATGAAACTGAAATTAAATTTTTTTTATGTTGGCAGTAAGTAGGGTTTGAATTTTAGGATTACTTCGATTCGTTGAAATTAGTTTTCTAGGCATTATGAATTCGACAGAAATTTTTAATGTAAAACCTTAAAATACTATCATTTAACTTTGCAAATAGATCATTTTTACTAGATATTTATCTGAAATACCTATACTCGGAAATATATAACATGCTGATGATCATGATGCACATTTACTTTAGTTTACAGTTATTAGTCTAGTCGCCTATAACAAAATTTCCCAATAAAAACTCTATTTAAACAACATAATTTATGATATTTACAATTATTTCGAAAACGGCTAGATATAACTTATATGCTTGTATTACAAAAAAAAATTGTCCATGAATTCTACGTAAAATAGCCAAATTCCATTTGAAAAACTTGAGAAAAATTATTTTAAAATGTGGCGTTTTTGAAATCTTATTATGAACACACTGTATAAAATAGATAAACGCAATTTGATTCATAGTATCTCTAGACGTCTTGTCATAAATTTCACTCAGTGCCGAGGTTAAAAAAATAGTTCTGGATTGATTTTTTTGATTTTTTTATTCAGGACAGCAAAACTTTTTTTTTCAGTTTTTAATTTATTTCTCCGAAACTAAAAAAACCAAATTAAATAAAATTTGAGACACTTATAAACGATACTAATACGAACTCAAATATGCAATAAAACACTGGGTGTTCCATTTCAAAAAATATAACTTATGCTGTGACACACTTTTTGGGCCACCCTGTATAATGTAAAATATTTTTAAAACATGCCGCTTTTAATCCAATATCTCAAGCTGTTTTAGCATTGTTGATAAGTTCTTCGATAACGATTTAATCTTCCATCCCCGCTTCGTTTGCGGACCCTGTATAAGAAATTTAATTTTGAGATTTTATTATGGTGTGCTATACAAGTGCAGAATTTAAGCAGAATTGAAATCAACATAATATACAGAATGTTCTATAATTATTAATAACCTAATATTTCTGGAAAACTACTGAATGTAATAGAATAAATTTTAAAAATACTTCGGGAGATATTCAACATGGGTTGAAATATTTGTCTCTCTCTGTATAATACCCCAGTTTGAGAAATGCTGCTTTAGGAGACCCAAGCAGTCACTTATTTAAATATAATAAGTTATTTCCATTAACACCCTATATTAATGTTGCCTACCAATAACAATTTTAATTTTAAAATAATTCTATAGCTGAAGGGAATGATATCTATAAACTATGATAGAAGGCCCCCAAACGAAAACACGACTACAAGACCGTCGGATAAAAGAGGTCCATTATGAAACTGTCGGGATCCATTAACCGAAGAATTAAAGTCAGGCTACAAGCCTGAGAGAGCAGTTTATTCATTAAACCGCTTAGATTGCGGCCTTTGGCTTATTTTTGCTGGTAATCCCAGCTGAGAAGTTCTAGAATTTCTGAAAAGTATTCGAAAGTCTAGTTTTACTTTTAGTTCGGTAAAGCAACGAGAATATTTGTGGGGCATTTAACAATAATTACAAATGTCGAAGTTTTAGCTGATTTAGCCGATTAGGGTAGCAAGAAAAATACTTACTTAGGGGACTATTAGATTATTAGAACTATTTACTTTTGCTGACAATTAGCACACTTGTCTCATCTTTCTCTTTGAATGCACAAACATCGGCTGCCGGCGCACATCTTCGCAGACAGCATGAAGTATCACGCCTCAACAAAGACCTGGAGGACATTTTGGGTTGGGGTGACAGTAACCGAGTCGAATTTAATGCTAAGAGAGCCCAGCCAGCGGTTTTCTCTAGAAAGGTTAACATTACAGAACCGGATATAGTCATGACAGGACACGCAATCCCACTGGCCTTATCTATTGATTTACTGGGCGTTAGTCTGTGAGGAACTGTGTCTTGGCATAACCACGTTGTGGCAATCGCCAAGAGAAACTTGGTGTAGTCTTCCGAACCAAAAAGTTGTACATACCTCAACAACTTCTGATGCTATACAATGCCCAGATTCGACCATCACTAGAGTACTGCTTTCATGTCTAGAGCCCTGCACCCAAACATACTCTTCGGCTACTGGATTCCATCCATCCATTCCATCAAAAGGAGGGCCATTTGTCTGATCGGAGACCTTGAGCTGACAAAGGGCCTCGACAGTCTAGAACATCGAAGACAAGTTGGGGATGTGACTCTCTTTTACAGATATTTCCATGGAAAGCGCTCTGCTGACCTTAATTCCGCCCAGAGCGGTGAATAGCAAAAATATACGATGAACCACTGCCGCCCATCCATTTGGGAGTTAAGCTTAGTACTCCTCGAACTTCATTATTTAAAAATTCTTTCGTCTGGAGGACTTCATCCTTATGGAACTACCTTCCCGAGGTCGTAATTCCCCAGGAATACAACCTCCAAAACCAACGTGAATCGCTTTATTCGCACGAGCACCACTCCCATAGTGCCTAAAAGAATTTTTCCTATAGTGCTTGTGTCTGACAATAAAAAAACATCCGGTTCGATTTCTCAATATTTGTCAAAGCAGAACAAAGTGTATAAATAGATTCTTGATTATCAATGCCATCTATTTTATGGTTCAAGTCTAATATATTCTTTATGATTTGAAGGATTCGTTTGAGCAAAATCGTAAAGTTTATTCAAGAAACCTTATTAATTCTGGTTGAAAACTGTACTGTCATTTATAATACCCCCTAGGCACTGTTCTCACAAAACCAACTGGCAACCGCAACGCGACCGCAACTTCAGTTGAGTTGCTCGCTTGTTCTCACCAAAGCAACTGGCAAGCAACGCAACTGCAACGCGATCGCAACTTCAGTTGAGTTGCTCTGGAATTAACGGGTTTGAAGTCTCTTTTGACGTGAGCAAAATGTCGTCTTCGTCAGATAAAGATATAGCCGCAACATACTTGCTCGTTAAGAAGCTTAAAGAAAACTGAGCGAAAATTTTGGGTTAACCCTTTTTCTATCATATATTTGAGACATAGTTCGTATATAGTGGCATAGGAATTAAATAATGATCCGGTGAAATTCCAGGTTTCACCGAATGAGCCACAAAAGTTAAAGATTTTGCTGTCTCGTCCGCCATGACACCACGATAGGAAGCAACTGACGACGGCGACGCGGTATGCCGGGCAACTCATAAGCAACTAGTTGCGTTGCAGTTGAGTTGTCTTAAGTCAGTGGGAACACGCGTATTTAAACATTAGTGCTAAGTCGCGTTGAGGTTGCGTTGCGGTTGCCAGTTACTTTGGTGAGAACAGACACCAACTGCTAGTATGCATGCCGTCATCTAGTAGCAAAACATCCAGTTGCTTCAGTTGCATCTTTCTATACTCTGCAGACTTTACATTGTATTGAGCTTCATGCCTTCTAACAAAGTCAATTAATATTTTGTCTTGTTCACTGGACCAATTAATTTGTTCGGCCATTTTGAAAATCCATGCACATGCACAACTCCAAAATCTCCTCAACGTACTGCGAGAATTTTATGAAGCGGTAAAGCCTAACGATCTGGTGAAAAACACTGTGTTTTGCAAGCATGTACACATTTTGTAATGAAGTCACTCGCCGTCAAATTACGTCCGCTATTTTCCGGTACAGCTTTGTAGGAAACCGCTTTACTGTCCGATGAACGGTAAGTAAATTACAGTACTTACCGTTTAGCCTAGCAACCAGCAAATATCACATACTGTCGTGGAAACAGTGAGGATTAATAAACAGAAACGATCGATCGTGTAAAAATGTAATATTTCACTCCTAGTTTCACCCTGTACTTTACTTCTATGACAAAGAGAGAAAATCCTTATTGTTCTTGCCACTATATACATTAATTCATACCGGAATGGCTGACCTAAATATTTAAGTACAACAGGGTAAAATTCAGACCAGCAAAACCAGCTCGGTGTGGGATGAATATACGTTAAGCCCACCTTGGTTTGCCACAGTTATTCGACGTTAAGCTCCTGACCAGCCTGATGGCGTTAACCCGACTTGCATGGGGTGTATTAAGTGAAACTAAATTATGAATTAACACTGTATGGTTTTACAGGGTGTCCAAAAACTAGTAGTAAATGATCAGATATATACAGGGTGTCGCAGATAAGAATGCACTCTAGAAGGATCTCGTTAAGGATAAGACATACCGAAATGATCAAATCAGACAAAATTTACGAATTAGTGAGTCTCGCAACATCATATTTTCAAAAATTTCGATATTTCCGTAGATATTTGGGCAAAACCAAATTCTAAGGATTTCTTTCTTTTTGTTTTCTGACTCTATCTGAAGAAGTATTTGAAAATACATTTTACATTCTCATTACGTTTCGTTTTTTTTTAAATAGTAGTATTTATGCTTTATGAACCACACTTTACATTATGAATCCAACGATATATCACACCTATTATTTATTAGGCGTTTCGGACTAAAAAACTCATCCTCAATGCAAATAAGCACCTTATTGAAAATATGGTGTGATATATCGTTGGTTTCAAAATATAAAGTGCAGTTCATAAAGCATAAAAAAGTGGTCCTACTATTAAAGAAAAGTTGATGATGTTTGCGAACGTCGGATTGAAAATTTAATTAAACTATCTTATAGAGGAGAAAAGTCACACTGGGATCCTGAGACAGGTGACATTATAATGGTAATATAAAAAAATCATTGCAAAAATAAAGTACCTGGAAGGCTTCAAGATTATCAGCGATTGGAACAACGCATCGAACATCATGGGGAGTCTCGGGCTGTTGCACCGGATATTTCTAAAGCCTTTTATCGTGTTTGGCATGAGGGACTTCTAAGTAAACTGCGATTCTATGGTATGCCCAGTCGATTCTGTGCATGGTTGTCTAGCTTTCTTAAGGACCGCTCTCTGCAAGTGGCGATTGACGGATTTCTCTCAGACACATTCACCATCAATGCCGGTGTTCCTCAAGGATCCATATTGTATCCCACTCTCTTCTTACTCGACACTGACAACCTTCTAGTGGAAACGAAAAATCCGATATTTAGTTTTGTCAATTCGAAGTCGAATTTAACGCTAAAAAAACCAGGCAGCAGTTTTATCTAAAAAGGTTAACATTACAGAACCGGATATAGTCATGGACGGACACGCAATCCCACTGGCTTCATCTATTAATTTGCTGGGCGTCAATCTGGGAGGAAATATGTTTTGGCATAACCACGTTGTGGCAATCGCCAAGATAGCTTCTCAGAAACTTGGTGTACTCTTCCGAACCAGAAAGTTGTACACACCTCAACAACTTTTGACACTATACAAAGCCCAGATTCGACCATCACTAGAGTACTGCTCTCACGTCTGGAGCTCTGCACCCAAACATTCTCTTGGGCTACTGGATTCCATCGAAAGGAGGCCCATTCGTCTGATTGGAGACCACGAGCTGACGAAGAACCTCGATAGCCTAGAACATCGGAGACAGGTTGGGGATTTGACTCTCTTTTACAGATATTTTCATGGAAAATGCTCGGCTGACCTTGCCCTCTTAATTCCGCCCAGAGCGGCGAATATGTGGTTAAGCTCAGCAGTATTTAAGAATACTTTCATCTGGAGAACTTCATCCTTATGGAACGACCTTCCCGAGGTCGTCTTTCACAACGAATATAACCTCCAACGATTCAAAACCAACGTGAATCGCTTTTTGCGCACACGCACCACTCCCAGAGTGCCCTAAAGGATTTTTCATATAGTGTTTGTGTTTGATCTAAAAAAAATGTTTTAAATGGTCAAATTTGTAGTGATAAACAAACAAATAAATAAATTTTACAAAAAAAAGCAATAAAACAAAAGCTTATTGATATCATATATTTATTGGTTTCTGGATCTGTCTAAGTATAAAACTGAATAAAAAAAAGACATTAAATTTTATTAAAGAATGAAATTGCGCCAAAAGGAACAAAGATAGATCTATGAACACTCAAATAAAAGTTCCAGGCAGTAAAAGACTGAAGAATTATTTACTATACTAAAGAACATAGTAATTTATACAAAATATCCTGTATAAAATTTTGAATATTCCATACTCTTGGAACTTCGTCTTTCATACTCTTGAAACTTGTATTAGATCAAAGACTAGACACAATTTGCATTATTAAGGAATTCAAAGATGCAAACATTTATAGTTTCCCATTCTTTTTTTGGCCTTTGTTTTGCGCCATCCGGTAGAATCAAAAGTAATATTGTTCGTGCAGGGATGTACGATTTTTTACCGTTATTGTTGAAAGCAAATGTCCAGCTTTAATCAATGCTTATCTCGACCCATTTTCCTTTCGCCGCTGCTTTAGTGAATATTTTTACAAGAAGTATACATCTTTCATGATCCCGCATAATCTAAATATCGATTCCATTTTATTTATAACCCTATTTTATGAACATCATACCATTGTTCGTGGGTTGCTACTAACGTAAAACGAATCTGTTACAGCACAAAAAAGAATATGTAATAAAAAGTACATAAAAGAAAGGGAAGTTGACAGCGAAATAAAACGTATTATATTTGTTTCGCTTTCATAGAAAGAAAAGCATTTTTGTGTCATTTATATCCCCTTATGCCCGGTTTTTATAGACCTTATGAGAATGTCGGCGTAGTGTAAGGGTATTCGCTATAGAAAGAAATTCATTTTGTCGTTCTTTGACGGAATTTTCGGGGGGAAACATTTATGGGGCTTTATTTTAATAAATATAGTAGGAGGTCAAGAAGTGCATCGTATGATAATAATTTTCCTCGACTTTTATTATATCGCATAATATAGCGAATTTTGGTCAGTACAGTCGCTCTACGTCTGAAATTAGCCTTTCACACGGCGCGATTTCAAAGCGATTATCCTCTTGTAAAATATCTCGTCGCATCCGCGCATAATATTTTCATATGGTGCGATAACAGTTATTTATGTATCAAGGGTACTAAGTAGATGATTATGCCCTGAGGGCGACAGTCTTACAAAGCCGAGGGCCTCTGGCCAGAGGGTTCGTAAGTCGCCCGATGGTATATATCTATTAGTACCCGTGTTGCATACAAACTTTTATGTCATACCAGTTCGTTTTAAATAATAAATATTTTTTTAAAATTTAATTTGATTTACCATTTTTTATTTTTACCTGCGACATTACCTTGAATTATTATAGCCTGCGTTTTTGCTGCTATGGAGATAAGTATTGAAATGTGTAATGTGTCATGATGAAAAATAAAAAATGGAACAAGGTTTTGAAATTCCCGACGAAATTACAAAAAGGCTGAAAAGGCAACGCAAAACCTGTTACCGAGAAAATCCAGAGACTCATACGACAAAGGATATGACCAATTTTTGAAGTGGATGTCAGAAAACGCTGTAGAAAACATTAACGAAACTGTGCTGTTGAAGTACTTTAATGATCTATCTGAAAACTTGTATTTTGTTAATAAGGAATAAATTAATCAAAAACTGTTTTTTGCGTCTTAATGCCAGCGCGGGCCATAATGTGGCATAAAGTAATCCATTATGTAGATGGCATCTAAGGTATAAAAACACAATAATGCACTGGTATATGTAAAATGTATTTTCACACCCAGTGATCTCCAATCTTTTATTCCGCGGTATGTAATTCATACCATTTTGAGGACCGCTTACACTAAAAGAAGAAATTGAAACTATATTCTACACTGAAGGACATGCGAATCGACTCACTATAATTTCAAGTACTTTTTGTGACATCACATCTTCTGTTCCGATTATGGATTTTGATAAACTTTTCCCAGGTTCGTAACCCCACTATTTAGCTACATATTGGCGTCAGAAAGTTCTATTTTTCCGTTCATTTAATTTAATATATGGGATAAAATAAAAACTCGAACAAACCCGTTAATTTAATTTAATATATGGGATAAAATAAAAGTGATATTTTTCTACGAAAAGTGAAACTGCTACAGGGGGTTTCAGGCATATCTAGTAGTCACATACTCACGAGAGTAAAAGTTAGTCTTTTCTCTACATAATTTTTATTCTATCTTTAACAGTTTTACAGTTAAATCGCTTTTTCCAGAACATCAGTTTTTATGTATGTATATCTACCTACTCATACGTAGGTATACATAATGCGACAACTTACATTTTTATCGCGTCAAAGACCATAGGTGGTTTATTAAAAGAGATACGATTTAGCCACATCCCAAACAATATAATCTATAAACTAACAACAAAAATAAATATTAAATTAAACACTAGAACCACTATTGAACCACTCAATAGTGTGTTGGACCTCTCTTGATTTTAAAACGGCCTCACATCGCCTGCCCAAGGTTGAGATGCAAATACACGTATTTTACCTCTGACGCGACCGAGGTATTGTAAACTACAGATCCCATAATTCATTCATAGAACTCTTGGAAAGTGAAGCTGTGATTGTGTGAAATGTTCTTTCAATTCAATAATGGGTAGAAGAGAAAACTATATGTTTGTTGGCTGAATGGCAACAATGTTGAAGTCTGGTAATATCAGATGGTTAAATATTAAAATAACCATACTCACCGATGAAATCCTTATTTAAATCATCTACTTTTTGACAAACTACACATGAATAAAGACCATTTTTCCCCAATAATCACAAAAAAACGCAAATCAACCAAAATATACAATAATCCGTTTGATCAAACACACAACAAAAACGTCGCAATATTTATGAGATTAGTATTCATTCATCTTTTGCTTATCTTTTAGGTCTGAATCGTAGCGCATTTTTAAAATAGAAATAGAGGTTGCCAGAGTGCAGTTGGATTAGTACAAAATTCGTTTGATACTGTTAAGTATAATAATATTTTCAAAGAATCTCTCATCGCCTTCTTACAGTTTATAGTAAAATTATTGAGAAATAAATTTATTTTAAGAGCAATTGCGGATTAATCTTAAACCAGTTGTATTTGCCATATTAACAAATTTTTAATTGGGATTTTGCAAGATACCTTTGCGATAAATATGTCAATCTGGCTATGCTGCAATAACGACTGAAAGAGGTAGGAAAGACTGTTTGTAGTCGTTGCGTAGACAAAAAATGTACATTTTCCATCTGTAGTTTGTAATGTCTTTGGACGCAAGAAAAATAAATAAACAAGGAAAATATAGGAAACAGACTAACCTGTACTCTCCGAGTATGTAAGTACTTAAATATATATGAAAGCCACCTTGTCGAAATTTAAAGTTGACTAAAAAATTACCACGTTCTATTTTATGCCGTATATTGAATTAAATGAACGGAAAAATGAAACTTTACTACGTCAATATTCTATTATAGTTTCGATGTTCTTAAAACTTTTTTTTCATAGTATTTATTTTAATATATAAAAAATGCAAAATAAAGCATTTTTTATTAAAGTACTTCTAATCTAAAAATAGGACAACATGGTCTAATATCAACGGTAACCATGGGTAACCGGAGGCTAGAGCTAATTTGTCTGCGTCTGGTGACACGCCCATTGTACCGGCGTGGTTGTTCGGCGATGTCCAATATGCTTCATCCAGTTGCGTAGTGGTATGGTTTGTTTTAAAACTGTGATAATGAATGAATATACCCTAGTAAAACCCTTCATAGTCAAACCAGTGAATTGATTGTCAAAGTGTACAGGCTGTGTGAAGAGGAATCACAAATTAATAAATTTAAATTGTAACTTAAGCGAAAGCTAGAAATTGTCGCAATGTATACGGGAGTAAGCGTGGGTGCAGTAAAAACCATTCACAGAGAAGATACTTTAAGGAAAGAAAATAACCCGGATCAATTGTTGTCATCTCCTGTCAAAAAAGGGCCCGTCTCTCTGCTCTTGAAAAAATCGAAGGCTTCGACTTTGGCATTGTTAAGAGTAGAATACAAATGTTTTATTTGTAACTAAAAGTGGTTCCAATTTTAAAAAAGTTGCTACAACAGCTGAGGAGTGACATAAACTTTCCGTTTTCCCGTAAAACTTTGAGGTGCATGTTGAAATCAAATGGATTTTATTGGCGAAAATGCGAAAATAAGCGAAATGGAGACAAATATATTCATGCCATGAAGAAATAAATATTATTACATTAATAAGATAATAATAGTATGACTCGGCAATGTTATAAAAGATATTGCTTCCCCCTTACGGATACATCGTAGCTATAAGCTCCCTTGTCGAGCTGTACATGTGTTTTGGTACATGTACATGAACCACTGCTCTAGACCACCTAATTCAATTTTTCCGTTCTCTCCCGAAACACCTTATATTTGAATATAAAGAATAAATGGGAAAATATAGTTTTAAGCCCAAAAAAATATTCTCCAGTCGGATTCCAAATGTTCTAAAGGATTTTACAACGCTTACATCGAAATTCATTGTGAATTCTAATAAATTGTGTACTGTTCGACTGAAAACGTCCGTCCAAGATCTCGTGTTTCGTTTTATTTATTAAACATTTTATGTTATCGAGGACTGTCCTCCAACTGGTGTGATGTTTATTATTTATTGACTAAATTTTATACTTTTTTTAGAGTTGGGAAAAACCGATGAATTTAATATTCGAGTACTTGATACTCGAGCGATTTTAATAATCGAGTGAATCGCTCGAGCTATTAATTAATTTGAAATTTTTATGACAAGAAGAATGTGTTGATAAAACACCAGGGGTTGTTTTTTGTACGTTTTAGAGGCTTAATCTAGAGATTTTATTAAGAAAGGACAGTTTATTCTGATTTTTTTTTAAAAATTATATCCTTTAGTTTTTCAAAAATTTGCAATCACCGCTGGCTAGCCAGTCCCAGTCAAAACAAAACCCATGTTGCGATGAATCCACTAAGGGATTTGGCATACTTTTTTGTATGCACCTTCTCGTTTATATGCCTTTAACAAAGACGTATGTCGTGTCAGCCTTCTGACCGTCAAACTGGAACGTCGCTTGAACTTATAACGGGAGTAGTATTTCCTATCAAGCGAAAAACTCCTCGAATATACGTTCTTTTTCAACTAACAAGCAACACATTTCGGTCGGTGTCAAGCGAAGCTCGGGTATCGAGTGAAAGGTAATAAGTAACAAACGACGATTTTCGCTTGAATTTATAACTCGAGCCGTTTCGTTTTGTAATAATGGAGCGATGTGGGTTATTTCAATAATCGAGTACTCAAGGGTGAAGGTATGGTTTTTTTGTTTACTGTATGACACAGAAGTCTGAAATAGGGATGAAAGGGAAAGCAATTCTAACAAGTAATCATATTTACTTATAAGCATAGGCGTCCTAAAGTTCATGAAATGAATTTCAAATCATCAGAGACAATATTAAATCAATGAAAGGCTCTGCCACTGCTGGCTGACGCAAACTGTGTCCACTCGATATCTTTCTCCTCTGGCGTTGACCAATCAGGCACCGGTATCGTCATTTTCAATGGCGTACTGTCGCTGCGGTGTCAGATTCACAATTTAAGAGCATGTTTCAAATATATATTATCATGAATTTAATTCTATCAAATATTCATTATCTATAATAATTTTGCAATAAAAAATTAATATTAATATAATTATTATGAATATAATAATTATGATCCTATCCTTCATTTATACGTTAATTTGAAATCGGTATTTTACTAGTAAATATGGACCATTCTTTTACAAACCGCACACTTTTTAACCTTATAGATATACATAAAGTTGACTCCTCTCTTAGTAGAACAATTAGGGGCCCGTGGGTAGTTTCTCTGGGTGACACCTTTTTCAATTCTTTATCAGGGGCAAGGCCACAGCCTAAAAATGTACACGAATAAGTTAATCACAACCACACACACAATACAAACAAACGCACATAAAACCCCTGGTCGCCAAAAGCCCGAAATGGCTTCCTGGTGACTTCAATACCCAATCATAAGCATGTAAGAGTGCCTAACGGCATTAACACAATGCCGCGGGGAGTTTAGTCGGTCGGCGTCTCTACTTCAGAGAGTTAGGTCTCTCTTTCAGAGGGACAGGTTGCTTCCTCAGAGAAAGAGAGCCATCCTGACACTACTTTGCACTCCGAGTGCATCGTGTCTGTAAGCAGATTCTCCTCGCATGCCTCCAAAAGGTGATTAATTGAAGGCGATTTCGTAGAAACTACCACTAAAAAATAATAAATTATGGTATTACTGTATTACTGGAAAGAGATTTCAACAACCTTTAAGATGATGTGCCAGTGACACCTCCTTCCCTTTCCCATTTAAAATTTGAACGGCACCATCCACCCCTTCCAGAACGTAAAACCACGAAGGCTACAAATATTCTTTGAAATCGTCCCGTATCACAAAAATTGACGTATCTTTCCGCTTTTTAATATTATTTACTGAAAGCGAGATATTAATGGAGGTAAGTTTCAAAGTGACACCCTTTCTTTTGGCCATGAATTTTTTAACAGACTAACTAATTGTAAGAAAATTGTACTCGCAGCAAAGTCAAGTCTCAACTACGTACATTGTAGGAGTTGTAACTTTCAATCGGTTGCGACAATTTTAAGTGTTTGGTTGTTTGAGAGCCCTTACCGGCAGCTTGTGGCCTATTGTATTCGACTGCACTAACTGGAAATACACTTGAAGTGACAAAAACATCAAGATTTCTCGAAATGTATTTGCTTCTGATTTAGCTAAATGCTCAGAACATAATATAAAGGCTGATAAATAATATTAAGAACATGTTATAGTGTAGTTAATATAATAAACAATAATATAGTATCAAAACTAAAGTATTGAACATGTGGCAAACTGAATGGAATATCTCGCAATGCAAGCTTCATGAAGTGATACCATCTATAAAACCATGGCAACAGCATTAATATTAAATAGATACCCTATATCTTCGCGCTAATGACCCAAGAGGTTGATGTATGTTCTTTTAAATAAAAAAAAATAATTGATTCCATAAATGTTTCGGAGGAATAAACCTTCATCTTCAATGGAATTTTAATTGAGAGAACTTATAACATTGCCAAAATTATAACTTTTACAGAAGGAAAAGAACATTTTTTATGAAAAAATTGAATTAACTTAATGTAATGTAGAAAGACATATAATAAATTAATATAACCAACAGATGATATCACACAAATTTGAAATCACATCACAACATTTATTATTATGAATTATTTCACAACAAAAAAAAAATCGGCTAATGTTACAACTAACACAACGTTTAAAATTCGTATACATCAAGCACGTGGAAGTCTCGGCAACGTCTTCTCAACACTGAGTATCGAAACATACTGAAGCAACGATACTGAAGGTTAAACATATCAATACGCGCGCTGCGGTTATCCAAGCAAGGGCGAGACACGTGGTGTGATATGGCATCACTGTAGTTTACTCTAGTGACCTAAATTATTGCTAACTAAAACCAGATGTTGCGGCGCTACAGAATGTAGGCAAAAAGGGTTTTTACCTTAGTATTTAGATATTCGATTAAAAAAAAAATATGTAGACTTTCTCTAGGACAGCGTTACTCGAAGTGTGCTCCGCGGAGCCCCGGGGCTCTGCAAAGCCTCCAGTAGAGCTCCGCCGGCAGTCATAATAAAATGAATACATGTATTAAAGTGGAACCTATAAGAATAAAGTTACCTAAATAAAGAATAAACTACCAAAACGAAACGCCTACTTATAGATTTTACGGGTACATACAGGGTGTTATGGAAATGACGTATTATATTTAAATGGGTGACTCCTGGGGTATCCTAGAGAAGCGCTACATATTTCTTTTTTTTTAAATCGAACGTTTAAAAAGTGGGGTAATTCACCCTAAACACTCACACAACTCCTCGGCACATTCATATGATGAATATGAACATATTACATTGCCCAGCTGGGTAATAAACTGATGTTCAAGAACAATGTTGCCAAAATGTTTAAAAGTGTAAAACTTTAGTTTCTTATAAAAATAAATATTTAGCTTACTTAGAAAGTAAATCCAGACGCGATTAAGAAATCCAGGGCACAGACACTTTCAGTTCTTTTTTCTATGGGAAAAACTTTATGCTCATCACGTGTCCTGATGATAGCGTGGGAGTGCATAATAAGGTTATCACTAAACCCCAACACTAACGCATAATTACACTTTACAATAACAAACATAGAACCAAGAGCACTTAATCATTTCGCGATAGAAATAATAAAAACGCTAATTTCTATGGGCCATTAACCCGTTACTAAAGATAAAATGAAAGAATTGACAGGAACTACCCTTTGAAATAATGGTCTAGTCGGACCAGTCGTCGAACTTTCTTTCCGAGAAATCTCCGCTCTCTAGAGCCAGCGCGGTTGCCATTTCCGAGACTATAATTATACAGTAAAGTAATATTATAGAAGGAAATTCGGCAATTTATGATAGTCGCTTATAAAACATCGAAAGTGGCAATGCTGTGTTTTTAAATATTCGATCGATATCGATCGAGAGAAACAACGTGTTATTCATATTTAAAATTTTTAGATGTTAAATACATTATTTCACAGACCACTCAGACAATAATGTCGTATTTTTGTCTACACAGTAGCACTTTAAAATACTAATTCAGATTGAATGGTACTTAGATGTGTTATATGATTTTATTGTGCCCGTTTGTTTTTGTTCAAGTTACCTAGGTAGTTGGAGTTTGTTTATAAATTAAGTTGGTGTTAAATAAGTCCGAAAACCTAAATAAAATTGCATTTTTTTTTAAAGGGTAAGTGGCATTTATAAACTTTTAAGTTGTTCAGATCTGACGGGTGTCATTCGAATTGAACAATTGAGAACATACCTGACCATTTAAAAACTCCGCGGCGGTTTGTTCGAGTCAGTTCAAGTTTATAAATCAGAGATTGTTTCCTAGCGAACTGAACTGAATGTAAAAGTTTATAATAATGTAACCCGAAAAATAAACAACTTGCAATCTGTCAAACGTTTATTGACTTTCTAAAGAGTTTACCCTGAAAATATGACAACACTGTTGACATATGTTGCTTTGTTTACCTTCCTGACAGGGGCACCACGTGGTAATTTTTGGTTTGACATAAGGTCATGTACAGGACATATTAAATTAAAGCGCCATTTTTGGATATTTTTCTTCAATTTGTTTTCATCTCAGGAATTGCCGAACAAACCCGACCTATTACATCGAAATGATACTAGCTTACATTTGGCCGTTTAGGGTTAATTGCTTCGTTAAAAATTTAGTCTTTTAAAAGGGCTCCGTCACCAAAAAAGTTTGAGAACCGCTGCGCTAGGACATTCAAGGAGTCACCCATTTGAATATAATAATATAATAAGTCATTTCCATAACACCCTGTATATCAAATTTAATACGCTACCCCGCAAAATTAGAAATATCAGGATGGAAACTGCTGCTCTAAACTCTAGAATCTATTTTCCATCAGTTTAAAACAAAATTATTAAAATTCGTTCATTATTAACGGAACAACTTATTAATTGGCATAGTGTATTTGGAAAATCTAATAAATTATCGCAATTTTATTAAACAACTAGATATAATACCACTACATTAACTATAAATTTCGCTATAATTTCATTCCAGAATTCCACCAATATTCAGCTAAAAATATATTTTTACACCGGGAAATATATCTCTATAATGCCCTGATAAATATTAATGAAAGTCATAAATTTTTTGATCCCGCCGGGACATGAAGCTAGCTCTATTACATGGATATATCAGCCAGATGTGAATTAATTAGGTTATATTATAGGTCATTACCTAAACATGGACTGGGTTTGGGGATTGTATCAGTATAATGTAAACGTGTTATGTTATAATATGTCCGCATTGTATCTAATACACCAGATCAGACTCGTATGAACTGGACTCAAGTCGGGATACTCATCAGATAGAATAGAAATGACTCTTCTTTTTACACTAAGAAAAATTCTAGCTGAAACATATTTTCTAGGATTATTTTAGCAAGGATAGAATATTTTCTACCTGTAACAGCAAAATTGATTTCTTGTGACATTAGGAACCATTTTCCTGGATATTCTTTATTCTCGCTATAGAAAAAATTATTTTACAAATATTTACTTTTACATACAGGGCGTTATGGAAATGACGTATTATATTTAAACCGGCAATTCCTGAGATGAGTACAAATTGAAGAAAAATATCCTTAAATGGCGCTTTCAATTCATTCAGCGGTAAAAATGACCTGACGTTAAACCAGAAAAACACCCGTACTGCACTGCGATACTTGTAAACAAACCACGAATTCTGGCCGATGTTGTCAGAATTACACCTTACACTCTTTAAGTTTGAAATACGCAACTACGTAACTAAGTCAAATGTCAATGACCTTTTGACTTTTGAGTGATTACTGATTGTATATTTTTTAATGAAATTTTATTTAGGCCACACACATACACTTACCTTGTCGGTCTTATTTAAAAATTAGTGTCAATTTCTATAAAAACTAATACATCGTTTTAGTAAAGAAACCGGCACATCACATAACCCATAACCATAATCGCAAACCTTCACATGAACATTGGCCGCCATAAAACTGCGCAAAATTCACTTGGAGACATCGTTTTTATTAACATTGGCTTGTCTCGCCTAGATTTGTATGAACTTTTGTTTTTAATTAAAAAACCCATTGTAAAATGTAAATAACATTTCTTTGAATTAAAAATGACATCTGAACTGAAACATTTAGAACACGAGCTGTCAAAAAGTGAAGTAGAGATGTACTATTGCAATGCGTGTTTTTTCGGTAGATTCCAGCCCCCAAAAAAAGGTTGAAATAAATAATAATCTACAGCACTTATTTATTGTTTTCCTTCACTGCTGTAGATACCAATAAAGATTAAAAAACTTGTTAATCGCTGCCCTGGTGCTCTTTTTCATTAGAGAAGCTTAAAAAAAATTAAATCGATCGTTTCACAGCGGTATCTTAAAAACAAAGATTATATCGACAGAAAGTTAGAAGTTTACATTTGCTTGACAACAAGATATTCCTTTGCGGCTTCGCGTGGTTTAGAAATTAAGAGTTTTTTCGGGATATTTAATCTACTGTAACAGTGCGAGTAAGTGTGAAAATGTTTAGTACATACAGAAAAATCAAATCGAAGGCATATTAGAACATGTTCCTTTAGTAAGAGACTGGAAATCGCAAGGTCACCGGATCTTACCCCATGCAATTTTTTCCTATGGGGTACGATGAATAAAGAAATAGTTTATAAACAGTCGAAGATATGGATCAGTTACGATATAAGATATTGGATGCAGCAGATAAAATAATTGCTGAACGTTTTAGTTTATAAAGGGCCAATTTATGTCCTATCTCCTATTTGTGTGTTTGTTAAAGAATACATTAGTGTGTAGCGATTTTGTGTGACAAGGGCATATCTTCAAAATACTAATTTGAAACATGTGTGTGTGTTTCTTTAAGTGATTTATGGTAATTTGTTCAGTGTTTCATTATCTGTTCTGTGTCTCTGACGATATACAGCGTCATGTCCTGAGATTGGAAGAAAAACGCCGAAGGGGTTTTAGTGGGGTATAAGCTTTACCCACTAAAACCAAAAAAACTGAAGATGTATGTGCCCTGGATTACTTGGTAGTGTACTGGCACCTGGATTCACTTCTATTTGGATACTAGGTAGCTAAATATTTATTTTTATAAGAATCCAAAGTTTTACACTCGCAGCTTGGCAACATTGTGCCAGAACATATGTTTATTACAGAGCTGCTCAGTATAATATGATTGTGCCGAGAAGTGACCTGTTGGTTTATGGGTGAATTACCCCACTTTTTAAACGTTCGATTTAAAAAAAAAATATGTAGCGTTTCTCTAGGACATCCCAGGAGTCACCCATTTAAATATAATACGTCATTTCCATAACACCATGTATAGGGTAACCCGGAATAACTCCGGTGCATCGCATTGCAGCGGAAAATGTCATGGGAAAAAGTTGTTTGGTTTTGAAGGAGGAATAGTTTTCAATTTAAACCACCCCCTACCCCCTCAACCCCCGCGTATAATTTACTTTGAGATTCTTTACGTTTTACTTTTACCTATTCAAAAAGTGTAGTTTCGAATATTAGTTATTTATAAAAAAGATTGATTGATTGATGGCCTTCTTAAATCCAGTTTAAAAGTGTATATTTCTAGCCTACGCAATAAATGCAAACCCCACCTTTCTGTTATGAAGCCACTAAGGCATATTGTACACTGTGATTAATTAAATAAATAAATAAAAATAATATGTACCTAAACAAGTTAGATCAAATAAATAAAAATAAATAAATAAATTATATAAAACCTGTCTTCACGCACTTGTAATACTGCAAACGTTTAAATATAGGAAAATAAAGATGTAAAATATTTTCAGGGGATTGTTCCTTTCTTCAGTATTTTATTCCCATGTACATTAACTCCATAATCTTCTTTTGTGAAGTGTTTCTCACAAATAACTGTTGTATCACCTGGACCATAATTACTCCTTCTTAGGGCATGTAACCAAATTTGCCTTATGCTACGACCTTTTGGTATCCTAAAGAAATGGATAAACAATTAGTACGTTCTTAAACAAACCTAGTTTTCATAGTGATGCAAACTCAAAATCAAATTTCTAAATATATTTACTAACGAAATTAAAATTTCACACTCGTGCATCTTCTAGTGAAGCATTTTATGGCCGCACAAGACTCAACCATCTTGCAAATGCAAGATTTATATTAAGAAAAAAACCAACTCAACTGCTTTTTGCCCGGATTAGCTCCACGGACCGGTCCATAACCTTTTTAACGTCAATGGTTATATCAGATTGTTACATATTAAAACATAACCATACTTAGCGAATAAAAAGATAAATCCTTGTTTAAATGATCCACTCTTTTACAAACTATACATGAATGCACCATGATTGTTTATAATAAAGACGATTTTTCACCAATAATCACAAAAAAGAAACAAAAAACAACCAAAATATAGAAACACTCCCTTAGCAGTCAGCAGCAACACTGTATTTTTTACTACATCCCGAGCCATTGATAAAGTTTGTCCTAACGCATAGTAAATTAAACTAGATATTGCCAGAGTGCAGTCGGTTTATTTATATACAATAATATATTTTTTTTTATCTCTCAAGGCATATTCACAATTTATAGTAAAATTATTGGGAAATAAATTTATTTTAAGAGCTATTGCGGATTAAACTTAAACCAGTTGTAATTGTCACATTAACAAATTTTTAATTGGGATTTTGCAGATACTTTAACGATAAATATGACAGTCTAGCTATGCTGCAAACATAACACGAAGGTGGGGAAAGCACGTTTCCATTCCTTGCGTATAAACATTTCTATCTGGAGTTTGTAAGATCTTTGGATTCTTCTCTCTATTCCTGTTCGGAAAGAAATACTGAAAAACATTTCGAATAGTCTGCCCTGCATTCGTTATTTATTTATTAATCAAATAATACAGGGTGTTTGAATAATACATCAGGATATTTGGAGAGATGATTCTACATGTTAAAATACAGATACCTAATTAGTCATATAACAAAAGGGGTCACTACTTTTTTTGTTCCTTTCGAAAAACTGACTGACAAAAGCTTTGGTTCTAGCTTGCGCCCAAACGGTATGGTTTATCGACTCGCGTATAATAGTGTAGAACTTGATAGTTTAAAAACTAACCGCAAGATGTTAAAAAGAGTAATCGAGTTTTCGACTTTTGTTATATGGCTTAATACCTTTCTAACATGTGGTAAGTAAGTTTTCTTACTTACCATGTTTAGTATCCTGATGCATTATCTAAACACCCTGTATAATAATGTCATAATGTATTCGATATTTGAGTTTTCAAGACTGAGAAAAAAAAGCAATACCTGGTATAAAAAATATTATATCAGTTATTGGATTTTCACATAAGTATTTGGACAGCGCGACAGTTGGCTACTGTAATAATCTCGCTTTTCTAAACTGTGGTTATAGTGGCAATAACTTACTTCTAATAGTAGTTATAATCTATAATAGTTGGAGGTACTAATTATATTACAGCAGCGGTTATTCGTTTTATACCCAATATAAAGATATTTTAATAATAGTTAGTGGCTGGATTGTAAGTATTATAATACTGATACTAGTGACCAATATACACTCGGTATACCGTATATGAGAATTTCTAATACCAGTGATAACATAGAATAATATGAATATCATACTGTTTCTTTCCACATAAAAGATAGCTTATACCCAATATATGAAAGATTCTAATACCTATTACAAGAATCTTCTAATAGTGTATATTACACTATATCTGATATACTAAGTGGTCCACTTAAACAAGAATATATTGCATAGAAGGATCGAGTACTTTTTACACTAATATTAATATTCTATATTATAAGAACAAAACTATATATTATATATATTTATATATTAGGAACATTTTTTATTAAAGCTTAGAACATTTATATAACCATATTTTTCTTAAATTAAAAAAATAACATAATGCCTCTTATAACAGTATATATTTTTAATGATACGTATAACATATACATAATTCTCTCACTTATTATAAATATCGAACAAACCCGAACAAACCTAATCCCAGAGAAAGGAACTTACTTAAATTATTGATGTGATAAATGTACAGGGTCCCATTTTCGACACTTTTATAGGGTATCTTCGTAATTGTTAGTGCTATCAAAAAAAAATTTGAAGATTTTCGTTTGCTTAAGAGATACGGGGGAAAATCAAAAAATTATCTATTTGAAAATTACCCTATATTTTCTTAGTTAAAAGAGATACAGAAAAATGTTTTATACAGAAGTTTCTTTATGATGACTGTAGAATAATATGCAGTTTTCAGAATAAGTATACGGGGTCAGGTAAAGAAGTTATCGGACTTAACCTCAATTTTTTAAATAGATCTACTAAAATGATTTAAAATAATACAGTATTATATTATACTACTTTATTATAGATTATTGTGTATAGAATGCATACTTACTATGAATAATACACAGCCTGAGCCTTGAATGTCTTTAATTTTTCACTTTTTTCAATACACAATTACACATCAACAAAAACACTTGCGACCACGGCGAAGAGTCTTCGATATTAAAATGGTGGGCGTGATTCGCACTAGCTCGGAGAAGGAATGTCATTCGGCTAATTTCGCAATATAAGATTTCTAATAACACCTTATCGACAGAGCGATGCGAGTATTATGCTCAATTTTAAATATGCCTGTATTATAAGCGCGGGGAACTGATTTGCTAAACGTCTAAACATGGCCAATTCCGAATATAAGAAATGTTTAAATAAGCGAGATTGTTACCGATAGAAAATATTTTTATAATGATTATGATTACTCTAATAGTGTTAAGCGAAAATTTTGCTGCCGATGCGATTTAGGGATTTACAAACTTTCTAATGGTTTAATTATTCTCAGTGAGGTTATAGCCTTATTACAAATAAACCAAGGGTGCCTATCCCGGGATCCCTAAATCCTGGGATCTCGAGGAAAGATCAATCTGGAAAATCCCGGGATTAAACCATCAAATCCCGGGACGAATTATACAAAAAGTTTTTTAATAATGAACTTGTTTTCGTCGAACGTCGAATTAGTGCATCCCGAGTGTTGACTTTTACTTTGTAAACTACAACTATTATCTTCACTTTGTTGACAAAAAAATATAACAAAGAAGCGAAAACTCTTCGGTAACCGTGAATCCCAGAGGATGTTACGGCGACTGAAAGAGGGAACATTCTTTTTGGAAATTTCAACGAGTATCGACAGCAAAAACGCGTGAAAGGCCGCAATGCAGGCCGTTTATTCAATAAACTCTTCCCTTGGCTAGAGCCAGACTTTGATTTTCCGTCTAATGGATCTCGACAGTTTTATAATGGACCTTTTTTGCACTTAATGGTTTTGTAATCGGGGTCTCTTTTGGCCTTTTTAACATAGTTTACTTCACACATCCTTCTCGACCCCGATGAAAGCTCATTTATTATTATTGAATATCGGCAGCGCTAAATTACAATCTGAAGTATGAAAGAAAATCTGGTGTTAATTATGTTGCTCGGGATACTCGTATGAATAATGGACATAACGGCCACGGGTATAGAATTTATTCTACGACCATATAGCAAAATACTGAATATTATGCCATTTTTACGTAATTATCATCATTATTTACTGGTGATAGTACCCTTGAGCAGTGGCGTATTTCAGGGGGTCTGGACCACCGACCTATATCTATAGATAGCCAAACTGTAAATGCAAAAGTGGCAAATTTATGGCCTCGCGCATGTAAACAAAGCTGCTCGTCAGATGTCATGCGCAATGCCGACTGTGTCGCCTAATTGAGAAAAAGACCCGAATGAATTTTTTCAACCGGAACGTACGTACATTATACAATATGAGTGGAGTACGTAGCCCGAAACGTCCGTCCATTTTGCGCTTAATAAAAGGTAACTTTAAATGTTCTCCTTATCTGCGCGTTTCACGTAAGACGTTTTTTGATAACCCCGTATAACCACGTTTCCCCATAAGTTTTATTTCAATTTAATTTAATCAGATTATTAAGTAGACGGCTATTTTGTCCCCATTTTTGAATTCTATCCAGAGGTGAATTCCCCAACCAGGAATTATTTATTTAGAGTAAATCTAACTATTTGAATCATGTTAAATTTTGAAACTGTATGATTGCTGGTCGAAACTATCAGTTATGTCACCAGTCTTGATATTTGAATGAAAAATTCATAATAATTTAACGACGCTATTATTTAAATACTTTTCGAACGCTTATCTTCGTTGATTACGATTTTTCGTTGTTTAGTGTCAGGGATGCCAGGCATAATGCCATTGCCGACTTGACACGCACGTGTCAGTCGGTCTTGGGTGGGCCCACCATCTTTTCCCCGCTCCAACTGGAAGCTGTCAGCAGTCCACCATGGAGAAATGAGTGCAATAATTTTGTCTAAGAAAGAATGAATGATTTTAAGTATTTGAAGTATAGTTGTTTGAACGTAGGACGAGGCCTGACTTTTGTCCAAGCTATACTTATTGTAGTATTGGCTCGGGCATGTCCAATGAATACAATAACAATGCAAGTTATTATATTGAACACGGAGGGCTTTTACTTATTTAATTTTTTAATGTCTTTGTCAATGAGGGTAATTAAGGGTTAGTCCTTTCGTAAGTCGAGTAACGCGACCCGAAGTTTATTATTTACATTTCATGTACAATAAGAATTAACCTAGACTAATACTCAGTTTTTTCAATCCAACCTATCATTCAACTATCAGGTACTCAGTTTTAAATTTTGGTATTTACACTTTTTACAATATAAAACTACCCTAAGCTAATATTTTTTCTCAACTAAAGAGAGCTCACACTACCCTAATAAGTTAAAAAAAAATTATAACTCGCGGTAGTGACTATTAATACTAACTTTAGATATTGGTCTCAGAATACTTTTTATGTCACAATTAGGTAAATTTTAGTTTCGAAAATTATTCTAGCTTTGGGCACAAGGTCTCTTTTGAATAAATCTTCGCACCAAAATACAAGTGTCTTTTATGGTCTTATTTATACTCGCGTCAGAAACGAGTATTCGGAGATCAATTTTAGTTATTATTTAGACTCGCACTAAAATACACGAGTGTTCGAAGATATTTCAGTGTTGTTTATACTCGCCGGAAAAACGAGTGTTTGAAGACATTTCAGTGTTGTTTATACTCGCCGGAAACACGAGTGTTTAAAAATAAAATTCACTGAGGGAAAGATCCGCGGTTTGACTCTTCTCGGAATTTTCGGTGAGAAACACTCTAAAACCTGTAGCCGAAAATACGGATACCCCTTCTTACGTGAAAATTATTAAAAAAACTAAATCGCGTTTGAGTACGACTCTGGGAATCCCCAATCGACGGTATACCGCGTACTTGAAGAACCTAAAACCGACTAACCTCTCCGCCTCTCTGCCTCTGGCCCGAAAAGCCGTTGCCGTGATTTCTGCTGACATTGCAAATCATATAAAGCGGGTCTGATTTTGAATATCAGAAGCTGACATTATTATTTTATGAAAAATATAAAATAAATCCTTTTTAGGTAACATATAAGAACATATGATCCTATGTACATGTTAAATTATTAAAAAATAATCTAACATAAAAATCTTCATAATTTTCTTGAATTAGAAGAAGCGAGTTTTACGACAACTGATAAAGTATTGTCCTTAACCGACGAACAGGACCGGACTTCGCCCTTAATGAAAATGATTACACGGCAATATTTTGTCACATCAAGACCTCCTTTACTGGGAAATAAACAACCTATTTTCTCCAATAAAAGAAGATCTTGTAGCCATCACTGATAAGCCACTTTTAGAATTAGTTTAGATATTTATTGTCCACGTAACGATAGATTTTTAATATGGTTACATCCCTATAACTGATTTCGGATCTGGACGGTCATTCTTGGTTCACGTCGTTGGTTATTATGCGCAAGACAACCGACGAGCAACATTTATAAATATGACGGGTAAATCGTGCGCACTAAACCAATTCCATGGAAAATGTATATATTCTCACCGGTACAAAATTCCGCCATCCTGAAATTTTTGTCAAGTATAATATTTTATAACTTCTTTATTTTTGATGCGATTTTCATGATTTTGTTATCAGTTTGTAGATCAATTTATTGTGTTTTTCCTTAATTATTTTATAAAGTAACATTTTTCGATTAGGCGATATTATACAGGAGTAAATCAAACTGTTGTTTTTTGTCGTAATTTCAGTAATTTCAAAACATACTGTAGGAAAATTGAGGTGGATTATTTTATTTACATACTGTTTCTTTGTCATCTTTTATGTATTCTAAACATTTCGTTTCATGATTGATTCCATTATCTCATTTCTGCTGCGAGCTGCAAAATTTTAAATGAAACGATGTTATTTTTAGACAATGTATGACATTGGCATTTCTACCGAAGCACGCACCTATCTTGTTTTTGTTGAGCTCTAATCGCCCATCGTCACATTGAGGACATCCTCCAAGAAGTTGTTGTTCCATTAGCTCCTTTCATGGGAATCCAATTTACATTAATGCATGATAATACTAGACCTCACGTTGCATATGTAGTGAACGAATATCTGGATGAAGATTGGAATGGCCCGCATGTAGCCTGGATCTTAACCCAACCGAACATCTTTTAAAAGGTCCGTCCATCGTCATCCTGTACAACCATAACCCGAACAAACCTTGCAAGACTTACGACTGGCGCTGACCGAATAATATCTGGCTATCCCTCAAGAAAGGATAAGCAACCTTAATCATTCGATATTAAGAAGACTGCAAGCTGTCATTGCTGCGAGAGGAGGAAATACACGATATTAAAATTGTTTTTGTTGTGTTGAGATAATGGAATGAATCAAAAATCTAAATGTTTAGAATACATCAAAGATTACAAGAAATAGTATGTAAATAGAATTATCCTCCTCAATTTTCCGAAAGGGTATTTTGAAATTACGGTAAAAAACAACCGTTTGATTTACTCCTGTATAATATAGCCTAATCGAAAAATGTTACTTTATAATATAATTGAGGGAAAACACAATAAATGAATCTACAAACTGATAACAAAATCATGAAAATCGCATAAAAAATAAAAAAGTTATATAATATCAAACTTGATTAAAATATCAAAGTGACGGAATTTTGGGCGGGCAAGTGTAGCTTCAAGCTCGAATTATTTTCTGTAAGAATACTCTTACAAACTGTGATTACCAAAAGATCTGCTAATATCTTGTGAGAACCGAAAAACTATAAATAAATAAAAATAGTTTGACTAAATCAATAATATATTAAAAATACATAAAGTAAATAAATAAATCCCCTAAACTTTTCTTAGTTGCTTAAGACTTTTCTTTTTGAAAAACATTCTCAGCAAAAAAGGCACGTACGTTCTTTAGGGATACAGCCGTCTTATTTATTTAGAGTCTGAAATATAGATTTATATCTTTTCCCAAAAAGAAATAGGTTTGAAGTCAAAAAGTTTGTTTGATTTTGTAAATGCGAAAGTTCGGATATAAACTAAAATAACTTTTTTGACGCTAAAGTTCCCAAATTGACTTTAAAATGTTTTTGTTGTCGCCTTGAAAAAGATTTTTTTACGTATTATGTTTTTAATAAAATCTTAATTTAGTAAAAATTATAGGATATGGGATAAGAATATAGGATGTTTCAGCAAAGGATAACCCAACTAGACTTAAACCCAATACATCTTTTAAAGACAATTTTTAAAAAAGAAGGGAATCAAATAAATATAGATATATACAGGGTGAGTTTTTTAAAGTGTTACAAGGCGATATCTCGCATATTTTCTTGAAATTTTAATGAGGTAATAGTGAGATGGGGGGACATATTTAAACATATTTTTGTTATCTACCCCCTTTTGAGGGGTGAGGGGTAACTTTGAAATTTTAAATGGGAAATATGTATTTTTGTTTATTAAATTCGGATCTACGTAAAAAACTACGTATTTGTACAAAAAAAATTTTTGGTTAGCTGCACTGGTTACCGAATTATAATTAATTAGGTTATAAAAATTTAAAAAATATTATTTACCTTTTATCGCCTGTCATGTTTCAGAAGATGTTCGAAATGTCTCCTTTCAACTTCCAAACACTTTCTCACTCTTTTTTAAACGAATTTCGTACCCGCTCTAACATTTCAGGTGTCATTAATAAGCAGGCAAAGCGGATTCGGTCTTTCATATTGTCTATAGTTGTATATATATGTATATTTACCTTTAAGAAAACAAACAATAAAAAAAAATTAATTTCTACCGACAAGGGATAACTTAAAATCCTACCTGGCCACAATTCTGGAAACTAGCTTCATCAGAAAAAACAACATTCTTTAGAAACCTGTTATTTCCTTGCATTTGCCCTGTTACCCAATTGCAAAATGTAACGCGATTTTCAAAGTCTTGCCCATAAAGCTATTGGTGGAGTGTAATGTGGTATGGATGAAATTTGTACATATGCAATATGGTCACAACCGATTTTTTGGCTTATTCCAGCATCTGCAGCAAGCCGTCTGGAACCTACATGCGGGTTAATAGCTACCATTCCTAAAACTCCAACTGCCCTATCTGCATCTGTTTTAGTTCGCTTCCGAAATCGTGGTTTTGACTTCAGGCTGCCAGTAGTGCGACATCTAGTTTCCAGCCTTTTAAATGCCATGTGCGATTTCAGGTTGTTAGGAAACCTTTCCGCCCACCTTAGTGAAGCTTGTCTGTAGTTTCTTCTGCACTCCCCCAACATTAACAACATATCAACTTACACACTAAAATTCGCTTCCATGTTCAATTGACCAAGCTGAGAAATAATCGTTGATCTGTAAAAATTCTCAACTGACTGAAGTCAAAACAACGCATTTCCATGTAAACGAATAATAATTTTGAAATAAGTGAACTTGATTTATTTTAAATTTTGTTATTTTTTAAATCCAATAGAAATTTAATAATAAATTAATTATAGTTCGGTAACCAGTGGAGCTAACCAAAAATTTTTTTGTACAAATACGTAGTTTTTTACGTAGATCCGAATTTAATAAACAAAACTACATATTCCCATTTAAAATTTCAAAGTTACCCCCCACCCCTCAAAGTGGGGAAAGGGGGTAGATAACAAAAATATGTTTAAATATGTCCCCTCATCTCACTATTACCTCATTAAAATTTCAAGAAAATATTTTAAACCGTTTGCGAGATATCGCCTTGTAACACTTTAAGAAACTCACCCTGTAGATAAATATTTTGATTAAAATTGTTGTTTTTAATTAATTAATTTCTATACAGGTTGTCCCGAAATTAAGGGGCAATGCTTTACCACCATATTCTCCGGCTAAAATAATAGAATTTTGTCATATGAGCATAAGTGCAGAATTGCATGCTTAGGGTTCTACCGCCCTTAGAATGGGGAACCCTGAAGACGTTTTTTTCTAAATATTTTCGAAACCATTCATAATAAAATTTTGAAATTAGGTATGGTGTATAAACTTTCGACAATAAATCAGTTTCTGAAATCAGAATTTCAAAATTTTAACCATAGGCGTCACATACTGGGGTGGTTAAGTGTTAAAATAATCCCACTTTTTTAATTAGTCATTCTGTTTTAATTTTCTTAAAAATTATGAAATATCAAGGTATTTTATGTAAAAATGGTTCTCTTAGTTTAAATTGATAGGACTGACAGTTTTTGAGTAAAATCGTTTTGAAAAAAAATTACGTTCATAAAATAATTCATTAATAATATTAAAAAATTGTAACGAAGTTACAAATTTTATTTTTATTAAATAATTCTAGTCAAGTCTCACCATAAAAGAGACATTTAAAACAAGAACTAGTCATTGAGAACGTGCTCAAATAGACCCCCATCTTCTCTGATGAGTCTAGCTCTACGGCAAATGTTGTGAAATTTTTTTTTCAAAACGATTTTACTCAAAAACTGTAAGTCCTATCAATATCAACTAAAAGAGCCACTTTTATGTAAAATACTTTGATATTTCATAATTTTTAAGAAAATTAAAAAAAGAAGGACTAATTAAAAAAGTCGGATTATTTTAACCCTTAACCACCCCAGAATGTGACGCCTATGATTAAAATTTTGAAATTCTGCGGTGCGGTGTTGCCGGATCATACCGAAAGTGGTAGCAACTTCGGAATTTTAAATGAATTACCCTATATATTATAGTTTTCTTGGAATCTAGATAAAAACCTAGAACAGTTTTCTGTATAATATCATATACCTATCTTTAAGAGTTTTTATAAATAATTTTGTGATTTTTTAACGCCGTATCGGGACCTGAAAAGAAAATCGTATCTTTTTAGCGGTTACAGCTAGAAAGCTAAAAATTTGACATTAGTTTCACAAGACCATCGCAATTTTATAATTTTGAACAGTATTTAATTAGTTTTATACAGGGCGTCTCCATAACAATATTTCTGAGGCAGATGAATTATTGCAAAAATCTTCGTTTTTTAAAATGGGACACCCTGTATTTGATATGTTTTGCTACTGGAGGATCGAATTTTCTATCTAATGATATTAAGTGTTCCTATACCTATCTTCAGTATTTTCGAACTTACAGCGAAATATAAAAATTATCTTATAAAAATATATTTTTTGGTAGTTGACTGTGGATTCATAGAAACAAAATAATGAAAAATCCATGTGACGTTATGTCTGTGTTGTTGTAAAAAAAATTGTTAACCAATAAGGAATTTATTAATAAATAAATAAACAAAATGAAAATTACGCAACAACACCAATAAAATAACTAATAACTAAATTGTTTAAAATGATTGGCTCTTAAACATTCATAAATTGTGGTTATAACATGTTCATTTGTAACCTGTTTCATTTATTTCCCTTTTAGAGACCCCCAAAGCTGTTCGTACTCGATTTTCTAAATCTTCCCTTGTTGTGACGGTTGTCTTGTATACTATTTCTTTAATCCTACCCCATAGATATAAATCTATAATCAATTTTTGGGAGTCATAGGAGGGGTATCAGGATGCAGTTCATTAAATGAATATAAAATAAACTTAAAATATCTAAGCTCGAATACTGTGAATTAGCCATTTTTATTACAATAATTCAGACATAACGTCAAATGGATTTGTCATTATTTTGTTTCTATGAATCCATTCCACAGCCAACCACACTATCAAAAATATATTTTTATAAGATAATTTTTAAATTTCGCTATAAGTCCAAAAATACTGAAGGTAGGTATAGGAACACTTAATATCATTAGATAGAAAATTCGATCCTATATCAGCAAAACATATCAAATACAGGGTGTCCCATTTAAAAAAAAGAAGATTTTTGCAATAATTCATCTGCCTCAGAAATATTGTTATGGAGACGCCCTGTATAAAACTAATTAAATACTGTTTAAAATTATAAAATTGCGATGGTCTTGTGAAACTATTGTCAAATTTTCAGCTTTCTAGCTGTAACCGCTAAAAAGATACGATTTTCTTTTCAGGTCCCGATACGGCGTTAAATAATCACAAAATTATTTATAATTAAGAAACTCTTAAAGATAGGTATATGATATTATACAGAAAACTGTTCTAGATTTTTACCTAGATTCCAAAAAAAATATAATATATAGGGTAATTCATTTAAAATTCCGAAGTTGCTACCACTTTCGGTATGATCCGGCAACACCGCACCATCGAAAATATTTTATAAACGTAGAAACCCATTTCTTATAGCCACAGCCAAATTTTCAAAATATAATCTCATTTAGTTCTCGAGATACTTCTAATAGGCCACTTTACTTGGGGCACCCTGTATATTATTACATTTTTTTTATTCTACTCAAGATTCTAGGCAGATTTCATATATCATGTCTTATACCTAAGTTTAAGCATGTTTGGTATATTTAAGGACCTGGTTTAATATTTAAACTATTAATACAGTTTGATCAAACAATAAAATTAAAAATGAATTTGAGAAGACAGTAAAAAATCTACATTTTCAAACGGTAACCACCAAGTTTTATAAGAATTTTCTATTTATCATTAAAAATAAGCGTCAGTTTGTATAAGGTTGTCTATTCGAAAATTTGTAGTTTTCGAAATATTGGCAATTTACTAGTTTCATATTGCGATATTGTTGCGGATTTTAAGTTCAGTTACTCATGGTTGGCTATGACAGTGTTAAAGAATAGTAAATGCTAAAGAAATAAATGACGTTGTTCTTGATATTACTTTATCACGGTCTCCATAAATAATAAATAAGTTTATATAATTTAGACGCCCTGACATGATTATTAATAATATTCAAATGTTAAGCGACAGCTCACCGGCACAAAATTCCGCAACCCTGAAATTTTGGTCAAGTTTGTTATTTTATAACTTTTTTATTTCTTATGCGATTTTCATGATTTTGTTATTAATTTGTAGATTAATTTATTGTATTTTTCATTGGTTATTTTATAAAGTAACATTTTTCGATTATGTTATATTATACAGGAGTAAATCAAACTGTTGTTTTTTGTCGTAATTTCAAAACACCCTGTAGGAAAATTGAGGTGGATAATTTTATTTACATACTGTTTATTGTCATCTTTGATGTATTCTAAACATTTTCTTCCTTGATTCATTCCTTTATCTCATTTCTGCTGCGAGCTGCGAAATTTTAAATGAAACGATATTATTTTTAGAAAATCTATGTCATTGGTATTGCTACCGAAGCACGCGACAATCTTGTTTTTGTTGAGCTCTAATAGCCCACCGTCACATTGAGGAAATCCTCCAGGAACTTGCTGTTCCATTTGCTCCTTTCATTGGGATACGTCCATCGTCCTGTACAACCATAAACCTTGCAAGACTTACGACTGGCGCTGACCGAAGAATATCAGGCTATTCCTCAAGAAAGGATAAGTAACCTTATTCGTTCGATATCACGCAGACTGCAAGCTGTCATTGTTACGAGAGGAGGAAATACATGATATTAAAATTGTTTTTGTTAATTAACTTTATGATATACCTTGTATTTGTTTTTCGTAATGAAAATAGGCTTCAAATCAGCGTTTCATTTAAAATTTTGCACATCGTAGCAGAAATGAGATAATGGAATCAATCAAAAAACGAAATGTTTAGAATACATCAAGATTATAAGAAGCAGTATGTAAATAAAATTATCCTCCTCAATTTTCCTACAGGGTATTTTGAAAATACGATCAAAAACAACAGTTTGATTTACTTCTGTATAATATAACCTAATCGAAAAATGTTACTTCATAAAATAATTGAGGAAAAACACAATAAACGGATCTACAAACTGATAACAAAATCATGAAAATCCCATAAAAAATAAAGAAGTTATAAAATATCAAACTTGACCAAAATATCAGGGTGGCGGAATTTTGTGCCGGCGAGTGTATATCGGCAAAATTTTGTCGATACCGACAAGATTTACCGATATGCCGATAAAATACCGATGTAACGATATTTATATCGGCATCGGCCGATCACTACTTATAAAAACAGAATATTATAGATCTTGTGGTGTAGGTCAGCAAGATTCACTACGCTATATTAGTATGGACTGATAAAAAAAATTAAATCTGTTTAGTATCATTACTTCGGAACGTGTCGGTAGCGTCGCGCTGTTTGGTAAACATAATTAAATTTTGTGCTTGCTCAGAGTCTTAGATATGACCCCAAGCAGAAAATAAAGAAGCATTAACATCGACTATATTGCCTCACGCGAAGCCGTTTCAAAAGCAGAGAAATAAAAATTCATTTGTGAAATACGTCTTCTATTTAACCAGACATGGGGATTATTAAATTGTAAGGGTTATACATGGTTAATAAATAATGGCAATTAAAATAGAACAGAAACAGGCAATTAAAATAGAATAGAAACAATTTAAATAGAACAGAAAAATGTAATCGGTCAGCCAAAATGGCTAGTTGGTCAGCAACTTATGGACAGCAAGCATTTCTGAATCGTGACAGTGCCCTGGGAAAACAAGTGAAAACCCGCCCCCGATACACCTTTTGTAGCCGATTTCCTTCTGTATTCGGCAAAAGAAAACACAAGAATGTTACATAAATTGACAGTGCCCTGGGACCTCTGAAGTAAACTGCTTCTAGACATGTTTGTTTCTACTGACCAATTGTAAACTCTTGCTGACCAAGTAATCATTTCGCAGCTCGACTGTTAATAACGGCCAACCATTTAATTACTTTTCATTTAAATATGAACGTATTTATTACATTTTTTTTTCTTTGTTCGCTGTCAAGGCCATTTCCGAAAATACCTCCAGCTTACCATGTACCTCGAACCATGATCCTTCGTCATTGCAACTTCCAAGGGCTCCAGTACCCCCACGAGCTCTACGATTTAATCCTGTCTGATTGCTGGAATGAATGTGGTAGGAATGGAAGATGATACTTTTATTTACAACTATGCATGTAATAATGACATTTTATCTATCTTTGAAAGGTGGAAAGTTAATATCTTCTTTGTCTTGGCATTTTCACTGAAATAAGCTGGTACGGCCGATTCAGAACCAGGATTTAGAACTTAGTTTCCCGTACACCATTCTTTGAAATAGTTATATGCCTTGTCATGTTTTTTAGTTGGCAGAAGATCTTCTTCTACTATTTTTGCTGCTTCTCGGATTTCTGGTGGAGTAGCAGCAAAATCAAATTCCTCATCTAATAACATTTTTCTATTGTTAAAATAATATATTGTTTAGTGACATGGAAACCATATTTAAAAAATGATATTTGCCTTCTTAATGTATATTATTACCTACGTTATTTTATCACCTGCGGTTATTTGAAACTTTTGTCTAATTTTTCAATGGAAAAGTCAAAATGACATTTATATTTTATTAATAATTTTAATTCAAAATAATATACGTAATATACTATTATTTTTATTTACATCTAGGTAAGTAAGCTAAAAGGGTCAAAGAATTGGGAACTTTATTTGTGGTCGTAGGAAAATTTGTGTTCATTACTTGTGTGAGTGTGTGATTTCCGCACTAGACTGGTGCCCCGTGCTAGATACCTCCCCGTTTGAAATCTACCACTTTCAACAGTTGTTATGTAATATACTAGTATATCATTCACTTGCATAGAGTATCTCCAAAGAACTTTGGACAGAGAATCTTTCGTGTTTCTTTGAAGGTTAGAGACAATGCTGTATCATGAGTGATAGACGTGTTTTGGACTTCCATTGTCTTTATTTCGTTAGTATTCACCTGAAGACGACTGGAGATACTTACCAGTTGAAACGTTGTGATTTAAACGAAATAAAGACAATGGAAGTCCAAAACACGTCTATCACTCAGAGAATCTTTCATTAGCCATAAGTGGCGCTCTACTTTCATTTAAAGGAAAGCAACGTCAGTGGTAATACATATCTTTATTATTAATTTTTCAATCATTATCAGGACTAAATTTTCAAAATAACAAGATATTTAAAACTTCCTGAACTATAAACACGGAACGTATTTTAAATTTTTGTTCTTGAAACACGTAGTTCTATTTTTCTTTTCAATTTTCCAAAAGAAAGGAAATAATATTAGCTAGACGGCTTCGCTTGAAATACTATCCAGCTTGGTTATAAGTGCCTTGTATGTTATCCTAAAATAGAATTTATTTCGTTCGTAGACGAGATAGGTTTCCTTGAGCATATGGGATTCACTTTTAGATAATATATATTTTGAAATGAAAAATCCACTAATCGATTTAATTATCGAATATTCAAGATTGCATGTCCAAATTAATCAGCTGTTATTTCGACAATAATGAACCAATTTTAATCGAAGGTAATATAATTAGAGCCGGTTTTTATCGATAAAATTTTTAATATTCACTAAAGTGAAATGTCGTTGGCAGCTCAATTGTTCTATCATGGCATATTTGATACTTGCAATATTTTGTTAAATTGTAGTATTGCCAACCCAGAAAGAAAATATTAATGGAAAAAATCTACTATATCTTTTTTAGTTTTTCCGACTTTAACAACCAAAATAGAAAACGTATTATAAAATACAGGATTCATAAGCCAATTAGAGCACTTGTATTTTAGAAAACGACCCGCGAATTAAACGCGTGCTCTAAGATAATGTCTTATGAAACTTGTATATTAATATACTATTGTTGTTTTTACGCGTTTGTGTGTTAAATTTAAGTATTGCTTGTAGAAAAAATAGTAGTTCCGTAGTGCCATAATCTTGATAAAAATATAGACTTATAAGTCACGTCCGTCGATTTCTTTTTTTCCTAACCAAGACATATCAAAGCGAAACCAGGAACAGATATAAGATAAAAAAGATGAGGATTCTAGAGAGAGAAATACCGTGTCTATGTTTGTTTCAAATCGGTTTTCTGTGGATTTTTTGAGATCGAATTCTAAAGTAAATTGCACTTTTGCATTGCCACTTTTTCCTCTCTATCTAACAGCGTTTATTGTTTTGTAATCCGACGAGTCGTCTTCGAAGGGCCATTATCAACTTTCTTTTTTTAAATGCGGTTTTTCTGATATTGGAATTTGAGAGCTTTTTTCCCCGGATGCAACGATGTATGACACATTGTGGTTTAATGACGTTTCGAGGGTTTTTTTAATAACTACAGGAAATTTTGGGATACGGTCCTGTATTTCTCCTAATTTTATAAATAATATCTCATAAGTAAGCTCGAAATTTTTACTTACGTTGGACTAGTTCAATAAATAACAAATAATTTAATAATAAACCACAAATAAGTGAACAAAATACAGAACCATTATTTCGAACTTCTGTTGATTCGGGATTTAGAAGAAAAGTAGGCGCTTGAAACAAAAAAATTAAGATGGTGACACGTGATTTGTTTCACTTGACATTCCCATTGTGATCGTTTGAGAGCGTTTTAAGAGGTTTTCTATTTTAAAGAAAATATGGAACATAAATTTACAAATGCTGAAAAGTTGATATTCTATCGCATGTTTTATTTTATCTCGAAAAAACTGTTATGTGGCAGTTATAAGATATTATTTGTGAATAACGGAAATCATTTTAAACACCTGATTATGTAGTTCCTTACTTTTTCGTTGTTCGTTTTATTACTGTTTTGGAATGATTTTTGTTCACTTATTTGTTATTTATTGAACTAGTCCAACATAAGTAAAAAATTTAGATCTTACTTATGAGATATTATTTATAAAATTAGGAGAAATACAGGACCGTATCCCAAAATTTCCCGATGTTGTTCAAAAAACCCTCGAAACGTCATTAAACCACAATGTGTCATACATCGTTGCATTCGGAAGAAAGAAGCTATAAAATTCCAATATCAGAAAAACAGGACCGTATTGAAAAAAATAAAGTTGATAATGGCCCTTCGAAGACGATTCGTCGGATTACAAAACAATTAACGCTGTTAGATAGGAAAAAGGGGCAATGCAAAAGTGCAATTTTCCACAAAAAAAATAAAACTTTGAGTGTTACAATGAAGAATTTAATCGATAATTAAGACGAGGCTCGACTTATATTTGATAAGATTATTTCCAGAACCTAAATTAAATATTATAATAATTCCAGAAATACTTTTAATATGCAAGTCTTCGATATCGATACTAGCTTATGCTCTCTACTCGAGACTTCAAACCCTTTGATGTTTCGTAAGTTTGACCCTTAAGTACTGACGGTTCATTTTCTAAGTCGGAAAATTTCGGTTACACTCGACCTAGGCTGCTCTTGCCTAGGCAGAATACTTGACTAAACTCTACTTGAGAGTAGGCACTGACAGATTTTAAAATTACGAGTAGTCTGCTGGACGACACGTTCGTGCTTAAGGGTTAAAGGTATGGTTTCAGTAGAACTGCCAGCATCGACGGCCGGCCGCGAAGGCTGGTATTCGAGCACTGGTCTTAAGGAAAATAACATATATGATCCGAGACCGGCTGGCGTCGACTGACTGCTCTGTGACCAGTCTAGCCGTTGACGCCCGATTGCTTGCATGGTTGCATGTAAATTTTATAGCCTAATTTGCTTTTAAAAGCCTTTCATATTATTATTGAATTGTGTATGACATAATGACAAGAGTTCTGCCATGAGTAGCAACATTTAGAAATACCAGAAAATATTTGGAAAAATATTTCTATAACTTTGAAAAGAAAGAGTAAGTATAAACATAGGTATTGTATAGTACCTATATGTATCTAGAGCTATAATATAGAACTATAAGTAAATTTGTAGGGGTGACCCACCGAATTTCTATACCCATAGATATCTAACCGTTCCAATTTCGTTTGCCGCGCGCAGTTACGTCATAGGGAGAGTGATTTTTAAATTTCTTATAGAGAATTATACGGTGTTTCTATTTTAAAGGTATTAAAAGGTTTTAAGCATTTAATGGTATGTGAAATGAAAGAATAATATATTACAAGTATTTACGTATATTAAGTTCATAGAAATATAACACACATTACAGCTAAAGACCACTAAAATAAGAAGAGATCCCGACAAATTTTTAAAACAACCGCCGCGCCAACGGAACCGGTCGACGATAGCCGAAGCTGCTCGGCGAGCCCTCCTCGTTGCCACCAGTGTTGTCAGTCTTTTACAATTGTAATATATCCAGTATTTTTATAACAAATTTTTAGAAGTTTCTTCTGGAGGTGGCCCCCATATCATAAGAACGTAACGACCTTTTTTTCGTACTCTTCTTACTCTGACAGACACCGTTTGTTACTATTCTATTAGGTTTCGAATCGTCAACCTATTACTATTGATCAAGGATTTCTGGCAACACTGGTCGTCACGTAGTGCCGTTTGCCGTAGTTTTCATGGAAATTTTGCAAGTTTACCAGAATTTTTTCTTATTTTGTCGTGTGTGTTTATTAAATTAAATATCTGAATTTTCGTAAAATGAGGTGCGTTGTGTTCGGTTGTGATATGGACAGGTATTTTACCTCTTCATAATTTCACTCCACTGAGAGATGGACTATTTAAAAAAATAGTTCAATTTATTATATTAATATCTACTTGGGTCGTATTTTAGTTTTAATCTTTGTTGTATGTTCATGAAATAAATATACCTCAATACCATACTATTATTCTTTCATTTCACATACTATTAAATGCGTAACACCTTTTAATACTGTTGGGGCCGTGCTTTTCCCTCGGCTGTCTAGTTTTATATTAACTTTATGGGAAATTGAACACAAGCCAAATCTTTGATATAGTGGCCTATATTACTAATTATTAAACCATTACAATAAGAAAGGGTTTGGCGCTGCCCGCTGTCATTGCGCAGAATATCATTAGGCCGGTCCCTGCAGATCCTTCTCGCATAACAATGGGAGCGATGTTGCCGCAGTTAACAAATATACATAATTATGCATTAAAACCTTAACAAATACCTTTAAAAGAGAGTTTAAAACGCTGACAGCGACATTATTTTCTCTGTTTAATTATTTATAGCATCAAATTTTTGACATGTTTCAGTTTCAAATTGAAAAAACAGCAAAAATAATGGGTCTCGTAAAATCTCATTAGCAGTATGCTTCGGCCTTATGCAATACTAATATTTTCCTGAAACCTTGGTAAATTCATGGCTTAATAGTAACTAGGTCAATGCAGTAAAAATATAATTTTCATTCTAATATGCTTTGTAATTCGCGACCTTTAAATTTAATTTAAATAAATTGTGTAACTATAGAGGCATTTTGCTCTCTATTTATTAAAAAGATATTGTACATAGTAATATTATATTTTGCATAAACGAAAAACAAATTATTTAATTCAAATTTAATTTATACTTGTTCTACCATGTGTCATATTCATAACAGTGCAAAAATGTTTTTCAAGACGACAAGCAAAATAAATGATTATTAGGGAAGCTTGTACACGTCCAGTTCCTTTTCTCTTAAAAATGTATCCTTTTCTACAAGAAGCGACGACTATTTGGATTTAATAAAAACAATTTTGTATGATGAATTATGACAACATATAAATTTAGTAAAAAATTGTTTTTTCTTGTCTAAGAAGTCCACTAATGTATAGCATATTAACTTTTATTTATAAAATGACTTAAGGAATCACACCCTGAAATATTAGCACATCATTAAGGACATCCTGTATACAGGATGTCCGGAAATGGTGATAACATTGATAACGGTTTTTCGAAAATTGATTATTAACGGAGTTACAGGGTGTTAAAGTTTAATTTAATTTGCAGTTTTTTGCAATACCTTTTGCCATGCTCATAATATTTTGACGAAATCTCGTATATGGGGCTTTTTCGGGATGAGAAATATAAATTTGCCCACCGCTTTTCCGTATATTGTATATGGCGCCACATACGAACTTATACTTTAATTTGTATAGTCCCAACTTTTTTGTGCTACACTGTATGCGCATTTTGACTGAATATTTTTATTCTCCTAACTTTATGACATAAAAAAGGTATGCTAGTTTTGTTTCGATAACTCTACCCGTTTTCGCGAAAACGATAAAATATCATAGCATGCTTTGGAAACATGTGCTGGTCAGGCAATTCTTAAGAAGATGCCGGAGTCAGTCGAAATGTCACGCTTTGAAAGCACGAGGCGAATTGGATCTTCCCTTGCAGTTAGAATAATACGTCGAGCGTCCGCCCGTAATCGGTACGTCGACAGAAACAACGATAATCGGAAGAAAGAGACTACACGTGATCGGGCTCTATACTTCAATTTTCTACGCTGAAAACGGAGTTTTCGCTTCCTATGAAACCGGTACATTTAAAAAATTTTTGTTAACGAAAGATGTCTAAATTTTGTTAACAACTCGAGGAAAGTCGAGTCGATTTTTTTCTATATGGAGCAGTTAAAAAATTAAATCTAAAAATCTTCCGAAACAAAAAAAAACATAGACTTTCTGCGAGTTCTAGTTCTATTACAAAGTTTTTTTTCCCTTGACATTTTTTTCCTAAAACAGGAATAAACGCTTGGGAAGAAAACTCGTTTACAGGTACTCCGGAATCCTGTTAAATGAAACTTTTCCTAAAAGGTGGCTAGGACGCGATGGTTTTGTACAGTGGGCCCCTTGATTCCCTTTAGTAAGTTAACAATATTCCAATAATAGGGCATTATATCTGTGACCGGAAGAAAAGTTGTGTACATTACTTGTGTGAAAGTGATTTTCTCAAACTCGACTATTTCCTAGTTGAAAATTTACCACTTTCAATACTCGTTATGTAATATAATAATTATTAACCAAAATAAATCGTTTGTCGCATAGGGTGATTTTAGGAGGTATATCTAATTGGTTTGTTTAGTCCTGAAAATAATTATTTTAATTTCCTCGTTATTAAAATAAATTTATTCTGGAAAGTTACATAATAATACAGAGAACGGCGAAAGGAAAGTGCATTGTTATAAAAATTAGTGATTATAATCCGTGCAGTAGAAATAAATTTGTTCCGAATTTTTACAAATTACAATCAAAAAATTTAATTTTATAATTAGTGCAAAATTGCTAAATAAATATTTAAAAATAAAAATGAAAGGTTTATACTTTTCAGGTTGTATCAAATACCAATGTATGGAAAAATTGTTATTTCCCAGACTACCCGATGATACGTTATACAATAAAGGCGTATTTTTATCTACACAGTAGCACTTTAAAATATTATTTCAGATTGAATGGTACTACCAAGAAAAGGAAGCCTTTTCCATTGATAGGATGTCACCAACTGTGATTATCAACAGTAATCGGTCGGCTACCGTAATCAACTACCGTTGATAATACAACGTGAAGTATGGAGTCTTCTCTGATGATAGGTACATAAGTATACCTACTCTGTACTGACGAGAACAAAAGAATTCGAAACCGGTCTGCAGTTGGTGAAATCAATGGAAATGGCTTCATTTTCTTGGTAGTAACATTCAATCTGAAATAGTATTTTAAAGTGCTACTGTGTAGACAAAAATACGCCCTTATTGTATAAGGTATCATCGTGTGGTTTTGGAAATAATAATTTATTTGCTAATTAAATAATTTGTATTAAACTGCCTAATACTTACCTATTTTATTACATATAGATTCATCACAAAGGACAATCGATTTCTTACCTGAAACAAAAAAATACTGTCAGTTATATCGACATGGTTGATCTACATGGTTACTCGATATTCTTGCTCCTCACCCACCAAAATCTTTTTTCATTTTTCTTTTGAGATGCTAAAGTAGGTACTTGTTGTATATTGTATATTGTACATGTTTTTATACACTCGCCGGCACAAAATTCCGACACCCTGATATTTTGGTGAAGTTTGATATTTTATAACTTTTTTATTTTTTATGCGATTTTCATGATTTTGTTATCAGTTTGTAGATCTGTTTATTGTGTTTTTTCTTAATTATTTTATAAAGTAACATTTTTCGATTAGGCTATATTATACAGAAGTAAGTCAAACTCTTGTTCTTTATCGTAATTTCAAATACCTTGTAGGAAAATTGAAGAGGATAATTTTATTTACATATTGTCTCTTGTAATCTCTGACGGATTCTAAACATTTCGATTTTTGATTCATTCCATTATCTCATTTCTGCAGCGAGCTTCAAAATTTTAAATGAAACGCCTATTTTTGTTAAGAAAAACAAACACTAGGTATATCATAAAGTTAATTAACAAAAACAATTTTAATATCGTGTATTTCCTCCTCTCGAAGCAATGACAGCTTGCAGTCTTCGTGATATCGAACGAATAAGGTTACTTATCCTTTCTTGTGGGATAGCCTGATATTCTTCGGTCAGCGCCAGTCTTGAAAGGTTTATGGTTGTGCAGGACGATGACGATCGACTCTTTTAAGTTGATCTCACAGATGTTCGATTGGGTTGAGATCCGGGCTACATTAAAATCTTGGAAGTCCAACTTCATCCAGATATTCGCTCACTACATGTGCAACGTGAGATCTAGCATTATCATGCATTAATGTAAATTGGTTCCCAATGAAAGGGGCAAATGGAACAACAACCTCTTGGAGGATTTTCTCAATGTAACGGTGGGCGATTAGAGCTCAACAAATACAAAATTGGTTCATGCTTCGGTAGAAATATCCATGACATACATTTTCTAGAAATAACCAAGTTCCATTTAAAATTTTGCAGGTCGCAGCAGAAATGAGATAATGGAATGAATCAAATAACGAAATGTTTATAATATATCAAAGATGACAAGAAACAGTATGTAAATAAAATTATCCACCTCAATTTTCCTACAGGGTGTTTTGAAATTACGACAAAAAACAACAGTTTGATTTACTCCTGAATAGCCTAATCGAAAAATGTTAATTAAGGAAAAGCAAAATAAATGCATCTACAAACTGATAACAAAATCATGAAAATCGCATAAAAAATAAAAAAGTTATAAAATATCAAACTTGACCAAAATTTCAGGGTGGCGGAATTTTGTACCAGTGAGTATATTTATACCTGATTACCTAATTTTAGTAAGTAATACCTACTGTAGAGAGGGACTGAATAACATATTTTTGAACTTTAAAACAGTTTGTATTTTCATTTTCTCGTTTCTCGTTACTTTGAAATTCTAAACTATACTACAGCATTCCATCTCTAGCCAGAAACAAAATACCATTTAGAATATCTCTGAAAGATCAAAGCTGCTTTTTAACCTAGAATGCGTTCATGTATTTCAAAAATTGTAAGGTTTCATAAGATAGTAATATATAATAGGAACACATACAAAAATAAAATTTCCTATTCTATAATATATGTATATGTCATTTGTAAAGCAGCTAGTCCTAAAAGACAAATATTATGCAGAATATAAATGAGATTTAAAAAGCTTACTAGTAAAAACAATCTCGATAACAAATATTTTTGAGAAAATTTTATTCGAAGCGATAAAGATGTCGTTGGTTTTATGCATTTTTGATGTGATGTGGATTGTGTTACGAAGATTATATTAGAATGGATTTAGAGGAATTCCATTTAAATGCTTTATTAATATATCCTTACTTTCCGCTGTTTCTTCATTTTCTTTCTTAAATAATCCGTACGAAAATATCATTGTAGACACACATAATTTATAAAAAGTACCTATAGTTAGTACTTATTTCTAATAAATCTGGTAGTAAATACTAAACTATATTTTAAATGTTACAACGATCGTAAGTGAAACTAATTTAATTATAACTCCAGTAGTTAAATATTTGAAGGTGTACATTACTGACTATTATTATACTTATACATTGGAAAATGGTGATATCCCTTTGGGCCTGTTCCTCGATCTTTCAAAGGCATATGATACTCTAAACTATGAAATACTCCTCAACAAATTATACCTTTATGACATAAGAGGAGCAGCCTTAGAATGGATAAAATCATACTTATCAAGAAGAGAGAGAAGGGTTGTAATAGGTAAATGTAGTATAACAAAGTGTTTTCAATAAGTGAAAGTATTACGATAGAAGTACCACAAGGAAGTGTAATAGGTCCCATTACCATTTGTATTATATGTAAATAATATTGATGAACTATATGGAATACAACAAATGTGTAAAATCATAAATTTTGCAGATGATACTAATATTTTTAAGGTATCCAATTATTTATAATAGAAGTAAAGTAAACAGGTGGTTTGTTAAAAATAAATTAATTTTAAATAACTTGAAGACATCAGGTATTACTCTATTCAAGACTAGCCGATCAATAGTAGATCAACCCGAAACTGTAAATATAAACAACTATGATATTAGGCTGAAGGAAAGCAATGAGGTTTTAGGCATGTTTTTAGATAATAAGTTGTCCTATGAAAGCCACGTTCAATATGTTGTAAATAAACTAAATGCAGTGTGTTATACCCTGAGAATTTTAAGTAGATATTGGAAACTAGAAGAGTAATGTATTATCCTAATTTTGAATCTAAAATTAGATATGGAATATTGATGTATGGGAGTTGCAGGGCCATATTGAGGGTCTTTGTTTGTCAAAAGAGAGCAATAAAGATAATTCTTAATATGGCTCCAAAAGAAACATGTAGGTAAATTTAAACAGCAAGCTCTCTTGGCCGTTTTTGAAATCTACATTCATGATGCATATTGTTCTTTTTTAAATATAGACACCTTTTTGAAGATAGCGGAGCGCAACAGAAATATTCCACTCGAACATATAATTATACCTACCCTAAAAATAGATTGGCGTTGTAGGGAGAGGGTGCCTATTACCAGTGCATTAAATTTTACAATACTCTACCAATCTATGTAAAGCAAATTACAAATTTAAAAAAATTGAAAAAATCAGGTTAATTGTGAACATGGAACCATATACAGTTGATGAATACTATAGATATTTGAATAGCAATATTTAGAAGTAATCCAGTGTCATCTATTTTACTTTTCTTTTCTTTTGACACTATTTTATTGTATGCTTGCGTACTTTTAAAATAAAGAGTTTATTTATTTATTATGTGTTTTTTATTGTAAAAATGATCAAGTTGTAATGAAGTGTTGTAAAAATGCTTTTTTACAACAATACAAGGCTTAAATCAGATGAAACAGATTCATGGAATTTCAATTTTCGTAAATAGGTGGAGAATTCACACAGCGAAAATACCATATGATGATATTAAGCGAGATAATGCGAGGTTACCACTTGGATGGCTTACAAAGAATTGTAGTAAATTTTACAAAAACTTTTCATATAAATGGTTTACTAAATATTTTTGTAATTTTTACTAAAAATTTAGGTTAAAATTTAATGGTATTTCTTAATAACAGTTTTTCCAGCCCATTTTTATAGTATATTTATTTTTTCTGTCCGTGTTGTATAGTTCGATGCAGAAGAAAGTAGGAGAAATCGTTTGAGATATCGACACTAAAGAATAATAATTAGATATTAAAAGATTTATTATAAATAAAGGGAGGAACAAGTACATGAATAATGTTTAAAATATGTGTATGTGCGTTATTGTACCCTGTTTTAAAAACTATGACCACAGGCTCAAACTATATAAGAATAGGGGTAAAATATTCAAAGAGAAGAATTAAACATAATCAAGGAAATCATAATAAATAAAGGTTAGGGAACATCCCATATATGATATACCAAATATAGAATAGAAATAATAATTTTCCATACATTGGTATTTGATATTAATACCACCTGAAAGCATAGACTTTTATTTTTTAAATAGATTTTTTAAATTTGATTTAATCAAATAACGTCTATTCATATTGTGTGGGACTTCCAAGGGATGGCGCTCCACGCTGTATTTTCTCGTCTACCGTTGATAATACAGCGTCAGGTATTAGAGACTTCTCTGATATGTACACCTAAACTGTACTGACGAGATCAAAAGAGTTCGAGACCGGTCTGCAGGTGGTTACATCCTATCAATGGAGAGGGCTTCCTTTTCTTGGTAGTACCATTTAATCTGAAATAGTATTTTACAGTGCTACTGTGTAGAGAAAATACGCCATTATTGTATAAGATATCATCAGATCTGGGAAATAATCATTTTCCATACATTGGTATTTGATATTAATACCACCTGAAAAGCATAGACTTTTATTTTTTAAATAGATTTTTTAAATTTGATTTAATCAAATAACGTCTATTCATATTGTGTGGGACTGCTAAGGGATGGCGCTCCACGCTGTATTTTCTCGTCTACCGTTGATAATACAGCGTCAGGTATTAGAGTCTTCTCTGATATGTACACCTAAACTGTACTGACGAGATCAAAAGAGTTCGAGACCGGTCTGCAGGTGGTTACATCCTATCAATGGAGAAGGCTTCCTTTTCTTGGTAGTACCATTTAATCTGAAATAGTATTTTACAGTGCTACTGTGTAGAGAAAATACGCCATTATTGTATAAGATATCATCAGATCTGGGAAATAATCATTTTCCATACATTGGTATTTGATATTAATACCACCTGAAAAGCATAGACTTTTATTTTTTAAATAGATTTTTTAAATTTGATTTAATCAAATAACGTCTATTCATATTGTGTGGGACTGCTAAGGGATGGCGCTCCACGCTGTATTTTCTCGTCTACCGTTGATAATACAGCGTCAGGTATTAGAGACTTCTCTGATATGTACACCTAAACTGTACTGACGAGATCAAAAGAGTTCGAGACCGGTCGGCAGGTGGTTACATCCTATCAATGGAGAAGGCTTCCTTTTCTTGGTAGTACCATTTAATCTGAAATAGTATTTTACAGTGCTACTGTGTAGAGAAAATACGCCATTATTGTATAAGATATCATCAGATCTGGGAAATAATTATTTTCCATACATTGGTATTTGATATCAATACCACCTAAAAAGCATAGATTTTTATTTTTTAAATAGACCAAATAGTCAATAAGGACGATTTAATGAAACAAATATTTATAGGGTTTGTTCGGGTTTGTTCGGAAACATGTGCCATTTCTCGTGACCCATCAATCAACCGCAGATGCTTCCTTGGCAACATATACAGTGTTATATTTTTTTAATATTTTTTCGGTATTTAAATGATATTTCCGAATCTACTTTAGTAATTTTATTGAAATTTGCATTATGAAAGCACTTAAACTACCACACATTTTAGTCATAAAAGTGTGTAAATATCATATTACATATCTTTACTTAATTATTTGAAGCTAATTGCATTTATCTTGTAAACGAAGCTGACTTCAAATAGATACTAAGAGACGTTTTTTCGGTCTATTAAATTTCTAAAAAGTTGTGCTAATGTGAAAAATCAGTTTTGTACCTATTTTTGTGTTAAGAATTATTAAAGCGCGTGATCTCACGTACGCCACTAGTAAACTTCTTCATACTTTTTACCAATCGCCCAACTTCCTCGATAGGTGGTATATTTGCTTGAGTTCTCCACCTATCATCTGTTAGGAAGATCGAAATTCCAGGAATCCATTGCATCTGATTTAAATCTTTTATTCTTGTAAAAAAACAGTTAACAATACTTCATTTAAACTTGGAAATTTTGACAATAAATAGTATATACCGAGGTGGAAAATGTTGCATTCCTGTCGAGAGAGTCGGTAGTCGAGACAGTAATGAAACTTTTCACCGAGGTTTGTATACTATTTTATTTAGAACCACATCTAACATCCACTTATTGAATTAACATTATTAATAAAAGATAAATATCATTTTAACTTTCCATTGAAAAATAACCGGTGATAAAACAACGTAGGTAATAATACACATCAAGATGGCAAATATCATTTTTTGAATATGGTTTCCATGTCACTAAACAATACAGGGTGATTCACGACGAGCGTGCATTAGAACTTTATGGAGAACTACTGAATATATGTTCCTGAAACTTTAGGGATTTGGGTTTATCGATATGCTCTCTTTAACTAAAATATTGACATGTTTCTGTCATTTCCGGTTATACCGGAAGTAGCTGCCAACTTTCGTTTTTTAAATACAACATGGTAATTTTTATTACATTTTTCGATTAAGCATTAAATACTAAGCACATTTTATACAAAATGTTTTTGTCAGACTCTATTAGTTTTTGAGATATCTGGACTTTTTGTAATTATTTGGCAAATGCATGACGATGAAATAATCCATATAATTTTTTTACCTTAGCGCTTGGACTAAAAAATTTTTCTCACCGAATAGCTAGAAGATCATCAAGTCTCAAAAACATTTCAAATTCGGCATAAAATGTACAGGGTGGTCACAATTCAAGCCTCATTGTGAAAGAATTCAACCATTCAAAACTTTCTTATTTTAAATGGAACACCCTGTATATTTTTATTTAATTTGATGGCAAATTAGTTGTTCTTTATAAATAGTATTTACTGTTCTATACCTATATCAAAGCGTTTTCTCAAAAAATCCAATTTTATTCCGAAAATACTATTTGTTCAAGTGTGTTATGGAAACAATTATTGTACTTAGGGGCTGTATACTGATGTCTATACGGAGGAAAAGTGATTGATTGCTTGAAAATACAATATTCTAAAGTGTTTCTTAATAATTTATAAATAAAATGCAGTTGATTGTTTTAAATTTAATGGTTTAAATATTATTTTTTTAAAAATAGCAAGGAAACAAGTTTATAAACTTTAAATTCTTTAATTAAAAATGTGTTTGAAAATTATACCTAATATCTTTTGATTATATTTTTAAAATTTGTTCGAAATGATTGCCATTAATTTACTTCCAAGCATTTATGTATTCTTTTCATCATGTTATTTCTTGTAGCATTCCTAATTTCTTGTGAGAGATTGAAATGCTGCCTTCACCCTTTCAATTAGATTTTCCTTCGTGGTGATGGGACGCGCGTAAACTTTATCTTTAATGGTTCCCCAGATGAAAAGTCCAGTGGAGTTAAGTCTGGCGAACGAGCTGGTCAGTGGAAGGGACCTTGGTTTGCGATCCATTGGTCATGAAAAAGTTTGTTTAGGGCAGTCTTAACAACTTGGACGTTGTGTGCTGGAGCCCCATCGTTTTGATACCAATCACTTTTCCTCCGTATAGACATCAGTATACAGCCCCTAAGTACAATTGTTTTCATAGCACACTTGAACAAATAGTATCTTCGGAATAAAATTGGATTTTTTGAGAAAACGCTTTGATATAGGTATAGGACAGTAAATACTATTTATAAAGAACAACTAATTTGCCATCAAATTAAATAAAAATATACAGGGTGTTCCATTTAAAATAAGAAAGTTTTTAATGGTTGAATTCTTTCATAATGAGGCTTGAATTGTGACCACCCTGTACATTTTATGCCGAATTTGAAATGTTTTTGAGACTTGATGATCTTCTAGCTATTCGGTGAGAAAAAATTTTTAGTCCAAGCGCGAAGGTAAAAAAATTATATGGATTATTTCATCGTCATGCATCTGCCAAATAATTACAAAAAGTCCAGATATCTCAAAAACTAATAGAGTCTGACAAAAACATTTTGTATAAAATGTGCTTAATCGAAAAATGTAATAAAAATTACCATGTTGTATTTAAAAAACGAAAGTTGGCAGCTACTTCCGGTATAACCGGAAATGACAGGAACATGTCAATATTTTAGTTAAAGAGAGCATATCGATAAACCCAAATCCCCAAAGTTTCAGGAACATATATTCAGTAGTTCTCCATAAAGTTCTAATGCACGCTCGTCGTGAATCACCTTGTATATTATTTTAACAACAGAAAAATGGGGAATTTGATTTTGCTGCTACTCCACCAGAAATTCAAGACGCAGCAAAAATATTAGAAGAAGATCTTCTGCTAACTAAAAGCGGCCCGAGATATGACAAGGCATATAACTGTTTCAAAGAATGGTGTATGGGAAACAAAGTTCAAAATTCTGGTTCTGAGTCGGCGCTACTAGCTTATTTCAGTGAAAATGCCAAGACAAAGAAGATATCAACGATTTTGTCACAATATTCAATGCTAAGGACCACAATTAGGGAAAAAGTAGAAATATCTAAACACGCAAAGCTATTAGAATTTTAAAAAAAGTATGTTTTCGTATATTATTTTGAGATATCGAATTTTAAAAAAAAATAACAAAAAAATTATTTACTTTCCACCCGGGTGGAAAGTAAAAGTAAAAAAACGTCAACTTTCCACCTTTCAAAGATAGATGAAATCATTATTACATGCATGGTTGTAAATAAAAATAAATTATAGTACAATAATAGTCTGTAATGTACACATTTTAAAATATTTAACTACTGGGGTTATAAATAAATGATTTTCTATTACATTTGATGTAAAATTTCAAATATATTTTAGTAGTTACGTAATTGTATTAAATTTATTAGAAATACTAACTATATTTTTTTACAAACAAAAATAAAACAATAAACTGAAAAACTACAATGAAAGAATGAAATATATTTTTTTATGTCTGTTCCAGAATGATGTTATTTGCCATTAGATCTGACTATATAGCTTAGAGCTCAGAGTCAAGCTTTCAAATGCCAGAAAATACTTCCCTTTGATGTTTAAAATTCTTTGAACGTCTCTTTTCCCCCATCCAGGGCTAGAATGATGCATTCTTGTTCTAGCTTAAACTTAAAATAAAATATATTAAAATTCAGAATATTCTTAGCAAGAAGTAAATATTAAAGTTAAATATTAGTAATGATAAAATATGTTTCATAAGAATATTTGAACATCGCCTTAATAGGCATAAGCATAAGTTTCAATTGGATTTAATCGTTTTAATCGAGTTTAAATCAAGAACCACGATGACGTACGATATCGTTTTCGCAAAGAATTAAGTAGGCTAAGCAGAAACATGAATGTAAAATGACTAAATTAATTTAACAGCATAGCTATTATACCTCATTTACCCAAATATATTTTAATATTTTAGTAAAGTGTTGTTTTGGTTTTGGTGGTATTTTTATTACAATATGAGTCCTCAATATGATGTAATACTCTCCCCGAAGGAAATATACTCCGAAATACCTTCCTGGAGGCGCTCTCGGTCGACAAAAGCCGGCTTTAAATAAATTCGTTCAGGATCAGAGATGCAGTAAGCAGGCAATGGGTAAATCTTAAAGGTTTTGTTGATTGACCGTTTCATCGGCTGGACAATCTTATCTATTTTGAAACCCATTTGATGCTGAAACTCCTCCCGTTTTTTCTATTCGAACAATTAACAATTGAAAAATTATTGTTAAGTTTAGATATCGCAGTGTTTTTATTATATTTATATGATACTCATACTCATACTCTCTGAATATAGGAAGATTTGGCGAATCGACCAAAGACCAGTAAAGTCATTCTGTCATGCCGGGAGTAATATTTTTTTTGGACAATTCTCTTCATTGAAATTACAGCGAACAATGTTTTGCAACATAAAGAATTTTAAACGTGAACAAACACGTGGTAAATTTTTATCAACAAGATGTCATTAATATGCGTTATTTAAAAACAAATCGTTCCAAAATTTTCATAAAAAAATACAGCTCACATAATGTATTTATGTTTTGCAGTACAACCAATAGTAATTAATTTCACATAAATTTGATAAAATCATAATATTTATTATAAATTATTTCACACAAAACGATAATGCCTGAACTGGTAAATTAAACACCATATTTATTAAGCCATAATACAGTGAAACCTCTCATAACGGACACCTCTAATAAGCGGACATCTCTATTAAGCGGACATTTTTTCATAGTCCGGAACTATGTATATGAAATTCCCTGAAAATCAACCTCTCTTGGGCGGACTCTCCTTTGGGCAGACGCAGACATGCTTTTTTCATACAAAGAGTGCAAAAACCCTCCTTTAAACGGACACAAAATTTTTAAAAATGATTTGGGAGACGAATAAGTACGGTAAAAAAAACTCTCTGAAAACAGACCGTCAACCAATTGCGTATACATTGCAGAGCGAAAGGACTTCACCGGATGAAAGTATGTGTGATTCCCCGACGGCAGTCCGTAAACAATGGCACAAAAATGTCGCGTTTTGAGTCTGAAAGAGAATATTGATGTTGTAGAAGTTTGTAATTTGATAGCAATGATTTGGGCGAGTTCATTAACATTGATAGCAATGTGCTATTAGAAAATGATAGTCACCCCATTCCTACCGATTGTGTAGTCCAAACTGAAACCACATCACTATCGACGACTCTGATGAAGAAGTTGAATGCATTAATCAAACCAATGTCACCAATTATCAACAAGCCATCAACAAGTATGGAAAAGGAATTATAAGAGTATGTAAAGAATAGAGGTGACTCTACAGTAATGGAATTGTTATCAGACTTGGAATTACATTTTCTAGATTGCAAGTTTAAAACGCAAACACGTCAAACTATGTTATTAGATTTTTTTAGTACTATATCCTAACTAAAACTAGTGTATTTTTGTTATGTTTATTTGTACATACATATACCTAGTAATAATTTTGCATTTACATATTACCTAATAACAAATTTCCCATGGGCGGACACCTCTATTAGGCGGACACATTTAGTCTCGTATAGTTGATATTTTATTCGATAGAATTCCAATAAAAAAAATATATATGTAATATTAAGAGAGGATTTTTATTTGTATTGGAATTCGGTCCGAGAATTAAATATCAACTATACAGGGTCCGCAAACGAAGCGTGGACGGAAGATTAAATCGTTATCGAAGAACTTATCAACAATACCGAAACAGCTTGAGATATTGGATTAAAAGCGGCATATTTTAAAAATATTTTACATTATACAGGGTGGCCCAAAAAAGTGTGACAGCATAAAGTTATATTTTTTTAAATGGGACACCCAGTATTTTACTGCATATTTAGGTTCGCATTACTATCGTTTATAAGTGCCTCAAATTTTATTTAATTTGGTTTTGTAGTTTCGGAGAAATAAATTAAAAACTAAAAAAAAAAGTTTTGCAGTCCTGAATAAAAAAATCAAAAAAAACAATCCAGAACTATTTCTTTAACCTCGGCATTGAGTGAAATTTATGACAAGAGGTCTAGAGATACTATGAATTTAATTGCGTTTATTTATTTTATACAGGGTGTTCATAATAAGCTTTCAAAAACCCCACATTTTAAAATAATTTTTCTCAAGTTTTTCAAATGGAACACCCTGTATATTATTTGGCTATTTGACGTAGAATTCATAGACAATTTTTTTTTGTAATACAAGCATATAAGTTATATCCAGCCGTTTTCGAAATAATTATAAATATCATAAATTATGTTGTTTAAATAGAGTTTTTATTGGGAAATTTTAAAAATAAAAATAAATAAATAAATAAAATAAAATAAAAATAATTGTAAACTAAAGTAAATGTTCAAAATAGCTCCCTTTTACTCTTAGAGTTTACCGTATTTTAGTTATTTCGATATAAATTTTAAAAGCATACAATTTTGCTACTTTTATTATTTAATTTTATTTTTTATTCTTAATCGAGTTGCAATGATTTCTTTTTGTTTAGATTGTCACTATGGCAGTCAAATAAAATTATTTACATTTGTTCAGTCGTCGAAATTAAGTACTAACTTACACAAAATGTCGAATTTTTGCAACTTTAGAAACGGTAAATATGATTTTTATACCGGGTGAATGTGCAAGAAATTGCCTCCTCACGAGCCGAGTGTATACTGAAAGATATTCAGATATTAAGAGAAAGCCGAGACCAAAAACCTTCGAGAAGTTGTTGCAAAGATTTGTAGTAACAGGAAGCACTGGGTACACCAAAAGGATGATAATCAATAAACCCGTTATTAATGAAGAAAATGAATTAAGAGTTCTGTTGGCAGTAGAGGAAAATCATTAAATTAAGTAAAAGGAAGCTATTTTGAACATTTACTTTAGTTTACAATTATTAGTCTAGTCGCCTATAACAAAATTTCCCAATAAAAACTCTATTTAAAGAACATAATTTATGATATTTACAATTATTTCGGAAACGGCTGGATTAAACTTATATGCTTGTATTACAAAAAAAAATTGTCTATGAATTCTACGTCAAATAGCCAAATAATATACAGGGTGTTCCATTTGAAAAACTTGAGAAAAATTATTTCAAAATGTGGGGTTTTTGAAAGCTTATTATGAACACCCTGTATAAAATATATAAACGCAATTACATTCATAGTATCTCTAGACCTCTTGTCATAAATTTCACTCAATGCCGAGGTTAAAAAAATAGTTCTGGATTGTTTTTTTTGATTTTTTTATTCAGGACTGCAAAACTTTTTTTTTTTAGTTTTTAATTTATTTCTCCGAAACTACAAAACCAAATTAAATAAAATTTGATTAATTTATAAACGATAGTAATGCGAACCTAAATATTCAATAAAATAATGGGTGTCCCATTTAAAAAAATATAACTTTATGCTGTCACACTTTTTTGGGCCACCCTGTATAATGTAAAATATTTTTAAAATATGCCGCTTTTAATCCAATATCTTAAGCTGTTTCAGTATTGTTGATAAGTTCTTCGATAACGATTTAATCTTCCGTCCACGCTTCGTTTGCGGACCCTGTATAGGTACAAGCACGTGGGAATTCAAGAGATAGTCGGCGCAACGTCCCCATATAAAAACATACTAAAGGCGCGAGGCGCTTGAGCAACGATATCCATCGAACAAGGTCGAAGCACGCGTTGTGATCAGGCATCACTGCTAGTCTACTGACCTATATACCCTTGTGTGGCAGCACGTATTGGCCGATACCGATAATTTAACTGCCGATACCGATATAATATCGATATCGGCACCATATTCTTAAAATATACGTAACTATTCAATAGACATGGTGTTCCACTCGATCTTTATATGAAGAACTATACATTGTACAGTAAGCTAATGTTTGACATATTTAAGGTTTTAGTCTAAAATGACGTTTGCAGAACTTAATTCTTCCTTAATTATTTAATTTTAGTTGGGTTTATGTTGAAAAGGACCTGTTTTAATAGATTTTTTATAACATTTTTAAACTATTAATACAGAGTGTTCAAACAATACGATTAAAAATGATACTGAGGAAATTGCAAAAAATCTACGTTTCCAAATAATGGTAACCTTCAAATTTTATAACTGTTTTCTATTTAGCATTAAAAATAAGAGTAAGTTTGTATAAGGTTGTCTATTCCGAAAATTTGTAGTTTTCGAAATATTCCCAATTTAATATTTTTATATGACGATTTTGGTGCGGATTTCAAGTTCAGTTACTTCTAGTTGGATATGACGGCGTTAAAAAAGAGTCAAATGCAAAAGAAATTGATTTGTCACATTCTCTTGTTATTACTTTGCCACATTCTCCATTAAATAATCTTCCTTTGTATAATTTAATCGCCCTATCATGATTATTCATAATTTTCTAATGGTAAGTAAGTAGCCGATATACAGGGTGTTCCCATGATACAATAAACTAAAGGTAGGATATCTAACCGTCCCAATTTCGTCTGCCGTGCGCATGGTGAGTAAGTTTTAAATCTCTTATGGAAGTTTACATTGCTGTCATCGTTTTTAACTCTTTTTTGAATGTATTAAAACGTTTTAAGCATGTAATGATATATGAAATGAAAGAATAATATATGACGAGTATTTACGTATATCAATTTCATAGAAATATAACACACAAATACCACTAAAAAAAGAAAAGATATCAGAGAAATTTTTCGCGGTCATTTGAGCCGGCGACAATAGCCGAAGCATGCCGAAAGCTGCTCGCCGACCACTGCTGGTTTTGAAACAGTGTTGCCAGACTTTTACAATTGTAATAGATCCACTACTATTTAACATTCTTGTTGTGGGGCTCCCCATATGAAATTTATGTTCAATCTGGAGGTGGTCCCCCATCTAATAGGAAAGTAACGACCTTTTTTTCGTACTATTATTACTCTGACGCCGTTTTAATTAAAAGTTTTTACGTTTAGTGGTATGTGAAATGAAAGAATAATATCATGGTATTTAGGAATATTTATTTCATGAACATACAACAAAGATTAAAGCTAAAATACGACCTAATTATCTTTCCGCTTACACAACTGTATCCATTTTAATTCGTTGTTTTTATCTTTAGGAAAGCGGAAAAACCTTATATTTCTATTAAATGTCTTTGCCTGGTTATCTATACCACAACCGAACATAGCGCACCTCATTTTATGAAAATTCAGATATTTCTTTTAATAAACACAAGACTATAAGAAAACGTTCTGGTAAACTTACAAAATGTCCACCAAAAACTACGGCAACCATGCAGCAGTGTTGCCAGAAATCCGTGATCGAAAGAAATAGAGTGCCGGTTCGAAAAAAAAAAAAGGAATAGTAAAAAACGGTGTCAGAGTAAAAAGAGTACGAAAAAAAAGGGTCGTTACTTTCCTATTAGATGAAATTTATGTTCAATCTGGAGGTGGTCCCTCCAGATTGAATAAATTTCATATGGGGGGGGAGCCCCACAACAAGAATCTTAAATAGTAGTGGATCTATTACAATTGTAAAAGTCTGGCAACACTGTTTCAAAAGCAGCAGTGGTCGGCGAGCAGCTTTCGGCATGCTTCGGCTACCGTCGCCGGTACCAAGGCCGGCCATATGGCCGGCTTAAATGGCGCGAAGAATTTGTCTAATATCTTTTCTTTTTTTAGTGGTATTTGTGGGTTATATTTCTATGAAATTAATATACGTAAATACTCGTCATATATTATTCTTTCATTTCATATATCATTACATGCTTAAAACGTTTTAATACATTCAAAAAAGAGTTAAAAAAGATGACAGCAATGTAAACTTCCATAAGAGATTTAAAACTTACTCGCCAAGCCACGTGATCATCGGCGTGCAATCATACCTATAGTTACTTATACCATGGGGTGTTCCTTAATGATTTGCTAATATTTCAGGGTAGGATTCCTTAAGTCATTTTATAAAAGAGGAGTTCATATGAACATATGTCCGCAACGGCTTAAATTTTTTGCTACGAGGTATTGAATTTCTATTTTTTAAATGGTTATTTTTTAATATCTCCGAAAGTACTTTAGATATTATTTTCAATTTTGGTTTGTGTTAATAAGATATAGAACCACAAATTTTAGTTAGAAAAGTTATTCAATTGTTTCACCAGTGGCGTCCCTGCAAACATGTTCTCTGATATTCTTTACAAGAAAGATGAGATTAGCCTGGTCAATTCTACATAAAAATGGCCTCTTCAGTTTTTGTCGTCAGGCACCGTTCTTGATTAAAACCACTAAATTCAAATTGAAACTCATTATTATTAACAGTGATAAAATAATTAATGATAAATTTTGTTTTATAAAAATTGTTGGAGTGGGCAATTCGATGCGAAGATGGGCGGAAGCATGCCTTTTAAGTGAAGGTGGCCATTTCCAACAATTTTTATGAAACAAAATTTATCATTTATTATGTTAATAATAATGAATTTCAATTTGAATTTAGTGGTTTTAATCAAGACCGTGCGGAACCGCTTTCATGTAGAATTGACTAGGCTAATCAGACAAATATCCACATTGAAAAATGTCAGTGGCGTACCATCTTTTTTGTAAAAAATATCAGAGGATATTTGCAGGGACGCCACTGGTGGAACAATTAAATAACTTTTCTAACTAAAATTTGTCGTTCTGTATCTTATTAATAATAAACATTATTTATTTCAGAATTACATTACTTAACATAAAATGAAATAGTGTCAACAAAATACAGCAGATTACTGCGAATCATAGATTTGACGTGTTTGTTAAATATTCTTCGATGTTGTAAGGTTCAATGTCTTTAAGTAGCTTAAATACACTTTTTTTTTAACTTTTTTAATGTTGGGACAATTTTTAATATGATGTGGAAGTCAATTGTATAGTTTTATACAGTTGTAATGCTCACCACTTTCGTACAATGTTAGTCTGTGTTTGGGAAACGTATAATTCAAAGTTCTTGCTGAATATGCATTTTGTGATTCACAACTTCTAAACAAATCTCCATTTTTAAAAAAGAATAATATGCTTTCTTGTATGTAAATTGCAGGGACAGTAAGAAGCCCATTCGCTTTAAATTTACCTTTACAACTTTCTCTAAAATTGTAACCAAATATTGTTCTCACTACTCTTTTTTGACATACAAACAACTGTTCTGCATCCCTACATTTTCCATACAGAATAATTCCATATCTAATACGTGATTCGAAATTTGCGTAGTATACCATTCTACACGTTTGTCTATCCAAGTATTTAGATAAAATGTGCAAGGTGTAGCACATCTTATTCAATTTATCAATCACATACTGTACATGGTGATCCCATGGCAGAGTATTGCCCAAGACCATTCCCAAAAATTTAATTTTTTGTGATATTTTTAGTTGCTCGGCATTCAGAGAGATATATTCCAATTCTTCTAATGTGGATCTTGTTGTTTTAAATATGATAGCATTAGTTTTTGAGGTTAACACATACCAATATCGAAAATAATATCTAAAGTACTTTCGGAGATATTAAAAAATATCCATTTAAAAAATAAAAATTTAACACCCTGTCGCAAAAAAGTTAAGCCGTTGCGGACATATGTTCGTATAAACTTTTCTTTATAGAATTACCTAAGCAATGGCACCCTGAAATATTAGCACGTCATTAAGGAACACCCTGTTTATCGACAAAATTTTGCCGATAACGATGATCGGTAAAATTTACCGATATACCGATAAAATGCCGATGTAGTCACCCATTTAAATATAGTAAGGAAGCCATTTCCATAAAAAAATGTTAAAAATAAGGACTTTATTGTGTTCTTAATGCGTTAATTCTTCCGGCTTATTACCCAAACAGATCAGATACGCCACTGGTGTCCATGGACTGCACATCCCAGCTCAAGAGTTACACCCAATATTTACAGATGTAAATTTCATACAGTAAGCAAGCAACAGACAATAACTCGTATTTTCTGCTTTATACATATTTGATCTTGCAGCAGAATTGAACAAACAAGAACCCAAAGTATCGTCACCTTCCTATGACATCTATAAATGTAAAGGCAAATATTTTACGTTTCCGTAAGCTTTTGTTTGCTGCTAAATCTCGCTGGCTGGAATTCATTTAAACTATACAATGACGGAAAATATTTTGAATAAAAAACGCTTTTTTGATCTTTTCATTTCGCTCTGAAGCTTTTTGACAAAAGAAGAATCGACGTTCCATCCAGGAGAGAGTGATTTTCATAGGAGGCGTGTTTGATTTTTGGTGCTGAAGTTATTATAGATGGTGTTGTTACTATTGTATTTTAAGGTACAAGTTTCATAAGACATTATTTTAGAGCACGCGTTTAATTTAGGGGAGTTGTCTCAAGTCCAAGTGCTCTAATTGTCTTATGAACCCTGTATTTTATAATACTTGTTCTACTTGGGTCTTAAAAGTCTGAAAAACTTGAAAAAATATAGTAGATTTTTTCCATTTGAATTAATATTTTCTTTTTGAGTTGGCAATACTTTTAAAATTCCATAAAATGTTACTAGTATCAAATATGCCATGATAGAAACAATTGAACACAACAAAGCTTCTTCCCATCCGTCATAATTAAAAATAAATATATTATTAAAGTTAATAAAAATGAGGCAGGAAGAAAGTTGTACTCCGTCAGAAATACGAGAAATTGCAGAAAATAATCTAGAACATTTTTTAAAAAGAATATGCAAAACTTTGAGTTATGGTGCGAGCAGAACAAAGTTCAAAATATAGAACAAAATAATAAATGATACTATTGAACAAAATATTGCGTCGACACAGAATCTGACAGGAATATCAATTAATACCCAGGAAATGTTTACAGTAACTATAAATTATATAAAGTAACATGTATCATACTATATTGAATTAAAAATAAAAATAGTACTTTATTGAATAAATCTTTAGAAATAGAGCATAAACTGGAAGATATTTCTGTTATTTTTAGGTTATGTTGTTTTATAGTTGTGACTAGAAATTAGTTGACGGGTTTGTTTCATAATGTAGCCATTATGAAACCCAAATTGAAAAACGATTTTCAGCACTCAATACAGATTTTAAATAATTTTAAATGAGAATTGATAATAAACTACTTACTTAAAAACTACTTACATAAAAATTGAAGTTAATTTACTTTAAAATTAAACCAGTTAGCAGTCTCAAATTTTGTATTCCGACGGACCGGTATATAATTAATACTTTTTTGGGGACTGCTTACACTAAAGGAGAAAATTAAAACTTTATTCTACACAGAAAGATATACGAAACAACGATAAACTCATGTAATGTTGTGAATTGTGAATAAAATTAAAAAACTGCAAGACTTTCTCTCAAAATTTGTATCTTGTTTAAAAAAGCAGATAATCACGTGAACCAAAAACCATTGTATTAAGAAAATATCACACTTCGAAACAAAATATAATTCAGCTAAAGGGTAAAACAGTAACTTTTGTTTCTGCCTGTACAGCTCGACAAGCGAGTCTATAGCTACGCGGTATCGGTAAGGGGGAAGCAATATCTTTTAAAGCATGGCCGAGTCATGGGCGTGCAATTATTATCTTAATAATGTAAAAATATATATTTTTTCATGACATGAATATATTTGTCTCACCAGTGCAATATATTAGGCCTTTCCATTAATATTTATCGCTTATTTTGACATTTTCGCCAATAAAATCCATTTGATTTCAACATGCACTTCAAAGTTTCACGGGAAAATGGAGAGTTTATGTCACTTCTCAGCAACTTTTTTAAGGTTGGAACCACTTTTAGTTCCAAATAAAACTTTAGTATTGTTCTCCTAACAATGCCAAGTCCAAGCCTTCGATTTTTCTGACAGCAGAGAGACGGGCCCTTTTTTTGACAGTAGATGACAACAATTCATCCGGGTTATTTTCTTTCCTTTCAGTATCTTCTTTGTGAATATTTTTTACTGCATCCACGCTTACTCCCGTATATATTTCGATCCTTTCTAGCTTTCGATTAAGTGGCAATTTAAATGTATTAATTTGTGATTCCTCTTCACACACCCTGTACACATTGGCAATCATTTCACGGGTTTGATTATGAAAGGTTTTACTAGGATATTATCACAGTTTTAAAACAAACCCTATCACTACGCAACTGGATGAAGCATAATGGACATCGCCGAATAACCACACCAGCACAATAGGCGTGTCACCAGAAGCGTGTCGTCATCCTCTGTCGGAAAATAACCTATCAAATTAGCTCAAGCCACCGGTTACCCATGGTTACCGTTGATATTGCACCATGTTGCCCTATTTTTAGATTAGAAGTACTTTAATAAATAAATATTTTATTTTGCATTTAAATATTAAAATAAATATATGAAAAGAAAGTTTTAAGAACATTGAAACTATAATAGAATATTAATTTCTTTTATACTTACGACAAGTTACTTCATATGGGTAAATTTAATTTTAGGGTTTATTTGGTAACATGTTATTAAATTAAATTTTAATAGATGTGACAACATTGTTAACCCAAGAAATTTTCCTGCTCGCATTCCTTTTGTAGCTACAGATAAAGTTGTCGAGAAAAATATTTTAAAAGTTACAGGACAATAAACTTGACTAACCTTTATTATCTTTCTCCAGAATTTATTGTCGAGGAGTGTATTAATTCTTTTTCGAATGGAATTATGGACATCCTTTTTTAAATACGCTTAAGCTTTCGGGCCTAACGGATACAATAAAAAATCTATTAAGAAACAAAAACGCAAGGACCAGATTTATAAGTAGATTACCGAAACGTCGTCTAAAAATATGACACTTTTAGCTTTACTTTAAGTTGCCAAAAAAGGGGATCAATCAATCCCGGTTGTCTGTAGACGGAAAAGGTCTATCCCCGGAGCTTTTTGCTATCTTGCCATCTTTTGATACTTTTTATTGGGATTTCAAACTGACTGACGGCTGGTCACTCCGTTCAACTGGCTATTTATTTTGTCTTCTAAAGTGTCTGGTAGCCTGTCACTTATTTATTTTATTTAGGTGTTTTATAAATTTTAAACAAACTTTTACAGATTCGATAATTTCCATGGGGAATGTTAGGAGAGGTGTAAAGAAAATAATTTGCTATGCAATAGCGGAAATAGTTTCAGCGAACCCTCTCGATTTGGGTCAACTAATCAGCCGATACAGGAACATTATGATTAATGTTCGGCCGATGCGGATTTTTTTGGCCGATACCGATATTTTAGTTGCCGATACCAATATAATATCGGGATCAAAATTGATTTCTGCAATATTAGAGGGCTTAAGACGAACATCAATTGAGTCCACCAGCACTTACAATCTTACAAGCCTCACGTGCTCGCACTGACAGAGACAAAGGTCAGATCGTCAACAAACACCGTCAGCTATTTATACCCTGGATACGATTTTCATTTCCGATTTCGACGCAACTTCGGGGTATGTCTTTTTATTCGAGATGATCTCTGCTGCCAACGAGAACTTAAACTTGAACCGAAAAATTTTGATGTAATGTGGTTTAAAATATCAACGCAGAAAATCGTCAAGTTTATCTGCTGCCTTTACCGTCCTCCCATTACAGAGCCCTTTTCTCATCACTAGCCAATACAATCGACTTCTTGCAAACCAACCATCTAAATGCCGAGATTGCCATCTTTGGCGATTTTAACATTCACAATGTCAACTGGCTTATATTCAAATAAAGACGATGAACAAGGCCGCGAGGCAGAATCCTTTGTGATCAATTCTGATCTAACTCAACTCGTAGAAGAACCAACGAGGATTCCAGACCGAGCTGGAGATTTTGCTAGTCTTTTGGATCTTTCCTTGACAACAAATCCAGATCTATATACAGTCACCATACATCCTCCGTTAGGATCTTCCGGTCACAAACTTATTTCAACTCTAAGCGAACTATCAATTAATTCTGAACAACCTGGCATTACACATCGGCCAAGTGGGAAGACCTGAAAGACCATTTTCGCACTTTTCCTTGGAAGAGCGTATTCTTTTCTTCTGATGATCCATCCATCTGTGCTGGGGAGGTCTTCGACGTCATTCTAACTGGCATGGAAGCATTTATCCCCTCCTCCAACAAACGCCCTTCCAACGGCAAGCCTTGGTTTAGCACGGATTGTGAGCATCAAGAAAGCTTATGGTTCAGACGAAATTCCTGCTATAGTTCTCAAGAGATGTGACGATAAACTAACACCAGTATTTTGTAGACTCTTTAAGTTATCCTACAAACAAGGAATATTTACATCGTGAGGGAAGACGGTGCGAGTCCAGCCTATACCAAAGAAAGGTAAGAGAACCCTGCCTATCAACTATCGACCAGTCGCATTGCTTTCAGTTATATCAAAAGTAATGGAGAAAGCTATTAACCAACATCTTCTAAAGTACCTGGAAGGCTTCAACATTATTAGCGATCATCAATATGGTTTTCGGAAGTCCAGATCAACTGGATATCTGCTAGCCTATGTCACCCATCTTTGGTGCAACGCAATCGAACATCATGGGGGAGTCTTGGGCTGTCACACTGGATATTTCTAAAGCCTTTGATCGTGTTTGGCATGACGGACTTCTAAGTAAACTGCGATCGTATGGTGTGCCGTCGATTCTGTGCATGGTTGTCTAGCTTTCTTAAGGACCGCTCTCTGCAAGTGGCGATTGACGGATTTCTCTCAGACACCTTCACCATCAATGCCGGTGTTCTTCAATGTCTCCAACTCTCTTCGTACTCTACATTAACCACCTTCTCGTGAAAACGAAAAACCCGATAGTTTTGCTAATAATTGCATACTTATCTTATTTTTCTCTTTGAATGCACAAACATCGGCTGCCGACGCACATCTTCGCTTTGTAGACAGCATGAAGTATCACGCCTCAACAAAGACCTGGAAGAAATTTTGGCTTGGGGTGACAGTAACCAAGTCGAATTTAATGCTAAAATACCCATGCAGCAGTTTTCTCTAAAAAGGTTAATATTACATAACCGGATATAGTCATGGACGGACACGCAATCCCACTGGCTTCACTGGGCGTCAATCTGGAAGGAAATACGTCTTGGCATAACCACGTTGTTGCAATCGGCAAGATAGCTTCTCAGAAACTTGTTGTATTCTTTCGAACCAGAAAGTTGTACACACCTCCACAACTTTTGACACTATAAGAGTGGCGAATATCAGAAATACACGACGAGCCACTGCGGCCCATCCATATGTAGTTAAGCTTAGTACTCCTCGAACACTATTTAAGAATTTTTCCATCTGGAGGACTTCATCCTTATGGAACGACCTTCCCGAGGTCGTTTTTTCCCACCGAATATAACCTCCAACGATTCAAAACCAACGTGAACCGTTTTTTGCGCACACGCACCACTTCCAGAGTGCCTTAAAAGATTTTTCCTATAGTGCTTGTGTTTGATCATAAAGAAAAAAACAGCTACGAAACTTATACCTAAGGACTTACACACTAGAATTCCTTATTTTATTTCTAATATCCTAATTACACTTTTGTTGATGTGTGCCCAAGCACTGATCTCTGCTTTTGTACCAACACAATTACATCAGCTCGATGGGTTTGATCCTCTTGAGTCTTCTGGTCTGGTTCGTATTGTCAAGGAGCTGTTTAGCCTCGACATTGACGTGATGAAGAAGTCGCTGCTCGTGACTCTTGGCGAATTCACTAATGACCTGGCTAACGGTATCCATTTCCATGTCCCTATGGAGGTTACTATTTCTGCAGTACCAAGGGGCATTGACTATGCTTCTTAGTACTTTGAGTTGGAATCGCTGGATTATTACAAAATTGCTCTTAGTGACACAACCCCACAACTGGACGCAATATGTCTATACTGGCTTGAGAAGTTGTTTGTACAGACGTACTTTGTTATATATTGACAGAGTAGAATTTCGTCCAAGCAGCCAATCCATTTTCTTAAATTTGATGTCTAATTCTTCTTTTTATTTTTGATATGAGCTCTCCAGCGTACTTAGCGTCCAGTGTTATACCCAATTATTTTGCTGTATTAGCATATGATTCTTGGATATTGTCTATGCTAACAGGAATATATTGTTTTTGTTTGTTTGTGAAATTCACATGGGCAGATCTAGTCTCATTTAATTTAATTCTCGATATTCTCCAACTTAAAAATATATTCAAGGATTCCCTCATACCCACTTTAATAATGAAAATTCTTTCAGTGAATTTCTATGCCCATGCCGGCATTAATGAAACACCATGTATAACTATTAAATAAAAGGAACAAGCCAAGCCCATCATTAATATTTCGTATAAGAAGTCGAATTATATTTGTTCAAAGTTTGCATTTACAAATTATATTCTATAATTTTCCCTTTTATAACTTATACCAACAAACAGTAGGCCATAATTTTCAAATGTTCAACACAAAACACAAACGTTTTAACGAGATTTAATCTGAGGAGTCATAATACCTTGTCTGAAAAGAATAATTATTATGGTTTTCACTTCCCCTTGTGTTCTCATCAGAGAAAAGATCCTGTTTTTCTTATTTAAAAAAAATCAATGCCGCTCTCCTTTGTTAAGTGAAACCCTGCCTGAAATTTGATGTATAATTTCGCACCCTTGTGCGTGCAGGAGTGAAGTAGCTCTTGAAAAACTGCAGCGAGTTTATTGTTATCGCTTCACCGTGATAAAATTATGTTAACATTTTAACGACAGAACAGGCGAAATCAGGAGCTATTCTTAAGAAACTACGCAAAGGTTATCGAAAAAACTATTTTCTTTATTTTACTATAGAAAAAATAAAAATATCTAATCGAATATACGAAATAATATTTATTACTGGCTTATTATTGAAGTTATTGAAATTAAACTCGCTGTTATTGTAGTTAATAATGATTAGAATTTATACTTGTACGACCTATACAAGTTTTGGGTCAATCAGCACAAGTTAATTTAAATAAATATGCTTAATTTGTTAGTTTTGTCCGTTTTATTTTTTATTAATCCACCTAAAGTGTTGTTTGTTTATAAGCAATATTAATATTTAAATTATTTAGAAGCTGACCAATTTTTCACTAGATTATCCAAAGTGGGTAATTAATATACAGTGAGTCCCAGAAGAAATGTCTAAATTCATTTAAAATTCACCGGTAAGCTTTTTCAAAAAACGCTCGTACCCGTCGATTTTGATTTTTTAATTTTTTTTTTGTGGTAATTTCATGTTTACAGGGTAGCTCAAAAATAAGTTACGACCATCAACTTCATTTTTTCAAATGAAAACATATATTTTTTATTTCATTTTTGAATTTTGCATTGAATTCTAAGCATGTTTCATGTACCATGTCCTATACATAAACTCAACAGTTATTGAAAAAATTAGGATTGAACATATCATTTAGGGAATCCAACGATCTATCAAATCTTCTGGCAATATGGCATTTTGGGCTCCATAATAAGTAAGAGTGTACTGTCTCACTGTCACCGTTTATTTCCATAGAAACTGTATGATAATTTTATTTCAAATAAGTATAATTATTGTCAAGCGTAGTTTCAAAGTTGCGGTTTTCACAATAATGGTGAAGTTAATGGAACGGGAAAAAATTGAAATTCTATGCATGGTTGGGTTTGGTGATAAAATACGTACTCAAATAGAAACAGCCCAATTATTTAATGAAATCCATCCTGATCGTCCTCCCATATGTCAAAAGATGGTGAGTAGAATAGAGGCTAAGTTTAGAGAATTCGGTCATGTTAGAGATTTGCCTAAATCTGGTCGTCCTACTCGAGATGAAACTGAACAACTTGACGCTTTGCTTTCCTTGGAAGAAAATCCATGTATTCCCCTGTCGCACATTGGGGCCGATTTACACATGCCGAAATCTGTTGTTCACCGGTAGTTCAAAAGCACAAATATCACCCATACAAAGTTATTCCAGTGCATGAGTTATTTGAAGATGATTTCGATAGGCGAAGTGAGTTTTGCGGACGCATGCAAAATATGTGCAATCTAGATAATAATTTAGTAAAAAATATTATTTTTTCGGATGAAGCTACGTTCTATTTGAATGGTAATGTGAACAGACAAAATTGTCGATATTGGGCAACAGAAAATCCGCATTGGATGATAGAGGTTCACAGCCAGTAACCTAAGAAGATAAATGTTTGGTGTGGAATCGTACGCGAAAGAGTAATTGGTCCATTTTTCTTTGAACAGTTTTTAACTGGACAAGTATATCTCGAATTTCTCCAACTAGAATTAATTCCAGCATTAGTGGCTTTATTTCCGAATCCATTGGATCCAGACTCCCCTGACGAAGAACTGATATTCCAACAAGATGGTGCTCCTCCGCACTATGCGGCCACTGTGCGCAGATTTTTGGATGAAACCTTTCCCAATCGGTGGATTGGAAGGAGAGGACATATCGAATGGCCTGCTAGGTCGCCAGACCTAACTCCGCTGGACTTTTTTTGTGGGGTTCCTCAAATCAAAAGTATTTGTTAACAGGCCAAACAATATGCAGGAGTTGAAAGAAAGGATCCGAAGAGAAGTGCGTGTCATAACTCCGGAAATGGTTGGAAACGTGCAAAGAGAGTTTATTGATCGTCTTGGATATTGTCAAGCCGTAAATGGCGCACCTTTTCAACATTTAATTTGATTTTGTTGTGTTTTTTTTTAATAAACAGGTCTTACTTATAGATATGTTCAATCCTAATTTTTTCAATAACTGTTGAGTTTATGTATAGGACATGGTACATGAAACATGCTTAGAATTCAATGCAAAATTCAAAAATGAAATAAAAAATATATGTTTTCATTTGAAAAAATGAAGTTGATGGTCGTAACTTATTTTTGAGCTACCCTGTATACATGAAGTTACCACAAAAAAAAAATTAAAAAATCAAAATCGACGGGTACGAGCGTTTTTTGAAAAAACTTACCGCTGAATTTTAAATGAATTTAGACATTTCTTCTGGGACTCACTGTATAATTTTTTATCGCTCGAGCGAAGACCCGCTTGAATACTCTATTAATGAAATATCCGACATAGCTCTAGTATTAAAAGAACTGCTCGAGTTATAAATTCAAGCGAAATTTTCGCACTAACATTCTTCAGCCACTCAGGAGCTTGCTTTTGGTTCCGTTACCACGGCAAGTAAGAAAATTTCCGGAAATTTTTCTTCTCCTCGAGGCAGCCGGAAGTGATTACAGTGGGAATTTTTTGACGCTTGTGTATAGAATGACATAATGCTTGACTGAACCTGATATTATAATTATTTTATATTTCTGATTATTCTAAACCTTTTACTAAACATTCTTATATAAATTAAAAACAAATAAAAACAGCAAATAATTAATATTTATTATAGTTTACAAGTACCTAATTATTTCCAATTACAACGTCTGAATGTTCTTGAAAATTTTTGGCCACTTCTTCTTTTTTAATGGGGATAAAGGGGATATAATTTATAAATTTTATATGTTTGATGAAATAAATGTAGTACTTCGAAACAATTTTGCTTTGCTGCCGTCCACGAAGAAGTCTGTATTTGGTCGAAACCAATAGGAGACGATATTTAATTATATTAAACAAATTAGACGAATAGACGTCTGACCCACATGTTTCTAATAAATACGTCAGAAACTTTAAATTCCGATGATACATTTTAATTTCACTTAATTCTCTACAAAACTTACACGGAGGGTACTTCTCAAACAGTTCCATTTTTAAATTTTACTACTATCAGTAATCGGGGCTACGGGAAACAGCCCTCGGCGTTTGACATGGATTCCATGGCCTCCTATATGGATGACTACAATACGCTGGAAAGCAATCTGTATAAAATAACTTCATATGGTAAAAAACTTATTTTCCACCAACTTTAGTAAGTTAAATAAATATGGAAATAAAAATTTGAACCATTTTTACTTTGTCAATAACAATTTCAGGCAAAGTTGGTAAATAGGATATTGTTCTTCGAACTAACAATTACCTACTATTGTATTTATAATTCAACAGATCTTAAAATGAGAGAACACAACTTTCTTTAAATAATATGTTTTACCAACTTTAGTAGATCAAGTATAAATAAAAATACAAATTTGAATTATTTTTAATTTGTCAATATCAATTTCATGCAACCAAAGTTGGTAAATAGGAAATCATTGCTCTTCGAACTAACAACTAGAAAAAGTCAAATTAATAATTTAGTGCGAAATTTTCTTACCGAATCTCCCTCGTTCTTGAATTAATATACCGAAGTTTTCCTTTTACACGGTTTTTTTTGAGCAAAAATTTCCGATAATAATTCAAGTACTAGGGAGATTATAAGTGAAAATCGTCGCTTGTTATTTATTACCTTTCACTCGATACCCGAGCTTCACTTGAGGCCGACCGAAATGTGCTGCTTGGTAGTGTGATCGCTCGAGGTAAAAAACTGCTCGTATATTTGACCATATGAGAGATAGGAAATACTACTCTAGTTATAAATTCAAGCGAAAAATCGAAAATCATTGCTTTCACTTGATACGTTCGAGTTTGACGCTCAGAAGGCTGACACGACATACGTCTTTGTCAAAGGCACATAAATGAGAAGGAGCATACAAAAAAGTATGCCAAATCCCTTAGTGGATTCGCGTCATGGGTGTTCTTTTGACTGGGACTGGCTAGCCAGCGGCGATTGTAAATTTTTTTAAAATTAGAGGATATAATTTTTTTTTAATCAGAATCAACTGTTCTTCCTTAATAAACACTATAGACCAAACTTCTAAAATTTACAAAAACAACTCCTGGTGTTTTATCAACACGTTCTTCTTAGTAATAAAAATACCAAGTAATTATTAATATCAAGTACTCGATTATTAAAATCATCGGTTTTACCCAACACTAATTTTTTGGTTGGTTATAAGGTTCTTTAATATCAGAGTAATTTATGCTAATTGTTTTTTAGAATGTGATTGATTAAATCTGGATTGGCACGTTGTGGCAATCGCCAAGATAGCTTCTCAGAACCTTGGTGTACTCTTCAGAACCAAAAAGTTGTATACACCTCAACAACTTTTGACACTATACAAAGCCCAGATTCGACCATCACTGGAGTACTGCTCTCATGTCTGGAGCTCTGCACCCAAACATACTCTTCGGCTACTGGATTCCATCGAAAGGAGGGCCATTCGTCTGATTGGAGACCACGAGCTGACGAAGAGCCTCGACAGCCTAGAACATTGATTGAACGTGATTTGACTCTCTTTTACAGATATTTTCATGGAAAGTGCTCGGCTGACCTTGCCCTCTTAATTCCACCCAGAGCGGCGAACAGCAGAAATACGCGACCAACCACTGCCTCTCATCCATATGTGGTTAAGCTTAGTACTCCTCGAACTTCATTATTTTAGAATTCTTTCATCTGGATGACTTCATCCTTATGGAACGATCTTCCCGAAGTCGTTTTTCCCAACGAATATAACCTCCAACGATTCAAAACCAACGTGAATCGCTTTTTGCGCACACGCACCACTCCCAGAGTGCCCTAAAGGATTTTTCCTATAGTGCTTGTGTTAGATCATAAAAACAAGCCATTATCCTTTGCAATCTGTTTAATTGTTGTCAATAACATACAGAAATAAACATATTTTAAAATCATAAACCAGCATAAATGGCCTCTCGTCGCATTTTTTCCAACAAAACAAATTGGCCCCCCGTTCTTTTTCTTAATAATACGACAAAGAGAAAAATTTCAGAACATTTCAGTGACATTGTACTTGATAAACTAAATTACAATAAGAAAATTTACGCAGCATTTCCATCTCTTGTAAAGCATGTTCCTTTGTGTCGGAGTTGACAGGTGATGTAAATGATGGCGTCTCATTTACACGTTTTGTCTTTTTTCCTTGCGAATTTATTTGTGGTAATAGCAAGGCTTCGTCTTTTGATTGTATTTTTAGGCTAGACCTTACCTGCAAATTAGGTACAAATTTGCAGATTTGTCACCTGATCAAAAATCCCGTGGACTTTCAAAATAGGGATCTATCCAGTTACGGCTATTTACTTCCTCAAGAAACAAAGGAAAAGAAAGTAAAAAACAGTTAATTTATTTTTATTAATAAATTAAATTAACTTAAATAATATAATTTTTTATTGAATTACTTCTTCTTCTTAATCCGCCATATCCGCTCGAAGATTGGCGATCCATCTGGCAATCATAATTTTTGAAGTTGCTGCTCTAAAGATATCTGTCGATGTGCATCGAAACCATCTCCTCAGATCCTTCAACCAAGAGATTTGCCTTCTTCCAACTGATCTCTTGCCCTCAATTATTAGTCTGAGGAGCTCATACTTTTCTCCTCTGATTACATGCCTTATGTATTCTGTTTTCCTTTTCTTCATTGCAACTAGTTCCAGTGGCTTCCTCATCCGGGCTCCAGATTTGTCACTCTTTGCATCCACGGTATTTTCAATATGCGTCGATATAGGTACATGTCAAACGCCTCTAGTTTCTTTTCCATGGCTGGATCAAGAGTCCATTCTTCACACCCATAAAGCAGGACGGAGAATATATTGCACCTAATCATACGTATTCCAACCTCTATACTGATTCATCTAAGAAATAAAAAGTCTATGCTTGTCAGGTGGTATTAATATCAAATAGCAATATGGAAAATTATTATTTCCAGACCACCCGATGATACCTTATACAATAAGGGTGTATTTAGTCTACACAGTAGCACTTTAAAATACTATTTCAGATTGAATGGTACTACCAAGAAAAGGAAGCCCTCTCCATTGATAGGATGCAACCACTTGCAGAAGGGTCAATCAAATCAAATCAAAATATGCTTTATTGTCATAAGAAATCGTTATTCTTGTTAACAAAGCAGAAAAACTAACTAGTAAACATCAAATAAACAGAAAAAAAAAGAAGAAGCAGTAAGTAGTATTGATTTACAAATACAGAAAAACTAAATACAGAAACAAATGGTAAAACAATACATTAAATACAGAAACAAATGGTAAAACAATACATATAAAACAAAATCACTCTGGCTAACAGAAATAATCTAAACAAATCGAAATCACATAAATTTAGAGTTAAAAACAAGGCAGGTATGCAATAAGCAATAATTTACAGAAGAAAAAGACGGACAAACCAGTATTGAAAAACGATATTAACAGGCACTTATAATATGCTTCAATTCGATCAGTCAAAACATACTCTGTTGTATCAGAATATAAATAATGCTCATTTGCAAAGCCCGAAGGCATATAAAAAATATAAGTATAAACATAGACATAAAACATAGACATAAAAACTACTGTGACTTAGAAGTCGTCATCATAAAACTCATTCACATTGTAATAGGCCTTCGACCTCAAAATATTTTTAACCCTTCTCCCAAATACCTTAATGTTGTTAATTGACTTTACATTAGCAGGTAAGTGATTATATAACATTACGCTTTCATAAATGATAGAATTTTTGGCGACTGTACTCCTTGGAATTGGAAGAGGCAAACTATTCCCATGACGTGTGTTATGCACGTTGGTAGGTACAATACTTTTAAATTTCTTGTGGACCAAGGAGACAGTCTCCAAAATAAAGATACATGGTAATGTCAAAATCCCCAGCTGCAAGAACAAGGGCCTGCAATGATCCCCAGTTCCCGCCCGGCACAAGTACCTTATTGCTCTCTTTTGTAAGACAAAAACGAAGTTAAATAGTCCTTGACAGCAGAAACCCCAAAAGGCAACCCCGTATCTCAAATGGGACTCGATAAGCGCGAAATAAGTAGTTTTTGCCACAAAAGATCCCAATTCCTTATTCACTACTCGAATGGCATAACAGCCAGACGCTAGTTTTTTATTTAAACAAACTATATGTTCTCTAAACTTTATCTGAGAGTCAATATAAAGACCTAAGAACTTAACGCAACCCTCATTCCTAACACGCAAACCTTCAACGTTAACCTGCCGCAACTCCGACCTAAAAAAAATGACACTGGTTTTATTAATGTTCAAGCAGAGATGGTTAGCATCGCACCATCTCTTTATACGTCGAAGATCCTCGGAAATGACACCTCCCAGCACGTCCGAGTCCTCGCCAACCCACAAGATGGTAGTGTCATCCGCGAATATAGTGAAACGACCTCGAATGTCAAGAGTGGGAAGGTCGTTAAGGTATAATAAAAAGAGAATAGGACCAAGAACTGATCCCTGTGGAACTCCATGTTCAACACCCATCACACCAGACTTCTGATCACCACAGCGTACAAACTGCTCCCTGCCCAACAAGTAGGAAGAGAACCAATCGTACGCTACCCCTCTAAAACCGTAGCGATAAAGTTTCTGCAGCAATACTTCGTGACTCACGCAATCAAAGGCCTTTGAAAAGTCACAAAACACTGCCGCAGTCACACAGTTTCGAACTCATTTGTTCTCGTCAGTACAGGGTAGGTGTACATACCAATCATCAGAGAATACTTTAACTTAACGCCGTACTATCGACGGTAGTCGACAAAATACAGCGCGCAGCGCCATCTCTTAGTAGTCCCACTATGTCTCAGAATATTATTATTATTATAAATGTCTCAGAATATTATTATTATTATTATAATTATTGATCTTATCCAAGTAGCATTTTTGGACACAAATTGGACACACATTCTTTGCTGAGAAACGTTTCGAAGCATTTTCGATTAAAATTATAAAGTTGTATCGATACACATGTGCTACGAAACTTTTGCGACACATTTTCGAATCCAGTTACTAGAAACGCTTAAAGACGTGTTTGTTTCGCAATATTTTACAAACCATAGTGTGGATACATTAACGACACGCGAAGATAAATATTTTTCCAAACATTTTTAGTTAAAATTATAAAGTTTTGGTAAGACACAAGATTCCATTGAATTTCTAATAAAAGATTTTTTATAGCATCGGTGTATGCTTATTAGCGATAAATAAGCAACTTCTTAATATTATTTATATTTTAGGTGTTATTATTGATGCATTTTCAAGCACAGATTGAGGTAAGTGTTTAAGGTAGATTTTTAATCACCATCTCAAGTTTGAGGTTATGTTATTGTTTAGCGCGATTTAAATTGTTATTTTTCTGTAAAGAAAGATTACTGTACTGTATTTATCAACATAAAGTATGCCGACCACCATATAGCTTGAAATATATTTTATATAGATTCGAAATCTGCAAAAATGGTTACAATCGGGTACGAAACACATTCCAAGCTATAGGGGGGTATACTCTATGTTAATAAATACAGTGCAATAAGCTGTATTTAACAATTTAAGTCTCCCTATGCAAACAATAATAACATAACCTCAAACAAGATGGTGATTAAAAATCTTCAAAAAACACTCACGTCAATCTGTTTCTGAAAATGCATCAATAATAACATCTAAAATAAAAATAATATCAGGAAATTGCTTATTTATCCCTTATAAACGTGTACCGATGGTTTAAAATTCTCTTATGGGATTCTAGTTTGTTTGGAAAGGTTTTTCCTCTCGTGACGTCAGACATAGGCTGTCCATACCCAACCTTTGTTTCCTGTGAATACAAGGAAACCTTTTTTCTGTGGCATTCACTCCTATAAACCTTTTATTTTTCTGTGCATACGAAATATTATAGAAGAAGCAAAAGACTAAAAATTGTGTGTCGAGTCCATTTTGGACCAGAATAATTTATTGCTTTCTAGCGGCCATCTTGTGAAATGAATTTTTATTTTTTTAAAATGAGTTTTAATGAAATTCCTGCATCTTTTGAAAAGCCAAAAGTTTGTTACATAAGTTCCATTTTCCTAGCTAAGTCGATTTATAAAAGAAATAAATATAATTTTGAAAATATTTTTATTTTTATTTTTTTGACAAAGTACATATTTTTTTGCTGTAAATGCGAAGGCACGTTAAAAATATAAAGCCAAATTACTAAACTAAATGATAAAATTTACTGCGACAATGATTTTTTGGTTCTTATGTGCAATAACTAGGTATATGAAATAAAATAACTTATAGGAAAAATACTTATAACGAATTCATCATGGCGAAATTATTGTTTCATATTGTTCTTCCTTTATTTTACAACAGTGAAGGTATTCTAATTGTTTTGCGCATGATTATAGCCCCGCCCATTTATACTGTCATTTTTGAATAAATAGAAGTAACAGTTTAGAAATATTTTCGGACATTTTCGATAAAAGTTTCGATTATGCATCCAAACAGCGAAAGTCACAGCTAGTACCAACCACTTGGAAACACGTATAAATGTCCCATTTAAAATGTATACTTTTCGAAAATATTTCCATTTTTGTTGCCAACAGTTTCCAATTTTTATCGGAAACAGAAGCGATAGTTACGATACATTGACCATAATGTGTCTAATAATGCTACTTGGGTTATATTCGTTTGGTTTACAATTATTCTTTAATTCAAAATAATAATAAATCAATATGTAGAGGGCTATATTTTCAAGCCGACCCTGTGCCCATTTATTACGTTTTAAAGATTTAGGGGATCAATCAGATAGTTGATTTATTGCAGTACAGGTCAGTGGTATATTTTAAACTGCATAACACTTTATAAAGGACTGAGAAAGACCAAGCAACCGCTCACTAGTTATTATCCCAAACTAGAAATCAAAATTTAGTTGTTTCGTATTCCTTTGAGGGTTTTGTTTAGCTTAGTTCTATATTTCTGGAAAATGAAAATAAACTACCTTTTACACAGGGTATATACAAAGATATTAAAAAATGGACTCAAAGGATTTCCGAGAATTCAGGAGATTATTTTTATGGAATTTCTGGTTATTTCTTATTAGCTATTTTCTCTTACTGAAATATCCCCACATTTTCCCCTTATTAGGATTTTAATTAAAAAAAAGGAGGTTAATACCTTAAAAATTGTTCTGCTGTTATTATTATTGTCAGTAAAAATATTTAATCATGTTAAGAAAGAATGGTTATTAATTAGTTGTCGAAAGGACTCGACCCCGCTAGAAATCCACCTGTTGTTGGTCGTTTTCTTGCTCAAAATGGCGAGAAAACTAAGCAAAATATTGCGTTTTTTACAGGGTTGATGGTATAGAGAGTGCTATTGGAAATTACTTATTATGTTTAAATTATTGACTCTTTGGATATCATTGAGAAACTACAGATGTGTCAATTATAAAGTATTCGATCAGAAAGATTGTATGTGGAAAGTATTGATTGACCGAATCTTTGCCGGATAATATCAATCAACCATATATTTCATTCATAATCCATATCCAGAGTCGCGATTGACAATGAGAACCGAGCGCCGCCTACCAATTATTTTTTGACGAGGAACGAACGATAAGAATTATTAAAACGTAAGAAAAAATAGCTTATATAAGTTAAAAGTAACAGAGGCAAGAAATTTCTCCCACTTACTTGCTATACTGTCGGCGTCGAAACGACCGGCACTCTCGAAGGAAATAAAATATAATGCATAATTCTGTCTATTGAATAAGGACGACTATATTATAAAATAATCCCAAAAAATCCGCAATATATTTTAAAAACTTATAATCAATTGTTCGTCAAACAGAACCGGTAAATAGACCGATAAACTTTAAGACTGGTTTGCTGTGTATTAGTGTTTATGCATAATAAAAAGATTGAATGATTGAAAAGATAGGATTATTTTTAGAATCGGTCAGTGACTGATTCGATCACCTCTAAATATTGATTTACACACCACTAAGAGAAACACTGCATAGTTGTTTTTTTTTAAATCAACCACCCTTATCAGCATACTCTATGCGCATAGCCGTACCAATATAGGCGAGTCTCAAAATTTACATTGTTTGTACTGTTTGCTAAGCTAACATTTTTAGTAGCCATTACTGGTTGAAGATCCATTTTAGAACTAAATGGTACCACAATATATAAACATCTTAACTAAATTTTATTGTAACATTGTCTTTCGAAACAAATAGTAAAACAACAAACTAGTTTTCTGAAGATAGACACACAGACATCAAATTAGATAAAACACTGCATGATGAAAGTTCAGATTTCATCTATTTATTTAAATTAATCCATAATTATATATTTTACATATTTAATCCTACTTGCAAACTGGCAGACAAAATTCCTAGAAATAAGACTATCGGTAAGTGCATTGCCGCCGTTGAGCTTCTTACTGGCTTGAGTTTGACCCCGTGTTCTCTCGGTTTATCTGGAATAGTTGTTAGTGACCAGTTGGTCGTGTGTTGCAATTAAAGGTGTACGAAGAGCACTAGTACTATAATCGGGATTGTTCGAGACTAATCAAGTATTCTTAAACACTTTTGTTTGTATCCATGTGCAGACAAAAACATAATTTTTTGTACTTTTAATGGATTAAATAAGACAAAAGGTAAGGCGTGTTAGTGGTGTGATAAGTATATTTTTTTCTAAATTAACTAAACTCCGATTTATTTAAAAGGTCAATGACAGTGCTAGTGCCTCTCACGTGGCTACATGTATATCACTTATTAATTCGAACGCCATTTCTGGTTATTTTCTTTAATTTTTTATCGTCGCGGAAATTGCGGGATATGGCTAATAAATTAATACGTCAGTAAAGTAATTATTATGCGGCGATAAATACTGTATTTTTCATTAAGTCGCGGCTGATATCATAAGATTTGAAAAATATTGCATGAATCCAATTAAATAGGTTTCCTATTATTTTTACAAAATCTGTTTATTTGTAGCCCCAAGAGGTTTGTACCAGTACCCATTACCTATCACTTGATATTTATTTAAATAAATATATCGTCTCTTATCTAAATTGAAAACTATAAATCATTCTATTTTACCAAAGTTTTCATTTTTACTTTGCCTAAGTAAAACTTTCAGCTCCTAAGGTTTGGCAAACCACTTAAGAAATAAAAAGGTCTACTAGGGTACAAAAACACGAGGACCAGATAAGAAGATTACTAAAGCATGGACTAAAATATGACACTTTTAGATTTTATTTAAATTGCCAGGAATGGAGATCAATCAATCCCGATTGTTCGAAGAAGAAATTTATTTTTCCTTTCATTCTCTCCATTGTAATCTTATCGCATCTGTTAACATGTTTAATGTTAATAATTAATTCATTATTTATAACCTCGATGAGACATATTATTTCAGTTAAGTCTCGAACCATACGATCTTCATTCATATGACTACGGGCTATCGACCATTTTTTCTCTTTCCGTGTCCGTCCAAACCAAATACACTTTAGTCAAGGTTGGTTAATATAGCTCTATTTAAACATACTCGGTAAACCTTTCTTGCGCCAATTTGGGTTTCCTATTCCAATATAGTTACCTGCAGTACAAGATCCTATGCTGTACCATCTTCTTATCATTCAACGGTTTCTCTATGCTCAATATTGCCAAACGCAAACAGTCTTTCCTTGTCTCATAGTATTAGTATTAAAAATTTATTTTAGAGAAACATCGCTCACTTTCTACAGTTGTCATTAGTAACGTACACAGTATATCAATTTGACAGTTACCGAGAAGGTTGCACTAAGATTATGATTACCAAATAATTGGAGCATTGGTACGGTCCCAGAAGATTTATCGAAATCATCCCGTTCATAAATAACTTTTAGTTCTGTTTTAAGTTTTATTTGCACTTGGAAAAGTTTCTTTCACTCATTTTAAAATATGGTCCATGTTGACCATGGCAACCTGGAACCTGCCATCTCTTTTCCAATCATTTAATAATTACGATAATGAGCATCTTATTCAGTTTTTTTTGTTAAACCCGGCTAGTTACCCGGCACCTATTAACTTCGGGCTTCCTTTGCCCGCTTGCCGTAAATTGTCAGAGTTCGGATAAATTCTAATGCATTTAACGCATTGAGGACATTCCCGGGTCCCAGCCCGATTTCCAATCACTCAATTATATAGTTTCTGTCCTCACAAAATACCTGTCGTGGTCCTTCGCTGGTTTCTGCTCATCAAAATCAGCTTGGGTAATTTTGAGTCTCGGTAACCTACGAAAAAGTTGCTGTGGTTATATTTATTTGTCCAGTAGATTTTACGGTACTTTGTGGTCCATGGTAGTTATGACATCTCGTACTGAGCACCTTGCAAATTCGGGTACCGATGCTGGAAGTATATATGTTTTTCCGTTCTGTTATGTTCTCCGAGTTCATCGACATGCCTTAGTATTGTTATACCAGTTAAAGTAAACTTTTTCCAACGTTACTGGTTCTCCTTGATATATTTAACGTTACCTGGGTAATTGTTAGTGAATGTAGTATGCCATCTTATTGATCTCCTGCTCACACTGCAATATGGCATATGTTTCCGTTAGAACTATTGTGGAAGATTTCACCATAGGGAAATGGAGATGGTACCGTAAAAACCCGATTTCAGTTAAAATCCAATTTTCCTAGGAAAAACTAGTTTTAACTATCTGTCCTAGTCAATTCTAGATTTAACTAGTTAAAAATTAGAATTACAATAGAAATAAGAGTTCCGACTAAAAAGGTGTCAGAATCAAATTTTACAATAGACTTCCAGCTAACTTCCACGAGCTTAGAGGACAAAAGTTTAAAATTGCAATAAAAATTGTTAACAAGTGAAGCTTCCTTTAATGTTCAGGAGTTTAAAGACTTTCAATTTTAATTAAATTTTAGCCTGTAGTGTTGTTTTGTGATAGCTATATGGGTGAAGTTTTTACCATTTTAATTAAGTTTTAATCATAATAATTATAATATATCTGTCTCAATGTAATTGTGACGTTGGCGAAATTGTTGCAAATTATTAACCTTAATAAAGATTTTATTTAATTTGATTAGTTTCTGCTAAACATCTTTTAGTTAAAATGAGTTTTTACTAGCGCGGGAAAAATTCGAACTAACCCGCATAAACCCGTCTCGTTTTCTAGAGCAAGTGAAACCGTCACCTTCAATCTCTTCTTCAAGAACAGTTTTACCTTAGTAAGAACTCGTTTTAACTAATAAAATCCGTTTTCAATTTTTAGTTTTAACTAAGATTATAAGATATAGTTTTAACTTGTTAAATCTAGAATTGAATATGGTAGTTAAAACTAGTATTTCCTAGATCGGGTTTCAACTGAAAACAGGTTTTTATGGTAAGAGATGCGTTCTATCTCCGTTCTTACTTTGTATGTCCCAGCTTCGTTGTCCACCCTTGGGTTCACGCATCATACCGCATATGACGTAAAAAATTGGGAAGTATCTATCGTCTCCCTTAGAATTTAAATTATTACTAAGGTTCCCTTTAAAAGCAAAACCATTATCCTCAACAGAACAATAAATTAAATAATTTCTTCGTGAACTTCATGTTATAAAATTTTTATCTTTAATATTTCAAGAAAATTTTATTTTCACAAAGTCGCGAAATATCCCGAAAATTGCGGAGAGAAACCTCTGTCAACTGTCATTAAATTTACTGCCGATTTTTATAACTCTGTTACCAAAGAAATATACCAAGAGATTTTACAAGTCATTACAGTAAAATTTACACTGGTATAAATTTAAAGTTTAGTCAACGCAATTCTTGTCTGCAATAAAATTTCTGGAAAATAGAACAGATACAGGGGACGTTTTCCAAATTATAAAATACCTTTTTGAACGCTGCTAATTATTTTTCAGTACTATTTGAGGCAGACAAGAAATATTTCAAAATTGTTGCGGCTAGATATCATTATTCAGAGGTCCCACACGGATTTCTGCAGATATCACTTAAAATAGGCGACGAATCTCAATGAAAAATAATAATTAATCTTAACCCAGCAGAAGTCGCGCTTATTCTGAAGCACTAGTGGTCGCTGCGAACTCAAGCAAGCTTATCAACTAATTTTCGTTCTTCACGAGTATCAGGGCCATCAAATCTGACATGTCTTCGAAGAAATTTGAATCTTGAGATTGAAAGGGTTAATCTAAAAATTTCTACGCCAGTTCTATTCGTTTTCCATCACTCTTCTAAATTCGTGCGAGCACATTTCTTAACTCCGGCAAGATAAATTAGTCCAATTAGCGCTTTCAGCTCTACAATGTTAATGCATAGAGCATCGCGATCACGAGAGTAATTGCCTCTAACTAACTGCATCCTTGTTGGTGTTTTCAACAATAACATCTAACATGTCATCAGGAACGAAATAACTCCATATTTCAATTGGATTTATCAAACCTCTTGTGGTTGCTTTTGGACCAGGCAAATGGGTTACAATATTGTCTGACTGGGTTCTAATATTTTTGGGTGGTACATGTTTTTTCCATTTAGAAATGTTGTCTTTTCCCAAAAAATGTAATGATGACTCATCTGATTCATACTCGTCGTCAGAAATTTCTTGCTCCGTATCTGTATCCAAATCTTCTTTAGTTTCTTTGTCATCTTCATTTTCTTCTGACTTATCATCAAAATCAACAGTTTTATCGTTTTGGTCCGATTTAAAACATTCTTCCATTAAACGCCGAAGGCGCTCCTGCTGTTTCTCATACTCTCCCATAGAAACTAAAAAATTTTAAAGTCATTTAATAAGTTGAAATTACTAAAAAGCTTACAGTAACTTACCTATGTTGTCTCATTCCGCAATTAATAATCATTTATACATATATGAACCCACAAACTTGTTATTTGGTACTGGCAATAAGTTACTGTTCCCCGAGAGGCGAGAGCGGCCAGACATAAAGAGGGTTGGTTACCAAATAATAGGCTGATACTTCCTGCATGCGGAGTGACAGTCCGCGCGCGAACCATGAAAGGTTAATGATCAATGACCAATAGGTAAGTAATTTCCCTTAATAACACCCTTCGCTGTTTGAAATCACGGAATATGCTCTCAAAATTATTAGTTTAATTACGAAATTTAATGGAGCATATATTAAAATTTATTAATCATTTTATTTCAGTTTTAGAAAATCAAAACCAAGAGTCAGTACATGTAAACAGTAGGCCACTCGCATGGGTTAGTTGATCCGCGAGCGATACTGTGAAACCTGTATTGCGATTGGTTAATCAGTCATAAAATATCAAATAGCGGTGCTTGCGACAGGAATGAACTTATTCAGTTTGTTGTGTTTTTAATCCTGATTTATAATAGTGTTATAACCGTAGTGCCTTTGGGGCCTAAACCGAGACTGTTTTTAATCACCGTTAAATAAATATGTTAAGAAGCACAGATACCGCAGATGAACCTATCGCCATTGATTTCTCCTTTGCATGAACACAATATACATGGAAAATATTACCATTTCTTAGTGCTGTTCTGGGGAATATTAATGATCCCGTACATTGATTTACGTGTACTGACTCTCGATTTTGAATAGAGTATAGGTACAAATATCCATTTAAATACAGGGTGATATTGAAGCGACTTATATATTTTAAACCGGCAAATCCGGAGATGAAAACAAACTAAAGAAAGATAAACATAAATGACATGAATTATTAAGCGAGATAAGTTACCTTATGTCAAACCTGAAAAAGTGGTACGCAATGGCGAGAGATGTACACAATCAATGTGGTAGGTCAGTAAACTCTCAAAAAGACGTCAGTGAATGCTGACCGATATTGTCATCATGTCAAACAAATACCTTTTAGAAAAAAACATTGAAACTTGACAGGCTATAACTCGAAAAGTATTGGGTTTTCAACTTTTTGTTGTTATATGACTTACTACCTTTATTTTAACCTGAACGATCACCTCTCTCAGGGTGTCTCATTTTCGACACTTTTATAGGGTTTGTTCTCCGTAATTGTTAGTGGTATCAAAAAAGTATGTGGGTGTCATAATATGCTCTTTTTGTGTCAAACTTAAAATGGTAAAATCAAGATTCGACAATTTTCGCTCGTTTAAGAGATACGGGGGAAAATCAACAAATTGACAATTACTAAATTACCCTACATTTTCTTAGTTAAAAAAGATACAGAATAATGTTTTATAAAGAAGATTATTTATAATGGTTGTTGAATAATCTGCCGTTTTCAGAATAAGTATAAGAGGTCAGGTAAGGAACATATCGGACCTAAAGTCATTTTTTTAAATGGAAACCCCTGTATATTTTAATCATATTTTAATCTAAAAGAAAGCATTTTAAACTCTCTTTTCAAATTTATAACACACCATGAATGATAGATATCATATCAAATTTTTCAAAACGTTGATAAGTCATTTTCACAAATGAATATGTAAAAATTAAATTTATCTTAAATGTTAATAACAACTAGAATGTCAACATAGTTGTCTCTAGGATATTAGCTTTTGTTTCATGGCCTAATGGTGGTTTAAAGTTATTAAGTTTAAATAAATCGCCTAGGAAACCAATATTATCCATAGTGTGTTATATATTTGAAAATAGAATTTAAAATGCAATCATCGTCTTAGAAGAAAATATACAGGGAGCTCCATTTAAAAAAAAATGGGGTTAGGTTCGATAATATTTTTACCTGACCGCGTATACTTATTCTAAATACGGCAGATTATTCAAAAATCATTACAAAGAAACTTTTGTATAAAACATTTTTCTGCATCTCTTTTAACTAAGAAAATATAAGATAATTTTCAAATTGTCAATTTTTTGGTTTTCCCCCGTATCTCTTAAGCGAGCGAAAATTTTCAAATTTTGATTTTACCATTTTAAGTTTGACCCAAATAGAGTACATGACACCTACATTACTTTTTTGATACAACTAACAGTTACGGAGATACCCTATAAAAGCGGCGAAAATGGGACACCTTGTACAATCACCTCCGAATACGTTATCCGAACACCCTCCATATTTGATTTTTCTAGTAGGTCAACGTTATATTGTAGCGCAAACGTTATTTTCCTACATTTTAAAATTAACTTACATTTTGCCATAAAACTTGCAATCCATTTCAGCTGAAATCACATATATTCAATATTTTATATTGTGTTCAATCGAATCCTTTTAATATTGGAAACTTTTATATTCCCCACTGCTGACCGTACCGGATACAGAAACTGCAGGATTAACATTCTTGTTCCATTAATAAAATTCGGTTTTTAGATTACAAAAGGGTCTGTTTTACGTTTAACTGATTTTAATATTCTAAGTAGGACGTAGCGGAGCTTGTTACTTAGCGGTATTAAAATGAGGATTGTGATAGTAAGCAGTTTAGTTCGATTTAAAAATTAGAATACAAAAGGTTTTATATTTAAATTACCGGAACCGAGATTTCAGCTTAAAACAATCAGAAAATATATAAACTCCTGGACAAAATTAACGCAACATAATAAACTTGCCATTTTTTTTATGCTATTTATTTTCTGAATTTATGATCCGATTTGAATGATTTCTTTTTTTGCATTGTAGGTTGGTTCCTTGATAATGTCATAGTTTCCGCTGTTTATGATAAAAAGGTAATTTTCGATTTATTCTGGGTGTAATAAAAATGTTTTTAACATTTTCTTTTTTGGTTTACTTCATTATCTCTGTTATTAAAGGAGATACACAGTTTTATAGCGTAACATTTTAACATTGGCTGGTCTCGCCTAGATTTGTATGAACTTTTGTTTTTAATTGGCTCAAAATCACATTGTTAATAACATTTCTTTGACTTACAAATTTCATGACATCTGAACTGAAACAAACATTCAAAACACGAGCTGTCAAAACGTGAAGTAGAGATGGACACTATTGCAATGCGACTTTTCTTAGCATCAATTAAAAGGGTCGGTAGATTCCAGCACATTCACCAAAAAAGGTTGAAATAGATAATAATCTACAGCACTTATTTATTGTTTTCTTTCACTGCTGTAGGTACCAAGAAAGATTAAAAACTTGTTAATCGCTGCTCTGGTGCTCTTTTTGATCCGAGAATCTTAAAAAAATTAAATCGATCGTTTCACACCGGGATTTTAAAAACAAAGATTAGCCATCTCTACTCCAAATCGACAGACGAAAGAAGGTTATAAGTTGACATTTGCTTGAACAAGATATTCCACGGCGTGATTTCGAATTTAAAAGCGTTTTTTTTTTCGGGATATTTAATCAACTTTAATTGAAAATAATGTGCGTGCGTAGAGTGTGAGAATGTTTAGTACATACAGAAAAATCAGTCAAAGGCATAGTATTAGAAAATGTTCCTTTAGTAAGAGACAATGGGCATGGCAAGGTCACCGGATCTTACACCCTGCATTCTATGGGATACGATGAATAAAGAAATAGTTTAGAAAAAGTCAAACGAAGATTTGGATCAGGTTGCGAAATAAGATAGTGGATGCAGCATATTAAATAATTGCTGAATATTTTTCACAGAGTTTGAGCACTTCACTACCAGTGAAGCAGTCGGTTATTTTCAATATCTTCCATTCTAAAAGAAAAGCGAAGAAGGAATACTAGTTAGGTGATGTTGATATTGTACAGAAATCAGCGTTTTTATTATGTGTAAATTTTGTGTATCTACTAAGTATTGCCAAATATCGTGTTGAAATGTGCTTTTGTTCGCGAAACCTGTGACCTGTGTAATAAAATCTAATAATCTGATAGTGTCTCTAAAACAACTGATATGTATGTGCTTGAAGGCACATATCCTGCCAGCAAGGGCCAATTTTTGTCCTCTCTCCTATTTGTGTGTTTTTTATAAAGTGTAATGCATTAGTGTGTGTCGATTTTGTGTGCCTATCTTCAAAAAACTAATTTGAAACATGTGTGTGTCTCTTTAAGTGATTTATGGTAATTTGTTCAGTGTTTCACTATGTGTTCTGTGTCCCTGACGATATACAGGGTCATGTTCTGAGATTGGAAGAAAAATGCCGAAGGGGTTTTAGTGGTAGTAAAACCAAAAAAACTGAAGATGTTCGTGCCATGGATTACTTGCTAGTGTACTGGCCCCTGGATTCACTTCTATTTGGATCCAAGGTAAGCTAAACCTTTATTTTTATAAGAATATAAAGTTTTACACTTTTACACAATTTGGCAACATTGCGCCAGAACATGTGTTTATTACACAGCTGGGCAGTGTAATATGATTGTGTCGCGGAGTGACCTGTGGGTTTATGGGTGAATTACCGAACTTTTTAAATGTTCGATTAAAAAAAAATAAATGTAGCGCTTCTCTAGGACAGTGATAGAAGTTCGGGCCTTTAAACCGATCCCCGCCTTTAACCAACCAACCAACCAACCAACCAGCCTTAGTTGTGTTATAAAAATCGTTTACAGATAATAATAAAGGTAAAAAAATGTTAAAGTATAAGTCACCCAGTTAACTGATTATTTGTAATACAAACGGATAAAACAAGACTATGTTACTTTTAGAAAAATAATTGAATATTGCAATATTAACTAATTTTAAATTTTAATAAATGCCAATCTAGCTAGAAGATGAATATTTTAAAATTATTAACCACGAATACACCAAAGCCCTTTCCAATCAGGCATAATTATAGGTAACTCATTTTACAAGCCTTCAAGCATTAAACAAGATTTAATCTAAACGTCAACACACCTTGTCTTAAGGGAAAATTAAGGCACTTATTCGCCCTTATGTCCTCATTAGACGAGATCTTGTTCTGTTTGAGTTAAAATCGATGATACCCATTTCAGGAGCTGAAGTTGAATCACTAAAATTTAATATATTTTGATATATTTGAAAGTACAACTGAATAATGTCTATATTAACAGTATTTTTATGTTAATTTAATTGAATTATATCGGAAATGCCTGGGTAACTTGTATTAAAATATTGTACAATAGTGCAATTCTATAGAGTGGCAATACTTTCAGTAAATAAAATACGTCAATTTTATTGTGAAGTGGGACGCTTTGAAAGAATGTTTGTAGCCTTCTCGGTTTCACCCCTTGGAGGAGGTAGATATTACCTTTAAAATCATCCATATAGTGATTTTATCATAAAGGCAATGGACCAGAACTTCCAAGTGGACTCATTGTACACAGATTTCAGCTTCGCCGAACAAACCCGACAAGGTGGACAACAATACTTTGGTTTATAAACTGGCTTTGATGGGTATGCAGGGGAGACCTCCTCAGGTGGCTTGCCTCATATGTACAGGATAGATCACAAATTATTACCATAAATGGATATAATTCTAAATCATTTCCGTGACATCGGATGTACCGCAATCCTGGTTTAAATTTTGTTCCTTATTTATGCTGATGACCTAAAACTGTATGCATACATAAGGGGTCCCAGATACTGTGAACTTGTTCAAGGCGATATAATTAATTTTTTCAGCAATGAATGTAGATAATAATGATTACAAACTTAATTGTGACTGATGCATGAAATTCCCAGTTAAACAAAATAATTCATCGACTACAATATTCTCACCTCCTGAAAACTTTAAGAACCAACTTTTAAAATATTCTCATATTGTGATCGCAGTGCATTATGTAAATAACCTCTTCTTTCTTTGATTATCTTCTGAGGTATGATTTCAGTATAAGTTGGAAATTATTTGTACATTACGCCCACCCAAGCCAATTCTATTTAGAATTTAATATCATACATGATAATAACGGTTAAATTCCATTGTATGAACTAGGCTGCTCTTGGATAACGATCGAATAAACAGAGAGATTCTTAGGTCAATTAGGTATATGGAATTGCATACCAAGTTATTTCATTAACTTTTATTGCAGCCAATAAGACGCTAAGTTTAATGAATATTATCGCTAAAAGCCGAAATCCAGAAGATATTATTCATGTTTAATATAAGTAGGTATTTGTGGTAAAATGCCTCATGAAGATGTCGAGGTTGATGGATCAGAAGAAATAATTAATAATTTCGCTACCTTATGTTACAGGTGTAATTCTACATAATAATGACGAGTTACTAAATTAACGTGTTAGCGTCATTAGGGTGTGTGGTTTAAAAATGTCATTGGTGGATTAAGCCCTCAATAAACCAAAATTAACAAGATGGCAAGATTCCAGCAGTTATTATTCAATACTGTAAGTCTTTGCTTAAGGCTCTGAATATTTCCTAATGAAAGAATGTCAAAGTATTCACTATTTTTAAGGACTGAGATAGCTGTTTGGTTACGACGATCCTGGGCTTCTACGTATCCGCGGCTAACAAAGATCTTGTTAAGTTCCTGCTAGTAGCATCGGCAACCTTTCAGGCACCGTTTCTTCACCGCGTTGTAACCAAAATTGTGGATTATTTTGTAGTAACCATTATGTGCCTGCATTGTCGATGGAACTAACTTTCTTACGTTGCACTACCGGTCCTAGAACGTCCCAAAACCGTAAATGTGTGGTAATTCCAACCAAAATGGGACTTACTCCTATCATGCCGTAAACATATTTTGATCTCTCTCTTTCAACTAAAATAATGTATATTTATTCCATATTTATTCCTCTATCCAAACAATATGTCAGTTTATATTATTTTATTTTTTAATTTAATTAAAATTTAATAAAGTTAGATCTAAAAATAACACCGCGCCCTTAAAATAAGGCCCTATAAAGAATAAAATTTGAAAAATAATAAAATATAAATATCCATATTTCAAGACGTAAGCAATTTTGAAAATACCCTAATGCTTAAAAATAATATAGCGAATATTTCGTATTTTCAAAAGCTAAATTTTTTTATAAAATTGCGTCGCGATTGATCTCTCTACAACATGACGTATGCTACCTTAAAGTTACCTCTGGTAAACGAACAAACACGGAAACATGGTAGTCATCTTTGGTATACGCCATAGGTTCTTTCGTTGAATAAAATTTCCTATTTGTAACTTCAAAGTAACAATATTAGAACCTCCTAGAGTTATTTCCGATACTTTAAACGTCCAACTTTAGTCTTGAAATGGCTTTTTTTGTTTAAACTGCTCCGTGTGTATTATTACTCATTTTCGTTCATCCCCTATATTTTATTTATCTGACTGCTATGACCTTCTTTAAATTATTGCAGTAAAAGACATTCACTTCTAATTTCTATTCCAGAAATTGGTGTCATCTGTATTGGAAGTAACACATAAGCATTGCTATTGGTAGTTCAAGTTTGAGTTTTCCATAAAAAGTGAAATGACGATATTCTCGCGCTTGGATTTTTTATTTTCTTCTAATATTTTTAGAGTGACCTAACCTTATTTACTGCTTGCTAATAACAACTAATATAAAGGAAAATATAAGATCATGGTAAAAATTACTTTAAAGTGATTTGGCATTGTTCCCACGACGAGATAGTAATGTTTTGACAACTTGGGTTAATAGTACCTATAAGTAAGATAACATAGAACGCTTATGAATCGTCTACCTTAAATATTACTTCCTAGCCAGCTATATATAGTGAATTTCTATAATCACTCAGACTTTTTGCATTCAGCTCAACGTTGTCTTATTGCAATTGTTGGGAATCGCACAAAAATGATCTGCATGGAGGATCGCGGATTCACCGAAACGTACTACAGAGTCGAACTGAAACTGTAAATAAATAAATGGTAAGTTTATAAACAAGCAAGAAAATTATAAACTTAAGAAACATTAAATTCGTTGATTATGTTTTAACATATATAACAATACGAAAAATGGCATGCACGAGAAAATTAGAATACTCTTTATTGTTTAAATTTAAATTTTAAGAAATCACTTGAGAGATTTTATTTGTTTTTAGGCGCTTTCGGTTTGCATTTGATACCTGTCCCGCTTTTGAAAATATTCTTTCGCATAGAACAGATGTAGCCCAATGTATCCATTATACACAGTCTTGTTTTCATAATACTGTTGCCTTTCTCCATATTTAATTGTTAGACAACTTATGATACATAATACACACGTATTGTGTGTTGCCTACGGTTGGGATAAGATTTCATTATTTGTATATTTGTTTATGAGGGTCATTGTCGCGATTTACTATTTATTTGACTGGATCCACCGCTGAAAAATAACGTGCGAAGTGCTTCATATCATCTATCATGTTTCTGTTTCAGAAAACGTAAAACTGAAACTGCGACTGATACCATGAGACACAGTGTCATATGGCGCAATTGTGAAAAGCAGTGTCAGCATCATTTTAGGGTGTTATGACCGTGAAACCGAAACTGTGCTGATACAGTGTGTTGATACAATAAGCGGTGTCAGTGTCATTGTATTGACACCAGAAAATTTTGGGTTTGTTCGTTTGTTACCCATGACTATTATGTCTCCTTATCTATCCGTTTCCCTCCGTACGCGTCGGTCGTGCACGGCAGCGATTGTCGACGATCGTCTGTTCTCGAAGCAATCCAGTCGTAGCCGCAGCAAGTGTTGATGTCAACATGTGTCATTTTGAAGGATATTTTTATTAAGCAGTTACAGGCCAATCAGTATTTTGTCTAACATAAGCAAGATAGTTGAACGGTTAATTTCGGGTAGGATTACCGCCTTTGTCGAAACTAACAACTGTCTACCAGTGGAGCAAATGGGCTTTAGAACTAACTTGTATACTGTACCGTCCTATTCGATATCATTAAGGCTTTTGACAAAGTATGGCATAACGGCTTAATTGTCAAAATCAATATGATAAAGCTTATAGCCTCCTATCTTGAAAACCAATCTTTTAAAACTTTTGTAGAAGAGTGCTACTCGACTTCAAAAATAATCAGGGCCGGAGTCCCACAAGGTTCGGCAATAGCCCCTCTACTTTCAATATCTTTACTTCAGATATCCCACTGCATCCGTCCAGCGAAAAATTCATAGATGCTGACGACACAGCAATAACAGTAACCTCAAGACAACCGGAGGAAATAATGCTGACGCTAAAACTAAACATTCGTATTCTGGAAAAATGGCTCAGCAAATGGAAAATCAAAATCAACCCAGATAAAACACAGGTCATTTACTTTACCAAGAACGCAACAAGGTTCAGAAGACGGAAGGCAGGGTCACTGTTGGAAACAAACCAATGGATTGGAGCCCTAGCGTAAAATACATGGGCCTCCATTTCGACAAACGCCTCAACTGGAAAGTAAATACAGCCCACAGGAGAAAGAGGGCTCACGCCCAACTGAGCACACTATACCCGCTGCTCGACCACAGGAGCAAGCTAACAACAAAGACAAAAGTCACGATGTACAAGGTGTTCATTAGGTCGATGCTAACATACGGAGCACTGACATGGTGCACACTGAGTAATCCGGACTTAAAGAAATTACAGGTAACACAGAACAAGGTACTTAAAATAATACTGAATACACCAAGATACACTAGAACACACGTTATACACCGAGATCTCCAAATTGATGCAGTTTCGGAGTTTCTCGATAAACTAATTACAAAATACCACACTAAGACGAATTAAGCCAACAACGAAAAGATAGCTTTATCGCACATCCACAAACTGCCACACCACAAGTACAAACTGCCTAAAGACTCACTCGCTCCACACTCAAAATTATTTAAGAACTTGTTCTGTACAAAATAAGGCTACACGAACACTATGCGCCTCTGTCACTAATTACACCGCCTACGTCTACCTCTACCTCAACATGTTAACGGAGATCTTAAATCTCGCTTATCTGATTAAATTCAAATAAGGGAGATCTGAGAGCTGTACCCGAAAAACACCAAGCAATGCTTCAAGGCTTAACCTAAAATCATACTTATGATAAACCAAAATAACACATCTAGTGAAAATGAGTCATATTCATCTGCCTGACTCACGCGGTGAGTTTAGTTGGTCGGCTCGTCTCCTTCAGAGGCGGATCTTTTCCTTCAGAAAAAATGATATTTATGGTTTTTCCCCACAATGTTGCTAACCTGACACTACCTTGCAGCCGCGTCTGTAAGAAGGTGTATGTGTGCAGATTCTCATCGGATGTCAAAAAAAGAAGGATATTTTTATTTAACTAGCAAAATGCAATGTAAGATGAGCTCCAAGGACTACAAGGTATTATCTACTTTATCAAACGATGAATTATTAGTTGAAATGGTTCCAAAACATCCGTCTCTGTGTGACTAAAATGCATCTTACAAGACTGATGAGGGAATCGTATAATTATAATTCTTTTACAAACTTTAAGGTTTTTAATATTTACTAGAATTTTTGATAAGCAACAGCCAACTTTCCTGAATATTCACTGGAAAAATGCCACCGTGAAATTATTCTCATAACACCTGATGCTTTTCTATGTCTCAGAGTTAAAATATCTACCCAGTATAAGCTCCCGCTGATATTTTAATAATCTGACACTTACCCATAACACAAGCAAAACCAAAGTTAAGGACCAAGACATTATTCCGGGGACTTAAATTTAATATCGTCAATTTACAAATGATGCGTGATATAATCACCGGTTTCTGCTTGCTTAAACTAAGCCATTTTAGGAAAACGTTGGCAAAGGGAGATAGTGAAGTGATGTAAATTGAGAATATGTCACTCGGGAATTATTCTAATAAGTAGATTAAAATAATAACTGAGTAGGTTTGATATCGTTCTTCTATTAAACCGCAAATTTCGTTAAACAAGTATTTGATTCCACTTGACGTGTTGTGTTGTTCAATAGTTCTATAGTATAGTGGACTCATAATACTTTAATTTTGGTACATTGAAAAATCTTTGCCATGTTGCAGATTTGGTATGCTGGGAGTTTGGATGATGGAGTTCAGACTGCTCTGCCTCTTATTTCCTCTTCTTAACTACTCTTTATGATACAACAAGTCAAGGAAATAAACTTAGTATCGTGAATTTTGTCGACCTCAGATATAAACACTTAATCTTGTATTGACGTTATTATCGACACACTGTTATTTGTAAAAACGACAACTTACTTTTTATTTCTTGCTAACAACTCGCGTGATAAATAGTCGGGAATTAATGTGTGCGCGGAACACGAAAAAAATATTACCGCATGCAATATTTCCATGTTCGGTCAAACGTACAATAAAGGCGACACCGAAATACAATCGCACTTGCAGATTTGCGTGTGCCGTTTTATGTCAATCGATTAGGCTGTGGCCTTTGTGATAGTCCGGCGGGGCAATTATTTTTTTATTCTACACAACAATGATTGGTCTATTAGGGTAATTATTCGAAGGTAGTCTGTCATTTGTATAGTTCACGAAACACCATCATCCAATAACAAACACGTATATTATTTTTATTTTACAACTGGGGGGGGGGGGGGGGGGGTTAACGGTCCATTTGTTTTTGATTTTTTAAAGATTATCTCTTTATTTTCCAAAAATTATTAATTAAGCAGTGGCAGCGATTCATTACCGTATCAGATTTTCTAGTACTATTTACTATGAATTATTTATCAAATTTAGCTGTATTTGAGTGTGTTCTGAAAAATTTGCGACAAGATCACCCCCCTAAATCTGATCGCAACTGCTCACAGCCACTAGTGTAGTGTAATAACCCTTCATCTTCCAGTATGAGGACAGTAAAGAGGAATAGCCGCCAGGATAACAACATATTAGTTTTCAGTAAAAACGTCATCGACAACCTACAGTCTACCGCTAACAATATAGCTCTCACAAGCCGAGACAGTTACATAGCTGGGCTGTACCTTGAATAAGGACTGGGATCACTCGCGAGAAATATAATGCCGAATCGAAAAAGCAAGAGGTATATTTAACAAGATGCGTAGCATACTATGCAACCTATCTCTCAACATCAATACCAGAATAACAATTTTAAAATGCTATGTAATCTCAACCCTCTTATATGGGGTAGAAGCGTGGACCCTTACCGATGCCTCATGTAGGCGCATAGATGCATTTGAGATGTGGTGCTATCGCAGCCTACTCAGAATCCCATGGATACACCACGTGTCAAACGATGCCGTATTGCAACGCATCGATGGACAACTGGAAACTGTCAAACGTAGAAAATTGAAATACTTCGGGCATATCATGCGAGGTGAAAAGTACCACCTTCTTCAACTCATCCTACAAGGGAAAATAGACGTCGAAGATCAGTAGGACGCAGACGAATACCGTGGCTGCGAAATTCACGAACATGGACCGGAATGATATCATCGGCTCTATTCAGAGCGGCAGTAAATCAAGCAATTTGGACAAACGTGATAGCTAACATCCACAGAGGATAGGCACTGGAAGAAGAAGATTAAATTGTAACAAAATTTTAGCCTAAATGTTTAGTAAACCAAAAGAAAACCATTTTTTGTAAAATTTACTAAAATCTTTGGTAAAATTTACTAAAATCTTTTGTAAAATTTACTAAAATCTTGTGTACAATTTTGGTATTGCCAAGCGGTCATCCTCGCCTGACTTCATAGATCGATTGTATGTGTCCTGTGAAGTTCACCACCTATTATTTGTTACTGAAATGGAGATTCTAGGAAGCCATTACATTTGTGTTTTTTATTCTTGTAAAAATATTTTTACACACAACATTTGTTTTAAACTTAATTTTACAATAAGAAATACTTAAATAGCCAGTGAAATGTACCATACATTTTAAAATATTTAACAAATGGAGTTATAAATAAATTATTTTCACTATACATTCGTTGTAAAATTACCAATATATTTTAGTAATTGCTTGATTTAACTACATTTATTAGAAATTCTAACTGTACTTTTTTAGAAATTATGTGTGTCTGCAATATTATTTTGGTACGAAATAATAATAAAAGTTGTAATTAATACAATATTTTATAGCAAATTATGCAAAATTTACAATGTATCTTAGTATTTACTTAATTTTACTAAATTTATCTAATAAATTACTATAGTTTTTGTAAATTATTTTTACAATATTATTCTGGTACTACTAATAAAAAACGTAGTTAATACTATATTTTATAGGAAATTCTGCAATAAAACCTTTACTATAATAATTTTGTTATAGTATTTTTTCCTGAAGATAAAGGTTTATGGCGTCGAAACATGTATGGAATTTGAATACAAAATTTCTTTATTAATCTAGACGATCAGACTGTGAATGAGATATTGAAATTTACAGGGATAACAGGGTGTTATGGAAATGACTTATTATATTTACATGGGTGACTCCTTGGGTGTCCTAGAGAAAGTCTACATATTTTTTTGTTAATCGAATATCTGAATATTAAGGTAAAAATCCTTTTTGCCTACATGCTGTCGCGCCGCTCCATCTGGTTTCAGTTAGCAACAATGTAGGTTACTAGAGTAAACTACAGTGATGCCAGATCACAACGCGTGTCTTGCCTTTGCTAGGACAGCCGCGCGCGTATTTATATGTTTAACCTTCGATATCGTTGCGTCAGTATGTTTCGATACTCGGTGTTGGGATAACGTTGCCGAGGGTTCCACGTGCTTGATGTATACGAATTTTAAACGTTTTGTCAGTTGTAGCATTACCCGATTTTTTTTCTGTTATGAAATAATTCATAAAAATAAATGTTGTATTCTGATTTCTAATTTGTGTAATATTATCTACTGTTGGTTCTGTTGCAAAACATACTTTTCGTATTTTATTTTTTTTAATTCAATTATAAAACGAAGGAAGCTAATCGAAGAATACAAAAAGTGGGGACTAGAAGTAAATATTGATAAAACAGAATATATGTGCATGGGTGGACCGCAGCAAAATCTAGTCCTCGAGGACAACCAAAATATAATTAAAAAATGCGAAAAATACAAATACCTTGGCATGTATATTACACATGAAGGAACGACGGACGAAGCCATAAGGGAGAGAAATATATAAGGAAGGAAAGCCATCAGTTTACTAAATAGCGTGTTATGGGATAAGCATATTTCAAAAGATAATAAACACCGAATTTACAATACCATTGTCAGGAGCATAGTAACATACGGGAGCGAGGTGTGGCAGTTGAAACACAGGTCTGAAAAAGCTTTGGAAGCAACAGAAATGGACTTCTGGAGACCTGCTGCAGGAATATCCAGACTGGAGCGAATCAGGAATGACAGGATTCGAGAGATTATGGGAGTCAAGCATGGCATATTGGAGGATGTGAGAATAAAACAACTTACGTGGTATGGGCATGTACAAAGAATGAACGAAGACCGACTACCAAAACAAGTCATAAACTGGAACCCCCAAGGAAGGAGGAAGAGAGGAAGACCTAGGAAAAGTTGGAGAGAGGGGATAGATAGTGAAATAAGAGAGAGAGGTTTGGGAGAGGATCTCTGGGAGAACAGAGATGAATGGAGGTTGGGAATCGGAAGACGTCGAAGAACGTTCTAAAACCGATTTATATATATATATATATATTTTTTGCAGCAAATGAAAGTGTACTCTTTAAAGTTGGTCCAAGCTTTCGGAAATCTTTATTTCCATCATCAGGGATACTACAATATAAGAAAATTTACTGAAATCAGAGTGAAGCTCTTAATTCAACAAAACAACTTTAGTTACTTACAACTTTGTTGAGGATGTTCATAAATTTGTAGTTAATTACTAGTAGTAACACAGTAAAATTCGTAAGCACTGCAACAGCAACAAGCTGCAAAGCCCAATATTACCCAAATCGTTATCCCTAACTAGTCAGCAACGACTACCCTTCCTATATATATATATATATATATATATAAAACGAATTATTTAAAAATAAGATCAAAAGTAAGAGAGTTTGTGCCTTAAATTTGTAGTTTTTTTCATCTAAAAAGTTTGAAAAAGAAGTAATAACGTGGATCAAAGATGTCTTGTTCTCAAAAACTGAACACGTGCGTTTACAATTCTGTATTGCAATATGACAACACCGTCTACAATGCGCTGACCTCTTTTAAGACTTAAGACTGCCTCAATAAATTATTGTTATTTTTCTTCAATTTATTTTCATCTCATGATTTGCCGGTTTAAATATAATAAGTCATTTCGATAACACCCTACCCTGTATATTTATGGTACCCTAACTCAGTTTTGCAAATAGTTTTTTCCAATAAAAATCCAAAATGCTACCCCCTTGACAATATTTCCCGTCAGGCATTCAAATCTATAAAAATTAACGTCTATTGATTAACGGCTTGTTTTTACACAAAAAACCTTAATAAGTGCTAACAAAAAAATAAGAAGTTAAGTATATAAAATGGTCCAATTTTCAGGAAAAAGGAATCCAGGATAGCCGGACATTTCACATTTGTTCAATTTGCATATCCAATTGAAACAAGTCGAAGATATAAAAAAATATCCAGAATATAAAAAGAAATATGTTCGTAAATTCTCGTTTTAAGGGTGGTCCGTTGGATAAGTAAATTTATCTTGTTGGCATCAACATAGGTCCAAATTGGGCTGTCCCGGAATGATATAAAGATAAACGTATACATTTGAATAGAATGCATAAGCGAATGGTCAGTTTTCGAGATGAACGCTGCCTTTTTAAAGAAAATCTGTTTTTTAGGGACGACGAAAGTACATGATTTCAACATTTCTCGAATCGAATTTTTAAGTGGGTTTATGGGTCAGAAACCGTAAAGAACTAGAAAAACTTATATTCGGTTGTATATAGGGTGTCCCAGATAAGAATGAAGACTACAGGTCGACAACTTTATATGTAGCTACAAAAGGAATGCGAGCAAGAAAATTTCTTGGGTTAACATTGTTGTCACATATATTAAATTTTAATTTAATAACATGTTATTAAGTAAACCCTAAAATTAAATTTACCCATTTAAAGTAAATTGTCATAAGTATATAAGAAATTAATATTCTATTATTATTTCAATGTTCTTAGAACGTTCTTTTCATACTATTTATTTTAATATTTAAATGCAAAATAAAATCTTTTTTTATTAAAGTACTTCTAATCTAAAAATGGGGCAACATGGTGCAATATCAACGGTAACCATGGGTAACCGGTGGCTAGAGCTTATTTGATAGGTTATATCCCAGACAGAGGATGTGACACGCGTCTGGTGACACGCCTATTGTGCCAGCGTGCTTGTTCGGCGATGTCCAATATGCTTCATCCAGTTGCGTAGTGATAGGGTTTGTTTTAAAACTGTGATAATGAATGAATATACCCTGGTAAAACGCTTCATAGTCAAACCCGTGAAGTGATTGCCAATGTGTACAAGCTGTGTGAAGAGGAATCACAAATTAATACATTTAAATTGCCACTTAAGCGAAAGCTAGAAAGGGTCACAATGTATACGGGAGTAAGCTTGGGTGCAATAAAAAACATTCACAAAGAAGATACTGAAAGGAAAGAAAATAACCCGGATCAATTGTTGTCATCTCTTGGCATTGTTAGGAGAACAATACAAAAGCTTTATTAGGAACTAAAAGTGGTTCCAACCTTAAAAAAGTTGCTACAACAGCTGAGTAGTGACATAAACTCTCCATTTTCCCGTGAAACTTAAAAGTGCATGTTGAATTCAAATGGATTTTATTGGCGAAAATGCCAAAATAAGCGAGAAATATTAATGGAAAGGCCTAATATATTGCACTGGTGACACAAATATCTTCATGCCATGAAAAAATATATATTATTACATGATTAAGATAATAATAGCACGCCCATGACTCGGCCATGTTTTAAAAGATAATGCTTCCCCTTTACCGATACCGCGTAGCTATAGACTGATAGGATATAACCACCTGCAGACCGGTTTCGAACTCTTTTGTTCTCGTCTGTACAGGGTAGGTGTATATACCTATGGTGTACATACATATGGTAGTACCTATCATCAGAGAAGACTTCTAATACTTTACGCGGTATTAACAATGGTAGTCGAGGAAACACAGCGCGCAGCGCCGTCTCTTAGCAGTCCCACACAATCTGAACAGACGTTATTTGAATAAATCAAAAATAAAAAGTACGAGAGTACTGACGAGAACAAAAGAGTTTGAAACCGGTCTGCAGGTGGTTACATCCTATCAATGGAAAATGCTTCCTTTTCTTGATAGTACGATTCAATCCGAAATAGTATTTAAAGTGCTACTGTGTAGACTAAATACGCCCATATTGTATAAGGTATCATCGGGTGGTCTGGGAAATAATAATTTTTCCATACATTGCTATTTGATATTAATACCACCTGAAAAGTATAGACTTTTTATTTTTATTCCTAAATTGTTGAAAGACATTGTGGTGCTGTTTTCTTTTTGTTTCGTTTGTTTGGTGTGGATGCGCCATAAGGTTATTCGTCAAAATAGGCATCAATATTTTCTTTCAATTGGCAAACTGACGTCCCCGAGATACTTATTAAAATTTGTAATTAAAAGGAATTCGGACTGTCAAATCGGACCCATACTCGCGCAATTTGATAATATGCAACCGTTGAAAACTGCTATTGATTTGGTGCCATTTAAACAATTTTCTTATTGGCTCAACCAATTATTTATTGGACAAATTTAATCGTTCTTTTTTTTTCATGTATGTAGCAGTATCATAAATATGCTGCAACAGTATAAAAGTAACCATTCCCGAATGTGCCTGGTTACTACGGTCGAAAAACAATTTATTCTTCCACTAGTTGCATAAATAACGGTTCTCTGACCCGTACATTTAAATTCTACCCTACTTTTCCTCAAAGAACGTAATGGATGGGTCAAAAGTCAATAAAATTAATTACCCAAGTTGGTAATGACCTTCGTATCCCTAATGTACATCACTGGCTATCTGCTTATGCCTACACTACCCTAATATGATTTAGTTTTATCAAGAGGCATCTAGCGATTAGGTAATGAATCATTAGCCAATTTATCTGCCTCAGTAACTTGCTGTTATAAATTTTCAGTGGATAATGATATATTAACGGGAGGGGTAATTATTCGGGTTTGAATAAGTTTTCCTCTGGAAAGGTTCTACTTCTACTGAAAATTTTCATATTTAATATTTGGTGAGCATAAAAATCTAGTGTGTACAAACCACATATATATATAAACGGTATATTGCTAACACCATCTGCAATTATGTCCCCGCTATGGGCATCGAAGGGGGCGTTGTGAGTTTGCGCAGTTCGGAAATTTCCTTGTGAAAGTAAACATTCGACAGGACCGGATTTTAACTTTTTTAATGTAAATTTCACTGGTTAGTTAGGAAATATATTGAAATCAAAATTTCGATTAGTTCGATTTAAGACAGCGTTCCATGCATACGATTTCTGACGATATGATGATCCGACGGTGCCCTGATTGGTGTAAACTTTTTGTGCCAAATTCCGTCCGAATATTTGTAACAATCGACACGATGAGCTTTATTTTAACTTCCATCCGACGTCGTATAACCTCACTTTTTTTCGAAAATTAAGAATGAATGACTATATTGACTAATTTGGGTTTGTTCGGGTTTGTTCGTTTGTTATTATCACCTACTAATGCACCAAATTAAAAATACATTAATTTTAAGGTTAGATAGTGACCACATATATATTATATTGATACCAGTGACACTCTCGTCTTTTTTTACAAGCTTTTCAGTGAAATTCGGTTCCGAAGATCGGATAATGTGATAAGCAAAATATTTTCATATATGTACATACCTGAAATACTTTATACCTGGTACTGATCCACGACTTTTGCAAAAAAGCGCCATGCACTTGCGTTCTTTCATCTTAAACAAAACAAGCCACTAACCTACCAAACAGCGAATCGAATCACCACAAATTAAAAACTCCTTTACAAAAATTGTTGTTTGGTAATGAAAGTTTATAAGCACTAATATACCGACAATAATGTGGATGACCCACTTTTTATTCTGTAATTTGAAAAGGCATCCAGAACCAAAGATGGCGACGAATAACAACAAAGAAATAATTTCGGGCCGCCTCTGACGCGATCGATAAAGTTTCCACCATACTGCGCAAACTCAATAGGCCCGCGCTATCTCCCATAGCGGGGACACTTTTTGTATTTTGGAACGTTCGTATTGGCAATATACTGTTTATATATATGTGGTACAAACCCAAAAAAACTAAACTACTAGGCTATAATATAACTAGAGGTGACAATACCGGTATCTCGAGGAAAAATCAATCTCGAATCTCGAAACTCCCGGGATAAATTATATAAAAGAGTACTTTAAAAATTAACTTGTTTTTTAAATATTTTATTTAAATCTAACATATTCACTGTAAATTATATTTTATTAAAAAATCCCTAACAACATGTTTTGATAGCCCCTAATACAAATACAATTTACAGAATAATGTAATTTTGTAGTGCCGATTTTCAGAGCTTCCCGAGCTTTCAATAGACACTTTAAAACACACTTTAGTCACGTGGTTTATATACTGTTTTGTGCACTTTAAGATAGGGAAATTTCAGTCTTAAAATAATTTTTTTCATATCGGTTGAGGTAGTGCCGGACATTGATTTGGTAATGGGGCGTTGCTCCATCTTGCTGAAACCATATCATATTCACTGGACGTTGTGGGTTTGCTGGATCAGGATATAAGTTTGTTAAAGTTGGCAAGACATCATTTTGGATTGGTGCTACATAATGATTGCCATTTAAATTGCCATTAATGCAAAAGAAACCTATGATATCTAACAATTCCTGCCCAGACATTGCGTATATTCTTCTCTAATCCAGTGAGGACTTTCCCAAGATTAATAGCGGCAATTCTGACGATTAGCATGACCGTGAAGTGTAAAGGTGCACTCATCAGAAAACAAACCATGCTCTAATTGGATCACATTGGTATTTAACAGTGCCATCATTTGTTCAGAAAAATACATTCTCCTATCAAAACCGTCTTCCATGAGCTCATGAGTAGGTATCATTTTATAGGGATACATATTATTTTCAATTATAGAATTTATTCCATTTGGCTAATATAATCTGTATAAGCGATCAATCATGGCAATTTCTTTCCCTCCGAAAACTCGCGCTCTACAACGCAAAATAACAAAAAAAAAATTATTAATCTAACCTAATTATTTTTAAGGCAATTACACCTGTAGCATCAAAATTCTGAAAGTTACTTCGTGTGAAAATTTGTTAAAAATTAATTAGAATATTGTTTGTGGTCTGATATTTTTGGAAGAACAAACAACCCAGGGTACGAAGCTATTACTTTAATGGGGCTAAGTAATCTTTATTATTAACACAGCCAAGAAATTCGGTCTCAGCTGCAACTAATTTCCTTTCTTCGTCGAAATTATTATAAGAAAATGACTAGCGAAACGTTGGAGGACACGACAGTTCGTTTTAAGTGGTTATTTCTTGTTTAATAAAAGGTATGAAAATAATTATCTTCCATTTGGTATTGTACAGGGTGTCCCATTTTCGACCCTTCCTTAAAAAATAACCTAAAAATCTATTTATAATAATTTACGTTGCTTATAACAGCAGGCCATGATCAATTTATTAGAAACAATGGTGGACTGGTCAAAACTTGCCAGATCTCTCAAATTTTTATTAATGAAATACCTTCTACGTAAGTTTTATAATATGCATCTAAATTAATTGTCCCTAACAATGGGGCCGTTTATGATAAAAATGATGAAAAGTCTGATATTTGGCATGTTTTATATAATCCAATTTAATATTTAGAATAGCGTTAGAAAATTATGATTAAATCAAAAACAATTAAAACAAATTTTGTTTCTAATAAATTGACCATGGCCTACTGTTATAACTAACGTAATATATTAAAAATATCGCATTTTTAGGTTATTTTTAAATATAAATATAAACTTTTTAGAGAAAAACTGGCAATGGCACTTACCTTTACGTAACAAGATCAGTTTTTACCTTTCTGAAAGTTACCGCGTAACGGAAATACGAGAGATGTCTAAAGGCCGTATTACACTCGGGAATTTTTATGGCGCCAGCAATGGCAATTATAATTCAAGGATTCAGGCGCAGTACACCGTTCTCCGTACTACAGTCAGAAATTCTACTCTTCTGACAATTAAAATGACACGGATTCATGCGCAGTACACTGTTCCCGATCAGCTGTCTCGCATTACCAGAAATGGGGCAGGCGCAGACATGGATTATTCAGTTATTTTTAACTGTTTATTATTTGGCCGAACCAGGTATGAACAGGTAATGGCCATTTAAACCCACTGGTACTTAAATTACCAGTTTACATTCTTTATTAAACTTATAGACTGCTAATTCAGCAACTTTTTGCACCTCCTATTTGTAAATAGCAGTAGCTGCTTTAACTGGTAATCAAAACGAACAGGTTTGCACATCTCTAATTCTGGGGATATTTTAGGGATTTCGACAGTACCCACTGCTGTTCTGACCGTTGACAATGCTCCAGCTGATCGAAAACGGTTTACTGCGCATGAATACGTGCCATTATAATTGCCGGCGCAAGAGAAAAAATTGCCAAGTCTAATACGGCCTTAAGAAGCGAAGATGTTCCAAATCACCCTCTAGATTAGAAGCTAAGAGAGCCATGACAAATTTTACATCGGAATATTTGGTTCCGTTAAAAAGTACGAAGGAAAGTGAAAACCGCAACATTCTATCTTCGATAATAACTCTAATATCTTATATTTTCAGCCTTAACTTGATGAAAATCCATAATAAAATTATTACAGAAAACATCAAATAGTGTTTTCTTTAATAATAACTGTTACTCTAACACCCCCAGAGTGTATCGAAAATGACACCTTGTACAGCATATTCAATGTGCCTTATCCACTCAAGAATAGTAACATTAGGAAGAATACAACGAATGGTCTTAGCAGTCATGATACCGGAAATACAAAAAAGTAGTGGGAGTACCATCATGTCTGATAAAAACTTCTGGCACAAAGCATGGGCGCTTCAAATCTTGCTTCCAAATTTTTATTAACATCAATATTTTAAAATAATATTAAAGCAAAAAAAAATAATTCATAATACTTTTATTTGGTTGGTTTAATAATATAATACAACGTAATTGAAAATGTGTTGTTTCATCATCTCTACTTAACAGCATGTTAATATTTGTAATAATCAGAGATCCATTGTACTCACTCTCAACCTGATAACACTTTTCATGGACACGACTAAGAATTACTGTCGTCAAAATTAATCCATACACACTAGTTGGAACAAATAATCTACAACAATTTGTTATTAGACAAATACTTAATATCTCAATTTTTTTATACAAAAAAGTTTAGATCATAATTATAATGTTAAGAAAATCGAGGCAGCAGTTTTCTCTACAAAGGTTCCCATTGCAGAACCGGATATAGTCATTGTAGGACACGTATTCCACTGGTTTGGTCTATTAATTAGCTGGGCGTCAATCTGGAAGGAAGTATGTCTTGGCATTACCACATTGTAATAATGCTGTTTCGCAAGAGACAAAACAAACAAAAAAATAACTTCATACCTATTTATTTTAAGTAACATTTAATTAGAATGCTTATTTGTATTTTAATGGTATTCTACGGTTTTAATGCCAAATATGCAATAATAATTGCTTCAATGTCAAATAGTTCTTGGGGAAACAAATTTGAATAGGATTAAAAATTATTTTTGGTCAATAAATCGAAAAAATTTAATCCACTGATGTCCGAAAATCTAGATTTTATTTAAATAATAACGGTGCCAAAAATTTCTTTATAAATTTGTTTATACATTTTGCCTACTTAAGTTGGAATCATATGGAGAACTTTTTTATTATTGGTTTTATGAAAAAAAGTTATTCTTCATAAAAAGTTCTGCTTCTATTTTCTATTTTTTTTTTCACAACTTAGTAAAGCTGTAATTTCTAATGTATTTTATAAATAACAATGCACTATGGCATTCCGGGTCAAATATTTCTTGTCAGTGCATCCTAGATTACCTTAAATTGTATGAAGCCAGAATAATTAATACGGAATGATTAGTAAATAATCACAAAATCTAAATTTTCATGCTAAATAACTCTAATTGCATATTTGAATATAACTTTTAATTCAAAATAACCTTCCTTTATAACATTATTCTATATTGTCAAAAATAAAGATACTTTACTCTTGAGCAAAATTCGTAATTACTGATATACCTCGTATATGACTGGGAAATTTTGATAACTGAAGGTTGCATTTTCAATTTTAGACTATGCAGAACTTTTTATGAAGAATAACTTTTTTTCATGAAACCAATAATAAAAAAGTTTTCCATATGGTTCCAACTTAAATAGACACACTGTATAGCAGCTTCGGATCCGCTATATTAAAATTTTTCTTGGTTTGGCTTATCTTTGATTAAGAGAAATATTTTTGAAGAAATAATATCCGACTATGCGCACCGCCTCGAAAGTCAAATTTACTTTAGACTTTAAAAATACGTACCGAACCACCTAATGTGGGACGAACGCCGATGCAATAGCAACTATCAAATTTAAGAAAAAATAGGAAAAAACATACGAACTACCTACCTTTTCCGCGAGCGAACTAAAAGTTTTTAAATGTGTTATTAAGTTATCAAATCACGGGGGGGGGGGGGCAACTGCCCCCTCTTGCCCCCCTTATAAACGATGCCCATGCCTAGGTTCCTGTTGGTGCTTTCCAACTACCACCATTCTCCGAAATCAAGTTATTTAAACGTCATAATGTTGAAAGCTGAAAATTAATAGCAGCCCGACGCGGTAAATTTTTGGTTAATTAAATAGGTTTTATTTGCAAGCACTAATTTTAGGGATCCTTGTGCGGACGGGCGGCTCGAGCAAATATAATTTAATTGAATATTCTATAGTGTTGGTTAACCCTTGTATATTTGGGTATACTTGGGTATTTTTGAATAATAAATAGACATTTGAGATTCTGTTAGGGACAATTTAATTATAACTAACAAATAAACAAAATCGATTTGTCGGCGCCGTCCTTGTACATTCTGATGGGTATGTTTTGGTGGTTACTGGCTCGCTGGCTCATAAACCCTGATCAGACAAAAATTGATTTATGTGGAATTTATAATACAGGCAGTTCGAATCATGCATCAGGGACTTGGAGAGGTGATTCTACATGTTAAAATAAAGGTAGTAAGTTGAAGAACAAAATCCGATTTTTTTCTTATTTTTAACATATTTCACTGAACGAAATTTTTTTTAATTCATAAATTCATATTTAGGCGATCTTTATTTATAATAAACTAAACATATTCTGTGTTAGCCAATAATGTACTATACTAACAATAATCTTAGAAATACTAACAATAACCTAGAAATACAGTGCAACCTCTCTTAGGCGGACACTTACGGGACCGTCTAATAGAGGTGTCCGCTCATGGGAAATTTGTTATTAGGTAATATGTAAATGTAAAATTATTACTATGTATACGTATGTACAAATAGACAGAAGATTAACAAAAATACACTAGAAAATGTAATTCCAAGTCTGATAACAATTCCATTGCTGTAGAGTCACCTATATTCTTTGCATAATCTCATAATTCCTTTACCATACTGATGGCTTGTTGATAAATTGGTGACATTTGTTTGATTACTGCATTCAACTTCTTCATCAGAGTCGTCAGATAGTGATGTGGTTTCAGTTTGGACTACATAATCGGTAGGAATGGGGTCACTATCATCTTCTAATAGCACATTGCTATCAATGTTAATGAACTAGCCCAATTCATTGTTATCAAATTACAAACTTCCACAATATCAATATTCTCTTTAGGACTCAAGACGCGATATTTTTGTGCCATTGTTTACGATTTTAACCTTACAACTCACAAATAAACGGCTGGCTGCTGTGTGGAAATCACACACATTTTCATTCGGCGAAGTCCTTTCACGAGATTAGTTGCCGGTCTGTCTTCAGAGAGTTTTGCACTGTACTTATTCGTCTCCCAAATATTTTCAAATTTTTTGTCCGTTTAAAAAAGAGTTTTCGCACTCCTTGTATGAAAACAGCCTGTCCGCATCCGCGCAAAGGAGAGTCCGCCCAAGAGAGGTTGATTTTCATGGAGTTTCATATACCTAGTTCCGGACTATGACAAAATATCCGCTTAATAGAGATGTCCGGTTATTAGAGCTATCCATTATGAGAGGATTCACTGTATATATTATATTCGAGCAGTAAAATTAGAAGTTGGCCGATAAAATTAGTCGGCTTGGTAGCTAGTGTAGGAAGTTATTGTTTAGTTGTTAAGTTTAATTATCGCAGTGTGTTATTGTCCAAATTATTTTTGTTAACACTTAAGCTACTTCTTGTTCACATTCAGTTCAGACTTTTGATGATAAAGTTAAATGTATCTTACTTTCCAGAAGAAATAGTGACGTGTGTGAGTCGGACGAACATCGAAATATTTTCAGCCGGAACGAGAGTACCTGAATTATTTTTAAATATTAGCGGGAAACATATTTATCCCCGATTTCAAGGATTCTGAGCACGGTCGTGGCGGATTAAATTTTTAAGTCCCGCCAATCCCTGTAATTCCCAACGATCATTTCAACTCCCTTTTCTCTTTTACGTACCATCCACATTTAAAATTAAGCGCGTCGAGAGTGAAGAGTGTACAGCATCCCGCGCAACTACCAATCATCTCTGGACTGCCACTTATATTTGAAAAAAAAATTCACCCTTTTCGGGGGCGAGTATTGGTCGGTGGAGGGGTTGGAAGGGGTCGAACGCGATATCCAACACCACCACCGTGCTCAGTATCCTCGAAAATGGGGGGGGGGGGGATATATTTATCGCTGATACTTGAAAAAGAAAATTCACCCCTTTCAGGGGCCGGTGGATGGGTCGGAAGAGGTCAGACGCGATATCCAACGCCACCACCGTGATCAGCATCCTCGAAAATGGAGGGAAAGTGTTTTATGCGTTTAACCCCTCTGGGAAGAAATTCTGACGCCGCCATCGTGTTCAGCATCCTCGAAAATGTACTTTTTTTTCGGCTGAAAATATTTCGATTTTTCTTGGTTTTTTTCCGACTCACACACACCACTAAAACCACATAGAGCACTATGTAGCTACAATATTATATGCTTTCCGCCAAATTTCGTTGCAATTTTAAAATAAATATACAGCAATTTCTTGCTTTTTAGCGATATGAACTGAAATCCTACAGTATGTAATGTATACCATGTATAATATTTTTAACAGACAATATTCATCATAAGCACTCTGTATTATAGACTCGATTAGTCGTAATGGTTTTCATTTTTAAGATATGTCAAATATAAATTTTAGTAAATTTATATGATTTTTTTAGATTTTATGCGCTACATCGTATAATTAGACCTATCAGGTTGTAAACTACTCTTCTCTAAACTCTAGAATCTTCCTATCACTTAACGACGGACTTCGCCCCCCATATACCCCCCCCCCCCCCTTACTCCAAACCCTGGTTGCGCTACTGCTATAACCAAATCTATTCATGTTGAACGGGACGATAAAATGCAAGTGAGCTTTTTCCTCATTCCCCATTCACCTTAATTAAATATATTTCTCATCATGCGCGTAACCTCTTTAGTAATATCTTTAATAACCTTTCATTCTGTTTATTGTCTTATTTTCCTTCAATTTTGTATCATAACTTGGTAGTTAATTAATTGCACTGTCTTTTGTTACGATAGTCATTTTGCTCCATGCGGCGTTTATTAACAAAGACAATAAGATAATGGAAACATTCAGCTTAAAACAATAGACAATAAATACTTAAACATACGCGTGTGTATGTCAGCGCAAACTCGTGATTTATTTTTGTTTGGTTCTGTTTTGTCTATTATCTACACATATACAAACAGTATGTATAAAGAGCGGAAATGAACAAACAAAGGATTCGAGGGTAAAATTTAATAATGCTTTTAACACTAAGTGCTTAATAATTTATTTTTTTCGGTCCTCTTTTGGTTATTTACGTAATAAGTTCGGTAAGTGACTTGTTAGAAGTATATGTTTGCAAATGAAGCGAAATGGGAGGGAGCAACGTCCACAGTGGCGACTCGTCAGGTGAGGCAATTGAGGTGGCGCCTCACGACGTATTTTATAAAATAAAATAATTTTTTCAATCTTCTTTACAAAAAAACATTAACAATCGTAATATTATTGCACATCTAAATACATATATACTTATGTTATGGTTATTAAAACGTTATTTATGTAATTAACGTCGTAACTGCAATGACACACTTCGGCGATTGACGTATTGCCGGTGATGCATCTTCAAACCGGGCGCGACGGTACCATGCACGCATTTATTTCTTCGCATAGGCGACGATAATGTCGCCTCTTGTCTATTCGGCATTGTTAAATAATAAAATGATATTTGTGTCAATTTTTTTTGTAATGTATTTAAAAATATATATACAACTGTTATGGAAATGACTTCCATCCATCTGGATGCAGTTAGCAACAATGTGGGTCACTAGAGTATACTAACAGTGTTGTCAGATCACACCGCATGTTTCGCCCTGGCTTGGATACCTGCCGAGCGCGACTATCGTTGCTTCAGTATCTTTCGAGACTCGGGACTGGAATGACGCTGTCGTGCTTGATGTATACGATTTTTAAACGTTTTGTTAGTTATAGCATAACCCGTTTTTTTTCCTGTTGTGAAATAATTCATAAAAAGAAATATTGTGATGTGATTTCAAATTTGTGTGATATTACCTATTGATGGCTCTGTTGCAAAACATCCTTTTTGTGTTTTATTTTTTTATGGAATTTAATTATAAAGCGGATTATAAGATCGAAGGTAAGAGAGTATGAACCTTAAAATTGTAGTATTTTTTTTGCTAAAAAGTTTGAAAAAGAACTGATAGCGCGGGTCAAAGACGTCTTGTCAAAAATTGAACACGTGCCTTTGCAATTCTGTGTTGCAATATGACAACACCGCCTCAATAAACGATTGATTGCGAACGTCCTCAGTAGCGGCCACGTAAATTTTGATATTTCATATAAAGTGTATATTTCGTACAATAATTCAAAGCGTCATTTATGGTTATTTTTCTTCAATTTATTTTCATCTTATCTCTTGATAATTTGGGTACAGGGTGTTCTATTTTCGACACTTTTATATCGTATCACTGTTATTGTTAGTTCTATCAAAAAAGTTATGTGGGTGTCATGTGCTCTTTTTGGGTCCAACTTAAAATGGTGAAATCAAAATTTGAAAATTTTCGCTCGCTTAAGAGATACGGGGAAAAATCAAAAATTGATCATTTCTAAGTTACCCTATATTTTCTTAGTTAAAAGAGATACAGAAAAATGTTCTATACAGAAGCTTCTTTATAATCATTGTTGAATAATCTATCGTTTTCAGAATAAGTATACGGGGTCAGGTAAGAAAGTTATCGGACCTAACCTCATTTTTTTAAATGGAACACCCTGTATATTTAATCGAAAAAGATAACATACTGTATGGATTCTGCAGTAGGTTTTTTATGAAACATTTTTTTAAAATGAAATAAAACTTTTGTATTTTGCTTTTAAATGTTTCAGGTTTAATAGAGTAATACCCTACATATGTTTCGCCTTCTTAGGGCTTTATCAAGAGTACAGACTATACTAAAGTTCATTTACATTTGTCGAATTATTTAGCCTATAATTTGTTACCTACTTAGTGAACCTATTTACATTTTATTGACGTAGAACACATTTGGGAAGGCCCCATCATAAAGACTGTAAATATTTATCAACAATAGGTGTGTTGTAAAAATTTTGCTGGTCATTCGTACAGATGGCCGCATTTTTAAGAGATTTTTTAATTTCTAGTTGCTCTAACATGTCCAGTCTTTTGCCCTTCCTTTCACTATGTAATAATTCAATGTGATCTACATCAATAAAATGGTTATTATCGATGCAATGGTTTGACATTCCTGAACTCCTGACATTGTTTAAAATTGATGTTCTATGTTCTTTAAGTCTAGTTTTAATGTTTCTACCCGTTTGACCTATATAAACAGCGTCACAATCTTTACAGTTAATTTTATATACCCCCGATTTATTTAATTTGTCTGTTTTATCCTTATTGTTAACTAGTATTTTGCCTAGATTTTGTTTATTTATACATATCGTTTTGCAGCCTAAATTACATAATCTATTACATATATTATTACTAATGGTTGAAGTATAATTAATGAATTTGAAGTTATTATTTTTAGGAGGGCTAACACTATAAAATTCTTTTCTCAATAATTTGTTCTCAGCACCTTTATTATACGGTTTACCTAAAATACATAAAGAAAATAACCCTATTAGACCGGTAGTATCATACTTAAATGCCCAATGCCATAGACTTGCAAAAGAAATTAATAAAATATTACCCGAATTAATAAACTTTCAGCCTACGCACACAATTAAAAACTCTTATCAATTTATCGATAAAACTAGAAATCTCATTTTACCTGCCAATTCTAAACTAGTATCATTTGATGTCAAAGGTCTTTTTACCTCAATTCCGGTTAAGGAACTTAACATTATTTTAATAAACTTAATTAAACAATCCGAACTAGATTCTAATAAAAAAACAGAACTAATCAGGGCTATACAAGTGTGCTTAGAACAAAATTATTTTCAATTTAATAATGAATTTTACAAACAAATTGATGGCCTACCGATGGGCTCACCAATTTCCCCTTTATTGTCTGAAATTTTTATGGCTAACTTTGAAGATTCTCTTTTTAATTCAAACAATCCACTTATTAATAAGGTTTTTCATTGGGTTAGATATGTGGACGATGTTTTTTGCATTTGGAATGGTACGGACAGAAATTTAGATCATTTTTTAGACTTTTTGAATTCATTTAATAAAAACATTCAATTCACAATGGAGAAGGGTCAGAACGACGAAATTAATTTTTTAGACATTAATATTAAAAAGAAAAATAATAACCTTGAATTTGACATTTATAGAAAACCAACGACCACAGACATAATTATCCCGCATTCTTCAAAACAATCTTGGAAAATCAAACTATCTGCCTTTCATAGCTTCATACATAGACTAGTAACAGTTCCATTAAACAAAAGTAACTTCGACAAAGAATTAGGTACCATAAAACAAATAGCAAGAAATAACGGATACAAAGAAAGTCTAATTGACAATATGTTAAAAAATAAACAGAACAAATTATTGAGAAAAGAATTTTATAGTGTTAGCCCTCCTAAAAATAATAACTTCAAATTCATTAATTATACTTCAACCATTAGTAATAATATATGTAATAGATTATGTAATTTAGGCTGCAAAACGATATGTATAAATAAACAAAATCTAGGCAAAATACTAGTTAACAATAAGGATAAAACAGACAAATTAAATAAATCGGGGGTATATAAAATTAACTGTAAAGATTGTGACGCTGTTTATATAGGTCAAACGGGTAGAAACATTAAAACTAGACTTAAAGAACATAGAACATCAATTTTAAACAATGTCAGGAGTTCAGGAATGTCAAACCATTGCATCGATAATAACCATTTTATTGATGTAGATCACATTGAATTATTACATAGTGAAAGGAAGGGCAAAAGACTGGACATGTTAGAGCAACTAGAAATTAAAAAATCTCTTAAAAATGCGGCCATCTGTACGAATGACCAGCAAAATTTTTAATTTTACAGTCTTTATGATGGGGCCTTCCCAAATGTGTTCTACGTCAATAAAATGTAAATAGGTTCACTAAGTAGGTAACAAATTATAGGCTAAATAATTCGACAAATGTATAGTCTGTACTCTTGATAAAGCCCTAAGAAGGCGAAATATATGTAGGGTAATACTCTATTAAACCTGAAACATTTAAAAGCAAAATGAAAAAGATAACATTTTAAACTCTCTTTTCAAATTTATAACACACCATGGATGATAGATATCATCAAATTTTTCAAAATGTTGATAAGTCTTTTTCACAAATGAATATGTCAAAAATTAAATTGACGTTAAATGTTAATAACAACTAGAATGTCAACATAGTTGTCTCTAGGATAATAGTTTTTGTTTCATGGCCTACTTTGGTTTTAAGGTATAAAGTTTACATAAATCGCCTAGAAACCAATATCATCCATGGTGTGTCATATATTTGAAAGGAGAATTTAAAATAGTATATTATTAGATTAAAATATACAGGGTGTTCCATTTAAAAAAAATTAGGATAGGCCCGATAACTTTTTTACTTGACCCCGTATACTTATTCTGGAAACGGCATATTATTCAGCAATTAATATAAAGAAACTTCTGTACAAAACATTTTTCCGTATCTCTTTTAACTAAGAAAATATATGATAATTTTGAAATTGTCAATTTTTTGATTTTCCCCCGTATCTCTTAAACGAGAGAATATTTTCAAATTTTGATTTTATCATTTGGCCCAAAAAGAATACATGATACCTACATTACTTTTTTGATAGCACTAACAGTTACGGAGTAACAAAATATTGTGGAAAGGCGAATCGCATCTAGCTAGTCGTAATTCTGACAATATTACGCAGAGATACCGGAAGGCAGGTATCGTTCAGTTGTATGACGGGATATTATATTCGCAATATTACCAAATTAAGCCTATTTTTCCATAAGGTGTGTATGATTTATTCAAATCTGATGAATTTAAACATTTGCCCTTGTCTACTTTTCACTAATTACAGTAAAAGATACGCCTTTCATGCATGTCGAGCGGAGTTTAGAAATTTTGCTATCACCGTTACGAATTCTCTTAATTTTCTCCAAGATAGAACATGTTTCTGGTAACTTTATATATATCAAAATGTTCGGAAAAGATGAGGGAATCAGACAATCTTAGAATAATTTTCCAAGGGGAATATTTTAGAAAATATAGCAGAATAAACCAGACTCTTAATAAAAAAAATTTTTAGAAAAAATACCGTACTTTCGCAATATTCTTTTTATCAGAAAATTGTTTACGACTCATCTCCATGGGAATACAAATCGATTAAGCCCACTTGGACCCATGTCATTTGAGACTTTATAAATTTTCCATTAATTTTTTTTGACACACTCGGAAAAGTATATGCAAGGGTTGACTTGTCAGAAAATGTGTTTCCCGTAACTGCGTTGCTATAAATTCATTTTCAGACATGGCTCGATATAATTTTCAATTTATTGAGAATTTCCTATCTAAAGCGATACAGCGCCTCTCAGCAACGCTCTACGGCATTTCATCAAATAAAAAAGTTATAGAGGGGGACCTAAACTCCACGAAAAACCAAATTACTGATATTCCACTTCGCGGACCCCCTATTGTCACCGTCTCTCTAACTATAAAGAATCAATCAGTTTTTCTTAAAAATAATAATAATTTTTTTTATATGACTACAACTTAAGTAGACATGGATCGTGGTCCGCCAGAGCTTGCTCCAGGGCGATACTGAAAGTATTTCCTGAAACCAGAAAATTAATACTTCCTTCCTCAGTCAACTCCAGGTATAGTTACGAGAAAAGCAATCGAGATTTTTGAATAGCTCCGAGCCATACGAAATTTCTGTTTTCTTCATTAACTGAAAGTTTCTGGGCCTTAGTAATTAAAACATGAGAAGTTCTGAAGTTATATTAAACGGCAACAACGCGCCATCCCACGTAATTAAAGAGTTTTGCATAAAACTCATCGTGCGCAAAAATAAGTTTCTAAACTGAATTTTAATAATATGGATAGTTAACCCATCCATAAGACACTGCGAAATTATTAGCTAACCAAAGTTAAGTTATATTTTAATTTATCTTTTAAAGTTTTTAACGGTGGAAGAGTTAAAGCTTAATATTTTATTCATAAAAATGCAAAGTTTCCCTGCAAGATATTTGAATTATTAACTATATCGATTGGAAAAAATGCGGAGCTCATTAATTTTTTATTAATATTAATATTAAAGTAACTTTGTTTATTTTATGTTTTTATATACCGTATGTCCCATAAGATTTCCCATAATATCAAGTTGTCCTGGTAACAAAATCTTGTTTGACACCTTCACTTAACGTTGATCAAACTGTATCGCGTATAGAATCATTTATCGGACAATTGCCGAATGTGAGCAAGGCATTCCTTGTATGAACCTTCTAAAAAGTGAAAGGCCTAGAATTTTTACCAGAATAAGATCAGAAAGACTGGTAAGAAGGGCGAAAAACACACTTGGTATATAAACAAAAAACTAGCACGTACAATATCGAACATCTAAGAACACCATAACGCGGAATGGCCAGAAATACCGAAAAAGAAGAAAGGCTCCGAAATATACAGCCAACCAACTAGTCAGAATCCCGAAATGCTGCCGTGCATTAAGAAGAGTATATTTGGCTAACAACCGGATGGATGATTATGGATGAGATGAAAAGTATTTCACACTAAGCAACTCCGAAATGAAGGAAAATGATGGTTTTTATACTGACAATATTGCAGAGGTCCCTGATAATATCAAATTTAAACAAAAGGCCAAATTCGGTGATAAGGGGTTAGTGTGGTGCGCTATTTCCACCAGGGGTGTATCCAGGCCTTATGTGGGTCGAGTAAGTAAGAGGTGAAGTCCTTGATGGTCAAAGGTATATCGATAATTTAATTGATAATAATTGTCTTACAAAACTTTTTAATTTTATTGAAGAAGAACATGCTGGAGACGATATTATGTTCTGGCCAGACCTTGTGTTCTGTCACTATGCAAGACAAACCCAAAATTGGTTAGCAGGCCAAAACGTACCATTTGTTCGGCGAAACGACCAACCCTCCTAACCTTCCCCAGGCTCGGCCCATAGAAGATTTTTAGGCTCTTTTATCTCGAGAAGTTTACGATGGAGGAAGCACAAAATGAGGAGGAACTCACGATATATAGAAAAATCCGAGAAATCGATATAAATACCGTCCAAAACCTAATGCTAGGTATCCGCAGAAAGTTGCGTCTAGTTGAAGACCATGGTCCTCTAAATTTAAGTTCATAATTTTCTTGTTTATGAAAAAATTAATTACTATGTATTATAAAACTTTATTTAACTATATTTTATTATAAAAAAATTGGTTGAAATTTGTGCCAAAACTTATGGGACATACGTTACAATAAATTGGTTTTATTTTCTGTTTTAAGTTTTGTATTGATCATCTGACGAAGATATTGGTAACTCTATGTATACACTTCATATCTTCTACCTTATACATGATATAAAAACTACTTTCAGTGGAAGTACATTTAACTATACAAGGTGTCTCGAAAGTACAATTATTAATATCAACTTTACTTCTGTTAACATAATATCATGTTTTTTTGTATTGCTATATTGCTGCTTCTATAAATTCTCTGTCAAAAATATAGACTATATTCTATGCTTATTGTAATCCATTTTTCAAATAATAAGTAAATAAATTATAAAACTGTCAGAAATATCAAATTTTAGTTCAATTGGTTACTGATTTGTTACCGTATTAATAGATAATCGATATCTCAAAATAATATACGAACACACTTTTTTAAAAATGCTAATAGCTTTGCGTGTTTAGATATGTCTACTTTTTTCCTAATTGATAGAGTGGTCCTCAGCATTGAATATTGTGACCAAATCGTTGATATCTCCTTTGTCTTGGCATTTTCACTGAAATAAGCTAGTAGCGCCGACTCAGAACCAGGATTTTGAACTTTGTTTCCCGTACACCATTCTTTGAAACAGTTATATGCCGTGATATATCTAGGGCGGCTTTTAGTTGACAGAAGATCTTCTTCTACTATTTTTGCTGCTTCTCGAATTTCTGGTGGAGTAGCAGCAAAATCAAATTCCTCATCTTTCTGTTGTTAAAATAATATATACAGGGTGTCCGGGAAAAGGAGGTCAATCCATTAACCATATATTCCTTGAGCAAAAATAATATTACTTTTATAATGCCATTTTTCATTCTTGACCCTCATGTGCGATATACAGGGTGTTAAAGTTTGAAATTAAAAACTGATATTATTGAATAGTTCGAGTATTTAATGAGATATTAATTTCAAATTTGGTATATTGCGTCAGCCTAAAAAGCTACATCTTTTGAGAGGAACAAAACAAGAAACTTTTATCAAATACTCAAAATAGGGGGGGTCCAGTTCCCGCTGACCACCGCTATTTTTTAGTGTGTGCGCCAGTGACTTCTAAACTATATTTTTTTAGGTAATCATTTATTTTTGATTATTTTTTCACCCTTATAAAATTTCGATCAAATCATGTGTTTTGGAGATAATTTGAAAAGCATAGATCCTTACCAGATACCAGCGCGGCTGACGGTAATCAAATAATTTTCAAATGCTAAATCAAGTCAGCCGTTGTGGCATTACCATGGATACAAGATATAATTAAGTAGAACTTTGCAATAAGTGACAATACCGAAAACAAAAGACTAACCAAAAATAAGGTCAGTGGCGTACAGATAAAACCTGTAGTACTAATTCAGTTAAATGAAATTAGTTTATTGACCTACTAAGAACTTACTATTGCTAATCTTCATATAACAGTAAACACCATTGTTATCATTCGTTCTTAAGACAATAATTTACTATTACTTATTAAATAAATTTGAAACATCATAACAAGATAACAAATACTCAAAACATATTATTTTCGAAAGGAGTATAATAATCGTCGCGACATCTCGCGGTGGTACATAAAAACGGCGAAACGCGTCTGGGTATTAGTCTGACGAAGGAGAATGGAAACAAATTTCTATATTCAAATATTATTTTTTTAAATTAAGTTAGTAACAAAATATATGTGTGTGTTATGAATATTTGTTATCCCGTTTCTCGTAAATGAAGCTTCATCAGTAAACAATATGTGTCTGATGAAACGTACACCTCGGTTATTCATTTCACATAACCATCTACAAAATAAGGCAAAAGAGCGTGCATTTTTTGAATATGATACGGGTAAAGCTGCTGATCTCGTAAAACATGGTGTACCTCAGTTTTCCCAATGCTTTCAATCTGCCTAGACAAAACCCTGGTACTTATGTTTGGTGTTTCTTCGACAATTCTTAAAATATCCGAATTACACGAGGTCTGCCGCAATTACCTCTCCGATCTTCGCGAAAATATCCATTCTGTCTAAGTCGGTTCACTAAGTTAGAAAAATATCTCCTTTTTGGGTGAACTCGATCTGGAAATTTTTCTGCATAGCGCCTAGCGGACAAACTAGCGTTGAAGTTACATTTTCCTATTCGAGAAATGGAAATAAATTTTTAGCATTAACGATAATATAAATCTTATCCATCATTAAAATCATATCCGTCATTTCAGAAAACGGTAATAAATATTCTCGTCTAACATCCATATTGTTTCTTTTTTACTTGAAAGAAGACTTATTAATTAAAAACTTTTAAATCTTAAAACACAGTGAAAAGTAATATTTAATTTGACAGCAAATAAAACAACGATGCCGTATCCATGGTAATGCTACAACGGCTGACTTGATTTAGCATTTGAAAATTATTGGATTACCGTCAGCCGCGCTGGCATATGGTAAGGATCCATGCTTTTCAAATTATCTCCAAAACACATGATTTGATCGAAATTTTATAAGGGAGAAAAAATAATCAAAAATAAATGATTACCTAAAAAAATATAGTTTAGAAGTCACTGGCGCACACATTAAAAAATAGGGGTGGTCAGCGGGAACTGGACCCCCCCTATTTTGAGTATTTGACAAAAGTTTCTTGTTTTGTTCCTCTCAAAAGATGTAGCTTTTTAGGCTGACGCAATGTACCAAATTTGAAATTAATATCTCATTAAATTCTCGAACTATTCAAAAAAAATCAGTTTTTAATTTCAAACTTTAACACCCTGTATATCGCACATGGTGGTCAAGAATGAAAAATGGCATTATAAAAGTAATATTATTTTTGCTCAAGGAATATATGGTTAACGGATTGACCTCCTTTTTCCGGACACCCTGTATATATATATATATTCAAAAAATTATATTTGCCATCTTGATGTGTATTATTACCTACGTTATGTTATCACCTGCGGTTATTTGAAATTTATTTCTACTATTTCAATGGAAAAGTCAAAATTACATTTATCTTCTATTAATAACTGAAATTCAAATTAATAAGAAGTGGATGTTAGATGTGGTTGTAAATAAAATAGTATACAAACTTCGGTGAAAAGTTTCGTTACTGTCTCCAGATTTAGTTAACAAACAAAATTAACGAACAACCCCAAACTACCGACTCTCTCTACGGGAATGAAACACTTTCCATCTCGGTGGTAATATACTATTGTGCACCTAATAATAATATTTAAAGCCTCCCTCTTTTAAAACTAATTTTATTTAATTTTACCATTATTTCAAAAACGGTTTACATTACGCATAGAACACAGTATACATTTTTGAAGAAGCAATATTTGACAAAAAAAATACATTGTGTTCTTATTTCTCCACATTATGTTGTTTACTAAATTGATTTCTGCCAGATGCTGTTAAATTATTTAAAGATAAAGTTTAATTACAATTGAAGTGCTGTCCTGACCAAACTTCAACTTCTGTAAAATGAACGTTACAAGAAATATCATATTTCATCGGCCACCATTACCATTACAACTACATTGATATTTCAAATATATCAGCTGTAATTACTCCAGATAAACAAGGATTTATTAAACATGATAGAATAAAATATATTAACGCCAACAACAGGCAAGGCAGAGCAAACATCCCCTAAAATCCGGAAAGAAGCTTCGACCCTAACTTCTTACTAATCCTTATTACCCTCTACTACACATAAACATCCACAAAACTGCTCGAGTCACATTTATAATGCATGATATGGCTAGGCAAAGACATAGTAGCTGCAAAGCTACAATTTCAGCTGAGGTTTCATGTGAATAAAAATGCATTGTTGATGATTCTCGGCGTCATTAGAAAACTATAGAATGAACAGCGTACACAACAAATATAGAATTATATTTCACAATTGTAAATTTCAACGATTTGAAGTACTGGAACTGATCTACCCCAAGTATCGTTCACTCTGGGTAGTTACATTTTATTATAAGTATATTATTATATAAGTAAAAATTTGAACAAAAATGTGTCCCGTTCTTTTCACGTCCTCAATTACAACCCTTTATTCGGTCAACAGAAGCTAAATTTAAATATTTTGAATTTCAAATTAGAAAATTCGGAATATGAAATTATCACCGTATGTATCTGTATATAGCTAGGTCTATATAAGATCATAATCATTAGAGTCCGGATTAAAAAGCATAAAAAAACTTAAAATAGGCGATTAAAAAGCATAAAGTTTCACTTAAAAAAAGCATGAAATATGCACAAAAATGGCATAAAAAATATAAAAAGCATAAAGTAAAAACATAATTTATTCTATCTTAGCATAAATAAAATCTCGAAATAAACACAATAATAAAATAGGATAGAGTTATATACAGGGTCCGCAAACGAAGCGTGGACGGAAGATTAAATCGTTATCGAAGAACTTATCAACAATACTGAAACAGCTTGAGATATTGGATTAAAAGCGGCATGTTTTAAAAATATTTTACATTATACAGGTTGGCCCAAAAAAGTGTGACAACAGAAAGTTATATTTTTTTAAATGGAACACCCAGTATTTTATTGCATATTTAGGTTCGTATTACTATCGTTTATAAGTGCCTCAAATTTTATTTAATTTGGTCTTGTAGTTTCGGAGAAATAAATTAAAAACAAAAAAAAAAAGATTTGTAGTCCTGAATAAAAAAATCAAAAAAAACAATCCAGAACTATTTTTTAACCTCGCCATTGCGTGAAATTTATGACAAGAGGTCTAGAGATACTATGAATGTAATTGCGTTTATTTGTTTCATACAGGGTGTTCATAATAAGCGCTCAAAAACCCCCCATTTTAAAATATTTTTTCTCAAGTTTTTCAAATGGAACACCCTGTATATTATTTGGCTATTTGACGTCGAATTCAAAGGCAACTATTTTGAACTTTTACTTTAGTTTACAATTATTAGTCTAGTCGCCTATAAGAAAATTTCCCAATAAAAACTCTATTTAAACAACATAATTTATGATATTTATAATTATTTCGAAAACGGCTGAATATAACTTATATGCTTGTATTATAAAAAAAAATTGTCTTTGAATTCGACGTCAAATAGCCAAATAATATACAGGGTGTTCCATTTGAAAAACTTGAGAAAAATTATTTTAAAATGGGGGGTTTTTGAATGCTTATTATGAACACCCTGTATGAAACAAATAAACGCACCTCTTGTCATAATTCACGCAATGGCGAGGTTAAAAAAATAGTTCTGGATTGTTTTTTTTTCATTTTTTTATTCAGGACTGCAAAACTTTTTTTTTTAGTTTTTAATTTATTTCTCCGAAACTACGAAACCAAATTAAATAAAATTTGCGGCACTTATAAACGATAGTAATACGAACCTAAATATGCAATAAAATACTGGGTGTCCCATTTAAAAAAATATAACTTTATGCTGTCACACTTTTTTGGGCCACCCTGTATAATGTAAAATATTTTTAAAACATGCCGCTTTTAATCCAATATCTCAAGCTGTTTCAGTATTGTTGATAAGTTCTTCGATAACGATTTAATCTTCCGTCCACGCTTCGTTTGCGGACCCTGTATATAACAAAATTAACTTTTGTAAAAACAAGCAATAACCAAAGGTTGGTTTAAGTGTTCCATTTTGAAGTTTTGTCTTCTATCACTTAAAATGTTTTTATAGTCCGAAAAACTCCTTCATACGTTATGGGCGCATATTTAAATTTTGCAATCATATTGCAAGTCTGGATTAGGATTTCTTGCCAATACAAAATTTTTGAAAACTTTAATTCTTAAACAATGTATCCTTTAATTTTTTTGTACTATTTGGCCTGTTTCTCCAGTACGGTTAATGGCCTCTTCGAAATCATTAATTTTTTTAATAGAGGCATTCCTTATTTCTCGACAGATTTTATTGTGTCAGTCACAAATTTAAAATTACACTTTAAATAGGCCAAATGGTCCTTAATTTCTTCTTGATTTAGGTCCGTTTGACAATCTTTAATTGCCTTGCTGGCTGATTCGGGTAGTTCAAATATAACTTTTTACAAATTTTCGAAATTATCTGTATATTGCAGCATCTAACTAAGTACCCCACCTTATCAAAACGGGTTCAGGTGGTAATGGGTTGTTAGCTACTCGTTCTTTGAGGAGTTGTACCCGTAAAGGCGCCTTAACAAAACTTTTTTTCCATTTTTAATAAGTTCATTAAGAAGAGGAAATTGTTGCCTTATAGTTTCAGCAACTCTATTTAAGCCACGTACTAAGCAAGTACAATGGATAAAATTTGGGTGAAACACTGAATTTGAAGTCGTCTTGAACATATACGCAGCTGCGTCAGAATGCATGAGTAATACTTTGTTACAGGGAACTGGTCCTGGCAAGTAAAAGCTTATTATTGCTTCATTTATTGCTTCAACCTTGATACTGCATTTCTCGATTAAGGCCCTTGATCACTTGTAGGTGGTGTTACTATTTGTACTTTCCAGCTCTTTGGAGCATATTAAATATCCTGTGGTTGGAATTTCTTCATCAAGGACTCCGATAATTCAATTTACGACATATCTTATACAAGAAAATGCTTTAACTACTAAAAAATGATCAAATATTTCAACAAAAGGCAAAAAAGCTATAAATAGACATACAAATTATAATTAAAATAAGCATGAAGTTTAAAACAAAGCAAAATAATCATTATAAACACTGCCTTTTTGGCAAATTTTTCATTCAATTCAACAATATCTTGAGTTATCTACTATTTGCTTTTAATATTTACAATAAGCATAATGCCTGAAAATCCGGACTCTAATAATCACGAATAAATACATATAATGTCAACTCGGTCTCAAAATGCTATTCCTGTCCTTTGAAGCATTTTGGTCAGAAGAAAACTATAAAAATTGGAAAATATGGTATGATTTCATTGCAGACTAGTCATATAACAATTTTGTGTTGAGTTTAATCTCTAATCAGCTTCAAATTGTTGCACATAATGTCATGAGGAGAGAGGAAGTCACATGTGCTTGTACATAAAATCATTTAGGTGCTGTATTAAAAGCATTTCATTATAAGAGATACAGGGACGCAGTCCCTCTCCAGAACATGTCCGTGATGTTAAAATTTAATGACGAGTGAACATAGGGGGGAAACTGACATTGATGGACCAATTACATGACCCTCAGTTGCGGCTAATGTATGGAATGGCCGTCCTATAGTTCCCCCCTCGGTTTAAGAGCAAAAACGTTTAGAGTTTCTTCCTATAAGGGTATGTGAATGACCTCGTGAAGGAAACGGACCATACGTGGTTTAATTATTTTGCAGCTATCTGCTGCATCCTGGTTCTTCTTGGAAGAAAATAATTTTTAATACTAAATAAAATTTTAACGGTAGTCAATCGCTGCACGGAGGAGTATTTTATCTCAATAGTTGGTCAAAACTATTAAATGGGTATCATCGAAATAATAAGCAATGAAAAATGGCTTCGGCGTATAATTAATAATATATTTATTCTAAAAAACATGTAAAAGAAACTGAATCTGAATCGACAACATCAGAGTATGTTCCTTCTTCCTCATCTTCTTCGCTCTTTGTGTTGTTTCATATTTCTGGTTGTCTTCTGTCGCAGATAAGTATGGGGTCCCTGAAAGTACTAGTTGAATTTATTGACTTATCATTTCTCGAGACGAATTTTTCATGAGATCATGTTCAAAAATGTAGGGGAGGTTCAGGCAGCCACACTCACTTATGCAAATATTGATATTTCGAAATATTCAATCACTGTATCGATATACTGAAAACTGTTATTAGTTTAATATGTTCTCTTAATTATTACCTACCTAATTGTGAGTAATAACATGTTTTTAAATAAAAAACAATATTTTTATAAATCTTACAATGGGCGGGAATACCCGACATTAAGGATAACCTGGCCCACTATGTCGGGTATCGCAACATTCACAACCCATATGGCAATCTTCTTCCATATCATCGAAACTTTATTCTATGGGCGGTGTGACCCGAGCTAGATTCTTTTTACTAGGTAGAATATTTATAGAAATATGAACTAGTCTCAAAGACCAATTATGTATCATAAACTAAGATTAATGCCCTTCATTTATTAAATACAAAGGTTCTAGGATAAATAAAAGCGCACATTTTAAAAATATTTTTGGATATACAGGATGCTCCAAAAAAACGGGGCATCATATAAGTAATTTTTTTTAAATAGTACCCCCATTTCTTTTTGTCTCATCGAATTCGGCATAAAATTTTACATAAGACATACTATTTTATTTTGGTGATTTATACGACGTTGCCAGATTATTCAATTTTTCCTAAAATCTTCTCGAAAAACATCATATCTAAAAAATTATTTTAAAATATTACTAATTTAAAAAAAGAAATTTTTATATTTTTATAAACCTTAGAGGTGTCCGAATAATTTTGCTAAAAAAAGCATCAATATCGTATATAGGGTGTTTTTTACATCGGTACAAATATAGCAATCTTTAGATAAATATTACTCGATTTTTTTCAAATGGACCCCCCCTGTATATTATTAGTTTACAGATAATTTCAACCTCTTTAGGCAATTATAATAAATGCTCTAAAACGTAACGTTATTTTAATATTTTATGTTTTATTTCAAAAATGTAAAAATATCGCCACTTTCAATAAGTTGGCCATGAGTTAAACAAAAATCAACAATTCGTACTGTTATCATAATAATGAATTTAGATTTCTGACATATTTTGAATAACAACTTTACGGTGTTAAGGTAATTATTATAGATCAAAAAGTATTTTTTTTTTGACACGTTCCTACAGACGAATTAGTCGATATGGTTTTCATACGAGGAGCAAGTGAGAGAAACTGTCGACTTACTACAAGGCTTTATCGGGAAACTTATCCTGATAGAAGGCAACCAAGAAAAGAAGCATTTGATAAATTAAGGGATCGTTTCTCTCGGACGGGAAAAGTAGAATATGAAAAAACTGAAAGAACTAAAAGTGTTAACACAGAAGAAAATAAATTAACCCTGTTGCTGAAGTAACTGAAAATCCCTATATCTCCCAAAGAACAATTTCCAATAAAACAGATGTAAAACGTTGGGCTGTCCAAATTATTTTGACTAAAAATAAAATGCACCCATATCACATTCAAATGATGCAAGCGCTGAACGATCAGGACTATGGAACCAGAGTTACTTTCTGTGAATGGGCTCAACAAAAAATACACCAAGACAGGTATTTTTTTAATTATGTATTGTTCGTTGACGAAGCTACATTTCATAAAAATGGAAATGTCAATAATGGCATAATTTCCATTATTATGCAACCGCCAACCCACATTTTATTAGAACTCACAGTTAAACTAAATGGTCACTAAATGCGTGGGGTGGAATAGTTGGAAATTATGTCATTGGTCCTTATTTTTTTGAAGCACGAGTAATTGGACAAGTCTAGTTGGATTTTTTGCAAAATGAGTTACCACACTTGTTAAATAATTTGCCAAATGAACATGAACATTTAAACAATGAATTTCCTAATAGATGGATAGGTAGAGGTGAACCATTTCAATGGCCACCTCGATCTCCAGATTTAACAAAAATGGACTTCCTATTATGGGGATACATCAAAGATGAAGTGTATAAAGTGCCTCCAACCACAAAAGAGAATATGAAGAACCGCATTACATAAGTTTTTCGGAATATCAACAACAATGTAATAAATGAAATTAGTAGATCATTTCAAGAACGCGTAGAGACCTGTTTAGATATTGAATACTTGTTATAGTTTTTTTATTTAGTTTATATTATTTTTTTTTGTTCAACTCATGGCCAACTTATTGAAAGTGCCAATATTTTACGTTTTTTAAATAAAACATAAAATATTAGTTAGAGCATTTATTATAATTGCCTATTTAAATTATCTGTAAACTGACATAATAATATACAGGGGGGTCCATTTGAAAAAATCGAGTAATATTTATCTAAAGATTGCTACATTTGTGCCGATGTAAAAAACACCCTGTATACGATATTGATGCTTTTTTTTAGTAAAATTATTCGGACACCTCTAAGGTTTATAAAAATATAAAAATTTCTTTTTTAAATTAAATTAGTAATATTTTAAAATAATTTTTTGAATATGATGTTTTTCGAAAAAATTTTAGGAAAAATTGAATAATCTGGCAACGTCGTATAAATCACCAAAATAAAATAGCATATCTTATGTAACTATTTAAAAAAATTACTTATATGATGCCCCGTTTTTTTTTTGGAGCATCCTGTATATCCAAAAATATTTTTAAAATGTGCGCTTTTATTTATCCTAGAACCATTGTATTTAATAAATTTCGATATTTTTAAGAACAACGGAGATTTTTGACTTCCTCGGACTAATCAACCACCCCGTATATGATAATATTTAGTAATCATTTAATCTACTTACAGTTAATTTAAAGCGGCTTTGAAATAAGATGCACAACCCGGTTAAAGTGCTGTCGACGACTGAAAGTTTGAAATTTTCGACCGGCTAAAATTATGGTATAATTATGCGCTTGACCGATAGATTACTAAAGATTGTTTCAAGAAAAATGGATATATCTTAATGACTGCCGTAAAAGTACCTGGGCCATCCCATTATTTATGTCCGTTTGTTAATATTATGTAGAAAGGACCGGATTGTAATTATTATAATTAAATATAGGCACATCAGGTAGGTTAGGTTGCTTAATTTATATCTAAATATCTTTTTGTGGTAAAATTTATTAGTTTTTGAGGAATGGTTCAAGAATCTTTTACCAAACATTCCTCAGAATAGCGTGATAGTAATGGATAATGCGAGCTATCACAGTCGCCGATTACATAAAGCTCCAAGCTCAAATAATACAAAATTGGAGATTCAGAACTACATGGCGGCGAATGATATATATTTTGAAGAAAGTTATAAAAAAAGTGATCTTTTAGAAGTTTTAAAGACATTTTGTATAAAAAAAGTATATGTTTGTGACACATTGGCAGAAGAAATTGGACATACAGTGCTACGGCTCCCACCCTATTATTGCATTTTTAACCCCATAGAGCATGTGTGGCACCAGTTAAAATCACTGGTTAGGTCTGCAAATATTTCTCCGACTTTAAGTTCTAGTGTTGTAGAATTAATACGAAAATGCTTTAATGACATTCCCCCAGGTAGTTGAAAAAATTCAGTCCGTCACGTAATAACTGTAGAAAATTCGTATAGTAGTGTGGATCGTATAATTAATCCAATTATAATTAATCTTGATGAGGATAGTGATAGCGAAACAGAACTATCTATAGAATGACATTATAAATGTAAATAAATATGACTAGTAATATTTTTAAAAAATGTTATTTCATTTGATTACATTAATATAATCATATCATTACTTGTTTTCCTTAGTCCGTTCCTTCATACTTCACTTGTTTATTGCCAAGCTCTTGTCGACACAATGAGAGCGACCCAGGAAATCATTAAGTCGTATCCAATTTTCGTGAAACGTACTGTACCAGTACATTGTATAATTTTAATAATATTGAGATGAACGATATTCCCCGCTGGGCGGGGTTACCCGCACCACCCCTACCATGCATGTAATTTTTTTAAGCAGCTACTTTATCTCTGGAGAGAATAATTGGAAAGGGAGTCACCAGGAGTGACTATCTAATAATTCTACCAAAAGAGGAGTCAGCACTATGATGTTTTTTTTAAATTAAGTAATAAAATCTTGTATTTGACTGGTGAAAACTGGAAAATACACTGTTAAAAAAAAATTTACGTGATAATAACTAGGTTTTCGAAAGTATCGCTTTTCGAGACATTTGCCAACATGAAAGAAATTCCAAATTCAATAAGTACAAGTACTTTATGAAAAGCCGTTCATGTACAAGGGTTATTTTTCGTCTGGCGATGTACAAAATAGGAATCCATTAAGGGACTGTTCAAAATGAAATAAACTTGCAAATTTTCTTTTAAGCCCTTACAACCTTTCAAATTATGCAAATGACCAGGGAAACGAACATCTGGGGTCCCATTATTAATTGTTTTCAATTTTGACCAGCATATCAATTCTATATTAAGACCCTCATTTTAAAAACAGGTCACTTTTTGTAATAATACTCAGTGGGGGGGAAATTTTGAGATAATAATCGTTTTATTTCATTTTTTAAATTAATCACGATTGCATTCGCAATGAGCGTCAATGCCCTTTTGCTAATTGGTTACATACACCATGATGCGCTTGTTAACTGAAATCAGATGTGTATGGCGCAGCTGCACGTGACATAAATGGGTTTTTACCATAAACAAATACAAAAGGGAAGACAAAGCGTTCCCAACGTACTAGGATAGAAGATATCTTTAGTGATAATAAGATTGTAAATCTCGGGGTCCCCCAGGGTACAGTGCTTGGTCCCATTTTATTTTTAATATATGTAGATGCACTGTGTAGTCATGGTGTGGGGGGGGGGGGATACTGTCATCGTCTTCTCCTGTAAGACTTTGGAAGGACACAAACACAATCAGTTTTTTTTCTTTTTCATGGGAACGCTCCTGGAAACACTTTATATACACACAGTAATAGTGAAACAGAACCGATAGTTAGCTTTTGAAAATACAATAATACAGATTATACTACAGATTATTAGATTTTATTACACACGACGCAATTTGACGTCCAGAAGAAATGCGTCAATAAAAACAATATTCAAATATTATTTATGGACGGGCAAGGTACACGCGTAAACCGAAAAAACAGAGCGGATGGTCGAGAATCTGTTGGTGATCGACGAGACACAACGTATCCGGTCGCTGGTTGGTCTTCAACTGACAGCCCGCAAGCGTGCGGCGCTATATGAACACAGCCGATGTAAGGCGTCAAGAGGTCATTGGCATTTGACCTAGTGACGTACGTGCATATTTCAAACTTATTTAATACTATACCATATGTTTTTTCGGGTTGTTTCGCCGTAAATGTTCTTCAATTAATTGTACAAAAAGATATTACAGAATGGAAAAGGGTTTAAATTATTTTATTTTGTCTAAAGAGTTTAAGGTGTACATATGACAACACCGGCCAGAATTCCTTGATTGCTTACATGTATCGCAGTACCACACAGGTGTTTTTCTTTTTCTGGTTTGACGTTAAGTCACTTTTACCGCTGAATGAATTGAAAGCGCCATTTATGGGTATTTTTCTTCAATTTGTCTTATCTCAGGAATTGCCGGTTTAAATATAATACGTCATTTCCATAACACCCTGTATAATGATAGAACATAATATTTCTAAAGAGTTATTTAATTGTCACTATAAAGTAAATTCTGAAATAGCAAAGTTTCTTCTAAAAAGGATAGAGAATATCCAAGAAAATGGTTTATACTGTTACAAGAAATTAATTTTGCTGTTATAGGTTGAAAATATTCTTTTTTTACATGTGCCCCGAAAGTGCCTCTCTTCATGCATCTTCTCTTCACCGAAAGTGGCGTTTTCCAAGAGAGCGGGCGGGAAAGTATCGAAGCGGGTTTGTTCGGGTTTGTTCCGCCCGCTTCGAGTCACCATGTGCTCATAAATAAATAAAACCAGAATTGTCGGTGCGGTATTTGAACCCGCGACCCTCAGATCGCCAGGAGGACACTCTACCCATCGAGGCATACTACAAGCGATAATAAATAGGGGATTATATATAAATTAAATTGGCAGTTCATTTTTCAACGATGTTTTAGAAAAATGTATGAAGAATTTCTTTATTTATATGGGCTCAAAGACTCGGGCGCTTGTAAAAAAATAAATAAAACCAGAGATCGACTCTCAGAGCACAAGGCGTACGCTATACCACTAGGCCACCGAGCCTATTTGTCAAAAATAATAAATAGATATTTACATTCTCCATGCGCGAGTGTTTTCATGTCATGTAGACAGGAAAACTGTCTGAAGAAATTCTTTATTTATTTGGCATCAAAGCTTCGGAGCACTTGTAAAAAAAATACGGTACATATCTCGGACCGTCAGAGGCTTTTCCGGACTCGTGCGATCCGCATCTCGTCCGTAAAAGCCTCTTTTCGGCCCTTGATACGTAATGTACTATTCCCAGCTAAAATAATTCTAGTAAAGATTTTTTTAGCTAAAGCATTTCTCGGTGTAGGACAGCCGTACATTCGCTCAATTTGCATATCCAATTGAAACAAGTCGAAGATATCAAAAAATATCTAGAATATAAAAAGAAATATTCATAAATTTTCATTTTAAGGGTGGTACGTTGGATAAGTAAATTTATCTTGTCGGCATCAACATAGGTCCAAATTGGCCTGTCCCGGAATAATATCAAGATAAACTTAATAGGATGCATGAGCGAATGGTCAGTTTTTTTTTCAGATGAACGTTGCTTTGTTAACGAAAATAAGTTTTTCGGGACTACGAAAGTATACAGGGTGCCCCCAAATTAGCTCGCAATATTGTTAAGGTGTAATGTAGACAAATCCAAAATAAAACATTGAACATTCATACGGGATGTTTCAGGAGGAGCGCGAAATTTGTTGAGATTGTATGTAATATTATTTTGCATTTTATGACATGACATTTTATTACTTCCGGTTTAATTTCAACTTTGGATTTTTAAAGGGAACTCAGTGTATTTTTGACTATGTCGATTCAGAATACCATTCTGAATTCAATGACACTTTAAATACCTACTTTTGTTTTTTGTCTAGATTGGAACGCCCTAAGCCAAATTCTTGATAAAAATGCCATTTTGAAGTTTTATTGTGTTTTGAATTTTTACACACTTTTTAACTTTTTAAGAAGGCTTTTTTCCCAGAAAACTCAATCTTGTCAAATAGAAATATATCGGCTCACTTGGGCAAAAATATAGAGCACTTTTTTTATAATAATTTGGTAACACACACCCTTATAGCTTGTCGTTTGGATCAGTAGCTACGCGGTATCCGTAGGGGGAAGGAAGCCAGCAGGTCTTAGGGACAATCCATGGGCGTGCTACTAGTATTTTAATATTAAATATAAAAATACTAAAATCTATGAAACAAAGTTGTTCATAAACTAATATAAAGTCTAAACAAGCAGAACTTTTTATAAAGAATGCGTTTTGGTCGTGAAATCAATAATAAAAAATTTTCCCTTGACACACTGTATATACAGGGTGTTATGAAAATGACGTATTATATTTAAATGGGTGAGTCCTGGGGTGTCCTAGAGAAGCGGTACATATTTTTTTTAAAATCGAACGTTTAAAAAGTGGGATAATTCACCCCTAAACCCACCGGTTATTCCTCAGCACATTCATATATGATCATATTATATTGCCAAGCTGTGTAATCAACAGATGTTCAGGCACAATGTTGTCAACTGTATAAAAAATGTAAAACTTTAGGTTCTTATAAAAATAATATTTAGTTTACCTAGTATCCAAATAGAAGTGAATCCAGTACACTAGCAAGTAATTCAGGGCACAGACATCTTCAGGTTTTTGTTTTTTTTTTCTATGGGAAAAGCTTTATGCTCATCACGTACCCTGATGATACTGCATAATAAGCTTATACCCACTAAACCCCATTCGGCCTCTTATTTTCAACAAACCCGAACAAACCCACGAGTTTCAAATTAGTTTTTTTGAAGATATGCACTTATTATAAGATTACACAAAAACAATAAATACTAATGCATAATTACACTTTACAATAACCTACCGTACACATAAAACAACAGCACTATAGGATACAAATTATTTCGCAATAGAAATTCAGAAATAATAAAAACGCTAATTTCTAATAGGCTAATCAAACTTATTAATCCTTCACTGAAGAAGAATGATGAAATAATTATGTTGATAGACAGGACAACCCCTTCAAAATAAATTGTCTCGTCCAACTAGCGCGGTTGTCATTTCCGAGACTATCATTATACAGAAAAGTATTACAGAAGAAAATTCTGCAATTTATGAATATATCCTTATAAAACATCGAAAGTGGTAATGCTGTATTTTTAAATATTAACCCCAGCCGCTGCAGTCGCGAAAAGAATAGGCAACCCGCTCGATTGTCGAAGATCAGCTGTTTAAAGAAGCCGGCCGGTTTCCTACTATTTTTTCAAGCAGATTTGTGTATTAAATTGTGTGTTAATACTTAAACCCGAGTTTAAATTATTAAGTTATTTGTTCTTTACGCGACGGCAGTGTCCCAGTCCAGCAGTTCAATATCGATCGACGGAACCAACGTGTTATGTTTCCCAGACCACTCAGACAATAAGGGCGTATTTTTGTCTACACAGTAGCACTTTAAAATAATAATTCAGATTGAATGGTCCTTAGATGTGTTCATGAGGCGCGATTCTGTGAGATTATTGTTCCGGTTTGTTTTTGTTCGGGTTACCTAGGTATTTGGTATTTTTTCATAAATTAAGTTGGTTTTAAATAAGTCCGAAAAGATAAATAAAATAGCATTTTTTTCTAAAGGGTAAATGGCATTTATGAACTTTTAAGTTGTCCAGATCTGACGGGTGTCGTTCGAATTGAACAAATGAGAACATACCTGACCATTTATAAACTCCGCGGCGGTTCGTTCGAGTCAGTTCAAGTTTATAAATTAGAGATTGTTTCCCAGCGAACTGAACTGAACGTAAAAGTTTATAATAATGTACCCTGAAAAATAAACAACGTGCAATCTGTCAAACGGTTATTGACTTTCTAAAGAGTTTACCCTGAAGATATGACAACACTGTTCAAGATTCAGTAACGTTTTTCGCCATATGTTGCTTTGTTTACCTTCCTGACAGGGGCACCACGTGGTCATTTTTGGTTTGACATAAGGTCATCTACAGGGCATATTAAATTAAAGCGCCATTTTTGGATATTTTTCTTCAATTTGTTTCCATCTCAGGAATTGCCGATTTAAATATAATACGTCAATTCCAGAACACCCTGTATATTTGACGATAAGCCTTAATAAATTCCTAGTTTCTTCCTAATTCCGTATTTAATTTGATAATCGTAATCGTAACTGGTATTATTTTTTCAAGCAGTATCAAACTATTTTATTATATATATTAATTAAATTTACGTACCTGTTTTAGGGGTTTGTTCGGGTTTATTCTTCCTGAAACACCCGGTATACATAGGCATTCTCCTGAAAATGCCTCGTAAGGGAGCTAGAGTCCCGTAAAAGAGGCAAGTTGAGGGCAGATTTTTTCACATATCTCCCATATAAATTTACGATAATTAGCAGGTTATATAAATTTGGAAGACGAACTGGATAATGTACAGTTGTAGTCATTGAAAATGGGGACAAGTCTTATGACTAGTTTTGACATATTTACGTAAAGCAGGATGATTTATTGTTTTTAAAGTTATGAGCAGAAAGCATTGACGTTGCTAAAAATAATCTAATTTAAATGTGATAAACGTATAAAAATATTTCTATAATAACACATATTTTTTACTCAACGTAACATAACCAATAACGGTATACCAGAATTTATTACCTATATTTAGATTGAATTCGTCAGTGAACAATGCCACGTTCCACAACAGAGTCGCGAAATAGCGCAATATATAATTTAAGGTGAAAACTATCCGAGACTGCCTTCGTTCATCTGTGAGTAATTTCTTTTTACGCAGCTACCCAGTTCTTTAGCTCCGATTCTTTTGGGTCGGAAATGCGGAAATGGCCAGTGCCACCAAAGTTAAAAATATGTTCTTGCATTATCCGTATAAATTTGCTAGTGCCCGTTTTGACCACCCATCTTCTATTCTGGCTACTATATGAACTTTTTCTAGTTCTGTTAAATGGGGAGGCATTTTGAGAATTCTGACTGTAACAGTTTTATCAACCATAAACTTTTTAAGCCAAAATCAATTAAGACCCATTTACATTATTTAAATTTAGTGTCCCCATTTTCAATTAATACAACTGTACTTAAAGTTACCTGCAAAAAATGTTGGGCATGATATAGAGGGCGTGTGTCATATATCTAGTGCTCTCTAAAGATTATTTGTAAAATAGGAATAGATTCATGTTACTTGCCTTCAAAACCCCACAATTACAAATTTCTTCGATATCTCAAAAACACCTTTAGGAATGAAAAAAAAATTAATTTAGAAATTAAAGTTTAACACCCTGTATCTCATTAACGACCAACATTTTACTAAGTAATGTTTAGCTCAAATTTATTATTTTCATGTATACAGGGTTGTCATAAAGAAACGGATCAGTCTTTTATATAGACTACCGCCACTTAATCAATAATCGCTCGGACCAGTTAAACTAAATTTTTGGAAATAGATTTAAAAAAAAAAATAAAAATATTATACAGGCTCGATCATAAATATTTTTTTTTATGATCAAACATAAGCACTATAGGAAAATCCTTTAAGGCACTCTGTGAGTGGTGCGTGTGCGCAAAAAGCGATTGGTTTTAAATCATTGGCAAATACGACCTCGGAAAGGGCGTTCCATAATGTTAACGTCCTCCAGATGAAAGAATTCTTAAATAATGAAGCTCGAGGAGTACTAAGCGTAACCACATATGGATGGGCGACAGTGGTTCGTCGTATATTTCTGCCATTCACCGTTCTGGGCGGAATTAAGAGGACACACTCTAAAAAATCCATTGGTATTTAAGACTCATTTTATTTTGCTGTTAAAGCTTTAGCTTATTTAAAAGTTATTTTTAGTTATCAAAACAAATTTTCGTTTTAACTAAATTACGATGAATAAGATGATCGAGTTAACAGAACTAACTCTTATTTTTAACTACTTCTTAGTTAACATAACTACATTATCATGTTGAAACCAACACTTTTTATTAATTAGCTCCCTATACTAATTTACTTAGTTATTGTTATTGGCCAGATATAGTAGTAATAAGTAGGTACGATGTGAGACCTGACGTCACACAAACTGCAGCTATTTGCTGCTAGGAGATGGCGCTGCGCGGTGTTTTTTCTCGACTTATTGTATAAGGTATCATCGGGTAATAATTTTTCCAGAATTGGTATTTATTATTTCCTTGCTCTTTTTTTAACAATAAAATTGGTAATAATTAACCAACACAATTGTTGAAACAACAATATGATGTTGCTCCTAATAACTAACTATATTGGTTATAATAAATATTTATTTTTTCGGGTACTAGAAATACTTGGTTGACTTAAAAAGAGTTATTAGTGACTTCAACTAGAATAATCATAGCAATAAAATTTGGCCTGGCGATTCTAAATTTCCTCTTATCGCCAATTTCACTAAATTTTCTTGTTATTGAGACTAAGATCTTGGTATCCTAAACTAGACCATTTTTAAAAGTGCAAGGTCAGCCGAGCAGTTTCCATGGAAATATTTGTAAAAGAGTCAAATCACCAACCTGTCTTCGATGTTCCAGGCCGTCGAGGCATTGCAGACCACCATATATAGTTTATATATTCAAACACAGTTTGTTAACACAATTTACAATAGTAATGAACACAGTTGTCTTACATATATATAGCTATAAGTAATAGTATAAAAAGAAACTTAAAACTTCGTGTAGAATGACGCCCACATTAAACAATATATTATCACCGCCTGACACCATTCGCTCTTAACCATTGTTTCTTTTTTCTGCTTTGCTGTTGTTTTTTTTTGTTTGTAAAGAAAATATTTCGTATCTTTACCGGAAATCTCAAGTATTTCAGTCAAATGAAGCGATATACAAAAGCCGAGAAACATTTTTTGGACCAAGTCCAAATGTTGCTACATTTTGTTAAGAATTTGTAGCAAATACCAGAAGAATCAAACTAAATTCTTGAGGCACTGAATAGTTATTTATGTATCAAGGGTACTAAGTCGATGATTATGCCCTGAGGGCGACAGTCTTACAAAGCCGAGGGCCTCTGGTCCAAGGGTTCGTAAGTCGCCCGAGGGTATATATGTATATTTATTAGTACCCGTGGTGCATACAAACTTTTATGTCTTACCAGTTCGTTATAAATAATAAATATATTTTTTTAAATTTAATTTGATTAAGGTACCAATTTTTTATTTTTACCTGCGACATTACCTTGACATTATTATAGCCTGCGTTTTGTTGCTAGGGAGATAAGTATTTGGGTTTGAATAACCCCGAAAAGCATGATACAACAAGACAATATAAGATATCTAACCGTCCCAATTTCGTGCGCAGTGACGTCACTTGTAGAGTAATTTTTAAATCTCTTATGGAGGGTTACATTGCTGTCAGTGTTTTTAACTCTTTTTTGAAAGTATTGAAAGTTTTAGGTAATAATATCATGGTATTTAGGTATATTTATTTCATGAACATACAACAAAGGTTAAAGCTAAAATACGTGCGGATGTTACACTAAATTTGTCTCTCCGACAACACAACCGTATCCATTCTAATTTTTTGTTTTTATCTGGAAAGCGGAAAAACCTTATATTTCTATCAAATATCTTTGCCTGGTTATTCATATCATAACCGAACACAGCGCACCTCATTTTATGAAAATTCAGATATTTCTTTTAATAAACACACAAGACTAAATAAGAAAAAATTCTGGTGAACATAAATTACTGGTAAACTTATATATTGTTAAAATAGTAATGGATATATTATAATTGTAAACGACTGGCAACGCTGTTTCAAAACCAGAAGCGGTCGTCCAGCAGCTGTCGGCATGCTTCGGCTATCATCGGCCGGCTCAAATGACGGCAAAAATTTGTCGGAATGTTCTGCTTTTTAGTGGTATTTGTGTGTCATATTTCTATGAAATTAATTTACGTAAATACTTGCCATATATTATTCTTCCCTTTCATATACCCTTACATGCGTAAAACCTTTTAATAACTTCAAAAAAGATAAACACTGACAGCGATGTAACCCTCCATAAGGGATTTAAAAATTACTCGCCGGTGAAGTCACAAGCCACGCCCAAACCCGACGTGCAATCATACCTTCTTACATTCTTTATACTTTATACCATGCCCGAAAAGTATACTGGACCTTGTTTATGTCGAACGTCGGCAACTCTCAGAAGCTGGAGCAAGTATATTGCTGAAGGATATTTAGAGGATAGCATATCCTCACAAATTGAGATTTCAAGGATGGTGGCAGGCGTACCATCTGGATCTCGCATTGCCTTACAGAAACTAGAGACCCAGACAATGAATCATGAGTCAACTTTTGCTGCAGGAAATTTAGCTATCAGCGGAACCTACCAGAATTGCCAGTTCTATGTAAATACAACCAAATAATATATAAACGTAAATTTATATTTTGTTATTTTGTTAAGAAAGAACAAGTTAATCAGAAACTACGCGACTTAATGCCAGCGCGGGATATAATGTGTACTTTATGCCCGCACGGGCATAAAGTAATCCATTATGTAGATGGTATCTGAGGTATAAAAACACAATAATGCACTGGTATGACATAAAATATTTTCTCGATTACTTTATTTCATATTATGTAGTATATAAATTGACCGAACAGTCAATTGGTCGAATACGAATTGACCAAAGGCAATTAACATATTCGACCAATTATTGTCCTCGGCCAATTTGTTTTCCGCCAACCGACATGATCCTTGAGGAAAGTGCTTCATTTTATTACGAGGAAACCTTCTATTTTTAAAAATGCGTGTGACACATAAATTATGGGTTTTTTCTTTAGTATTTGTCAATTTCTTATAGAACTTCTTTACAATAAAAAGTCGTTAGTGTAATTGACAAATCAATCAATCATAGGGGCTGAAGCGTTACTCTGAATGGTTTTTCTGAATGAACTTTTTTAAGGGTGATTGTTAGAAACGGTAATTAGAATTTCTTTTCATGAAATTTTCCCCCTGGGTTATTTGTCTTTGCACGTACATTACAGCGCACATTATTCCGAGGGGGTGTTATAATGGATAGGTCACGTGTCATAGGATTATTTTAAAATAACTAATTGATAACATGTGGTAAAGATATTGAATGTCTTATGTAATGTTACCTTTATATCATCGTTAGAAGGCGGAAAAATACACAAAGTTTTTTAGAAACACTTGTTAATAGTGTCTACACTATAGTTCTATGACACTGGTGTTAAAAGGGGATTAGTTTTAGCTTCAGTTAAATTTATTTTCCATTATCCGGCATCGTTACTCGGCACCTTCACCAAATGTCACGCGGTACGTGTTTTAAAACGACGCATTCGCCAAATGTCAATGATAGGTAGACAACTCTTCAAAAAGTAACACTTATATTGATAAAAATAACGAGAATTTATACATCAATAGATATCACTAATTTTCAACCCTATGCTTAGTATACTTACTAATGTATATTATACAGGGAATGGAAATGACTTATTATATTTAAATCGGTGACTTCTTGGACAAGTCTTCTAGGTGGTCCGCCTAGCCAGCGTTGTCAGACCTCGGGGGAACGAAAACATTGATCATTCACCACGTACACAGGATTGTTCCAGAGCGTACTTTGTACCGAATTCGATACACTTCACAAAGTTTTGGCACGTTGGTGCTTTTTTCGAGTTTTTGGTGCACTGTTGATGCGGTCCGTAATGAACTTATTTTTTAATATTCTGTACTGGTAATGGCGACCTTCTTTTTTCAGTTATTCACTGTCTTGGTGAATGTTGGTACATTTTTATCACATTTGGTACAATTTTGACGATCCAGACGGTATAAAAATGTTAAGTTTTGGAATAACGCCAGTATGTTGTAGTCCAATGTGGGTGTATGTCGTGCGGACCGAAATTCCCACATGTTTATACAAATTTTAAACTTTTGTGAAATAATTTATAATAATAATTAATGTGGTGTGATTTCAAATTTGTGTGTGATTTGTGTTGCAAAACATTTCGTGCCGTATTATTTTTATGAAAAAAAAAAAATAAGGTAAGAGAGCATGAATCTTAAAATTGTACTTTTTTTTTCTAAAGCGTTTGAAAAGCTGACAATGTGGGTCAAGCACGTCTTGTTTGCAAACATTGGCCACCTGTTAGCATTGGCAATTTTTTGTGTTGCAATATGACCACGCCGCCTAACATACGTTGACCTCTTCCGAGACTTGGCCTATGCCAATAAATTATTTATTGTGCACGTCATCAGTAGCGGTCACGTGAATTTTCAGATTTCACATAAAGTGGATATTATGGTTTCATCTTAAATATAATAAGTCCATTTCCATAACACCCTGTATGTATAGAATCAATAATTAATCTCTTGGGCGTAGCTTAATGGCGTAAGGTTACCGTCAGACCGGAGACCCAACAGACTGTAAGAGTCTGGGTATTGATGGGTCTGGATCTGCCTTCTTCAAAGCTTGTCGGCTTGCTATTTATACTGATCGTCCTTTGTTTAATTAGAACAGTATTAATAAAACAAGCCGATGTTTATATGCAGCAAATAAGTCTGGACTAGATTTTGTAACAATTTAAATTGTAACGCGGAAAAAAATGTTGCTTCATAGTTGAACTTCAAAATTACCTTAGTTATTTTTCTTTAGCATCTTCGATAGTTCCGAAGATACTTTTAAAAAAATTATCCAAAATAGATGACCATAGTTTCACAGAATCCCTGACCACAAATACTAATTAAATAACAAAAATTAGAGCTTATATTATTAATATGGATTAGAATCTGAGGTTATTGGTTCAGATACTTCAAATTGTTGAGATCTGGATGTAGCAAATATCTCTTACATGGGACCAGGTTTGGTGACGATCTGCCAGTCTAAGAAGCCATGTCACGCCTTCGTTCCTCTGTGACGCAGCTTAAAGGTGCATATTGCTCCGATCAACGAATCCCAGAAGAAATTACACTAAACTCCCGCTGTTGACTTTTCCTAGAAATTATTTGAATTTAAAAATCATATTCCGTGATTATGTTAGTTGTCTTCTGAGTAGATTTTCGAAAGTAAGAGTGTGTTCGATGTAAGAGTGTGCTCCATTGAGATTTTTCGCACTCTCCTGTTTAACCTAAATTTCTAACAAACTTCCAGGCCGTGCACATCTTGACAGAGCCATGACAGGTCACTATATAAGCAAAAGATTCTCCAATTTTATCTCACTTTTGCTGTTAAGTGTTCGGAAAGATAATACCGGAAAAAATCCAGTACCGTATCGTTATCTTAACGTTATTCCGCAGCAAAAAATGAGAAACACGAGGCAATCCTACAACCGAGGTAATAAAAATTGATTTTTGCTCTCCATTACTTCGTATTATGAAACTATCTCTCTCTAGTTTTGTGAACATTAAGGTGTATAGTGGTTCTAGCGAATCCTCGCGCCAGAGATGTCAAGTGTCACGTGACATAATGACTTGCCTGCTTATTTCTGGTTATTTATTTTGCCTAGGTTTGTATGACATTCCAGGACTTTCCAGGACCGTACTACAATAGTACGTACGTTTATTTTAAAAATGAAACGAGTCTATTTATATTTTTAAATACATCTTTTATTATTTATTATAGGGAATAAAACATAACACATTGTATTTTTTGTTATTTATTTATTCAAATATATAAAATAAAGTCATTATTTTATAATTACATGTCTAGTAGGTACCTCTATCTTCACAAAAAGATAGGAAGTACGCATCTACATGCATGTCCATCTTTACCTACTGTAAACTGTATACAGTGTGTCTACACATGGACTTAACTATACCTGTAATAAATTGTATCTTCAATTTTTCGAAAAAGTCATCCTTGATCATTTCTTTTCCCTGTTATGTAAATACAAATCACTTGGAAAAATTTCCATGTTTTGTACCGGATGCACAAAAAAACATTTTTGAAAATAACTATGGACTAAATATACGGTTTGCTTAAAGATTGTTCACTCTTGTTACCTCTGTTTTAACTTTAATGTTCACTAGTAACTTATAAGCGTATAGTATCATAACAAGCAAATTCTATATGCACCCTTCTTTTGTATACGTAGGCTACGTATACTGCAAATATGTAGGTTACGTAAGTCATATATGCAAAAAACTAATAAAATGGGTATTTCGGCCTTTCCCATTGGGATTTCGGGAAAGGTAAGAGTAAAGAGATACGAAGTCGGTTAAATTGGGACAATTTTGCGATTCGGTTTTTAGTTTTTTCTGACTTTGTTCGAAGAGATGTCCAAAAATAAATTTAACTTTCTCATTGCCACTTTTCATCCTCCGCCAAGATGGCATTTTATGAAGGAATGAACAATATGAGCATGGTCGTTATTACCCATTACTGTCTACATTCAAGTCGCCACACAAAAGTATTACCTGATATTTAACTGAAACAAATCTCAACTCGATCAGAAAGAAATGAAACATCTAGAAATTTTTTTATTAATATTAAATTCACCTTAGTTTCTCTAACGGTGGCATCAGCTGAGGTAGAAGGCAGACAATAATTATGCTCCATAATTATTATTTTCGCCTAAAAACAGATAAATGAAAATATTAACCTATAAATTTTTCATAACGTGACAAGTACTTACTGTGGTTTACCAGATATACAAACAACTCAATATGTAATTAATCAAAGTTTTCAACACAAAATAAACACTTCTAAAACGACGGAAATACACTTTTAAACGTATTAGCACTAATCAAACTCGAAAAATATAAAAACCAAACAAGCTCAATACGGTTCCTATAAAACTGGGGTATTTGGTTAAGTCCCCAAACAGCTGATCGATGACATATTAATGATGTCAACTGTCGAAAAAGCTTGAGGATTCGCTATAAATACTATACAGGCACTGAGAATCGTTTCTTTCTCTATTTCAGGCCTCACCTCTTCTACTCATCTAGCTAGATGAACGTCATCATGTCCTCAACGCTAATGAGCTCAGTTTAAGTAAGCTTGTGTCGATGTCTTGCATTCCTGTTCGGAACTAATAAGCCTCCAAGTACCAGCTCCAAGGAATGGTGTTCTAAACCATAATATATGGCAGTTACAAGGATGTGATTTGTCCTCATGTGACGTCCGTCTCCTTCAGAGCAACTGTTAACTTCCACGTAGAAACCCAGGACCGTATCTTGCAAGTTTGGCTGCAGCTCGTACGTGTATCAAGCACCATACTTGGCATGACACAACGAAGTCTCAGCGGTAACTACAAAGTGTTTTTTTTTAATTGATCTATTCTTTTATCCATTATAATAAGCGTGTAAATTCTATAATAGTGAGTCATTCTACTTAAATTTCCCTTTTATTAAATTTCATGTATATTAATATGTGAAGTCACCTAATAGGACCGTGTTTAACCACTTTCTTTTCAGCATTAGGTCTCCCTGAATGAGTATGCATTTATCCCCTACAGTCTGTTATACAGGGTGCTGATAAAGTCTGGAATAATCGATTTTTCTTGAAAACGCAAAACTTTTTCGAAAAACGCTCGTACCCGTCGATTTTATTTTATTCTTTGAAATTTCTTGGCGTTCTTCAATATTATACCGGATGCGCCAAAAACGCTAGGCAAGTGTCAACTTCACTTTTTCAAATAGAACATCCCTTTTTTTCTCCAATATTCAGATTCCTCTCTAAACTCTAGACAAGTTTCATATAACATATTGTATGGCTAAAGTCAACAGTAATTGAAATACAGGGCCCACAATAAAAATCAAGGTATAATTTTAAAGCTTGTTCTCCATGACAAATACTTAGGCTAGAAAAAAAATTCTAACAGGAAATTGGTAATACAGTGAACAATCTAAAAAATTATTTGAGTAAGTGTTGAAAATGGTGTCCATTACGGCTCTACAATGTCCCAATCTCAATAAATTTTGTTCAACTCGAGATTTTGTGTTATGCTTTATTCCATTTTGTCCAGTTTACTGCGTCTGCTGAGATGGTCTAATACCTCTTCACTTTAATAAATAAAATTAATTAACAAACAGGAAGACTTGGTTGGCGCCCAAATCATATACAGGGTGATTCACGACGAGCGTGCATTAGAACTTTATGGAGAACTAATCAATATATGTTTCTGAAACTTTGGGGATATAGGTTTATTGATATGCTCTCTTTAACTAAAATATTAACATGTTTCTGTCATTTCCGGTTATACCGGAAGTAGCTGCCAACTTTCGTTTTTTAAATACAACATGGCAATTTTTATTACATTTTTCGATTAAGCATTAAATACTAAGCACATTTTATAGAAAATGTTTTTATCAGACTCTATTAGTTTTTGAGATATCTGGACTTTTTGTAATTATTTGGCAAATGCATGACGATGAAATAATCCATATAATTTTTTTACCTTAGCGCTTGGACTAAAATTTTTTTCTCACCGAATAGCTAGAAGATCACCAAGTCTCAAAAACATTTCAAATTCGGCATAAAATGTACAGGGTGGTCACAATTGAAGCCTCATTGTGAAAGAATTCAACCATTAAAAACTTTCTTATTTTAAATGGAACACCCTGTATATTTTTAATTAATTTGATGGCAAATTAGTTGTTCTTTATAAATAGTATTTACTGTCCTATACCTATATCAAAGCGTTTTCTCAAAAAATCCAAATTTATTCCGAAAATACTATTTGTTCAAGTGTGTTATCTGTAATTTATTATCAGAATTTTGGCTTCAAATTCACGCTAATATTTACAATGGGTAACATTATATTATTATACAACATATTTTTAACACTAATCATTGGCTCGTGTACATAATATACATGGGTAATCAGTTCGCATCTAAAACTAACATTTTTCGAGTAATCTGTTAGTGTTAATGTGAAAATTCTAGAAAACTACTGTGTTCAACGATTTTTATACCAAAAAATCGCTGATTTCAGGACTTCCGTACACCAGTACTTTAACACACTCCTAACAATTATGGAAAGTTAAACTTACCTTGACAGACAGGCGATAAATGTTCTAAATCCCATTCTTTTAGTAACTATTCCATGACTCCTCCTCTCCCTTCACTACTTAACAGCGCATAACAACACTTAAAAAAAATTAGTAATTTTCATGCTTCTCATTCGATGGCGACGCTTCATCTGGGATGCAAACGTGGTAACTGGCCTCTCGGGCAGTGCCTGCGACTGGCCGTGGAGATGTGCAAAGCGTATTGCAACTAAATATTTACGTATTTTATATTACTTGTTTCTTATTTATATTCAATATTTATTTATTTGATTTAAACGATCATTTACTCAATTAAAATACCCTAAACTTTATTGCTTTTGTTTAACCTCTTTGTTTTATTTAAAAAAATAATTATTTATTATTAAGAAATTTATAAAAATGGTAACCAAATAAATAGCCGGAAAAATTCAAACGCGCCAAATTGTTTGTGCGAAAAAAAATATCTTTGTTCGTTTTTTCAGTGATGGGTTAAATAAAAAGAAAGAGTTAATCTTAGTAAATTTCTACTACATTAAAGAGATATATCGCTTCTCCTAGTCAGAGACAATATATTTTCTAACGCCCCTTGTATAATGTTAAAAATTGGAGAAATAAACTTTTAATTAATAAATCTGAAAAAGTAAATTCTAAAATCGCAGCCCTGCGAGAACTTTCCATCACCGGCCTTTTATTTCGCCACACTTAGGCGCTTACGCCAGCCAAGATAACAAGGTAATTAATTGTCTTGACAAAATGATTAATACATCGGGAAAAGCGCGTTATGCTTCATCCCAGAATCCTCTTAAAGCCGAATTAATTACGATCTTCTACCCTCCAACGGAGCGAAAACCCTGAAATTATAAGGCTTTGATCTGCATGCCACCCACCCCATTGCAGATGCATGTATGTCCGGTCGGATCCGCTATTCGCAAATTCGACGTAATTCCCTATTTAGCCTAAATAATTAGGCTATTGTTAGGAGTCTCGATGCAAGGGTTTTATGGGATGTTCTCGTAGCTTTAGAATGGTAATTTTAAATGATAGTTAACTACTACACAGTTCGACAAGCGACAGAGTCTTTAGGTACGACGTATCGGTAAGGGAAAAGAAATATTTTTTAAAACATGGCCGAGTCATGGGCGTGCTATTATTATCTTAATAATGTAAGAATATATATTTTTTCATGGCATGAATATATTTGTATCACCATTACAATATATTAGGCCTATCTATACATTTTTTGCAAATTTTGGCATTTTCGACAATAAAATCCATTTGATTGCAACATGCACCTCAAAGTTTCACAGGAAAACGGAAAGTTTACATCACTTCTCAGCTGCTGTAGCAACTTTTTTAAGGTTGGAACCACTTTTAGTTCCAAGTAAAACTTTGGTATTGTTCTCCTAATAATGCCAAAGTCGAAGCCTTCGATTTTTTCGACAGCAGAGAGACGGGCCCTTTTTTTGACAGGAGATGACAACAATTATTGATCCGGGTTATTTTCTTTCTTTTCATTATCTTCTTTGTGAATGTTTTTACTGCATCCCCGCTTAATCCCTTATACATTGCGACCCTTTCTAGCTTTCGCTTAAGTGGCAATTTAAATGTATTAATTTGTGATTCCTCTTCACACACCCTGTACACATTGGCAATCACTTCACGGGTTTGACTATGAAGGGTTTTACCAGGGTATATTCATTCATTATCACAGCTTTAAACAACGAACACTTTTTAAAAAACACAATTTAACACAATATAATAGTGCCCTTCCTATCACTACGCAACTTGATAAAGCATATTGGACATCGCCGAACAAGCACACCGGCACAATGGACGTGTCACCAGGCGCGTGTCCTCATCCTCTGTATGGGATATAATCTATCAAATTAGCACTAGCCATCGGTTACCCATAGTTACCGTTGATATTGCACAATGTTGCCTTATTTTTAGATTAGAAGTACTTTAATAAAAAAATATTTTATTTTGCATTTAAATATTAAAATAAATAGTACGAAAAGAAAGTTTTAAGAACATTGAAACTATAATAGAATATTAGTTTCTTATATACTTATGACAATTTACTTTAAATGGGTTAATTTAATTTTAGGGTTTACTTGGTAACATGTTATTAAATTAAAATTTCATATATGTGACAACATTGTTAACCCAATGAATCGTCTTACCCGCATTCTTTTGTAGCTACAGATAAAGTGGTCGACCTGTACAATTTAACAACTGACTGCGTTTCCGAACATCAAAACAAATGCGAGCTAAAAATTAGGCTGCCGTTTATTGTGTTGTAAAAATTGTTAATGACATATTCTAGAATGTCCTTGAATCATATCAACGAATTTTCCATCAATTCTATATTCAGTGGCATAAATTCAATGATATTGATTAAAAGTCGATTAGAAGAAAAAGAAATGGTCAATAAGGAAACATTTTTCTAAGTATTTCATGAAATGATTGGAACTAAAATATGAGTCTCGTGAAATTGGATCATCATATCTAACAACAGATGGTCCAAGATATACAGGGTGTTATGGAAATGACTTATTATAAAAACGAGAGCCACCTTATGTCAAATCCAAAAAGCCACTGGGAAGAGATGTCCCATGATCATCAGACTTAAATCCCATACATAAAATCCATAAGGGTTCTCCGTCTAAAAGAATATACCACACACAATATTCAATTCGCTGATTGCTAGTATCCCTTGGTACCGAGCAGCTTGATCATCAAATTTAAAATTTATACATTGTCAATAAGGATTATCTTTTGGAACAAAGCAGCATGATCAATAATTTAGTACATTAAGTCCATAAGGGTTCTCCTCCTGAAACAATAAACCAGACATAATACTCAATTCGCTGATTGCTACCATCTTTTGGAAAAAAGCAGCATGATCATCGAATTTAAAATTCTACTAAGAAACACAAATTCTGGAAAAAATTCTCCTCTCTGTAGAGCGACTAGGGCATGTCTAAAATAAATGCTATAAATATTCATAAATTTTAGGTTAACATAATTTAATGTATACTTCATTTAAGCATTAATATCTCCCACTAGCCAATACCACAACGTGGATGCTATATTGGGCTCAGTGCCTGATGTACCCCTATGGAAATAAATAATTTAATAAAGTTAGTACATTATTAAGTCCATAAGGGTTTTCCACCTCCAAGAATAGACGACCCATAATGTTGAATTCGCTGATTGCTACCATCTTTTGGAACCAAACAACATGATCAACAAATTTAAAGTTAATACATTAAGTTCATAAGGGTTCTCCACCTCCAAGAATAAACCACCCATAATATTCAATCCGCTGATTCCTACCATCTTTTGGAACCAACCAGCATGACCAACAAATTTAAGTTCGCACATTAAGTCCATAAGGGTTCTCCACCTGAAACAATAAAGGAGACGTAATACTCAATTCGCTGGTTGATAACATCTTTTGGAAACCAGCTGCATGATCAACAAATTTAAAGTTCGTACATTAAGTCCATAAGGGTTCTCCACCTGAAACAATAAAGGAGACGTAATACTCAATTCGCTGGTTGATAACATCTTTTGGAAACCAGCTGCATGATCAACAAATTTAAAGTTCGTACATTAAGTCCCTGGGTTCGCCGCCTGAAACAATACTCTAAAAAAAGCATAGGTATCTTAGACTAATTTTATCTTGCTGTTAAAGTTTTAGCTTATGTAAAAGTAATTTCTAGTTAGCAAAACAAATTTTCGTTTTAACTGAATTACGATGAATAAGATGATCTAGTTAACAGAACTAACTCTTATTTTTAACTACTTCTTAGTTAACATAACTACAATATCATGTTGAAACCAATACTTTTTTATTAATTAGCTCCCTATACTAATTTACTTAGTTATTGTTATTGGCCAGATATAGTAGTAATAAGTAGGCACGATGTGAGACCTGACGTCACACCAACTGCCGCCATTTGCTGCTAGGAGATGGCGCTGTGCGCTGTATTTTCTCGACTACCGTTGATAATGGTACCATTCAATCTGAATTGGTATTTTAAAGTGATACTGTGTAGACTAAATACGCCCTTATTGTATAAGGTATCATCGGGTGGTCCGGAAAAATAATAATTTTTCCATACATTGGTATTTAATATTTCTTTGCTCTTTTTTTAACAATAAAATAGGTAACAATTAACAAACACAATTGTTGAAGCAATAATATGATGTTGCTCCAAATAACTAACTATATTAGTTGTCATAAATATTTATTTTTTCGGGTACTAGAAGTACTTGGTTGACTTAAAAAGTGTTATTAGTGACCACATAGACTAGAATAATCGTAGCAATAAAATTTGGTATTCGATACTAAATTTCCTCTTATCGCCAATTTCACTAAATTTTCTTGTTATTGAGACTAAGATCTTGGTATCCTAAACTAGACCATTTTTTAGAGTGAATAAAAGAGAAATAATACTCAATTCCCTTGTTAATATCATGTTTTGGAACAAAGCAGCATGATGAACCAATTTAAAGTTAGTACATTACGTCCTTAAGGGTTCTCCGCCTGAAACAATAAACCAGACATAATATTCAATTCGCTGACTACTACCATCTTTTGGAACCATGCAGATTGATCATCAAATCTAAAGTCTATAAGGGTTCTCTTACACCAAGAATAGCCAGCACGCAATATTCAGTTGATGCTGACTGTTGATGCTCACCACAATGCGCGAGTTCATATATTTTAACCCATCATCCCCGAATGTAACTTTCATGAGTTGGATTCAATTACAATTTCAATACGGGTTGGATTTAATTACTTGCTTTCATTGAAATTTTTCCACACTCTACTGGATTGTGTTTAGAACAAACCTGAAACAGTCATTTAAAATAATATTTAAATTTTAATATTTATTTTTAAATAGGATATTTTATCGAAATAATTTTAATATTGTATCAAGTAGAATGGTGTATACATCATCGACGTTTATCCCATCTGCAATATTAACTGACTAAATTTAGAAGGTTTTGAGCGAGTTCCCGTTTGTAATTGGTCAAAATTATGGGCAATTATTGTCTTGAATGATTAATAGGTTGGAAAAAGCGCGTTATGCTTAGCCCCAAAATCCTTTTTAAGCCGAATTAATTATTATTTTCTACCCTCTAACGGAGCGAAAACCCCAAAATTATGAGTCTTTGATCTGGCCTCCATTGGTAATGCATGATATGACCAGTGGCATCCCGCTATCCGAAAGACCTAGAGGATATTAACCCCTTTTTGTCGTATTTATAAGGCCCTAATAACGTGTCGATTAAATATTAGCCTTGATATGACCGATATTTGGATATTTGCAGGATTCGCTGGACCATATTATAGCGACTTTTGCGATACATATTTTTCAAAGTATAGATTTCCTTTTTTAAATTTAGATTTAAAAAAAGACAAAGAAATTTACTGGCCTCATGTTGGACATGGCAGTCGCTGAGAACTCTACAGGCTGTAACATATTCGGCCTTCACCATTAGGAATTCGTTTCCGTTTTTATTTTCCTGGCTTTGTTCGAAGAGATGTCCAAAAATAAACTTTACTTTCTCATTTATATTTCTTATTTTCCACAAGATGGCATTATCAGTTCTTTCATGCGACGTTTCGTCTTTGGGCCAGCATCATCAACTTTTTTTTAAAATACATTCCTGGATTTTTTTCTTTAAATTATGAAAGAGGACCAAAATCTACTTTCATTGGTATACAATGCATGCTGGTTTTCCGACGTTATGTTCCTTAAATTGACCATCTTCATTAAAATACGTGTTGATCATTCAATATTGCATACCGTCAACAAAGCCAATATCCTCTAAGAAATATCTTTAGCAAAAATCCCAAGTAGCATTTTTAGACACAAATTGGATACAAATTCTTTGCTGATGAACGTTTCGAAACTTTTGCGACACATTTTCGAATCCAGTTACTAGAAACACTTAAAGACGTGCTTGTTTCGAAATATTTTACAAACCATAGTGACGATACATTAACGACACGTGAAGATAAATATTTTTCGAAAAATTTTTAGTTAAAATTTTGGTAAGACACAAGATTGCATTGAATTTCCCATAAGAGAGTTTTTATAGCATCAGTTTCCGTTCATTAGCGATAAATAAGCAACTTCTTGATATTATTTATATTGTAGCTGTTATTATTGATCCATTTTCAACCACAGATTGAAGTAAGTGTTCTATCTGAACAAGTTTGGGGTTATGTTATTGTTTAGCGAGATTTCAATTGTTATTTTTCTGTAAAAAAATCTTACTATACTGTATTTATCAACATAAAGTATGGCTATAGGGTGGTTATACTCTATGTTGATAAATACAGTACAGTAAGATTTTTTTACAGAAAAATAAGTAGTATCAACATAAAGTATGGCTATAGGGTGGGTATACTCTATGTTGATAAATACAGTGCAATAAGCTGTTTTTAACAGAAAAATATCAAATTAAATCTCCCTATACAAACAATAATAACAAAACCTCAAACAAGATGTTGATTAAAAATCTTCAAAAAACACTTACGTAAATCTGTTTCTGAAAATGAATCAATAATAACATCTAATATACAAATAATATCAGGAAATTGCTTATTTATCCTTTATAACAATGTACCGATGCCTTAAAAAAACTCTTATGGGTTTTCAATGTAATTTTAGTTTGGAAAGATTTTTGAAACCACGCCTCTCGTGACGTCAGACTTAGGCTGTCCATACCCTACCTTTGTTTTCTGTACATACAAGCAAACCTTTTTTTCTGTGGCATTCACCATCACCTTAATAAACCTTTTATTTTTCTGTGCATCATGGAAACATTATAGAAGCCAAAGACTAGAAATTGTGTGTTGAGTCCATTTTGGACCAGAATAATTTATTGCTTTCTAGCGGCCATTTTGGGAAATGAAATGTTAAAATGAGTTTTAATGAAATTCCTGTATCTCTTGCAAAGCCAAAAGTTGTTAGATAACTTCCATTTTCCTAACTAAGTCGATTTATAAAAGAAATAAATAAAATTTTGATAATATTTTAATTTTTATTTTTTTGACAAAGTATTTTTTTTCTGTAAATGAAAATAAATCGAGGGGACGTTAAAAATATAAAGTCAAATTACTAAACTGCACGATAAAATTTACTGGGACAGTGATTTTTTGGTTTTTATGTGCAATAACTAGATATATGAAATAAAATATCTTATAGGAAATATATTCATCATGGCGAAATTATTGTTTTATATTGTATTTCTTTTATTTTACAACAGTGAAGGTATCCTAATTGTTTTGCGCATAGTTTATCATAGCCCCGCCCCTTTATACTGTCATTTTTGAATGAACATAAGTAATAGTTTGGAAATATTTTCGAACATTTTCGAAACATTTTCGATAAAAGTTTCGATTGTGCATCGAAGCAGCGAAAGTCACAGCTAGTACCAATCACTCGGAAACACGTGTAAATGTCCCATTTAAAATGTATACGTTTCGAAAATAATTCCATTTTTGTTGCCAACAGTTTCCAATTTGGATCGGAAACAGAGACGGTAGTTACGCTACATGTACCATAATGTATCGAAAAATGCTACTTTGGATACAATTACTTCGAACTAGACGACACCATTCGCTCCAGCGCGACGTGGAATCGTGTTTACCGTCAACGACAATACCCTTAGAAAATACCTACTACTTCGAACCTGTGTACCGCTACGCGACGATATAGAAACATACCGCGACAATATAGCGGTATGCGAATAACGTCTCACCTCTGGTCACTTCATTAGAGCAATTTGCATGCGCCACGGTATCCCAGCGACACTGTTCTGGCACAAAGAGAATACAATCTTGATTTGTGTAAATATTCTCAACAAATACTCTCATTTTACAGTAAGCGGCATTATACTTTAAAGGAAATCTAAAGAAAACACTTCAATAACTTAGGAACATAAAATTCCCAAAATCATTTAATTTACGAATTAACAGGCGTTATAAAATAAAAATGGCCTTTGTCGAGTGTAAGAAACACCGTTAACTTGAGAGATAATAAGGTAGGGGAGTAAATGAGAAAAAAATAATTCGAAGAATATCGTGTTTTGTTCAGGTTTTACATACAGGCGCCAGCAAAAGTTTCGCACTATACCTTTATTTTGTGTAAAACCGGTGCAGATTGGTTTATTTTGATAATTCCCAGAAAGTACAGTAGTGTATTGTGTTGCTTCCTCTTCTCAATATCATTTTCAGGTCCTCCTCAATATCAAATTGTGTCATGTGCTTCCTTGGTCGTCGTAGTGGATTTAAGAGCTACTCCACTCTCGAGCTATCGGCTCTTGTTTATATTCATAGTCCTTGCCTGCCTGCATCCTTGAGCTTGCCGTCATTGATCTACAGAATACAAAACGTCGTGTATGGTACTGCAACTGGCGTTGAGCATTCTTGAGTAGGCCGCCAACTCCTCCTGTATCCAGTTTGATAGGTTACATGGGCAGCCTAGGCAGTCCTAGGAGCGCATGATATTAATAACAGAAGATGATATCTATCAGTTCCAATTTCGCCTGGCGCGCACAGTGACGTCACTAGGGGAGTGATTTTTAAATTGCTTATGGAGATTTACATTGCTGTTAACGTTTTTTCATTCTCTTTTAAAGGGTTTTTACATATTTCATAGTACGTAAAATGTAAGAATAATATGATGGTGTTTAGGAATCTTAATTTAATTAAAATATTATACAGATTACAGCTAAAATATGACTGAAATAAGAAAAATTTCTGGTAAACCGTTGAAAATATATGGGAATTAGTCGAGCTGCTCGCCGCCAGTCTGTGACGCAAATCAGAGAGTTATTAGACACGCAATCTTACGTGGTATCATACCTATGTGTATGGTACCATGCCAGCAGTGCATCAAAAGTGCAATAGTATGGACCATGATTTTCAAAAGATTATCCATTTTTTTCGAAATGAAAGGAATATTTTTTAATGAGAATTCTTTGAATATAATATTTTGAAATAAATGTTTTTTCCTAATTTTTAATACTAGCGGCTTCTGGGGTGGAGTCACGGTGCCCTACGTGAATTCTTCAGCTCTTAAATAGTTATTATATTAACGTAGCTTCAAATAAATATTTTCTAATACATTTTCAAAACTAAATCGTAGGTTTCCATTAAAAAATTGAACGTGCACCGACGCAATAAAGCCAATAGGAGATGTAACCAGTCTAAACCATTTCGTTGCCGACTTAGCTGATATTTCCCCATCGAAGTCGTTGACAATAAGGTTAGGATTTCCTGTTGTTTTGCTCGAAATTCCGAGACTTGCGACCAGTGCAAAAATATTAATAGAGTGGAATATTTATTATAAAATACTTTTTCTAAACAACAAAAAAATAAATTTACAAATTAAAGAAATGACGATGGAAAAAGATCAACGAAAATAGAATAAGATATTTGAAAAACAATTGAATTCGTAGCTCCAATAAGAACAATATATATACTGATTCGTTTTTTTTTTTAATCTATATTGTTTATGGAAGAATACTCATGGGTCAATAAATAGAACTGATGCCGATTTTTGGAGGAAAAGTATTGGAAAGTTAATATAATTGTGCATATGTGTGGTTAGATGAAACATACACAAAAGCCATTTAAATACTGCATACAGGATGTTCGGATAATGCATAAGGATACCTGGAGAGATGGATACTACAAGGAAACAACTGATCGCTTTACGAAGTACTGCGAATAGCAAGACTTCAACATTGTTGCCATTCAGCAAACAAACATGTAATTCTATCTCCCATCCATTTCTGATTTTCAATAACATTTCACACTGCATCACTTTCCAAGAGTTTTATGAATGGATCATGAGATCTGTAGTTCACAATATATTTGCTTACTACGTTTATTTTATCAGGCTCTTCAAGTATTCTGATGGATTATCCGATCACTCTGTATTTTGCCAATATCTATTTAAACGACCGTGATCCGCTACTGATTTTTAAATTATGTACAACAACACAAGTAATAATGGATTTATTGGAAAACCAATACAGCTCATAAATAATTAATATTGTCTAAATTACTATGTTTTAATTTAATCCATTACTGTATTATCATTTGTCATTAGCTTTATTAGTCTCATTCGTTTTATCAAAATAATCATTAACAACATTATACAGATCATTCAACAGGTGGTTGACAAACATCGTGTTAAAGAAAAAAGGAATAAGTTATGGGGCTTAGATCTATTATTAAGATTCTACCAGCAACATTAAGCGCGGGAATTCTCTTCTCTCTCTATCAGTTCAAAGTAGGATAGAAGATGGTTCCGGATTCCGGTACTTTGAAATACGATGGCATGCATTTGAGGTACAATTAATATGGTACCTAATAGAAAAAGTAAATACATTTCAATTATGTTGTTTGATGAACTAGTTTTGGCAAAGGGATGTTATATTTTATAAAAAGGAGGAAAAAGTGTGTATTTACTTACTGCTGGCGTACAAAACCTACTACCCGGACATTAAGTGAAACAGAAAACTTATGGAACAAAAATTTGAATAGAACCCGAAGGGACATATTTTTAAACTATCGTGAAATATACACGATGCTCAAGAATTAATTAAGATTCAAGACAAGCATTTATTTTATGGTATTTATAAATTCTAAGGAATAAGCCATGTCAAGTTTGCATTGCTCAATATGCCTAAGTTTATTGTTTCTGATATATTGATATTTAAGAAAGTTACATTTTTTCCCTTAAGATAAGCGACGTATAAATGTATTGGTTAACTTATATAACCATATAATGGTGTAATAATATATTATTTACAACAATGCATGTAATAATGACATTTTATCTATCTTTGAAAGGTGGAAAGTTGACGTTTTTTTAATTTTACTTTCCACCCGGGTGGATTCATGAATTTAAAACAAGTTTGAATTGGAACAACTGGTAAAAAGAATTTGAAAGTTTAGGGATGCGGGCAGGGAACTCTAGTTTTAAATTTTTAAATTAGATAAAACTGACGAAATACGGTCGTATTAAAATGTAGCGGTTTATGACCAACTTGACACCGTAATATATATCTTAAGAAGTAATTAAAAAAAAAATAAAACTACGGTTCCCCGCGGTGATATTTTAGGTTCCTAATTCTTCATGTCTGGGATCTCAATTTGTTATGATAATGTTATTTTCGGATAAAAATCAGTTTTAACAGCTTGACGGTTGAGCTCTTAAGGATAAAAGTCAGTAGTGATACATTTCAACTGAAACATTGGCTCCTGGTTTCAAGAGTTTCTAGGGGATTAATAAATAAATTACAAAAGTTAAATATTAAATTTTTTTTATGATCAATCACAAGCACTATACGAAAAATCCTTTAAGGCCTCTGGGAGTGGTGCGTGTGCTAATAAAGCGATTCACGTTGGTTTTGAATCGTTTGAGGTTATATTCGTTGGGAAAAACGACATCGGGAAGGTCGTTCCATAAGGATGAATTCCTCCAGATGAAGGAATTCTTAAACAGTGAAGTTTGAGGAATACTAGGCTTAATCACATATGGATGGGCGGCAGTGGTTCGTCGTGTATTTCTGCTATTTGCCGCTCTGGGCGGAATCAAGAGAGCAAGGTCAGCCGAGCACTTTCCATGAAAATATCTGTAAAAGAGAGTCAAATCCCCAGTCGAGTCTCTTCGTCAGCTCGTGGTCTCCGATCAGACGATTGGCCCTCCTTTCGATGGAATCCAGTAGCCGAAGAGTATGTTTGGGTGCAGAGCTCCATACATGAGAGCAGTACTCCAGACATGAGAGCAGTACTCTAGTGATAGTGGAATCTGGGCTTTGTATAGTATCAAAAGTTGTTAAGGTGTGTACAACTTTCTGGTTCGGAAGAGTACACCAAGTTTCTGAGAAGCTATCCTGGCGAGTGCCACAACGTGGTTATGCCAAGACACATTTCCTTCCAGATTGACGCCCAGCAAATTAATAGATGAAGCCAGTGGGATTTCATGTCCTGCCATGACTATATCCGGTTCTATAACGTTAACTTTTTTAGAGAAAAAATCTTGAAAAGAATATTTTATAGTCAAAAAACACAGCAGGCTTCTCAAAACTTATCAAACGATGCAAAACTGTCTTAATATTACGGTATGACACAAAAATGGAAAAAACCTTTTGAAAAGTGTACATAGTTAATTTAATTGGGATAATAAGGAATAAAATTCCGCTTGATAACAAGCGAAAAGATAAATCCCAAAGATCATTTAATTTACCCTCCGAGAAGTATCCGACAAGCAGATGTTCTTGGTGGAGTGTAAAAAGTAGCGTTCATTTTTGAGACAATGAGATTGGGGAACTGAATGAAAACAAACAATTTTAAAATTTCGACTGTTAAGCCTAATTGGATCTCGTCAACTTGACGGAGTTTATTAGGACACTAAACTTAGCGATAATTTTTTCCGATGTTATGATAAATGATCGTGAATTTTTCAGGTATAGAAGAAGATTGTGAATTGGAATTCTATAAACTAAGCTACTTCATCGTATTTAAAATTGTCACATTATGGTAAATGTTTCGTAACTATCGTTTCTGTTTCCGATCAAAATTGGAAACTGTTGGCAACAAAAATGGAAATATTTTCGAAACGTATACATTTTAAATGGCACATTTGCACGTGTTTCCAATGGTACTAACTGTGACTTTCGCTGTTTCGATGCACAATGGAAACTTTTATCGAAAATGTTTTGGAATTGTTCGAAAATATTTCGAAACTGTTACTTTATCTGTTTAAATGACAGTATAGAGTAGTGTTGGGAAAAACCGATGATTTAAATAATCGAGTACTTGATACTCGAGCGATTTTAATAATCGAGTGAATCGCTCGAGTCAATCGCTCGAGTGAATCGCTTGAAATTCCAATTCACCAAGCGATGAGGTCACCGACTGCTCGACCGGCAGCCTAGTCCTTTACATGTGATCAGGTAGGGTATTTAGCAGGCACGTAACTACGGGTGGGCACAGGTTTAGCTAGAAAATTGTAGTAGCCACCAAAAAAATTCCAGAAATTTATTTATCGATATCGATATCAAACAAAAAACTGCAAAAATCACCCAAATATGTATTTATTATTCGGGTTTATTCTTGTCCTTTTTTTAAACAAAAAGTATTACCAATAGTTATTTTTCTTCACATCTTTCTCAATCTACGAGCATAAAATAAGTAGATATTTAAAATGGCTTGTCAAATTCTTCCACTTTAAATTATCAGGTGCCCACTGTGTGCCCTTCAAAAATGTAGGCTTAGTTACGCGACTGGCAAAATAAGAAAATAGGTGATTATTTCTTTAAATTCATGTTTATAGTTACCTAAAAGTGCCTGTTTAAATTTAAGAATGTTTACTTACTTGTTGCTACCTAGGTTTTGTTAATTATTTTGCTCGTTTTCTTATTTACCATTAACATTTTCTATAATGTATGTTATTTTTAAGAATTCTTCTTGAGTTTAATAATAAAAAGTTCGTGTTTAGATTTAAAAATGTTTACTAAAGATTACCAACGAATTCTTCTTTATATTTTGTTAACCATTTTGTTCGTTTTGTTATTTTTATTTACAATTTCTATTATTATGTTATTTTTTAGAAGTTTTCTCGAGTTTATAGTAAATAAAAATTTTAAAATTATATCCTTTAATTTTTTAATATTTATAATCGGAGACCTAAACTACGCCGCTGGCTAGCCAGTTAAACAATACTTTACAAAACCTATGTCGCGATGACTCCGCTAAGGGATTTGGCATACTTTTTTATATGCACCTTCTCGTTTATGTGCCTTTAAGAAAGACCTATGACGGTCAGCGTCAAACTCGAACGTCGCCAATCGAATGGCGTGGCGCGTAGACCGAAGGTTGTCTATCAAGTGACAGAGTGTGACTAGAGTATTTTGTATCGAGCGAAAAACTGTTCGAATATGCGAGCGGGTTTTTAACTCGATCACACTACAGCGGTACATTTCCGCCGGCGTCAAGCGAAGCTCGGGTATCGAGTGAAAGATAAAAAGTGACGAGCGACGGTTTTCGCCTGAATAGATAACTCTAGCGGTTTTTTTAATAATCGAGCGATGTCGGTTATTTCAATAATCGAGTGTGATCAAGCGGTTTTTCGCTCGAGCGATCACAACACTAGTATAAAGGGGCGGGGCTATGTTAAAGCATGCCCAACAAAATTGTTTCCAAGTGTGACTGATATTGTATGGGAACATGTCAAAATAAGGAAACAAATAATTAGGATACCTTCATTGTTGTAAAATAAAAACAATAATTTCTCCATGATGAATTCGTTATAAGTATATTTTATTTCACCTAGTTATTGCACATGAGAACCAAAAAATCATTGTCGTAGTAAATTTTATCATGCAGTTTAGTAATTTGGCTTTATATTTTTAACGTGCCCTCGATTTATTTGCATTTACAGAAAAAAATATACTTTGCCAAAAAAATAAAAATTAAAATATTTTAAAATTTTTTATTTATTTCTCTTTTAAATCGACTTATCTAGAAAAAATGGAACTTTTTGCTTTTCAATAGATGCAGAAATTTCATTAAAACCCATTTTGACAAAATAAAAATTCATTTCACAAAATGGCCGCTAGAAAGCAATAAATTATTCTGGTCCAAAATGGACTCAACACACAATTTCTAGTATTTGGCTTCTATAATGTTTCCATGATGCACAGAAAAATAAAAGGTTTATTAAGGTGATGGTGAATGCCACAGAAAAAAAGGTTTGCTTGTATGCACAGAAAAAAAAGGTTGGGTATGGACAGTCTAAGTCTATAATGTCTCGTACATCATGTAGCTATAATTTATAGAAAATTTGTCGAAACACAAACACTGTTTGAATAATGTAAAGACCGAGTGCGAAACAAAAGCAGCTAAAGTAAATTTTACCTTCATGTTTGTTCGGGCGCTAAACATTTCTTCGGTGTACATACATAACCTAAAACCAAAATTCATATATTTCTTTAACTGTTTCTGTTCTGAACCGAAAGTAAAGAAAAAAAATTCCATTTATCATTTATTTGACGAAATAATGGAGGATTAAAATTTACATAAAAGGCAATTATTTATTTAGGTGTTTTTTCTTATTTTAATTCGATGACGTTTCCATTAACTCCTCTGCGATAGAGAATTCCCATCGTATGTTTATAAAATAATACCGTGGTGTGAGCGAATTCACAGAAAACTTCAATGTTATTTGGTAGCTGTTATTAGGAAACTAATGATGTGTTTGTTATAAATCTCTGTCCTCTTTTATTTAATTATACAGGGTGATAACTTTAAGTTCCTACAATACAGAATTAGAAAACCGGCTTGAAATGTACTATTCAAACTTAGCACGCCTAGGTTAGGGTATTTATTTATTTTAATAAATCAATTCTCCATCAGAAACTATTTTCTTGTTACTTACGTAGGTTTTGACGATTGAATGTCTTAAAACTTGTCCCCCAGCCTCCCTATTTCCAGACATTTTTCGGATCTTGCATTGAACACTTTAAATTTCTCACCGTGTATGTAAGTTATAGATTTAATGGGATTTAATATGACAATGATGTTATACAGGGTGTTACGGAAATGACTGGTTGACTCCTTGGGTGTCCTAGAGATTTTTTTCTTAAATCTATCACTTGATAAATCATCGATCTCAGAACCTATCGTCCTCTGATTGTGAGGCTAGGACTTACAACACTATACAACATTATGCGTGAGCACCCTGTACATTTACAATCATTATATTCGCTTGAAACCCAAAAGCACTAGTACATTCTGGCGTATTTGCTTGTTCGAGAGCCCTTAAAAGCAACTCTTGGCCCATTACGGCCGCCTGTATTTACTATAAATACACTTGACGTGACATTTTGCCACAACATGTACCGTAAAATAGGATGAATTGCAACACTCTTTGACATATTTAGGTGCCATATAAAATTACAAATTTTAAAATATTATTTATACTATATATCGACACAATTCTGCTTAAATACACTATAAGATTAAAAAACCTTCTTAAATAATTATTATCGAACATGTTTTCACGTATTTGTATAAGATTCTTTCCTAGTATTTTTTATTCTTGTATTTTCTTAGAAAAAAAAGTTTAATTAACGTGTCTATTTTTTCATAATTTTGACTTAAATAATTTTTAGTATCATATTTAAAAAAAAATGTTTTTCTTTCTACACCATGGTTTTTTAACGTCTTGATGCCAAGGCCGTGGGCGTTCCAACTAGGTAAGATTTCACCTCTACACCATCTGGATGCATGTTAATATTGTTGTTTTTTGATTATTTTAGCTTGAACTGCTGATGATGAAGGTATTTGCCTTCGAAACATGTACCATAAAGATATTTTGAGCTTTTATTAAGAGAGTTTTACTTCTCTTTCTAATTCCATAACTTAGCTTGTCGTTTGGATCTGTGGCTACGCGGTATCCGTAAGGGGGAAAGAAGCCAACAGATCATAGGGACAATCCATGAGCGTGCTACTATTATTTTAAAATTAACTATAAAACACTAAAATCTATAAAACAATGTTGTTTATAAACTAAAAGTCTAAACAAGCAGAATTTTTTATAAATAATGGGGTTTGGTCGTAAAATCAATAATCAAAATTTTTCCCCTTGACGATAGGTCTTAATAAATTTATGGTTTCTTCTTAATTAGGTATTTAATTTGATAATCGTAATCGTAACTGTTATTATTTTTGCAAGCAGTACAATTTTATTATATATATTAATTAAATTTACATATCTGTTTTAAACTCTAGATATAACTATTCGATAATGCATCTTATTATTATATAAACGAGGCCTTTTCTTGTCGGGAGACGATAACAACTTTTTAGGATTATTTGCTTTGCTTCATCTTCCATGTGAATTTTTTTAATCAAGCTGTAAGCTCAATCATCCTGTATACATCGACCCTGTCCAAATTTCGTTTTAACGGAAAATTAAATGTATTATTTCTGGCTTCCTCATCACGAGCATTATAAAAATTAGCAATAATTTCCCGAGATTGGACATACAAAGTTTTTCCACGAATATATGCCATTGCAATACAAAGAAAAACGAAAAGAATTTTTTTTTACTATTTGCGCTATTAATTATATAATACACGTGACCTCCACCGCTGCTGCCGCTGGTCAAAAATCATAGCGCTTCTGGCGCATAGCAGTGCCATGTGTCTGGCGTAATCAATCGCATATTATATTTTTGTCTCTGTTTAATGCTGGGAAATAAAATAGAGGCGGAAGTGATCCTATTAATCGACTAAATGTTTGGAGTAAATGCATATTCACATGTTGTCAGATTTGCTAGTAGATAGATAATTCAATTAATATTTTAATTTCGTCCGGTAATTAAAATTAGTGAGGTGTGAACATATTAATTAAAAAGAAAAAATAGAATATATCATACGGACTAAAAGTCAGTTTTTTACTCCCAAGTATTGCGCATTTGCGAGGCGAAGCGTAGTCCGAAACAATGACATCTATTAATTAATATTGTTTCCAATTGTTCCTAGGGAAATTATCTTTTGTATTAGGCGGAATTCACACCAAATAATTGGCAACAAGCAATAAGCGGCGCTCTACAAGCAATAGGCAATATCGCATCGTGTGTGTATTCACATTGACGCAACAAAATATTTCGCTACTATAATAACATAAGGTCGTATGTTCAAATAAGTAGTTTTGAGATAAAGGGACTTATAATATTGGAAAATTTCGAAGTATGATATGTTTTTGTTATATGTGCAATATAACTTATTTTGATTTTCGATTTGAAGTTGTGTGGATCAGATTTGGATGAAGAATTAGAATCACCGGGAACCGCGATGTCCATTTTTAAAGGCGCTATCGGTACCGGTAGTTCCTGGCAATGAGGAACTGGACTTAGCACAGAAGGCAAATTTGGATACTCTATTTTGTCTATATGCTTTTTTGAAATCCCTTCTGTTTTAGTTATGCTAAAGTAGCAATCACTTGCATGATCAGTAGGTTCTCTCTACACCATAGGAACAGCAAACGGCATAGAGTTTTTCTTGAGATACATCCACTGCACTAAATGTACGTGACAACTCACACAACAAACATGAGGAGCCCAACTTTTATCTTGATCCCCAATTTGGCACTTAAAATATAAAAAATTGGCTTATTTTACTTCATCAGATATAGATCTAGCTTGGGACTTTATAATAAATCGTCCACATATATAACAAAACTTATCGACTGGATTTTTGCAACATCGACGACTCGAACTTTCCATTTTATATCAAAATCGACTTTAAACACTTGACTGTACTGTAAACGAGACAGAAACCTATTAAACTGCAGAAAATAATAAAACTCTTAAAGGTTCCTACAATATTGTGAAAATAACCCCTCTGCGGTCTTGTTGTACTTTCCGGTCCTAAGTCAGATAAAAATGATTTCAAAGATCGCATTATATATAAAAGAGAAGCAGGTACTTGAAAATGAGACGTGGTAGGCCATTTCTGGGAAAAAGTGTTTTAATAATTTCCTCAATGAAACGTAAAATAAGCATTCTCATCGATATTTCAAAAATTATGTCGACTTGTGTTATCAAGAGTTGTATTTTTTACTTCTCAAAAAAAGTTATTTGATGAAAATATTTGGAAAAATAATGCACATACGACGTTTATAAACAAAAGTGAACTTGGCTTGTTTTTCACGACTTTGTGCAAAACATGTACTTTTTATAAAAGGCGTGTTTTCATTACAAAAAATCATAGAAATTGGATGTTAAAATGAGATGAATTAATTTTTATTTAGGTATTTAAGTTTAAGGAATTCAAATATTTACTGTAAATACCATTTCCTCCCTAGGATGAAAAATTGCCCTTTTTCTCCCTACGCGAGGAAAGTATAAATACCTTTTTGTACATGATGTTGGACATAGTATATTAGATACCGATGTGGAAAGTGTTTCATTTTCGTCGAGTCAAAAGATATATTATCGAGGCGAGTAACGCCGAGAGAAATCATTTCTCGAGACAGGAATGAAACTTTTCAGCGAGGTTTGTATACGATTTTATTTACAACCATCCCTTTACATGGAAATGATGTTTCTTGTGACAAATATAACTAGGTGAGAAATTAAGTTAAACCCCTGTATAACCAAGAGCTTCGCCACCACCCACAAATAAAAAAAAAGGTTTTCAAGTCACTTTGGTTATTCAATGAATGTCGACATTTATCTGGATGGAAAGTAACATTTACCTAGGTCGAAAGTAATTACTTTCCATCCGGGAAAGTGATCATTTTCCACACGGGTAAATATTGCTTTCCACCTAGATAACTGTCAAAATTAAAAATATGTTTCTTTCAAACTTTTAAAAAGTCTGAAATGTCAACATTACATGCATGGTTGTAAATAAACATACGAGCGATCCTTAGAGTGTATACATAAAATTTTTAATGTAAAAATGGAAGTTTATTTTAGCTTTGATTTCAATAATTCCTTTCCAGGGCCTGGATTAAATCTATAATAATAACTAACAAGGTCGTTAGTGGATACATACGACTTTGTCAATAATTTATTCAAATTATACAGGCGTAAGTGTAACTTGCACATGCAATTTTATACTTGAAAGTATTAGCAACTTTGATAATTTAAATGGAACACCCGAAATTGAGTTGGTGTAATTGGTACAAAAGCAGAGATGCACATGCAATTTTATACTTGAAAGTATTAGCAACTTTGATAATTTAAATGGAACACCCGAAATTGAGTTGGTGTAATTGGTACAAAAGCAGAGATGCACATGCAATTTTATACTTGAAAGTATTAGCAACTTTGATAATTTAAATGGAACACCCGAAATTGAGTTGGTGTAATTGGTACAAAAGCAGAGATCAGTGATTGGGTAAACATCAACATTAGTGCAATTAGAATATTAGAAAAAAAATAAGGAACTCTAGTGAGTAAGTCCATAGGTATAAGTTTCGTAGCTGTAGTGAATTAGGTTTGAAAAATATTGTTCATTGATCTAAGTTATGATCAGATTGTATAATTTCAGTAAATGCCAATATAGGTGTTTTATAAATAAAAGAAAAGAAAAACTTATACATCTTTCAAATATTTGCAATTCTTAGATATTTCCGTTAAAAATCATTTAGAACCTTCTGTTGTATTGTAAAAGAGAAAAATTTTACATACGATGATGTTATATCTCAAAGCATTAAAAATTTTACCTACGACCTTATGTAATTATGGTAACGATGGAGTAGACATCCACATTTAGTAGACATACAGTCTAGCAAAAAGAAAATATAAACAGTATATTGCCAATATGAACGTTCCAAAATACAAAAAGTGTCCCCGCGATGAGAGATGGTGCGGCCCTATTGAATTTGCGCAGTAGGGTGGAAATTTTATCGATCGCATCAGAGCCGGCCCGATATTATTTGTTTGTTGTTATTCGTCGCCATCTTTGGTTCTGGATGCTTTTTCAAATTACAGAATAAAAAGTGGTTCATTCAAATTGTTGTCGGTATATTAGTGCTTATAACTTTCATTACCTAACAACAGTTTTTAATTTGTGGCGACTCGATTCGCTGTTTGGTAGGTTAGTGACTTGTTTTGTTTAAGATGACACAAATGCATGGTGCTTTTTTGCAAAAGTCAGAAAGCGTAAACATTGGAACGCTGTCTTAAATCGAACTAATCGAAAGTTTGATGTAATATTTTTCCTAACGAACCAGTGAAACTTATATTAAAAAAGTTGAAATCCGGTGCTGTCGAATGTTTACTTTCACAAGGACTGCGCCAACTCACAACGCCCCCTTCGATGTCCATAGCGGGGACATAATTGAAGATGGTATTAACAATATACTGTTTATATATATGTGGTTCTTGGTAGGTCATTTCGTATCAACGCAATCCAAATATTACTTGCGACACAGATCGCAATTTTCAAGAGATATTTTTTAAGGCGATATCAATATTGTTCCAGTGAGAACAAAGTAACCAAAACAATGCGTTCATATAAGTAGAGCGATATAAACTAGTCAGATCGCGCATCGCGTGTCGCTTGTTGCATGTTACTAATTGCTTTTGTATGAATTCCGCCTTAGAAGATTAGTATACTCGGCATTAATGTTACGTTACCTTGTTAAATAGAGTACTAATATATCGTCATGTTATAAAAGAAAAAGTGAGATGCGGAGAGTTTTTTCCCAGTTCCTTAAATCGACGATATTACTAAATAATATTATTAATAGACTTTTTTAAGGGCCAAGAATAAAAAGGAAACATTTATGAAAAGAAACCAATAATACGTTACAAATTTCTTCTATCCATTTCAACGAGCTGTCAGGGCCGCCTGTCATTGATTTATTATCGGAAGGCCAATCGGCCCGGGCTTATGATTAACGCGATCCGGAGGGGAGGTCAAGGGTCATCTAATAGGATTTTGATTTGTCAATAATTGTTTTGTAATATCGCATTTACAAGGAAGCATCAATTGTCGCAATATGGATAGCTCCGGCTAACTTTCCCGCAACATAATATGGTCGAGTAGTGTTGACAATTAGGCAAAATACGCGAGCTTATAAAACAACAAATGTCCAAGAAATTGTCCACAAGCGTAATCTTGAGCTACATTACCTTGCGGATTTGGTTGATGATGGATGATATATTATTAACCTAAAATGAACTCGGCCGTATTTAAAATTTCGTCTATTTAACTGGATGAACCCCAAAAGATATGTAATGAATCTTTACGTTTTACATCAGAACGAGCTTCTTTAAAGATACCACTGACTAATGCCGCGTTTTCAGAGCTACGTACTGTCGCCCGCGACACCAACCTAACCAATCAGAACCATTTACGTCATTACCCCTTATCCCCACCATCGAACGGTGCCGAAGTAGTGGTGAAATTTCACCAGACCTGGTGATTTTTTGTGATTTATAAAATATACCTCCCAGAAACAGAACTTTTTCAAAAGGTTTTCCATGGACCACCAAATTATTCATAAAATCACAAAAAAATCAACAGATCTCGTGACATGTCATGAGATACCTGGCAACACTGCGCTGTAGTATTTTTTTAAAATTTTGTTTTGAAATTTAACCCTCAGTTTTCGGAAATAAGTATTCGTTGTTTCCGAACAAAGGTAAATTATTTTGTCCTAAAAAATTGTGAATAGTATATACTTTTTGCACCTAAATCCCACAAAATATTTAAACACTTTTTAACTACATTGGTATTTTTAATTACATTGGTTCATTTTTTACTAACCAGAATAATAATACATATTTTGAGGAGTAGAATACGAAAATAAAAATAAAATTTGACGCTGTCATCCAAAAAAAATCTTTTAAAAACCAAACCTATAACCTCTGAGAGGGGAAAATTTTAATCCAACATCCGCATTCCACATACTCACACCCTAAAAAAACTTAAATATTGGCCTGCTGCAACAAGAGATTTTTAAATTTTAGGTTAAACGGAAACCATAATGGACGTGGACACAAATTCAAATTATATTCCTCTGGAAATTCTTCACCGCTCTTAAGCTGAATTTAGAATAAAGTTATCTGTAGAAGAAAGGTAATAATACTGGTAAAACTTCATTTTGAATTAAAATTGTAAACTCTTTTTAAAGTCACACGGTATTTTGTTAGTCCTACTGTTTGCATTTTCGTAATGTTATCTAAAAATTAGTTTTGTAGCTCTATAGATCCCTAAAAATTATAATATAAATATTTTTAAATTATTATAGATACAGATTACAAAGGGCAAGTATGCTCTGCACGAAGACGGCTTTGTATCTGCTTGGTATGAAGATATAGAAGAGACACAAGCTAGTGAGGATAGTAGCCAAGCTATCGAACTATCGAAAGCCTGCTTATTACAATTAGTACCATGAGACCTAGGGTGTGGAATATGAATGATGAGGAGACACTGTCAGAAGGACCAGTTCCTTATTGGAGGAAATTATATTAGAATGAAATGGTTCTCCTACCTACCTACTTAACAGCGGTTAATATAAACTACCTAATAAGATGTGTAAATGTATTTGTTTTTCTAGTGCATGGTAGTCTCAAATACAGTAGAGTCTCGATATAGTGCATGCCGTGTGCTGCTCTACTATTTCAAGTTTATGATAAAATAAATACAGGAATAAAACTGGGATGTTTTTATTACATTTATATTTTGAGCTCTAAAATGCAATTAGTTAATTTATTCTGTTTTTGTGGCTTCTTGTAACATTTTTTAACGAAATTAGCTCTTTAGTCTTGAAGAATAATCATATATTAAAATACACTGTCAGACATTATTCAAAGATTTCATTGCTTCGCCGCTTTCATTTTCTTCATTATCAAAGTCTCAGTCAGTATGATATATTATTCAAAACGAAATTGATACGAAACAAATAGTTTTCATTAAAAAAACAAAGACAAATTATTGTTAAGGTTAGGTTTCATCCGAATGACAAGTGACAGACGTCACCTCCTACAAAGTTGGTGGAGGACTGTCGCTGCGACACCTGAGAACGCGGCTTAAGGGAACAACATGAATATAATTTAGATTTAAGTAATTCAGAGTAATTCTTCCAGGTAAGATTTTCATCAATTTGCACTCCTAGAAATTTACTAGTATTAACAAGGGATAGGCAATATCGCATCGCTAATTCATTATGATTCTGATTATTATGAAAATGGATATAATTAGATTTTACTGGTATTAAGAGCTGCGTTTAATCACAGGTTGCCAAGCAGGCACTATTTTATGCGAATGTTTAGATAAATATACTTAAGTTTTTTCTAATCTAAAACTGGATTCGTAAAGTTAAAGGGTTGGAAAACGCTATGAAAAAATTGCGTTAAAAAATATGATGCTCTAAGAATAAGAATAATAATAATTTCAAATATGAATAATTTTCAAAATTTTGTCACAGACCTTCCTGAAACTTGTTGATACCCCAATCGATATGTCAGACAATCTAAATATCAATGAATTAACGAAAAAACGTTATTATTAACAGCTAAAACTTCACGAAAAGAAATATTGATCAGCTGATGACTCTCGACTCTTTCTGACCTGTAAAAAAGCGCATATTTTTTAATTAAATTGATTCAAATTTCTATTATATTTTTTTTCAAAACATCATCATCCACAGAATAATAGAAGAGAATAAGTAAGACGAATCGTCGACATCCTTGTTGATGTACAGGGTGCCCCATTTTCGACATTTTTCTAGGGTATCTCCGTAATTGTTAGTGATATCAAAAAAGTAATGTAGGTATCATGTGCTCTTTTTAGGTCAAACTTAAAATGGTAAAATTAAAATTTGAAAATTTTCGCTCGCTTAAGAGATAAGGGGGAAAATCAAAAATTGACTATTTCAAAATTACCCTATATTTCCTTAGTTAAAAGAGAGACAGAAAAATGTTATATACAGAAGTTTCTTTATATTGATTGTTGAATAATCTGCCGTTTTCAGAATAAGTATACGGGGTGAGGTTACGGACCTAACTTAATTTTTTATTAAATGGAAGACCCTGTATATTTTAATCAAAAAATATACTATTTTAAATTCTCCATTCAAATATATAACACAACATGGACGATACTGATTTCCTAGGCGATTTATTTAAAGTGTATTACTTTGAAACGAAATAAAAGATTCAGATTAAGATAAAAAATAACGGAAATCGTCGCAAATGTTGGGAATATGTCCTTAAATGGTTACCGTCTTTCCGGATAGCGAGCAAAATATACATTTTGCGCCATTTCTTCGTTTTTTTCACTTTCAATATAAACTGATATCACATCAAAACTTTCAAAATGTTGATAGGCCATTTTCGCAAATGAATATGTAAAAATGTAATTGACGTTAAATGTTAATATTGAACATAGTTGTTTCTAGGATATTAGCTTTTATTCCATGGTCTACTGTCATTTAAAATAATAAAGTTTAATAAATCGCCTGGTGTGTTATATATTTGAAAGGAAAATTCAAAATAGTATCTTTTTTTTTTGTTTTTTTTTATGGTCAATCACTATAGGAAAAATCCTTTAGGGCACTCTGGGAGTGGTGCGTGCGTGTGCGCAAAAAGCGATTCACGTTGGTTTTGAATCGTTGGAGGTTATATTCGTTGGGAAAAACGACCTCGGGAAGGTCGTTCTGCAAGGATGAAGTCCTCCAGATGAAAGAATTCTTAAATAATGAAGTTCGAGGAGTACTAAGCTTAACAACATATGGATGGGCGGCAGTGGTTCGTCATGTATTTCTGCTATTCGTCGCTCGGGGCGGAATTAAGAAGGCAAGGTCAGCCGAGCATCTTCCATGAAAATATCTGTAAAAGAAAGTCAAATCCCCAACCTGTCTTCGATGTTCTAGGCTGTCGAGGTTCTTCGTCAGCTCGTGGTCTCCGATCAGATGAATAGCCCTCCTTTCGATGGAATCCAGTAGCCGAAGAGTATGTTTGGGTGCAGAGGTCCAGACATGAGAGCAGTACTCTAGTGATGGTCGAATCTGGGCTTTATATAGTGTCAAAAGTTGTTGAGGTGTGTACAACTTTCTGGTTCGGAAGAGTACCCCAAGCTTCTGAGAAGCTATCTTGGCGATTGCCACAACGTGGTTATGCCAAGACATATTTCCTCCCAGATTGACGCCCAGCAAATTAATAGCCAGTGGGATTGCGTATGCGGCCATGACTATTTCCGGTTCGGTAATCAGTTTTTAGATTAAAATACACAGGGTATTCCATTTAAAAAAATTAGGTAAGGTCCGATAACTTTTTTACCTGACCCCGTATTCTTATTCTGAAAACGGTATATCATTCAGGAATCAATATAAAGAAACTTATCTATAAAACATTTTTCTGTATCTCTTTTAACTAAGATATAGGGTAATTTTGAAATTGTCATTTTTTTGATTTTCCCCCGTATCTCTTAAGCGAGCGAAAATTTTCAAATTTTGACTTTACCATTTTAAGTTTGGGTTTGCTCGGGTTTGTTCGGGTCGAACAAACCCAAAAAGAGCACATGACACCTACATTACTTTTTTGATAGCACTTACAATTACAGAGATACCCTATAAAATGTCGAAAATGGGACATCCTGTACATTCCTCGTCCAGATCATCATCTGCATCATTAATATATTGGGTTTGTCAGTAAGGTGTCTGGCTTCGATAGCCCCTAAACTATTAAAGATAGCAAAAAGTCATAGTCAAAAGGTAAACGGTTTACTAAGATGCATAACCCAAGAATATTTGTGACAACTTGCATGGTGGCCCCAAAAAGTGGCACTGAATAAAAATTATTTTTTTTAATTGAGACACCTTGTATATTTTTCCAGAATTTGATTTAGAAGAATGAGAGCTTTACTGCCGTATTTAATTTTTTGAACTGAAATGCAGCGTTTTCAAGTAATTAATGTTTCTGAAATTTTAGTAATTTTTCAGGGTACGATTTAAAAATCATAGTAACCTTTTGATATGACCTGAACAAATACGATTTACATTGTGGCTACCCTTAGGTGCTACTATTTTGAAATCTCTTATACAGCTTGTCCAAGATAAGGAGGGCCAGTACAGGGATCTTGGAAACAGTGAGAGATACGAAGTCGGTTAAGTCGAGGTAAAGTTGAGCATTTACGTGCCTAATAATATGCCGTTTAGAAAGTTTTAAAATTCCTGGCAGTTCCGGAGATATTCGGAAAAACACGATTTCTAAAAAAAAATTTTCCTGGGTTTTTTTGAGATCGAATTCTAAAGTAAATTGCACTTTTACATTGTCACTTTTTCCGCTCTATGTAGCGTTTGTCTGTTTTTGTGTCATATAACAAACCCGAACAAACCCGATTTTTGTAATCCGACGAGTCGTCTTTGAAGGGACATTATCAACTTTATTTTTTCAAATACGGCCCTGTTTTCCTGATATCGTAATTTGGGGGCTTTTTTTCTTCTGGATGCAACGATGTATGACACATTGTGGTTTAATTAATTTTAAAAAAATTAATAATTAATTAATTTTATAATTAAATTCCATAAAAAAATAAAATACAAAGTATGTTTTGCAACAAAATCAACAGTAGATAATATCACACAAATTTTAAATCACATCACAACATTTATTATTATAAATTATTTCACAAAGAAAAAAAAACCGGGTAATGCTACAACTAACAAAACATTTAAAATTCGTATACAACAAGCACGTGGAACCCTCGGCAACGTCGTACCAACACCGAGTATCGAAACATACTGAAGCAACGATACTAAAGGTTAAACATATCAATACGCGCGCGGCTGTTATCCAAGCAAGGGCAAGACACGCGGTGTGATCTGGCATCACTGTAGTTTACTCTAGTGACCTATATTGTTGCTAACGGAAACCGGATGAAGCGGCGCGACAGCATATAGGCAAAAAGGGTTTTTACCTTAGTATTTATATATTTAATTTAAAAAAGTATACAGGGTGGCCAATTAGTGCGACAAAGCTCAATATCTCTTTTACCGCTAGGGATAGCGGAAAACTTGTTCACTAAAGTTATTAAGCGTTAAGAGGTGCAGCTTTTAAAATTATTTTCGGCCATACAGGATGCTCCAAAAGGGCGGTGTGATAAAAATTTCATATTTTTTAAATGGGACACTATGTATATTTTTACATATTTGAATTCACCGTAAAATTCTGTACATAACACCGTAATTATTTGTACACATTTTTGCAACGTTGCCAAATAGATTGGAAAATTCCTAAAATTTGTGCAAAAACATGGTTCAATGAAATGTGCAATATTTCTTAACTTATAATAATTTGAAATAAAATATTTTTATGTCGGAACAAGTAAGTTTTTTAAATGAAACACCCTGTATATGAGTACTTTATCTTGTAGATATTTTAATCCTCTCTAATTTTTATTAAGGTCTTTCTATGCCTATCTCTACCAATCTTGGTGGTATTTCAATTTTTATTTAAACTCGAGCAAAAAAAAGTGGATGTATTTTACCATTTTCCCTTTTCTAGTCACCTATGACAAAATAAAAACAAAATGTTGTAATTTAAAAAAAAATTATTTATTCATACGAGAGGATACGACACAAAAATATTTTAGCAATTCAAGCTTGTGGACAATTTCTAAAGTAAATTATTACCTAATTATTTGTTGAAATAGTGACCCCCATTAACTTGAACATATAATTCAATACGTTGTCAACATTCCTCTTTCCGACATAAAAATATTTTATTTCAAATTATTATAAGTTAAGAAATATTACACATTTCATTGAACCATGTTTTTGCACAAATTTTAGGAATTTTTTAATCTATTTGGCAACGTTGCAAAAATGTATAAAAATAATTACAGACATTACAGAATTTTACGGTGAATTCAAATATGTAAAAATATACATAGTGTCCCATTTAAAAAATATGAAATTTTTATCACACCGCTTTTTTGGTGCACCCTGTATGACCGAAACTAATTTTAAAAGCTGCACCTCTTAACGCTTAATAACTTTCGTGAAAAAAGTTTTCCGCTATCCCTAGCGGTAAAAGAGATATTGAGCTTTGTCGCACTAATTGGCCACCCTGTATGTAGCGCTTCTCTAGGACATCCAAGGAGTCACCCATTTAAATATAATAAGTCATTTCCATAATACCCTTTATATGACCAGACAGGCTTTCATGCATTTTTGCCTCTATAAACTTTAAGTTTTTACTGCGTACTTCATTTTGCTTCAATTCAGCTTTATCGAGTTACGTCAAACTTAGATTTTTATAAGCACTGCACGGCGGTATGAATTCAACAATTAAACAATTGAGGTGCATGTAGAAAAACTGATTTAGTTTTAATTAAAAGTACTGGTTTCATTTTGGCTGTTTACGCAAAGTTATTTAACAAAATGAACAAGTTTTAATTGGCTTTTGTGGAAGTTTGTTTTAATCAAAAATGTGTCGTAACAAGTACTATTTAGGGACAAGGGTATAATGTAAATAATAATTTCTTTTTAAATAATAATATGCAAGAAACTTTTTATGCAAAATATTTCAAATCAAGGAAGCCCGATTTCTTATTCCGATTCATTTCTATTTTTACTTTTTTGAGAAGCTTTTCAGGAAATTCGTTTTTATATTAAAAATAAGACTGGCTTATTCTGACGTTATTTCTGTTCCTTTAAAATAAACATAAGGGGTTTAGTACGCTACTACTCCGTGATAGATAAAAAAGCAAGAAATATATTTTTTTTAAATTTTATTTTAAAATAGGTAGTATATACTCAAATCATTTTAACTTGAGACAGATGACGCAGAAAGTAAATGTAGAAATATCCACCCTATGGTCAATCCATTGGTCCCAATTCCTGCAATATATTTTGCCATTGGATTATTATTATAATTACTTCAACAATAATTCCTTCCACAATTTCAATAAAGATAACAAACAAAAAAAATTGTATTTCAAGCGAGACGCGGTCAGATTTTGTATCTGCGTATCTACGCATTGAGCAAGAGCGCCTTAAATCTTTAAAACGAATACAATCGTTGTTTAAAGGGAACCAGCTACCGCGACGGCGTGTAGTTGCTTTCATGAAGTTTCTAACGGCACTGTCTCTCCATCAAGCTTAGATCAATATTCAGCAGCGGGGAGAAGAGACGTAGCGAGAAGTTCCATCGCGTTTCATCGTGGTAACGAACGATGAAAGATCGACGCAAGCGCAGTGGTTGGGCAACATCGCATTAACCTACAGGTCGACCACTTTAACTGTAGCTACACAAGGAATGCGGGCAAAAAAATTTCTTGGGGTAATAATGTTGTCACATATATTAAATTTTAATTTAATAACATGTTACCAAGTAAACCCTAAAATTAAATTTACCCGTTTAAAGTAAATTGTCATAAGCATATGAGGAACTAATATTCTATTATAGTTTCAATGTTCTTAAAACTTTCTTTTCATACTATACTATTTTAATATTTAAATGCAAAATAAAATATTTTTTCATTAAAGTACTTCTAATCTAAAAATAGGGCAACATGGTACAATATCAACGGTAACCATGGGTAAGCGTGCGTGTTCGGCGATGTCCAATATGCTTCATCCAGTTACGTAGTGATAGGGTTTGTTTTAAAACTGTGATAATGAATGAATATACCCTGGTAAAACCCTTCATAGTCAAACCCGTGAAGTGATTGCCAATGTGTACAGGGTGTGTGAACAGGAATCACAAATTAATACATTTAAATTGCCACTTAAGCGAAAGCTAGAAAGGGTCGCAATGTATACGGGAGTAAGCGTGGGTGCAGTAAAAAACATGCACAAAGAAGATACTGAAAGGAAGAAAATAACCCGAATCAATTGTTGTCATCTCCTGTCAAAAAAGGGACCGTCTCTCTGATGTCGAAAAAATCGAAGGCTTCGATTTTGGCATTGTTAGGAGAACAATAAAAAAGTTTTATTTGGAACTAAAAGTATTTCCACCCTTAAAAAAGTTGATACAACAGCTGAGAAGTGACATAAACTTTCCGCTTTCCCGTGAAACTTTGAGGTGCATGTTGAAATCAAATGGATTTTATTTGCGAAAATGCCAAAATAAGTGAAAAATATTAATGGAAAGAAAGGCCTAATATATTGCACTGGTGATACAAATATATTCATGCCATGAAAAAATATATATTATTACAGTATTTAGATAATAAAAATAGCACGCCCTTGACTCGGCCATGTTTTAAAAGATATTGCCTTCCCCTTGCCGATACGTCGTAGCTATAGACTTTCTTGTCGACCTGTAGAAGTTGCAGCGATTTAAATGACTTCACTTACAATAGCTTCCACTACTCTTATCAAGGTCGGTACGACCAGTGGTGCGCAAACTATTTTCATTTGCGACCCCTTATTTTGTATAAAATTTTTTGTCACGACCCCTGACTAGACAGTAGGCGTGAATTTCTTTGAATTTGGCGACCCCCAAAAATTTTTTCGCGACCCCTCCGAGGGTTTGTTCGACCCACACTTTGCGCACCACTGGGTACGACAATGAGCATTAGACCAAGATGCAGAATTGTCCAAACATTCTAATGATGTTACCACAGGTATATCTTTCTTCATATGGGCATTGGGATAATAAATTTAGAATTTTAATATTTAATTTTTAATTACACCCTCTTGTGGCAAAATGCGGAACTTTAAAATAATTTTCAGGATTTTTTCATAGCCACTTTAATAATGATTTTTTCACTTCAATTTCTATGCACAGTAGTTACCGGGTTATGGCAGGTGGCCGGCCTTATTGAAACACCCTGTATATATAATTTGTTTGTTTCCCCAATCCAGCGGTACATCAGTTCATATGCCTCCCCCAATGTAGTTTATCCCTCAAACAACTGAAAACCGGCTACGGTCCTGATAAGGCTGTAAAAAAGCCTTCCCTTTTGTGAAACAAAATCCCGCAGTAAATGAGCGCTCCGGATTATACCGAGAAGTGGTGTCAGGTGTTGGAATGTGTAGGGATAAGCAGTTTCCTCTTACTTTGGGATGTCACTATTTTATGCGCCATTACTTTTTTATACAACCCCAACAAAGAAACTAAACGAGAAAATAAAAATTTGTCATTAAACTGAATTAAAAACCTTATTTATTACATGGACCGGTATAACTGTTCCCAGGCGTCGTAGGTATATTATGCTTCGAAAATGATAATGAAAAAAAAAAAAATTGTTATAAATAAAGCCCAGAATACTGCACACGAAAAAAAGAGTTACTTATTTTAAAAATTGTCATATATATAAGAAACTAATATTCTGTTATAGTTTCAATGTTCTTAAAACTTTCTTTTTATACTATTTATTTTAATATTTAAATGCAAAATAAAATATTTTTTTTATTAAAGTACTTCTAATCGAAAAATAGGGCAACATGGTGCAATATCAACGGTAACCATGGATAACCGGTGGCTAGAGCTAATTTGATAGGTTATATCCCAGACAGAGGATGACGACACGCGTCTGGTGATACGCCCATTGTGCCGGCGTGGTTATTCGGCGATGTCCAATATGTTTCATCCAGTTGCGTAGTGATAGGGTGATAACGAATGAATATACCGTGGTAAAACCCTTCATAATCTAACCCGTGAAGTCATTGCCAATGTGTACTTCACACATGAAGAGGGATCACAAATTAATACATAGGAAGGGTCGCAATGTATACGGGAGTAAGCGTATGTGCAGTAAAAAACATTCACAAAGAAGATATTGAAACGAAAGAAAATAACCCGGATCAGTTGTTGTCTCTCTGCTGTCGAGAAAATCGAAGGCTTCGACTTTGGCATTGTTAGGAGAACAATACAAAAGTTTTATTTGGAACTAAAAGTGGTTCCAACCTTAAAAAAGTTGTTACAACAGCTGAGGAGTGACATAAACTTTCCGTATTCCCGTGAAACTTTGAGGTGCATGTTGAAATCAAATGCCAAAATAAGCGAAAAATATTAATGGAAAGGCCTAATATATTGCACTGGTGATACAAATATATTCATGCCATGAAAAAATATATATTATTACATTATTAAGATAATAATAGCACGCCCATGACTCGGCCATGTTTTAAAAGATATTGCTTTCCCTTTACCAATACGTCGTGGCTATAGACTCGCTTGTCGAGCTGTATATTCCTTTAGATGAGAGTTAAAAGAACTTTAATATACAGTCAATCTTGTATTAAGGATGCCTTATGTCATTTTGTACCTTAAATATCGGCCCTAAGTTCTAATTACATTTTTCTGATTACTAAAGATTAGCCCTGAAGGCTTTTAACATAGACGCGGACACATGTTTTTTTTTTAATACATAAGAGGAAATGCAAATTTTCTTCTTGTTTGTTTCATAATATTTTATTATCAGACACGCGAATTTATTCGGTAGAATTACAATAAAGTAATATTTTCAATTTTTAACGAAATCATAAATATCATTACCACCTAATTGGCAATTTGCACTAATATTACAACCGCAGTGAGTTATTACATGCTAGAATTGACGATTTCATTATTTTATAATATTGAACGAATTTCGGTATGTATAAAATAATTTGTTTTTAAAATTTTAGTTACTGTAATAAGGATATTTTAAATATATGATAATTAAAATCGCTCATACAATTTAGCTCTCGTGAAATTGCATGTGTAGTTATTAAATGTTTTTGTATTTTGGTCATCTGTTTATAATGTTAATTATATTTTGCATATTATTTATTTTTTGATTCCTAAAAAAGTTAAATAATTTGGAACGTCGCATTCGGCAAACGAAAAATAACGAAGTGTATTCATGCAATATTTCTGAAATCCTCCCCAAGGTATTCTGATAAACCGATGATTTTAATAATCGGGTACTTGATACTCGAGCGATTTTAATAATCGAGTTAATCGCTCGAGTGAATCGCCTGAAATTCCAATTTACCAAGCGATGACATCACCGACTGCTTAACGGGCTGCCTAGTCCTTTACATGTGATCAGGTAGGGTATTTAGCATTATAGTGAAATTCCAGAAATTTATTTATTTGTGGATAATGAATTTTTACCTCGATACCAAACAAAAAAACTGCAAAAAATCACCCAAATATGTATTTATTGCTCGGGTTTATTCTTGTGCTTTTTTAAAACAAAAAGTATTACCAAGAGTTATTTTTCTTCACATCTTTCTCAATCTACGAGCATAAAATAAGTAGATATTTAAAATGGCCGTCAAATTCTTCCACTTTAAATTATCAGGTGCCCACTCTGAGCCTTTCAAAAATTTAGGCTGCGACCTGCAATATAAGAAAGTAGGTGATTATTTTTTTAAATTCATGGTTATAGTTACCTAAAAGTTCCTGTTTAAATTTAAGAATGTTTACTTTTGGTTACCAAAAAATTTGTCGATACCTATGTTTTGTTAACTATTTTGCTCGTTTTCTTATTTTTCATTAACATTTTCTAAAATGTATGTTATTTTTAAAAAGTCTTCTTGAGTTTAATAATAGAAAGTTCCTGTTTCGATTTAAAACTGTTTACTATAACATAACAAACGAATTTTTCTATATATGTTGTTAACAATTTTGTTCGTTTTGTTATTTTTCATTAAGAATTTCTATTATTATGATATTTTTGAGAAGTTTTCTCGAGTTTATAGTAAATAAAGATTTTAAAATTATATCCCTTAATTATTTAATATATACAATCGGAGACGTAAACTACGCCGCTGGCTAGCCAGCTTTCGGATCGCGCGGCGTGTAAAACGAAGGTCATTATAACAGTTGATATTGTTCGGTTATTCACCTGAATTTATAAATAGGGTATTTCCTATCGAGCGAAAAACTGTTCGAATATACAAGCAGTTTTTAACTCGATCACACTACAGCGGTACATTTCCGCCGGCTTCAAGCGAAGCTCGGGTATCGAGTGAAAGATAATAAGTTACGGGCGATGGTTTTCGCTTGAATAGTTAATGCGAGCGTTTTTTTAATAATCGAGCGATATCGGTTATTTCAATAATCGAGTGATCAAGCGGTTTTTCGCTCGAGTGATCACAACACTAATTCGGATATCAGCAACGATGAAAGGAGAAATAGCGGTTTTATCGTCGCATGATGACCAGATGTCATTATTATGCTATTACGCTTTAGAGCCCAAAAAATTCTGAAAATATTGCGACTTCTTGACACGAATCATGCACTGAGCGAAATCTCGAATTGATATAACTCAAATATGAGTTGTCCTAGACCGAAGCGTATTGATAATAGGGGACAGCCCAGACCCAGCGGCGGAACTTCAAAATTTGCCCCCCCAACCCCCCGAACAACCCCCCACCCCCTCCGCAAAATTATTTATTGGGCCCCCTATAAAATGATTTAAAAAGTGACCACACTATTCTTTTCTGAATAACTTTATTGCTTAAAATTACTTTTATACCAAATTTCCATGAAATATTTACAAAAGTATAAGTTCTCGTAAAATTAATTTAAAACTGCATAATAAGATCGAATAATTAGAATATCATACAGAGCAAGTTAAAATTAGAAGTAATTTTAAACAAGTCGCAAAAAGTTTTCTCTTCCTCAAATAATTTAGACTCACAAGCCCTCCCAAGCATCAATTTGACACGAAAAATACCATAAATACCGGTTTGACTAATACGACAGGGTATTACTTTTCGTAACTTTTCCTTGTAAAACAGGGAAAAAAATTGTCAGGTCTTAAAAAAAAAGTTATCAAGTTTATATCCGCAATATATAGGCGTACCTTGAAAGGAGTATGAATGGTACGTCCATACCTGAGAAAAACATCATTTGTTTAGTGTCAATAGAAATTATTAGCCAGTCCTGAGCACTGTATTTTTTTCGTTCTGTCGTTTTCCTCAGGTATATGGGTAATATTTGTGTTGGAAAAAACCGATGATTTTAATAATCGAGTGAATCGCTTGAAATTCCAATTCACCAAGCGATGACGCTCGGTAGCCTAGCCATTTACATGTGATCAGGTAGGGTATTTAGCAGGCACGTAACTACGGGCGTGCACAGGTTTAGCTAAAAAATTGTATAGTAGCCACCAAAAAAAATCCAGAAATTTATTTATTAGTGAATAATGAATTTTTACCAAGTGTCTCGATACAAAACAAACAAACTGCAAAAATCACCCAAATATGTATTTATTATTGTCGATACCTATGTTTTGTTAACTATTTTGCTCGTTTTCTTATTTTCCATTTAACATTTTCTATAATGTATGTTATTTTTAAGAAGTCTTCTTGAGTTTAATAATAAAAAGTTACTGTTTAGATTTAAAAATGTTTACTATAAGATACCAACGAATTTTTCTATATATTTTGTTAACCATTTTGTTCGTTTTGTTATTTTTCATTAACAATTTCTATTAGTATGTTATTTTTGAGAAGTTTTTATAGTAAATAAAAATTTAAAAATTATATCCTTTAATTTTTTAATATTTACAATCGGAGACCTAAACTAAGCCGCTGGCTAGCTAGTTAAAACAAAACTTTACATGTCACGATGACTCCGCTAAGCGATTTGGCATACTTTCTTATATGCACCTTCTCGTTTATGTGCCTTTAAGAAAGACGTATGTCATGTTACCTGTTCAGCGTCAAACTCGAATGTCGCCAATCGGATGGCGCGGCGCGTAGACCGAAGGCCGTGTGTAAAATTAAAAAATAAATAATAATATGTTTTACCTAACGCATTTTCTTAGTACTTTTTTTCTTCCTACATTTAAAACGCCTAGAAAGTAGTTATTTGGTCGTTACACAAAATAAAATTTTAATAATAATTTCACCATACTTGTGAACCCCCTCTATCCTAGGTCACGAGCTGCCACTGTACTCTAATTATAGATTCAAGCGAAAAATCGAAAATCGTTGCCTTTCACTTGATGCCCAATTTTCGGTCAATGCCGTGCGTCACCCGAAATGTGCCGATTGGTGACGTTCGAGTTTGACGCTCAGAAGGCTGATACGACATACGTCCTTGTTAAAGGTACATTCACGAGAAGGTGCATACAAAAAAGTATGCCAAATCTCTTAGTGGATTCATAGAGATATGGATTTTGTTTTGACTGGGACTGGCTAGCCAACGGCGATTATATATTTTAAAAAAATTAAAGGATATAATTTTTTTTTAAACCAGAATCAACTGTTTTTCCCTAATATAAACTCTAGACTAAACTTCTAAAAATTACAATAACAACCCCTTGTGTTTTATCAACACATTCTTCTTATCATAAAAATTTCAAGTGATTAATCGCTCGAGCGATTACCTCGATTATTAAATTCGCTCGAGTATCAACAAGTACTCGATTGTTAAAATCATCGGTTTTCCCAACACTGGTATAAACTATCCAGATTTAGATACCTTTTTGGTTTATAAAAATTTTATATAAACAAATCGATATATGCATCAAAGAACATTGTAAATGACATTTTGACCAATTTCACTTTTTTATAGAGTCAGAATGAGTTCAAAATAAATTTCAATATTTCAAACCCAAAACTTGTTTTTTTAGCATATTTTTTTACAAAATGCCTCTTTCATCTCATTATATCTGCATATCTTCGTATTTTGCCTGTAGTATCATGGTAAGGTAATATAGTAAAAAAAATATTTCTCTTCATACCATTGTAATATATTTTGCATTTTGTTTCTCTATTCCTCTTTATTCGTTAACAAAACAGTAAATTTGTATTTTATAATATTTTTTCATCAAATATATAACACAATATTCGAATGCTAATATACTTTACAATGATATATCATGTATTTCTTTAGGTTTATGATATCTACAATGTTATTGGCGGAAAACAAAAAACATTGTATGATAAGTTATTTTATTGTATATTTGTTATGTGTTATACTATTTGTTTTGACGTTTAGTTAGTTGTTTTTATATTTCAAAAACATTATAGAATCATCTAATAAATTTCATTGTTTTATTGTATTATATTAAAACAATGTTTCTGATGCAAAATTTAATGATTTAAAAAATCGTAAAATACCTTATATTCTTTTCAAACATATTTTTTCCCACAATAATGGTAAATGCGGTTAGAACGTCGTTACTGCTAATAAAAATTACATTTTTTTGAAAATGGTAAGCAACAAGATTATTAGTTAAAACAAAACTGGCTTCTTAAACAGGAAGTAATTGTAAACTCTGTTACTTCTGTAAATATGAACTTTCTAAAAACCGGAATGGTAAATATATATTACAATACCCGAACCTGTTATGTGTTCTTCTGTAAAAACACGATTTGTCGCTTACAATGTGTAAGGCAAAACTTATACTACGAAGGTCATATAAAGGAAAATTGAAATATAAATTCCAGTCCAATTTTAAAATTCCGTTCAATGGGACATCTGCGCCTAAGTACGAATTATTTAAAATCGATTTCCATGTTTCATATAAACCACAGCTGTGTTACCTCAGCCAACGGTTTTCCTACTACTTCTCAAGTGTTTCATTTTATTCGGTATTGCGAGTTTTAAGGGTATATTATTCCCCACAAGTTTTCTAATAAAAACTATCCTTCGGAAAATAAGGCCAGCGGATCATGTGTTTATTGTCTTGCTTTCCCGGTTGTCTTTTGTTTCCTCACAGCATGCCGAGATGAGTTATCGACTTTTTTGAATGGCTTCCGGAAAATGGTAATACAAAATTTCTGCGTGGGTGTATTTTTGTGTTTATAAATTAAACGATTCCAGCATTTATATCCTGCTGCGAATGTTGTAAATATTATTGATTAGGCCAGAGGCGTGCGGTGCTGCTTGGTGGAGGGGAAGCTTGCCTTGCCTATATTCAGTTCTGTGAAGCTTCCAGCTTCAATGTGCGGGAGATAGCAGGTAACAGGAATTTAAACCCCGAAGGCTGAAAATATTCTTTACAAGAGTTCCCCTTTACAACAGGTAACAAAACAGGCAACAAAAACAACATTACATAGATGGTGGAAAAAATAACACCTATCTCGATGGCAAGGGTTACCTGGTCAAACACACGCACGGGCCGTAATTGGAAAACCATCGAAAATACTATCGAATGGGATGCTAGCCCTGACGCGGCCACAGTTGAAACAAGTGAGGGGTATGCTGACGGGCCACTGCGACTTGCGAAAACACCTTCAACGGATAGGTATAGTCGTTGCAGCGAACCCTCTCGCCAGATATGTCAAGTGTCACGTGACATTAATGACCTGCCTGTTTTTTTCTGGAAATTTATTTTGCATAGGTTGGTATGAAATTCCAGGACCTTCCTGGACCGTACTATAATAGTACGTACGTTTATTTTAAAAATGAAATGAGTCTATTTATATTTTTAAATGCATTTTTTATTATTTATTATAGGGAATAAAAAAAGTCATCCTTGATCATTTCTTTTCCATGTTATATAAATACAAATCACTTGGAAAATATTCCATGTTTTTGTACCTGATGCAAATAAAGCATTTCTGAAAATAGCTATGGACCTATTCTAAGGAAAGGTTATTGTATTAAAAAACTAAATATACGGTTTGGTTAAAGGTTGTTCACTCTTGTTAACTAATTTTAATGTTCAGGAACATAAGTGTATAGTATCAGAACAAGCAATGACATTGTCAAAGTCTTGAATCAGGTGTTAATAAATTAATGATAGGTGTCGAACTTTGTAGACAATGAAATTAAAATTTTCAGGGTTTGATCATCCTACATACATTAATACCGGAGCATCACACAAAAAATTAAATTTATTAAAAAAATTAACAAAAATTTCTCGATTGTACACCCTCGAAAAGACCCCTTTATCGCAGAATGTATATGTCGCACAATATTTACAGCACATGTGACCAGTTTGCCCTTTCTATTGCCCGAAGGAAATTATTTGAAGCCATTTGAATAAATAATATGTCCATACGAGAGAAACAGGGAATTAGTTTTATTTGGTGTAGATGGGGGATTTATTGAATACCGTTATTTTTACAAAACAGATTGCGTTACTGCGCGAACTTACTGATTATATATCCTGTTTTTTAGAAGAGTTTTTCAATAATAAATAACAAAAATAAAAATAAATAAATAATGTATAATGCGCATTTCAGTTTATTATAAGATTGTATTATGAAAAATACCAAACCACTTCATGCGCGGATCCATGGGGGGGGGGGGGGTGTCATGGGGTCATCATATAAAATAAATAAAGGTGCGTCTAAATCACAATATAACGATATACATAATGAATATGTACGGCATTATTATAATGATGTCCTAAACGTCTTAACTCTTGAGATAAAGGATGTTAAATATTTTCAAAAATTTCCTATTTTACTAATATCCGTGATACTGCTCTGGATATTTCTGTGAAATTTGGTGGTAAAGTACGTTTCACGAAAATTGGATACGACTTAATGATTTCCTGGGTCGGTCCCATTGTGTCGACAAGAGCTTGGCAATAAACAAGTGAAGTATGAAGGGACGGACTAAGGAAAACAAGTAATGATATGATTATATTAATGTAATCAAATGAAATAACATTTTTTTTAAATATTACTAGTCATATTTATTTACATTTGTAATGTCATTCTATAGATAGTTCTGTTTCGCTATCGCTATCGCTATCCTCATCAAAATTAATTATAATTGGATTAATTATACGATCCAGACTAATACGAATTTTCTACAGTTATTACGTAACGGACTGAATTTTTCCAACTACCTGGGGGGAATATCATTAAAGCATTTTCGTATTAATTCTACAACACTAGAACTTAAAGTCGGAGAAATATTTTCAGACCTAACCACTGATTTTAACTGGTGCCACATATGCTCTATGGGGTTAAAAATGCAATAATAGGGTGGGAGCCGTAGCACTGTATGTCCACTTTCTTCTGCCAATGTGTTACAAACATATACTTTTTTTATACAAAATGTCTTTAAAACTTCTAAAAGATCACTTTTTTTATAACTTTTTTCAAAATATATATCATTCGCCGCCATGTAGTTCTGAATCGCCAATTTTGTATTATTTGAGCTTGGAGCTTTATGTAATTGGCGACTGTGATAGTCCGCATTGTCCATTACTATCACGCTATTCTGAGGAATGTTTGGTAAAAGACAATTCTTGAACCATTCCTCAAAAAGTTCGGCCGTTGTATCTTCATGGTAGTCCAGCAAGAAATAAAATTAACAAATTTTACCACAAAAAGATATTTAAATATAAATTAAGCAACCTAGCCTACTTGATGTGCCTATATTTAATTATATTATTACAATCCAGTTCTTTCTACATACTAATAACAAACGGTCATAAATAATGGGATCGCCCAGGTACTTTTACTGCAGTCATTAAGTTATATCCATTTTTCGTGGAACAATCTTTACACACTTTCTATTCATTAGGAGACATTTTATGATGTATAATATGTGTTTTTATTCCGACCAGTAGCGCTCGCGCGGGAATTATCCTCGATATTTTTGAAGAAAATAATGGTAATTACGCCACTTTTTTTAAAATAAAAATTATTTTTGAAATTCTCATTCCTGAACCAATGTCGTCTCTTGATTGTTTGTCATTTGACATAACGTTTTCGTATAAAAAGAGGAAATTCATTCATTTGCACTCTGTTATGGAATTAACATTGAAATAAGTAAACCTAGAATGACCACCAAGTCAAAAAATGGGCTATAGTTACGTGCAGTCAAAGTTTGTTTAAGAGCCCTAGACGGCGACCGGCGAGAATGATGAGGAATTATTTTACAGCCCGTGTAATATTAGCCAGAAGACGTTCTAAGTGTCGGTTACGTGGTCTGGTGAAATCTAATCTGCTAATATCTAATCGTAAATGAAGCCAAAAGCATTAAATAGCAGTGAACACTGTGAACAGTATATGTTTATTTAGTATATGGTATTAACAAAGATTAAACAGGATCTAATAGGTAAGAAGCAGATTTTGTTTTGTAAACCTAAACGGTTTTAACAATTTTTGTCTACTTAGTCTAGTTGTCTCGTATTTAAGTAGTTAACCTTACTAAAAAAAAAATGGAAATCTTTAACACCCTGTATCTCAAAAGTAAAGACGTTTAGGACATATGTTCATGTGAAGAACTTTTCTGAAAATAGACCAAAGTATAACCCCTTTAAATATTAGCATGTTATTAAGTTGTACCCTGTGTAATAAATTTTTATATAATCTGATGCATAGTGTTACCAAATCAACGTAGACAAACGTGAGGATGTGTAAAATTTGTATTGTATTTTCTACAATATTTAAATGAATAAATTAAATCTCTATTTATTGTTTTCAGATATATAGCAACGCTGTACCTGCGGTCTGTTTTTTGCTAAGGCTTTACTAAAGTACGAAACCATGCAAAATTTTAACCTTTTATTCAGGTAACACGAAGTAACTCGTTCAAAAGTGACTCAAATGTAAATAAATTCAAAATAATTTGTTATACAGACTCATTATACGTTTCATAAAATGTATCATTATTTGTGTTTAATTAAATTTACATCCTACACTAAAACAAAAACTTCAATGCTTAAACTTTATTTCCTATATAGATATTTTTGTTCAATATGATTTATATTCAGTATACGTAAATTCCATTACTAAGTAAGTAACTAATAAGACAAAGGAGAAAAACCGCAAATTTCAAGACACTGCCATAAACTGACATTGTCATAAATATTCTTATTTAAATCGGTACATGTGAAAAAAACCATAACAACAATGAGGGAATTTTATGAACGTCTGGAGCTCTGCACCCAAACATACTCTTCGGCTACTGGACTCCATCGAAAGGATTGCCATTCGTCTGATTGGAGACCACGAGCTTACGAAGAACCTCGACAGCCTAGAACATCGAAGACAGGTTGGGAATTTGACTCCCATTTACAGATATTTTCATGGAAAGTGCTCGGCTGACCTTTCCCTCTTAATTCCGCCCAGAGCGGCGAATGGCTGAAATACACGACGAAACACTGCCGCCCATCCATATGTGGTTAAGCTTAGTACTCCTCGAACTTCATTATTTAAGAATTATTTCATCTGGAGGACTTCATCCTTATGGAACGACATTCCCGAGGTCGTTTTTCCAAACTAATATAACCTCCAATGATTCGAAATCAACGTGAATCGCTTCTTGCGCATACGCACCACTTCCAGAGTGCCCTAAAGGATTTTTCCTATAGTGCTTGTGTTTGATCATAAAAAAAAAACAACAACTAATGCAAAAAACCATATTGAACAAAAATATTTGTTCTTCGAAAAGAGTTCACTTTATCGACATTGTTCAAGAGTATATTTATTTCAGCTTAACGTTTAGAGTGTCCAAAAATATTATTGTCGTTCCTTCATCATACAAAGTCTACAAAAAAAAAACATATTTGTGTTAGGTCTAGTCCGTTCCTGGCAAACTAAATAAGCCTGTACGGAAAGAGGGAATTTTAAGGAGACTTATCTATTAACTATTATAATTAGAAATTATTAAATTACACCTATTACTTAAAAAATTATTTAAAAAACAGCGATTTCCAGGGACGTCCGTTATGGGCCTGTATCTCCGTAGAGGAGGCCGTAGGAAGAAAAATTTTTAAGAACTTCTCGTGTTATTTTTAGTGTTCTATCTGAACCCGGGAGATTGCTCACATATTCTGGGACACCCTGCATATTTTTCTCCCCTCTCTCTTTATACGGAAAAGTCAAACAAAACTGTGCAAACAATACTTTAAATAGCAGAAAATCTAAACTAAGCGTAGACACAATAACAGCTTATTAACGTCGTACATATTTAAATCATTCTAATGGTCGTCAAACCCAAAAGAATATAAACGGAAATCATTCCAAATATTAATAGAGCAAACTAAGCCCCGCTAAAAGACTTTATACACTGAACACCTCATTCTATTAGCAAAAACTGCCCTTTTTGTGTACACCCTTGAAAAAATTCGTTTCCCCTCGTTCGGCCAAATCCCCTTTATCGTCCCTGGAATGCGGATCACACAATATTTTCAACATCTATAACCAATTTGCTCTCCCGCTATTCCGCAAAGCCCAATTTTATTTCGCTAAAAAAGCCTGCAGCACGAATCCTTAAACTATAATAGGGTCGATCATGTCGATGCTGCCGGAATTGAAAATAATTTGTGCTATTTTGTGATTGGTACAAGTTGTATTTATTGAAAATGGGGACGCTAAATTTGTTATAATGTAAATCGGTCTTAATTAATTTTGACTTCTTGAAAAGTTTAATGTTGACAAAAGTGTCACTGTCAGAATTATCAAAATGCCTCGCCATTTAACAGAACTTGAAAAAGTGCAAATCAGCCCGGTGAGACTGGTTATGGGGGGGATCGGAACACGTAAGAAGGCCTTGGAAGTGATGCTAAGCTTACTCTGCTCCATGCGCTCACAAGTAACCTACTTTTATCTATCTGTTTCACTCTATCATTTAAGCATCAATATCAGACTTACGTAGAGTTAATATGAATTGCCAAAAAGTGAGTGTTTATGCAGGCCACTTGATCCTGGTCATATGTGTCTCACTTTGCTGAATTAGGGAAGGTTGCTGTAGACAGAGACAAGAATAGAATACGAACAGCACGAATTGTTAAACAAGGAAACTTCCTTCGTCTGGCGGGAATGGAAATCACGCAGCATCTGATGATTGGTGATTTATAATGGTGGAGAAGACGCAGCATCTTTAAATTTTAAAATAATTTTTAATTTTCTAATCTTTTCACGAGAAACGTCGTATTCGTGCAAGTGAGTAATTTGTAATTGAAATATTCATTTAGCCATCTTTAGTGAGAGTAAGCATCAATAATAATTTCTTTTCCTAAATCATATGGGGCCCAAATATATGCTTGGACTTGAAGCTTGAAATATTTACTAGGACCTAGAGCCCAGTTGAAGATGGTTAAATATTTTATGTAAATTATGATTGACTTCCTATTTTTTAATAAAACTACTTACAAGCTTATTTCTGAAGTTTAATTTTTTATTTGTAGTTTGTTACTAGTTCAAAAGATGATATTATAAGAGTGTGTAAGGATTATTTTAAAGTTAATTATCAGCTTAAAACATGTCAGATTCCTAATATTGATTTTCACCACATAGTAAATCAAATAAAAGGGGTTTGAATGTTTTTTGTTGGTTAAATGTCACTTTAAAATATTGACAGTAATAAAAATTTGGACAAAAGTGACATTTGAAAAGCACGTGCGTTTGTCAGCTGATGCGTAATGGATGCCGAGTTTGTTCGTTTGTTCATACCTGCTTCGATTTGTTAACACGGCTGTTTGTCTTCTTCCTGTTTATAAGTATTCGTTGGTGCAAATAGTAGCCAGCATTGAAGATGGGTGCTATGCACTGGCATATTTGTACGGAAAAGACAAAAAAAAAACAATATTGACAGTTAATCGACTTTGGAGGAAAGAGGGGTCTGGTACTGGTCAGCGTCGCATTTCCGACTCACAGATGAACGTAGACAGTCTCGGATAGTATTATATATTCCGCGATTGTCAGTGGTGGAACGCGGCAGTGTTTACTGACGAAAAGGGGTTTCAATCTAAATATAGGTAATAAATTCGGGTATACTGTTATTAGTTATGATACGTGGAGTAAATAGTGTGTGTTATTACAGAAACATTTTTATATGCTCACTCAAATGTCTAGGGAAAAAGTTGTTTGGTTTTGAAAGAGGAATAGTTTGCAATTTAAACCACCCCCCACCCTCTCAACCCCCGGGCCCGGTTGGGGTAAGGTAAGATTTTCAAATTAAACTCCATATTTTTTATTGGCGTATCGTGTTCTCCGACCAAAAATAAACATCTTTTGTCCGAAATTTTTTTTATTTTGGGCCCATCCTTCACCAATAATCACCATGAGAAAGACAAAATTAGAACAGTGCGAAAATTAAGTTTTATCCCGGAAATACTCTTTTTCTCTGTCTTGTACTAAAAAATGCCGGTTACAAACAACTTTTTCCACGGGCATTTTTTAGTACAAGACAGAGAAAAAGAGTATTTACGGGATAAAACTTGATTTTCGCACTGTTCTGATTTTGTCTTTCTCATGGTGATTATTGGTGAAGGATGGGCCCGATTAAAAAATTTTTTCGGACAAAAGATGTTTGTTTTTGGTCGGAGAACACGATACGCCAATAAAAATATGGGATTCCATTTGAAAATCTTAACTTACCCCCACCCGCGCCAGGTGGTTGAGGGGGTTTAAGGTGGTTTCAATTGCAAACTATTCCTCCTTCAAAACCAAACAAATTTTTCCCTAGACATTCTCCGCTGCAATGCGATGCACCGGAGTTATTCCGGTTTACCGACCTTTTTTCAACACCGTGTATATACATTTCATAATCTCTAATCAGTATTTGAAACACTGGCCTCAAGAATAACATGTTGCGCTTATTCAATCTAGCCGAATGAATTCTTTTCGTAGTTTATTAAATACAATTACAAATTTCTGCATTGATTATGATCTGGCAATTAAACTTTTATTGGCCCCTTTAACTTTTTTACAAATAAGTTATTTGATTGTATATCTTTGATTGTCTTTGGAAGGTTATTGTAAATTTTTGAAGCACATACAATGGGATTATTAAGGCCTATGTTTGTTCTTGTGGCCATTTGATATATGTTGTATCGTCCTCTAGTTTCATGATTATGCATGTTACTTGAATAAACCAAACTAGTATTACACTTTTGCTCTTTATTCACCACTTTATGAATTAGTTTACATTCTTCAAGTCTTAGCAGCTCATTCAGTCTGTCACACCCAGAACCAGATACACGTCGTAATTTGTTTTGTAATGATTTTGCTATTTTGAAGGTAGTTCTTCGCCATATGCTCCATACCGGCATCAAATACCTCAGGCGCGACACAAAGAAGACGTTGTATACATTTTGATTTGATTTTTTGATTTGATAGTTCCTACATTTGTATAGAAGTGTTATAATTGGTATGTTCACGCCCGCGCCAGTTCAAATTATTATCTATAATTAGACCCACATATTTTATTTTTGATACCTGTTCAATTGGTTGATTATTAATTTTTAATTCAATGTCATTCACTTTTTCTTATTTTTTTGTTTAAACAACATATATTCAGTCTTGTCACAGTTAATTTTCAGTTTATTTGACAGCAGCCATTCCTCATAGCGCTCGAGATCATGGTTGCCAACGTCACTAAGCTCTTCTTCATTTTCTCCGGTGTATATCAACACTGTGTCGTCGGCAAATACAAAATAGTTTAGTTACTCTCATCTAAAGGAAATAGATATCTTTAAGCTTAAAACGTCAATTTTATTGACTATCACATTAATTTAAAACATTTTTTTTAAGATTAACTCAACGTTAAGCTAAGATCTAACTTAAGGTAACATTTAAATATCGGCCCTTATTTTGCAAAGTTTATTTTAAAATGAAATAAGTTATTGAAAATTAAAATAAAAATGTATTTATCTTCCAGTTGAATGAATCTATTCTGTATTTTTTATTTATTAATTTGCTACATTATATCTCGTGCACTCACTCATACTTAGTGTGACTACCACGGGCATGTAATCCCCTCCTTCCCATTTCAAAAAATACCTAAATAAATCTGAAGAGCTCTAAAGTTCTAAAAATAATATGTACGCCACTGATTTTTCTTAAAACAACCTTATATTTAAAATCCTCAATTAATGTTCCCGCGTAAAAAAATAAAAACCAAAAAAAATTTTTAAATTGAAGACATAAGTGGATAAAGGTGTCATGTCACATTTTTAATATTTGGAGTAATTTAATAAAACGCGTTTTAAACTAGAACTTTTTTAATTACAATTTTATTTTATTTATTATTACGGCATATATTAGGGAAGCTAAGTAATTTCCTTTGGTGTCCTTTGATAACAAAAAATTGTAAAAAGTCTTTGGTAAATTTAGGTTTATATGTACATAACACCTTAATCCACCAACTTGAAATGAAAAAGTTATATAGTTTATTTTGAATAAAGGAGTCATGTGGCTTTAAAATATTTTTTTAATATTATATATATAGGAACTGTTACAAAATAAGTTATAGAATCTTTAATCGGTAAATAAACTTTGGAAAATATACAATAGCAACGGTAAACTAACAGGTTTTTCTTTTTTTCTTCGGATTGTCAATATTGTCGCTTAAAATATCTTCATAAAACCATCTAATATCTTCATCAATGAACTTTAGTTGCTCTTGTAGGTTATTCATTTTTTCCAAAGTAAGACCTCCACACCTTGATAACTTACTTAAAAATATTTCTTCAGAAAGGATATCTGTTGTGCCCTTTTTGTGCAAATCAACTTGTAAAAACGGGCCAAATGGATCCAAGTTAGTTTTATAATAATAAAACCCGAAGTGGTCTACACTAATCCACTTAACACTGTCTCTTAAATTTACTTTATCGTTAACAGTATTGTTTAATTTTTTATATAATCGAAGTTTTGCCGGAAGCTCCTCTAGGCTAGGTTGTAAAAAAAGTTTTTCATGTCAAAGCATGAACTGTTCTTTGTATTCGCCGATGTAATGATTTCTCGATACTGGTCTGGAATTAATATTGTCTGATGTTTTCTCATGACTTTTTCAATCCTTCCAAAGTCGCGGTCGGAATCTAAGTAGCTGTGACCAACTTCAGGAAATTTATGATCTACTACTTTAAAGAAATTTTTCAGTATTAGGAACTGGTAAAGACACAATATAAAAATTTTTTGTTCTGGCCAGCACATGAATCGGACCAAATTATTAAATGTTCAATTTCAGGATTTGCCTCTTTAAGCAACTTACAAAATCGCAGCAAACAACTACCAATTTCGTTACTTCCCCTATTTGCTGTGTCTTCAGTACACGTAAAAAAAATACTTAGATCCAGAATACGTAATGCAATGGATGCCAAAGTTGTAGAGCCACATTTGCCGCAAATAAAACGCTTATTTGGATGTAGATAACTTCGGTAACGTAGCATTTTTTTTGTCAATAGTGCGGTCTAATTTTTGTGCGTTAAAAGCAAATTCAAAAATGGTAACAAAATTGTAACATGACACCTTTATCCACTAGGACATGCTAGATAATTGTGTGACTTAACACCTTTATCATTTAAAAAAATCTTTAAATACAAAGAAAGTGTCATTTAGGGTTTATTGGAAGTTAGATCTATACCAGGGATGTTCAAAAAGGTGAAAAAGTCGTTTTTTAAAAAAATGTGACATGACACCTTTATCCACTTATGTCTTCAATTGTTTAAATTTAACATTCTGTAGCTCAAAAATGAAATGCTTTAGAACATATGTTAAAATTAACTTTCCTTCTTAAAATCACCCAAGGATTCACAGCCTTAAGTATCGGCACTCAATTAAAAAACACTCTGTATACCCATCCAGCGCAATGTATACCTTTCTCTGAGTGCCACTGGTCTCAAAAAACAATTTTTAATGTAAAACAGTTAAACGTTGTGCCTTTATGTGTTCATCATCAGGAAATATTACCCCTGGAGCTTTAAATGGCGAACAACAAAAAAATAAAGAAGACTACTGCGGTTGCTTTGAAGGAAAATAAGCCGTGTTCTTTTTAATTTAGAGGAAATTTGTTCCTCATTTTCAAAAGAGCCTGGTTTTTCTTACCAATTATTTGTATTTGCCTCTATTGACGTGGAACCTACCTGCAAAAAGAAAAAAATTATTTACTTTTATTTCATAAAAGGTCTAAATTAAATGAAAAGTATAGAGGAATATAAATAACCGCCCCAAAATGGAGTAGAGCTTGCATTTATGTGTAGGTACTGTTTATCTTTAATAAGCTTTATAAGAGTATATAATTTAATATTTGTAGGAAATTATGTTGGAAAAATAAATTTACATTTCTATATATTCTCCTTTGAGGAATGCTATCAATATCAGCGGCTGCTATTTAGAGGAAGTAATGGCAGTGTCACTTCCTGAAGAATGAAGGAAAAATAAAGTAAAAAACAATTAATTTATTTTTATTAATAAATTAAATTGACTACAGTAATACAATTTTTTTATTGAATTAATGAATGGGCTTGTTACCGATCATTTTGTTTCGTAATTTTTTTATGGTATTCAATAAAATTCGATCATCTAAATAGGCTTTTAAATTGCAACTCGATAGGTTTATCCAATCCTCAGATATGCAATGTTAAATACTGGGATTCAGTACCAAGCGCATTGCCGATTCGTCATAGCTTATACACGCGCGGGTCGCCGTCCGCGAAGTTGTAAGTTTGCTATAGTCTATAAGTAGTCAGTTCATTATAATCCGTTTGAAAACTTTGATTTTCAAATTACATTATTATTACTTGGACTATTTATGGCTAGGTATACAGGGTGCTGATAAAGTCTGGAATAATCGATTTTTCTTGAAAACGCAAAACTTTTTCGAAAAACGCTCGTACCCGTCGATTTTATTTTATTCTTTGAAATTTTTTGGCGTTCTTCAATATTATACCGGATGCGCCAAAAACGCTAGGCAAGTGTCAACTTCACTTTTTCAAATAGAACACCCCTTTTTTTCTCCAATATTCAGATTCCTCTCTAAACTCTAGACAAGTTTCATATAACATATTGTATGGCTAAAGTCGACAGTAATTGAAATACAGGGCCCACAATAAAAATCAAGGTATAATTTTAAAGCTTGTTTTCCATGACAAATACTTAGGCTAAAAAAAAAATTCTAACAGGAAATTGGTAATACAGTGAACAATCTAAAAAATTATTTGAGTAAGTGTTGAAAATGGTGTCCATTTACGGCTCTACAATGTCCCAATCTCTCAACAAATTCTAACTGTACATTATGTACAATTTCTGGGGTAATTTGTCTTATGGTTGTTGTTATACGCGTTTTGAGAACATCAATATCTTCTGGTTTATTTTTGTAAACCCTTTCCTTAATATAGCCCCACAGAAAGAAGTCCAATGGCGTTAAGTCGGGGGACCTCGCAGGCCACTCTATTTCACCCCGTCGACCTATCCAATGATGATGAAATAACTCATTCAGGTATCTACGGACTTCGACCGAATAGTGGGCTGGTGCACCATCCTGCTGAAACCACATAGTTGTATCATGTGAGTCAGGAATGTTCCGATCGGGAAATAGGGCAATCAACGCTGGAGCGAGGTCTTCTTCAAGAAACTGCAAATATCTTTGGCCAGTCAAATTTTCCTCAAAAAAATAGGGTCCTATAACAGTATCCCGAATTATTCCTGCCCATACATTAATTTTTCTCGGCCGCTGGGTATGAATTTCTCGGAACCAATGGGGATTTTCGCTGGACCAATACCGGCAATTTTGACGATTTACCATGCCATCCAAGAAAAAAGTAGCCTCATCGGAAAAAATTATGTTACTCGGAAATAATGCATCGTTAATCAAGTAATTATCCATGAGAATTTCGCAGAACTCATTCCTTCTGTCAGGGTCGCCTTCCAAAAGTTCCTGTACTCCTTGACATTTATATGCATGCCATTTTTCCTTTTTCAGGAACTTTGCCACCGTTGAATCGTGGATATTTTGAACATTTTAAGAAATGCTTCTTGTGCTCGAATGTGGTCTCTCTTCCAACGAAACTAGAATATCAAGTTTGACATCGTCGGAAATTTTAGGTCGTCCACTTCTAGGTTTATCCTTAATGCGACCAACTTCATTATACTTCTTAACAATTTTGGAAACAGTTGCCTGATTTATGTGTTCTCTATTTGAATATTTATCATTAAAATACTCACAAACTTCTATTTGTGTTCTCTTTCGATCTCCACATCCTACTATTATTAATATTTCGATTCTCTCAGCTTCCGTTAGAAACATTTTTATGGGTAAAAGTGACAACTTTGGAGTAAATATTAAATGTTTTGACATTTACGTAACTAAGTTATTATGTAGAAACCGGTAAGAAGGTAAATATTACCCCAGAAATTGTACATAATGTACAGTTAGAATTTGTTGAGAGATTGGGACATTGTAGAGCCGTAAATGGACACCATTTTCAACACTTACTCAAATAATTTTTTAGATGCCACGTCGTCTTGGTTGTCTCCAGTCCGCCCTCACGCATCCCCCGGGGGGGGGGGGGTCCGGGACTTGGGAACCCGGATGTTCGTTTATGGCTGGGGTAAAGGAAGCTCATCCTTTGAGCCGTCTGTTGCCAAGGAGCAGCAGGAGGTCGTCTGGTGCCGAGAGGGGAATCACCCCGCACTCTCGATCGTGCGACACTACAATCTTTGTAGTCCTCGCTCAGACTTCCTCAAGCCCTTTACCTGGCTCACCGTTTTCTGTCCTTGCGACAGTTGCTGAACGAACAAAGTGGGTCCTCTTTCGAGGCAACTATTGGCTTTAACTTGCTCACCAAAAGCCGACCCAGTCCGAACCCTTGAAGGGAGGTTCGTGAGTGCGGAGACCGAAACCTTCATTCGACGATGATGATAACGCCAGTTGTCAGACGATAGACCATCCATAGGCGCAGACCCCTTGCGGGCCGCGGCCTCAGGATGGTCGCGCGTCTCTGATGAGTCCCAGTAGGACAAAACAGCACGTTGTTGACAGATAGATGACTTGAGAGGGTTCCGCGGAGGTTCGGAAGTTGATGGTGGCTACCTCTGACCCGGGAGTGATAAATCGTCCTCCTGTATAGGGTTAAGTTGTAACTCATCCGTAAAACTCATTGAGGGCTCCAAAGGCCCTCCCGAGCTGTGGAAGGTTTCCGGTAACTGCCGGCCGTTGATTCTAGGCCATTAGTTATAATGTTAACCTTGCGGTGTTATTGTTAACTCTCTCCTTTGTCCATCCCTCGCCAGACTTAAAATGAATTGTCTGGTTCTGTCTGCTTCGTCTTTTCGGACTCTGGTAGTACTCGTCGGTGACCTGGCTTGGCAATGTGACACGTTCGATGTCCAGTTATCAAGCTTAAATCTGTTAAAATGTTGATGTAGAGTCGCTACTGGAATCTGAATCGGAATTATTTTCTTCTAAACTGCATTTTCTTCGGAACCCTTTCCTTATTTTTTCCAATTTTTGACAGTGGCCAATCTCTACTTGTACACTGGAATCCTTGCTGCGAACTTCAGCTTTAAATGACAGTTGAACACCCAACCCAAGTTTCAGGAAGTAACAAGTTATTGTTCTTTCTTTTGTAAAATCCATGACGATAGTTTCGATCTGTGAGTCGTAACTCTTTTTTTTGACAATCAAAGAACCTTTGTACTTACTTTTGGCTTAAGCCTGATTTTTCCGTTCTTCATTGTTTTTATGTTATGTTGTTTTACATATAATTTTCTGTTTTCTAGTATCTAAAATAAATATATGTATATCATATACTTTGTAATCTGCTTTCACGTTGGCATATTTAAACTTACGTTAAAGCATCGGTTTTTCTAATATTTACTATAAATTATTGAACAAATTTAGCAATATTTGGGAGTGGTCCTAAAAAAAATTTTTCCTGCGGGGGACTTTTTTCTCAACTTTTCCCACCTCTTTATTGAATCATGAATACGCGCTTGCATGGCACGCTTATAAACAGTTTTTCTGGGGCATTTCTGGAAGTGTTATGGCACTCAGAAACCACACAATATTTATTCAAGCTTCTTTTCACTCATTTTAATCCAGCAAGAAGGTAAAAAAGATATAATTTCAAACGACGTTTTCATTCAGAAACAAGCGCTATACTCTTCTAAATATCAACTGTCTTCCGACCAGCATATAGGATGTAACATCACATGCAGCTCTTATTTTTTATAAAATATTAATAGTGTGTATTTTGTGACTAACAGTTGCACAAGCGTGTAATTTTTTCAGCTAATTGCGTAATTTTACAAATTCAGATTGGCAACGCTGGAATGTGTGTAAAACAATATCCCCGGTACAATTATTTCCTACAAGAAAATTAAATTGACAAACATCACATATAAAAACCAATGATATCATGAAAATACAACTCTGTTGCTACATTCCAATTTTCCATTTCGGTGAATAAGAAAATACTTTTTCACATAAAACTCTCTTAGATCATTAACTGTTATTATTTGATTAGTTCATTTATAATCCTCATCTTTCTATCTCGTAAAACTTGCAACTGCATTTACGAGGACAAAAAAACGAAAGTCGTGAAACTTTTTTAATTATAAATTAGCTAATGACTTATCGAAAAGTTTCCGTAAAGCTGAATATTAATATTTTATCGACAAGCTTCCAGACATGGACCACGACTACTTTAAAAGCGCAGCAATTTGACGATTTTTAAACTTTTAATTTTTTTAATTTGAAAAAATGGAAAAGGGGAAAAAAGAAGAACGTCTTACTCACCCTTATAACGTTTTTATTGTTTAAATTATAGAATAAAATCTAGAGATAAAATGTCGTATAGAGAACGCCCGCAACACATTCATGAGATTCAGATGCAGGACTTTGACCTGAAGTTGAAACTGAGATTCGTAAAGTGTTACATCTGGTCGGTGTTACTATATGGCGTGGAGAGCTGGGGTGGCCAAAATCAATAAAATAGAGGCGAGATGTGGATATACCGCAGAGTGCTGAAAATCTCATGGATGGCTCGAGTAACCAATGAGGATGTCTTACGAAGAATAAACAAGGATCGTGAACTATCCCTAATAATAAACAAAAAAGAAAAACCGCATACCTAGGTCACATAATGCGAAGTACCAGCTCTTGCAACTGATCATTGAAGGGAAGATAAAAGGAAAGAGAGGAATAGGAAGGAAGATGATATCATGGCTGCGCAACATAAGACAGTGGACCGGTTTACGAACAGTAGAAACCCTGCCTAACAACTATCGACCAGTCGCATTGCTTTCAGTTATATCAAAAGTAATGGAGGAAGCTATTAACCAACATCTTCTAAAGTATCTGGAAGGCTTCAAAATTATCAGCGATCATCATTAAGGTTTTCGGAAGTCCAGATCAACTGGAGATCTGAGCTAATGACCCTAGTAGTCGATGCTCTTTTTCGGGGTGGGTTTTTAGTGAAGTAAAAATCCCACACTGTTTGGCGCCTACTAACCTGCATGCCAAGCGCCTTTTGAAGGGTTTCCCATCCAGCACCCCAAAAAAAAAACTGGAGATCTTCTAGCCTATGTCACCCATCTTTGGAACAACGCAAACGAACATCATGGGGAGTCTCGGGCTGTTGCACTGGATATTTCTAAAGCCTTTTATCGTGTTTGGCATGAAGTCGATTCTGTGCATGGTTGTCTAGCTTTCTTAAGGACCGCTCTCTGACGATTTGCTGACGATAGCACACTTATCTCATCTTTCTCTATGAATGCACAAACATCGGCTGCCGACGCACATCTTCTCAGACAACATGAAGTATCACGCCTCAACAAAGATCTGGAAGAAATTTTGGCTTGGGGTAACCAGTAACCAAGTCAAATTTAACGCTAAAAAACCCAGGCAGCAGTTTTCTCTAAAAAGGTTAACATTACAGAACCGGATAAAGTCATGGACGGACACGCAATCCCACTGGCTTCATTTATTAATTTGCTGGGCGTCAATCTGGGAGGAAATATGTCTTGGCATAACCACGTTGTGGCAATTGCCAAGATAGCTTCTCAGAAGCTTGGTGTACTTTTCCGAACCAGAAAGTTATACACACCTCAACAACTTTTGATACTATACAAAGCCCAGATTCGACCCATATCGTACCCAAACATACTCTTCGGCTACTGGATTCCATCGCAAGGAGGGCCATTCGCATGCCGCCCATCCATATCTGGTTAAGCTTAGTACTCCTCGAACTTCATTATTTTAGAATTATTTCATCTGGATGACTTCATCCTTACGGAACGACATTCCCGTGGTCGTTTTTCCCAACAAATATAAGCTCCAACGATTCAAAACCAACGTGAATCGCTTTTTGCACACACGCACCACTCATAGAGTGCCCTAAAGGATTTTTCCTATCGTGCTTGTATGTGATCATAAAAAAATGGGCGGTGTAAAAGAGAAATATCTTATACGCCATCATGTCAAATATTTTAATAGCCATTTTCCCGCTTAAACATCGCGCCGAAGCTAAAGTATCTACAAAGAAAAAGTTACAAGAAAATCATATTAGAATCATATCTGAAATATACATATTAATTTTTATTTTGTATTTTATTGTGTCCTATAATTTTCAATAAAATACAATTGAATTTATATTTATTGACCGAAAAATAGTAGTAAAAGTAATTGCGAAAATAAACTGTAATTCAATCAATTTTAACTGCTTGATTTTTCCGATCCGTGTGCATTTATATCGTAACGCTAAAATTATAGAATTTTATTTCCTGCAACAATTTAAAATGGTTTTATTAGAATTTACATTTAATGGTAATCATAATAACCTCTGGAGAATTTTTAAAAAATATTTAAAACAAACTCATCTTCATCTGTGTGACGATTGTTCGTGAATGTTCCACCTGGACATCACTCATGCATGACTCTAAGAGTATTCTAGGAGACGCACATGGTGCTTTCGTTAATCCCGGGTGAGATTTAACATACGAAGTACGATTAAGCGCTTGCGATCACGCCAGATCAGAGAAGCGAAAGAACGAACGTCGGAGCCCGCGCAGCTTTGACAACATCGCAAACGAATGTTTACGGTATCGCATGTGAGTTTATTCGGGTGTGTTGATTTAAAAAAAGGGTATGTCGGCTTTCTCTAGAGTCTAGGACAAGAAGTCACACATTTGATTTTTATAACTTACAGTAATATTAAAGTCCGGTTATATTTAATGTCTTTTTGTTTCAGCATTTAATCAAGAAAGAAAAAACAGACAACGTTTTTCTATTTCCAGTCTATTAGACGCAGCAAAATTAAAATACAAACATTTATATTTTGTGTTCCGTGTGGTTCACACATTATTCTCTAAACGACTATATAGACTTTAATCATCAATGATCAGCGATCAGTTGTTTATCAGAACTATACAGGGTGTTTCTTAATAATATGGTAATATTTAAGGTGGTAATTTTTAAGTCAATTTTTTGAAAAAAACTTGATATGAAAATATGTCCTAAACGATTTAATTTTTCAGACTTTAAAGATTTTCAAAAAAAATCGTTTATTATTATATTAATAACTGTGATACTGCTCTAGATATTTTTGTAAAATTTGGTACACATTTGTTATTCATTGAGAGACATTTTACGATATATAACATGTTTTTTTATGCCGACCAGTGGCGTTCGTACGGGAATTGACCTCGGTATTCTTCAAGAAAAGAATGGAACGCCACTTATTTTTTTTTAAATAAAAATTATTTTTCAAGTTCTCATTCCTTGCTGAGCAAATGTCGTCTCTTGACTTGACGTTCAGTTTTCGTATAAAAATATTTAATTCATCCATTTGCATTCTGTTATGAAATTAGATTAACAAAGATTAAAAAGGATCTAGTAGGTAAGAACCAGATTTTGTTTCGTAAACATAAATAATTTTGACAGTCTCAATAGTCTGTCGTATGTATTTAAGTCATTAACTAAGTTATTAAAAAATATGAAAACACCCTGTATCTCAAAAGTTAAGACGTTTAGGACATATTATGAATTTGAGAACTGGGGGAAAGTTTTAAAATTCCGAGTAGTTCCGGAGATATCTGGAAAAAAACGAAATTCTGAAAAATCGTTTTATTGTTTTTCTGGGTTTTGTTAAGATCGAATTCTAAAATAAATTGCACTTTTACATTGCCACTTTTTCCGCTCTATCTAACAGCGTTAATTGTTTTGTAATCCGACGAGTCGTCTTTGAAGGGCCATTATCAACTTTCTTTTTTTAAATACGGTTCTGGTTTCTTGATATTGGAATTTGAGAGCTATTTTTCTCCCGAATGCAACGATGTATGACACATTGTGGTTTAATGACGTTTCGAGGGTTTTTTTAACAACATCCGGAAATTTTGGGATACGGTCCTGTATTTCTCCTAATTTTATAAATAATATCTCATAAGTAAGCTCTAAATTTTTTCTTATGTTGGACTAGTTCAATCAATAACAAATAATTTAATAATAAACCACAAATAAGTGAACAATATACAGAAACATTATTTCAAACTTCTGTTGATCCGGGATTTAAAAGAAAAGTAGGCGCTTGAAACAAAAAAATTAAGACGGTGACGCGTGATTTGTTTCACTTGACATTTTCATTGTGATCGTTTGAGAGCGTTTTAAGGGGTTTTCTATTTTCCAGAAAATATGGAACATAATTTTACAAATAATGCTGAAAATTTGATATTCTATCGCATGTTTTATTTTATCTCAAAAAAACTGTTATATGGCAGTTAGAAGATGATATTTGTGCTTAGAGAATAACGAAAATCATTTTGAACATCTAATTATGTAGTTCCTTACTTTTTTCGTTGTTCGTTTTATTACTGTTTTGGTATAATTTTGGTTCACTTATTTGTGGTTTATTATTAAATTATTTGTTATTTATTGAACTAGTCCAACATGAGAAAAAATTTAGGGCTTACTTATGAGATATTATTTATAAAATTAGGAGAAATACAGGACCGTATCCCAAAATTTCCGGATGTTGTTCAAAAAACCCTCGAAACGTCATTAAACCACAATATGTCATATATCGTATCCCAAAATTTCCGGATGTTGTTCAAAAAACCCTCGAAACGTCATTAAACCACAATGTGTCATACATCGTTGCATTCGGGAGAAAAAAAGCTCTCAAATTCCAATATCAAGAAAACAGAACCGTATTTAAGAAAAGAAAGTTGATAATAGCCCTTCAAAGACAACTCGTCGGATTACAAAACAATTAACGCTGTTAGATAGAGCGGAAAAAGTGGCAATGCAAAAGTGCAATTTACTTTCGAATTCGATCTCAAAAAAACCCAGGAAAACAATAAAAAGATTTTTCAGAATTTCGTTTTTTTCCGGATATCTCCGAAACTACTCTTAATTTTGAAACTTTTTAAACGGCATATTATTAGGCACGTAAATGTGCAACTTTACCTCCATTTAACCGACTTCGTATATCTTACGGGTTCCGAGATCCCTGTACTGGCCCTCCTTATCTTGGACACGTTGTATATGAAAAGTGGATCTATTCCAAGGAAACGAAATATTTTCTTGGCATATTTTGTAAGCAATTGATTACCTTTGCCAAGAAATACTATTCTATTTTAAATAATAAATCATATTTGAATTTCATCTGATATAATTAAACAAAATTTAAATATTGACCACGACCTTCATCATATTCACGTCCATTACTTGCTGACAGTATTTCTAAATAGTATGGCCGATTCCACTATCGTGCTCGGCAACGGCAAGGCACCGACTCGGCAAAATTTTGACGGGCAGTCGCTTGGAGGGACGTTGCACTACAAAAAAACTATTGGATAGAATTTGTTACAATTTTAAATTTAGCTTCGAAATATAGTAGTACATGACTATATTATCTTGAATTTTTTGAAAAATAATTTTATTTTTTTTAAAACGGCAAATAACGTTTAAATTGAAAAACATAGTCATTTTTTGAAAGTATTGCATGCACTATCAACAATCTGAATTAATTTCATAGCTTAGTTTTAATTCAAAAAAATGTCACACCGAGGTTTTCAGAATCTGAAGTGATTTGGCAACCATTCGCTTGATCAAAGGAAGAAGAATAAGAAAAACGTCCCCTACTCCCTCCTCGTGTCTTGGAATGGCAATATTGTCTCATTGTTCAATAACAATGACCTATGCTGTTCCGCGGCGAAATCCAAAACCGAACCACGCGGTCCACTGATAAATACTCTTAAGCGAGAAAACTTCAAACTCGATAGGTTTTATGTCACTTATGTTTACTTTGACAACGCCTTAACTATCTCGTAAGCGAACCTTATCTTATAATCTCATTTTAAATGTCTCCTTATTTTACACAGCTGTTCGCACTTGTCCCAAAACGAATCCGCACCTGAAACATTTTCCGTCATCTTGCGAAATTTTACGTATTACTTGTTTCTACATCAGTGAATTTCGAGGGCAATATCCCATTATGTTAAGTTGTTTTTAATTTGCATATCGTCTTCCATTATGTAATAAATAATTCATAACATTAACTCATGGAAAATAAGCAACGTACAAGTTTGAAACATGTTCAAGGAATAATGTGCCCAGGTAACATTCTAGCACACTTGGGAGTAATTAAAATTTAATCAGTGTCGTGGAGAACAGTATTTATAAATTGAATTTTAAGAACCTGTAGTTGTAGGGGAAGGTGGGGCAAGATGAGGACTCTAGGATTCTACACTGTATACTTGTTAATTAGGAAGCATTTAAATAGTTCTGAATACTTTATTGCAAACATTATACGTTATTACAACGATAATAACCTTATTAAAAGTTGAATTTGACACGAAACTTAAAAATAACGCATCAGTCATAAAAACAATCTTGCCAGCTCGTGGGATAAGTTCGGGAAGATAATGGAGCAAGATAGTATAACCAAAAAAACTTCTTTTTAATGTGTTTTATTTCGATTATACATAATACTGATATAAAATACAAATATACATTTCATCATCTTCCACTATTTAAAAAGTCTTCAACAGCATTTCTTATACTTCCTACATACCATTTTCTTCATTCGATTTAACGTTGAAATGTTCTAACCATATTCCATAACAATAATAGAATATATATCGTATATCAGCCAAATGGAATAAATTCAATAATAAATAAATGCCGTGTGCGAAAGAAACGCTCGGACATGTCGATTGGTATTTCTAGTTGCGCTTTTTTTCAATAAAAACTTTCCATACAGGGTGTGTCATATAACAATACCAACTGTCTTATTTTAACTGCAATATCCTGTATATTATTCAATTTTTGGATCCCTCAGAAAATTTTAGATATATTTAATGTACAATATCCTATACCTATTTTCAACTGTTTCGGAAATATTAAGTGTTTTCAGATTTATTGCATTTCAGCGTTCATTTTTACTGATATAAAGAAAGGTATAGATAGTTTTATTCATTTATGTTTAAATCGCGTGACCTTAGCAAATTGTTGTCTTGGAGTTGCTATGGAAATAAAACACGGACACAAATGAAAGTTGCTTGCTTATTTCATTTCCAAATTTTCCGCCTACCTACTCAAGGGAGAATTAGTATAATAGAAAAGCAGTTTGGCCCGCTTGGACATATAAAGTAGATAAAAAAAACTAGCCGCCAATGAAATAACTGATGATACAAAATTAGATATTATGTTTGAGTTTGATGAAAACCCACATACTTCTAGTCGGGAGGCAGCCCCAATATTCGATGTTAGCTATTCATCGATTATTCGAACATTACAAGAAAATAAAATGTATCCCTATAAAACGGTACCTACTCATGATCTCATGGAAGACGATTTTGATAGCAGAATGTATTTTTGTGAACAAATTATGGCAATGTTAGATAACAATGTGATCCAATTAGAACATGTTTTGTGTGTGCTATCGTCAACAAAGCTAAATATCGAATTTGTACTTTTCACTGGAAGGTTGTTAATGTAGAGTAAGAAGAGAGTAGAAGACAATATGGACCCTTAAGGAGCACCGGCATTGATTGTGAAGGTGTCTGAGAGAATCGCCACTTGCAGAGAGCGGTACTTAAGGAAGCTATACAACAATGCTCAGAATCGACTGAAAATACCATAGGATCGGAGTTTACTTAGAAGCCTCTCATGCCTAATACGATATTTTGAAATATCTAGTGCAATAGCCCGAGACTCCCCATGATGTTCGATTGCGTTGTTCCAAATATGGGTGACACAACTGGACTTCCGAAAACCACATTGATGATCGCTGATAATAACCCGCAAATCATGGAAACAAAGGGCTGAAAAATAAACATAAATGGAGCCGTGAGTTAATAAGAGAGAATACTCAACTTAAGTCATTGTCATAAAAAGCCGTATGCACTACTAAAAATTGATATACAATCCCATAGGATAAGTCAAAAGACGTGACTCCGTTAGTTCAAACTCTAACAAATATCTTATTCTATAATTTTGACCTCAACAATTCTGCCCACAATTTCCTTAGAAATCACAGTAACTTCACATCGATTGATTCTAGTAGTGGTATAGGCGTGCTACACCATGCATCGCGGCAGTTGCTAGCTGGCAAGCGATGGTTCTAAACGCAGAACGTAGTAAAATTTTATAGTTCGTTCAACTTTTCAGATTATCACAGTTTTAACGCATATATTGATAAAGGACGAAACCCATATATGCGTATAATATTTAGTATCTTAAAGTGTGATTATGCACAGTGGCGGCTCTTCCACAGGAGCATATGCGCACGTGCACCCCCAAAACAAAACTAATAAAAATATTAATATATATTCATTGAATATTATTTATCGTATAAAGTCCGACTTTATCCTACCGTCAAACTAAAAAAGTCCCGACCCTTCCTAATATTTTATCATCCCGTCAAACCAAACTGTTTAGATCCGGCAACCGTGCCTAGGTCGAGATTTAATGACGATTATGACGAGACTTGATCGCACGTGCGATTAAGTAGTGCAGTTTTTCTGTAGTAACAGGTGGTGGGTGGCAGCGGGGGATAGCGGGGCTATAGTGATTTAACATGGAAAAGGCGCACAGTTATTGTGTGCACCGCGCTGTTGTCTGTTCGTGCATTTAGTTAGAAATTCGAGCGTGTATGTTTTAATATTTTAATATTATATATTTATTAAGTTAAAATGAATAGTTGACGGTGGACTTTTTAAGAAATAACTTTAGCTCTTTGAGTTTGGAGCAAAAAATTGAAGTGAAGAATGCGGGATTACCTAAACCCGAAATTAACTTAACGCAGACCACAAATGGTAAATCTAGGGACTTTATTAGAAAGTTTAAAAATGAAATATATTTTAGAATTTATAGAGGGTATTTCAAACTTAATGAGGCTATTATCGATTAATTTTCTACAATTAAGAACCGAAGAATGGACTTTACGTTTAAGCACTATTGTGTAGGGTCGATAAATGTTGTTTATTTCGATGAATGATATTCGATATGATTTTAAACCATTTTATTTAAGGATTTAAAATAAAAAACACTGAAAATATGAAGAATGCTAACTTGTCAGTCTCGTGGCTCGATTCATTCTCGTCATAAACAGTTAACTATTGTTTTCGGCTTCGTTGCGCCTAATGACGTAGCCGTAGAGGGCGTAGTGGTATTAGACATCATTCGGTTTTCTTGATAACTCGTAGATGGCGGTAGTAGTATTGGACATTATTCGGTTGATAGCTCGTAGATGGCTTTAGTAGTATTAGTAGTGGACTGTATAAATATTGTTACGAGGGTTGCATGCGACGACGTTAAGATCCGAGAGCTATACACACTAAGAAAACCTTTCTTATTTTCCAAAAGTTGTATTTCCTTGTGTAAAATGAAAAAATAAATAAAAATATGTTTTACCTAATGCTTTTTCTTTTTACATTTAAAACGCCTAGAAAGTAATTGTTTGGTCGTTACACAAAAATTAAATTTTAAAAATAATTTCACCTTACTTGTGAACCCCTCTATCATAGATCACGAGCCGCCACAGATTATGCACCACTTTACTTCTCCTTAACTTCTAATCTAAAATTTGAGTTTGACAACACAGTATATGCTATCATATGTTTAGAGATTGAATGGCATGTCAAGGGGGCAGTGTACCTATGGGAACACTGCTAGGGGTTGTTATTTACTTTTTCAGATGGTCGATTTTAAAAAAATATAATCACTCCTTTAAATATCATAGGCCCTGTCCGTAACACCCTGTATATTATTTGCATTGTTGATTGGTTCAATATGTTCGAAATCTTCCCCAAGGTTTCGTAGTATCAGACACGATGTAAAGATAAATGTATCGTCGCATGTCGACCAAATATCCTCTTTATACTCTTGACGCATCCCACCACTACCACTACTATGCGAAGGTCGTTTCTTTTAAAACTAAGAAAAAAAAGGACTAAAATACACGATCGCTCTGAAATGGGATATAGGAAAGTTAGAAAATTGGTCTCCAGAGCCCTTATTTACGTTCCTTTTATGCTCCTGTGATTCCGCCGTAGTCCGGAGCCTATACCTGATATAATTAGGACCAGGTAAGGTTGCGTGGCAAGAAAATAAATCGTCAGGAAAGGGTTTACCAATTGACTTTCATAAAGAAAATGTTTTACAGGGAACTGACTAAATTAAATTTCATTGAAAAATTGAATTTGTTTAAGTATCTATACTGGATACTTTATAGTTGAATTTTTATTCTTTGATTTTAATAGTAATTAAAATTCTCTTGCAGGTTCAAACTTCACACTCCCCAATAGGTCGATCATACTGCTATGCGAGAAACCAATGGTATATAGTCCTTAGGGACTCAATGTATGACCGAGGATCGTGGTTCGGAGCCCACGTTAAGTTGTAGGTCCCCTCGAGAACAGAGAGGAAAAAATTCAGGAAAAAAAATTCTTTCAGCACTAAAATCGCTTTTTGTGAGGAATAATGACGCCGCCCCTCGTGCATTTTTAGCTGAACACCTGCTAGTATGGTTCAGTTTTATATTAAGTTTGGCAACATTGCCATTGGGCCTGGGTGAAATGTTGTACAGTAGCGCGGATTGACCTGTGAGTAAGAGTGTTTGTTACCCCACTTTTAAGACGGTCGATTTAAAAAAAATAAAATATGTAGCGCTTCTCTAGGACACCCAAGGAGTTAACCATTTAAATATAATACGTCATTTCCATAACACCCTGTATAATAAGTTCACAACGCGCCTAGATAAATGAAAGTCGTCTATAGCATAGTTTTATCCACATTGTATGGTCCTATAATTAACCTGGTTATATTACTGTGTTCGATGCAGTAATGCAACAATAGGCGCAATCGGTTGATATTATCTCGCAGTGATTTAGTAAAGCATCATTACCGATAATTATGAAATTGCAATGATAAAACTGACAGGGTGTTTCGGTTTAATTTAGGAACTATTAATTATTGAGATAGCTTACCGATCTTTCGATTAACGGTGTTTAAACGGTTTTGAATGTTACAGATAAATTAACATAAAGCGGTCGAGAATCAGAAAAGCCAGACTAGCCATTAAAATGGCCAGTAGGATGATACAATAAATGCAAGGTATGATATCTAGCCGTTCATGGTATGAGTTAATGTTAAATTGCTTATGGAGAATCACGTTGTTGCTTTAATTCTCTTTTAAAGGTATTAAAAGATTTTACAGATTATAGGTAAAATACTAAACTTACATTGTGAGATACAGTACCAACTAAACGATTTCAAGTATGTAGTCTTGAGCCAATTTAAAGCATAAAACTTTATCGAAATATATATCCATCCTAATTATTTTTTATCTATAGGAAAGAAGAAAGAACTTATACTGGTATATTAAAATTATTTTCCTGGTTATCCCCATATTATGAAACTTAAGATATTTATTAAAATAAATATACAAGTAGGTACAGTACGTTTCACGAAAATTGGATATGACTTAATGATTTCCTGGGTCAGTCCCATTGTGTCGACAAGAGCCTGGCAATAAACAAGTGAATAATGAAGGGACGGACTAAGAAAAACAAGTAATGATGTGATTATATTAATGTAATCAAATGAAATAACATATTTTTTAAATATTACTAGTACTATTTATTTACATTTATAATGTCATTCTATAGATAGTTCTGTTTCGCTATCGCTATCCTCATCAAAATTAATTATAATTGGATTAATTATACGATCCAGACTAATAGACGAATTTTCTACAGTTATTACGTGACGGACTGAATTTTTCCCAACTACCTGGGGGAATATATATTAAAGCATTTTCGTATTAATTCTACAACACTAGAACTTAAAGTCGGAGAAATATTTTCAGACCTAACCAGTGATTTTAACTGGTGCCACATATGCTCTATGGGGTTAAAAATGCAATAATAGGGTGGGAGCAGTAGCACTGTATGTCCAATTTCTTCTGCCAATGTGTCACAAACATATACTTTTTTTATACAAAATGTCTTTAAAACTTCTAATCACTTTCACTTTCTTCAAAATATATATCATTCGCCGCCATGTAGTTCTGAATCTCCAATTTTGTATTATTTGAGCTTGGAGCTTTATGTAATTGGCGACTGTGATAGCTCGCATTGTCCATTACTATCACGCTATTCTGAGGAATGTTTGGTAAAAGACAATTCTTGAACCATTCCTCAAAAACTAACAAATTTTACCACAAAAAGATATTTAAATATAAATTAAGCAACCTAACCTACCTGTTGTGCCTATATTTAATTATAATTATTACAATCCGGTCCTTTCCACATAATAATAACAAACGGTCATAAATAATGGGATGGCCCATGTACTTTTACTGCAGTCATTAAGTTATATCCATTTTTCTTGAAGCAATATTTACCTGAACTAAAATAAGAAATAAATCTGATCACTTAACATGTTTTTTTGTTTAATGACAATGAGAGTTTCCTCGATTATTAGTAAGAAAATATTTACTACATTAGATTTAGAGAAAACTTCAGATTTAATTTCTTAGTTAATTTAAATTTTGAATTTAATTCAAATTTAAATTCACTGCAGATTAATGCAACAATTAACAATCGAGTTTAACTCTTACGATTGCTTCTTTTTTATTTTTTATGCACAAAAGGATAAAAAAATGGACATATTAGCTAATTCGAACTAAATTGATTTCACTTCTACGCCTACCTGATGATTTCACAGCATTTTTAATTGGTCACGCAATATCGTTCGGGCTAAATTTTCAATGATGGAATAAGTAAATGTGATAAAGTTTTCCCTGTTCAATATAACTTTATTAATGGGACTGTAAAAAGGTCGATCAGAATTTATAAGGGAACCGGAACGTTAATTTTTGATGCTAACAATATGAAATAGTGCTAAACCCGAACCACAGACATTAAAATTAAATTTGGATATTATCCGTCCTTTATTTGTTAAGATGTAATGTAATATTATTTATTGTAATCTACAGGGTGTGCTTATTATATTTAAATGGGTGACTTCTCGGTTATCCTAGTGAAAACCACATCCATTTTTCTTAAAATCGTTAAAATGTTTAAATACTTAGGTATAAATCCATTTACCCTACCTGCAGTCGCGCCATACACACCTGTTTTCAGTTAACAAGTGTACAAGTAGAGTTTCCGCTTATAAAAACCACCCGTTATGATTAGATTTCTTGAAAATTGATGGTATCCACTATCTCTAGTATGATGTCCCGTTTTTTGGAGCATCCTGTATATCCAAAAATATTTTTAAAATGTGCGCTTTTATTTATCCTAGAACCTTTGTATTTAATCAATTTCGATATTTTTAAGAACAACGGATATATTTGACTTCCTAGCACTAATCAACCACCCTGTATATATATGTATAGAAACTTTTTCAATTTTTTTTGCGATTTTGTCGACGATGCGCGTCTATTGTGGTTTTCTTTTCTTAACATACAGTAGTGGCTCTGAACAAAATATAAGAACAATGGTTTAAAAAATACAATTTTTTAAGAGATGGATTTTGGAAACTTAATACAAACCCTATTATTAGTTTAGGTAGATAAGTTTATTAATAAAATTAAAAAAAACATTTTATAAGGGCTCCCAAAGGCTCTACTTTAAGAATACATAGAGAGGTGGGTTGAAGTAGGTCCAATTTTGTAACCAACGACATTGGTAAATGCATTTTTGTCAGTGTGACCTTATGAAAAGAGAAACAGTTAAATTTACTAAAAGAATAATAGAACTAACCATATTTTATGGCTGTATATGTAACTGGAATAGCATTTTTTTATTAAGAAATGCCATTAAATTATAGAAAAATTTTAAACTAAATTTTTGTCATAATTTTAAGAAATTTTGTAAAATTTACTAAAAAGTTTTTGTAAAATTTGCTCAAATCTTTAATTAATCTATATATAATCTATACTAACTAGAGCCAATTTGCAAAAACTACTTTTCTTTTTTAATTTAGCAGACCTATATTACTCTAAAATCGATTAAAAATACTTGCCAACAAAATTTAAAAAAAATTTTGTTTATGTGTGTTATATTATGTTTTTATTCTACTACTTTTATAGACCATATTACCAGTTTCTATTTTTTTACTTGCTTGGCCATTTTGTTATAACTACCCCCAATCAGAAAAGCGCTTTCCGTTCAAAGTTGTCCTCAAATTCAAAGTAGTCACGGTTATGGTCCGCACCGTTTCCCGCGCGCAATAAAGTGGAATTAATTTTAAGATAAATAGCTTATACCGAAAGATTTTTCCAAAAAGTTTTTTTCTTTGTAACTTTAAACCGAAGGAAGGATCAAAAAAGATAAAAAAATCGCAGGGATATCAAAATAATTGTATTATTTTCCGGCTTGGTTTTCAATCGGCCGAAAAAACTTTTCCGAGCCCAATCGGAATAAAATCTTTTTGTAGTAAATCCTTTTTCCTTTATCCTTGGCGCGAAAGGAGATTGGTCTAAGTAGTTTAAAATTGAATAAATATCAAGAGCGATAAATTCTCGCCCTTTGACGACTTTGAATTTATATGCAAGTTTATGCCAAAGATTTATAAGTTTTTAGTTTTAAGGTAGTTACAGTCTTTTATGTCAGGCAGCTAACGCGAAGATCTAGAAAAGTTAAGTAGCTTGGATATAAACCTTTTCGAGCAGATAAATAAGGTGACATCCAGAGAATTTATGACCTATGGCGTTTAGGGCTTTCGCAGGAAGTTACATTTTTACTGCTCGTAAAAGATAACTGTAATCACCAAAAAATTGTATATTTTTTTTACATTTACTATGTACCTATTCTTGAAATCGCACTATCAGCGTTTTTAGAACAAATATAAATTTAACTGATACGGCCTTTAGTTGTCACCTTCATATTTCGCTGTAAAACTATCGTGATGTAAATTTAGTTAGAGAAACTGATCATAAAATAGTATATAGTATGTATGGCTGCGAATTTGCGTTGCCACCCAAAAACGTGCGTGTCATAGGCATACTATATTTCTACTAAATTAAATTACCTTCACAAATTACTATTATATACAGGGTGGACCAAGTAAAGTGGCCTATTAGAAGTATCTCGAGAAATGAATGAGATCTTATTTTGAAAATTTGGTTGTAGCTATAAGAGATGGTTTTCTACGTTTCTAAAATATTTTGGATGATGCGGTGTTGCCGGATCATATCGAAAGTGGCAGCAACATCGGAATTCTAAATGAATTACCCTCCTATATGTTATATTTTTTTTGGAATCTAGGTAGAAATCTAGAACAGTTTTCTATATAATATCATATACCTATCTTTAAGACTTTTTGAATTATAAATAATCTTTTTAACGTCGTATCGGGACCTGAAAAGAAAATTAAATCTTTTTAGCGGTTACAGCTAGAAAGCTGAACTTTTGACAATAGTTTCACAAGACCATCAACATTTTATTATTTTGAACAGTGTTTAATTAGCTTTATACAGGGCGTCTCCATAACAATATTTCTGAGGGAGATGAATTATTGCAAAAAACTTCTTTTTTTAAATGGGACTCCTGTATTTGATATGAAAAATTCATTTGACGTTATGTCTGTGTTGTTGTAAAAAAAATAGTTAACAAATCAGCAATTTATTAATAAATAAATAAACAAAATTAAAATTACGCATCAACATCAATAAAATAACTAATAACTAAATTGTTGGCTCTTAAACATTCATGAATTATGGTGATAACATGTTCATTTGTCACCTTTTTCATTACTTCCCCTTCGAGAAACCCCAGAGCTGTTCTTAGTCGATTTTCTAAATCTTTCTTGTTGTGACTGGTGTCTTGTATACTATTTCGCTCGAATCTCGAATAATGTGAATTAGTTAATTTGTATTACAATAACACAGACATAACATCAAATGGATTTTTCATTATTTTGTTTCTATGAATACATTCCACAGCCTACTACCAAAAAATATATTTTTTTAAGATAAGTGTTAAATTTCGCTATAAGTCCGAAAATATTGAAGGTATAAACGTATCAAATACAGGGTGTCCCATTCAAAAAAAAAAAGAAGATTTTTGCAATAATTCATCTCCCTCAGAAATATTGTTATAATTGCTATAAAACCAATTAAATACCGTTCAAAATTATAAAATTTCGATGGTCTTGTGAAACTATTGTCAAAATTTCAGCTTTCTAGCTGTAACCGCTAAAAAGATATGATTTTCTTTTCAGGTCCCGATACGGCGTTAAAAAATCACAAGATTAGTTATAATTCAAAAACTCTTAAAGATAGGTAGGTATATGATATTATATAGAAAACTGTTCTACATTTTTACCTAGATTCCCCAAAAAAATATAATATATAGGTAATTCATTTAAAATTCCGAAGTTGCTACCACTTTCGGTATGATCCGGCAATACCGCATCATCCAAAATATTTTAGAAACGTAGAAAACCACCTCTTATAGCTACATCCATATTTTCAAAATAAAATCTCATTCAGTTCTGGAGATACTTGTAACAGCCCACTTTACTTGGTGCACCCTGTATATGTATTAGGTATAATAATATTAAAATTACTATAAAATTGCATATTGGTACCTAATTGTTGTCCATCAAAAAATAATAAAATTATCTCTAATTCAACCACCAAACAAAACAACACACACAAAGTTCTATAAAAGTCATAAAGGTAACATTTTTTAATTGAAACTGGAAACAAATTGTTCTATTGAACTAACAAAACTACAACTTATGAATATTATTATTTGTAGGTATTCAGACAATGCATTCCAGCAAGGGCGCTGGTTAGTCGAGGCTGTCACAGCAAGGCACGGCGGGTTCCTTTACGTTCTAAAGCCTATATCGGATTTATCATAAAAAAAACCAAAGGAAATAGAAAAAATTATTGGTAATTTTTTGTCTTTTTTAAATATTTTGCTTTTAATATTTACAAAATATTTGCAATAAATCATGGAGAGAATTGAGTAAGAAATAGAACTAAAAAAACTTGTTATATTATATCAACTCACTCTTATTTTTAATGCTAAATAGAAAATAATTATAAAATCTGGGGTTTCCATTTGAAAATGTAGATCTTTTGCAGTTTTATCAATTTAATATTTTTTGACTACCCTCTATTAATAGTTATCAAATATTATAAAAAAATCTATGACAGCAGGTCCTTTTTAACAAGAAATCCAAGCCAAATTAAATAATAAAGGTTTCCTTCCTTATAGGGAAAATTAAAAATTAATGAAAAAGTCATTTTACACATAAGACCTTAACAATGTCAAACATGCTTACACTTAGGTATAAGACTTAATATACGAAATATGCCTGAAATCTTGCGTAGAGTCCAAAAGTGCCACCATATTGAAAATATTTTAACCAAGCTGCCACCATCAACATTAGCATACTGTCCAATTTTCAAAAATTTCTTAAATAGGGGAACGGCGCCTTATCGGCGCCAATATTTATGTTTAGTCTGTACCATCGCATATATGTGGTTAGTAACACTATCCCCACTGATTGCACGTCTTCGATACAAGATCCAGCGTGTCATTATTTAAAGCCGTATTAGAGTCGGCAATTCTTCTCTTGCGCCAGCAGTGGCAATTATAATTGCACGTATTCATGCCATGCGCAATAAACCCTAATATACCCCCAGAATTAGAGATGAGCAAACCTGGTCATTTTGATTAGCAGTTAAAGCAGCTACTGCTACTTATAAATAGCAGTTCAAAAAAGTTGCGACGAATTAGCAGTACATATGCTTAATGCTGCGTGAACTGCTAATTTAAGTACCACTTAGTTTAAATAGCCATTAGCTGGTCGTAGCTGCTTCGACCAAATAATAAACATTTAGAAATAACAGAATAATCCATCTCTACCCAGACTTGGAGTGGCAATGGCAATTAAAATGGCACAAGCTCCATTTCTGACAATGCAAGACTAATTGCAACAGCTGACCGACAACGGTGTACTGCGCATGATTCCGTGCAATTTTAATTGCTGCCAGAAGAAAAATTGCCGACTCTAAGACGGCCTAGGTAATGAATAAAGGCTTTCTTGTTTATGGCTTGTGTGTAAATTGCAGAAATTATATGTGTTGGTAATTAATAGTACTAAACTCTTTTGTTCAAATGCCTCGATACAAAAGAAACACCACGCGACAACAGTGGGATTGATGCTCATAATTTATGTATGTATGAACAAACCCCATTCCACCCCATAAATGAAGCAGAATGAGAAAGTTATAACTTTGTTCAAAAATAAAAAGAACGATCGTGTATAAACATTTTTTTTAATAACAACTTTAAAACATGGCAATAAACAGATTTTTTTTAGAACCAAAAATTAAAACTTTCTAACCAGGTTTTATTTGGTGTCGACGAATTTGTAGAAGATTTGGGTTGGATTTTACCATTTAAGATTTTAAGGGTACGTCGTAAGAGTGGCGTACGTAACCCTCAACGACCGTCCGTTTTGCGCTCGGTCAACGGTAGGCAACTCTAGTGTTCTCCTACGGCGCGTTTTACGTAAGACGTTAAACGATAACCCCTGTATAACCAATTTACCCCTTAAGTTTAGTTTGAATTTAATGTGAATCGATTATAAGTTAGATGGCAATTTAAGAATTTTAATTTTGTCCCCATATTTTGGTTCCCATCCAAAGGTGAATTCCCACCCAGGAATTATTTATTTAGTTTTACGGACGCTTATCTTGGTCGATTTTCGATTTTTCGTTGTTTATTGTCAGGGATGCCAGGCGTACTGAAATATACGAGTGTTTGGGGAAATTCCAGTATTATTTAAACTCACCGGAAACACTAGTATGCGATGATGAACATTTTCTCAGGGAAAATCCACGGCTGGCTGTTCTCGGAATTTCTTGGTGTAAAAACACTCTGAAACTTGTAGCCACCATTGCGGCACCCGTTTTGAAAAGATCGAATCGCTGGTGGGCGCGGTTCTGTGGATACCAGAGACCGACTGATTTCGTCGTTCGTCTCCACGTAGAAATCCTTCATTCGTCCATTCCAATGCCCCATTGCCTCATTCGCACCAATATAATCCGTTGACTGTCGTGGCCGTTACAACAACAAAACAAGCGGGAATGAAATTACGACGTTGCAACATTATAAACGGCCAGTCTGATTTTATCAATAATTTTTTTAATTGGAAAAGCTAGTTTTACAACATTGGGCACAAACCTTAGGGATCCCGTTCTACCTCATGTTCCCCATATTTTTTCATATATGGGTCGAGGCGGTTCCCGGTGTGACACCCTGTATGTAAAGAAATTTGGATTTTTATAGTAGCGAAAATAATAAAATTAATACATCTTTATTTCATAGAACAATAACTTTGATGTCAATACAATGATTAAAACAAGGAAGAAAATAAATTCCCAAGTGAAATAAAATATATTAAATTTTCCTTATCCCTGTCTTTTAACTTTACCGCCCTAAAAATATTTTCCGAATCGTTAAGAGGATTTAAAGCGAAAAGGCAATGGAGTCACAAAATAAATTTCCAGTGTTGAACAACTTATGAATTGCCTAAAGCTTCTTTGTGGTGTCTTAAAATTTTAAAGTCTGAATTATTTACTTTTTGTTGTGTATAATTTTATGGTGCAAAGTTGCATTTTTTTTTTTATAATTTATGACATGCATAGTTAGGTCCTATGAAGATCTTATACAGGGTGAGTCAACGATAGAGTACTAGTACTAGAATAAAGTTCATTTTCTTCTTTACGTTAAGAGTTAGACAAAAGCTCGACGTACAAAAGTTGTACTAATCATTCAGGTACACTTTCTAAAATTATATTGGAATATTCAGGGTGGCCCATAAACACACGGCGAATTTAACGTATGTATTTTTAAATGGAACACCCTGTATTTATATAAATTTTTGAATTATGCATAAAAATCTGAATATTTTTTTACATATACAGGGTTGCCCAGAAGTCCGAAATAAAATTAATATAAGCCTTAACGTGTAACTTTTGGGGAAAACGCTCGGACACGTCAATTTAGTCTATATATTCTCATATTTTGACGTTATTCGTTTGTTTTTTTATAGACATTTGTCAAAGATATGACGACATCGATCTTTTAAATAGAAACATACAGCTTGTGATACATCATTTGAAAGCTAATATCTCGTACAGTGTGCTAATAAATTTTAGCGCGATTCTGTCAAGCTATTTCAAAATGGCGACTGTTAAAAGTTTTTAAAAAATCTCTATTTAAATAAGCGGAAATTATAAATCATTGATGTTCTTTTGCCTTTCAAGGTATGAAATCTTCTTAACGCGACACAATGAAGATTTCTTACCTTGATAGGTAAAAAACCATCAATGATTTATAATTTCCGCTTATTTAAATAGAGATTTTTTTAGAAACTTTTAACAGTCGCCATTTTGAAATAGCTTGACAGAATCGCGCTAAAATTTATGAGCATACTGTACGAGATATTAGCTTTCAAATGATGTATCACAAGCTGTATGTTTGTATTTAAAAAAAGATCAATGTCGTCATATCTTTGACAAATGTCTATAAAAAAACAAACGAATAACGTCAAAATGTGCAGCATATATAAAACTAAATTGACGTGTGGGAGCGCTTTCCCCAAAAGTTACAGGTTAAGGCTATATTAATTTTATTCCGGACTTCTGGGCCACCCAGTATATCTAAATCTTTATAGTTCTCCCTATATTTCCATTTTTCAGAAAAATGGCAGTTTCTAGCGTTGGATTTAATTGTTAATACCAACACTACCTTTGCAAATTATTGATTCATATTTGGCATGAAAATTACATGAACTAAGGCAAATAAATTATGGAAACAAAATTACCTCAGTTTTTATAGGGTGTTCAAAATAAATTTTCGAATTTCAGCAACTTTGAACTAAAAATACGCTTAAGGCTCGTCTTTAAAAGTTCCTACTCATCCCCTAAAATATCACTTTCGGAACTTGTTAGAATTACTATTTTTGGATTTAATTTTAGCGATATCAAATTAAAATATCAAGTACGTAGTACTTTAAAAAATCAGGGCCTTATTGAGAAAACTCTCATCGTGTTTGACCCCAATTTTGGGGGAGCCTTTGTTGACGAAACATGGATTCATCTCTACACACCAGAGACCAAAGAACAGTGGAAACAATGAACTTCTACCGGCGAACGGGCATCAAACAACAAATACGGTTCTATCAGCCGGAAAGGTCATGGCCACCATTTTTTGGGATTCAAAAATAATTATCCTCATCGACTATATTTTGGAGAAGGGAAAAGCAATTGCCTTGAACTATGCAGAATTATTGGACAAATTTGATCAAAGAGTTAAAGACGGAATGTCCTCATTTGGTAAAAAATGCTGTTCCACCACGACAATACACCTGCTCATTCGTCCCGCATTGCCACAGCAAAATCAGTTCAATTCGGCTACGAGGTGATGCCGCACCGACCGTATTCTCCAGATTTGGCCCCCGGCTACTTCTTCCTCTTTCCAAACATGAAGAAATGAGTGCAGGGAAAGAGAATCACATCAAATGATGAGGTCATCGCCGAACCAGAGGCATATTTTGCAGAGTTCGATAAATCCCACTATTCGGACGGATTGGAAAAATTGGAATATCGCTGGGCTAAGTGTATCTGGCTAGAAGGAGACGATGTTGAAAAATTATATGGATTCTACCAAAAAAAAAATATGTTTATTTACAACCATGCATGTAATAATGATATTTCATCTATCTTTGAAAGGTGGAAAGTTGACGTTTTTTTACTTTTACTTTCCAAGTGAGCACATTCCACTCGGGTGGAAAGTAAATTATTTTTTTGTAATATTTTAAAAAATCGGTATCTCAAAATAATATACGAACACACTTTTTAAAAAATGTTAATCGCTTTGCGTGTTTAAATATGTCTACTTTTTCTCTAATTGATAGAGTGGTTCTCAGCATTGAATATTGTGACCAAATCGTTGATATCTTCTTTGTCTTGGCATTTTCACTGTAATGAGCTAGTAGCCCCGACTCAGTACCAGGATATTGAACTTTGTTTCCCGTACACCATTCTTTGCAACAGTTATATGCCTTGTCATATCTCGGGCGGCTTTTAGTTGGCAGAAGCTCTTCTTCTAATTATTTCTCGCTTCTCGAATTTCTGGTGGAGTAGCAGCAAAATCAAATTCCTCATCTGATTTTTCTGTTGTTAAAATAATATATTGTTTAGTGACATGGAAACCATATTAAAAAAATGATATTTGCCATCTTGATGTGTATTATTACCTACGTTATTATACCACCTGCGGTTATTCATTCATTCATTTTCAATGGAAAAGTCAAAATGACATTTATATTTTATTAATAATTTTAATTAAGTAAATAAATTAGTACACAAACCTCGGTGAAAAGTTTCATTACTGTCTCGAGATTTAGTTAACCTACCGACTCTCTCGACAGGAATGAAACACTTTCCACTTCGGTACGTAATATACTATTTTTCCTGTCAAACACGGGTACTTATCACTATGCCCTCGTATATACAACAATGAATATATAATTAGATTCGTTCCTCTATTTCCTCTAAAACAACCGGTGCCAGTGGAACTTTAAATTCAAAGTTTCAAAATTCAACACGTGCCTCACACTCGGCAGGTCCCATTAAGCGGAGGATCCGAGACAAAGCGACACTGTCTTTTTTTCCGGAATGATCCCTTTGACAAAGCGAGGACTAACGAAGCTACAATTTGTTGTTTATTGTCAGGAATTAATTAAATACTTGAAACAATAGTGCGGGCGTGTCAAATAATTAATTAGTTCAATGTTTCATCTTTGTTCGGGGTAGTCCACGTAAGTTTTTTTGAATTTGATACCCTATATTCAATTGCAACATGATTTTTTGTAAATATTTTATTGTACGATTTCCTATAAAATATTGTATAAATTACGAATTTCATTATTAGTCCGTAACAAAATGATATTTTAGATATCTACACATAATTTGTAAAAAAGGATAGTTAGAATTTCCAATAAATCTAGTAAAATCAAGTAATTACTAAATTATATTGTAAATTTTACAACGAATGGATAGTGAAATTATTTATTTATAACTACAGTAATTAAATATTTTAAAATGTGTATGGGACATTTTACTGACGACTAATATAGTATTTTTTATTGTAAAAATTAACAAGTTTTAATGAAGCGTTTTAATAATGTTTTTACAAGAATAATAGGTATAAATGAGATGCAACGAATTCCTGGAATTTCGTGTTTCGTAACTAATACTAGGTGGAGAATTTAACAGGAAACATACCATCGATCGATAAAGTCAAGCGACAGAAGGCGTGGTTAGAACTTGGATGGGTGATGCTTGGAAGCACCATGTGTCAAAGTTTTTATTAAATATTTTAATACATTTTACAAAATATTTTATTAAATTTTACGAAAACTTTTCATATAAATGGGTTACTAGCAGTGGCGGTTCTTCCACAGGAGCACATGCGCACGTGCACCCCCAAAACGAAACGAATAAAAAATATTAATTTATATACATTGAATATTATTTATCGTATAAAGTCCGACCCTCCCTAATATTTTATCGTACCGTCAAACTAAAAAAAGTCCGACCCTCCCTAATATTTTATCATCCCGTCAAACCAAACTGTATAGATCCGGCAACCGTGCCTCGGTCGAGGTAAATGACGATTATGACGAGACTTGCTCGCACATGCGATTAAGTAGTGCAGTTTCTCTGGTGGCGGGTGGCAGCGGGGTATAGTGGGGCTATGGCGTTTTAACATGGAAAAGGCGTACAGTTTTTGTGTGCACCGCGCTGTTGTCTGTTCGTGCATCTAATTAGAAATTCGAGCGTGTATGTTTTAATATTATATATTTATTAAGTTAAAATGAATAGTTGACGGTGGACTATTTAAGAAATAACTTTAGCTCTTTAAGTTTGGAGCAAAAAATTGAAGTAAAAAATGCGGGAACACCGAAACCCGAAATTAATTTAACGCAGACCACAAAGGGTAAATCTAGGGACTTTATTAGAAAGTTTAAAAATGAAATATATGAAAAAAAAATTATAGAGGGTATTCCAAACTTAATGAGGCTGTTTGTTATTGATCAATTTTCTACAATTAAGAACCGAAGAATGGACATTACGTTTAAGCACTATTGTGTGGGGTCGATAAATGTTGTGTATTTCGATAAATGATACTCGATATGATTCTAAACCATTTTATTTAAGGATTTTAAACTAAAAAACAATGAAAATATGAAGAATGCCAACTCTCTCGTGGCTCGATTTGTTCTCGTCATAAAACAGTTAGCCGTAGATGGCGTAGTGGTATTAGACATCATTCGGTTTTCTTGATAACTCGTAGATGGCGGTAGTAGTATTGGACATCATTCGGTTTTCTTGATAGCTCGTAGATGGCTTTAGTAGTATTAGTAGTGGACTGTATAAATATTGTTACGAGGGTTGCATGCGACAACGTTAAGATCCGACAGCTAGCTATACACACTAAGAAAACCTTTCTTATTTTCCAAAAGTTGAATTTCCTTGTGTAAAATTAAAAAATAAATAAAAATATGTTTTACCTAACGCATTTTCTTATTACTTTTTTTCTTTCTACATTTAAAACGCCTAGAAAGTAACACACATTCTGCTATAATTTAATTGCAGTTCTTAATTAAAGTAATTTGACTTACATAATATAGATTATGGTTTGTTATACTATTTTTATAGTAAATTTACCCCTTTTTTGCGATTGAATATTCAAAGTAAGTTAAGTTAATTGTTATTTATTATTTATTCTTGGTTGCTGGGTTAACTCCCTAAATATAATTTTTATTAAATTTTTCTGGGACAGGCACAATCAATACTAAAGTAATCAAAAGGGTTAGGCTATAGCGGGATGTAATTAAACACGAGTTTTAAAACCCGACACCTGTCTCGCAGAAACTTCCATTAAATAAAAGAAAGGACACATTTTCCGTTCCCTTTTTCTGGATAACGAGTCCTTTGACTAGGTGTAACAGGGGGATGACAAAGAGCTCCGTTTGTTATTTATTGTAACAAAATTAATTAAATTTTTGAGGTGACGGTGCATTAGGGGTTATTTAGGCTAAATTATGGTTTTAAAAGATAAAATGACTTTCAGAGCTCCTCTTCTTGTCAGTAGTAGCACATAGAAAGCTTCTTAGCGTCATCAAATGCCCCACGGAAAAAAGTCTATAGTAGAATTATTATAGTAAAGATTTTTTTATTCGATTTCCTGTGACTGCGTGTGCCCAAGTTTTTACAAAAAATTTTAGCAAATTTTGCAACAGGTTTTAAAAATATTTTTTTAAATTCTACAAAATATTTTAGTACATTTTACAAAACCTATTCATATAAATCGTTTAAATATTTTTGCGATTATTATTAAAATTTGGGATAAAATTTTGCTTCACATATACAGCAATAAATTATGGTTAGTTTTATTATTTTTATAGTAAATTTAACTAAGTTTTTTTTTCAACGCTGGGTCCCCCCCAAATGGGATTTGAGTTGCGGTCTGAACTACAATAATTGTAAAATTGTATTTCTAGTCTTTGATCGAATTTAAAATGAAATAAAATTAATAATTTTTTTATATACAGGTTTTTATGGAAAGTATTTATTATACAGGGTGTCTGGAATTGACGTATTATATTTAAACCGGCAATTCCTGAGATAAAGACAAATTGAAGAAAAATACCCATAAATGGCGCATTTAATTCATTCAGCGGTAAAAGTGACCTGACGTTTATCCAGAAAAACACCTATGTGGCACTGCGATACATTAAGCAATCAAGGAATTCTGGCCGGTGTTGTCATATGTACACCTTAAACTCTTTAGACAAAATAAAATAATTTAATCACTTTTCCATTCTGTAATACCTTTCAGCACAATTAATTGAAGAACATTTACGACGGACTATGTTTTAAACAACCCGAAAAAACATATGGAATAGTAATAGCCTCGAACGTCACTAGGTCAAATGCCAATGACCTCTTGACGCCTTACATCGGCTGAGCGAAGTAGTTTCATATAGCGCCGCACGCTTGCGTCTGTTAGTTGAAGACCAACCAGTGGCCGGATACGTCGTGTCTCGTCGATCACCAACACACTCTCAGCAATCCGCTGCTTTTTCGGTTTACGCGTGTATCTTGCCCGTACATAAATAATCTTTGAATATTGATTTTATTGACGCGTTTCTTCTGGACGTCAAATTTCTCGCGTTTAATAAAGTCTAATAATCTGTAATATAATCTGTATTATTGTATTTTCAAAAGCTAACTATCGGTTCTGTTTCACTATCACCTACTGTGTGTACAAAAGGTGTTTCCAGGAGTGTTCCTATGAAAAAGATAAAAAACTGATTGTGTTTGTGCCTGGATTTCCTCGCTCTTTAGGTATAAGGATAAATACAAGTAGGTAGATGATATTTTTTTATAATTTTATATGGAATTTCAGTTTTACAACAACATTGCCATTGGCTCTAGATGAAATGTTGTACAGTAGCGTGGACTGACCTGTGAGTAACATTGTTTATTACCACACTTTTAAAACGGACGATTTAAAAAAAAAAAAATATGTAGGGCTTCTCTAGGACACCCAAGGAGTCACCCATTTAAATATAATACGTCATTTCCATAACACCCTGTATTTAAATGGGTGACTCCTAGGGTGTCCTAGAGAAAGTCTACATACTTTTTTTTTAAATCGAATATCTAAATACTAAGGTAAAAACCCTTTTTACCCACATACTGTCGCGCCGTTTCATCTGGATTCAGTTGGCAACAATGTGGGTCACTCGAGTATACTAACAGTGTTGTCAGGTCACACCGCATGTTTCGCCCTTGCTTGTATACCTGCTGCGCGCGACTTTCGATGCTTCAGTATGTTTCGAGACTCAGGGATGGAACGACGCTTTTGAGGGTTCCACGTGCTTGATGTATACGAATTTTAAATGTTTTGTTAGTTGTAGCGTTACCCGATTTTTTTCTGTTGTGAAATAATTCATAATAAGAAATACTGTGAAGTGATTTCAAATTTGTATGATATTACCTATTGTTGGTTCTGTTGCAAAACATACTTTTTTGTTTAATTTTTTTATGGAATTTAATTATAAAACGGATTAGAGAGAGATCGAAGGTAAGAGATTATGTACCTTAAAATTGTAGTCTTTTCTTTTCTAAAATGTTTGAAAAAGAAGTGATAACGCGGGTCAAAAATGTCCTGTTGTCAAAAATAACACATGCGTTTACAATTCTGTGTTGTAATATATGACAACACCGCCTTAATAAACTATTGATTGCGAACGTCCTCAGTAGCGGCCACGTACATTTTAAGATTTCATAAAAAAAATGTTACCTTAGCTCTTGGACTAAATTTTTTTTCTCACCGAATAGCTAGAAGATCATCAAATCTCAAAAATATTTGAAATTCGATAGAAAGTGTACAGGGTGGTCACAATTCAAGGTTCATTGTGAAAGAATTCAACAATTAAAAACTTTCTTATTTTAAATGGAACATCATGTATATTTTTATTTAATTTGATGGCAAATTAGTTGTTCTATAAAAATAATATTTACTCTCCTATATCTATATCAAAGCAGTTTCTCAAAAAATCCAATTTTATTCTGAAAATACTATTTGTTCAAGTGTGCTATGAAAACAATTGTACTTAGGGGCTGAATACTGATATCTATATCGAAGAAAAGTGATTGATTGCTTGAAAATACTTTCTAAAGCGTTTCTTAATTGAATTTATAATTAAAATGCAGTTGATTGTTTTAAATTGTTTTAAATTTAATGGTTTAAATGTTATTTTTTTTTAAATAGCAAGGAAACAATTTTATAAACTTTAAATTCTTAGGATAAAATAGTAACTTCAAATACCTCATTGTCCAGTGTTGGTTTAATTCTTCGTACTTTGGCTTTAAATGATTCAAATATTAAAGAATTATTATTTAGTCTTCTAATAATATCAGGTGTGGGAATCGCCTATTCGGATATTTATCCCGGTATATACGACATGCTCTTAACTTAATTTTGCCACATTCAATGTAAACCGTAAATAAATTTAAAGAATCTTCACTTGAAAATCCGGAGCGTAACATTTTTTAGTAACAGAATAATTGAAAGTTTGAAAATACGCCAGGAATATCAGTATAATTGTTTTTCTTGTCAAAGCACACTAGAAAAATTGCCATCATTATTAATTTTCCTCCGTATAGACATCAGTATACAGCCCCTAAGTACAATTGTTTTCATAGCACACTTGAACAAATAGTATTTTCGGAATAAAATAGGATTTTTTGAGAAAAAGCTTTGATATAGGTATAAATACTATTTATAAAGAACAACTAATTTGCCATCAAATTGAACAAAAATATACAGGGTGTTCCATTTAAAATAAGAAAGTTTTTAATGGTTGAATTATTTCACAATGAACCTTGACTTGATGATCTTCTAGCTATTCGATGAGAAAAACTTTTAGTCCAAGAGCTAAGGTAACAAAAATTATATGGATTATTTCATCGTCATGCATTTGCCAAATAATTACAAAAAGTCCAGATATCTCAAAAACGAACAGAGTCAGATAAAAACATGTTCTATAAAGTGTGCTTATTATTTAACGCTTAATCGAAAAATATAATAAAAGTTACCATGTTGTATTTAAGAAACGAAAGTTGGCAGCTACTTCCGGTATAACCGGAAATGACAGAAACATGTGAATATTTTAGTTAAAGAGAGCATATCGATAAACCTATATCCCCAAAGTTTCAGAAACATATATTCATTAGTTCTCCATAAAGTTCTAATGCAAGCTCTTCGTGAACCACCCTGTATGTAAGTAAATTATTAAAATGATCTCATTCTTAGGTTATTTTTGAATATAAATAAATACAACTATACATTTTTGTAAAGCTGAATTAATTAATTACAAAAATAATATATAATAGGGTATCCCAATTTAAAAAATCCTTTTTTGTTAATATCTCAAAAAATAAACTTTTTAGAGAAAAAACTCGCTACGCCATTGAACTTTGCGAAAAAATCTCAACAAGTTAAGATTTCATCTTTTTGATAAATTAACGCATACCGTAAATACTAAGGTGACTTAATAGCGACGATCTTTAAAATCATCCTGTAAACTAAAAACTAAGTGAGCTATGACCAATTTGACATCGGGATCTTTCGTTTCGTTAAAAAGTGGAACACTAAAGTATCGAAAATGAGACACCCTGTACTGTAATGATAATGAAACTTTCCAATAAACTTCTTCCAGTGCTTAGTACTTATCACTGTAAGTATCAAATATTAAGCAATAAATATTTTTCCAAAAATTGTAGATAAAACGTGAAATGTTTAAAATATTGATCATTTTGAGGTTTTCTGTTTTCTCTCTCCTGTAATTGTTTAAATTATGTTCGCTTTTCCTCTGTACCCTTCAAGTGGTAATTTTTATATTACTTTATCTATTAGTTCATGCTTGAAGAAAACAGAAGATAATTCGAAAACATCGATATTAAAATCGGTACATGTATAGACAGTTTATATCATTTTTCTTTGTGCTTTCGTAAACTAATTTGTCTGTCTGTCTAGACGCTACAATTTATATATATTTTTGTGGGCTTTACATGCTGGAGATCCTATTTAAGACAATTTATAGATTTGGGCGAGAAAAAATTGGAAAGCGAAAAGAAAATAATATTTTGACTGTTATATTATACCGGATGTTTCAGGAGGAACGCTCACCCGTATAACTTTTTATTGTTGAAGTTACAGAAATAAAATTTGATCGGTTTGTATGTGATATTATTTGCCATCACTGATTCAATTTTATAACTTCCGGTTTAACCGGAAATTACATCAACTTTGGATTCCATTGGACCATTCCAAATACAATGACACCCGATACGTCACTTTTTAACACTTTAAATCATTTCTCTTCTTATTTTTTTATCTAGATGGCTATGAACTCCCTAAAATGGTATACTTCAAAGCCAAATGATGGTGGTTTTTACTTTCGTAATTATGTCCATTTGTTAGCATTATGGCGTCATGGGTACCTAGATAAATGCAAAGCCCTTATTGTATTTTTTGTCATGAATTCGTATTTCTAATAAATTATCTCTTCTTTTTTAACTGTGTGTGATATCAAATTATTGGAGAAAAAGTGTTTTTGGCTCAAGTGAGCCGATTTATATTTCCATTTGAAAAAGTGAGAAAATTGAGTCCGTCATGTCGTAAAATGCAAAATAATATCATATACAAGGTGTTGAAAATAGGTCGGTACCCCGGAATAACTCCCGTGCATCGCATTGCAGCGGAAAATGTCTAGGAAAAAAGTTGTTTGGTTTTGAAGGGGGAATAGTTTGCAATTTAAACCACCCCCCACCCTCTCAACCCCCGGGCGCGGGTGGAGGTAAGTTAAGATTTTGAAATGGAACCCCATATTATATATAAATACTCTTTTTCTCTGTCTTGCACTAAAAACTGCCCGTGGAATACAAACAACTTTTTCCAGGGGCATTATTTAGTACAAGAGAGAAAAAGGGTATTTCCGGGATAAAACTTGATTTTTGCACGGTTCTGATTTTGTCTTTTTCATGGTGATTATTGGTGACGGATGAGCCCGATTAAAAAAAAATGTCGGACAAAAGATGTTTATTTTTGGTCGGAGAACACGATACGCAAAAAAATTGGGCTTCCATTTGAAAATCTTAACTTACCCTTACGCGCGCCCAGGGTTGAGGGGGGTGGTTTAAATTGTAAACTATTCCTCCTTCAAAACCAAACAACTTTTTCCCTAGACATTTTCCGCTGCAATGCGATGCACCGGAGTTATTCCGGGGTACCAACCCTATATACACCCACCAAATATTATCTCTGTAATTTAAAATATAAAAAAGTTAAAGGAGGTGAGCGTTCCTGCTGAAACACCCGGTATAGTAAGGTTTTTACGAAATGTTCTTAGTGGTAATTCATTGATTGAGTAGAAGAGTTGTATAAAATATTTATTTGCATTGAAAAGGAAAAAATTAATAGAATGGGTCGATACACTTTCTGGAAATAAATTGAAAATTCGGTTAAATGGTAGCAAATGAATAACTATTACTTTAATTTTTACTTTGCTTCAAACAAGTGTGTTTCAAACAAATTAGAAAAAAATAAAATATGATAATTTTACTGCATGTTTCCCTGCACAGCAGAATCTTCTGGTTATGAAGAAAAGAAGAAGAAAAACTTTTGAGCTACCTTGTATAGTTAACATACCCCTGCTCCTCCTATTTAGGTAAAAATAGAGCTATAGTAGTTTCCCTCACTAAATGGTTGCCCTGTATATAAGACGCAGTATATTTATCTCTCAAGATGGTGGTTACTCGAATTAAAAAAAAAATGACTTATCATACTGTTCTTTGGGAGAACAGAAAACTTTTTAACTTAGAAGTTTTGTTATACATTTCTCCGTTATTTCCCAAGTTTTTTAAGAATTTAATTAATTCCGACAACAAATAAAGCTTCATGGATCATACGTTTTGCCGCTTAATCCATATGATTGAATCATATTTCAGAAATTACTTAAGAGTATGGATTGTTTGAGTTTAATGGTTTCTTTCAAAGCCCAGATTCGACAATCACTAGAATACTGCTTTCATGTCTGGAGCTCTGCACCCAAACGTACTCTTCGGCTACTGTATTCCATCGAAATGAAGGCTATTCGTCTGATCGAGGACCACGAGCTAACGAAGAACCTCGACAGCCTAGAACATCGAAGACATGTTGGGGATTTGACTCTCTTTTACAGATATTTTCATGGAAAGTGCTCGGCTGACCTTGCCCTCTTAATTCCGCCCAGAGCGACGAATAGCATAAATACACGACGAACCACTGCCGCCCATCTATATGTGGTTAAGCTTAGTACTCCTCGAACTTCATTATTTAAGAGTTCTTTCATCTGGAGGACTTCATCCTTGTGGAACGACCTTCCTTCTCTTCTTCAAGGTCGTTTTTCCCAACGAATATAAACTCCAGCGAATCAAAACCAACATGAATCGCTTCTTGCGCACACGCACCACTCCCAGAGTGCCCTAAAGGATTTTTCCTATAGTGCTTGTGTTTGATCATAAAAAAAAATTAAAAAAATACCCCTCAATTAATAATTAAACTAAACTAAGAATTAAATTAAACTAAGAAATTAAGAGTTAAAAATCTGTTTTTTATTTATACGGGGGTTGATAAACTTTCAACTTCCGTGTTAGTTCGCGAGAATTCATTCCCATTCGTGAGCAATTTACCCAATAATCATATTTCTGAATATTTCAACAGATGACAATAACCTTATTGTTTTTGCGATGAGGACGATAAAGTCTTTATTGAATATTTCGGCGCTGCTTGACGTTAATTTTGTAACAATACAATAAGTTTGTGTTTGAATATTAATTTTACAACATTATTTTATGTCATTATTTTAACTTAAATGTGTTTGGGCGTTTCTTTCTCTATAATGACGACCTAAACCAAGCTATACGTGTTGCAATCCAAAGCCCTTTCAAAGCGGAAGGTATAGCGGTAATTTACTTTAAAAATGAAAACAAATATCCAGTAAAGAGATGATAAATATAACTATTTGTTTCCAGCATAAAACACTCAAATAAATCCTTGTTTTGATTTATCGTTTGTGAACAAATTAGTTATTTTGGCTATTTATCGAGAATAATATTATATTTATGTTTTGATCGATTAGTTATGAATATTTTCAATATACCACATACTTTGGGCTTTATTAGTATATATGTCCCTCAGGGCTCAATCTTGGAACCTTTAAGGATTATTTACGTGGATTACTTAGTATACTGCTTGCAGTTTTCGACATGGGAAGCCTGACCGAACTAGCTCGTTCAATCAACCCTTAGGTCAGGGGTTCCCAATCGGCGCCTGGTTCTTAAAGTCGGTACGGTATATGAAGTCCACTAAGCAATAAAACCTCTTGACCAGGGTGACTCTCAAACAATAAATTATATTTTAGGTATTTTCTAAATAAAATAATTTAAAGGAAATAAAAAATTAGTTTAATTAAGTTAATTCTTCCTTTTTCCAGCTCCTTGTAGGAAATTTCTCTTCGAGTCTCATATGATAAGAGGCATTATCTAAAACAATTAAGGAAGGGTTTTTGAAACTTCTTAAAAGCGTTTCCTCGAACCAATACTCAAAAACTTCAGCATCCATATTGCAGTGATAATCATCAGTTTTTTTTGTTGATGAAAATATGGCACTGGCATTTATTTATTTATTTATTTATTTATTTACAAAATAGGGATACAACAGGCACTGAACCCAATATAGCATCCACGTTGTGGTATTGGCTAGTGGGAGTTATTAATGCTTAAATTAAGTATACATTAAATTATATTAACCTAAAATTTATGAACCTTTATAGCATTGATTTTACACATTTTTTAAATCTAATTATAGACATATCGAACATTTCCATCCCTAAAGAAAGCCAATTACATGCTCTAGTCGCTCTACAGAGAGGAGAGTTTTATTCCAGAATTTGTGTTTCTGAGTGGAATATTAAAAGTATTTTGAAGCCTTAAGTCCCTAACCGGAACATTAAAGCTTAACTTTGACCTCAGCGTTGGCGAATCAACAAGACCGTTCACCAACATGTAGATCATAACTACATCGGAAACCACTCGTCTCTCAGTAAGTGGCATTACAGAAAATTTTTCCATTATAGGCTTATAGTTGCTATTGACTATAGCTATGTCTGTTTTTCGTGATAAGAACCGTAAAAATTTGTTTTGAATACATTCCAGGCTTCGCTGGTAAACCGCGTACTGAGGGTTCCAAACAACCGATGCAAAACTAAGTTTACTAAATATAAACGCATAATATAATTTTAGAACTGTGTGAGGACTATTAAAATTTAAACTATTTCTTATAATAAATCCTAAAAATCGATTACACTTATTGATAACCTGTTCAATGTGAGAACTATAAATTAGCGTAGTGTCCATTATAACACCCAAATCGCGTATTTCATTGACTGATTCGAGATCACTATTATTAATAGTATAACGAAATTTGTGTACATTCTTGTTTCTGGTAAACGTAATCGATACACACTTCCCTAAATTAAGAAATAAACTCTGACTTTCACAGAATCTTACCAAGGCAATAAGATCATCTTGCAGCAAATGGCAGTCCCCTGGCACCCTGATTATTCGAAAAAATTTTAGGTCATCTGCGTACATCAAAAATGTAGAAAATTTAAAACATTGTTGTATGTTATTAATGTATATGATAAAAAACAGGGGACCAAGGTGACCGCCCTGAGGCACACCAGACGGCACGTTAATAGGTTTAGAATATAAACCACCAACGGAGACCATCTGTCGTCTATCACTAAGATAGGACCAAATCCATCTCATCTCATTTGAAACAAACCCTTCATCATTGCCAGCATGTATTATTATATACCTTTTTCCATTATTGGCACGGGTGCTGGAATAGCAATGTTTCGAATCATCCTGCCAAGACGATTTTGTTGAAGTTCCGTTTGCTTATATCCATGTTTCGTCAAGAAAAACAACTTGCCTTGACAATTCAATTTTTTGTTTCTTAAATATTTCCTTAAAAATTGCCATCTTATTGAAACATTATTGGACAGCTCGCAAAGTACTTTTCTGTTGTTCGTTTTTTTTTGTATTTGAAGCCCACATCTTTTAAAATGATGGACAAACTGTTAGTTCCAATATTGCAAAGTTATTTCTTCTTTATTTTTCAAGAATAGCTTTGAGGGTAACATATTCCTTGGCTTTATACCTATCATAAACAATATTCCTAATCGATAGCTGAATATTTTCCATAACTTTGCTTTATAAATGCTATTAATTCACACACAATGAGAAACAAACTAAAAGAAAAAAGCATAACTACTTATTTAAAATAGAACATACCATCCTGCAAATTTTAATTATTTCTTGGAAAATAGTTATTAGTGATTATTATATAGATTTAACTATAATGATCCCAAAATAACTAAATTCTAGGTAAAGGTACCTGAGAAAATCTTTAACTTAATGACGCAAAATGTTTTTCATTTGATAAATAAAAAAACTATGAGTGAAAAATAAACAAGATAAAAATATTTATCGCTGTACATAATTCTAAGATGCTTTTGTTTTGGAACCGCTGGTTTTTGCCCAGCCTACTACAGTGAACGAGCGAAGGCATTGTTAACTTAACCGTTTTACTGTTGAAAGTGCTTTAATACTATAATCCGATATCGGACTTCATAAAACGAACCGACCTTATCAATGGGATTCTGACCATCGTTTGTATGCCTGGAATACCAGTCTACACCAAGGAGCAATTGCATGTCTAAAAATAAATGATCAGGTGGGCTGCAGCTGAGTTTATTCGATTTTAAACAACAACAACTTAACGCCAATTGTTAGCTTATTTATTACTCGATTTAAATATATTTTTTTCCAATTCAAGTAGTAGTCCATCTCATAATGGCTAAAGTATTAAATGGAAGTCAGACTCATCCCTAGACGCGTTTCGCCGTATCATGGCTCGTCAGTAAGGTTAGAGTCCGACGAAAGGAGAATGACCTTAGCAACGATATCAAGTACCCAAAGAGAATGTCTACTACGGCATAAAATTCGTCATGATATCTAACGATCAAACAGTTAACTTGCCACCCAAAACAGTATCATAGAGAAGATCAGATGCAGTGGGCAGCTATTCCTAAATTTTCGGAGCAATTATGCCAATTATTTTTTTTGTACTCTCTGGAAAAATATTTTTATGGAAACAAAAAATGTTAAGTATTTTTTACAAGACAATGCGAAGTTAACTTATTTATACGGATTTTAATTGACCTATATATTTGTGTAGGTTTTTTTTTTCCGATGATAAAAATAACTTTTGCACACCCACATAAATATCATCTTTCAATCTGTGTGAAAAGGCAATATTTTTTCCAAGTTTTCTTGTGTTTTGGTTAAAAAACAAATTAATAATAACAGGTAGACTTTTACCGCGGTCGAATTTATATTATATGAATATAAAAGATAAAGGAACTCAAAATCTGCCCCACTAGGTTAATAAAGAATTGTTAAATTTTTAAAATTTTAATACATGTTTCATGGGCCTTCATCTTCAGTAGAAAGAGGTAAACTTTTGTAGCAGAAAAATGCATTAAATATGTCTAAAATTTTCTGATGGATCCAAAAAATAATAATATACAGGGTGTTGTATTTAAAATAAGTAAGTTGGTATTGGCCACTATTACATGACACACTCAGTATGAAAGTATTTTTTTATTGAAAAAAATGCTCAACTAGAAATACCAATCGACGTATCCCAGCGTTTTTTTCGCAAATGCCCCCAGTTATTCCATTTGGCTGATACACGCTGTATAGAGCCATAAATTAAGGTTAGTTTCATTTCACTTCTTGCACATTTATTAGGTCATACCTTTTTTTTGTCTCAGTGTATTTAAGTTTTTAATGAAAATAATACTTTTCTCATATTTATTACGTAAAAGAGGTATACTAAGTTCAGGTCGCCCAGAGTTACCGTTTCGGAGATATTTGCATTTTTTTTCAAAGTAACCTATGAGAAAACAAATGAAATTTAGAGATGCAGTTGCTATGGAACAGAAAATGTTTAATTTTTGAGTTTATCGTAAGTTTGTGTTTTCATTGCTGCTGGTTTCTTTCGACACGATATTTTCTAGGGTCAAAGTTATTTTAATTAAAGTAAGTTAAAGAAAAATCCAATTGTTGTATTTATTATTCCCAATTACCATTACTAGAACATTAATTATGAGGTAAAAGTTAATTGGTAAGAAGTAACAAAATATTATTTGCTTGCCTGAGCTAACGCACTAAACAATTTAAATGCAAATATCTCCGAAACGGTAACTCTGGGCAACCTGAAATTAGTATACCTTTTATACATAATAAAGATGAGAAAAGTATTATTTTCATTAAAAACTTAAGTACACTGAGGCAAAAAAAAGTTATGACCTAATAAATATGCAAAAAATCCCACAGACAGCGCACCCTACATTGTACATTAAGATTTCACCAAAAAATTGCTTCCTCGTCCTAAAAAGAAAAGTAAGAGACAGGAAAGAAAGGTAAGAGAACCCTGCCTAAAAACTATAGACTAGTCGCATTGCTTTCAGTTATATCAAAATTAATGGAGAAAGCTAGTAACCAACATCTTCTAAAGTACCTGGAAGGCTTCAACATTATTAGCGATTATCAATATGGTTTTCGGAAGTCCAGATCAACTAGAGATCTTCTAGTTTATGTCACCCATATTTGGAACAATGCAATCGAACATCATGGGGAGTCTCGGGCTGTTGCACTGGATATTTCTAAAGCTTTTGATAGTTTTTGGTATGAGGGGCTTCTAAGTAAACTGCGATCCTAAGGTATGCCCAGTCGATTCTGTGAATGGTTGTCTAGCTTTCTTAAGGACCGCTCTCTGCAAGTGGCGATTGACGGATTTCTCTCAGACACCTTCACCATCAATGCCGGTGTTCCTCAAGGGTCCGTATTGCCTCCCACTCTCTTCTTGCTCTACATTAACGACCTTTTAGTGAAAACTAAAAATCCTATATTTAGTTTTGCTGACGATAGCACACTTTTATCATCTTTCTCTTTGAATGCGCAAACATCGGCCGACGCACATCTTCGCAGACAGCATGAATTATCACGCCTCTACAAAGACCTGGAAGAAATTTTGGCCTGGGGTGACAGTAACCAAGTCGAATTTAACCCTAAAAAAACCCAGGCAGCAGTTTTCTCTAAAAAGATTAACATTACAGAACCGGAAATAGTGATGGCCGGACACGCAATCCCACTGGCTTCATCTATTAATTTGCTGGGCGTCAATCTGGGAGAAAATATGTCTTGGCATAACCACGTTGTGGCAATCGCCAAGATAGCTTATCAGAAGTTTGGGGTACTCTTCCGAACCAGAAAGTTGTACATACCTCAACAACTTTTGACACTATACAAAGCCCAGATTCGACCATCACTAGAGTACTGCTCTCATGTCTGGAGCTCTGCACCCAAACATACTCTTCGGCTACTGGATTCCATCGAAAGGAGGGCTATTCGTCTGATGGGAGATCACGAGCTGACGAAGAACCTCGACAGTCTAGAACATCGAGAACAGGTTGGGGATTTGACTCTCTTTTACAGATATTTTCATGGAAGGTGCTCGGCAGACCTTGCCCTCTTAATTCCGCCCAGAGCGACGAATAGCAGAAATACACGGCGCACCACTGCGGCCCATCCATATGTGGTTAAGCTTAGTACTCCTCAAACTTCATTATTTAAGAGTTCTTTCATCTGGAGGACTTCATCCTTGTGGAACGACCTTCCCGAGGTCGTTTTTCCCAACGAATATAACCTCCAACGATTCAAAACCAACGTGAATCGCTTCCTGCGCACACGCACCACTCCCAGAGTGCCCTAAAGGATTTTTCCTATAGTGCTTGTGTTTGATCATAAAAAAAAAACCATAATTGCCAATTGTCGAAGTTATTATAGAAAAACAAAAATGAAGTTTTAACTTTAACACCCTGTATCTCAGTTAATATCAACTTTCGAATATAGGTATAATTAAATCCTAATATTTTTACGTAAGGAGTCTGTGGTTTTTCCATGTCCCATTAATTAGCGGACACCTTGTATATATATACAGGGTTATCATTAAAATTGTTACTACATTTTTACAAAATATGAAACATTTCACAAACCGTTTAAGTAAGTACATTAAACCTTAATGAAAGTAATATTTATTTTGATCGTAGGAACCGAAAATGAAATAATATACTGGGCATTCCATTTCAAAAAATGCAACTTTGATATTTTCGTGTTTTTGGGACAACCTGTACATTATGAAAATAATTTTAAAATGTACCTCAAATAGGCCCCTATCCACCCTGAATATTTGTTTTTATCCGAAACAAATAGCTTAGCTATAATATGTCGTCTCGAATAACGTGAATAACCCTGTATATTCTGTTAATTTTGTTGACGTATTTGGATAAAAAAAAATTTCACGTCTGTATCTGAAGCAAAAACATTGATCATACTAAACTTTTTCTCCGCGTTCTTTCAAGGAAAAAATAAGCTCAAAAGAGATGAAAACCCCTTTTCTGCTGTCACAACCAGTAAACAGTTTTATCCCTTAATTCAAAAGTTGTTTAATAAATACGTCAAAAGTTAAAAATCAACAGTCAGTTACCTCATTAATATGACGGAATTTAAAAAAGTTTTATAATTTAAATTGGGGATCTTTAACTTCTTCAAAATTTGACTTCATTTCCGAAACCAACTATTTTAAACCAACGGAATTAATTAATTTATTTTTGTACGTACTTCTGAGATTAAATCAAAATAGAATTTCTCCGGGGACATTTTATTTAGTGTGATTAATGTATACAAAGTCGTTTATTAATGACCTCTATTAATGAATGTTTTCCTATTAATAAACGATTTCGGTATAGGCAACCAAACAAACATAAAATTAAATAGACATCCAAACGAAGGAGTTGTATCATCAATATCTGTCACTGTCGGTAATTAATGAATTTGTACTTAATTTAGTTCTTAAGTAGAAATAAATTGTAAACTAAATTTTCTCATTTTTATTAGAAATACAGTCGACAAACAATTTTAAATTTTATTGTGAAGAACACGGTTAGAGAATATGTGTAGCCTCCCCGATTTAACCCCCTTATGGGGATAGATGTTATCCATAAAATCTTAAATGGGCAAGTTGCACATAATTTTGAAAGTGGCTTAACTCATTACAATACCATAACTAATTTTTTCTATTTGGGTTTCATAATGGCTACATTATGAAATGCAAAAAAATTGATAACGTGCCACTTTTTGAAACTAAAATTTTATTTTTTTCATGTTGGCAACAAGTAGGGTTCGAATTTTAGGCCTACTTCGATTTCGTTGAAATTAGTTTTCTAGGCATTATGGATTTGACAGAAATTTTTTATTGAAAACTGTAAAATATTAACCTTTAACCTTGCAAATAGATCATTTTTACTCATGATACAATAAACTAAAGGTAGGATATCTAACCGTCCCAATTTCGTCTGCCGTGCGCAATGACGTCACTGGGGAGTAAGTTTTAAATCTCTTATGGAGGTTTACATTGCTGTCATCGTTTTTAACTCTTTTTTGAATGTATTAAAACGTTTTAAGCATGTAATGGTATATGAAATGAAAGAATAATATATGACGAGTATTTACGTATATTAATTTCATAGAAATATAACCCACAAATACCACTAAAAAAAGAAAAGATATTAGACAAATTCTTCGCGCCATTTAAGCCGGCGACGATAGCCGAAGCATGCCGAAAGCTGCTCGCCGACCACTGCTGGTTTTGAAACAGTGTTGCCAGACTTTTACAATTGTAATAGATCCACTACTATTTAACATTCTTGTTGTGGGGCTCCCCATATGAAATTTATGTTCAATCTGGAGGTGGTCCCCCATCTAATAGGAAAGTAACGACCTTTTTTTCGTACTATTATTACTCTGACGCCGTTTTAATTAAAAGTTTTTACGTTTAGTGGTATGTGAAATGAAAGAATAATATCATGGTATTTAGGAATATTTATTTCATGAACATACAACAAAGATTAAAGCTAAAATACGACCTAATTATCTTTCCGCTTACACAACTGTATCCATTTTAATTGTTTGTTTTTATCTTTAGGAAAGCGGAAAAACTTTATATTTCTATTAAATGTATTTGCCTGGTTATCCATATCACAACCGAACATAGCCCACCTCATTTTATGAAAATTCAGATATTTTTTTAATAAACACAAGACTAAGAAAACGTTCTGGTAAACTTACAAAATGTCCACCAAAAACTACGGCAACCATGCAGCATTGTTGCCAGAAATCCGTGATTGAAAGAAATAGAGTGCCGTTCGAAACCTAATAGGAATAGTAAAAAACGGTGTCAGAGTAAAAAGAGTACGAAAAAAAAGGGTCATTACTTTCCTATTAGATGAAATTTATGTTCAATCTGGAGGTGGTCCCTCCAGATTGAACATAAATTTCATATGGGGAGCCCCACAACACGAATGTTAAAATAGTAGTGGATCTATTAAAATTGTAAAGGTTTGGCA